>CM073579.1:29238814-31638814 GCA_037074715.1 Magnolia kwangsiensis | reverse complement strand
GTACTAATGGATCTAAAAATTTTGTAACCCGTCAAAGTGGACCCCACTTGATGGATCAGGGTATTAAACCCTTGGATTTATTTATATGGGCCGAAATATGGATAGCATATGTTGTTGTCCATAATTCAGACACAGTTGGAACGTGACTTTTAAGCTAATGTTTGGATCTGTTTGTATGCCCTTTGCTCCAAAATTTTCTTGAGAATTTTGCAGTGCATGGACCCCACTTTGATGTGGAAAGGGGCCCACACCATTTTCCCTATGATTGAGACCCATAGGATGGGCCAAAGTGGGCTAACTATCCAGAAATTTCCGGACAGTTCAACAACACTATAAGTTGAAAATGAGCATTTTTACCTAAGTTTCTGGAATAAGTGAGCCACCCCAATGGACTCCACTAGTTTTTCAGATGTAAGGCCACCTTTTCCCTATTTTTCAAGGGTTTGGGTGGATCCAGGCCCACCCCATGTGGTCCCAAACATAGGGACAGTCACATTTCCAGCAACATTTTTTTTAACAGTAGATTTCTTCAGGAATACCTATCCATCTATAAATTGCACGAGTTAAATAAAATATTTTTACTAACCTAAAAATTCTAAATATTTTCAGGGGAGTGTCTCACCCATGCTATGACCTACCCACAAAATTTTAGAGCCAATGGACCTCATTTGGGCATCCAAAAGGGTGGGCCAACATACTGGACTACCAGAAATTTCTGTTGTGCAGTCCAGCAGCATAGTCCCATAAAAAACAAAGTTTTAAAAATACTTTCTAAGAAGGTGGACCATATTTCTGGGTCCCACCTTGTTTTAGTCTTGATGAGAGACCTTGGGTCCAAATTTTAGGAACTTTGGAGGCCCAGAACCCACCCATTGGATGGCCCAAATTCAGCACAGTTATGTTCTAGCAATATTCCACCCTGGACAAATTGTATTCCTTAAATTAATTAAAATACTTCTCAGTATCCTAAAATTATGAAAATTTATAGGGATATGTTCCACCCATGGTGGGACTCACCTAACAAATTTTAGGACCAATGGACCCTTGTACACACCGTAGAAAGGGCCGGACTAGCCCACCACATTGGGACGTCTAGGTCAGTCCAATTTTCTGGACAGACTGTTTCATTTAAATTAATTAAAATACTTAGGAATATCTAAAAATTCTGAACTTTTGTGGGGGTGTGACCCACCCATGGAAGTGTTATCCTACAAATTTTAGACCCAATGGACATTCAAGCTGACCGTGGTGAGGCCTGCAAATTTGGGTCAGTTTTGGGCCAAATACGCAGGCCCATAGGACTACCCACCATGGGACACCCCTACCTTGGGATGTTGATGGGCCTGTATTCCAGCAGCATGGCCCAGTCCTAATGTGTGTTATGTATTCCCCTCTCATCTGGTGGGACCTACAGTGATGTGTGTATGTCATCAGAAAATAAATACTATAAATTAATTTATTTGTTGAACTCCAACAAACCCAGAAAGCAGGTGGGCTGAAAATTTAGCAATGAGCCCAATGTTGCCACCCCATAAATGTCTGTTTTGGGGCAGTATGGCCCAGTAGATTTGAGGAGGATTTAAGTCAATATCTTACCATTTTAATTTTATTTTTTTGGGCTTAATTAGTGAATGATTAAAGGCCCATCACAAATGGGATTCTTCTTGGGCTAGTCTCTTAGTTAAGTATGGGCCTTATAGCCTTGGCTGGGCTGGAACTTTTGATAGGCCTATTGAACCCTTGGGTCCTATATTAACCATGTCATTGTGATGGGTCTTATGGGCCAAATACTAAAGTAGTTGGGCACTTGTTTGCCTACTATAATAAAGCCATACTTGGGCCAAGATGTGAGGCCCAACTTACTTGTGTTAAAAATATAAGGATTTCTCATATGTTGGGATAATGGGCTACCCATTAGGCCCACCACAATGAGTGAACCCATGACCCTTATGGTTGGGCCCTAACCTTGCTTAAGGGCCCACCAGGTTGCCTATGTTTTGGGCTCAGTGTATGGCCCACTAGACCATGGATTGATTGTGTCTTGGACCTTTCTTTACATACGTAACAAGCTACCTTTTAAGAGCCAGTTGATGTTGGATGTCCTACTTGGTGGCCTTATGGTAGGCCCATAGAGGCCCTTATAGGTGGTTGAAGGCCCACCTTAGGCCTAGCTAGGACCGTTCCTCCTTAGGATTTTGACTCTCTTAGTTTGTGGGTCAACCTAAAGTACTGGGCTCCCACTAGAGGATTTTTCTTCTCCTTAGAACACATGTCTATGTTCCTAAACCTTAACCCTCCTTAGGGCGGAAGAATACATTCTACAGGTAGCACACTTGCATCATTGTGACCCATATGCATCATCTGTATGAATTGATTACATTATGTGGTAGTCATTGAGGGATGGTGTTTCTCCCCTTATGCACATTGTGTGCCTGCAGTTAGAGCATGATCTGTGTGTGTAACTCATGCATTGGTATAGCATTTGATGATGATACCGCCCTTGCTTCATCAAGGCCTCGCCTCCACAGGAATATTCATGGATAGTCGTATGAGTGGACTCCGAAAATATTACTTGAGCATACCGGGTGCATAGGATGCCCATAGGTGAAATTTTTAAAACTTATATGATACCAAGGATCTGCTCCAACGCCATGACCGGGTGGAATATATGAGCGCACGAGGGCCTTATACCGTTAGGCCACGACTCCCACTGTTGTGTAGTCAGTTGGATAGGGGTATGGCCTTACCTGCCTAGTGTAAGGAGGCATTGCTAAGCTGAGTCTGACCAGCTCGTAAATGGGTCCGCTACCATCAGGCCTTACTAGTGACTGACTATCCATAGGCGGGTAATGAGGTCTCTTACGCTCGTTAGAATGTGTGGGGTCTGTAAAGCAGTAGTCATTCAGCAGTGTAATGAACCCCGGTGATTTCTTTATGATTGGAAATATACTTGACATATATTTTGGTTATGAGCACTAGCATTACTTGCATCGCATTAGTATTGGCTGTGTAAGCTCCTTCATGTATTACCTTAGTATGGCGTCCAATACTCATTGCATTGTATTCATGATGAGCCTTGGTAAGGCTGGTAATATTCTCATTATGCATGTTTTTTTCTTTCTACCTCCTACTATTCTTTTGTGCACCATTGACACACACTTTCACTACCCTCTAAGCTTCTGTAAGCTTATGCATGATTGATGCATGTAGGAGACTCTAGGCAGGCGTCGTAACAGCAGTGCATGGAGTAGAGTTGAGTAATGACGACTCCAGTATTGCTGATTTCTCTTTCTTTTCTTATTACCTTATGTATGTTCTTTTGAATTTGATGTAAACTTGTAAAAGTTCAAATTCTTAGTAGATGTTATGATATGTGCCCTTTGTTATTCTCAGATGTACGTGTTGTAATCTTGGATATGCTCATATTGATAATGATTATACTGTTATAAAAATCATCCTTGAAGGATCCTAGGATCGGAACCTACCTCAGGAGCCGAGAATGGGGTACTATGGAGGCTGTTACGGCCAGAACCAGCCATCGGGTTCCTTGTGATTCCGGTTACTGAGTCTAGGGCGTGACAGACTCTCCACTTCCTATTGGACTTTTTTACCAAAATGACGTTGGCTATCTAGTCTGGATAGTAAATTTCTTCAATACAATCCACTTCTAGGAGCTTGCTGACCTCTTCACCAACGATGGTGTACCATTTTGGCTTGAACGTTCGTCATTTTTTCCTTCCCGGTCAGTGGTCGTGGTCGACATTAAATTTGTGGGCCATCACTTTTGGATTGATGTTAGGCGTGTCCCGATGGGACCAAGTAAATACATCAACGCATCGTCGAGGAGATCTAAGATCTCATCTCGCAGAGCAAGATTCAACGATGAACGACCTATACTGTTTGGGTCGGGTCAAATCAGGAATTTCATTGTAAGATGATAAGTCAACACTACTGCTCGTAGGGCATTAAGAGATGGTCACTCGAGGATAATGTTGTAAACTCAAGGATAATGTTGTAAACGGATGGGCAATCGTCTACAAGAAAATTGATCATAGTCACTGTTTGGTTTTGTCCTTCTCCCGCCATTATCGAGAGCTATATGGATCCTTCAGAGGTGACTTTGTACCCTACAATGTTGGCCAATGTCATCGGTGGGTTCTTCTCGGGTGAGAAGAGGAACCTTCAATCCCTCACGCCAATAATCATGGTGGACAAGGTGATTTGATCTAAATAGCCTTCAATTTGCATTGCTTCCAAGTTAAAGTGTTTGATGTAATATTTCATCCGCTCATCTTTTTTCTAGATGACGGTGTGGAGGTGAGTAGTTGGTTTAAACCTCTCCTTTCCTCCAATAAAGTTGGTGACGAATGCTTTGCTGAGTTGCGTAAAAGAGCTGATAGACTATGGCTTTAATTGCCTGAACCATTTTTGATCTGCCACTATTAGTGTTAAAGAGAACGCTCGGCACATAAGCTCAGTTGATGCGCCATGAAGCTCCATCCAAGCCCTAAAAGACTCTAGGTGTTCGGCCAGATCAGTGGTTTAGAAGTAAGGGGTGATCTTCGACATCTGAAACCTAAACAGAACTTGGGCATGCATGATGTTTGCGGTGAACGGAGGATCAGCTTCTTCCAACATTGCTTCTATTGAGGTTGGAGTGTGTGTGCGGTAAGCCTGTCACATATCACCGATCTTGTCCTGCAGTTCATTAAGCTCGGCTTCCCAGGGATCTTCATTTTCGGCTATTGCATCGGCCTCGACTTCGAGAGCCTTGCCATGCCTCTTCTTCTCCAACTCATGACCTAATTCAAAGGTAGCTAGCGTGGAGGTGCCTAAAGCTTGGGAAGGGGCTACTCCAATCAGCCTGCTCCTACGAGAGCCGATAAGTGCTTAAGATGGTGCAAAGATTTTCATGGTTACTTGAGAAACAACTTCCTCAGCCCCCTAGTTGGGAGGGAGATTTTACCGCTCCATCAATCGTCTTATCCAATCGAGATTGTTAGTCAGAGCTTTGACTTGATGTTCAAGAGAGACGAGTCAGCCACCACAATTTCAAGATCGTTGTGCCTGGCCTACGGGCGTAGAACCAACCTTAGGTTAGGAAGATGAGCCCTTGTGATCTACAGATTGTTCTGGCAACGCAGGGCTGGGCACAACAGTGGTGTTCTGGGCTTTCTTTCTTCCCTTCACCATTGTTGAACCCTCGTGGATGATGAGAACAGCTTTCGACATCGTTCCCACAAACGGCACCAAAATGTTGGTGTAGAAATCTAATCGTCCTCCTTAGACCACTTGGGACCTGTAAGATAAGACAAACATGTAGACCTTGGCTGCTGCAGGGAACCCTCCAATGCCAAAGTCAGACAACAAGCTAGGTCTAGTAGAACATGAGGTTTTCAGGGCATAAGATTGTGCGTACCTTTACCATTAGGGAGGCCCTTATTTATAGTTTGAGGAGAGGCGATGGTGTAGGGGGCAATCTCTGTGTTTAATATATGCGTATTGTAAAGGAATTCGGATCCAGAACATGTCATAAGGATCTTCTAAGATTGTCGGCTAAGATCTAGGGCAGATTTGTGTTGTGGTCGCCTTCCTAGATACAAGGCTGGGATTTCAGGTAGACACCTTCGGGACCAGGTTGGAACTTAGTAGAAGAGAGGTTATGTAGACCTAACTCCTTTAGCAAGTAGTAATCGAGTTCTCCCTTGATGTCAAGCAAGTTACCCACTTGTCGATATGCCTTTCGGACACGTACCCAAGCACTGAGGCCAAGCTGTTTTCCTTAGTAGGATACATATGAGATATAGATGATGACCATCCTCTTTATCATGCAGTACGCCGGAGGTCGTATTAGGGCCTTTTTCCCAAGAGATGTTCCGAGCACCAACTAAGAAATGTATGGATCCATGGAAGGGCTCAACGTCTAGGAGGGCTCGACATTGGTCATAGGCGGAGAGCGACCCCAGGGTCACTTTATGAAATGTAACAAAATGCGCTTCTTTGGCCATTAAGGAGCTCTGTAGTTATGACTGGCGTTGGCCGAGCTCCTCGTACTATACATGTATGTTCAAGCTGGTTTTTCCTTAATGTCTAATTCATTTTTACCCACAACATTAGCCATGAATTTTAAGGTACTATATTATATATGTGCTAATATTCCATGTCATAGTCCAACAGATTCAACCATATACATAGAAATGCTACTTTCATTCAATGAAAACCTTATCATACTATTACAAGCATATTCATTTTCGACAAAATTCTCCTTCCTTGACACAATAAGTTTACCTGACTCGTACACCACCCGTATTTCAGGTTTTCCCAGAAGATCTCCAGAAACTAAGTTTCGCCTCATATCTAGGACGTACAGTAATTTGTCAACGACTTTCGATCGGACTTCATTACCCATTTGGACTTCTTGACCATTGGTCACATCCTCATAGGTTTTGAAGGTTGATTAGTCGTAGCAGACATGTACTGTAGCTGTAGTATCGTACCACCAATCGAAAACTTTTCCTTAAATAATGTTAACTTCAATAATCATTGCCACCTTCAATAATCATTACCACTATATCGCCCTCTATTGCACTTACTTCTTTTTTGGATTCGCGATATCGACACACACGAACATAACGCTGATTTTTCCATAGACATCACAAGGGCTTTTGAACTTTTCATTCTTCTTCTGTGTTTTCTTAAATTTCTCTTTATTAGGTTTCGGGGAATCATCCATCTCGGGATTCTTAATATTGATGTTTTCTACTACATATACTTTGGCCGAGGAATTCTCATTTTCAGCTTTTTTATCGTGGTTGTGGGATTCTTCCTCAATTCGAAGATGTTTATGGATTTGTTCTAGCGTGTAGTCATCGGTCTTATGCAGCAACTTCTTTTTATAGTCTTTCCACATCGAGGGTAATTTTGTGACAATAGCCCTTAGAATGATTTAGGAAGATTAATTTTAATGGCCTTAATTTTATTCACTATTAGCTGTAATTCTTGAATTTGGGACAATAGCGGTTTATTATCTACCATGTTATAGTAAAAGTACCCGGCTATCAAGAATTTGTTAGTACCTTCTTCTTCAGCCTTGTATTTGAACTCTAGGGCAATTCAAATTTCTTTGTAGACGACGTTTGTGTGTACAAATCGTACAGTCAGTTGAAGAGCATGTTCAATAAATGTCCACGGCATAAAAGTTCATCTTCAGCTAGTTTGTTGCAGGTAACAATCTGTTCAGGTGTGTCCTCGTCGATAACTTCAGGCAGTGGCTGCAGATTTATATCTAAAATATAATAGATCTTTAAGGCCGTCAAGAGAAACTTGATCTTATCTTGCCACCTTGTAAAATCGATTCCATTGAACCGATCGAGACAAATCAGATCCTAATTCATCAGCTTGATGGAAGATACGCCTTCGGTTTCTTTCAGATAATGCTTTAAAATTGTAAGAATTAAATTATAAATTTGTAATTCTTTAAAATAATAAAGAAATCGAAAATGAAGGACAGGCTGAAGGAGGTGTGATCACGCTGTCCTTAAAGTGTTATTCGCCCATTCTCAAAGTAATTGAGAATGCTAACAGGTTACAGGTAAACTGCTTCTAGGATACAACGAGCCTAAATGTGGTTATGCTTTCAGTGAATACGAAGAACCACGAATGGAACTCTATATACGTAAATTTGTTTGTCTGGCAGATAAACAAAGGCAAAAATACCAAATTCAGAAAGAAGATTAGAAAATTATAGAGATTTAGACCACTGCGTTGGTCTTTTTCTTGAGGTCTTCTAGCTACGGTTTGTATGAACCTTACTGACTACTCAGAGTACACAGTTACTCTTTTTGTTGGGTTACAAGTGAGAGTGGTTCGAGTGTTAGCGATTGTCTATTGAACCATCCAGGCACTATTTATATAGGCTAAAGTGCTGACCATTTTGGTCCATGGTCATAACTCAATATGACTGTTATATGGTTGTTGGTGAGAAACTAGCCGTTATTAGCAATTTCTGACCATTATGCATGTGAGATAATTGTTGTTGCATGCTAGTCATTTAGACTCACTAGCTAGTTGTTTTATGGTTGTTTGGCTACCCACATGCAGTTGTTTATGCATGGTCTGGATTAATGTTGCATGAGGAGTTGCACCTCACTCCAACAACTAGTTTATAGCCTTCACAAAAGCCACACCAGTCTCATTTAGACCACTCGCTCATTCCAGCCACCTAACCCATATTCCCTACCACAATCGTCTCACACTGGTTCGTGTAAGTGCAAAGTGTGCCACTAGTGCCTCTAAAGCCACACTGCCTCACATGCCCATGCCCTCACCGAGCCCGAGACTATGACCGTGACCATGACCATGACCGTGCCCGTGCGTGCATGCGTGCGAGTGCTCCAGAGCTTCGCACTAGATCATGTAAGTCTTGGTAGTCCATGGATCAACCAGGTAACTAATAAGGTACTCCTAACCCCAAATATAAAGACGAATTTTTCTTCTCTTCTCTCCAATATGGGACTATTCCCAAAAAGGCCAAAACTGCAAGTTTTTCTAAAAAACTTTTATTACTTTATATATATATATATATATATATATATATATAATTAAATCTTTTTAATCAATATTTTTCACAACACATTCCATTCTTGGTGAGGTAGTTGATGTTGCCATATGGCCTCCCTAGGCCAACTAACATTACATGGCACTGAAATTTTATGTTTTTAGTCGTGTAGCCTTGTTGCATGGCTTACGTGTCATGGGAGAAGATTGTCACCACCGTGGGGGAGCCGACGGTCTCTGTTTTATATAATTTTCCAGCGAGCGTCCACTGGTTGCTTTCTATCATCGACAACGATTTCTTCGAAACTAAAATTTTTTGACTTTTTATTTATGCCACCACCTTGCTTTCGTGGGTCCCTCCATTATAGCCCAACCACCATTAGATCGTCCATTATCTTCTCAAGATAACTTTGGTACGTCACACTTGTTGATAGATGTCTTAAATTTGTAATTCAACAGTCTATCGATGACAGATACGATGTCATCGAAAAGGCTTCGATGCTATTGAAGTCGACTCGATGTCATCGAGATTTTCTGGAATAAATCAAATTAGTTGTTGGACACTTCAGGTACCCTTTTCGATGCCATCGAAGTAAGCTTGTATGTCATCGAAGGTTGTTTGATACCATCGGTAAAATTTAGATTTTCATGTTTGGTCAATGGAACGTTTTGGTGTTATTACAATAACATCGAAGTGGGTTCAATGACATCGAATGTTTAGTTCAATGACATCAAAGTCCCATCGAAGGTGTCATCGAGCGTATCGCAAAGTTACGTAGATTTGTGAATTTGCAGGATTTATTTCCAAATCCGATTGGGATTCTTCCAAAGGCTTTATATTTGGGTGTAATCAGGATTGAGATGGTATCACATCCTAAATTTTCACATCCAGAGTTTATAATCATCTTCAAGAAACCAAGTGTTAATAATATATAAAAATAATAATAAGAAAATAAAGGTGTTAATAATGTATAAATTGGATGCTTCAAAAATTACACCTTATTTTTTTATCATAATCACATCCAGTTACATTCATGAAGGTAACCAACCACGAGAATAAAATCGACAATATTTATTATTTCATTAAAATAAAAGAATTCAACAAATTATCAAATGTCCTCTCAATGAGAGCTTATTACATTATCGAGTTCACATTGGAAATATAAAACTAAATCATGGACTCTCTTTTTATTCATTTAGTATAATCTTCCACAGGGAGATGGTCCTCTAAATCTTTAATCTGTGCATCACCTACATCATCTGTACAGTTGGAGAGGGACAACGTCTTACTCATAGTGATGGTTATCCTTTAAGATTAATGGTAATTCAAGATATTCATAAAAGTAATGTAAGGGTTCTGATACGACTCGTACTCCACCACTATAAGAGGTATCAGCATGCGCAACCGATGTACATGAATGCATGCCTAGGAAAGTGTGTGTGGCTCATCATACATAGTGATCATTATAATGTAGAACATAATTCATAGAAAACCTAGCTAGCCCTGCATTCTCATACTACAGAGATTCATCAACATGTCCAATGATACCGTGGATTTACGTGAACACCTCGAGGCAGCATAACACATGAGTCGAATGAATTATGAGACCGATTTGTTTATGGAGCAACTATTTGCGACATCCAATTTCATAAATGATGTAACACGGATTGTGAATTACTTACATCAACTTGTGCATCACTACCCAAACCCATGAAATTACGCGTCGACCAAGCCTTAAAGGTAGATAGCACAAGGCTAACAATATAAGGAAGAGAGTAGCAATGGCTAACTCAATAAATAGAAAAGTGACAATGGCCAACTCAACAAAGATAAGAGTAACAATATTTAACTCAACAAAGAAGAGAGTCGCAATGGCCAACTCAACAAAGAGGATAGTGGCAATGGCCAACTAAATAAAGAGAATAGCAAAAAGGGCTAACTTAATAAAATTAGTAAAGGCAAGGGCAAGGCTTGTATCCATCGCCCCATATAAAAATAATGAAGATTACTCATAATTAACATCATACCACAATCCCAGAGGGTAAATAATTATTGGTGGTAAATTAACAATTGCAGGGAGATAATCATAGCAACATGAGAGCATGTAAAAAGGCAAGATTATATCAACTTAAATCAAAGCAAGCTTAAACGATTCCCTCACATAAATTCAGAAAGATCATGCATAATTAACAGCATACCTTAACCACAATTTTCAAAGGATAAATAATTGATGAGGGTAAATTAAATATTTACATGGAGGATTCAAAGCATGTGAGGGAACAGAATAATTCATATTAACTCAATTTAATATAAGCTTAAAGGAATCCCTCACCTTAGCCTTAGATCTAAACCCTACGTAGATATCCATGTAGGAAAGCTTCCACATGAATTACGACATCACTTGAGTAAGAGAGAGACACCATACATATGGAGAAGGAAGAGGACGTCTAGGCTTCTCCTTCTCTTTGTCTTTCTTTCTCTTTTTATTTCTCTCTCTCTCTCTCTCTCTCTCTCTCTCTCTCTCTCTCTCTCTCTCTCTCTTCCTTGGGCGTGTGAGTGGAGAGGGGAACGCATGCTCCCTTTTTGAAAGTGAGTGGGTGTGTAATGGGTGTGTTTCTCATCTCACTCGGATTGGGTTTTCTCTAATTTTTTCTTTTTCTAACGATCTTTCTTTAAATCTAATTCGTCTATTGTGTCAGAGTCATCGAATAGGCTAGGGTATATGATTTTCTTGGTGATCCAAAATTTAGATTAACCTATCTTAAAAATTCTCCTAATGGGTGCCAAAACGAACTTCATCACAATTAACACTCCACACTCAATGATCAGGGCCCAATTTTGGAGGAAATGTATAGTCAGGATAGGTAAACGGTTGGGCAAATTTTGGTGGTTGATCGATGGTGGAAAAGGCCTAGATCTAAAATATCACCTTTTACATCAAAAGAAAGGAACTGGCTTTAGTGTTCAACGGTGCATAGGGCTGTTCACGAGTCGAGCTAACTCGAATAACTCACTCGACTCGACTCGAGTCAGCTCGAATTGACTCGACTTGAATGACTAAGTCGAGTCGAGCCAAACTTAATTCTTGTAGCTCGAGTTAAGTTCGAGTCAAGTTCAACCATGGGGCATTTTAACTCGATTCGACTCGAGCTCGAGCTCAGCTCGATTAGAAATAGGAATTTATAATTTAAATATTATATATATATAATACAAAGTTAAAAAATAAAAACCTTACCTGCACGCCTTTCCCTTTCTTCTCTTTCTCTACCTGTTCACACCCCAAGTGCAGGGTTGTAATGTAGTAATAAACTCGGTAAGACCGAGGTCAAATCCCAAGGGACTGAAACTCGTACGTTATCTGAAACTAACTAGAACTAGAACTAGAATGAGATGAAATCTAAATCGAATAAAAATTAAAGAATAATTGTGAGAGATTGATCTGAAACTTAAGAGAATTCAGAGGAGAGAAACTAGGGATTCAGAGGATCCACTTGTAGAGATCAGGGAGATCTTATGCCAGTTTCAAGAATCATGGAATTTAACTGAACTTATTTTGATCTAGTTTTCAAGAGATGAAAGGTATATGAATTAGAATGGATTTCATCACCAAACCATGCCCAGGAGACAAAGCAAACAACAGAATTAAACTAATTACCAACCAATCAATATGTTATGAAGGTCAGGAAGCGTACCATCATCTGACCATGTTCAAGAGACTATGGTGAACAACAGGGCTTCCTGACGTCATAAACATAAAGGAAAGGAAGATGCTCAAAGCTATGCAGACCCATTGTAATTTCAGTCACAACAGACCATTGAAAACTAAAAACATTTCATTAATGAACTAAAATCAAATATCAGTTTAATCTAATCAAAAGGTACAAGCAACGAGTCCTCCCATCACATTACAAGCTTCACCTTTTAGCCCTAGCTAAGAGGTTTAGCCAGACATGATGCGGCTAACTCTTAAACAAAATAAATAAGAAAATAAATAAATAAATAACTCTAACTACTCTCTCTTGTATAGGCACGTCCAAGGCCTCCACGGCTGCTTCAATCCCCTTCTCTCTCTCTCCTGTCTTCCTTTTATAGCTGAAGGAGGTCGGCCTTGCTGCCGGTTTGGAGAACCGACCTTGGTGGAGTTGGTGATAAGAGTTACGCAAGAAGTCACGTGAGAACCGGACTGCATAGGCATGAAAAATCGTACCGAGTCGTGTTTGGATTGAGTTTGGGATGCCTGACCGTCCCAAAACCTCGTTTGAGCTCCATGATTGGGGTCTTCTTGGGCCTGTGCTCCATCTGGACAGTCTGGATCGTCGAAACGATCGATGATCGAGGGCCACAACTTCCACGAAATTCCAGTTTACTCGGACATGCGTAAACCTTACGCGGATGCGCTGACATGTTCGGTGGGGCCACTTCGGCTAACTTTTACGAAATCCACGCCGTCCACCAGATTCTACTCAAAAAACCATTTGGAGTTGACTGGTTTTGGGTTAGATTTGGTGTGGCCCACGGAACGTTTCATTGCATCATCCGTCTTCCGTTGGATGAGAAATTCACACGATCACTTGTATGGGACTAGAAAGGAATCATAGTCAAGGTCTTGGCCATCCTCCAGAGTAAATGGACGGGTCAGATCATCTAATGGAGTGATGGGTGGGGCCCACGGTCAAAACCCAATCCAAAGCTAGTCCGTCCCTGGACATTTTTGAAAGTTTTATTAAAAAAAGTAGGTGGGTCCACTGCGATGCCTGTCCTAGAAATCCACTCCCTCTATCGGCTCTTATACGTAATGTTGGCCCATGGCCTCCAGTTTAAAGTAGATCCAACTTCAGGGTGGGCCACACGCTCATGGACAACGTTCACCGTTAAAGACTAAATCTACTTCATGTAGCCATGCATGGCACATCTATTTACAAATTTCCCATCCTATTTTGTTATAACTTCTACCGTCCGTATCTCTTGATTATACCGTTCAAATGAGGCAAAATTTCACCAGGGCTTGTTATTTTTAACGCTCTTTCTAACGTCTAATTTTGAGCATTGATCACTTACGGATTGCCAAGATGTGCTTTGATGGCTAACACCCTCTGATCTCTCTATTGTGCCACTTCCACATTGATCCAATGGCTGAAATTTGACGTGTACGGTTAATTTATGGCCCCCATCAAGTGTATGAAGTTGCAAGTCAATCAGAGGGCGAGAACCCTGTGATCTTGCATTCTAGACCAATTTTGGGCCACTTGAGCTTCAGTTTCTCGATTTTGCAGATCTCTAGCACGTAAATTCCATCGATCTTGGTCCCCGGGAGTCCGTCCCTTGCCTTGGTGAATTCTGAGCGTTAAATCTATGCTTTTAGCATCCTATTTCAATCCAAAGTCCTAAATACATCCTGCAGCACAAACATGGTTAAATTGACCATTAAACAATATCATGTTCATAAATTCAGACAATAATTAGGGTCTAATATGCAATATTTGACCCTCAACACTACCCCACCCAGCCCACTGCCCGCCGCACGCCCGCCCGCCCGACAAGCACCACCAATCCACCAGACCACCACCATCTGCGAGCTACGAATGCTCGCACACTACCCACACATCTCCACTGGACCAGCACCACCCGATCTCGCCGAGCGAACTAGAGCGGTCATGCCCAATCTCGATAAGGTGAGTGTCCAAATCTATTTCTTCTTCCTCTTCTTCTTGTATGTTGAATCTGTTGGAGATCCAGTCATCCAAATGATGATTTGAATGGACGGCTATGATCATTTACCCTTTTTATGTGGGTGGATATTGATGTAGGAGGATCGGGTTCCGTGATGACCTGATGTGTCTAGCCAGGTGCTAAAGAATGGGGTCCACCTGATGAGTGGCTTAGATCTCGAATCGGGTTTCATGATGGCCTGATGCCCGTTTTCCATCTGTTTGGACAATGGGCCCACCTGATGTATGCCTTGTATCCATGTTGTCCATCTATTTGGATAGTGGGCCCACCTAATGTATGGGTTATATCCACACTGCCTTTATAAGATATTTACATTTTACGGAACAACGTATGAGTAGTGTGTATTAGTTTTTATGGTTAGACTAACTTATCATTTGATCTGCCAAAATTTAGGTCCTTTTGGTAATCATGGTATAGTGCATCCGTTGGATGGGTTGGATGTCAATTGTCAAGCATATTCCTTATGGGCCTCACAATTTTTAATTCACTACTTTTTAAAGAATATATTAGAGTGGTAATTTCAATCCTTAATAAGCAATCTGACATTTCGAAGATTTTTACCTTAAAATTCCCTAGATATTAGCATCTAACACAGGAGTCATCTTAATCAAAAGTACAACTAAAAATACAAATTTCATGAATAAGCTCGAGCTCGACTCGAGGTAAACTCGACTCGACTCAAACCACTAGTTCGACTCAACAGCTTTGGCAAACAAGTCAAGCTTCAATGTTGAGCTCGAGCTGAGCTTGGCCCACCTCGACTCGACTCGGCTAGATACCCACCCCTAACAGTGCAGGATCATAGATCGAGGTCTAAATTTTGTATAACCTCATAGTCATATGAGACCAGAGTGTGGTCCAAATTTAAGTTGCGATGGACAGAAGAAAGTGGTTAAATCGGAAGATCCAGATTTATAAGAAGTTGATCAGCCTTTAAAGGATAACTTTGTGCCTAAGGGAAAGCCTACCAAAGTAGCGTCTTCATATTTTACGCTTGGTCAATATTATGGGCAATCCAAGTCATTCATATGAAGGAAAATATTCTACTACAATTACTCACGAAGTTTCTCCGCTCAATGGACACCAAAATCAATGGTTAAGGGGTTGATTTGTCAATTTGATCACTTTTACAATGATCTAAGGACCAAATTTTGATATGTATGATTAATTTATGATACATAGACATAATATAAAATTTCACATCAAACAGATCATGAGAACCATGTGATCTAGAATTTAGGGGTCTAGGTTAACGGCATTTTTGTAACTATTGCTGATATGAGAGTTTTGGGAAATCTAATGGTTCTACATTGTCATAAGCACGTTTCTAAGTAATTATTACAAAAGACCTTATGTCTAAATCATTATAAATAAAGAATTATTCACTAAATTAACTAAGGGAATGTACATATATCAACCAACATAATGGATGGTTAGATGACATGTTAAAAATATGAAGACTAGATAGTTGGTACTCTAACAGTATATATAGGTATACGTACGATTTGTTTGTAAACAGAAGAACACAAGGTGGGTTTTTAGAGTGATTCGGGAGTAGAATATGTGTATTATTAAAGTCGAGTGTCTTTTTTAAATGTGTAAGTTTCTCGAATTGTAATTCTGATGGTGGATTAAGCATATTCATAGGTGATGAACAAGATAAACAGATCAGAATCTCAACTTGATGTGTGCACGAGCAGATGTAGAGATCAAGTAGCTAGTTTACTATGATTGGGTGGTCCAAAATCAAAGTGGATGGTTAGACGTCTCTATCTAGCAGTACATATTTAATTGAGCAGTTGGTTATGATGGACAAGTGAGAATATTTAGATATATGATGATCCTATCTTAAAATCAACGGTCAGATTGCTTGATTTACAAATGGAGATTATTTTCAACAGTCAGATTCGTGTTGGGGAATAGATGTAAGGTTAGGATAGCTATATTGGTATTGTACATGTGTACACATATACATAATAAGTTAAATTTTATGGTAGCACTTGAGAACTTTCAATACTCGGAAGGATTACACAATCATAAAGCGAAGAAAGATAATACAAAGGCTTCTTCCAGGGAGGCCAACACGGCCACATTTGATGAAGAAACAAGCGGAAGTGATGTGTTATCAGTGTCTATGATTGAACACTTATATGATGATCGTACAAACGAGTGGATTCTGGATACATGAGCTTCATATCACATGACTCCTCATCAAAGTTAGTTTGCCAACTATAAGGAGTACGATGGTGGACAAGTATTTATGGACAATGATAATGCCTATAATGTTGTGGCTGTTAGATCAGTGTGCATAAAAATGTTTGATGGGATAGACCATACCTTAACTAAGGTGAGGCACGTTCCTAACATGAAAAAGAATTCGATATCTCTAGGTGCACTCGAGGCTATTGGGTGCAGATTCATCGGTTTCAATGGTGTCCTTAAGATTTCAAAAGGGGCACTTGTGGTCATGAAAGCACGGAGGGGCGAAAACCTTTATTGTTGATCAGGAGCACTTCAACAGGTGGAGCTATAATAGGTATAGCAGATTCTACGTCTGCACGTCTAGGCCACATGAGCGAGCGGGGCATGAAGGTACTCTCTGATCGATATTTAATTTCAATCTTTAAAAGCATTGATTTCAATATATGCAAGCATTGTATATATGGTAAACATTCAAAGTTATCTTTTAAGTATGGTAAACATGTATGTAAAAGAGTGCTTAATTATGTGCATTCTGACGTATGGGGTTGTCGCCGGTGGTTTTCGCTGGAGGGTCATCATGGTTTATTGTATTCATTAATGACTACTCCCGAAAAGTTTGGATTTATTTCATGAAACATAATTCCAAGGTTTTCACCAATTTCAAACAATGGAAGGCTAGTGGGAAAGGTGAAAGTTTTAAGGACTAATAACGGTGGTAAATTTAGTTCTACTAAATTTAATCAATTATATTAGGATGAAGGGATCACAAGGCATAACATAGTGCGTCACACACTCAAGCAAAATGGTGTAGCAGAGAATAAGGTTTGCATGTTAATGAGGTCATTATACAACCTGAAATAGTTGCACAGGTGGTGGTATAAAATGTTTGATTCTTTCATATTGAGTCAAAAATTTACTAGGAGCAAATACAATCATTGTGTCTATTACAAGACGCAGAGTGACGACAAGTTCATTATCCTAGTATTATATGTTGATGACATGTTAATCTCTAGTCATAACATATTTGAAATCGATGTACTGAAAATTCAGTTATCAAGGACATTAGAGATGAAAGATCTGGGAGCTACAAAGAGGGTTCTCAACATAGATATTCATAGAGATGGGAAGAGGAGTATACTCTGGTTATCTCAGGCCGGATACCTTGAGAAGGTATTGATCAAGTATGGGATGGACAAGTAAAAGCTGGTTAGCGTTCCCGCGCAACTCACTTCAAGCTTTCCTCAAAATAATGTCCTAAATCAAATGAGAAAAAGCATGATATATCTCATGCGCCTTATTTGAATGTTATGGACAGTTTAATGTATGTCATGGTCTGTACAAGGTCAGATATTTTACATGCAGTCGGTGTTGTGAGTAGATACATGTTGAAGCCCGACAAGCAATATTGGGAAGTAGTAAAATGGTTATTTTGATACATTCGAGGTACGAAAGACTATATCTTAACTTTTGAGAAAACAGGTGCCAAGTTAGTTGGGTATGTGGATTGAGATTATGCAGGCAATATGGATTCAGAAAGTCGACTTTGGGTTACTGATTTATATTAGTGGGTAGAGCAATCAGTTGGATGTAGAAGCTTTAATCTGTGGTAGCTCTTTCCACAACCAAAGTAAAGTATATGGCAATGACAGAAGCATTCAAGGAAAGTGTTTGGTTGAGAGGCATAATAAATCAATTAAGACTTCAATAGGAGGCTATGACAGTTAATTGTGACAGTAAAAGCACTATCAATCTAGCTAAGAAATTGTTTATCACTCTCATACTAAACACATTAATGTTCGTCACCATTTTATTCGACAGGTGCTTGAGGAAGGAGGCATGACTCTGAAGAAGATTCATACAAGCGTGAATCCAGCAAACATGCTCACCAAGTTGGTTACTGTGGAGAACAGGTTTTATGCAACTTCTTTGGGCTTGACAAAGCCGTAAAAGAAGGACGAAGTGTGCACGAGAAGAGATGATGGAGCTATGATGCAAGGCAAGATTAGAAAAGGAGGAAAAGAAGCTTTGAAGGACGGCGATTGAAGACATGGTTGAGATTATTGATAAATGTTCATCACCATTTTATCCGACACATGCTTGAGGATGGAGGCATAACTGTGAAGGAGATTCACATAAGTATGAATCCAACGAATATGCTCACCAAGGTGGTTCCTGTAGAGAACAAGTTTTGTGTAACTTTTCTGGGCTTGGCGAAGCCGTAAAAGAAGGATGGAGTGTGCATGAGAAGCGGTGATAGAGCATTAATGCAAGGCAAGATTAGAGAAAGAGGAAAAAAAAGCTTTGAAGGACTGCGATTGAAGACATGGTGGAGATTGTTGATAGATGTCTTAAATATGTAATTCAATAGCATGTCGATGACAGGTTCAATGTCATCGATAAGGCTTCGATGCCATCAAAGTCGGCTTAATGTCATTGAGATTTTTTGAAATAAATCGAATTGGTTGTTGGACATTTTAGGTGCCCTTTTTGATACCATCGAAGGTTTTTCGATGCCATCAAAGTAAGTTTTGATGTCATCGAATGTTGTTCAATGCCATCGGTAAATTTTAAATTTTCATGTTTAGTCGCTGGAAGGTTTTGGTGTTTTTCAATGACATCGAAGTTCCACCAAAGGTGTCATCAAGCGTATCGCAGAGTTGCACAAATTTATAAATTTGCAGGATTTGTTTCCAAATCTGATTGAGATTCTTCCAAATGCTATATATTTGGGCGTAATCATGATTGGAATGTATCTAAGGCTTTCTAATTAGTTCTTAGGGTTTCAAGGGCTTGGAAGTGAGATTCAAGGTTTGTTCGAAATGGGTATTCTCTTTATCTCTTGTAATTTTCTGCTTTCATAATATTTATTGTCACTTTGTGCCATGGTTTTTTTCCCGTAAGGGTTTTTCCACGTTCAATCCAATGTGTTTGTGTTGTGCTTTTCTTGGTGTGATTGAATTACTCTACCTAATTCATCTCTGTGTGCTTTTGCAGTCCCCCAACAACGCCTACCAAATGATGCGATGATTACTTTTATTTATGTGTGGTTAGATGGCGACATTCGTATTAACGATTTGGTCCTTCTCAACAAGGACAAGATTATTGCTACCTCTAATACTATCTCTTGCTACCCCAAGTTTTCTGCCTCGTCTGACGTGTTCTCCTCGCTTGTAGTGGATTAGCTCTCTCGAGATGAAGAGAGATTTCTTTTATGCCGTTATAAATGTTGGATGTACTTGAGCTACATCATGTTAACATCTATTAACATATGCTGAGTGCAACTGTGTATCACTGGATGTCGTCGTTAAATCTCTTCTCTTTTGGCAAAGTAGAGCTTGGCCTGTCTTTTGAGGAGTTGGCTATCTTGATAGGCCTCCCTTCGTATGTAGATAGATGTAGGCATTCCTCTATCGAATACTCACACATAGAAGAGTTGTACGCATATTTTGGTTTGTGAATCGAGCTTGCTACATTCAGTTTAGAATTGTCGTATGACCAATTTTCATCTAACCGTGGGACTAGGGGCTCTGATCACTTTGACTAATGCTTGCAAGCCTTGATATTATATGTACTAGTTGAGCTGCTCTTTTTTGGTTGGACCCATTCTTCTTTGTCTGACTTGTTCAGTATTTCCTTAGTTGTGATTCGCTAGCATTCCATTACCACCTTAACTCTGGGCGAGACCTTTCATGGTCTGACTGCCGCTTTTAAGTGCAATGCTCAGACTATTCAAGGTTGTTGCGCCTTTTTACAGGTACCGTATAACTATGGTCCTTTCATGGCTTGGTTCCTTTCTTCTTACATGGCTTGCATGCTTTTGCTAATATTTCATTATGCAATAGATTTGGTTTTGGGAGCATTTGCAGGTTACTCTTATGATAAGCTTTGTCAAGCTATAAGGGGAGAGCCTCTGGGCCACCTTGCTAGTCGATCAGCGTTCAAACACTAAAGTATTTATACCAACACCGGTTTGAGGTTCTTACGAATCGGGAGGTGTGTTGGCAGGCACCATGTATGCCTCTTCTACTAATTGTGTGCTCTCAAAATCAAACTGCATTACCCCTCATTAGTTTGCAGGTGAGTTTCTCATACCATCTAATCTACTTTCTTTGGCAATTCGGTTATATTCAAATTGTTCCTCTATTCACGTATTCTAGGCCATGGCATTTAGTGATTTGTCACTTGAGTCATGCTTTCAGTCAGGAGTCATGTATTGTGTGGAGGAGTGGCTTGTCTACTCGTGATTTGGACCTTACGGCCCATCCTACGTGTCTTGTGACCATGGCCTACTGAGGGTGGCTCATCATTCAATGTTCTATTCATTAACTTCTCAATTGGATGTTGCACGGGGAGGAGGATGTCGATAGGCTTCCAAAGTTACTATCGATTCCTTAGCTTCCTAGTCTTGGCATGGCTTTTTCTTCAACTTAGGCTGGCCATGGTTCTATGATAATGCCTAAACATTGCATATTTAGCCCCTATATTGCATTGTCTTCCTTTGTATTCAAGTGTTAAATTGATCTAATTGAAAACATTTTCAACATGCAAGTAAACAAATAAATCAGATGAGCCAAGGAAAGAAATCATGCCTAACAAAAAGTGAGTTCAGAGCTCTCCCTTTAGCATCAAACTTGTGAAAATAGAATTTAAAGCAAGAATAACATAATATAATGAATTATTAACCAACTAGATGGGCTTATATTTGCAATTATAATTGTTTTTGAATTCCCTCCTAGTGAGTCCTAAATAAGATATGTTATGGAGAAATTTGTACAAGGACAATCAGGGTCAGCCTGAGCTACACGAATCAAATAGCAAGGCCTTGGAAGAAAGATACAACGTTAAGGGCCAACTCCTAAGTCGTGACTCGGAACTACAATCCTGATTGGTTGACCCAAACCCTCGTCCTCATCCAAAGGAGAATGGTTGAGCTGAGTCCTAATCTTCGTTCTCAGCTTTGATCAGCAAATTCCGACCTCAGTGATCTATCGATAGACTCCGACTATTAGTACTCGATTTCACGTCTGTATGACTTGAGGCCGAGTCAAAGTACAGATATTCCATATGCCAAGGCTGAGGCCAGGTCAGGGCATGTATGTGTTGTACACAAAGGCCGAAGCAGAGTCCAGGCATGGACATATCGTGTACCGAGGCTGAGGATGAGCCCGTGATGAAGCTTCGCACACCAAGTCCGAAGATCGACCTAGATACAGACATGACCAACGATCTCGCTGGAAGATATGCGCCATTACGGCACGATACACCACGCGATCCAAAGATTACGGATAATATCTCCACGATCATAATATCTTATTGATTGAGTGAATCACGTTGAGATTAACGGACGTGGATCATCCAACCCACAAGTATAAATACCGCGGCACCCCATTGCTACAAGTACGCAATATCTCGCATCATCTCTCTACACTCAACCTAGACCCAGATTCCTTAGCCTGACTTAGGCATCGAAGGGTGCCCCGTCTTAGCAAGGGTCTCCTTTGCTCACTCTTTTGTGCAGGACCAGAGTTCGTCGAAGGTTCCGCTGCATTGAGTGGAGGGTGGACCAGATTTTGACCTCAACATTTATTTGCGCCATTTGTGGGAATTACAAATGAAAAGCTAGAAAGTTTTTACTGGAAATGACGAGAGGAAAGAAAAAGGCGATAGTGGTGGAGCCCGAACCTAGCAGGCAACACTAATCTTCTTCGCTACTGCACAGTGAGTCGGCTCTGATAGAGCCGTCCTAATAGACTCGGAGCCGGGGAGTGAAATACAAGGCGCTACAAAACGAAGTCCAGATGCTGAAGGACGAAATCAGCCAAATGAAGGCACAGCAGAATCAGTAGTCACCACTAAACCTAGTGAAAGCCACCACTAATAGACTTTCTTATTGTCAATATGCTGTCGATGCATAATATTATTTTGGACCGACCTTCCCTTAATGCAATGAGGGCAGTTGTGTCCACATACCACTTGATGATGAAGTTCTCTACTGAAGGTGGGGTTAGATACCTTCGAGGGGACCAGCGTGAAGCTTGGAGATGTTATGCGATAGCTATAAGAAAAGGGTCGGTGAAGCAAGCCCTCACCATCAACGTCCTCGGTCCCACGGAGGATCCCCCTGAGGACTTCGGTCCCACAAAGGATCCCCCCGAGGACTTAGAGACTGTCCCGCTTGAGGAAGCCAACCCCAACAAAACTGTTCAATTTAGGTCTTCGCTGAATTCTGAGTAGAGATCTCAGATGATAACTTTTCTACAACAGCACAGAGATGTCTTCGCGTGGTCACACGAGGATATTTCAAGCATCTCTCCCGATGTCATGGTCCACAGACTAAACGTGGATCCAAATCATAAACCAGTGAAACAGAAGAGAAGAGCGTTCGATACTGAGAGGTATACAGCCATAGCCGATGAAGTTTCCAATCTCCTCAACGTCGACTTCATTAAAGAAATACATTATCCCGACTGGATTGCCAACGTGGTCCTGGTGAAGAAAGCAAGCAGGAAGTGGAGGGGGTCAACTACTCGGACCTGAACAAGGCCTATCCTAAGGATAACTTCCCCTTACCTCGGATTGATCAGTTGTTGGACAACATAGCCAGACACGAATGACTCTCCTTCCTGGACGCTTATTCCGGATATAATTAGATCCCTATGCATCCCCTAGATAGGCAGAAGACTACCTTTATCACCGACAAAGGGCTCTACTGTTACCGAGTCATACTTTTTGGCCTAAAGAACGTTGGGACAACATACCAAAGATTGGTAAATCAGATGTTTGCCAAGTAGATCGGTCAAATAATGAAAGTTTCGTCGATGGCATTCTTGTCAAGAGCGTCAAAGCATCCGACCACCTTGTAGACCTCAGGGGTGATGTTTTCAATCCTCCAGGAATATTGCATAAAGCTTAACCCGGCCAAGTGTGTCTTCGTAGTCAGTTCAGGCAAGTTCCTTAGGTTTCAAGTTAGTCAGAGGGGCATCGAGGCGAATCTTGAGAAGATACTCGACATAAGCTCCCCTCGAACAACGAAGGAAATTCAATGTTTGACTAGCCGAGTAGCAACACTCGGACGTTTTATCTCTAGAGCTATTGATAGGTGTCTGCCCTTTTTCTAGCAACTAAAAGGTCATAAGAAAGCAGAGTGGGACCTTTGAATGTGAGCAGGCATTCCAAGAGCTAAAGCAATACCTAGGTTCGCCTCCCTTACTGTCGAAACCAAAAGAGGGCGAGCCCCTACTCTTGTACCTGACAGTCTCGGCCTTGGCCATCAGTTCTGCACTCATCAGGGAGGTAGGAAACAAACAGTATCCCGTTTACTATACGAGCAAAGCAATGGTACCTGCCAAAAGTAAATACTCAAGTATGGAGAAGCTAGCACTCAGCTTGGTCTTCTCAGCACGAAGGCTGCGTCCGTATTTCCAGGCACATACCATCATCATCCTGACCGACTCTCCTCTCAGACAAGTTCTCCAAAAGCCAGACGTCTTAGGTCGGTTAACGAAATGGGCGATAGAACTCGGAGAGTTTGACATCCAATATCACCGGAGGATTGCAATCAAAGGCCACGCTGTGGCCGAGTTCATAGCCGAGTTTACCCTCCCGAGTGCCAATACAAGAGCAGAGGCAGCCTTGGCGACCCTGCCCATTTCATCGTCTGCCAAGGATATGGAGTCGGAGCGAAGGTGGGTCCTTTAGTCGACGAATCTTCCAATGTTAAGCGAGCTAGGGCGGGAATCGTCCAAGTCGCACCCGACTCTACAACTATTCAGTATACCATTAGGCTCAGTTTCAAAGCCTCAAATAACGAAACAAAGTATGAGGTCTTACTGGTAGGACTCAGACTGGCTGACAGTCTGGGGGTTCAGTCCCTTGAAGTACGATGTGATTCCCAACTCATGGTAAAACATATGTCCACCAAGTATGAAGCCAAGGGGACCAGGATGGTGGCTTATCTAGCCGAGACCAGGAAATTGATAAAAAGGTTCTGGAGTTGCACCATCAACCAGATTCCGAGGGCAAATAATTCTTGGGCCGACGCCCTCGCTAAATTAGCTTCTGCCACGAAAGGAAAATTTCCTCAGATTATTCCCGTGGAATTCATGGAAAGCCCAAGCATTGACCGAACGAATCAGGAGACAGTCAACCCGGTCGAGACTACCCCAAGTTAGATGGACTCAATCTACAACTATCTCACATCTGGTGAGCTCCCCCAGGACAAATTGGAGGCCTAACACCTGAAGATTAGAGCCGCCCGGTATATCATCTTGAATGAAGTCTTATACAAAAAAGGGCATTCACAACCCTACCTCAAATGCCTTCGACTTGAGGAAGCAGACTACGTGATGTGAGAGATCCACGAAGGCATCTGGGGTAATCACTCCGATAGCTGAGCCTTAGCTTTAAAGATACTCCGCCAAGGGTACTCCTAGCCGTCCATTCGAGAGGACTTAAAAGACTATGTCCAAAGGTGTGACAAATGTCAGAAGTTCGTAGCAATACAAAGACAGTCCGTAGAAGAGATGACCCCCATGAGTGGGTCGTGGTCATTCGCTCAGTGGGGGATCGACATCGTCAGACCTCTACCCACAGGGAAGGGACAAGTAAAGTTTTTTATCGTCACGGTTGATTACTTCACTAAATGAGCCGAGGTAGAGCCCGTGGCTAAGATAACCGAACAAAAGGTGATCGACTTTGTCTGGAAGAATATCATCTGCCGGTTTGGAATCCCCTGAACCATCATTTCTGACAATGGCAAGCAGTTCGACAATGACAAATTCTGAAGTATACGTAAGGGACTTAGCATCTCGAACGCTTATTCTTCACTTTGACATCTGCTATCTAACAGGCAGGTGGAGGTCGTAAACAAAGTCATCAAGCACCATCTTAAGACGAAGTTGGAGAAAGAGAAAGGTAACTGGGCTGAGGAGCTCCCATTTGTCCTCTGGGCCCACCGGACCACGGCCCAGTGGTTTACAAGGGAGACCCCCTTTTCGCTATCTTATAGCTCGGAGGCGATCGTCCCAATTGAGATCGGCCTCCCAATTGCCCGAGTCAGAAGCTATCAGAAGGATCAGAATGCAGAGCAAATTATTGTAAACCTCAACTTACTCGAGGAAACTAGAGATTTTTCCAGACTCCAAGTCACTGCTAGACATCATCAAGTGACACGATTCTACAACTCGAGAATCAAGACAAGGCGGTTCCGGCCAAGGAACTTGGTCCTTCACTGCGTCTTTCAAAATATGGCAGAGCCAGGGGCTAAGACGCTCGGACCCAACTGGAAAGGGTCATACCGTGTGCTCAGATCAACCTAACCAAGCTCCTATCACTTGGAAGACCTCAAGGGACGTCCACTCCCCCATCCCTGGAATATCGAGCGCTTGAAGATCTACTATCAATAGAAATCTACTGGCCATTAAAAGCCTATAATAAATGTACTGCTCAAAGCTACTAGCCTCTTAAGGCCTCTAATAAAAGTTCCTCTTTTTCTACATCTACTTGTGTAATCTACAAATGAAAAAAGTTCTCTCAAAGCAGAGGTTAACAGACCGATCTCTTAAAGAAGGGATCGAAATGTACCCACGAAAACCTATAAGGGATCCCCTCGTACACAAGGGAAAAGTCCGGAGACATCCCGATTCCCTGAGAAAGGGGTTAGCTCGTCATGCAACAACAAATCCACAAGTAACTCAGCGCATCATTTGGGGGGAGGGTTGACCCCCTAAGGGGTCGGTCCTTAAATATTAATATAAAGAATCATCACGACAACCAACACATGTGAACAAGTCATCTGCTAAGAATTGTCATTGATCAAACAATGGCCACTACAACTTTCCATCCACATGGTAAAAATAAAAATAAAAATAATACGAGTTTCATTCCCTTCGAGTAGAGGAACCAGCTATCGAGTTGGGGGGCTGAAAGTCAAAGGTGGGTTTAGCGGCGGGAGGGGCACTCTCAGGCTCGCCTGTCGCAACCGATTCGGCATTCTAGAAATTGTCTGTCGCGAGAGCTTCGAGGTCAAGAGTCGGATGAAGCTTTCGGACCTCAACCAGGCAAGCATCGAAGCATGTATCATAGCCATAGTACAACAACTTATCCAGCTCCTTAGCCCTCTCAGCCAACTCCTTATAAGCTGTCACTGCTGCGGCAACCTGTGAAGCTGCTCGAGCCTAGAGCTCACTTCGCAATCTGTCTTGGTCAGCATCAGCCACAGCCTTGAGAATGGCCCGCTGCTGAACCAACCCCTTGGTAACTAGATGCTTCACTAACTCGAGTTCTCTCTCTAGTCGTGAAGCGTCGCCTACTGCGTCCTTAACATTGACCTCTAGAAACTTGACGGCCTCCCGCAAACGAACGACTTAGGGTTCAGCCATGTCCAAACGGGCTTGGAGTTAGTTGACCTCGCCCTAGAGTGCAAGCTCCCTCACTCGACCCTCCGCAGCAGCCTTCCTCAGTTCATCTCACTCGGTAGAGGAAGCCTCTAACATCTTCTCGAGCTCGACCCTCCGTACCTCTTGCTCCGCCTTCTCTACTACAAACTTGCCACGCTCTACTTCTTGTCCTGCCTTCTCGACCACAAACTTGGCCCACTCCGCTTCAAGCCGTTCCATCTCCTTCAACCTCTCCTTAACCTCCACCATCATTGGTAGCAACTGGTAGCAGATAGCTGCGTAATCATTCATGAAGCTGACGTGACAACGGGAGAGAGTGTCGGTTATATGTGTCTCTTATACATGATTAGCTGCCCATGAGTTCAGCAAAGCCATGTGATAACCAGGAGGCAGAATGCCTGGAGAGGGCTCGGAACCTCCGAGCCCCACTGTCCGCGGAGGCTTGGGCAGCCGCCTCAGGCGTCGGTCGACCGACTAAGGGCTCGGTCTCAACAACAGCAAGGGGGGCTACAGATCGTGCAGTGACAGTCATACTAGGAGTCTCCCCTACTACCTCTCTCCTTGCCCCAGAGGGACCCGCAACTGCTGAAGGCGGAGCATTGGGGGCTTGCTCCTCCGAAGAAGGTGACGAGATGGTGATAGGCTCGACTCTAACGAGGACCTAAGAAGCTCACGCCTCAGGAGTAGGGGTCGGAACAATGGTAAGAATGGCCTCGAGGTGGATTACAGTAGGCATGGTTCCAGCCCGGGCCACAACAGGCGCGGCTTCAGCTGAAGTATGGCTATAGCTGGAGCAGCCTCGGAGGCCTTCCTCTTCCTTGGCATCACCTTCGTCAAGGCTCAGAGGAGAGGACAACGTCCATCGTATTGCAAGGGGGCCTTCTCCTCTTTAAGCCACCCACCTCCATTCCTGTTGAAAAAAGGAAAATCAGCAAAGTGAGATCCACTGAATGGCTAAAGGTCGACAAACTAATCTCCGAAGGCCCTAACTCTGCTTCCCCAAGGCAAAGAGAGTGGGCCGAACTCTATAGAAGCCAGACAACACTAAATTCTCCTGGCTAATAAGGTTAAACTAGACATGCTAGTCCACAGGAAGCACTCGGATTCGATCGACCTGCTGCTTATGAAAGGCTGAGAGGTCGGGGACCCCCTTCGATTGAGCTACAAACAGAAATGAAGTATGTGTTAAAACATGGAAGGATGAATCAAGGACGCAATACGACCAAAAGAAGTGCCCAACTTAGGTTAACAAACTTAGTGGGGACTCGAAACCGCAGTCTGCCCAATTCAAAGGTAGGGGCCTCCCATTCCCCTGAGGCCCAAAACCACTTCCCCTTCCAGTCCTTGTTGGAAGAAGGAAGTTGGGTTACTAGGCCTGGAATGTATGGGGGCCTAACCGAGAAGTACCACCAGGCCTTATTTGTTCTGTCGAACTTGGCCATGTACAAAAACATGAACTCCTCTAGCGTCAACCTCTGATTCTCCGCCCGATGCCAGAGGATAAAAGTGGTAGCAAGGATTCTCCAAGAGTTCAAAATCAGCTGCCCCGGCACGATTCTTAGCTATGTTGTCAGCTCACGTAAGAAGGGATGGATGGAAAATTGGAGCCCGCACTGTACGGCACAAATAAAGATGGCGATTTCCCCCTCAGCTGGAAAGTCCACTTGGTCTGTGGGGGCAGGGGCTCTAATATGAACTGAGTCAAGGATTTGATAGTCTTCACGAAGCTGAGCCACCTGAGACTCGACCAATATCGAGCCCCTAGGAACTAATGGTTTTGACCTTCCTCCCGAGGGACCCGCCTTTGATCACCCAGAGGGATCTCTGAGAGTCCTCTTTGGCCTCTTGCCTCGACTTTTGCTCCTCTGACTTGCGGTTCCTTAAACCGGGGCCAAAATGTTAAGGGGTACGGTCTCAAAAGGGCCTTCAGATTCTTCGGGTCCTGAGGTAGTGGTCTCTGGTTCAGACTCCGAATCAACTCCTCGGACCTCTTCCATTTCGTCGAAGTTTCTTAACATTAAGGAAAAAGGCATTCAAGTGTGGGAACACTCACAGCGTTGCAGGCAAGCTCCTTTGGTAGTTTTCCCAACTTTAACGGCTTCCGCTGAGCTAAATCCCTTCTCCGATGGTCAGGAATACTTTATCCGGCGGTAAAAACTCTTTTTTGGACAGAAGGCTATTTCCTACGAAGGACGATTTCTAGCAAAAGGCGATTTTCGGCGGAAGGCGATTCGGAAGAAAGGAATAGAGAAAATGAGAACACAAGAAGTGTGAGAGCGAGGATAAGGGGGTTTATATAACCGCCTCATCGCTCAGCACCATCATCGCAAGCGAATTGGCACTAGCGCCAAGGGACACATGGAAGAGTGGTATATGTCCAAACCCATGCTTCGAGGTCGGGATCTTCTCAGCATTTAATGTCATTAATGATGCAGGCGCCTCATCATCCCTCCGCATACACGTGGCGCTGCTTCCTTCACCACGCTATATGCGAATCGTAACTGTTGTCACGCGTCCCTCACTAAGAGGATAGAAATCAAAGGGTTGTGGCCATTGCACAGCACGCGGGATCTGAGGCATACAAATCGCATTAATTACACCCCGATCACCCCAATCGGCATCATTAGCAAGGGAGGGGAGACGTCGTTTCATTTCCCCAAGTATTTACTCTCCAAGTCTGAACTCGGATTAAGAGAGTAGGGGGCTTCTATCATGAAGAAATCTGTACAAGGACAATCGGGGTCAACCTGAGCTACATAAATCAGATAGCGAAGCCTCGGAAGAAAGATACAACGTTAAGGGCCGACTCCTAAGTCATGACTCGAAACTACAATCCTGATTGGCTGACCTGAACCCTCGTCCTCATCCGAATGAGAATGGTTGAGCCGAGTCCTGATCTTCCTTCTCAGCTTTGATCAAAGAACTCCGACCTCAGTAATCTATCGACAAACTCCGACTATTAGTACTCAGCTTCACGTTTATATGACTCGAGGCTGAGTCAGAGTACAGATATTCCATATGCCGGGGCCAAGGCCGGGTCAAGGTATGTATGTGCCGTGCACAAAGGCTGAAGCCGAGTCCAGGCATGGACATATCATGTACCAAGGCTAAGGATGAGCCCATTATGATACTTCGCACGCTGAGTCCGGAGATTGACCTAGATGCGGACATGACCAATGATCTTGCCCGAAGATACGCGCCATTAAGGCACGATACACCGCGCGATCCAAAGATTATGAATAATATCTCCACAATCATAATATCTTGTTCATTGAGTGAATCACACCGAGATTAACGGACGTAGATCGTCCAACCCACAAGTATAAATACCAAGGGATCCCATTGTTACAGGTACACTATCTCGCATCCTCTCTCTACACTCGACCTAGACCCAGATTCCCTAGCCTGACGACATTACAGGGTCCCCCCGGCTTAAGCAGGGTCTCATTTGCTCACTCTTTTGTGCAGGACCAGGGTTCGTCGAAGGTTCCGCTGCATTGAGTAGAGGGTGGACCAGATTTTGACCTCAACAAGATAAATAAATGATTATCATCAAAATAGTTGTGGCCATGTGGGCATAGGTGTGTGTGTGCCAATGTGGGCATAGCAAACTCCAAAAAAAAAAAAAAAAAGTGTGCGGATACTTCTTCTCAGCAGATGAATGAGCAGCATGTGAGAAAATTTGGTAATAATTCCACCAGCATCAATAACGGTCTTTTCCATACAAAATGGCTACTTTCTCCATACAACACAGAAAGTTCCATATTTTGATATTTGATTGAAGAAACTAGATACAGCAAAGTTGTCATATGCAAGGTGGTCTTTTAAGTTGTTGAGCTATTTTCGTATAGATTTCACTCAATAGTTCTCATCCTACCTGGATTTTCAAATAAACCATTAGTATTTTGTTATTTCATGAAACATTAGTATTTTGATCCAGCACAAAGAATTCAATAGTTTTCCTCTGGAGTCTTCACACTTATTTTTGTCGGTTCCTGATGTCTTTCCTAATAGTTTGCAACTTTTGAATACACATGAAATTTTGTTGTTTTCGCTGAAAATAATATCAAACTGTATCCACTAGAAAATCAAACGCCAATTTGTAACACCACAACTGGAAACGGAGGTCTCTACCTGATGTAGAAATGTCAGCTTTCGAATCACGATAAGGAATGTGCTGTGATTTTCCATTGGAAATATTTACAAGATTCATGATAAAGTCTGCAAAATTCAAAAAAATAAATGAATGAAATATTTGCACCTAAAAAGAACAAGAAAAACTTACAAGTTCTTAAGAAACAATAAATAATTTAATATTTAAAATAATAAATAGACAACTTTAAACAATAAAAAGTTGCGAAATTTTGAGAAATAACCCCAATGTCGAAAGCGACCTGTTGATGTTGAGCTCATTTGCCTGTTGTTCAAAATTATATTTGTTCGCTATGATTTTTATTTTATTTTTTTAAATGCTAAAGTTGAAAGTAAGTAACAAGAAGCTTGAAAAAACAGAAAAAAATAAAAATAAAAATAAAAAAATGCAAACAATCAAAGCTTTGGTATTTGAAGGATTCTACCCAATCAAATCAGGTAGATCTCTTAAAATCTTTGCTCTTGTATACGCATCCTGAAAGCTTGACAAAATTTTGTAAATAAGCACCATGGTCTGAGGAAGAAAAAGTGGGAAGAGAAGCCCACGCCCAACTCCTTTTTTTTGTCCAACAAGTGGGAATTATTACTTATGATAGTCAATTAAATTACAAGAAAGCCCTCATTTGAGTGAGGATAACAAGCCCATATGATGTAATAGCAAAACGATAAGCTAAATTACTAATATATCCCTGTACACCACCATAAAAAAATAAAATAAAAATAAAAATAAAACATATAATTGACTGATCATAACTGCATTATACACATTTACATGGATGAAACATGGCTCGAAATTCACAAGCAGGCCATTCTTTCATCATGTATGGAATGGATACTAGCAAACAAGCAGAGCAATCTTGCTTGTCTATTTTGGGGGACTAGGAATCACTTGTTTCTATGGTACACATACTTCAACCAGTGTGATTTTCAGGCCTAGAAATTGGATTGTACCTGTTTCGCATGGGTCGCATGCACTTGGCAGGTTGTAACCTATTAGTGGATAGGCACAAACATTTCTCCATCCTCACCTCATGCAGCTCACCAACTTTACCAGGATCAAGGCCATTAGTACACTATCCTAATCATGGGAATCAATCATGAAAGCTACAGCCATATATCAGTCCTCAAAGGGAGGTTGAAATGCCAACCAAATATATCAATTCATAAATGTGGGTGTTAAATCCATTCCATTCCATATATATATATATATATATATATATATATATATATATATATATATATATATATATATATATATATATATATATATATATATCGGTGTAATCTTGATTTGGGTGTTAAATCCATTCCATTCCATAATATGCATATATGTGGCTATGTTACTGTATAGTTTAAAAACAAAAGTAAATATTGCCAAGAAGGATAATGTCTAGTCATAAACATCATGGATACATGGTTAGAAATTGCCGAGGCCAAGCAATAAATTCTCCTACACCGACATCTCCAAGTGTATGATGATAATCATCTTCCTTCCACAACTCTGCTTGCACGGCTATAATCTCGATCAGGACAACACTTAAATTTCCTTCGCCCAGCTCTACTCCATGGACATGTGCACTTGGATTAACTGCATGCACCTCACCACGAGCAATTACTCGTTTCCTCCAATCACAAATATCGCATCTCTTTCCCACAAGTGTCCAATCAGGCTACATGTACACATATAACATGTCATTAGTATTTTTAAAGTTTATACATGTAATCATAAGCTCAAAATAGTATTAGAGAAATACGTACATACCGACGAGGCCTGACTAGATTTAAATGAAGGTGCTATCAGTGGACCCACAACCCCCTGTTCTGCTTGCCGATCTACAATGTAGTTAACCTTCTGAATGAGTTCTTCTAGGCTTTTCTTTAATTGACCTATTTCCTGCGTCAAACTATCTCGCTCCTGCGTCACCATGTTGAGCTTACCTACGATGGGGATTGTCTTCTTTAATGCAAACGTTTCCACCTATACACCGCATGCACCCTCTACCATCACTCCCAATCGACTGTAGACAAAATTGGAAGTCGATTTATCAGAGAATGCATATTTACTAATTAACTCAGGTATTTGAAGGTCAAGAATACATGTGTAAGGGCATCATCTTGAATAACTTTGTCCAGGTTATTACCACCGAGGTCTTCAACAACCGCATTGACAATGTTGTTTAAGTATGCCACACTAGGGTAGTGATGAGAAGTTGGTGCACGTTTGGTACCCTTGGGTGATGTATGCTCACCATGCATGTTCCACACCCTATATGTTGGATTAAATCCATTTTTAATCAAATCTATTATCACATTTTCGATTGGGCAGGGTAAACGTAGACATCTGCATTTAATCATGGACAATGAATGGTTTCTCTACCAGGAAAGTGTTCTTTTGTAAACTTCACAAAGCTCATCATACCATCTATAAAATGTGGGTCCGGGTAATACAGAGTAATCCACTCCCTGGGGTCCATTGGATACGACCTCTTCATTTATGATGTGTACATGTACATGTACACAAACATAATAATCAGATATCAATTCACAGTTGTATTAATGGTCTAGACAAATGTGATCACTAAACCTCAACCAAGAAACCAAACAAAGGAGGTGGCAAGTAATATAGCAAGAACAAAACAAGACACCATCCTTTGCACCTTTGTTAGGTGGTCCCATATTTTCTCCATTAACTTTGAATCAACTTTCCAATAAAGGGAAGATTTTGATTTCAAAAGGATATATTGCAATAAAACCTCCCAAATGCATGCATGTAAATGAAGGGTCATTTCTATTTGTCGGGCAAGACAGGATGTGAATTTCAGATTTCCAATTACTAGCTATTTTTCAATGGTATAGCTGACTTCATATCTTTTAGGAGACGTGGCATTAAGTGCGTTTGGATGTTCATTTGTGAGCATTGTTCCTCCACATATGTTCATTGGCTTTGAATTTGGATAGCTAAGTGCCCCACATGAGTTCGAAATAGCCAACATCATTGAGGTGGACCACACTATATTGTCCCGGTTAGAAGGTTCTATTTTTGGTCAGATCAATGTGAACATTGACGAGTCTACTAGAAAATTTGGCTCTTTTTTTTTGAGTTTCTTTTTCTTCTTTTTTTTTTTTTTTTGAACTTCATAGTACAAAGTGTAATGGAAAACAGTAGTCACTAAATGTCCACCATTAATATGTTTCAAACTAGCATGGAGGCATGGGTAAAAACTGAAATTTGGAAACTTCATATGATAGTCGAGGATTGAATATTAAAAATGAAAGAATTTGTTGGATGCATAAAAAAGATATGAATACTGAACTCTCTGAACTTCATAATGGAAGGTAACTGCATTAAATGGAAAATGGGCATGCCTGACTTTCAATCTGTATCTCATTTTTCCCAATTTCATATCTTCTCCCGATCTCAATTTTCCCTAAACAACAAAATCTACGAGGACAGAATTAGATCATTTTGACTAGAAAATATAAATAGACACGCTATCCTTACATAATAAATTTGAGTAGACTCCTTTAACTGCTTCTATCTTCCTACCAGGGTGTCCCAAATCGGTTACGTATCGGCCGTTACGGCCGATACGTAACGATAACGGTGGGAACCGTTACGCGATACGGGGTCGTATCGGCCGATGCCCGATTTTGCAACCGTAACGGCCGTTACGAGCCCGTTACGGGCGTAACGGCTGTTGCAGGCCTAGGAAAAAAAAAATGTACCTCTTCCTTTCTTTTCTTCTTCTTCTTCTCTTTCTTCTTCTTCTTCTTCTTCTTCTCAGGCAGCTGCGGCTGCGGCTACGGCCCTGCCGCGGCTGCGGCTGCGGCCATCGTCCTCCTCCTCTTCTTCTTCTTCTTCTTCTTCTTCTTCTTCTCAGGCAGCTACGGCTGCGGTTGCGGCTGTGGCTGCGGCTGCGGCTGCCGCCATCGTCGTCCTCCTCCTCTTCTTCTTCTTCTTATTCTCTCTCTCTCTCTTCTTTCCCTCTTTTTTTCTTCTCTCTTCTTTCCCTCTTTTTTCTTTTCGGTTTCCCTCTCGGCTTTTTTCTTCTTTTTTTTTCCAGGCGTACCGCACACCAGCGCTGTAGGTACGTGTCACGCTGAGACGAGCGCTGACACTCCTCGAGCTCCGAGTTGTACGAACGGTTCAAAGGAGATCAAAGTTATATGGGCTCCACAGTGATGCATTTATTACATCTACACCGTTCATCTATTTTCAGAGATCATTTTAGAGCACTACCCAGAAAACGAATTATATCCCAAGATCATCTGGACCACACCAAAAATAGCAGCGGAGATAATATTTTCACCGTTAAACAATTCGTAGGGCTCACGGTAACGTTTATTTTCCATCCAATCTGATCTGATCAAACCCGAGTGGGCCCCACCATGATGTATATATTTTATCCATGTCGTCCATCCATTTTGCCACGTCATTTTAGGTAAGGATCTAAAAGATTAATAATATCCAAATCTCAGGTGGACCACACCATAGGAAACAATGGTTATGGAATGCTCACCATTAAAAATTTCTTAAGGTCCACTGTAATGTTTATTTTCAATCTAACTTATTAATTGGGTCACACTGACGTGGATGAAGAGAAAACACACATGTCAGCTTGATATAAAACTTTTATAACCCTCGATAAATTTTTAATGGTGAACGTTTAATTATTGTTGTTTCTTATGGTACTGTCTACCTGAGCTTTAGATGTGCCTCATTTTTGGGCTCATATCCTAAAATTATTTGGCAAAATAAATGGACGGTATGGATATAACACATTCATCACGGATGGGGCCCAAAAAAAATTGACACGTGCTACATTTCACAATCAGAGTCCCGCCTAATTCGAGCCTTAGAAAATTGTACATGAGACATATGTTAACTTAAAATTTAGAAATTAAATTATGGACTGCAATTGCTAATTCATAATGCCAAAATCAAATTGTTTGAATAGTTTTAATTGTTAATTTGTGGACTTTTATTTTTTAAAATAAGGCCTTTTGATTTTTTTTTCATGATTCACTATCCAATAAATGTCCACCAATTCATAAGTGAGATAATGACAATAAATTGTATGAATTTGAGGCTGATTTGGTGCATAGATTGGTCCTCCAAGTCAGCCCCAAATTGGCAACGCCATCTACCTGAATTTAATTTCATTTTTTTAAAGAACTATTGGGAGAAATAATATGATATTTAGAAAATTAAATATATGAATTTTGTAGTCAAATTCAGGTTATCTGGTTCATAAATTCATCAGACAGTCCGATACAACTTCTCACCAAAGAATGGACCGTTACACCACCATAAACATATTCCAATTTATAAATGAATGCATATTTGGAATGCTTAGAATATTTCGGATTTAATCCATATTTTTTTGGCAAAAAAAAAAATTTTGCGCCGTTACGGGCCGTTACGCCCCCGTATCGCCGTTACGCCCCCGTATCCGTATCAGTTTCGAAGGGCACCATTACACCAACCGATACTGATACGAGACACCATGCTTCTTACAGGAAGTGACTGTTCACTGGTGGCTATCAGAGAGCAAGCCTTGCTGAACCTAAGCAATGTCCGCCATTCTTTTTTAATTGAAAGTTATGAAGCTGGTGATCAAGTGGCTTCCATTTGGGCCACCTTGTATAAGGCACACAAGTTGCGGACGTTGCTATGCAACTCAACAATATCCAGGGTGCCAAACAATGCATTTCATCATTTGGCATTGGACTTGAGTTACAGTAGCATTCAGAAATTGCCTCCATCAGTAGGGAAATTGAAGCACTTGAGATATCTTGATTTGTTTGAGACAGAGATAAAGGAGTTGTCTGAAGGGGTGAGTAATTGCAGAAATCTTGCCTGCTTATTGATGTGCTTTGCTGTAGTTATGTTTCTTCTTTCAAAAGAGACAACCATATGCTTGTGACGGCCATTCTTTTCACCATTGCAACCCCATCAATATCTACAGCCCAGAAAGGGGGAAAGGGACAAATCCTCTGTCCTAATCCAATATAGAAACCAAAGAAACCCTAATTTCATCAGATTCGAACAATAAACCCTACAACTGAGCTACAAACGGCATAAAAAGCCGAATTATCCAATAGATGAATCCAGACGAAAGCACAATCTACAAAATCAAAAATGGGATTAGGATTTTCGGAACTCACATTGACAGATCTTGAAGATCGGGAGATTCTTCGATTTGTGGAGAAAGACAGGCAGAGGAGGCAAAACGAGAGAGCGAGCGAGAGGGAGAGATCGGGCTTGGGATTGGGAGAGTGAGAGAGAGGAAAGGGGTTTTAAGTGGTTTGAGGGAAAAGTGTTTCGAGATAGAGAATGCGGACTGAGGGAAAGGGTTCGAGGGAAATGGTTTCGACGAGGAGTCGAAGCAGATTGCGTACCGAGTACTGAGTAAACTCCGTGGGGCCTACTATTAGTTATTTATTTTATCCACTCCGTCCATCCATTTTAACAGATAATTGTAGTGTTCGACACCAAAAATGAAACATGACGAAATCTCAAGTGGACCACACCACAGGTAACAATGTGAATTGAACCTCTACCATTGAAAATTTCTTAGAAGCCACTGAAATTTTGGATCAGATATTTGTGTTCTCTTCATCCAGGACTTTGTGATCTTATGAGCAAGTTGGATGATAAATAAACATCACCATGGGCCATAAGAAGGTTTCAAGGGTGGAGATCATCATTTTCACTGTTTCCTATGGTATGGCCCACTTGAGATTTGGATAAGCTTCAATTTTGGGCTCAACCCCTAAAAGTATGGGGAAAAACAGATGGACCATGTAGATAGACCATATGCATTAGCACCGCACCCAACTGAGTTTACTCAGTACCATGAAGGCCTACTGAGCAACTTCCCATATAATCCAATTTGGGTGACACTGCCTGGTGCAATGTGGGCCCTACCATGATGTATGTGTTTTATCCATGCCGTCCATCTATTTCTTAAGATTATTTTGTAGATTTATTTAAAAAATGAGTTAGATCTAAATATCAGGTGGACCACAGCACAGAAAATACTAGTGATTGAATGGTCACCATTAAAAGTGGGTTGGTTTACAGAGATGGAATTCAGCGACGGCTTTTAGCCGTCGGTATCAGTCGTCGGGGAACCCACCAAACAGCCTGTTTTAGCAATTGTTGGATACTACCAAGAGGCCCATGTTGTATTGCTTGATAATATTTTTGCTTATTTTTAAAATCCATTCCAGTCAATTCTTTGTACTTCTGTTCGATAGATTGATTTTACGTTTAGTCGGTAGATGGTGTACCATAAGATCTTTGTCGAGCCCCGCATGTTGTCATAGGAAAATTAAATAACCACTGCTTTGGAAACTCAATCATTCTTCGTCTATCTTTGATAAGTAGATTCTTTCCAATATGCACTTCTTAAGTATTCTCGAGGGTTTCGAGATCAACCAATTCAAAATTGCCCTATACAACATTGGTTTTTTAATCAAACTTTTTTAGGACATCCTTAAGTATGGGAGTCTGGTCATCATTTCTCTTGCCCTTGACCTTTTCCAAGCCCATAAGTTCAAAATCTAATTCCATATCAAAATTGTAGATGTCAACTTTGAATTTATGCATCCCATTAGACAAGTTGGGTATCTTATTGCATAGTATTTTTGAAATGTTTTTTGATCCTTTAGGTTTGGAAAAAAAAAAAAAAAATCTATTTTTGGTGGTTTTAAGAATTTTTTATTGTTTTTGAATTTTGATGGTCTTTTGAAAGTTTTTCGTTCTTTTGGATTTAAAAATTTTCTTGATTTTTTTTTAGAATTGTTGGTGCCCAAGAAGGATGACATTTCAAACCAAGGTTGCCCCTTGGTTTGGCTTGGGCCATTGAATCTTATTTACATCGACATTTCTTTTTATTTTGCCTTGCTAGGTAGCAAGCCGGATGATTCCAATGTTAGGGGAACAGTGAACCAATTCATGTCTGGTGTTCCCTCCCCACGGGGAGTAAGGCTTAAAGTGGCGGTGGGTAGATTTTATGGTTTCCTGTCTAACCATCATGATAAAACGAGGGCCAGGCTCAGAATCGATGTCAGATACTACAACTTCTTCATCATCTCTGAGGTTGTGGAGTTTCTCGGGTTACCGTAGTTTAATTGGGATCTATATGGATGTTCAATCGATGTGGGGTACTTTTTGCCCCTAGCCCAGATGTTTCTTAGGCATATCCTTGCTGGCATGGTTGTGACTGTGACTAGAGGATCAGGTTCAAGATTCTCATCTAGATGGATGATTTCGATACTACAAAATCTGACTGGAGTGAGGATGAAGAATTCTACTCATCTGGCTCCATCCACCTCTTAGAGTAAGGCTCCTTTAGTATGTCTATTGGGGGGTGCCCGTATTCCAATCTTGTCTTTGAAATAGCGGTGAAGACCCCTTTAGTTGAAGTAGGAATATGCCAATATGTCCTAGAAAGGGGTGAATAGGACTTTTTAAAGTTTTTTATAATTTGTTTAAAAATCTTATTTCACTAATCTTATCAATATGCAGTTGTCAGGATTACTCGAAAATAACTCTACTGGCTTTTAAGCCCGTTAGAAGATCCAATCACAAACTATTCAAGAAATAACAATATGTAACCTAGTTTATGATGGACATGACTGTGTATGTGTGTAAGGTGTGATCTCAGATATATAAATATGAAAGTATTGAAGTAAATCACACACACAAAAGAATAGCAATCGCAAATACAGTCATTTTTATAGTGGTTCGACTACTTGTCTACTCCACTCCCGATAACCGTACTCAACCCTTAAGTGTACCGGTATTTCACTAAGGAGGTTTCACAGTGGTTCACCTCAAACCTAAGGTTTTAAATCAGGTTTACCTTCAACCTTTACAACCTACACTGAGGCTGACTATTTATGCTCTCACGAGCAAGGGTCAACACATCGCACCCACTTTTAGGCACACTGGCCAAGGATCTTTCATAAGACCCTAATGGAGGTTTTACGCGGTTTACCTCTAACCTGAGGTTTCACAGTAGTTCACCTCAAACCTAAGGTTTTGACTGGTTCACCTTCAACCAAATGTTTATGCTCTTCACAGAGCAAGGATCCACACAATGCACCCACCACGTACACTCTCCCTAGAGGCCTCCTTGAGGACTTGTAAGGGTGAGAAACACCTTAGACCCAATCCTATAAAGAAAAGATCAAAGGGTCCTCTGGACTCTAAATACTTACAGATAAGTTAATGAGTCTAATTCAGCACGTTGACAAAGATCTCCTCCTTGTTAACTAAGAGTCTTTTGCTCCCTTGATCCGCAACTCAAAAGATGTACCGATATATGGCGACGAGTTGGGTCAAGGTTATGATGAAATCCTACTCTCTAAATATTTTTTTATTAGGAAGATAGAGTGATTCCAATCATCTATGCATTCAAGGCATCCCAGCTCAATGATTTGTCATTAAGATAGTTGCTGGAGGATCCTTGAATGCAGAAGTTCATTCCCTAATCCACTCTATTGAATATCAATGATAAGGGTGGATTAGAGGATGAACTCCCTTGAGAGAAAGGGCATTGGGTAAATGATCTAAGTTTAAACACTCAAAAGCACTCTCTTCTTTCTCTACGAGCAACTAAAGACAAGCTCCTTTTATATAGGTAAAAGGTTCCAACGGATATAAAATGGTCACATTTATAACAGAGTTTGATATCATCAAGCGTATACTCTCAATTGTATCGATAGTCCGCTCGATAACATAAAGTCAATGTCATACGCTATTGAAAACCTTTTGTCAGCTGGTTGAGGGAATCGAGACTCATGTCAATGTCATCAAATTTTGAACTCCGATATTATCGATAAAAGAATCGAGTCCTCGACATTTGAAAATGAGAGAGACTTGAAATTTTTCAGGTCATCAGATATGATCGAGGGATACACGATATAATCAGAATTTGAATACCGATAATATCGAAGGTCGTGTCGATGCATCAATAAATCCAAGAATTTTATCATTGAGCTTGCTGAACAGTTTATGTCCTTTCTCGATGCAATCGATCCGGACTCGATACCATCGATATTTGAATATCGATTCTATCGAGTGATCCCCGATCCGAATTAAAAAATTACCTGAAAAATATTGCTGGAAAACTACGCGCCCATGACCGACATCATCGAGAGCCTTCCGATATCATCGAGATTTGAACTTCGATGATATCGAGGACGGCGACGATATATCGAAGCATATATGATTTTCTTAAGTAAAAATAGGGGCGCCAGATCTGCCTATTGATATTATCGAGTCACCTTCGATTGACTCAAGAATCAATTATTGATGATATTGATAAGTAGATCGATACATCGATAATTCTGTCCAGATATGTATGTGATTGCTGGACACATTATGTCCTCATTCAATTTTATTGATTAAAATTTCGAGGACATCGATAGCGCAGGTCGATCATATCGACACGTGTTTCGATAAGATCGATAAAGCAAGAAAACTTAGAGATTTTTTTATTTTTTGAAAAAATTTTCTCACTCAAAAACCCTATAATGTGTAGCTTGTTTTAAGGGTTTTATTCACCTGGTGATTTGGCACATGGGATGTGAGGCTTAGTTTTACCTATGGCGAGCTTCCACACATTCGGTTGAGACAGACGCTTGAATTGATCTTCCTGTGAGGTTCAGCAGACTAACTGACTCAACGCACACGCTAATTGACAAATCAGGGCACTTTCAATCTCCCCCTTTGTCAATTAAGTGACAAAATATCCAAAACAACTTAGGACCGTATCTAGACAGACACATCCTAAATTGTGTGTACATGCATTTTACACAATTTTACAAATTCTAGTGAACCATGTACACAACTCAATATCTGCTCCCCCTAACTGTAATACTCCCCCTTTCTTGGTATAGCTGCTCCCCCTAACACCTGAAGCACTATTCAAGCAGATATACAATTTTTTGTTCGGGGTGTTTGAACTTTTCTCCCCCTTTTTATCAGTCCTTGACAAAGATATAGCAGTTGATATTGACTGAAGTTTAAAGACATGTGAGAGAACTATCAAATATAGATGTAGAAGGTTTAGATCAGTTTAAAGCATACATCATTGGTAGACAGTATGGATGCATATTAAAGTAAGTAAAGCATATAAGATAATCAATAAAATCACATGTATTCATTCCATAGGAGAGTAGATATCAGAAACTTAGATACACCAGGGGATCACAAAAACATAACTATGACAGGAAAAGTGAGAATTACATTCAGCTATTTTTAACAAAAGATTCAACACTCATACTGCCTCAAACATTAGTAGAGCATTAGTCAGTCAAAAAGCATTCAAAAAGTAGCAGAAAAAGTAACACAGCAATAGACACGCTTGGTATTCCAATGCCAACAGAGTGTCGCAATGGACACTCAATATCCATGAGGATTGCTATGTGTGAGCAAGTCCACTACTTACTGAGTTGTTTGCTGAAGGATGTTGACTTTCTCTTCAATTGCAGTGAGACGCCTCTCACAATTGTTCACTCGTTCCTCCATTCCTGTCATCCCATTCAGAAGGTGGTGTTCTAAGTGATGAGTTTGGCAGTTTGTGATTGAGTTTGGACTGACCATCGGCGTGCGATTGGACCCTCCATGTGTAGGTCATTTTGATGGTTGAGCAAATTGGATGGCTCATGGTAAGGGAAGACTCTACCTAGAAAGAGACAAAGACGGACACAATTGTTGAGCTTCCTGAGCGGCACTGCTATCAAACCATGCTTCAGGATATACAACGTCAGATGTGGCAGGAAGCCCCGCATGATGTGAAAGTTTGCATATGAGCACCAGAAAGAACAACGTCTCTGTATGATTTTCTTGGATTACACGAATGACTTGCTTGAGGAGAAGATTCGGCAGGCACACTTGATTTTCTCGATAAACATCATAAAGCACATTTATCACAAATGGAGGGAGATGAGTACCCTTATATCGTAGGGATATACATTAGACCCAAAAATATTATGAAGAATTTTAAAGGTGGGTCCAAGATAGTTGATATGCAGCAGGTTTTCATCATTCCGCAAAACTGTAGTGCCTTGACATAATGCGCGAGTTATTTCTCCCCACACACCCAGACCGTTGAGATTCCTGTTGAGCACTGGGATTCTACTAACATGAAGATCTAGAAGGTGTGCCAGAGTGATTGGATTAATAAGTTTAGAGTAATGTGCGAGTTCAACCTGAATGCTAGGGGGATTATCACTAATGACACGACAGCGATTGAAGAATTCTTGGATCACACCCAATTGATATAATCCTCCAAGATTTAAAATATTCTGTCAACCTATTACTTCTAAAAGTAGGTCCACTCCAAAAGGTTCTATGGCACTATTTAGCACGAGACATTCAACAATGAAAGATGGATGTGTGTCCATAGGTTGACGTCTACTGGACTCAGATTGTATGTTCTTTGATTGCAGAGAGTGAAGAGAAGACTTACCTTTTCCCCTTGATCATGTTTTGCAGATGAGAGAGGCTGAGAGGGAGTGCTCAGAGAAGGAATGAATTTGAATTCAAATGTAGTCTTCTCTTAATATAGTCGATTCGTCGATTTCATCGATGGAACATCTCGATGGAATCGATGTTTAAATCACGAGGTATCGAAACTACTTAGATATCATCGGAACTGGGAAAATCTTAACATTTATGTTCAACAGTAGATCAACCACAAGTATCTCAGACTTAAGATTTACCTGTGTGAGTCATTGTTCCTAAGATATTATCAATGAATACATATGTCAATTGATTTTTGAAGGTCACAAAATCTATTTGTGTCAAGTGGCTTTGTGAGGATATCGACAAGCTATTTTTCAGTAGTTACATAATCCAATACAATGATCTTTTCCTCAACTAGTTCTCGGATGATGACGAATGTCAATATGCTTGGTCCGAAAGTGCTGAACTAGATTTTTTGAGATGTTTATAGCACTTGTATTGTCATAGAAAAGACTTATTGTAGGTTGTGCAATCCCATAGTCTAATAGCATCTGTTTCATCCAAAGGAGTTGTGCACAATAGCTCCCCGAAGCTATATATTTCGCCTCCGCAGTGGATAATGAGATTGAATTTTATTTCTTGCTTTGCCAGGAGACCAGACAATTTCCAATATAAAAATATCCTCCACTCGTGGATTTTCGATCATCCAAATTTTCAGTCCAATCTGCATCAGAATAAGCCGCAATGATGGTAGATGTTTTATATAAATACCATAGTCCAAAGGTGGTAGTTCCTGCCACATATTTGATAATCCTTTTAACCGTTGTTAGGTGAGATTCCTTAGGATCTATCTGATACTGAGCACACACTCCTACACTAAAAGATATATCTGGACGACTGGCAGTGAGGTATAGTAGGCTTCCGATCATACTTCAATAGAGATGTTGGTCCACACTTTTGCCGTTAGTATCTTTAGAAAGTTTAAGTGTGGTACTCATAAGCGTGTGATAAGTGCGACCAGACTCAAGCCTAAATCTTTGCACCAAGTCTTTTGCGTACTTGGTCTGAGTTATGAAAATTTCATCATTTAGTTGCTTGACTTGTAATCCTAGGAAGAAGTTCAATTCACCGACCATGCTCATTTCAAATTTTGATTTCATGAGGTTAGCAAATTTGTATACCTCATTACCAAATGTTGACCCAAACACTATATCATCCACATAAATTTGTGCAATAAGCAATGAGTTATTTGTTCTTTGGGTGAACAGTGTCTTATCTACACTTCCTCTACAGAATTCATAATCTAAAAAAAAATTTGTTAATCGTTCATATCATGCACGTGGTGCTTGTTTGAGACCATACAAAGCTTTGTCCAAACGATAAACATGATGGGGACGTTTAGGATCTGAAAATCCTTTTGATTGTTCTACATAAACTTCTTCAACAAGGTCCCTATTAAGAAAATCACTCTTAACATCCATTTGAAACAGTTTAAATTTTAGTGCATATGCAATGGACATAAGAATTCTAATAGACTCAAGATGAGCGACAGGGGAAAATGTCTCATCAAAATCAATTCTTTCTATTTGTGAGTATCCCCGAGCAACTAGTCTTGCTTTGTTTATAATCACATTCCCTGACTCGTCGGATTTATTCTTTAAGACCCATTTTGTTCCAATGACATTTTTATTAGTTGGTATAGGAACCAATTTTCATACATCATTTCTCTGGAATTGTTGAAGTTCTTCTTGCATAACATTTATCCAGTATCATCTTGAAGAGCTTCTATAAGATTCTTGGGTTTAATCTTTGAGGTAAAGCAGAAATGACTATAAATATTGTCTATCTGTCGTCTAGTTCTAACACCGTTATTAGAATCTCCAATAATTTGCTCTCGAGGGTGATCCTTAATGATGGGTATGTCAGATGATTGTTGGGGTTCATTCAAAGATGGAGATTTGTTATCTAATTTATCTAGTATGCATAAATCTACATCATCCTCTAGTTCATTCACAGGGGTATCCTCATCATAAGGGTGATCTTTAATTACCACATTGACAGACTCTTGAATAGTAAAGGTTCTTAAGTTGTATACTCTATAAACACAACTATTCATGGCATACCTTAGAAAAATACCTTCATCACTTTTAGACTCAAATTTCTCTATGTGATCTCTATCTCTCAAAATATAACACTTACTGCCAAAGACCCGAAAGTATTTCACACTAGGTAGCTTCCCGTACCATAGTTCATATGGAGTTTTATTCAGACTTGCTCTAAGATATACTCTATTTATGATGTAGCAGACGGTATTGACAGCTTCTGCCCAAAAAATTTTTACCATATCTTTCCCATTTAGCATAACCGACCCCATTTCCTATAATACTCAATTTTTTCTTTCAACGACTCCATTTTGTTATGGGATTTTTGGGGCTGAGAATTCATGACGAATTCCTTTTTCATTGCAATATTTTTTCAAATCTTTCATTTTCGAATTCCCCACCATGATCACTTCTAATGCGATTGATGTCATATCCTTTTTCATTTTGAATTCGTTTTGTCAAGATTACAAATTCTTCAAAGGCATCTGATTTCTCTCGAAGAAATGTGACCCAAGTAAATCTGGTATAATCATCTACTACCACCAGGAAGTATCTTTTCTTGCCATGGCTTTCCACTTTGGTTGGACCAACCAGATCCATAAGCAGCAGATCCAAAGGTTTTGTTGTTGCTATGGTGGTTGTCTTTTTGTGTCTAACTTTTATCTGTTTTCCTTTTAGACATTCCCCACACAACTTTTTCTTCTTTTCTAATCTTGGGAAGACCCCTAACCAATTTTTTTAAGCTAAGTTTAGCTAAATTCTGGTAATAAACATGTCTCAACCTTTGATGCCACAATTTAGATTCATTCTTTACAGCCATATTACACTTTGTGGATAGTACATTCTCATTTGTACTTATAATAACATAACGGTTATCACTAGTGCGTAAACCTTTTATGAGAGATTCTCCTGTATGATCTAAAATTCTACACACATCTTTTGAGAAGGTGATCAGATGTTCCTTGTCACAAATTTAGGAGATACTGAGAAGATTATGTTTCAGGCCTTCTACACAGAGAACGTGTTTGATTTTTATAAGGCCTAGTACAGCTATTGTTCCCTGTTCAATAATTTTGACTGAGCTCCCATCTCCAAATGTGACCGATCCTCCATCAAAGCTTGAGTATTCACAAAAGTGAGTTTGATCACCAGTCATATGTTTGGAGCATCCACTATCAAGGTATCATTTTGAACTATTGCTTACTTTCAGGGCAATATGGATTACAAGGCAATTCTTTTGATTTGTCACATCCTCTGGGACCTTCTTGATCATGATTCCAACTTCAGTCAAGATCACTCTCTAGGCAGTGAAGCGCTTAAAGAGAGACCCGCTCTGATACTAATCGAAATAGCGGTGAAGACCGCTTTAGTTGAAGTAGGAATATGCCAATATGTCCTAGAGGGGGGGTGAATAGGACTTTTTAAAAAATTTTACAGTTTATTTAAAAATCCTATTTCACTAATCCTATAAATATGTAGTTATTAGAATTATTCAAAAATAACTCTACTAGCTTCCAAGCCCATTAGAAGATACAATCACAAACTATTCAGGAAATAACAATATGTAACCTAGTTTATGATGGACATGATTGTGTATGTGTGTAAGGTGCGATCTCAGATATATAGATATGAAAGTATTGAAGTAAATCACACACACAAAAGAATAGCAATCGTAAGCACAGTCATTTTTATAGTGGTTCGACTACTTGTTTACTCCACTCCCTGTACGCGCACTCAACCCTTGAGTATACCGGTATTTCACTAAGGAGGTTTCACAGCGGTTCACCTCAAACCTAAGATTTTAAATCAGGCTCACCTTCAACCTTTACAACCTACACTGAGGCTAACTGTTTATGCTCTCACGAGCAAGGGTCAAAACATCGCACCCACTTTTAGGCACACTGGCTAAGGATCTTCCATAAGATCCTAACGGACGTTTTATGCGTGTACTTCTAACCCGAGGTTTCACAGTGGTTCACCTCAAACCTAAGGTTTTAACTGGTTTACCTTCAACCGAATGTTTATGCTCTCCATAGAGCAAGGGTCCACACAACGCACCCACCACATACACTCTCACCGGAGGCCTCCTTAAGGACTTGCAAGGGTGAGAAATACCTTAGACCTAATCTTATAAAGGAATAATCAAATGGTCCTCTAGACTCTAGATACTTACAAATAAGTTGATGAGTCTCATTCAACATGTTGATGAAGATCTCTTCCTTGTTGACGAAGAGTCTTCTGCTTCCTTGATCCACAACTCAAAAGATGTACCAATCTATGGTGACGGGTTGGGTCAAGGTTATGATGGAATCTTACTCTCTAAATGTTTTTCTATTAGGAAGATAGAGTGATTCCAATCATCCATGCATTCAAGGCATCCTAGCTCAATAATTTGCCATTAAGGTAGTTGCTGGAGGATCCCTAAATGCAGAAGTTCATTCTTCAATCCACTCTATTGAATATCAATGATGAGGGTGGATTAGAGGATGAATTCCCTTAAGAGAAAGGGCTTTGTGTAAATGATCTAAGTTTAAACACTCAAAAGCACTCTCTTCTTTCTCTACCAGCAACTAAAGACAAGCTCCCTTTATATAGGTAAAAGGTTCCAACGGATATAAAACGGTCACATTTATGATAGAGTTTGATATCATCGAGCGTATACTCTCGATTGTATCGATGGTCCGCTCGATAACACAAACTCAATGTCATACGCTATTGACAACCTTTTGCCAGTTAGTCGAGGGAATCGAGACTCGTGTCGATGCCATCGGATTTTGAACTCCAATATTATCGATACAAGAATCGAGTCCTCGACATTTGAAAATGAGAGAGACTTACTTGAAAATTTTCAGGTCATCAGATATGATCGGGGGATACTCGATATCATCAGAATTTGAATATCGATGATATCGAAGGTCGTGTCGATGCATCAATAAATTCAAGGATTTTATCAGTGAGCTTACTGAACAGTTCATGTCCATTCTCGATGTCATCGATCCAGCCTCGATACCATCGATAATTGAATATCGATTCTATCGAGTGACCCCCGATCAAAATTAAAAAACCACCTGAAAAATGTTGCTGAAAAACTACGTGCCCATGACCGATATTATCGAGAGCCTTCCGATATCATCGAGATTTGAACTTCGATGGTATCGAGGACGGTGACGATATATCGAAGCATATATGATTTTTTTTAAGTAAAAACAAGGGCGCCGAATTTGCCTGTCGATATTATTGAGTCACCTTCGATTGACTTGAGAATCAATTTTGATGATATCGATAAGTAGATCGATACAACGATAATTCCGTCCAGATATGTATGTGGTTGCTGGACACATTATGTCCTCATTCAATTTTATCAATTGAGCTTTCGAGGACATCGGCAGCGCAGGTCAATCATATCGACACGTGTTTCGATAAGATTGATAAAGTAAAAAAACTTAGAGATTTTTTGAAAAAGTTTTCTCACTCAAAAATCTTATAATGTCTAACTTGTTTTAAGGGTTTTATTCACCTGGTGTTTTAGGACATGGAATGTGAGGCTTAGTTTTACTTATGGCGAGCTTCCACACATTCGGTTGAGGCAAACGCTTGAATTGATCTTCCTATGAGGCTCAGCAGACTAACTGACTCAACGCACACGCTAATTGACAAAACCAGGGCACTTACAAGGGCACTTTCAGTCTTGTCTACCTTCTCTCACACTTCGACCAGCTTGGCGATCTCTTAATACTTAAGTCAGAATTTCAAGATTCGGTGTTAATCTTGAGTCAAAATACATTTAGCTCTTAAGGGGTGCGTGGCCAACATGTGAGTAACAATTTCCATTGTAAATTAGTTATGGTATAAGCCTCCTATAGGGGGACCGTGGAAGCACACAGAGATGAATCAAGCAATGTATTATAATCTCACAATCAAACACAATCATAAAGACTCCAAATTTAACATGGAAAAATGTTTATAGGAAAAAAAAGGAAAAAAGAAGAAGAACACTACACAAAGCCACATATATCACTATGAAAGCAGAAATTACAAGAGATAGAGAGAATACCCAATTCGAACAAACCTCGATTCTCCCCTTACAAGCTCTTGAAAACCCTATGAATGAATTAGAAAGACTTAAGATACCCCCTAATCCCGATTACACCCATATATATAGCCTTTAGGAAAATCACAATCAAAATAGGAAATAAATCCATCACTTAACGCAATTCTGCATATTTTTTGAGTGATCGATCGATGACACCTTCGATGAGACTTCAATGGAATCGACAGACCATTGATGGCATCACAACCACTTCGATAACATCGAATTAAAGACCAAACGTTCCAGCGATTAAGCACTAATCTCTTAGATTTTACTGATGGCATCAATCTTGCCTTCGATATCATTGAACAACCTTCTATGACATCAAATAGGACACCTAAAGTGTCCAGTAACCAACTTGATAAATTCTATATTTTTCATGGCATCGAGCTGGACTTTGATGACATCAAAATTTGCTCGATGACATCGAATTATCATCAACATGCATGTTGATTTACAGATTTAAAACATCAATCAACGATCTCCACCATGTCTTCAATCGATATTCTTTATAGCTTCTTTTTCTCCATCTCTAACTCCACCTCATATCATAGATCTATTAATACTTCCTGTGCATCCTCTGTCTTCCTTTACGCATTCATTGAGCCTAGAGAAGTTGTACAAAACTTGAACTTCTCTGTGGGAAGCACCTTAGTAAGCATGTCCGTCGGATTCACGCTCATGTGAATCTTCTCCAGAGTCACACCTCATTTCTCAAGCACTTGTCCAATAAAATGATAACGAACATCAATTTGCTTAGTACGTGAGCGATAAACTAAGTTTTTAACCAAATTGATTACACTTTCATTATCACAATTAACCGATATGGCCTCCTGCTAAAGCGTCAACTAATTTATCATTTCTCTCCCAAACACCTTCCTTAAATGCCTCCCTCATTGTCATAAACTCATCTTCAGTTGTAGAAAGAGCCACCACAAACTAAGGCTTTAACATCCAACTGATCGCTCCACCCGCTAGCACAAACGAGTAACATGAAGTCGACTTTTCAGAATCCACACTGCCCACGTAATTAGAATCCATATACCCTACTAACTTGGCCCTGATTTCTAAAAAAATAAGACGCAATTCTATGTACCTCGAATGTATCGAAGTAACCATTTCACTTATTCTCAATATTGCTTTCCGGGGTTAGACATGTATCTGCCCACGTAATTAGAATCCATATACCCTACTAACTTGGCCCTGATTTCTAAAAATATAAGACGCAATCCTATGTACCTCGAATGTATCGAAGTAGTCATTTCACTTATTCTCAATATTGCTTTCCGGGGTTAGACATGTATCTACAAACAACACCAACTGTATGTGAAATGTCTGGTCTAGTATAGACCATGACATGCATCAAACTGCCCACTGCATTCGAATAAGGCACATAGGATATTTTCTACTTTTCTTCATTGGTTTTAAGATACTATTCAGAAGAAGCTTAAAATGAGCCACGTGAGAAACGTTGAACAGATTTGCTCTGTCCATCCCATACTTCTCTAATACCTTCTCAAGGTACTCCTCATGAGATAACTAAAGCCTACTCATTTCTCCTCTTTTTCTTCTCCCTTTCTCCTTTTTTTCTAATTCTTTTTTAAGATAAAATTCGTATGAGGAGAGGGGCTGCCCAAATGAGGGTTTTATATAGTATCAAAAAGTGTACAAAATGGCCCCAATGGCCCTTTGTTCAATATTTTAACCCTAAGAGAGGTTGTTTCCCACTAAAGGGACTCGACAAAAGGCATGTGGATCAATCTAGACCATGAAATAAGTGTCCAACAATGTGATCTTCGTTTAGACATAAATATATGATGATTAGGCGTGCCGATCAATCGGGAAGGCCCTAACTTAAATCGACAGTCGCTGATGATCAATAGGAGTCATAGCTATATGTATATGTGCGGAGAAATACATTTAGTTAGCATCCCGAATTTGGTCGTGAATTGACGGTCTGAAAGTTACAACTTTGTGAAGAACAGATAGACTAACTTCACTTAAGTTTCAAATTTTTATATAAGGTATTCACACAACTCAAGCACTCGCCTTACGAGTCCAAGTTGAACGATTTAAGACACGATCTCAGCTCAACGTCCCGCAATGGACGTCAAGTCTACTAAGATGAACTTATTTATATAACCTCGAGTTTAGTAACCCAATAACGAGCAGTATAAAACTTGCTTAGATAATCATGACATTTCTGCAATGAATTGGATAGCGAGATTTTTTTTGCACAATAATTAAGGTTTGAATTATATAAGTTCATAGTGTGACCTATTTGCGACTGACAGAAATGACGATTTAGTTATAATCACCGTAAGTCATTGATTCTTAGGTTAAAACGATAAGTGGGTCAGTTTGGTTTGTTAATTAAGATTTGACCACTAGTTATCTTAGATTTTAATAGGTTTTTATTTAGTTCTGGTTATCTTAATTAGTTAGCGATAGGTCGGCTAGATTTAGACTCGATGTGAGCAAACCATGTAACTAAACTCGGTGTTTCAGTAATCGGTCGAATTCGTTGACTTCTTATGGTTAATTAATTAGATTTGTGTTGTTCTTTATTAGTATCACCCGTGCATAAGGTAGCATCGAGTGTTAATAATCGGTAAGTAACAATATAAGTTAATTATAATGAAAATTTTTTTAGGATTTTTGAAAATCCAAAATATCAAAAATCTGAGACGTTACATAATGTGTTTAAGGTATCAGGCTACAGGTAGGTTCAAGTGCCTTAGGGATTAGAGATGAGGGGGACGATCCTCCTTGTACGAGGAGCAGAGAAAATTCTTGGTTATAACTTAGGGCAACATTTGTTTGGTAGACATTGGATGCATAGTCTCCATGGATGACATTGACAGTAGGAGTGTGGCATAAGATTTTAGAGTAGGTTGTTGTTACTTGTGGGGGCCAGGTCGGAGACACAACATTTGAGAGTGATTTCAAAGGCATCGTTTGAGTGGTAATTAAATTCCAATTCATATCAATTCACACCCAAACATCTCTATTAAACAACCCCTTAATAGAAAAATGGTGAATGCTCCCCATTTACTTAAACTCGTATCTCATCTGCTAAACTTCTAGTGGGGGCACAAGAGGACATCTCATGATGCACCCAATTTCTCCAAGCAAGCCACAATTATTCAAGGATTCAAACCATTGATTTGATGAACCTATCTTTTCACGAGAAGCGAGTGTCAGCTAGGTGAGTGAGTGGAGATGTCTTCATCAGTGCACAAAGTGGTTACAATCTTCAGCGAGATATATGCAAATCAAGTTGGTCCACTGAAATAGATTAGAACATCTTTTAGGTTGTGGGCACCTAACCTGGCCTTCCTCTTGTGAAGGAGTCATAGAGCTAGGTTTAAACATCTCTACTCTGTTACACTTTTTCCAAATCAATGTGACATGCTTGATGGGTGGAAAACTTAATTTTATGAGTAGAATGTGGGTTTTCCACCCTAATGATTGGACCAAAATCCATGGGTGTCGTCCTATTGTCACCTGTGCATGGTTCTCCATCTCGCTTATGGTCATAGTTTACATGGTCCATAGTAGCTTGTAAACATTGGACATATGGTTTAGTAATCAGAATGGGTGAATAGTGGGCCTAGCTTTAGATGGTCAATATGTAAAAATCTCCTCATACTAGAAGAAAAAAAATCTTCCCACATGCAAGTGGAATTAGCTTAGAAAAATAATTTTTTACCAAAATGGCTCCGTAATTCCACCAATACTACAAAATGGTTTCCTTCCCATTACCTTTTTTTAGCCCCTGACTATTTTAGGATTTTGTAGGGATGAAAATGTCTTCGGTGCAAGCTGTAATGGTAAGGCGATTGAGTGCTCAAGAAGTTATAAGGTCCATTTATAAAAGTGTAAAATGAGTCTCATTAAATCATAATTGAGCCCATTTGCTGATAAGTTAAATCTGAATGCAAGTTTTAGTGTAATTAAATGAAAGGGAAGCCATTTCTAGTTTTGTGTGAAACGTTCGAGCCATTTTTGTAAAAATCTCTTAGAAAAAAGCGGCCAAGGCGATTCCAACGAGGATTGTGTACTGACACCGTTAACAACAAGGTGGCTATTAGAAGGCACCATGTAGGCCCACAATGCTATATATGTTTTATCTATGCGTCCATTAATTTTTTGTTATTATTTTGAAGTATAAGCTCAAAAATGAGGTAGATTAGATCTCAGGTAGACCATATCACGTGAAAATTTATTTATCATATTACGTGTGGGTTAGGTTTGGAAGTCTTGGATGAAGAGAAAATACAGATATCAGTTTTGATTCAAAACTTAGATGGCTTCCAAAATATTTCTTAAAGGCGGGCATTCAATCACCTAATATTAGGTGTAGTCCACCTAATTCCTGATCTTACTCTTTTTTAGCTAATGTCCTAAAATGACCCGGAAAAAAAAAAAAAGGATGAACGGCATGGATTAACTCATACATATGGTGGGCCGACAACGCACCGTCTAGTGGCGGTTTTCCCACTGAAACTTCCCCGTCCAGGCGATTCACGCATGCGCATATCCCGGCCAATGATCCGGTAGCCTTCTCCTGCTTGGAGGCCGTTTGCATACCGAGGTACTTAGTAAGCTACGTGGGGCCCACCGTGACGTGTGTGTCTTATTCATTCTTTCCATTTGTTTTAATAGATCTCTTTAGAGCATGAGCCTAAAATTGAAGTATATCCAAAGCTCGAGTGGGCCACACTATAGGAAGCATAAGGAATTGAAAGTCAATAGTTGAAAACTTTTTGACAGCCTCAGAAATCTTAGATGAAACTGATATTTTTAATTTCTCTTTTTTTTTTTTTTTTAATCTCTGTGTGACCACATGAATAAGTTGGATGAAAAATAAACATGAATTCTAATAAGGTTTCAACCATGTAATTATTCCCATTATTTCTTGTGGTGCGTCCCACTTTAGCTTTGATACGCTTCAGTTTAGGACTCATGCCCCTGGAATGACGAATGGACGGTAAGGATACGACATATACATCAATGTCAGCCTCGCAGAAATTACTCAGAACTACCCAATCCACATCCCTCCTACCTTGCTTAAAAAAGTCAGGCTGGTCCACTAATAAAGTGGGCCGCAAGAATTGGTTGAATATAAACGGCCAATAATGTTTTTCTCCAAATGCGGATTCTTCTGATGCATGGTCACCCATTTGATGGGTCCACCGCCCTCTGTAGGGAACGGTTGATCAATGGCCAGAGTATGGCCGTACCACCTCACTATAAATCCAGGAGATTTTCTCTGCATTGGTACTTTGTACGTATCATAGACATCAATATGCATGTATAGATGGTATTGGGAATTTGAACATCAATCCAAAGTTCGAAACCATCCAATCTTATGGCCACCGTAGATGGGGCTTTATTCCTATAATCAGATGGTTTAGGCAATCTTTACTTTCGATGCCGGACATTTGTTAATTGAATTTGAACATTGACTACATTTCATCAAGACCGTCCATTTTGTGGTCTACAATAGCATAGATAGAATAATGTGTGACGTATTGAAGACGTGGACCGCATCGTGATGATAATGTGATATGAAAATCAGGCCAATCCAAACATACAGCGGGAAATGACTTCAATAACGGTCCACAGCCGTTGTATAAGATAGTTTACTAGTGTGGACTATAAGCCAAACCATTAGTTGTTTGGCTTATTTTTATAACATGAGATTAGATGGCCCACCTTTTTTTACGGATAGGATATTCTGCATGCATGAGAGGTTGGCGTGAATAAAGACCGTATCATAACTTAAAATACAGCTGCGGTGTTGATAGTTTTTCGCGTGATAACAGGGAGTTTTGCTGAGCCCGCGCCGGGGGACGCGGATTGTGTCCTAACCCTGCCCGTCTCTGGCCACGAACGGGCAGTTCTGTGGGTGGGCCCACCGTGATTTATCCATATATCCACACCGTCCATCCCTTTTCTCATGTCATTTTAAAATATTTTTGTAAAAATAATGCAGATACAAATCTCAAGTAGACCACACAAAAAATGACTATTGCATTTAATGCAACTACGTTTATGTCCGAAAATGATCTTTAAAAATTGATGGACGGCGTAGACAAAAAAAATACATCAAGGTGGGCATCACAGAGCCCCTACTCGGACCGTCCGTCTACATAGTACCCATTCCGCGTACAGAAGTTTGTACGAGGCATGCCATCCACACGTCACCGCATGGGGCAGTGTAGGAAATAGGTGCAACATCCAAGCTGTCCAAAGGTGGACCGATTGTATAGATGTTCTCGACCAAAACCCGAGCTGATCAGTCGTTCTTGTATGTTAGAACAGGTAAAGGTTTAGAAAGATTTAACCAAGCTTTTCCAGCCATACAATAGAATTGAAAACTATGGCCGACCTGGACTAATGGATGGAGCTGATTCTCTGACCATTGCATCCAAATACTAGGATCTCTTTGATGTATGGATTGGATCTTGTAAATATGTGACATTTGGATACATGTGGCAGCACGGGAAGCAGATTGCGTACCGAGTAAACTCTGTAAGACCCACCGTTATTTATATATTTTATCCACTCTGTTCATCCATTTTACCAGATAATATTATGGCTTTATGCCAAAAATAAAAAATATCGAAATATGATGTAGACCACACAACAGGAAAAAGTGTGAACTGAACATCTACCGTTGAAAAAATCTTGGGGGCTACAGAAGTTTTGTATCAAGATGATATTTATTTTTTCCCTTCATCCATGTATTTTTGATCTTATGAACAGTTTGGATGACAAATAAACATCACTGTAGGCCTTAGGAGGGTTTAGACGGTGGAAATCACTGTTTACACTGTTTCCTATGATATGGTCCACTTGAACTTTGGGCATGCTTCAATTTTGGGCTGAACCCCTAAAATGAGATGGAAAAACGGATGGACGGCGTGGATAAACCACAAACGCTTATGGTGGGCCCAAACAGAGTTTACTCAGTACGCAATCCAATTTCGGCAGCACGTACATGAGCTACGTTGTACGCCGTGCAGGCTTGGCAGAGCTTATAAATTCGTGTTCCCCCTCGTGCCATCGGTAGACACGCGTTTTGATTATCGCAAGTGTTTTGGCCCATGGATCACTAATCTAGACCATTGATCTGTTGAAAGATGGATCACGTCCGTAAATTTCCAAAATCAGAGTACTTCTTTTAACTACTACCAGGACCCTTTCCAATTGAAGGTGGACTGTCTTTGTATATTTTTTTCTTAACCGTTCATCGTAGGCCACACATCAAAAGGTTCGGATTGTCTAATGGTAAGAGTTTCGATTCGATGTCCATCCAAGGTGCGGCACAGAACACTCCCGTCAAACGAAAGGAAACGGATTGGCTACTCCCCCTGCCACCAGCCCCATGGCTGATGGTCGGTGCTCTGTGGGCCACATGATGATGTATGTGTTTCATCCATTCCGTTCATGCATATTTATAGATCATTTTAGATTTAATACCAAAAAATGAGAGGGATATAAATCTCTTCTGGATCACACCACAGGAAAACAATAGTGATTGGATATCCACCATTAAAATCCTCCTAAGGCCCACTGTACTGTTTATTTGAAATCCAATACGTTGATTAGGTCATACAGGCCCAGATTAAGGGAAAAAACAAAAATCGGATTGATCCAACACTTTTATGGCCCCAAAAGGTTGCTAATGGTTGAAGCTCGTTTAAAAATGTTTCCTGTAATGTGGTCCACTTGAAATTGGGATATATCTTATTTATTGTATCACACTATAAAATGATCTTAAAAATTATATGTACGGAATGGATGAAACATATACATCATGGTGGGTCTCACAGCGCACCGACCATCAGCCATTGGTTGTGGCAGGGGAGTAGCTAATCTGTTTCCCGGACGAAAACCCATGCGCGTTACCATCGGACTCGCATTTCCTGTGAAAGCCTTTCGCAGCAATTTCCTGCGCTGGAAATCTAGGTGGGGCCCACTGTGATGTTTGTGAGAAATCCACCCGTCCATCCGTTTTTGAGATCATTTTAAGACTAAAAGTAAGTAGTATACAAAACTCAAGTGGGCCGCACTAAAGTAAAAGGTGAGTAGGGAATTTTTTACCGTTGAAACCTGTACGGGATTGACAGTGATGTTTACGTGACGTTTTCGGCCCACTTGAGTATTGAATCCAGATCCATTTTGGCCTCGTTTTCTAAAACGAGCTCACAAAACGGATGGACGGGTGGATTTCTCGCAAACATCACGGTGGGCCCGATTTAGGTTCACAGCGCACAGGAACTTCCTCTTAATGCTTTCCTAGGAAATCCGCGTCCGGTACTATCGGACCCGGCGAACAGCAAAGTTCCTGCATGCGGAAGCTAAGTGACCCACTGCCCACGTTCGTGACAAATTCATCTCCTTCATCCGATTTTTCAAATAATTTAAGAATCCAGAGCTAAAGTGAGCCACATGACAGGAAAGAGTGGAGATTCAACGCCACCGTTGAATCATTCTTGGGCTATAGATGTTAATCTTTATGGTAATGTCTTTACGAATGGTTTGGACGGCATGTAAACTGTAAACATTCGGTAGACCTATGAAGGTTTCAACAGCTAGAGAAAGGATTATAGAGTAGATTTCTCACAAAAGTCCTGTAGGCCCCACATGGCTTCTGCCCATAGGAACTTTCTTTTGGCAGGTACACCTGTAACCATCTCAAAACGCCCCACATGGCTTCTGCCCATAGGAACTTTCTTTTAGCAGGTGCACCTGTAACCATCTCAAAACACCTGGAGGAAAAAAGAAAGCTTTAATAAAGAAAATAGAGCAACCTTCAACCGTAAAAATCATCTGTTAAATGCCTTTTCTTTTAACCATATGTCTGAAGTATATATAATCTTACACGTATGATGTAAGTTTATATCATTTTTGTTTTTATACCTATATTCGTACCATGATTAGTGTAGGCATGTCCTAATTGAATGTCAAACCCGACAACTAAGACCTCAAGCACCGAGATATTAGATATGTTGGAAATCAATTATATGTGACCCATATTTAATGAGATTAGTCGCCAGTTTAGCTACTTACATAATGCTGCTTAAAATGATTATGCAATTATCATAAGGTATGATTCGTCATTTGAAAATGGGTCACACCTTTGTTTTCCATATAAAAATACTTTTTCTCTTTAATATAGATAAATTTTGTTTATTATAATTATTATTATTTACAATTGGCCACAGAGAACAACTGTAAAATGCTTCTCTCGATGGAGAACTTTGCTTGATGCTTGAACTAAATCCAATGTATGAGCGCAAATTTGAATTACAACTAAAGTTAACAACTACAAATTAAACAAAATAATGTAAATGACAAATAAAGATAAAAATTGTATTAATTAATATAAATGACGAATAATTGAAAGATAGATTTAATTGATTTAGTTACCATGAGACAACTTTTTATACTGAATTCCTTTGCTATTAACTTTTAGGAGCCTTTCCTTTTTAGCTTTCCGCTTGTATAGATAATCACTCCAAACTTCTTGCCCACTATTATTTTATGGATAACATGACATCACTTGATAGACGCCAATCATATACTCGCAGGTATCCCTATATATTTTAAACATACTATGTAACTCTTATAAAATTACATGTCTCTTTTTAATTAGTTCTCATGGGAACTTTGTAACACCCCGGATTTTTGCCAACTTGGGGTTAGACGTTTTTAGGCAATGGGTCAATCCTAACACTTGATTAACTTCTAAAAACTCAATCCAAAAGTCTCAAATCCCTATTTCCTTCGAAAATCTCACCTTTCACTACTTTATCCTTCAAAATTTTCTAGGAGCTCTTATATTAGACACAAATTTTAAAGTTTATGTGATATTGATCAATACTTAAGCTAAAAAGTACTATGAATAGTAAATAAATAAATGAAAAGGGTTTTTAACCATTAACCTTTTGAAGTCTCACTAAATAAGTAGACTAATTGGATAAATCAGCTTCTCCTACCTCAAAATCACATATTGCATGTCAAATAACTCATCCCAGGTTCTAAAATACACCCATTTCAAATATCAGACGGAGAAATCACCCCAAATAGGTCAGTGGTCGGCGATGCCATCGCCGGTTTGGCGATGCATCGCCGAACTCGTCCGTACAGCGAGTTTCTGCACCTTTTTTCCTGCGCATTTTTTCAGATTTTGAAAAATTATTTCTCCTTCGTTATAACTCCGATTTAGATGATTCAAAAACCAAATTAAAGCTAAATGAGTCTAGTTTTATATAAAAATATGTAAAAATTATAATAAAATATTTAATATAGTTTAAAGTAGGTCATTGTGAGCAACTGTCCGATAATCACTTGTTGGACAGCTGCTGCTTCTGGAATTTTTAGAATTTTTCTACAACTCGAAATCTTATGAAATTTTGTGGAGTTAGGGTAAACTTGATTATAAACTCTCAAAAAAATAATAAAAATTATATGATACCTAGAAGTTCTCAAAATGGGGGATAGAATGGCCCTAGGACCGTATTCTGTCGTAATTAGGGTAGAATTTGGTTGAGTACCAAACTGAATACTCAGTAGAATTAACTTGGACCACTTTAAATGCGTTCTGCAAGACCCAAAACTTGTAGAACTAATGGTGCTATAACACTCTATAACCTCGGATCAAACTCTAAGCCGGTTTGTTCTCTTGACCACTTTGAAATTTTGTATTGGATCTAGACCGCGCGTCGAAAGTTCGATACCTCCTATCTTAGACCATTAGAACCGCCTAGCTGGACTTGATAATCATTTCGAAAATCAAGTCAAACCGATAATCACAGGCTATTTCATTGAGCCCGGACTGAAGAGAGTGCGAATAGGGACAGAATTGGAATTTCAAATTCAAATCTGGTACACGACTTGACGTGTCAGTATTAAGCGTTCTGACCGTCATAATTCAGTCAGATTACACCCTCAGATCAGGAAAAATTTCTATTTCATATCATGAGATTTGTAGGCCTGATCTACGTGCGGTGATCGCTAAACTAAAACTGGACCGTCACGTGTGATCTACGAACCCTGCCGGACTGAAAACTTGATGTATGCTAGATCCAGTATGCATGAGCTTAAGTCCGACCACATTTGGCCAGGAGACCTCCAGAAATATCCTTTTGGACTGAAACTGTCCCGATTTGGTTACCCCTAAAGTGAAACTTGTTCCCGAGCCTATTTCGGGCAAGTTTGGGCTCATAAAAAGGGTTGAAACCCTCACTCCTCTCTCCCATCCGAATTTGCAAAAATTCCTAGATTGGGAGTGAGAAAAGGTGAGAGTTTGTGAGAGAGAGTAGGAGAGAATTTGTTGCTGCTCGTGCCACCTGCTACATGTGCTTAAGCCACTCGATTCAATCACTTCGCCGGTGATTTCTCCACTTTTCTAGGTAAGAAAACACCCTAATAAGTTGCTGATGTGAGATTCTTTTTGTTCCGTAGCTTGTTAACTCATAAATCTTGTAAATTAGGTCCTCTATTCGCCGTAGACGAAGCGTATACGCTCCGTTCGAATTCACACGTTTATAAGAGACAAGGTGCGGATTTTAGACGCTTTGATTGACTGTTTCCAACACTTTCAATGTCGTTTAATAGTAGATTATCGACGGCAACGCCGTTTGACATGTACAATATGTTGTTCGTTTCCTGTTTCGTAAACCGACGGAGAATATGAGATTTATGGCATTTTAGTCATTTGTAGGAAGTACTGTTTTCATTCATATTTTGCTGATGTGATTGACATGGTTTATTATCGCATTAGAATGTTGGGAATGCGTGCATAATTAGTTTAGCGAAGAGATTCGCCTAAATGCACACTTTGAGTCGACATACTATATGTAGACTTAAGTGTGTAGTGTAAGTGTTTGTATAAATACCTGTATTAGTATGTATTGAATTAAATGGTGTTATGAATTAGTTTGAGATTGATTTCTCAATTAAAATACTGATGTAAATGATTTCCTACATGTTAGCTATATGTACAAATTCATTATATGAATGAAATGCATGTGCTTGATGATTCACTTAAGTTGTATGTTATAACATGTGCTTGATGATTTCATTATGATTTAGCTTGAGATTGAATTCTCAATTAATATGTTGATGGAACTGATTTCCTATATGTTGGCGATATGCATAATTCCATTATATGTATGAAAGGCATGTGTCAGATGATTTACTTAAGTTGTATGATATAACATGTGTTAACATGCTCACATGGTTGTGTTTCATTTCCAATACTCTCATATAAATGCTGATGTGATTCCATAATTGTTTGGGACTATACTTAGTCCAGGCAGTCGGTAACCGAGCGAATTCGTGGTTGGCTTATCTTTGCCACGAACGACGCGTCGATGAACGCAAGTCGTGTTTTGGAGTTGGCGGTAGTGGTTAGGCCACGCGAAGTGTTTTACGCACTTCATGTCGTTCTACTTGAGATGCGATCGTGCTAGTCGAGCCCGTCAAGTAACCCGACTGACCGTTATATGTTCACCCTGCATGAGTCATAGCTGCTTGAACCTAGGGTACTGAACTTACCATTGTAAACCCTGTTAACCATGGTACCTTGATCCACGAAGACTCATGAGCCGTGCATGGTGGTATGGGACACCATGGTCGAGCTGTCGGCCTACGCTGGGGCCACAAACCTCCCCGTAGTAACCAGTGAGCACCTAGTCTCGTGAGCAGATTATGGTGGTATGGGACACTATATTCTTGCTGTCGGCCTACATTGATAAGGTGATGGGGGAGCGGTGCAACGAGTGCGAGCAACAGCCCTGACAGCCCTTTGTAGTGACGGCGAGCGTATTCTGAGTCTACGGGAGGCGACGACCCTTCCGTAGTAGTAGAGTACAGTAGGCCTATATTGATAAGGTGATGGGGGAGCGGTGCAACGAGTGCGAGCAACAGCCCTAACAGCCCTTGCAGCGACCTACAAAATATACATCGTATGAGATTACTAAGAGTAACGACCCTAGATAGGATCTGTGTTGGGATTGATATAAGGGAGGTACCTTAGTTTCTCAATCCTGCTGTTTGAATGGACTAATAACAACTCGAAAATCATATCACCATTACATTGCATGTGCCTGGAAGATGTGGAGCACTTTAGGGAGTGTGGCATGCCGCGGTCGTAAGATGGTGTCGTATGAGGGAGATCGTCGGTGAGGGCATACATCACGTCATGTCATATTGCATTAACAACAGTATTAGGATTGTTTGATTTATTGCTTTACTATTATCGCATGATTGATCTGAGAACATGTTAATCCTTACTCTATTATTCCACTGAGTTAGCTACTTACTCCCACGTTACGGGACGGTGTTCCTGGACACCCACCAGACCCTTTTGTGATTGCAGATGATGGCGCGGCCTGTGAGGCGGAGCTGGACTTGATGATGATGAGGAGGATCCCTCCTTTATGCGTGTTCTGATTGACGAGATTACAGGGAGGTTGATTAGATGTCTTGACACTTGTCATTTTATATTATTAGAGCACTCATGTATATTCTTTCTGTTTACTTTTGGAGCATACATGTATGTATATAACCTGGTAACATGTTCACACTCTGGAGATATACAACAGTTTATATATGTTATACACATTATCACAGTCTTCCGATGGTTAATTTAACTGTCTCTGGAGTATGATATGTTGTTCTGGCGTAATCCCACTCATGTTTAATACATTAACACAGACAACATTCAATCATACATATCTATGTTGCATAAATAACGTTTTGAAACTCGGGAGTTGGGTTTTCACTCAACCCCCCGATTTTCGGGATGTTACAAACTTACAAAAATAAGGTACGACAATCCCATTGAGTGAATTATATAAAATTAGTTTATCTATGTTTTCATAAGCTATGTGAATGGTCTATATCAACTGTTTTGATTAACATGTAGACTTAAAAAGATGAATGCATCAAAACATGATAGACTCGAATTTACCATACAATCTCCCAAATGGGTACATTGCTATAAAGAGGGCAAAGTTGTGCGTCCAAGGCCGCTTCACTCTGCTTCTCTGTGGTGACAAATATTGTGTTCCTTGATTTCTCGACTTGGAAATTTCTCAGGTGAATATCAAAATTTTAAAGTTTTCTCTGAATATTAATGAAAAAATCTCGCAAAAATTAAATATATTTAAAATATTCATTACATGTTATCTATTATATATATAAAGAATCTTAATGTTTATACTATTTTTTCAAATAAGATTATTCATGAAAATACACGATATTTTAAATTCTTTTGAGATTTAGAAACATTATGATAATATCTTTAGGGTGTTGGGTTATTTGTTAATACCTGAAAATAGTAATAATTACTATGCATATGTTTGATCCAGGTTGTCCATTTATTTTATTACAGTACCTATTTTCCGTCTAAGGTATAATTTTCTCTCCCCCTATCTTCTCATGTAAAAAATTTCACCAAGATATTTATTAAAAAACACTATTATCCATTCATTTTATATGAACATTTTAATATATAAGCTACAAAATGAGACATTCAAACATTAAGTGGCCCACATGATAGGAAATAATAATCGCAACAGGTTTTTACAAATCAACCCACATTTTTATATGACGTGGCTTACTTGAGCTTTGGATCTACCTCAATTTTAGATTCATGTCTTAAAATCATCTTGCAAAATAAATGAACCACATGCATGGATAAGTCACATGATTCATGAAATTAATACTTTTAAGTTTTATACTATAAGCATAGAAAAAAGGTATAGAAATTATATGGGTATTTATTTTCATGCATTTGCATAGAAAATTAAAAAACAAACATCCCTCAGCGATTGTACCCAATCTCACGAGATATTGTAACAAGATCTCGCACTACCAGTACGACAATATAATAGCGAATTTTCAATATCTCGGCGATATTTGTCACATCTCTCCTCATATCTCACTTTCCCTCCAAAATCCAAATCTCTCTCTCTCTCTCTCTCTCTTGAAAACAGCTGCTTATCTAAAAATGGGGAAGAGATTCGGAGAGGCAGGGTTTACTAAAAATAGAGTAGGTGGAAGAAGAAGAACCTTATACACGAAGGAAAACGCACGTTAGTAATGAATCCTCTCTCTTCCCAACAATCTAAATGTGGCACTCTTCCCCCTGCTTTCCAGATAATGCAAACCCCCCTCTTTTTCCCCTTCTTTTCCATTTTCGGCATTTCTCTCTCTCTATATATAGACCCTCTTCTCCTTTCTTTCTTTCCATGCTGGGAAGGAAGGCCTAATAGAGAAACAGAGAGAAAGAGAGAGACAGATACCGATAACAAATGGGGAGAGGGAAGATTGAAATCAAGAGGATCGAGAACGCCACCAGCCGACAGGTCACCTTCTCTAAACGCCGTGTCGGTCTTCTTAAGAAAGCCCAGGAACTCGCCATCCTCTGTGATGCTGAGGTTGCCCTCATCATCTTCTCCAGCACTGGCAAGCTCTTCGAATTCTCCAACTCTGGGTAAATTGCCCATTCCATCAATCCTTTCATGCATGTGCATGTGTGTATGTTACAATGTGTCTCCTTGTGGGGCCTGCAGATTATCATGCTTTGAGGATGAATAATCTTGATTTTTTTTTTTTTTTTTTCAAAATGTTGAATATCATCTGCATGTACTGTTGCTTCGAATCAATCATCGAGCATTAATTTTCTATGGTGGCCCCATATGCCCATAAAACATAGCATGCTTTGCGATGGCCTGTGATCGGGACTGCCCACAAAGTAGGGGTGGTCTGTAATCATGCTTCGAGGATGGTCCTGATCTTTGATTTTTTATTTTTATTTTTTAAAGTTGAATATGAGCTGTTGGAAATGTTCCTTTCGTTGTTCTATGTTCATTTGAATGTAGTGATGCGCAGAATCAATATTTGAGCATAAATCTTCTACAGTGGCCCGAATAGTGTAGCATGTTTAATGGTGGTTTGATGATTGGGACTGCCTGCAAATGAGCTGTGGTCTGATAATCATTCTTCAAGGATGATGTTTTAAGTTGAATATGACCTGTCGGAAAATTTCCTTTCAATGGTCTATATTCATCTGCATGTAGTGATTCTCAGAATCGATCATTGAACCATATGATGTACCATGCTTTATGGTGGTCTGATGATTGGGGCCACCCACAAATTAGCTATGGTCTAATAGTCATGCTTCAAGGATGATCCTGGTCTTTGATTTATTATTATTATTATTATTTCTTTTTAAGTTGAATATGAGCTGTTGGAAATTTTCCTTACAATGTTGTGTGCTCATCTGCATGTAGTGATGCTCAGAAACAATCTGTGCATAAGTTTTCTATGATGGCCCTATAGTGTAGCATGCTTTATGGTCTGATGATTGGGACTGCTGGCAAATTAGCTGTAGGCTGATAATCATACTTCAAGGATGATCCTTATATTTGATTTTTATTTATTTATTTATTATTCTTATTATTATTATTTTTTTTTGAGTTGAATATGAGTTGTTGGAAAATTTCCTTTCTCTGTTCAATGTTCTTCTACATATGTTGATGCCCAGAATCAATCCTTGAATGTGTAAAATTTTCAGTGGCCCATATAGCGTCGTATCCTGGACATGATGGTTTGGATTCTCTGACCACTACAGTATGGTAGAAAATTGCTTGTTATATAATATCTTGGCAGTCTATGGTGGATTGTGCTTGTATACTTATTGTTGGGTTTTTTTTTTTTTTCAAAATAAGAAGGAAAAGAATTTTTAATTTATAAAAGAGAATTTTCTATCTTTCCGCCTCAAACCTAACATCTATACACTGTATAATGTGTCGTGCATGTACTTGATCCTGACTACTCAGACCGTGGGTCAACTGTGGATGAAGACAGAGCCTGGTAATCACACTGATTGACTGCTGAATCAAGAGCATTTTCCTGTTGAAATTTGGGCTGGGGTCATGTGCCTTTTTAAGCCATTTAATTATGACTCATGAGACAGTCCAATCAGTGGATTTTTGGCTGTCCAATCAAACTGTGGTCCCATCGTCTGGAAAGTCCAGATTTTGACCACATGCATGCACATAGTGGATGGCTGTGCTTGACGACAATATGCTTTTCACCACTATAGGGTAGCATATAATTCCTTTTTCTTTCACAGTTCCTTTATACCCGGCATTTTTGTGTTGCTTCCTCTTTCTTTCCCGGTTCCCTTTTACCCAGCATATTTTTGTTGCATAGTTGTATCCGAATTCAACAATTATAGATTCAAAGTGAGCTAATGACATGCATATATGAAAAGCTAATAATTCTCAATCAAGTGCTTGAGAAACCTATGATGCAAGGAACATAATGACTTCTAATTCATGGAATGATTGGTGGGAAACTTGCAGAATTAGAAGGATAAGAAAGCAATTTCTGAGCATGGTTTTGTTTCCAAGCATGGTTTTTGTCAATACATCGACTGAATCATAAAACTCATTGATAGCATCACCTCATTTAAAAATAATACATGCCAAATCTTTGATGATCAGACAAGAAAGGTTCTCCACCAACATTGATAAATTTAGCCCAAATCTGATAGATAACAAAAACATGAGAATAAGCCCTGTAAATAATGCGATGGAAAGAGCAATATATGCTAACTACCCATGAAGTATTTTTTTATTTATTCATAACCACATCTATACAATCCCATTTATATGGTTTCTTATAGCCAAAGAGTGCATATTGTTTACTGATTAAGTGCTAGAAATCTAAATAGACACCTTATTGGTTACATAATAAATAAAGTAGGCAAGTTAAGAGCACTCTTGGCTACTTTCTTAATAAAATTTTACAGAACTAAAAGGAGTTCAACTTCCTAAATAGTCTATAGATCATGTGGATAGAGTCCATAGACCCTAGGGCTCTATTGTTGATCCGTATCCCTCTTTTAATCTTATGTTTGCATTTAGGATTCCAAACTCAGCAACTGTCCTGTTTGTAGCTGCCTTTATCCGCATGGAGTGTAGTAGCTACACAACTGCAAGAATTTGCAATCGGCTGTTATGAACAAGTGTATAATACCCTATCCATTCATCTCATAATGAGTATACGTAATTGTATTGTTAATGCAGCTGAACAATTGTATACTCATGTTGAATGTTTTATACTTAAGACATATAGGGACAAGAGAAGGTGAGAAAGATGTCTTCAAACTTGAAAAAATGAGAGGAAGGGTAAGGACCTCGATAATATTAGATGCATTAAGAGCGATAACCAGAGGGTAGTAGTAAAAGACAATGTGATCAATGAAACTTGGATAAGCTATTTTCAAAACTTGTGAAATGATCACCTTGAGAGCATAGGGATAGAAAGAACCATAAACGCAAATGACGTCGGATACCATAGATGCTTTCATAGGATTAGTATATCTAAAGTGAAAGAAGCTTTGAAAACGATGAAAACTGGAAAGGCCCTTGGACCAGATGTTTTATCAATAAAGGCTTGGAAATGTATTGGAGATACTAGGTTAGTTTGGTTAACAAAATTGTCCAACAAGAATGTAAGATTGAAGAAAATGCTAGATAAAAGTCTTAAGAGGATATATTTACAGTGTTTAGGATATTTATGAGGGAGTAGTAACAAATGTCAGGACCACTAGTGGAGAGACAAGCATGGTTCTGAATGTCGTTATCAGTTGGCGTATTGGCTCGGTGGAAAAATGATACGATATGGCGTTGTGTATCGGTATCGGGGCCATATTGGCCCATATAAGCTAGATTTTTTAAAAAGAAAAATAATATGAAAAATATTAGAAAAATAGAAAAAAAGTGAGATATCCAAGAATCTACCTTTTTTTTTTTTTGACCATGTATTCAATGGTGTATTGGACCATTCTTTGATGAGAAATTTGTAAGTCGACTTGACTTGTTGAAGGTCAACTAAATGGGCCCTAATTAAACACAAATTTAGCATGATTTGGTGAACAATGACCCATTACATTGAAATACAACAAAAAGAAGAGGAGAATATAAAAATGAAAGTGAAGGTTTACCCTTCTTTCTGATTTTAACCATAATGGTCTACTTCGCTTTGATTTGTCGAATCCCATTTAAGTAATTTGTTTTGATCCCAAAATAAGTTTTTAAGCTTCTTCCATGGTTTAAATGAAAAAAAGAAGAGAAGACATGTAAAAATTTGAAAAAATATATATTCAAAATTGGGCTTTTATAGGCGTATCGGTCGATATGGGTCAATTTTTTCATATTGGACAAATACGACCTCGTATTGCGTATCGGCTCATGCCGATACGGATATGATACGGCCGTATCAGCCGATACTATACCGATATTTATATCCATGGAGACAAGTGAGTTCCCAATTACTGTAGACTTACACCAATGGTCGACATTGAGCCCATACCTTTTTGCGTGGGTTATGGATGAGTTACCAAGACATTTTCAGGAAGAGATCACATGGTGTATGTTGTTTGCAGATGACATGGTTTTGATTAACAAGACAAGGGAGCACATAAACAAAAAGCTATATTTATGGAGGATGCTCTAGAATCTAAAGGATTTAAAATTAGTTGGACTAAAACAAAGTACATGGAGAGCAATTTTAGTAATAATAGGAATTAAAATGAGGAATTAGTTAAGATTGTTGACCAAAAGTATCACAAAATGACCACTTTCGATATCTTGGGTCAATATTTCATGAGAGTGGAGAGTTTTAAAAGGACGTTGCTCATTGAATTCAAGCGGGATATGCCTTTGAAGTTTTGTGTGATTGTCGTGGTACCGATATGTAATAAGATGAGGAAAGTAGACATAGATGGTTTGGTCATGTTCAATAGAGAGCAAGAATTGCATCGTTTAGGTGTGAGTTGTTATAAGTTGAAGGCTCTAAAAGGGCAAGGGAAGGCTCAAAAGGTTGTCGATGGCAGTGGTAAGAAAAGACTTGATGACCTATGGTCTGAATGAAGGTCTGACCCTTGATAGGGTGGAATGGTGGAACTGGGTTCATGTAGTTGACTCCAATTAATTGGGATAAGGCCTAGATGATGATGATGACACATAAGGGCAACTAAACCCAATCTGGTCAGATTTGGTGATTCAGTCCACCTAAGTCCTCTTTAGGCCAAATCTGCCAACACGTGTCTATAACTCACATAATGTGTGTATTAGATGCATCAATTCACCCCATCTTCAAAAGAAGTTGTCCTTGATTAGAGCCAATAACAATATATCACAAATGATCTGCCTTGCAATGCGTTGCAACTAGGATCAAAGTCAACCAATAGCATTAAATCTGAAATTCATATACCACTGTCCAAAACCAAATTTCCACTAATGATGATATCCATAGAGTCCATGACAAGCACGCAACACATGTGCATAAACCCTCTCAAGTAATGTGATTAGAAAGAGCAAGATATTCCCATGGTGAAAAGCGACAAACTATATTAAATCCGATAAGAGGATAACATGTTTTTTTTATAACCATTCTTACATATTCATATGTAGGTCCTTTTGATAGCCAATTGGATCGCTACACTCTTTTCAAACACGCCATTATTTCAATCTTTAAACAGGCAATCTTTGAAGACTTGGGCTGTGGAGATGCATGGATTGCTAATGGACAGTTTGCTGGGCTTAATTAGGGGCTTGAATTGGGCCAACCATTCCACCGGTGTAGACTATTTTGGGTTTTGAATCATCTGGGAACAAGAACAAAATTAGTGTTTAATTTAAGGTTTAAGGGCATAAAAAGATTTGGTTTAGGGCTAAAGGAATGGGATAAGTTGGGGAAATTTGGGAATTCAAGGTGTTTTGAGGTTACAAAGACTGGGGATTTAAGAAACTAGGGTTGTAGGGTTAGGGAGATTGGGACTTTTGGGAAAATTTGAGAAAAATCAGGTTTTGGGATTGAGGAACATCAGGGGAAAAATAAAAAAGAGAAAAGAAAATCGTAAGATTCTACATGCTCTGATACCAATTTGGTGTGACCAGGATTAAAATAAACTAATTGTAGAGCAATTATAAATCACAAATGCATGCGATATATCCCTGCATTTGATGCGGTGGGAAGAGCCTTACCTGCTCAAGTGGAAAAGCTACACATGATAGCTTCAAAGTCATGGATTTATTGAAGACTGGAGCCCCAACACACAAATTCCGTGAAGTAGATCATTGAGTTATGCTCTATTAAAATTGTTAAGAACTAATCTAATGCCTTCATTATGAGCTTCAAAGGGAAACAATGACACAAGGCAACATATTGAAGCTTTGGCACCAAGCTTGGTATAGGAAGACTTGTATTGATCATCACACCAAATGCAATTTGAAGAATTATTCCCCAAATCAAGAAAATTTGTGTATAGAAACTTCGATTTCATTTTACTTTTCATGAAAGAATCCTTTAAATGTATATGCAATGATCCCAGATCATAACAACTGTAATATAATAATAACCATGCATTACTTCTAATCCTAACCAATAAAATACTCCTAAATCCCTTAACAAACATACAAGCATTCCATCACTCAGTTCATTTCCAATCGTGTGAACTTGGGCTTCCTTGAAAGTTGATTAAATCCACTTGTAATGGACCTATTTCGTGTCTTTCGATGTTGTCTGGCACCTAAAAAGTAGCCCACAAATGAAGCAATGAAAATAACTAATTTATGCTCCAAGTAACTAAATTGGGTAAGAAAGGGCTATTACATGCTGATTAAGACAAAAAGCTATTGAAATACTGATTGAAATAGGACATCAACATGTATGGACCATATGTATCCATAAAACAATTAGTTAGATTGTGGGCCCGCAAAAGATTGAGCATTCTTATCATGAGGTCCCCCTTTGAATGATTAAATTATGGAATTATTTGATCCATTGAATGGATGGATGATTGCGCCTTTCATTAACTATATGGATCATGGGAATCCACCCTTAGATTTGCATCAACAAGCCTTTACTAGTCACGCATCCTTGTGTAATTGCACAATGTAGATACTAACAATGTTCATTTTATTTGGTAGAATGTGCTTGATTTTATTTATTTATTTATTTATAATTAGTCTAATCACCACTACAATTCGTGTTCGAAGTTCGTATTTCTTAAAACTTGGTAGTGGTTCATATTTTGGTGAAACATTATATTATGTTTTAAGTAATGTGGAAATGAAGCATTCAAAGATCATCTTAATTTTAGCACAATGGGCGTGCATTAATAATTATTGGTCCTAATTTTATATGAAAAGTTTGCAAGGTATACTGACTTTGTTTGTTGTTCTATCATTTGTGAAGCATGAACAAAACGCTTTCAAGATACAACAAGTGTTTGGATTTTTCTGGGTCTTCTTTGGTTGAGTATGATGCAGAGGTATGTTGTTTCATATTGTTTAGTTGTAGTTTCATATTGTTTTGTTATAGCATCTAAATTTTTTTACCGTAGCACTGTGGCAGATTATGATTTGTTTCTCAAGATAGGTTGAGGGTCACTACAATAGTTCATTTTTAATGAATCCGAAATCATTTGTTTCACATAATTAAGTAGGTTTCTTTTTATGATGGCCTTGTTTAGATTAACTCAAGAAAATTTTTGAATGCATTTAAAAAATTCTCATTTGTCATTTTTGAAGTAAATAGGAACATTTCTAGAAAGATTTTATTATCTCTTCATCCTATTTATTTTGTTTTCCCTTTCCACTTTATGTTTCTTTTGAGATAGGAAATATGACTTCCATTTTGTTTGTTAGGATCCGTGTGATTTAGATGTAAATCTCACAGAAAAACAAATGAAGAAGATTTGATTATTATAATGTATTTCTTAGGAAAATGTACATCTTATAGAGAGGATTTCCTATCCATAGATAATACATGATAAGGACTAATTAATACAAGATAAGGAAAAATCTAAATACACTACAGTACATTGATAGTACAAAAGAAAGTCCAAATCTATATAGTACTCCGCAAGAATATGCACGAGATAACCTCCTCTAACACTCTCCCTCAAGCTGGAGCTTAGATATCGATCATGCCCAACTTGCTTGTAATAGAAGTGACCAATCCTTAGGGAGAGATTTTGTAAACACATATGCTAAATGCTCTTTGGTGCTGATTGAAGGAGCAATGATTTCTTTTGCAACAAACTTTTCTCTGATGAAGTGACAACCGACTTCTATGTGTTTAGTCTGCTCATGGAAGGCAAGGTTTGTGGAGACATGTATTGTGGCTTGGTTGTCACACCCCATAGGATCCTGAATAGGGAATCTTAATTCCTTCAGCAACTTCTTAAGCTAAAGTAACTAACATGTAGTGTGGGCCATTGCTCGGTATTTTGCTTCTGCATTGGACTTGGTCACAACCATCTTTTTTTTTTTTTTTTTTTCATTACATTTCCAGGTGACTTTATTACCACCAACAAAAGTATAATATCCAAAAGTTGATCATCTTTCATCTGGACTTTTGCCCAATCTGCATCTGAATAAGCTGTGATCCATAAGTGTCCTTGGTGTGAAAATAGAATCCCATGCCTTGAGCTACTTTAATGTAACGAATAGTACGTTTAGTGACCTGAAGGTTTTTAATAAGGAGGTTGAGGCCCCTTTCATTCACTCAGGGGAGCAGTTGGCCGGTATTTTCACTAAGTCTCTTAGTCGGGACTCCATTGTATTTTTTAGAAGTTGGGCATGATTAATATCTTTTCTCCAACTTGACGAGATTAAGAGAATATATGTAATTGTTTTGGGTGTGTGGGTGTATATTTCTCTGTACTCTTCAGGAGTAGTTTACTTCTTCTCCGAACTTTGTGTGTGTGTGTGTGTGTGTTAGGGTTAACACAACCACTCTTTCCTTTTGCCCTAAACATGTTTCTCTCAACTTTGTGTGTGTGTGTTAGGGCTAACACAAACACTCTTTCTTTGCCCTAAACCTCTTTCTCCCTTTCTTTTCCTCTCTTCTCTCTTCTCTCTTCTCCCTCCCTCCCTCCCTCTCTCTCTCCCTCACAACTTTCCACTGTTACTGTTCTTGTTTAACCAATCAAAGATTTGGAACATGAATTCTCATGATTGCTTGGCAGAAGTTCAATGACTGGCTGCCAACTTGACGCCAATACTTCTCCTTTGCGTGGCTTAGGACCCAGCTGGTGAATTGCCATCATGCGGAGTTGTTTAAAAAAAAATCACGGATGTGTATGAAGAAATCTTATGGTTGATAATCCAATTTATGATTTGATTCAAATGTGCCTCTATTACAAGGTAGGAAACTAGGAATTGATTGTCATGAAAATTGCATCAATTTTTTTAATCTCCTATTCTCAACCATTACTGGTTTTTTTTTTTTTTTTCTGTGAGTATTAGTTAGAAGTTATTAACTAATAATGACAAATTAATAAATGCATATACATGTAGTGACTGTTCTAGAAACTATTTAGTTTTATATACAAATTAATTCTAGTTACTTGTAAATGTTCTAACACTTTGAGGACATGCAATGCTGCAGTCAGTTATTCTCGTCTTCCTTATACTTCTTTTGATAATGGGACTTTGGATGATGATTCATAGAAATATTCTTTTCGAGCTCGTTGTTGTGAGAACAGACATCAGCAGATGTGAATTTTGGTTTTCTGTGTTTGTTCGTATGAATTCTGAAAAAAATCATATGCCCAAAATGTTATTTAATTTATCTGACATCATAAACTTGTCGAAGAGAATGATTTATGCTTTTTGGGACAAGTCAATCGACTTTCTTCGGCGATCAATTCTGTGTGGAGATCCTTGTGTGTATTTTTCCACACATCATGATTAATTATATTTGTCTATTTTAGATTGGAGGTCCCCTCTTTAACCTTTTCTTCTTCTGCTTGAAAAGAAGCAGCAAGCTAGGGAGATGAACATTCTGAAAGATGAAATTGTGAAGCTACGAATGGCACACATGTATGTTTTGTAAATTTGTGATACATTGTAGTTTTTTACTTGTTCTTTATTTCTTTCTTTATTCTTTTATTACACATTGCACAACCCTTCACTATAGTTTCTATTCTTCCTATAGGCAGATGATGGGTAAAGAACTAACAGGATTGAGTTTGAATGAATTGCAACACTTAGAACATCAGTTAAGTGAAGGGTTATTGTCCGTGAAGGAAAGGAAGGTAGGAAGAAATCTAAGACTTCAATTCCATGACTTGTCTACTTGCCTTGAAACTTTGTCTATAGGATGCAAAACTGTGGAGGACAATCTGCTGGTCTAGTGTTGCATCATTTTACAAGTATTTTCTTGGACCTTTTCATCATTTCTGTATTGAAATTGTATTGCTTCAGGAGCAGTTATGGTTGGAGCATCTCGAGAAATCAAGATTACAGGTACACTGGATTACTGTTGTTGCCTTTTATTTTAATGCCATATAATGACTCCTCTTGCCATCAAAACTTTTGGAGCCAATCAGAAAAACATCTAAGCCAATATGACTTGTTTGAGTTGACTGGTTTTCTAAGCCACCTAAGTCTGTCAAAGTTTCCTTGTAACTGGGTTATCGACTGAAACACATGGCGTTGTAAGTGTTAGTCCAAGTCCATTACGTCTTTGCAGTGCTACATATGCAGATTGGCTTTCATAAATAACTGCAAATTAGATTTTGAGCAGTTATGGTCGGAGCATCTCGAGAAATCAAGATTACAGGTACACTGGATTACTATTGTTGCCTTTTATTTTAATGCCATTTAATGACTCCTCTCGCCATCAAAACTTTTGGAGCCAATCGGAAAATCATCTAAGCCAATATGACTTCTTTGAGTTGACTGGTTTTCTAAGCCACCTAAGTCTGTCAAAGTTTCCTTGTAACTGGGTTATCTACTGAAACATATGGCGTCGTAAGCGTTAGTCCAAGTCCATTACGTCTTTGCAGTGCCACATATGCAGATTGGCTTTCATAAATAACTGCAAATTAGATTTATATATATATATATATATATATTTTATTCATTGTTTGGTATTATGATTCCATCAATGCAAGTGGGATTTTGCATTTCTCGCACTCCAATTTGAGTTAAAATGATGAGTAAGGGAAACAATGTCCGGATTTATAAATAATTGATGCCAGTTTATACATTAGTTGCATGAACCTTCTACCAAGGTGTTGCTCTTAGTTCAAAGTCATGCTTTAGACTCAAGCTTGCACTCCTACTTCCTGGAGTTCTACACTTGCTAAAAATTTGAAAGGGACACTTGATCCAGCATCCAAATTTCCTTGGCTTCTCCTCACACTTCGTGCAACTAAGGTTTATTCTTCAGTATATCCTTTCTAGGCCAGTCACTGTCAGGCTTGTAACAGGTTGGCTCCTTTTTAATTATTTTAGTTGCTGGATATTATCTATAGATGTTATCCTAGTACCCTTCCTTGCTGGTTGTTAACTGCTGACTAGCAGCAGGATTCGTATTATAGAAGATTCCTGCTATATCATTCTTCTGGTTTCTGTCAAGACCTCACTCTTTTAGTTTCTGAATCTCTTTTTTCTGCCTTTTCAACTATACAGCGATTCTCATGGAGTGCACTATTGTCCTCGTGTTTTGCTGCCATCACTACATAAAAAAAATCTCGACTATTCTGTCATTTTCTACATTTTTTAAAAGATCGATAGGTCTTTTAGATTTCTTCTCTGTTAATTAACGTAATAGTTCTGTCATTTTCTTCATCTTTTTTGGCTTAGTCTATCTTTCGGATTTCTAGTAGTGTTTGTGTTGTGGTTGATCGTGTCACCAGGGGCTCGCATGTCAATTGATTCAAATTATAGATTTTTTTTAAAGGTTATATGAGAAAAAAAGAAAGAAAACTATGTGGACAGTCTTTCCCACCTGTAATTTTAATTATGCCTTTGATCCTCAGGCTCATGTTGATTTCTTAATTTGAAATGGCATGATGTAAGAGGAACCACCTCTTGGATGATTATAATGTGTGTATTTTCACTTGGATCCTGAATTTTGTGGATGCAACCGTAAGGTCCATAACATCAAATACGGCATGGTTTCGATCATTCTAGGTTGTACCCTTACCCACTTGAATTGGAATTAGTGAACATGACTCATGGTAATAGGACTCTGCAAGAGTTTTTTATTGCCTCATTTTTTTTTTATTTGGACTGAGGTGGTTATGATGATGTGTACATATCTTGAAGATGCTATTTGGATCTATTGAGTGTGACAGGTATGCAGTGCTCTCATAGAGTCATAGTTATCACTCTTTTGTAGCTTTCCTCATAGCATGTATCTTTCTCATCTCTTGTAACAAATCATGCTTAAGAGTACCATTTTCCTCTTCCTCCTGGTTTCCTTCTCCTTTTTCTCTTTCTTGTCTTTTTTGTTTTTCTTGTCTGCCCATTTAGGGCCAACCTGGCCATTAGATGTCTCTATAGAGCCATTCAATTCAGCCAATGGGCCTCATATGGCCTATCAACGGAGGACGCAGGTGATAGCAGGGAACTCAGCCCAGCAACCATCGGTCCATCACAACCACCCCAATAAGTTCAACCAATGATGACAATGGGGCACTCATGCCCCACTGCCATCACCAGCAGTTCCCTTAAGATCCACCGTTGGCGGTGGCAAAACACTCAGGCCCTCCTGCCAACACCAATAACCCCAACTGGGCCAAAAAGATCACAGGGCTCCCGGGCCTCATTGTCATCATTGATAGACCATAAAGATCACATTGATGACAAAAATGCCGACAGGATTTGATCAAATAGAGCCATGTGGCTCATCAATCTAATTGACAAGCAAGTAGGGGCCTTTTGAACTGGTTTACTGGCAAGCTGAGGCCCACCAATCTGATTTCCTGACAAGCAGGGCCCCACAGATTTGATCTGCTGGCCGCTAAGAGCCCAACAGTACAGCGGCTGGGGCCTACTGATCTGACCGATAAACTTAATAGGGGCCCACCAATTTGATCAGCAGGCCCACAAGGGCCCACCGTCAATATCCAGCAAGGTCCATCGGGATGACCATGTCTTTCTGGCCCATCTGTCCATCAACAGGTGCTTTCTTTTCATTTATTCCCTCTGTGTTTTATCTGTTGAGAATGGCAGAAAACAACTATATTCAAGTGGGAGGTAGTTATGAACATCCCGGGCTACAAGTTACCATGCTCGAGAATGTCAAAAAACAAAACTATATTCAAGTGGGAAGTAGTTATGAACATCCTGGGCTACAAGTTACCGTGGTTAAACTTGATCTACAAATTATCTGGAATGGCCTCAACCACTTATACTTTTAGCAGAAGAAAATTGGGGTCGATAACTGGGAACGAAAAGGAGCCTATTGTAGTTGATCCATCCCATGAGGAGTGGGAAAGTGACAATTTGTTAGTGATGTCATGGCTCCTTCATTCTATGCAACCAAACATTCGTTGTGGTTTGGTCTTTTTTGAGGGATGCAAAGGAGATATTGGACACCCCTAAAAATGCATATGATGCAGGACATGAAATTCAAATATGATGTGCAAGATTTTCAAGCTTTAGATCACGTTAGTTCAGAAACAATTACACAAAATTCCATATCCCACACAAAAGTTCAAGCATTCAATCAAGGGGAATCTATGCAGGCCCAGGCTTACGTAAGCTAGGGCTGGATCAATCAAAATTATAGACCAAATAATAATCAGAGGGGGGTAAATTCATCCACACATGCACAAAAATAATTTCTCAATCCAAGGGGTTCACAGATTTCAATTCGGGGAACCCTAAGGTTGAAGAAAGGGTATAAAATTGGGAATTTGAGTAATTTAGGGTTAGGTTACGGATTTGGGGTAAAAGAGAGGTGAAAGAGAGGAGAGAGACGAACCAAAGAAGCATCACATACGTGGGCAACGGTGAAGGCCTAGACGCACGTGCGCTGGAGGTGTCCCGCACGTGTGTGGGGCCCACAAATCTGAAAATGGCCAGCTTGGCCTTGGTCGGCCAGGGGTGGGCCACAAAACCTCCAAATTTCAGCTTGATCCGATGCACGGTCTGTACGTAGTGTTCCGCCAAAGTTTCAGCCCTCCTGCGGGGCCAGATTCTGGAAATCTATTGTAGAGAGAAAAACAGCTGCAATAGAGGATGAATTTGAAGCGTAGATGATTGTAGGAGAAGAAAAATATGGATGATAGAAGGTGGGGGCGAATGAGGATAGGTGTGGCTTCGCACTACGGTAGTCAGCTCTTCGAGGAAGGGAGAGTTTCACACCCAATTGAATCTCCACAACTTAGAAATTTAGAGGAGAAGAAAAATACAGAAGTTTTATTAATCTTCATTGAGAAAAAGACAACAAGGGGTGCATATTTATAATAAAACCCTCTACCCCAAAACTCGTGCCATGTGCGCAACCTATTACTTGGAGACGAAGTAACAAAAAATAACAACTAATCAAAGCAATTTAGGCCGTCCATGATATTCCTAATAACAATAATAAGTAAAACCCAAAGTACTAGATTAATTAGAATAGTGGGCCACGATCATGAGAACCCATGGTGGGATTCACATGATTATCGGGTTCACTCCAACGAACCAAAACACAACACTCTAACTAGGAGGCCCTCCCTCGACGTCGTCATCGATCTAGATCGATGGTGGGGTCCTCTTCCTCCTTGCGTACGTGCGTAGGGGGGCGTGCGTGTGCGCGTGATGTCCCCATCAGCATATTCTCACAATGATGACATGGTAGTGGCATGTGTCTCAGTTGCATTGTGAAATAACCAAACATGCAGCAGGCTGAAATGTCAGTAGAAGAATATTTTTCTTTGATGAAACATGAGTTTAAAGAATTGGATGACCACAATACCTCGCTCACTTTCCTTAAGATATTAAGAAACCAAACAAAAACTTAGCATTTTTATTTTTTGGCAAGACTTTGAGTTAAAAGGATATAAGAATCTCTATCAAACCCGAATCTGTATATCATTACATTTGAGGAGAAGTAGAAGAGAAAACATGATTGGACAAATCACATCGGTAAATGAGAGGTATGCTATGGTTTCAACTTCCAAAACAATTGACCTAGTGGCCCTCGAAAAGGGCAGACCTAAGTTCAAATGACTAGCGTCGAAAAAGAGAAGCTACAATGCAGAAAAAGATGGTATCTAAAGGAAAATTTCTAGGATCTGCATCCTCATTTGTCCTACCGACAGTCTCACAGTTTCGTAGTTTGTATCTATGACATGGTTCTAACAGGATACAATGATGAAGAGATTATAAATTAATATAATGTAGGAATTTGACATACGATGTTGTTTTCATCATTTGCATTGTCCTCCTTCGCTTTTAGGGTTTCCAGAGGGAGGTGGCAGGGAGGAAGAGGAGGGGTGGTAGGAGAATCACTAAGCAGTATACAGGTGCGTAGGTGATGCAGGGACATGTGATGACCTAACCCTAGATGCATATATAATCAGGTTAAAGAATGTTCAAATAAATACACCAATTAACTAACCATTTCTAATCAAAGGGATTAGGTAAGTCTCAGCACAAAGATAAGGTTATTCCGTCCAGATTATGCCCCTTAGCATAAGATCATGTAAACAGTAAAAATGGAGGACCTAGGGATATGAGGATATCCCAGATCTAGCATAAGTTAGTCCACGGTCAAGTTTGGATCTGATTCTACTGACTAACCATCCCTCTTTCTGTTCAAACTAGAAAAGGGATATCCAGAGAGGAATGAAAGGGGTGAAGAATGAAGGGTCTGAGATGAAGAAAGTACAGGTCATTTTTTTTGTCAAAAGAAAAGAAAGATGATGATTCTTACATTTTCCTGCACCTCCAAGATCTAGAAAGAAGGAAACTTAAAATCGGGGTAGAATCCTCAACACCCAAGGGCCAATCCTGAAACCTTAATCTCTTAAATAAAGAAGAAGAAAAGATACGAATTTTTACTTATTCAATAATAATGAAAATAGGGTTTCTCATAACGTATATATAAGCTATGGAAAAAGTAAAAGTGCACTAAAGCCCTCGAAAATAAGAAAAATAACAAAAAGATGAAAAAACAAAGAAAGTGCAATAAAACCTTGAAACAAAAAAAAGAAAAAAAAGACTAAAACTAAAACACCCGTGTGGTAGGGTATGAAATCCAACCCATGGATCTATGGTCAGGGTGCGATCATGCCACTCCTGCACTTGTAGTGTGTCAGAAAATGGGTTCGATGGACCCATCATCCATCCACATCAACTCCTCCGCTCCGGTACTCTGTCGGCGATGCCTCCTCTGGTACACTCTAAAGGGTGCACCACTGATGTTCGCATCAATTATCCTTGGGTAGGAAGAATTCGCCATTGGCGTGAATTCCTGTATCTCTCGAGCAAATGGGGGTCGATGTGTTGTAGCTCTGTCTATGTGATCCAAGAGTTATTTGTAATGGGCCTGTTACTCCATTTGACTAGAAATTTCCGGAAACCTCTGGAGCGAGTGAAAACTGCCTCGGAGCTCAAAATTTCCCTTATCTCGTCTCTTCTTGGTGCATGTGGAAGAGAATGTAAGATGGGTACAGGAAGATCAGGCTATGGCCAAGGTCCATATATGGGGGGGTCTAGGAAGAAACAAGGAAACCAGTTGATAAAGGTAATGGTTTGTGAAAGGGAACTAGATCTTCCATATTAAATGTGGAACTAATGCTCATGGTAGTAGGGATATCAACAACATAAGCATTAGACCCTAATCTTTTCACAATTTTATGTGGGCCTATGCTACGGGCATGAAGTTTCTTCATGGATCCAGATGGAAACCGATCAGACCTAATACGAATCATGACGTCATCTCCAGGTTGAAATTCCCTAAATCTCTTGTGAGTGTCAGTAAAAAGTTTATAATGTTCATTACTTGAATTAAGCTTCCTCCTGATCTCACTATGGTAATGCATGTATATGTTGGGCGAAGGACTCTCCTAACTCTGAATGACGCTGTGGGGTAGCCATGGGGATCAAATCTATGGGGGCTCAGGGTCTAAGACCTGAAACAATTTCAAACGGGTTCATTCCTGTGGACCTGTTCACTGAAGAATTATACGCGAACTCTGCTGTGGTAAGAACAATGTCCTAGGTCATGTGGTGCTCTCCAACCAGACATCTTAACAAATTCCTTAGGCTATGGTTTACTACCTCTGTTTGACCATCTGACTGGGGATGATAGACTGAAGAAATTGGAGCTTCATACCCAAAAGATGCCAAAGAGTCTTCCAAAAATAACTAGTGAACCTAGTATCTCTGTTTGACACGATGGATCTAGGTACTCCGTGGAGTCACGCAACCTCCTGAAAGAATAACTTAACAACAAGGGAGGCATCTGAGGTCTTATAACAGGGTAGGAAATGGGCCATCATAGAAAATCGATCAACAACCACAAGTATGGAGTCATGCTTACGAATAGTCTTGAGAAGCTCGAGCATGAAGTCCATACTGACATCTTGCCACGGGGTATGTGGAACTAGCAAAGGAGTATATGAACTTGTATTTTGCTTCTTCTGCTTCGCCAGTTGACATGTCCGACACTGCCCTACAATCTTAACCACATCTCGCTGGAGATTAGGCCAATAGAAACGATCAGACACAAGGGCAACTGTTTTAGCTCGATCGAAGTGACCTGCCATCCCTCCAGCATGCAGCTCCCAAACTAGAAAATCGCGGAGGGATGTTCATGGGATACTGAGCTTGTCCCATCTAAAAAGATATTCATCTGGAAGGACAAACTCGGCACTCCTTAAGGGTGGGTCATTGGACAATGACGCGTAAATGATCCCAAAATCCGGAAAGTTTGAGTACTCACCTTGAGTTGCTCAAAGCTTGTAACTTCAATACTCATGGACCGTAGCGTCATGCTATGACAGCTAAGTGCGTCATCAACCTTATTCTCTTTTTTGGCCTTGTGCTTAAGCACAAACGTGTACTCTTGAAGAAATTGTGCCCATTTGGCATGCTTAGGGCTCAACTTCTTTTGAGAGCTCAAATATTTCAAGGCCTCATGATCAGAGAACATGACGGATTCTTGCGGTAATAAATAATGCTGCCAATGGCGCAATGATTGCACAATCGCATAGAACTCTTTGTCATAAGTGGAGTAGTGTTGTTTAGCCTCGTTCAACTTCTCATTGAAAAAGGCCACAGGATGTCCCTCTTGGCTTGATACTCCGCCTATGGCAATTCTTGAAGCGTCACATGCTACCTTAAAGGCTTTGGTAAAGTCAGGTAGATGCATGATTGACGCTTCCGTCATCTTCTTTTTAATTTTCGAGAAAGCCAGTGTCGCGGCTTTAGTCCATTGAAACTCCCCTTTTCATATGCAATTTTTGATGGGATCCATAATTGAGCTAAATCCACGGATGAGCCGCCCGTAGAACGTAGCTAGGCCGTGAAAGCTTCGCATGTTGTATATGGTATGGGGCTCAAGCCAATTGACAATGGCCTTGACTTTCTCAGGGTCTGCAGATATACCCTTTGACGATACAACGAACTCCAGGAAGAAAACATGCGAGGTTAAGACGGAACACTTCTTGAGGTTCGCATAGAGCTTTTTTGCACGTAAGGCATTGCAGACCTGCCTCAAGTGCTCGATGTGCTAGCTAGGGGACATACTATAGATGAGGATATCATCGAAGTACACAACTAAAAACTTGCCTATAAAGGGTTGCAACACTTGGGTCATCACCCTCATAAATGTATTTGGGGCATTGCTTAACCCGAAGGGCATAACCAGCCACTCGTATAGCCGTCATTAGTCTTGAAGGCAATTTTCCATTCATATCCCAGGCGAATACGAATTTGGTGATAACCACTCTTGAGGTCAATTTTTGAAAAGATAGTAGAGGTGACCATTTTGTCAAGCATGTCATCAAGCCTTGGGATTGGAAACCGATACTTGACAGTGATCTTGTTTATGGCTCCACTATCAATGCATAGGTGCTACGTGTCGTCTTTCTTAGGCATAAGAAGCGCGGGCACGACTCACGGGCTCAAACTCTCACAAATGAATCCCTTTTTAAGCAATTCATCCACCTGCCTCTTTAACTCGACATGCTCGTTGGGGTTCATTCTATTGTGAGGGAGGTTTGGTAGGGTCGCCTCCGGGATGAGATTTATCGTATGCTGAATGTCTCGCATTGGTGGAAGCTCGTTTGGAAGGTCCTTAGGGAAGACATCCCGAAACTCCTCTTGGATTGGATAAGCCTCTTGGGGTATACCCATAGCAACCTCAGGTGCACTCTCCCTAGTCCCTACCTTGGTCTCTCTCTCAAACTCCTTGGCATCTATGATGTGGAGAGACTTCGACTGAAGCGCCCTTTAACTCTTTGGACCGCCTGGGGACGCAACATCTTTCGCTCCTGTCGACAATTTGGGAGGGAGCGGGCTCAAGATAAGCTTCTTTCTTTCAGGCTTAAATACACAGTTATTCGTACGCCCGAATATTGTGACATCTTTGTCATAGAGCCATGACCTTCCCAAGATGATACGACCAACGTCCGTCGTGACCACATCACACCACAACTTGTCCTTGTATGGTCCAAACTCAATCAGGACAAGGCATCGCTCGGTCACAGGGAGGGATGTCGCATCCACCCAAGAAACTCTGTATGGGTTGGGGTGAGGGACTGGCTTCAACCCCAAGCGACTCAAAGTAACTAGGGAAACTACATTCTCACAGCTCTTGTTGTCTATAATCACTTTGCAGTTCTTTTCTCCGCACTTTGTGTAAGTGTGAAAAATGCTGGTTTTACGACAATCTTCGTTTTCCTTCATCTGGGTCAAGGCGCACCTCATCATTGCAAGTGGGATAGTCTCCATAGTATCATTCTCGGCATCACTAGCCGGGTCAAGGGAGGGTACCATCAACTTTATCTGCCGCTTTTTTTTTTTTGGGGGGGGGGGGGTGTTTTGAAACAAAGGTAATGCTCCCACCCTTATTCGAACACTCGACAGCGATGCGACCCATGCTACCACAGCGGTATCACTGCCCTAGCATCGCGGGCCCAATACTTGGTCCAGTCATATTATTATTTCAATTTCTGTTAACTGGCTGGGTACTAGGTTGAGTTCTGGGTTGAATTCCGACTTGGGGTCTCTCTCCTTGCGGAGCTACTCTAGGCATAGTAGGTCGAAAATCAATCCCCCTCACATTGGACTGGCACGCACAGTGTTCACACCCTAAGTATAGGGTTGCGATGTAGTAATAATCTCGGTAAGACCGAGGTCGAATCCACATGGATTGAACTTTGTATGTAATCTAAAAGTAACTTGAATTAGAACTAGGCGAAGATGAAATTTAAATCAAGTGAATATGAGGGAATAATGGTGAAATATTAATCTAAAACTTGTAGAATTCGAAGGTGGGAAACTAAGGATTCAGAGGATCCACTTGTAGAGATCAGGGAGATCTACGCTTGATTCATGAACTCAACTGGACTTCGAGTCCCATCTTCATCCAGTTGGAAGATATATCACCAAAACTCAATCTGAACTTCCTTTGATCTAGTTTTCGAAGAGACGAAAGGTATGAGAATTAGAGTTGATTTCATCACAAAACTATGCCCATGAGACAAAGTAAACAACGGAATTAAACCAATCCACAACCAATCTGAAAGATGTATGAATGTTAGGAAGGATTCCATCATCCAACCATGTCCAAGGGGCAATGGTGAACAACAGGGCTTCCTAACTTCACAATCAAAGTAATGAAAAAGAAATACTCAAGGCCATCGCAGATCTATTGTAATGTCAGTCACAACAAACCATTAAAAACTGAAAGCATTCCTATTAATCAAACTATAATCAAATTAGTCCTAGCTAAGAGGTTTAGCCTGACATGATTGGGATAGATTTCTCAAAAATCACCAGAAAAATAATAAAAAAACTAGCAATTCTAAACTATCTCTCTCTCTCTCTCTCTCTCTCTCTCTCTCTCTCTCTCTTCTTAGACGTCCAAGCATTAGATGCTTCTTCCTTCTCTTCTCCTCTACTCTATATAAAGTAAGGTGGAGGGTTGGTGGAGAACTTGTGCAAGGAGAGGCGGTCGGATTTATGCAGTAACAGGCGTTAGGCAGTAGAAACCGCAAGCAGTTTCACGTTTGGATTGAAATTTTGGACGATCGACAACCTGTCCTTAGAGTTTGGCTTCATGGTTGAGGTTGTGGCCTCCTTTTGGATCTTCTGAACGGTTCAAATCATCAAACTGATCACAATCGGTGGCCCACAACACTCCGCAACGCTCGGAAAATCCGGACGTGTGCACGGTGCAAATTTTATTACGTTGTAATGCTCGGTGGGCCCCACATTGGTGTTTGTGGAGAAATTTGACCCGTTCATTGGATTCCTGGCAAAATTTCAGTCAGAAAGGAGTAGTTTTGGTCAAGTTTGGGTACAGTCCACTGTATAAAATCAACTTGCCGTTCATCCTGTGTTTTTCGACAATCCACGTATGCGTGTGTGCACGGGGCCAAACGGCCACCTAGGTGAGGGTCACGCCCCCCCTCTGGATCGAATGAACGGTCTGGATCATCAAGATGTATGAGGGGTGGGCCCCACTAGCCAAAAACGACAATTGGCGGTGAAGGCGCTGTGGAATTTGGAAATTTCTTTAAAGATATATCGGTCAACGCACGTTGACCGATTCCTTGAGGTATGATGCACGTCTAGCCATATACACACCGTATACACACGTCGCTTGTGTGGATCCCAAGGTGATGCATGTGTGAAATCTGCTTCGTCCATCCATTCTGTCACCCTGTTTAAGGGGTTAAGATCGAATTTGAAGCATATCCAGATGTAAGGTGGGCCCCAAATCAGGATTTTAAGGGCTGATCTGTTCGTTGGGCCACTTCAACAAAGATCCAATGGTTGGAATTTGACGTGTACGGTTAATTTATGGTCCTCAGGCCATATATGAAGTTACGAGCCGAACAGATGGTGGGAACCCTGTAATCTTACATTCTGGTTGACTTTCAGACCCGTTTAACGTGAGTGGCGTGATTTTCTCGAATCTCTGGTGTGTAAATTCTTTGATCTTGGTCCCATGAGGTCCGTCCCTTGCCTTGGTGACTTCAGAGTGTCAAATCCACGCTTTTAGTACCCTTTTTCAGTCCAGGCTCCTTAATACACCTTACATCACAAACACGGTTAAAATAGACCATTAAACGGTATCATGTTCATAAAACCATGCAATAATTGGGGTCTAATATGCAATATTTGACCCTCAACACAACTTCCAACCAACATTTTGCTAGTCCCGAGCAAAGTATGCGACAAATAAGTTGAGAATTACAGGACAATTTATATAAACTCGAGTGATTTTTGAAAATCAATCTAGATACTAGAATTTTAAGATTCATAAATGTTGGGCATTACTTCTCCTAGACTCAAGCGCACGGTAAACTTCATAATCAAGTTCAAAGTATTAATTCATCAATTAGAAAAATTCTAAACATTGAGTTCCATGGGTGTATAGTGAAATCTCGACTTATCAACATTAAGATTCAATTCTTTATTTCATGATATCATTGGTAACTAACAAGAGCATTTAGGACGCCCAAAACCTGAACTAAAACTTGCCTCACAGATCATCCTTTCATTCTGCTAACCTTTTATTTTTTCATTAAAAATAACGCCAAGGAAGGGAATCAAATCCTCACCTATAGGGAGTAAACCTATGGTGAAGACCATTCGCCCAACCCTTTCCAAATGTCAACCTTGGGGAATCGAACCTTCACCTATAGGGAGCAAACTTATGGTGAAGACCATTCGCCTAACCCTTTCAATTCTTCTTTATAAGCATGATGGTAAAATTTCTCAGTCTGGTTCCTTTCATACTTAGTGATTACTAAGTTAATCCTTCAATATCGAATTGAAACCTCAATGTGTAAGCGAGATGTGGCATGTGAAATCATGACTCAATCAATGTTTACAACTTCTAATCGTGGATAAATAACTCGAACTTAACTGTGAACTCTAACAGATAACTGAATCCAAGAGTCGTAAATCACCAACATTCCGTATCTAATACTTCTCAAATCACGACTATCCTTCAAAATCACTTCGAATTCACAAGAAATTTCTAAATTTTTAAAAAAAATTTTCACAATTTTTGCCCAGAACTAAGAAAATACTGATCAGTCAACCTAATCTCCCACCCCTAACCTAAAATCTACATTGTCCTCAATGTAAAAGAAATAAACATGCAATGCACATGAGACAACGAAGGTAAAGGAGAGTGATGGAAAGACAGTATCTGGAGGAAGAAATTGAGAGGCTTTTTCAAAGATATTAGCGTGAGAGCAGGTCAACACGAGAGTGAAATTAACAAAAGCAAACTATCCTAAAACAATTGTGAAGTAAACTAACCTAATGGCATAAAGCCGACTATCCTATAACGACACAAAGCAAACTATCCCAGTCTTATGAAAACAAGGGAAAAACTACTTAGTCATGCCGCAAGGTTCCTCTTCCGGCCAATATCTGATAAATTTCTTAGTAGGTTTCTCAATAGGATCATCCAAAAGCCCTTTTTGCAATAGGCTTGGATACCCTGGAGCATGTATGTCCAGCGAAATTTATGGACCTCATCAAAAATTTGTCGTTGATTTTCCTGAGGTATCCAAAGTATATATAATTCACCTGTGACAAAAAGTTTCAAAGTTAGTATCCCATGGTGAATCAGAGACTACAAGTAAATAAAACTTAGAAAATTTCTCAGAAAGTGATTTACTCTCGACACATTTTGAAGTTTCAGACTTCGGTTCAATTTTCAGCTCTTCCTCCCTTAATGGTAAACAGTCTGGATCTGGGGAAGAAGGGGCTTCAGAGTAAGGGTTCTCTCAGTTAGTAACAACTATCGAGATATTCTCTTGTGAGGCATCCACTATTTCTTTAATCATAGGATCGTTTGAATCTGGAAAGTACGTCAAGCAATCGTCCAAAGAGTTGGGAAATTCCACATTGAAATCTGTAATGAGACGCTTAAGGACTCCATCGTCTTTAAAAGTAGATGGAGGTATGCTCTCTTGCTCCAGCCCTGCATTGGTTTAATTTATTGAAGTTACTTAGTAGAGGCATTGAATCATCAAAAAGTGTATATCTCAGATGGTGGCCTTAATTGGGTGGTTTCAAATTCCAGAGTCATATCGAGCGACTCGTCCCTCTCCTGAATCATATCATCATTCAATTCAGGGAAGTGGTCCAAATATGTTTCACAAGAGTTAGAAGAGTTGGTTGTAAGGGGCTTATCCTCCACATTTAAATCAGGCATGTAAGATAAGTGGAGTAGATCCTTATGACCGATCACTTCGTGTATTTCTTAATCATTGACCTGGACCATACTTGAGATTGATTCCAGGGGAATTTGGGCTGCACATTCATAATCGTCATCTCAATACTCATCATCGTCTAATTCTGTGCAGTACACACTTGGGATGAGATCGCTTTCCTCACATTCTATTCCTAAATTGGGTTGAGGTTCGAATAAACTAACCTTTACCTCATCATTGAAATCATGTGTGCCATGTGAGTGAAATGTGTCACTATCATTATATTTGAAAGACACCTACATCTCTTGATCATTCCTTTGGACAGTCATCGAGATCGACTTATTGAAAAATTGAATCATCTGCTTATTAATGGAATCCAACTCATTCGTAATTTCAGTTTCTTCCACAAGTGAGTTATGATCACTTTCTTCACATTGTGCTTCTAGATTGGGTTGAAGCTGATATGAACCAGCCTCTTCCTCATTAAGATGCGACTGACGCTCTTGAATGATAGTTTCAATCACCTCTAATGATTTTGTCATATTTGCGATTGCTTGTGTGACATATTTTTTGAATTGTTCTTGAGCACCAATGTATTTTTGAATTGACTCCTTTTGGATTATTTCCGGTTGAGTCTCATAAATGGAGAATCTAAGGGAGTAGTCATTAAAATCAATTGGCGGTTCATCTCTTCAATGTTAATGTTTCCACTGGTTATAGTCATACGGGTCATAGGTCGGGAGTTGATATGCGTCATCATTCCAATAATCACATATTGTTTTCTTAACTCGTGGAGTGTAATTATTCTCCCGCAGATAATCACCGAAGGACTTCTTAATCAGTGGAACATCATATTTAGATTGGTTGAAGTAGGTTTCAGAAAATATTTGAGGCATACGCTGTTTCCAATCATAATCATCATGCATCATTTCCTAAGATTTCTTAGCTATCTTAGCATACACACGTTCCCACTCTTGCATGGTGAAGCCTTAACTCTAAATCTAATCCTAAAAGAAAAAAAAATCTTATAGAAATAAGAGATCTAGATAGAGGAGAAGTTAGAAAGAAGTTACCATATTAGAGGTTCCTAAGTTAAAAACTCTGCGAAACAAAACAAAACAAGGTAGTTTCTAAAAATAGAAAGTCTAAAAATAGAAATTTCCTAAAACTTAAAATAGAAAGTAAACTAGTTTCTAAAAAAAGAAAAATTTCTAAAAAGTAAAATAGAAAGTTTCTAAAAACAAATTAGGAAAGTTCTAAACCTAAATTAGAAAGTAAGTTAGTTTCTAAATTAAAAGAAATCCAAGAATTAGAAAATTTCTAAAAATAAAACCCTAATTCTAAAAATAGAAAAAGTCAAGAAATTATAAAGAGATTACCAAATTAGAAGTTTCTATCTCAGAATCCTACAAAACAGGAAAGTTAGGTTAGTATCTAAAAATTAGAAAAACCTAAACCTAAAGTTAGAAAACCCTAATCTTAACCTAATTCTAAAACTAGTCAATTTTAGAAAAACGTAACCGTCAGTCCCTGTCAACGGTGCCAAAAACTTGTTCACACCCCAAGTATAGGGTTGCGATGTAGTAATAATCTCGGTAAGACCGAGGTCGAATCCACAGGGATTGAACTTTGTACGTAATCTAAAAGTAACTTGAATTAGAACTAGGCGAAGATGAAATCTAAATCAAGTGAATATGAGGGAATAATGGTGAAATATTAATCTAAAACTTATAAAATTCAAAGGTGGGAAACTAAGGATTCAGAGGATCCACTTGTAGAGATCAGGGAGATCTACGCTTGATTCATGAACTCAACTAGACTTCGAATCCCGTCTTCATTCAGTTGGAAGATAAATCAATAAAACTCAATCTGAACTTCCTTTGATCTAGTTTTCAAAGAGACGAAAGGTATGAGAATTAGAGTTGATTCCATCACAAAACCATGCCCATGAGACAAAGTATACAACAGAATTAAACCAATCCACAACCAATCTGAAAGATGTATGAATGTTAGGAAGAATTCCATCATCCAACCATGTCCAAGGGGCAATAGTGAACAACAGGGCTTCCTAACTTCACAATCACAATAATGAAAAGGAAATACTCAAAGCCATCGCAGATCTATTGTAATGTCAGTCACAACAAACCATTAAAAACTGAAAGCATTCCTATTAATCAAACTATAATCAAATTAGTTAATAACATGAATCAAGACCATATAATCCTTCCCATCACACCACAAGCTTTATCTCTTAGCCCTAGCTAAGAGGTTTAGCCTGACATGATTGGGATAGATTTCTCAAAAATCATCAGAAAAATAATAAAAAAAGCAATATAATAAAAAAAGCAATTCTAAACTCTCTCTCTCTCTCTCTCTCTCTCTTCTCAGACGTCCAAGCATTGGATGCTTCTTCCTTCTCTTCTCCTCTCCTTTATATAGAGCAAGGTGGAGGGTTGGTGGAGAACGTGTGCAAGGAGAGGCGGTCGGATTTATGCAGTAACAGGCGTTAGGCAGTAGAAAACACAAGCAGTTTCGCGTTTGGACTGAAATTTTGGACGATCGACAACCTATCCTAAAAACGCAAGGTCGTGGCCCCCTTCTGGATCTTTTGAACGGTTCAGATCATCAAACCGTTCACAATCGGTGGCCCACAACACCCCGCAACGTCCGAAAAATTCGGACGTGCGTATGGTGCGAATTTTATTACGTTGTGATGCTCGGTGGGCCCCACATTGGTGTTTTCGGAGAAATCCGACCTGTTCATTGGATTCCTAGCGAAATTTCGGTCGGAAAGTAGTTTTGGTCGATTTTTGGTGTAGTCCATTGTATAAAATCAACTCACCATTCATCCTGCATTTTTCAATGATCCACGTGTGCGTGTGTGCACGGGGCCAAACGGCCACCACGCCCTCCCTGGATCGAATGGACGGTCTGGATCATCGAGATGTATGAGGGGTGGGCCCCACTAGCCAAAAATGACAATCGGCGGTGAAGGCGCTGTGGAATTTGAAAATTTCTTTAAAGATATATCGGTCAACACACGCTGATCGATTCCTTGAGGTATGATGCGCGTCCAGCCATATACACACCGTATACACCCGTCGCATGTGTGGATCCCAAGGTGATGCATGTGTGAAATCTGCTCCGTCCATCCATTTTGTCACCCTGTTTAAGGGATTGAGACCGAATTTGAAGCATATCCAAATGTCAGGTGGGCCCCAAATCAGGATTTTAAGGGCTGATCTGTTCGTTGGGCCACTTCAACAAAGATCCAATGGCTGGAATTTGACGTGTACGGTTAATTTATGGTCCTTAGGCCATATATGAAGTTTCGAGCCGAACGGATGGTAGAAACCTTGTAATCTTGTATTTTGGCTGACTTCAGACCCGTTTAATGTGAGTGGCGTGATTTTCTTGGATATTTGGTGTGTAAATTCTTTGATCTCAGTCCCATGAGATCCGTCCCTTTCCTTGGTGACTTCAGAGCATCAAATCCATGCTTGTAGTACCCTTTTTCAGTCCAGGCTCCTTAATACACCCTGCATCACAAACACGGTTAAAATAGGCCGTTAAACGGTATCATGTTCGTAAAACCATGCAATAATTGGGGTCTAATATGCAATATTTGACCCTCGACACACAGTGCTCCACTTCCTGCACTACCTGGTGACCATGTGAAGCGTGAGCTCCCGTTGAAGCTCAGGCCTAAGGCCCATAAAGAAACGGGAGAGAACCATAGCAGGGTCATCCACATCACACCTCATCATATATTCATCGAACTTGGCGATGTATTTTGTCACCATCATGGATCCTTGGCGCAAAATGTGCCATTGATCCAACAACCTCTGCCTATAAGAAAGGGGAACATACTTCTCTCGCAACAATTCTTTCATCTCAATCTAAAAGAGAACCGACCCCTCTCCAGATCACTCACGGCGACGCTCCACATTTCCTTAATATAGTTTTGCTTGGCCCACAATTTCATCTTGGCGAACCCGACTTGTTGTGGGTCTGGTAGACCATGCCACTCAAAGAAGTGGTCCATGTTTGCTAACTAGTCGGAAAAAACTTTGGGGTACAATCTCCCATCAAAACTAGGGGCGTCAACCTTGATGCCCTTCATAACCCTAGAAACAAGGTCCTCGTGCTCATGATATCTCTGGGGGTGCTGACGACGCATCCCATCATGGCCCTCCCATTGGGCGGGAGGAATAGGATCATGATTTTGTGTGGGTGGTTATGGATATACCCCATCGTGTCTGTTGCCAGGCCCACGAGCCTGACTTGCGCCCAAACCATCCATAAGTGGTTTACGATTTACAACTTGGAACTGATCGACAACCCCGGTGTTAGGGGTCGCCTGGGCTCCACCTACAGTGGCGGTTGGAATACCAACCTCTAGCCGCACAACTCTCTCCTCTAGACGCGTGAACATACCATCCTGATGCGCAAACTGCTTCGTGGTATCATCCTTTGAGGTTCGAAATTGTTGATCCATTTTCTTAGTTAGGCCCTTCATAGCTTTGTCAAATTGATCGGAGTCCATGGTGTAATGGAGACCGAATCCACGACCAGTGCGTGGGGGCATACATCAAGAATGAAAAGTAAATGGTCCTAAATCTATGTGCGAGAAAGGGTAAAAATGATGATACCAATGCAATACAATTACCCTATATGGCCTAGATCTGTATGGGTTAAACTCAACAAAATAAAACCTAAATGATTTTTAAAATTTGGGTAAAGGGTTTTTGTTGGCATTGACCTTAATAGGCTTTTTGCCTTTATCGATGATGTTCGAAGTGGGCACTGGCTAGGCCGCCACTTGTTGAGACAGGGCTTGTTCAATCTTGTATGCTTGTGTAGCTAGCTCTTGGAAAGTTAGTATAGTTGAGCTGGCCAGTTCATAAGTTATGTCCTTGTACATGTTGTACTAGCACAACTTGACTTGTTGAGACTCATAAGGGAGGTGTTGACATGCGAGGTTGAGACCTATCCATTGAGCAACGACTGATGTACCGATTCATTCCTCCGCTGCGTAGTTGTCACAATATCGACCAGACTAACATCTCATTGTGATGAGAAGTTGCTTGGGAAGATGTGATGTGGACACCAGACCATTCAAAGTATATCAACGTAGGATGTGTGCATTACTTGTGTCAATGTGGTTAGATGATGGGTACAAGTCGGGTCTTTAGAGGTTGGAGACCTTACATATGTTTGTAACGTGTGTAAGTTGCTTGAAGGAGGTATTTGGACCGTTGGACTGCGAGGATGGTGTGATTGGACCGTTGGATTGTCGTGGCCCACCTTCGTTGCACTATCATTGGGGCCCATTGGGCATCTTGGATTTGAGTTTATTTTATGAATATTTTATTTATTTGAATCTTGAGATAGTGCGCGCACAATTTTTTGTACGAATTTTTTTTTGAAACTTTTTTTAGTAGGGGTATTTTGATCATTTAATGTAATTTTGAATTTATAAGGGTGTTTTGCCCTGAACATCAAGATAATGCTATGCTATGTTTATGGAAAGAAAGAGAGCTTTTGCTTCTTTAAGGCCAGACGATTCCGTCTTAGACTTCCAGTGATTAGAAGAGGGCCTCAGGCCCAAGGAAGTAATTTCCCATTTTCTCATTCTCTCATTCTTTCTTTTCTCAAGGTATTCTCTTTTTAAAATATCTTTTCTTCATTTTCTTCTAAATTCTCTAAATCTAGAAGCCGAACATTTTGTTTTCAATCCAAATCATTAGATCTTGGAAGATTGTGATCCTCACATATACATATTTTGATCTTCTTCAAATCCCATCATCCAAGGCCTTATATTTGAGCTATAATCAAAGAACCATCAATTTTTCTAAAATTTCGGATTTCCCAACCCAGAAAATTCCTATTTCCTGGATTAGAAAATTCACTTGGATTGTTAGACGGACCTATTGGTAGACGAAAGTCTTATCTTTTGTCAGATATGACTAAATTCAGATTTTAAGGCTCAATACAATGCGTTTGTGATGGGTGGCCATGATCATTGCTGAATTTTTCTTAGTTCCTTCTTATTTTATGATGTATAAAGCTGAATTTTTATTGTTAATGCTTGCATAAATCTGCCCCTTATAAATATTGCATTCATTTTTGCACGAATTTGCCCCTTTTAAATACAACATTCATTTAGGGTTGGATTAGGCCGTCCTACACCAATTTTTGGTATCAAAGCCTAGGATCTTGCATTGGGTCATCTTAGATCGAGTTATTAAGGGTCTAGATTTTTTTTTTTTCTAGGATTTCATGCATAACATATATATCTAGATATAAAATTTTCATATTTGCATCATATTTAGAGTCTAGATCTAAAAATTTCAGATTTGCATCATACTAAAAGTCTAGATCTGAAAATTTCCACATTTGCATCATTCTAAAGGTTGGGATCATCGGTGTCCATATTCTCATGTCAAAACAGTTTCCTAGAGTCGTGTTTTAGGAAACCTAAGTTGGGTCTTATAGTGTATGCCCACTCGAACTGGTAGAGGGTTTGGTCTACATGTAGGGTTGTACACGAACCGAGTTGGCTCGGTTAGCTCGCTCGCCTCGACTCAAAAAAGCCCGATTCGACTCGGTTTGAAATCGAGTTCGAGCCGAATCGAGCAGATTTTTTGAGCTTGAAAAAATTTCGTACTGAGTTCGAGCTTGCCCAAGCTCAACTCGACTCGACTCAGATCAAACCCAACTTGAATCGAACTCAGATCGAACCAGTTCGGTGACTCGGTTACTTCGATATTGATGTTGCTCACCAAGTGTTTGATGAAATGACTCAACGAAGTGTGGGCTGGTGGCAAGGAAGGTACGTATATGAAATAAATACATTTTTTTCTTGATTTTGATGTTGCCTACAAGGTGTTTGATGAAATACCCGTAAAACATCTACTGCTGTTTTACGTATAGTGAGAATTTGAAGGTACAGTCCATGTGCTTGTGAAAATACTGCACAGGTGAACTCGGCTTGATCTTGGCTCGAACTTGGCTCATATTGGCCCGAGCTACTGATTGAACCGAGTCGAGCTGGCTAGTCAGGCTCGAGGATTGAGCCAAGCCGAGTTCGAGCTAGGGTCAGCTAGTGGCTGAGCCTAGTCGAGCTGTGCCAAGCTCGCCTCGATTTGACTCGTGTACACCTCTATCTACACCCGATCTTGAACATGGAGTAGTTGACTGAGATGATGAACACGATCAACTAATGTGTGACCGCCATTTAGGCTTTAATCTAGGAACACGAATATCCGTATGGATTAGATAGAAGCGTCCCTAAAAGAAATCTCTGACATTGGAGGGGATGATCAGTCTCAAGCAGGGGGAATAGTCGAGGAACAAGTAGGAAATTGTGGTAGAGGTTGTGGAGCATGTGGCCGAGGGAGGGGTAGGCTGTGGAGGGGTGCGAAATCCGCATCTCACAGTCGAGTATCAAAACCGTTATGATGCCAATGAGAGGATCTTAAAGAGTGTCAAAGTAGATGCTCCTAGTTTTGATGGGCATCTTGACCCAAAGGCATTCCTTGATTGCTTAGCGGACATGGACCATTATTTCGAATGGTATGAGATGTTTGAGAACTGACCAATGTAGTTTGCAAAGATGAAGCTTGTGGGTCAAGCTAAATTGTTTTGGACAAATACGGAGCGTAGGATCGAGAGATCAGGAGGTGTCCCAATCGCGCATTTGGTAGAGATGGAGCTATTAAAGGAAAAATATCTTCCTCTCTCTTACCGTTAAAAGCTCTTAGATTAGTGGCAAGCATTACGCCAAGAATCTATGTCGATTGCAGATTACATCACAAAATTTGAGGAGTACATGATGCGGTGTGATATTCAGAAGGATCCCTTAGTGACGTTGGCACGTTTCAAGGTGGGTCTTCGCATGGATTTGCAAAGTGAGCTTATGACCCGTGCAATGGGTGACTTGGATCAGGCATACCAAGTTGTATAGGAGTTAAGAGCATTACCTAAAGTCTCTCGTCATGAGATGCTTTTGAGTCCCAAGACTCTAATGTTAGATCTGATTTTCAGGGAACCAAACCCAACGTTGGAAGTTAGCCTAGGGTGCAAGCTAATGCACCGCCTAAGCCTAAGGATGATAAGGGAAAAGGTGTCCTTGGTGCCAATCTTAGTAGTGGTAGTCACTTGAGATGTGATGAGTGCGGAGGTACATGCCATTTCGCATACTAGTGCACGACAAAGCCTTAGTCATAGGCTAGTTAAATGAAAATGTGGATAACGTGGGTGATTATGAAGTTGAGGAATATCACCCAGAGATAGGTGCTACTGATTATGAAGAATAACTAGAGGCTGTACCACTAGCCATTGTTAGATATGCTTTAGTGCAAGCCAAGGAGAGATGATTGGCGCAGAAGCACAATTTTCTACACGTTTATCAAGAGCGGTGACAAAAATTGCATAGTCATCGTGGATGGTGGTAGTTGGACCAACGTGGTCTCAGCTAGCACAGTCACTCATTTGGGTTTGAAGCCCGTCCCACACCCTCAAGCCTACAAAGTTTCTTGGGTTGACATGTCTTCTATGCCCATGTCCCAACAATGTTTAGTCCTCGTTCTAATCGGTTCATATAAAGACATGTCGTGGTGTGATGTTTTGCCTATGCATGTAGGCCACATCATTCTAGGGAGGTCGTGGTTATACGATAGATATGTCACGATTTTTGGTCGTTCGAATGTGTGTACATTCACACATGAAGGCAATAAAATCAAAATTAATCCGTTGCCACCCAAGAGCCCCATAGACAAGGCTATGGATGTGAAATCGAGTGAGTAAAGGAAAGAAGAGAGAAAATCCAATCCAAAGTCTCTGCATATCATAAATGCAAAAAGAGTTTGAGAAAGAGATTGAGGATGATTCGATGGTGTACACCCTAATGGCTAGAGAAGTTACATCCGAGGTTCATGTAGAGTTACCCCTTGAGGTGACCCTGGTTCTAGAGGAGTACAATGATGTATTACCTGAGGATTTACCGGATGAGCTTTTGCCTATGCGAGACATTTAACATGCCATTGATCTCATGCCTTGGTCTACTTTACTGAACCTTCCTCATTACAGGATGAACCCTGTAGAGCATGTAGAGTTGAAGAGGCAGGTAGATGAGCTCTTGCGAAAGGATTTCATCCGGGAGAGCATGAGTCCGTGTGCCGTATCAGTGCTATTAACGCCTAAGAAAGATGATACGTGGCGGATGTGTGTGAACAATAGGGTCATTAATAAGATCACGGTCAAGTATTGATTTTTGATACTGTGGTTTGATGATATGTCAGACATGATGGCCAGGTCCACCATTTTTTTCAAGATAGACCTCAAGAGCGGATATCACCAGATACGTAAACGCCTAAGAGATAGTGGAAGACAACCTTCAAGACGAAGGATGAGTTGTACGAGTGGTTGGTCATGCCCTTTGGCTTGGCTAATGCACCCAATACTTTTATGCGTGTGATGACCTAGGTTTTGAGACCATTTATGGGGAACTTCGTAGTGATTTATTTTAATGATATACTCATATATAATACCGCTAAAGAGTTTCATCTCAACCACTTGAGGCATGTCTATAGTGTCCTTAAGACGGAGAGGTTATGTGTGAACGTTAAGAAATGTTCGTTCATCGAACGTTAAGAAATGTTCGTTCATGTCTGATAGGGTTGTCTTCTTAGGGATCATAGTGTCATCTATAGGGATGCGAGCAGATCCAGAAAAAGTTAAGGCCATAGTTGATTGGCCTGAACCGTAGAGCATACATGGTGAGAGAAGCTTTCATGGCTTAGGCACATTTTATCATCTGTTTATTCGAGGATTTAACACTATTATGGCTCCCATTACTGATTGCATTAAAAAGGAAGAGTTCATATGGTCTAAGGCCGCACGCATCTAAGGCGTTCAAAGATGTTAAGGGCAAGATGATAGAGGCTCCCGTCATGCGTCTTCCAGATTTTTTTTTGAAGTCTTTGAAGTACCGTGTGATGCTTCAAGAGTATGCATAAGAGTACTAAGTTGAGAGGGTATCCAGGAGCTTATTTCAGTGAGAAACTAAATGAGGTGAAACAAATGTATTCCACCTATGACAAAGAGTTTTATGCGGTAGCGCAGTCGCTACGTCATTGGCATCATTATCTTCTACCGCAAGAATTTGTCTTGTTTTCTGATCATGAGGCTTTGAGGTATTTAAATTCCCAAAAGAAGCTTAACCCAAGGCATGCTAAGTGGGTAGTGTTTCTTCAGGAATATTCATTTGTCCTGAAATATAAAGTCGGGATCGAGAACAAACCAGCTGATGGCTTTAGTAGGAGAGTGACATTGCTCAACTCCTTAAGTGTAGAGGCTGTCGGGTTTGAGCAATTGAAAGACGAGTATCCCATGTGTCCATATTTTGGGGCTCGGCCACTAGCTGACCCCAGCTTGAACTTGGCTCAGCTCGTTTCTCGAGCCTAACTGGGTAACTTAGCTCAGTTTGGTCAACAACTCGAACCAGTTCGAGCTGAGTTCGAGCCAAGATTGAGCCGAGTTCGCGTGTGTAACGTTTTCACAAACACATGGACTGCACCTTTAAATTCTCACTGTATGTAAAACAACAGCAGCGGTTTTACAGGTATTTCATCAAACATCTTGTAGGCAACATCAAAATCAAGAAAAAAATATATTTGTTTCATATACATACCTTCCTTGCCACCAGCTGACACTTTGTTGAGTCATTTCATCAAACAATTGGTGAGTAACATCAATATCTAAGTAACCGAGTCACTGAATTGGTTCGATTTGAGTTCGATTTGAGTTGGGGTTCGATCTGAGTCGAGTCGAGCTCGGGCAAGCTTGAACTCGGTTCGAAATTTTTTCAAGCTTAAAAAATCAGCTTGACTTTGCTCGAACTTAGTTTCGAACTGAGTCGAATCGAGCTTTTTTTGAGTTGGGTCGAGAGAGCTAACCGAGTTAACTCGGTTCGTGTACATCCTTACGTGTCACTCTTAGGTGACCATCACCGTTCGGGTGAGTTCGTGCTCAAAGATGCCTCCTTTTTAAAGGAGGCCAACTTTGTATTCCCCATACTTCCCTCCGGGATTTCCTTGTTTGGGAGTTTTATGCTGGAGGTATAGCTGACCATTTTGGTTGAGATAAGACCATCACCCCAGTGGATGATAGATTTTATTGGCCAAGTCTCAAGCTAGACGTAGCCAAAATTTTAGAGCGATGTCGAACATGTCAACTGACAAAACAAAAGAAGCAGAATACTAGATTGTACACACCATTACCAGTGCCACATGCACTGTGGCAAGACATTAATATGGATTTCGTGCTTGGGCTTCCTAAGAAAATTAAAAAGCATGATTCCATTTTTGTGGTTGTGGACCGTTTCTCCAATATGGCCCACTTTCTCCCGTGTTCAAAAACCTCATATGCGTCCAACATAACCAAGATTTCTTTGAGGGGGTGGTTTGATTACATGGTTTGCCTAAGACCATAGTGTCTGATAGGGATGTCTGGTTTACCAGTTATTTTTGGAGGACATTCTGACACATGATGGCCATGAGACTCTAGTTCTCATATGCTTGCCATCCTTAAATTTAGGTTGTGAATCGAAGTTTCGGAAATTTATTATGATGTTTAGTGGGTGAACATATTAAAACTTAGGATTTAGTCTTGCCTGTCGCTGAGTTTGCATATAACAGTTCAGTTAATAGGTCTATGGGTATGAGCCCATTCGAGATTGTTAATGGTTATAAACTTAGACCGTCCATAGATTTGTTACCTATGTCAGTCACCCATAGGCCCTCAGAGTCAGTCGTTGCATTTGCCCATCACATTCATGAGTTGCATGCGGAGATTAGGTGGATAAATGCTAGTAATGAGCAATACAAATTTTCACCTGACTTACATTGTAGAATTCAAGAGTTTAATGATGGTGATTATGTAATGGTTAGGATGAGGCTAGAACGGTTCCCACAAGGTACTGTTAAGAAGTTACAAGCACGCAGTGTTGGACCATTTAATATTCTGAAAAACTCATTCAAGTTCCAATGTGTATGTGATAGATCTTCCACCTCGCATGGGGATTAGTTCAACATTCAATGTGGATGATCGAATGCCTTGTTCAAGCCATCCCATAGACCCTAATTTTGTTCCAAACCATTGGCCGATTTTTGAATTTTCTTCCTAACCTACATCACCTATGCCTGCTATACCTAAGAAAAGAGAAGAAATTGTGGACGAGCAAATTGTTTTCACTCGAGACGGTGGATTTCAGAGGTACTTGATGAAGTGGAAGAACATACCATCATCCGACTATACATGGTTGACGGAAGCGGAGTTGCAGAAGCTAGATCCAGATTTGCTAGAAATGTACAAGAGTTTTATCTTGCCGGAGTTGAACTCTTCTCAGCCGAGGGGAGTTGATGCAGACACCAGACCATTTAAAGTATATCAACGCAGGAGGCGTGTGTTACCCATGTCAATTTGGTTAGATGACGGTACGAGTCGGGTATCTAGAGGTTGAAGACCTTACACATATGTTTGTGACATGTGTAAGTTACTTGAATGAGATATTTGGATTGTTGGACTGCGATGATAGTGTGATCGGACCATTGGATTGTCATGACCCACCTTCATTGAGCTATCATTGAGGCCCATTAGGCATCTTAGATTTGAGTTTATTTTATGAATATTTTATTTATTTGAGTTTTGAGATAGTTTGTGCACAATTTTTTGTACGATTTTTTTTTTTTTTTTGAAACTTTTTTGGTAGGGTATTTTGGGCATTTAATGTAATTCCGAATTTATAAGAGTGTTTTGCCTTAAACCTCAAGAGAATGCTATGCTATGTTTATGAAAAGAAAGAGAGCTTTTGCTTCTTCAAGGTTGGACAATTCCGTCTTTGACTTCCAATGAATAGAAGAGGGCGTGAGGCCCAGGGAAGTAATTTCGCATCTTCTCATTCTCTCATTCTTTTTTTTTTTCTCAAGGTATAGTAGAGAATGATTTGATAGGGATAATGTGAAGAAGAGATGAGAAAATTGAGAGAGAAGGAGGAGAGTTTGGGAGAGATGATGTGTTAGGCTTGCTTGCCCTAACACATAATATTTTATTATGATTAAGCATATAGTACACCGCAGGAGAATAGGGAAGTGTGCACATGCACTTACACTAAAATGACCTACTAACCACACACAATATACAATACAATACACTAGCATTCTCTATACTCCCTCTCAAGTTGGAGCATAGATGTTGATCATGCCCAACTTGTCACGAACATGATGAAGAGTATCTCGACTCAAAGACTTTGTAAGAACATCAGCAAGTTGATCCCTAGATCGAACAAAAGGAGTGACAATTTCTTTAGAAGCGGCTTTCTCCCGAATAAAGTGACAATCGACCTTAATATGCTTAGTTCGCTCGTGGAAAACTAGGTTACGAGCAATATGGATGGCCGCTTGATTGTCACAGTGAAGAGGAAGAGGATCCGAAGGAGGATAGCCAAGTTCTTCAAGAAGATTGCGAAGCCACACGAGTTCACACGTCGCATGAGCCATAGCACGATATTCTACTTCAGCCGAGGACCGGGCAACAACTGGTTGCTTTTTGCTCTTCCAGGTTATAAGATTGCCACCTAGGAAGGTACAAAAGTCGGATGTAGAGCGACAATCAAAAGTACTACCTGTACAATCAGCATCGGAATAGCCAGAAAGATGAAGAAAACCATGCAACTGAAAGCGGAGGCTAAGATCCCAGGCTGATTTTAAATATCGAAGTATGCGGTAGACAGCCGTGAGATGAGAAGTACGGGGAGCTTGCATGAATTGGTTAACAACCCCCACCGCAAATGAGAGATCTGGGTGAGTAATAGTCAGGTAAATAAGCCGGCCTACAAGTCGTCGATACATCTCGGGATCAGTAAGGAGAGCACCATCATCTGGTCGAAGCTTCTGTGAAGTATCTATGGGAGTGGTAGCAGGCTTGCACCCTAACATGCCGGTCTCCATGAGAAGATCGAGCGCATATTTTCGTTGTGACAAAACCAATATGGATGATGAGTGAGCAACTTCAATTCCGAGGAAGTAGCAAAGAGGACTAAGATCCTTGATCTCAAACTTGGTCTTCAAAAAATCTTTGACCTCCCTCATTCCAGCAGAATCACTATCGGACAAAACAATATCATCCACATAGACAATGATAACCATGATGCCCGTTGATCGATGGCATATAAAGAGAGAATGATCGGCATGACTACGAACAAAGCCAAACTCCAAGAGAGCCTGACTAAATTTTTCGAACCATGAACGTGGAGATTGTTTGAGTTCATAAAGAGCCTTCTTCAACCGACATACAAGTGCAGGGCTGTGAGAAGCAACAAAGCCAGGAGGTTGATGCATGTAAACTTCCTCTGCAAGATCCCAATGGAGAAATGCATTCTTAACATCCAGCTGAAATAAGGGCCATCATAAATTAACGGCCAAGGAAAGCACAATGCGAATTGAACTAAGCTTAGCCACCAGAGGGAATGTCTCGAAGTAATCCACACCATGAGTCTGTGTGTAACCTTTAGCAACAAGACGGGCTTTATAGCGATCAATTGAGCCATCTGGAAGAAACTTGATTGTATAAACCCATCGACAGCCAACAGGTTTATGGCCTACAAGAAGTGGCACAAGATCCCAAGTATGATTCTTCTCAAGAGCAAACATTTCTTCTATCATTGACGTTGTTTAATCAGGACTCTAAAGAGCATGTGAGAGAGATCTAGGAATAGTCTGTGATGAAAGGGAAGCTGCAAACGACTGAAAAGACGGTGAAAGATGATCATATGAAACGAAATTACTAATAGTGTGTTGAGTACAAGATCGTGACCTTTTACGCAAAGCAATGGGAAGATATAAACTCGAGTTAGGAGAGTCACCTGAACCAACATCCAAAGTGAGCAGAAGGGTGAATGGCTGAGCTTGTAAAGATTTATCTCGACGATGATACACTCGCAGAGGCTTAGGCTCACCCATATCACCAACAAGATGCTGAATAGAGGGGAGAGGAGTTTTCCCATGATCACTAGTGGAAAGAGGATAAGAGTTATACTCCCTCTGACTCGCAAGAGGATTACAGAGGGATCGGCCTGGAGAGGAGAAAAAAGAAAGATCCTCAAAGAAGGTGATATCGACAAAGACATATTTCTTGGGAGTCAATGGGTTAAAGCATTTATACTCTTTCTGACTTCGAGTATACCCTATAAAGACACATTTAATTGCCCTGGGGCTAAGTTTATCATTACTCCCATCCAAAATTTGAACAAAGCATGTACAACCAAAAACTTTAGGTGGTAGAGGAAATGGATTATCATGAGGATACAATATAGTAAATGAAGATTTGTAAGACAGAATACGTGAGGGTATACGATTAATAAGAAAAGTAGCAGTTAAAAGAGAATCACCCCAAAAATGTTTGGGTAGATGCATACCAAGCAGAAGGGTGGGACCAACTTCAAGAAGATGTCGATTCTTTCGTTCTGCAATACCATTTTGTTGAGGAGTGTGAGCACATGACGTCCTAGACAAAATACCACGTTCCTACAAGAAGGACAGAAAGACAGTAGACATGTATTCTCCCCCATTATCAGAATGGAGGGATTTGATGGAACAATGAAATTAAGTGCACACTTCATGATAAAACACTTTAAATGCATCAAACACTTCACTTTTAGATTTCAAAAGATAAATCCAAGTCATGTGGGAATAATCATCAATAAAGGTAACAAAATATCTAAATCCAAAAGTCGAGGTAACCGAGCTGGTCCCCAAACATTCGAGTGAACTAGAAGAAAAGGTTGAGATTTCCACCCAGAAGAGCTAGGAGGAAACGTAGCACGATGATGTTTAGACAATTCACAGATATCACAGCATAATGGTTTAGTGATAGATAAGGAGGGAAACAAAAGTCTCAATCTAGCAATAGATGGGTGGCCTAAGCGGCAATGCCACTGAGTCATGGACTCTTGATCTAGAGAAAAGGTACTAGAAGCGACAACATGTGTATCATCGAGAAGATAAACGTCTCCTCGCTCATGCTCCCCCACCAATCACTCTCTTTGTCTATAGGTCCTGAAACAAACAATAAGAAGGAAAGAAGGTGATGGAACAATTGAGTGATTTAGTAAGAGTGCTAACCGACAATAAGTTTAATGAAAAATGAGGCACATGCAATACGGAGGACAAAGACAAGGAAGAAGAGAGAGGGATGGAACCAATCCCAAAGATGGGAGATTGGGTTCCATTTGCGACTGTGACATACTGAGTGGGAGGAAAAGGACTAAGAAGAAAAAAATTGCAACTTACCAATTATATGGGAGGAAGCTCCAGAGTCGATGACCTAGGAGGTAGGAGAGGATGACGCAAGAAGGGCAGTACCTGACTGAGCCGAAGCTGCGTGAGAAGGCTCAGGAATATCCTGAATGTGAAGCCGTATAAGGGCATCATATGCCGCTCGAGAAATGATAAGAGACTCCACTGAAGTAGACTGCTCAGCTGTCGGGGTGGAATACTGTGTCTCAGAAGCAATAGTGGAAACAACAAAAGTAGCGGCATACGTAGGACGACCATGTAGTTGTCAGCAATAATCAATAGTGTGATCAGTTCCACCGCAATGTGAACAAATGCGGGAACCATCACGTCCTCGTCCACGTCCACCACGACCACGAAGACTACGGCCGCCATGACTGCGATCTCCCTCGTGGCCTCTACCACGATCACCAAAACTAGAAATGCGCCCTGAGCTTAAGGATGGTACTCGAAGACTAATGACTGATTGCCAGTAAGATGTGCCGAACGTTCAAGTGACACAAATGAATGAGAAAGAAGAGAAGAGACTGTAGCACGCTGACTAGGGCTGTTCACAAGTCGAGCTAGCTCGAAAAACTCGCTCAACTCGGCTCGAGTTAGCTCGGATTGACTCGGCTTGAATGACTGATTCAAGCTGAGCCAAGCCGAGCCAAGCTACTTCTTTGAAGCTCGAGTTGAGTTCAAGCCAAGTTCGACCAAGGGGCATTTCAACTCGACTCGACTCGACTCGACTTGAACTCGACTTGACTCGAAGCTCGAACTCGAGCTCGATTAATAAATATATTAAATATTAAATATTATATATATTATATTAATATAAGTTTTAAATTTTAACTTTGAAAAAAAAAAAACAAACAAACCTTAGAGTCTCTACCCAACTGCACACACCCCCTTTTCCTTTCCCTTTCTTCTTTTTCTCTACCCACTGCCAGCCGCACGCCTGCTTGGACCGCCACAACTAGGTTTCCTCATCCGATTCGAAGCTTTGTTTGGTTTTTTCATTGGGTTTTGCTTTGATTCTTTTAAGATTTTTAAATTTTTTATCAATAGAGGAGGATCAAGAACAGAATTCATTATTCTCTCACCCAACAAACTCGAGCTCGACTCGAGGTAAACTCAACTCGACTCGAACTCGACTTGACAGCTTTGGATAACAAGCCAAGCTTTAATGTTGAGCTTGAGGCCAAGCTCGAGCTCGAGCTCGAACTCGAGTACATCATGGACAAGCCGAGCCGAGCTTGGCCCACCTCAACTCGACTCGGCTCGATGCCCACCTCTAACGCCGACACATGGCATAGACTATCGTCAATGGGGGAAGAGGATCCTGCATAACAACCTGATCGTGAACGTGAAGATAATCAGAACTCAACTCAGCGAGGAATTGCATGATACGAGTATCATCCCGTTGCTTATGAGCATGTTCATGATCCTTCTTACATTTGGAAGGAGGAGGTTGATACATTTCCAACTCATCTCACGGACCCCGAAGCGTCGAATAGTAGTCTTTTCAGGATCTGGAATTTTGTTGAAATCGACCAATTTCTTGAATAAGTTGGAATACCCGTGAAAAATTCTGGGATTCAGAGAACATGTCATGAAGCGTATCTCAAATGCCTTTAGCCGAGGATAAAAACATCACTGAGTGGCTAATCGAGGAATCCATGCTATTCAACAACCATGCAATAACTTGATAATTCTCCTTTGTCCAAGACTTGTAGGTAACATCTGTAGAGCTTGGGGGATCATTCAAAATATATGACAACTTGTCACGGGCTTCTAAAAATACTTCTACAGATTGTGCCCATTGAAGATAGTTGTCACCATTCAACTTAATGGAGGTAATCTGCAAGGGGTTGGATTCAAGAGACTCTATGCCAAGAGATGAGGGCCCTTTGTTAGCCATAGTAAGTCCAAGAGAGATAAACCTATGCCAAGAGACCCCCTATGCCAAGAAAGATTGATTCACTCTATCTCACTCAATCCTTTAAGATAATAAGAGATAAACCTCAAACAAATATCAATCATCCAAAATACCATGAAACACAGTAAAAAAGGGCCTGACCGAGTGAAAAACGGCCCAGCAGTACGTCCGTTTGAGGTTAATAACCTCTCAAACATTGATCTTAAGTAAAAAATCCACCATGGGTAGCTTAGGAGGAAGATTTCGGTCCATCTTGAGCAAAGAAAATAAAGAAAAGCTTATCGATTTGAGGTAGATCGAAGAAAAACGGAATTTGGGACTGATTTTTAAATTTCTCTATTTCGCCCAAAATACCATGAAATGAGGTCCAATAAATTCTGAAAAAATCATGACAAATATTTTAAAATCAAGATCTATCAAACTCCTAAACTTTTAGCTCAAACGGAGTCCATGCGTCTGTACAACACTGACGTCAGCCGTACGACTGCTAACGTTAGCAAGGTGACGTGTCGCCTCTCAACCTGTTGTATGCGGAATGCTTGGATCTTTGCTCTGATACCAAGTAGAGAATGATTTGATAAGGATAATGTGAGGAAGGGATGAGAATATTGAGAGAGAAGAAGGAGGAGGAGAGTTTGGGAGAGATGATGTGTTAGGTTTGCTTGCCCTAACACATAATATTTTATTATGATAAAGCATATAGTACGCCATAGGAGAATAGGGAAGTGTGCACATGCACTTACATTAAAAGGGCCCACTAACCGCACACAATACACAATACAATACACTAGCATTCTCTATAGGTATTCTCTTTTTTAAATATCTTTTCTTCATTTTCTTCTAAATTCTCTAAATTTAGAAGCCGATCATTTTTCTTTCAATCCAAATCATTAGATCTTGGAAGATTGTGATCCTCACATATACATATTTTGATCTTCTTCAAATCCCTTCACCTAAGGCCTTATATTTGAGCTATAATCAAAGAACCATCAATTTTTCTAAATATTTCAGATTTCCCAACCTAAAAAATTCATATTTCCTGGATTAGAAAACTCACTTGGATTGTTAGATGGACCTATTGCAAGACGAAAGTCTCATCTTTCGTCGGATCCGACTAAATTTAGATTTTAAGGCTCAATACAACGCGTTTGTGATGGGTGGCCATGATCATTACTGAATTTTTCTTAGTTCCTTCTTATTTTATGATGTATAAAGCTGAATTTTTGTTGTTAATGCTTGCATAAATTTGACCCTTTTAAATACGACATTCATTTGGGGCACACAAGATAAATTGCCCATTGTTGCCAGGAAGTGCTTCAGGTGCTCTTCTGTAATGTCGTGCCAATGCCATTGAACTTCTAGAAGTACGAGCACTTAAAGTTGGTCGGGAAGGCATGCAAATCTACTTTTGGATGGTATGATATCCTGAAGAGAAACCTTTTTTTTCATGCCTCGCGCTCACGCTCTTGGCGGAGCATGTTGATTACCGTTTGTTGGAGATCTTCCTGAGATAATGGGAGGTGGTTGTGGAGCGGACGTGCATGTCCTGGCATGTGGGGCCTGTATTTGTGGCATTGAATCCCTTTGAGGTGGTTAGTCACCATCTGAGTGCCGTTCTTGGGGTTGCTCAGGTATTGTTCCTTGGCAGGAGAAGGATTGCTTTTTTCCTTTTGAAGGCAAGTAAAACACTCATATTTCTTCCAAAAGAGCACACTACCGAAAAAATACAAGAGCGGGTTCACGCCCCAAGCCAAGGAAGAAGAAAAAGAGAAGAAAAGAAAAGAAAAGAAACTAAAGGAAAAGGAATAGAAAGAGGGTAAGTCCACATCCCGGGTGGGGGGAAGGGGGCAAGACAAGCAAAGCTAAACTTCTAGAAATAGGGGGCTATGGATACATAGAGTGGGGGATCAACGAGGCTAACTCAGATGAGGCATCGATCCAAGGTAGGCTAGTAGCCCTCCGACGTCTGCTCACAATCTCCACTAATCCTCTAGCGGAGGGAAGCATGTAATGTAGGGTGTGGGCAAAGAGCTGCATACTACAAGAAGAAACAAAAGGGTCATGAGTTGCTGCACAACAGTCCTCATTGTGAACTGCAGTAAGGATACCTGAAATCATAGCACAAGAAAGTCTAAGAAGGTCATATAAAGAAATGGGAAGGCTCTTATCCCTTGGCCCTTGATTATCAACCTCAGAGATGGCTCCGCAAATGATTCTTGAGGTAGGTGAGATGTAAAGGAGCCTAACATTTGTATTGCTAATCTCAGCACAGGCAATGGACCATCAAAAGCTCGAGTCACCTAAGGGGGATTGAAACACCAAGAATGGGAATTTTGTTGGGATGATGAATAGTAGTTGGTAAGTTCTAAGCCGCAGAGTTGCTTGTCGGAGAAATCATGGCAATAGGAGGTCTCAAAACAAATATAGTACGGGACCTCACATCGTCGAGAATCCGCTTAAGAAGAACTTCCTTAGGAAGGAGGGTTGAATTAGATTGGCGATTGTTACGCTCCCTTCAAATATGCCATGCAAGAGTCGGGAAATAGAGCTTGCTTAGTAAGATGGAAATGGGGTCAATGCATTGCTCTAAAAGGCTTTTGATAGCAATAGGGATAGAGGGAGAGCAGTTATATGGAAGAGAATTTTTGAAGAATTCTCTCCCAAACCCAGCGGCCAATGGTCTCCAAAGGACAAGGGCAAAAGATGCATTGAGCCTCATTAACAATATTATGTGCAATCAACATATCTTTTGTTTTAGGCCTCAGGAAGACCATCCAAGCAGTGATAATGTTTCCTTTGAACCAAACTAGGTTTGCCCAATCAACAGTGTCATGTAAGTGGTGATAAGCAAGGATCACAGAGTTGAAGGAGATTTGGCCTTTGGGGGAAAGGGTCAAAACGACCTCATCCTTAGTCGACACAAGGGAAATTCGCCTCATTTGCTCAAAAAATTCAATAAGGATCAGCGAGGATGGGTAGGGAGTTTGCCATTCAGAGTTCTAGATAAAGGTGCAGGCCTTTATATCAAGACCCATACCCAAATCTGAAATGGCTTGATTCCCATAGTGGTCAAACAAGCCGTAGTCACCAAGCCAAGGGTCATACGGGAAGGATTTAGAAATTTTAGTTCCAATCAAGAATATGATATGCCTTTTAGCTGTCTCAAATAGTAAGGATATTGTGCTAGGCCCATAACGCATAAGAGTGGATAACAACATGCCAATTAAATTCATTTCCTAAATATTTTAGTTGGACCCGGTTCCCTCGAAAGCTATCATCCTTTGTTAAAATCTTTCAAAACTGCTTGACAAGGCATGCTTTACTAAAGTTTCAAGGGGAAAGATTCCAAGACCTCCCTCACTTCATGGTTTGCAAATTTTTTCCCTACATACTAATTGGACTTTAGAGTTCCCTCAAAGGAAATTACGAATTCTCCTTTCCATTAAGTCAGTACAACCCTTTGGAAGAAGGATAGTATGCAACCAGAAGATGTGGAGATTTGAAAGGGTCGAATTAATTAGCTAAAGTCTACCAACAAAGGAAAGGTTTGCCTTCATTCCTCCGAGCTTGCCATTTAGATCAAGCACTAGTATTCCCTAATGCGAAGCCTGAAGGAAAAGAGGGGAAGACCTAAGTACCTGATGGGCAGATCTCCTTCTTCCATGTAAATAATGTATTTTATCAAGGTTTAGCTTGGTAGGATCCAAAAAATATAATTGCACTCTTTTGATAATTAATCCCAAGCCTTGAGTGATGGATTTTTTGTCGCCTTTGAGTTCTGGTCCATCTTTGCTACGAGTCAAGATTAAATTCAGACTAAGATTCAATAAAAACCAAGAGTAATCAAAATCACCTAATGAATAAAAATGTTAAAAAAAAATCCCATGAAAATGGAGGTTTTTTTGAATTTTCCCAAATTTATGTTGATTTTCACTTATTTATGGATGTTTGCCTAGTGTTGGGGATATTATTGATGGTATCGTTGATACTAGGAACTTTTATAATGGATTCTTCTCAAGAAATCGATATTGCCAAATATAGCTGATATTATCAAAAATATCGGCAATATTTGATTTTTTTAAAAAATGCCAATACTTTCGGTATCGTTGTCCTGGCGATACTGGTAATATCTCCGATATTTGGAACACTGTTCCTGTCAATATGGTATCTTATAAATGCATATTTGTTTTGTTGCGATCAGTCTTGATTTGACTCCATTTGACTCTAGTTTATGTTCATACAATAATAATTGTCAAATGTTGCCATGAATGCTTCTGGGAATAAGATATAGGTTGCAGACTTATATTTTTCAGTTGCTTACTTTATCTTTGCTTATTAGGAACAACGGGCCATATTGGAGAACGAGATTTTGCGCAAACAGGTAACTCTCAACTTTTCGTTGATGAACCTTTTTTTATTTTTTATTTTTATTTTTCTTTCTCCTCCTTTTTTATGTGCAGCTTTCTTGTAATGTCTTAAACTTCAATCTTTTTTGGAGGTTGAAGAGCTACGAGGTTTGGTGCCATCGGCTGAACATCCGATACCTCCATACCTTGATTTTCATCCCATTGACAGGAAATGTTCCCACATGAAGAACAATGCAATGAATCCTAATATGGTGTATAACTGCATGTTTGAGAAGGACGATTCAGACACTTCCTTGCATTTGGGGTAATGCTCATTCCTTCACTTGAACATATCTAACAAACATGCGCCAAGCTACTTCTTTACTATAAATGGCAGATCATTTGTTGTGTATCTCTTTGTTCTTGGTGATAATTTGTCCTACATGATGAATTGAGTGGTCTTAGTTTTGGGCTGAAATCTACATGGTAGGTCCTACATGATTGTCAGCTCCATCCCTACGCATGGCAGTTTGGTGTGGATTGCATGTGGGGACTGTGCTTCCGGCTCTAGAAAACCTTTGGAAGATAAGGTGTCAGATTTGGACAAAAAAAAAAGCCATCTAAGGGGTTGTTTGGATACCTGTAAATTTTTTAGTTGTAAACAAATTACACCTGAAAAGAGTTTCAGGTGTAATCGGTTTACATGCTATTCCGTTTGTCTTTTAAGTGGTAATCTGTTTACAGGTAAACAGATTGTGTGTTTGGCTAGCCTGTAAAGTGTTTACAATGAATAAAGTAGGTATTCGTACTGGAGAGCTTGGGCGGTGAACCTTCCAAAATCTGCAAATCATATAAGAAAGACTTGATTTTTTCTTAGGGCCCTCAGAGAACATTAAAGCATGCACACACTAGATGGATTGGATGTCTTCCACCCATCACAGTGGGGCCCACCATAACCTTGATGCTCTCATGTGGCCCTAAAAAAACAGCTTGTCCATTATCAAATGGACCACATGAGGGAAGGATGGGAATAAAGTACATGATGGATAGATTGGATGTACCATACACGTTATGGTGGGCCCCACATATCATGAGTGTATATTAATCATTGTGTTCTAACATTTATAATGCCTTTTTAACTATAAAGACATTACCTGTAATCTGAAACATGGCTTTTTACCAGGTTTCAGGTTACAGCTAAAAGCAGTAATCTTTTTACAGCCTATAACGCCTTTACAGGAAAATACATGCATCCAAACAGCCCCTGTAATCAGATTACATATAATCCCTGTACAACTTAAGGACTTTACAGGCATCCAAATGACCCCGAAGATGCATAAAGCAGGCAAAGTCTTCTGTTTAATGCATGGACCGAATAAAACTGAGAATGAGGCATTTATGTCAATTGATTATATCACTCATCAATTCGACCAAGTGCAAGAATGAAATTTACTTAACAAAATGGGCTTTTATGAAGGCCTTGTATTGAAAATTCCACTGGGAACCTTTGTCCAAAAGCTCACTGAAACTAATGAGTCAAACAGCTTGTCCAGAACACATACATGTTATGGAGGGGGGTGACTTGGTTTATTCTTCAATGAAACTGAGTCCACTTGATTTCGGCGAGTTTGAAAACCTTGGTTTTAACATTTACCAATCATATGTCATATGGTATTGGAGTTTTGAATCATCATCTCCCAAGACTTTTTTTTTTTCTTCTGAATACTGTTTTTCGCTGCTGAAGTAGACCTTAAAAGTCCATAATATATCCTGCGATTCTATTGCATTTTCTACATTTAATCATATTCACTGTTTTGCAGTTTGTCTGATTTCGGTTGCAAGAGGAGAGCACCCGAGAATGCATCCTGTTCGAACGAGTCGGGGATGTAAGCTCTCCCAAGATGACACACTTTCAATGTGACTTTCTGGTCTTTTGCAATGAGCGACAATGCTGTTTGTTCATTTCAGTACTTTTTGAGCTAGTTTTGCAATTATAGAGTCGTATGTTATCAGGATTATATTTCCTTTAAAGCTTTCACTTCCACACAATATGTATACTCAGTAGTCTAAGTTGAGGAAACCTAATGGGCGGAGTTGTTTTAAATATAGCTAGATGCAACTGGTTTGCGTTTGCATGGACTTGAACCCATTTCCACACATAACTGAAATCCCAGCTGCATACCCACAATGGAAGCACAACGGACTCTTATGTGCACAGATGGTTAGGTTCGTCACCATCAGTGTGTTGGTTACTGCTGAGATGTTGAAAATCCCCCATCAGCTGTGATGGTAATTTCATGAAAAATATATAAAATGATATATCAACACAACATTTTCAAAAATATTTCCCGGTTTTAAAATAGTGTTTTTATCATGATATTTACCTGAAAATAGTAAAAAGTTAAACAACTGGCATATAAAAATATATTTGAAAACTTTAAATTTATTTATAAAATATTAGGGATTGTACCACAAAGTTACTCTGGAATGTGAATTTTGTGTAATAATGCCTACAAGACTCCAAGATATGGAGTGCCTTTTGTGGGGGCTCACCATCCAACCTGTCCAACAGATGAATCTTATGAAGATTAAACAAATGAAAATTCTAGTGGATCCAATCAGAAAGTGGGTCACACCACAAATTAATATAAACTGCCCAAAAGCATCCAAATTCACGTGTTGCCCGTTTGATGATTCTGTTGGCCAGATTTTTGGTTTGAGGAATTAATCATCATGGTGGGGTGCATATGTTGGATGGGTTGGCTGTCATAATACACCCTACAATTCTCGATTGGGTAATTTAGTAATTTCATCACCTGAAAAGCACTACCCAGATAATCTGGCTCATGGAGGCGTTGGGTAAAATTCGAATCTGAATGAATTTTGTGGTAAAAATTCCTACAATATAATAAAATATTTTCAAAATATCCCAATAAAAACCCCAAAATCTGGTAATCTTCCAAGAAATTTACTGGCCAAGAAAGAGAATGAAATTTGTCACCCTCCAATATAGATTTCACTGGAGTGGTCTGCACAATAAAATGGGCTGGTCCCACCATATCCCCATTTCCAGTACAAATGTTGAATCGTCCAAGTCACTTTTTGGCAGACCTAGCTGGTTGAGATATTTCCACATTTTATTATCTTTGAACATTTTGGGTTTTCTATTCCAAATGTTAAAATGGTCCAAATGGGGCAGTTTTGGCATACCCAGCTGGGTGAGATGTGCTATATTCATTATTGTTTTTTTAAAATATTTTAAAAACTAAATTGTAATTCATTATTTTTTAATATTTTAAAAACTAAATTGTAATATTTAGGCATCTTTTTTGGTATATGGAATCTTTAGTACCAACTCTTTAATAACTCCATGTTAGAGTACATCCTACATATTGTATTACAGGAGTTTAGCCTTTTGATCTCTCACTGATCCAAACCGTTGTTTATATGGTGGGTCTCAATGTGTATTTCAATACTTAGATTACTTGAAATATTTTTCTTTGGATATGGATGGTGTTGATGATGATCTGTGAATATTCCAAGGTTTTAAAATCTTGAAATTTAGAGTTTGGTTTTTTGGGGTGTCCCCAAGATAAATAGTTTGGGTCATTCTCCTGTCCTGAAGAACGGTTTTTGGATCATGCAGTCTGTAATGTTGGAAAAAATAGGTAGGTCAAATGTGAAATGTTTGTGAGATCTGAGCTTTCCAGAATGTTCCAAGTAAATTAATTGATGGTTAAAAGATCTCACAAGTATCATATTACTAGCATGTGGAATTAGCAATCAGATGATAGTGATACACAGGCACTTGGACCTCATTTTAGATGAGTAACCTGAACAGGTATTAGATGATACACAGGCACTTGGACCTCATTTTAGATGAGTATCCTCAACAAAAAATTACACTTGTTGGAACGATAAACGATTGGTAATAAACCAAAATTTGCACTTGCCTGACTGCCGTTGAAATGGGTTGGCCTCTGGTCTAGTTTTTGAAACACTGGTCCAATGAAATGAGTTAGCATCTGGTCCAGTTTTGAAAAACTGGTCCGATGAAATGGTTTGGCCTCTGGTCCAGTTATTGAAGCACTGGTCCAATCATACTAGTTAGCATCTGGTGCAGTTTTGAAACACTCGTCCGATGAACCGGGTTAGCATCTGGTCCAGTTTTTGAAACACTGGTCTGTATATGCTGCAGAAACTAGTCTTGATCATAAGACTGCATTCCATCTACATTAATACCTGCCCTTTGGTCGGTTCCAATCAGCAAGCATTCTCATATCCACTTTCCTAGACCATCTAAAATTGTATTTCATTAAGTGCATTAAAAAAAAATCAAATCCATTCTTCATTGCATTAAAAGAAAGGGGCTATGAATTGGATTAGCAATGGAAGCGAGATATTAGCATAAGCCTGACCAATTTCAGTTTTTTTTTTTTTTTAAAAAAAAATTATTATTATTGTTTTTTATTATAATATATCCTGCATACTACCATCAACCAACCATTACTGATTTTCTATTCCAATAAAGGAATAAAAAAGAGATTTGAGAAGAAATCATGAAGAAGGGAGGGGCTTCCCAAGAAGGAAGTTGTGAATGAGAGCCAAAGCTCTAATCGGCTGGTAGCTTGGAACTTCATGACCTGCCCCTCTCACTGTCACTAGTGTTATGTCTCCCTTGTACTCCACTGTGTATCCACCAACCTGATACAATTACACTTTTCTATCAGCCTTTTAACTTCACAACACCCCACTTTTAATTACTAAGAAAAAAAGAAGACCCAACTCTGCCGAGTCGCTTAGACTCAGCCCAACTCGGCTGAGTTGACTCGACTCAAACATATATCATCAAGGAAAGAAAAACTCAAAAAAGAAGGGAACCATGTTATTACAGGAAACTTTTGGTCGTACCCAATTGATGGTGGGACCCATCAGATGGAATTCAGATCCATATTCCCATATGTATAGGATCATGTGTGTGAGATTATAAAATGCTAGCCATCCAATCTTTAGCCTTTTCCCATTCAACGTGGAAATGGGTTGGGAATTTCTTTCTGGGTAGTTCTCCAACGGCTGTGGGGGACCATTTAATCAACCATGGCCTCTTATGCCAAAAAAATCCAAGCTAATATTAGGACCCTTTCCTAGTTGGATGCAGACGGTTGTGACCATCTATTTGAAGGCCACAAATGAAAAGGTTAAGATTGTCCCTCATTGAGGATACTTTTGAGGGGTAGTCATCTGCTGTGGGACATAGAAAACCAACAGTCTGGATTACCAAACACGGGACCCACTTGTTAGAATTGAATAGTTAGCGCAAAATGCAGCAGCGTGGCCCAAACATCATCACAACATGGATTAAGCCCATATAAGTGGGCCCAACATGCAAAAAATTCAAAATCCACAATCAAACTAGATCGGGATCGTCATTCTCTAATCAAGAGAAATATGCAGTGAGAAGTAAGAAGTGTGATTGGGCTTACCTCCCTTTTGAGGAACCAAGGCCTCCATGGAGTCTTCACAGGGAGTTTGAGCACCTTCAAAGAGTATCTAGTGGAAGTAACAGGAACAACCGAATCTATGTCCCCACTGCATTTCAAATTCCAACAAAACCCAATTCAATCAAATCACGATTTTAAAACTAGCTGATGAGATGGAAGAAATCACAAAATCAAATTTCAAAGATAGGACTGCCAATGGGCAGAGTCCATCAAGAGACTTATTTCTGCCACACATGTACACTTACCTGTACACCCAAATACGGATGCCCTTAGCCATGGACTCCTTCAAGAGTGGTATGATTGGGTTGATTGTCCGTGGGCTGTCTTCCCAACTGGGTATCACATCACTGCAGTTATTATATTTAAATTTCTGTTAGAAGAGAATTTTATTATAAGAAACAATATGAAAAACAATTTGTATCAGATGACGAATGATCTGGTGGGCCTCATCTTAAATGGACCATGACCCAAAAAATCACATAATCTAATTGTATTCTTGATATGTGGAAATGGGCTTTTCTAACATCTTTTGATTTCAGGCCTTACCTGCCAACTCATGGTCGGGTACTTCACTAGCTTTCAAGCCTGGGCTTGGGCGGAAACGGATTGGTTACTCCCCTGCCACCAGCCAATGCCTCATGGTCGGTTCCCTGTGGGCCCTTCCATGATGTATGTGTTTCATCCATACCGTCCATCTATTTTTCTAGATCATTTTATGATATGAGACCAAAAATGAGGTATATACCAATCTCAAGTGGACCACATCACAGGAAAAAGTGTTGAATGAACTATGATCATTAAAAAAATTTTGAGGGCCATAAAAGTTTTGGATCAAGCTGATATTTGTTTTTTCCCTTCATCTAGGTCTGTATGGCCTAATCAACAGATTGGAGATCAAATAAACAGTACAGTGGGCCTTAGGATGGTTTTAAAGGTGGATATCCAATCACTATTGTTTTCCTGTGGTGTGGTCCACCTGATATTTATATCCCTCTCATTTTTTGGCTCAAGCCATAAAATGAACTGTAAACACGGATGTACGAAGCTCATACATCATGGTGGGGCCCACGGAGCACCGACCATCAGCCACCGGACTGGTGGTAGGGGGAGTAGCCAATCCGTCTCCTGTGTGGTAGGGTCAGACAAGCAAAGGAACGAGATGTCTACCATTCATCTTGCAAATCGAAACACCATCAGGTGGGCCATATGTGCACTTTAAATATGGACTGTTTTAGTAATTTTTTCTCTGTTTATTTTCTTGTGCAAGTATGGACCACCCGATTTTTGGGCCAGGCATGCCTGTATTGCATCCCACCACAATGTATGGCAGGGATCTAATGCACGTGAACCAAACTGGCACGTATTTCATTCTTACCTGCAGGCTGACCATCGATAATCGAGTTTGGTGACATTAGCATGAAGTGCTGTTTGGACCTGAGGAGTATTCAGATATGCATCCACGTAGTAATCCGTACATGGATCGTATTTCATTATCTGCATCCAAACGCCACATTAAGTATATCAAAATCACAGCAGAAATCAATTCAATTCAAGAACATGATCGATCATAATCCATTTATTGGCACATGTACGCGATCATCGCCATCCATATTGTAGATGGTTTGAGTAGCTTTTGAGTCACTATGATCGAGCAATCCTAACCATCAAAACGGCTGGTTAGAAGTATAAAAAAAGAAAGAAAGTGAATGGTCTGGATAAATAGGAAGAATTAGATGGTTAGTATTATTTGATCATTCTGATTATTTTCTTATGTTTCATTGGCAATCAAATCAGCAGTTTGGATGGTCTGGATTGGCAGCACAACTAAGCATGTGTGAGAGCATTGGGCCTATCAACAATGTTTGGCCCATTCCGTACAGTACGACCCAAGAATCTTTAATATCCAAAAGAACCACAGCAGATCCATGACGTACCCAAAAAAAAAATAAAAATCTATTGGTCTAATTGTTGACTAGACCACTTCTAAAAATAAAAAATAAAAAAAATCCTAACCGTCCATTTGATCAGCTCTTGATATTTAGAATCATCCAATCAGTCCATGAAATGAGCACCGGAACACTTGAACGGTGTTTTCAAGAAAAATGGATTGTCATCAGCAATCTAAAACTACTAAAATTCACCAGGTGAGCGTTTGGATGCACAATCAATCATGATTTTGATGGATCAAAAAAGGCTTGATCTACGACATAAGTGATCTGGACCATCGGACCTTAAATCAGGAATATCTCGCAATCCAGAATGAGTTATTGGACGTAAAATATATGATTTCGGGGTAGAATGAGCTACTTTAGCCAACCAATCCTTCTGTGCCGGATTGTGCAAGTTAGATTTGTGAAATACCGCCAGATCGACAGTCGTTCCCTATTTTAATTTCGTTTAAGTTTTAGTTTGATTATAACGCTTCATCCGTTGGGCTTTAAGAGTCGTGCCCAATATAAAAAGAACTTAGAAAAATTAGGAGAATAGCTTGGTGAAGTCAAATAGGACACTTACTATTTATAGTAAGTTGCGAATTTCAAGAGTTTTAGTTGTAGTTTGTTTCTGATTTCTCTCCAATTGCTTGGTATCCATATTTACAGAGTTGTGAACTCATTTTTTTATTCATTTATCAATTAATTTTAAATTTATTAGAATTTATTTCTATTTTTTTGCTTTCTTTCCTCGTAGATTCGAGAAGTCTCTGTGATAAATATAGAAAAGTTCTATGAATTCGAAATAGTCATCCTCTTGAGGAAGACGCTGCTCTACCTCACGTCCTTCCCTATGTCAGATTTTAAAGACTCGGTGGCTTGAATATACTACTTTGGTCCTTAGTCGATCCCTAGCTTAGCTGACTGGGGTCTAAGTAGACTCATGTGAGTAATACAAGTCCTGAGCCTTAAAACCTTGATGGCAAGGATGAGCTAACCAAATTTTAATTAGCTAAGGTCATTTTAAGGCCCGTTTGGACACACCTTCAGAAGGGGTGTTTGAGGTCAAAGCACTACTTTAAGTCAAAACCTCAGTTTGGGTTTGTTTAAAAACCCACTTGTCAAAAACCAATTTTGCAAAAATTGTAGAGTAAAAACACTAGGGTTTGTTTGGATGCACCTTTAAAAGGAGTGTTTTTGAGCTTGAAACGATGTTCTAAGTCAAACCAAATTTATTTTTGGGTTTGCCAAAAAGGCCACTTGTCAAAATTGAAAACCCTAGGGCTCATTTGGATACACCTTAAACTGGGGCGTTTGAGGTCAAATAGTTATTTTAGCTCAAACCCCAGTTTATTTAAAAAGCCCACTTGCCAAAAATCAAATTTGTAAAAATATTAGGGCTTGTTTGGATGCACCTTTAAAAGGAGTGTTTTGAGGTTGAAACACTGTTTTAAGCCAAACCAAGTTTATTTTTTGGGTTTGCTAAAAAGACACTTGCTAAAAATGAAAACTCTAGGGCTCATTTGGATGCAACTTAAATGGGAGTGTTTGAGGTCAAAATGCTATTTTAACCCAAACCTAGTTTATTTTTGAGTTTGCTAAAAAGCCCACTTGCCAAAAATCAATTTTGTAAAAATTATAAGGTGAAAAATTAGGGCTTGTTTGGATGCACCTTTAAAAAAGAGTGTTTTTGGTCAAAACGTTGTTTTAAGCCCAACCAAGTTTTTATTTTTTTTGGGTTTGCTAAAAAGCCCACTTGTTAAAAATGAAAACCCTACGGCTCATACGGGTGCAACTTAAATGGGAGTGTTTAACGTCAAAATGCTATTTTAACCCAAACCTCAGTTTATTTCCGCGTTTGCTAAAAACCCCACTTTCTAGAAACCACTTTTGTAAAAATTACAGGGTGAAAACACTAGGGCTTGTTTGGATGCACCTTTGTGTTTTGAGATCAGAATGCTGTTCTAAGTTAAACCACGTTTACTTTTGGGTTTGGTAAAAAGCCCACTTGTCAAAAATAAAAACCTTAGGGCTCATTTGGATGCACCATAAACTGAAGTGTTTGAAGTCAAAAATGCTATTTTAACCTAAATCTCAATTTATTTTTGAGTTTGCTAAAAAGCCCACTTTCCAAAAACCAATCTTAATAAAATTCCATGCCAAAACCCTCTTCCGTGGGGTTTTTGTCGAAATGGGTCCCCTTTTATAGTTTCTCCTGTTTTGCATCCAAACGGCCTTAAGAAAATTCAAATGAGCCATTATACTTACCGAAGCCTTCTTGGGTTTGGCCGTAAGCTTTGAAGAAAAGCATAGAGGAGCGTAGATGTTGTAGGGGTCGATTGGATCGATGTCGATGTTTACTTCTTCGTTGGCATTGTAGCATTGCCGGGGTTGGGTGGTAGCGTTTGGGCTGAAATTGCAATACTTATGGATATTGTTGATTGCTTCATCTGATATCAGTGCATGGGTCCAGAAGTAATCATACACGCCCAGATTGTCCGTTGGACGATGGATCACTGCATTTCCGATCTGCAATACAAGCAGCTTAATTAGTTGGTGTTAATCAAAATATCAATACCTGGATTATTTTCAGCCATATGAACAAAAATTCAGATATTTACTGAAAATTTTAGCAAGATTTTATTAAAATTTAGCATTTTTATCTTACAATTTTGTATTATTCAAGTGGACGGGAATGCTCTACAAGCTAGGGGCTAAAAATCAGCTAGATCAACAACTAAGGTGGCCCATACCACAGGGAATAATGGAACGAGACTTGCCAGTGCCCCTCTGGCCACATGAAGTTCCTGTGGTAGGAAGCTGTGTGGGACCTATAGGGATGTCCGTGAAAAATCCACTCCGTACATCAGTTTCTCGATGCCACAATAGGGCGAGAATCCAAAAATGGCCACACCACATGAAACAGTGGAGATTGAATGCCTAAAATGAAACTTTGTGGGGCTACAGAAGTTTTGTGTCAGGATGATATTTGTGCCCAGAGTTTATCTTAATAGTAATAACCCTATCAACTGTTTAGATGCAATGTAAATATCATGGTAGACTCCAGGAAGTCTTCATCGGTAGACATTTCTGTTCTTGTCGTTTCCTGTCGTATTGTGATCCTGAAAAACTGTTGGACAGAGTGGATTTAACATTTACAACACGGTGGGTCAAGGAGGGTGTTTTGTGTCGTACCATGTTGGAGTAAACGGTATCCTTATAACACCATAGGGATGTAAACCTAAGCCACAACGAACCTAGATTAAATGCTAGGTATTAGAAATTTGAATCTAATTTCACAGTCAATCTCTGCATCTTGCGGAAGAATGATAAATGAAGATAAAATAATATAATAAAATAGATAACTAAACGAAAAACAATCAACCATAGAATGCACAATATTTTACATGAAAAACTTATGTGGGAAAAAATAAGGGCACAAAGTGACAGTGATCTCAACTATAATAAAAATCTTATAGTACACCACTCATCTTCTTTGATTACATTATCGCCCAATTTCCGATTGTATTGGGCAATCTTAGAAAACCCTTCCAAAGCCTTTACAAATGTTGGAAACCCTTTCGCCCTACAAACCTTTGTCTTCAGAGAGAAAATGTTCGTATTATTAAAAGCCCTAATATAAATTGGACTTAAATACACTGATTTGCATAAAACCGAGCAAACCGACGGTCACACCTTCGGTCGACCGAGCTTTCAACAAACAGTCATGGTCGATCGTCTATAGCCCTCGGTGGTCCGTGACCATCATAGTGAGTTCTGGTTGACCCTAGAATTCCACGGTCGACCCTAAACTTTACGGTAGCAGAGTGTAAGGTATCTTGTATAACAATCTCTACGCTGACTTTTAATCTATCAAGTCACCTTGAAGATAACCCGTATAACCTCCACCTTGAACATAGACGGATCCTTACATCCCTCCACCTAGAATGCAACTCCATTCGCACCCTTGTGCAATGGTGCCCAATCTCATCAATGGCCAATGAGATTGATCAAACCCAAGTAGTGCTTAAACTTCTTTGTGGTCACCGACTTTATCAGCATATTCACATCCGTATGAATCTTTTAAAATAAAATCTCTCCTGAGGTAATGAGATCTCATATCTTGTGAAACCTCATGTCGATGTGCTTGGTTCCCTCATGATATACCTACCAGATGGATAACACTTACTATTACAATGTAACTAAATCACCACCTACTTTAATTTAAGTTCCCTTATTGGACCTTTCAACTAAAATGCCTTATTTGACGCCTTTGTCGTAGCCATGCATTCTGATTCAGTTGTAGACAACATTATCGTAAACTGTGGCATAAATCTTCAACTTGAAAATATGAAAATATATCTTGTAATGGACTTGCTGTTGTCCAGATCACTTGCATAATTCGAATCCACGTAGAGTACAACTACGCCTAAAGCTCTGTGTCCCCAATATTGACTGTGCCCCCAATATTAACTGTGCCCCCAATATTGACTGTGCCCTTTGGACATCGGAGAATTCATTTAACAACATTTTAATGCTCGTTCCCTGGATTCGGTATATACCTGCTAACCACACTGATTTCCTGTGAGATATCTAACCTTGTACAAACGATTGCATACGTCAGACTCCCCACCGCGTTAGCATATGACACCCATGATATTTCTGAAATTTCTTCCTCTATACTTAGTTATGACTTGGCTGACAACTTGAAGTGACCTACTAGAGGTGTACTAACTGGTTTAATACTTTTCATGTGGAACCTCTGTAGCACCTTCCGTATATAACCCTTTTGAGAAAGCCATAATTTCTCAAACTATCTATCTCTACTTATATGCATGCTTAAGATCTTCTTCACAGCAACCAGATCCTTCATATAAAACTCTTTACTTAATAGAGACTTAAGTAAGTGTATCTCCATCTTATCCTTTGGAACAATTAGCATACCATTTACATAAAACATCAGTAGAATATAATACCCGTACTTAAGTACCCTGTAGTATACGCAACAATCATACTCGTACCTGTTATACCCAATCTTTACTATATAGGAACTGCTTATATTATTGCCTTGGAGACTACTTAAGCCCATAAAACGACTTCTTTAGCTTTCACACATCACCTTTCTTACCGTGCTTCTCGAAACCTTCAGGCTGACTTATGCAAATGACTCCCCTCCAAGTTCCCATGAAGAAATGCCATCTTCACATCGAGCAGCTCCAATTTTAAAATGGATTTCACTACCATCACCAGTAACACCGTATTTGAGGTATGTTTCCCAATAAGAGAGAAAACTTCATTGTAATTTACTCATTCTCCCTGCAAGTACCCATTCACTACGAGGCTTGTCTTGTAAATTTCACATTCATTTTCTATTAATGCTTCTTTGTTCTTATATACCCACATGCACCCTATAGCTCGTTAACCTTTAGGAAGTTCTTCCAACTTCCATGTCTAATTCTTATGTAGAGATTTCATTTCTTTTGCCATGGTCGACATCCGTATATCGCCATTCTTTTCAGATTTTTCCTCTTAAAAGGTTAAGGGATCTCTAATACCTATAAACAATGCAAAAGACACCATGTCCTCGAACCCATATCGAACTGAGTTTTTAATGGTTCTTTTCTTCTTGTTTCTAGTTATATATTCCCAGGTATCTTGCTGATTTTCACATTCAGTCACCTGCTCAAGTGGCTTCACCTGCATTGACAATCTCTCAGTCTCACCATGTGTATCTGATTGCCTTGTCGTAGCGTCCTTGTTGGTCTTCTGCATTGCTACCTCATCGAAGATGACATCTTTTCTAGTAATTACCTTTTGTGAAACTAAATCCTGAAGCTCATAATCCTTGACACCTTTTTCCTACCTGAAAAAAAATGCACTTTTTAGACTTTGGATCCAACTTCGACCTCTATCTACTTTACACGTGAACATATACTGGACACCCGAAGATTCTCAATGTTGAGTAATCAACATCCTTGCTTATCCTGACTTCCTTTGTAACTTTGAAGTCTAGCATATTAGAGGGTGACCGATTTACTATGTAGCATGCCATATTCACCGCTTCAACCCAGAAGCTTTTAGGCAGCCCTGCATAAAATCACCTATTTCTCAGCCTCTCCAACAGAGGTTTGTTCATTTTCTCTGCTACCCTATTTTTCTGTGGGATTCCTTAATCTTTATAGAATTCCATGAATTTCGCTTCTCTGTACTTCGTACCATTGTCTGACTTGAGACACTTAACCTATTTCCTAGTTTGCTTCTTTACTTTCACCTTCCATGGCTTGAATATGGCGAACACATCATACTTATGTTTCATGAAGTAGACCTAAGCATTTCTCGTGTAGTCATCTACGAAGGTCATGAAGTATCGTGCCCCCTTAGACGATATTGTCACTAACCCCTAGACATCAGAATGAATATAGTTGAGCATCCTGCTACTAGTGTGTATAGAAGTCTTGAACCTTACCATACACTGATTGCATATGATGAAATGTTCACAGAAATCCACCTTGCATGCCTTAACTGGAATTAAGGATTTTCATTTGTCGAATTTCATCATGTCCTCGTCACTCATATGACCTAGCTGCATATGTCACAAATATTTGAATCATTTTTACCAAATTCTGCATATGAGGTAGTAGTGGCTTCACCCATAACTGTGTTCTCGACCAACTTATGTCCTTTAATTAACATCATTGCACCTTTGGTGACCTTCATTACACTGGCGGATGAGGTGAACGTGCAACCATTCGTATCTAAAACCCTCAAGGATTTTAAGTTTTGGGACATGACTGACATCACCTAGAGTTTGAATGATTCTGTCAAACATCCTTACCTTGATAGTCCCTATTTCGAGGCCTTACATGCTGCATCATTGCCCATCAGAGCACTTTCACCATTATAGGACTTGTAGTAATCGAATTAAATCATATCCGGACATATGTGACAGAACATCCTGAATCTAGAATCCAAATGTCTGAGAGACGATTCACATATGAAGAAACTGAGAGGCCTCCTTCTGAGTTCTCTTCTACTACACTTGCTGATTTAGTTATGTTACATTTTCCCTTTTTCTTACTTTCTATGTTATCCTTTCATTTATGGTAATTTCTCTTAAAGTGCCCATTTATGTCCCAATAATAGCATTCGTCCTTTGCCTTTGATTTTGATATGGACTTTTCTTCTCATTAGACCGAGATCGCTCCACAAATCGCCCATATCGCTGACCCCCCTTTTGCGACTAGCCCTTATACTTAAGTCCTCATCGTTCGAGTTCTTCCTCATCTCATTGAAAATGAGCACTACAATGATTTCTTCAAGCTTCACTATATTATTCATATACAAGAGAGTAGTGAGACAATGGTCGTATGACAAGGGAAGCGATGCTAGAAGTAGCACTGCATTGTCTTTTTCCAAGATCGTCTCTCCGAGCCTTACTAACTCTCTACATAGCTTTGAAAACAAGTTTATGTGCTCCAAGAGATCTGATTCTCTTTCTTTACTTTAAGATTAGTACAATCCCTCTTCATGTGCCCTGACATCCCACAATTCCAACACTTTAACTTTTCCCTGCCTTTGCCCTTAAATTTGGATATCGATCAAGAAGATCATATGTCTCACTCAGAATTTCAACCCCTCGTAAATAATACATTAGTAGAGGCCCCCATGCTACCACTTTTCCTTCTCATCGCCTTTCCCTGAAGGGATGAAATAATGGTATCGATACTAAGGGTTGTGTTACCGATGCATAAGGTGTCTTTAAAATACTCATACGAAGCTAGGAGTGAATTCAACAAGATACACACCTGATCTTGATTATCAACTACTACCTCCACATCCAACAATTTGTAGATCATCTTGTTAAAATTGCTATTATGGGCCTCAACATCCCCTCTCTATGTCATCTTTAAGTGCATGCAATTTTCAAGGGACCTTTTCGCATAAATGTCCTGTAACTTCACTCATAAACTTGTCGTAATTTTTTCACACATGACATTATAGAGGACATCATTCGTCAAGCACAATTGGATGGAAGTTTTTGCTTTCTTATCTAGTTTCTTCCATTTATCATTTTTCATAGTTTCGAGTCACTTCTCAAGGACCTCATCCAATCCTTGTTGAACCAATAGGTCAATCATCTTAACCTTCCATAATTCAAAGTTATTTTTCCCAGATTACTTCTCAACATCGAACTTAGGATTGGAAGTCATTGATATTCGCTTTCATATTTAAGCATGCGCCCCAACGATAGCTCTTATACCACTTGTTCACTTGTTAGGGGACTGCGGAAGCACACAGAGATGAATCAAGTGGAGTAATCCAATAGCACCAAGTAAGCATAACGTAAACACTTCGAATTTAACATGGAAAAACCCTTGTGGAAAAAAAACCATGGCACAAAGCAACAGTAAACACTATGAAAGTAGAAAATTATAGGAGATAGAGAGAATACCCGATTCAAACAATCCTTGAATCTCCTTAACAAGTTATTGAAACCCTAGGAACAAATTATAAAGCCTTAAATACCTCCAAATCCTAATTTGACCCAAATTTAAAGCCTTTGGAAGAATCACAATCGGATTTAGAAACAAATCTCAGAAATTCACAAATCTGTGTAATTCTTTATTACGCTCGATGACACTTCGATGGGGACTTCGATAGATCGAACTAAACCTTCGATGTGATTGGAATAACACTAAAACGTTTTAGCGACAAAACATGAAAATCTGAATTTTACCGATGGCATCGAACAGCCTTCGATGACATCGAAACTTACTTCGATATCATCGAACAACATTTGATGTCATCGAAAAGGGCACCTAAAGTGTCCAGCAACTAATTCGATTTATTTCAAAAAATCTTGATGGCATTGAACCTGTCATTGACAGACTATTGAATTAAAGATTTAAGACATTTATCAACACGTAATTTTATATTAATCAGAATATTTAAGTTCAGTTTAAATTAAGGCTTTTAATAATACGAATATTTTCTCTAAGGGTAAGGGTTTGCAAGGTGAGAGGATTTTCAACATTTATAAGAGCTGGGAAGGATTTTCTGAGGATTGCCCAACACAAGGGGAGATCAGGCGATCATGTAATTGAAAAAGGTGAGTGGTTTAAGGTTTTGATCATGTTTGAGATCTCTGTCTCTTTGTGCCATGGTTTTCGCTTTGTGTCATGGTTTTTTCCCACCAGGATTTTTCACATAAAATATTATGTGTTATGGTTGATTGCTTTTGGTTTAGTTATATAATTTATTATATTGTTCTATCTTCATTTATCATGCTTTCGCAAAGCACATGAATTAGTAGTGATTTTATATCTTAATTTCTAATACCTAGGGTCTAATCTGAGTTTGTTGTGCTTCGGGTTTACATCGTTGTGGTGTCATAAGGAGCCAATTTATTCCAACAAAGTGGTATCAAAGTGTTAGGTTGAACATTTGGGATTTAGCAAAGATGTCATAATCAAAATTTGATATATATAAATTTTATGGGAAGAACAATTTTAGTTTGTGGCGACGGAAGGTCAATGATATTCTAGTTTCACAAAAGTTAAGTAAGGCAAGATGTCAGATGATAATTAAAGTAATCTTGGGGAGAAAGCTATAAGCATCATCCGTTTGTGTATATCGGATGGGGTTATGTACGATGTCTTATATAAGGAATCTCCCATAGAGATGTGGAAAAGTTAGAAGACCTATATATGTCGAACTCCCTAATGAATAAGTTGTTTGTGAAGAAATAACTTTTGAGACTGAAATAAAAGGAAGACTTAAAGGCTTCTTACGGGGAGGCTAATACTGCCACATTTTATGAAGGAACGGGTGGAACAAATGTTTTGTCTGTGTCCATGATCGAACACCTACACGATGACTATAGGGACGAATGGATTTTGGATATGGCAGCATCACATCACATGACTCCTTATTGGAGTTAGTTCACCAATTATAAGGAATATGATGGTGGTAAAGTATTTATGGGCAATGACAATGCTTGTAATGTTATTGGTATTGGTACTGTTCACATCAAGATGTTTAATGGGATGGAGCGTACCTTGACTAAGGTGAGACACGTTCCTAATATGAAGAAAAATTTGATATCTCCTGGTGCATTCGAGGCAATTGGGTATAGATTTACCAATTTCAATGTTGTCCTTAAGGTTTCAAAGGGGGCACTTATAGTCGTGAAGCATAGAGGCGTGATAGCCTTTACAGGTTGATCGAGAGTACGTCAATGGGTGGAGGTGCAACAGTTGTAACAGATTCCACGTCTGCACATAAGTGGCATGTACGTTTAGACCACATGAGCAAGCGGGGTATGAATGTACTTTCTGATTGTTGTTTAATTCCAGCTTTTAAATGTTTTGATTTAAATATATGCGAGTATTGTATATATGGTAAATAATCTTGGCTATCTTCTAGAAAACATGTATATAAGGGTGTGCTTGATTATGTGCATTCTGATGTATGGGGTTGTCGCCTGTGGTCTCCATCGGAGAGTCATCATGGTTTATCACATTCATTGATGACTATTCTTGAAAAGTTTGAGTTTATTTAATGAAACATAAATATTAGGTTTTCACCAATTTTAAACACTGGAAGGCCATGGTGGAAAAGCAGACAAGGATAAAAGTAAAAGTTTTAAGGACTGATAACGGTGGTGAATTTACTTTTACTGAATTTAATTAATTTTATAAGGATTAAGGGATCATAAGGCACATCACAGTGCACCGCATGCTCGAGAAAAATGGTGTGGCTGAACGAATGAATCAGACTCTATTAGAGAAGGCCCGATGCATAGGGGTGTACACGAACCGAGCTAGCTCGGTTAGTTGCTTGACTTGACTCGACTTGACTCGAAAAAGCTCGATTTGAGTTTGTTCGAAGCAGAGTTCGAGCCGAGTTGAGCTGATTTTTTGAGCTTGAAAAAAATTTCAAAACGAGTTCGAGCTTGCCCGAGATCAACTTGACTCGGATCAAACCCAACTCGGATCGAACCAGTTCGTTGACTCGGTTACTTTGATATTGATGTTGCTCACCAAGTGTTCATTGAAATGAATTAGTGAAGTGTGGCTGGTGGCAAGGAATGTATGTACATGAAAAAAATACCCATTTTTTCTTGATTTTTGTGTTATTTAAAAGGTCTTTGATGAAATACCTGTAAAACCACTGTTGTTGTTTTACATACAGTGAGGTTTTAAAAGTGCATTCCATGTGTTTGTGAAAATACTGCACAGGTGAACTTGACTCAATCTTGTCTCGAACTATCCCGAGCTGCTGACCAAACCAAGCCGAGCTGGCTAGTCAGGCTCGAGGACCGAGCCGAGCTAATTTCAAGCTGGGGTCAGCTAGTGGCCGAATTAATTTAAGGTGAGGCCAGCTTGACTCGGTGTACACACCTACCAATGCATGATTAGTAATGCTGGGTTAGTTAAGGACCTATGGAATGAGGCCTGTTATTTGGTGAATCGGTCTCCTTCTACGAATATTGATTGTAGGATTTCATAAGAAGTATGGAGTGACCATAAGGTTGACTACTCAGATTTGTGTATATTAGGTTATGAGAATTATTTTCAAGTACAATCATTTGAGAGAGATAAGCTAGACTAAAGAGCCGAAAAGTATATCTTTGTTGGCTATGGTGGTGGTGTGAAGGGTTACAGGTTGTATGACAAGGTCACATGTAAAATCATCATTAGTCAGGACGTCAAATTTGATAAAGGGTCCCTATTCCGCAGAGTGAGAAGGATGAGCAAAAGGAACCGAAAAGGTTGGTCATGGACGTTTAGGTTAACATAGGTAATACTCAGGTACAAACAGATACGTAGATAGATGTACAGGAGCAGGTGGAGCAGCCATCTTTGAGAAGGAATTCACCGTGAGATCGAAGGTTATCGATGAGATACAGGGACGATCTAATATCACATATGCCCTCATTACATATGAGGGCTGAGAATCTGTTTACTCTTCAGGAGGCGCTTGATGAGCCTGATACAAAAGAGTAGAAGGCGACAATCGATGATGAGATAGACTTTTTGTATAAGAACAACACATGAGAGCTGGTGGAGCTTCCAGTGAGCTGAAAAGTGGTTGGGTACAAGTGGATCTTTAAGAAGAAACATGATAGATACAAATCAAGGTTGGTGGCGAAGAGTTATACTTATAAAGAAGGAATCGACTTTACAGAGATATTCACACCGATTGTAAAATAAGTTTCTATCAGATTCCCATTAGCACTAGTTGCCCAATACGATCTAGAGATAGAATAGATGGACATGAAGATTGTATTCTTGAATGGGAAATTGGAAGAGCAGATTTAAATGAAGCAACCAGAGGGCTACAAAGTACAAAGGGTAGATGTAGGTGCTATAATGTATAAAACATACTCTTGTTTATCAAATTTTGATGAGATAAAACAGCTTATGATGTAGTTCACATAATGTGAATCAAGATGGAAAGTTTAAGAAGTAACTTCGAGTGATCAAGATGGAAAGTTCATGGCATGACTTCAAGACATACTTTTTACTAAGATCAAGACCTTCCTGAAGTTCAAGTCAAGAAGTAGATTAAGACAGAAAGTTCACCTTTAAGATAAATTCTACTTCAATTCAAGTAAAAGATCAAGATCTATCTTTGAGCCTTATTGAAGATTCAACTAGAAGATCAAGCTCCAAAAAGTTTAAACTATTTCATGTCAGTTTTCAGGTATAACTGACCCTAAAAAGACCTTAGGCTTAGGTCATTTCAAAACATAATCAGTTTAATATAGACTAATCTTTAACTAGTCTAGGCTTAGGTGCGACTAGTCTAAGCCGTGACTCAATCAGTGTAAGATGTTTTCGACTAGTCTAAGTTCAAAATGTAGAAAAATGAATTTTTCCATTGCTTCCTCGACTAGTTGAGTAGACTGCTTGACCAGTCGAAGAGAGGTCTTCAACCAGTCGAGTGTTGCTCGACTCGAAGTCTAACAATAAAATTTTGACACCCTCGACTAGTGGAAGCCCATGCTCTACCAGTCGAACAGGGCCTTCGACTAGTTGAAGAATCAATTTATTTGATCGCGCTCAAAATTTAAAAATTTGTTTAATCTTAGACGAGTTGAAGAGAACCTTAGATAAGTCGAAGCAACAACATTTCTAATTATAAATCAAGGCCTTCTCTTAATCCAAAATTACAAATTAAAGTTGAGAAAAGCCTACATCTAGAGAGAGAGAGAAGCCATCATTATAGTGAAGCTATTGCATGGTATTTTAATTAATATTTTTCATTGCCTTTTTATTTTAATTCCTAGATCTCCTTTTTATAAATCTTACTTTATAAAAAGAGTTGATACTCTACTTTGAGATATAGAGGAATTCAAACAAGTAACCTCTGGTTTGAATCAATTTAAATTTATCTAGAACCTAGAACCCTTATTTATGTGATTGGACATTGAACAACCTACTTTAAGAGATGTGGTTCTATACGCTACATCAAGAGATATGTCTTCAGGTGAAGATGAGTATAATCTATCTTTGTATTTTGGTTTCTTTGAGATAGCTAGAAAATCTCACTTGTTAGTTTGTCTGAGATTGCCAGAAAATCTCAGAAAGGGGTTTTTGTTTGTGATAGCTCTTCTAAAATCACAATTGTAAAGGTTTTAAGATGAACTTGTGAAAAACCTTATTTTCAGTGAAAGCCAATATCATGTGAGTTGTGATTATTGGGATTGGAGTAGGTATAGCTGTTTGAGAACAGTTGGTGTACTCACCGAACCACTATAACTCCTGGTGTTGTGGTGAATATTTAATTTTTGTATCTGTGGTGAATGATTGTAATTTTATTTCTGTACTAGTGGTGCATGTTTGTAATAGATAGCTGTATTATCTTTTGGTTGGTTTGAACTCTTGATCCTTACAAATGTTCGTGAAAAAAGGTTGTCCTACCTAAAATGTTATTTTTGGTAAAGGTTATCTTACGAATTAAGTTTGAATCAATTTTTCAATACTAGTGCTATTGAGATTTCTTATTTATTCTGATTTATTTATTATTTCAGTACTTTAAGTTTTTATTTGGCATAGTCTTATTCAACCCTCCTTTTAGGACTGTTAAGCTCACTTTATTAAGTGGCATCGGAGCTAAGTTGCTCATATTTTTGGATTAAGTTCCTTGAGTTTAAAGATCTAGAGCTTTTATTATTTCAAATTTCGATAGCTTGTCTATTACTAGGCCACCACCTTTTGATGACTCTAACTATGCATACTGGAAAGATAGAATGATGATTTTTCTAAAATCCTTAGATGAAAGCGTGTGGCGAGCCACTGTAACCAAATGAAAACCTCTTATGTTTGAAGTTCTATGCAGTGATGGAACTAAATCTATGAAAAAAACTGCACTCTATTTATGGATTACACCTCAGAAAAGTGAAAATAGTGCAAACGCTAAGGCTTTAAATGCCATTACTTGTGCTCTATCACCTAATGAATTCAAGAGAATTATTTAATGTGATACAGCCAAATAAGCCTAGGATATTCTTGAGATGACACATGAAGGAACTTCTATAGTTAAGAAATCTAAAGTTCAAATCCTTAATACTAAATTTGAGGAAATATGTATGGAAGAAAATGAAACTTTCATGGACTTCTATATGAAACTAAATGATATAGTAAATTTCATGTGGGGTATAGGAGATGAAATTCAAGAAAGCAAGGCCTATGCTAAAATATTACGATCTCTTCCTGAGAGATTTAATTTCAAAGTAACTGCCAATCAGGATTTAAGAGATACTGATCAAATGGAGGTTGAGGAGTTATTTGGTTCTCTCTAAATGTATGAGTTAAATTTTAAAGCTCTTAAAGATAAGTCCATTGCTTTTAAATCATCTAAATCTATTTTAAAAGATAACTGTATTAAATCTGATGTTGAAGATATAGAAGATGATATGACTTGACTTGCTAAGAAATTTTATAGAATTTTTAAAAACAAGAAAAGATCTAATTCTCAAAAACCATCTGACAAAAGAAAAGAAAAATCTAAATCTTAAAAATCTGTAAAAGACAGTCAATGTTTTAACTACCATGAATACATGCATTTGGCGAATAAATGTCCTAAAGTGAATAGATTAAAAAGAAAGGACATGATAGCTACTTGGGATGAATCATCCGGCTTTGAAAGTTCTTCTAAGTCAAATAAATCTGAACAAGAAAATTCAAATGAAGTGAAAGCCCTGAGGATTATAGCCAGAGTCGAGGATAGCTGTAACTGATCTGATTATGATAATATCACGAGTGACCCTGAAAATGAGAATGAGGATGATCTTCAAGATGCCTACAATGCCTTGTATAAGGAAAGTTGTAAAATTACTATCAAACTAAAAATTTAAAGAGAAAAATATCTTAAGTTAAAAGAAGAACTTGAAAATAATATTTTAGAAAATTCTCATTTTTCAGATTGTTTTGAAAAAATAAAACTAGACTTAAATTTCAAAACCTCAGAGTTAAAAAAACTTAGAACCGAAAATGAGAATATAAAACTTGAAGTTTCTTCCCTTTTGAGTTCTAAGGATACTTGGAAATATACCCACGAAGACCTAAAGCTAGAAAAATTATTATCATTATATATAAAATGTGGTGATAAATCAGGTCTAGGTTATATCAAAGATAACTCTTAGAAAAAGAAGAATTTATCTCCTATATTTGTAAAAGGAGAATCCTCAAACTCTAAAGGTAAGAACTTGAGAAATTTTGGTCGAAATGATTTTAAAAATTCTAAATCTTTTCAAGTTTCTAAGATTAATTCTAATACTATCAGCTATAGAAATCAAAGATTTAATAAACCTCCTTTAGCTGAAAAAATAGTGGACTTACTCAAATAGCTTATTAAATTTAACTCAAATGGAATTGGATTTAATAGACAGTGTAGTAATTCTAACTCCTGAAAATGGAGAAAATCCAATGAAACTCCTAAACTTGGAACCATATTGAAATGAGTTCCAAAGGTTACATGTCTTGTTGCCCACACAGCCTTCAAAGCCAGTAGCCATCCAAAATTGATTTTTAAGAACAAATCTAATGAAATGGAAAATATCATTAGAAACAAGGCTCGACTGGTTGTATAGGGCTACACTCAGATAGAAGGAATTGACTATGATGAAACCTTTACACTAGTTGCATGCCTTGAATCCATTAGATTATTTATTTCAATTGCTTTTTATAAAAAATTCAAGATATATCAAATGGATGTTAAAAGTACGTTTCTAAATGGTGATTTACATGAAGAGGTATATGTTGAACAATCTAAGGGTTTTGAGGACCCTAAACTCTCAGATCATGTATATTGTCTTAAAAAGACACTTTATGGATTAAAATAAGCTCCTAGGGCATGGTATGTAAAGTTGACCAAATTTTTGCTGAGTCACAACTTTATCATGGGAAGCGTTGATAAAACTTTATTTGTCAAAAGATATAATGAACATATATTGATTATACAGATATATGTTGATGATATTATTTACGGATCTACATGCTCTAACTTGTCCATTGAGTTTGCAGAACTGATGAAATCTAAATTTAAAATGAGTATGGTTGGAGAATGAATTAAATTACTTTCTTTGATTACAAGTAAAACAATAAGAAGATGAAATATTCATATCTCTAACCGAATATGCTTTGAGTTTAGTAAAGAAATTTTAGTTTAAGAATGGAAAAAAGTTTGATACTCCTATGAGTACAACTCAAGTATAGACTCTCGTTTATATCGAAGCATGATTGGTAGTCTTCTATGCTTGATTTCTAGTAGACCTGATATTACTTTTAGCATTGGAATATGTGCTAGATATCAGTCTGACCCTAAGGAATCTCATCTAATTACTATTAAATGGGTAATTCGATGTCGTAAGTACAACTAATTTTGGTCTATGGTATTTACATGATACAAATGTACAACTTGTCGGATATACCAATGCTGACTGGGCAGGAAACATTAACGATAGAAAATCTACCAGTGGTGGATGTTTATATGTAGGTATTGTTTAATTTTGTAGCTTAGTAAGAAATAAAATTCTATATCTTTCCCAACTGCTGAAGTTGAATATATTGTAGCTGGCAATGCTAGCACCCAGTTGATCTAGATGAAAAGGATGTTAGTTGATTATGGAATTGTGCAAGATACAATGATACTATATTGTGATAACTCAAACACTATTAATATTTCAAAAAATCTCATTGAACATTCTCGTCTGAAACATATCGACATTCGATATCATTACATTCGAGAATTAGTTGAGGACAAGAGCATTTCATTAGAATACATTCAGACGGAAAGCAGCTTGCGAACATTATGACCAAACAACTTGACAGGAATAGATATTCCAAATTAAAACATGATATTAATCTGTGTACTTTTAATTAATTAAATTATGTTGTTTATGCATTTTTATTATTTGTATGTTTATAATTAAAAAATATAAAACATATAAATTTTAAATAAAAACATATGAAATTTTGTAGTTGTACGACTGGTTGAGCACGTCCTCGACCAGTCGACCTTCGATAGGTCGAGGACCATACTCAACCAGTCAAAGTGAGCGGGTGGGCCTCTTAAAAGAGGGAAAATCTCTTTTTCTTCCTCATTTCACCATTTTTCCTTGACTAACCTTGGCTCGACTCGCCGAACCCCTCTTCATAGTCTTTATAAGTGATTTATTTTTGATTTCTTTCTAGATTTGGGTTCTTTCTTTCTAGTTATTCTTCATTTTGTGATTGATTTGAGATTTACATCCTTTTCATAGAGGGTTTTTGTGTAAAAATATGATTTAAGCCAAACCCATCTTTAATATCTTCTTTTGTAAAATTTACATAGAGTATCAGTCTAAGAGGAAGGCTACATGCAAGGGCCCTAACGGCTCCTCCCGGACCACTCCAGTTAGGGTGAGAACCCCGAGAGCTCCCGAAGAAGATTTAGAGCATGTAAGGGATCTTCGCTCTAGAAATATTATTATAGAAATGACTGTGAATATTGATCACATTACTCCATTCAAACTCTTACCTATTCTTTCTGCCATTGGTTGGGATAACATTCTAGGTTGGGGCGGAATGACATGCCGTTCCATAGCTCAAGGGATGTATGCATCAATAGGGGAACTATCTCTTGATAACCTGACATTTTCTATTAATTTTAGAGAAGGGACCAGTTTATAGGTGCTTGAGCTCAGGATTACTTCATGTAAATGTGAATGATGAAGGCATACCCATTGCCTTCCTTACTGATAGAATGAATGAATCTGAGTGAAGGGAAATTACTCACAAGTTATGTAGATTTAATGCTGATTAGAGTTCTGGTAATGCCCTTTGTGCCAATTAGATGAATCCAAGATTCAGTGTACTTCATCGTATTTTTACATTAAATGTGTATCCTCGTTTCAGGATTAAGTCTGAACTTACTCCCTTTATAACTCGTGTCCTTCATGCTGTTGCTTCTAGCATTCTTATCTGTCTTCCTTCATTGATATGCTACTTGATTATCCAATTTAGTATTCATTCAGGTCATGGTTCCATACCTTTTGCATATCTCATGATAACTCTTGCTATCCATTGCAACGTTGTCATTCCATCGACCGAGGCGCCCGAGTCTGCTCTCCCATTTAATAATATAAATATTAATAAGATGAACCTGACATACCTTCCCGGCCAGAGAGATGAGGATGACGAAGAAGAGGCAGACGCACCATTACCTGAGGACACATCTATAGATGATATCTTTGCAGAGCTGGAATCGGATGATGAAGCTGATCCTGATTATCAACCATCTCAGGTTGATGATCGGCTCAAGTCTTTAGAAGAAAAGGTGCTTGAGTTGAAGGTATCACAGGACAATCTAGTTGAAAGTCATAAATATTCCATGAAATATATGTGAAAATACTTTCATTGCATTACTAGAGGACTTCACCAGATTGACCCATCTATACCTCCTCCATCCTCTTCTTCTGGATCCGATTAGGTTAATGTTATTTTATTTTATGCTTGGGCTATATAACTTTATACTATTTGTGTTGGATGATAACTCTCTCAAACTCCTATTTTAATCCTTATTGATGACTTTATGTTAACTCTTAACTACCATTCTTTATGTATTTTCCTCTTATTGGTCTACTATTTTTGTTGTGGTTTATCACATGAGTATTCTTTCCTTTGTCATTTTGTGACAAAATGGGGGAGAGATTTCTAATTTGATAAGTAGAATCAATGAAATTATGCATTATATTGAATGTTAATATATTGATATATGGATGGTTGTTGGGAGTTTTGTATTAGAATTATATTATTTGTTATAACATAGGGATAATCTTACATTGAGGGGGAGCTAAAATTTTTCTCATTCAATAGAGCTGCATCTTCTACAACATAGAAATCAAGCTGTCTGTATAGATGTTGTTATGTTAAGTGTTTTGTCATGAATTTGACGAAGGGAGAGATTGTAAGTGCTATAATGTATAAAACACATTCTTGTTTGTCAATTTTTGATGAGACGAAACAGCTTATGGTGTGGTTCACATAATGTGAATCAAGATGAAAATTTTAAAAAGTTACTTCAAGTGATTAAGATGGAAAGTTTATGACATGACTTCAAGACATGCTTTTTTCTAAGATTAAGACCTTTCTGAAGTTTAAGTCAAGAAGTAGATCAAGACGAAAAGTTCACCTACAAGATAAATTCTACTTCAATTTAAGTAAAAGATCAAGCTTCATTTTCGAGCCCTATTGAAGATTTAACTAGAAGATCAAGCTCCAAAAAGTTCAAACTACTTCATGTCAGTCTTTCAGGTATAATTGACCCTAAAAAGACCTTAGGCTTAGGTCCTTTTAAAACATAATTATATATGGGTTTTTATGCTTAATATAGACTAATCTTCGACTAGTCTAATCTTAGGTTTGACTAGTCTAAACTGTGGCTTGACCAGTCTAAGATATTTTCGACTACCCTAGTTCAAAATGCAGAAAAGTGGATTTTTCCCTTGATCCCTCGACCAGTTGAGTGTTGCTCGACTTGAAGTCCATCAACTAAATTTTGGCACCCTCGACCAGTCGAAAACCATGCTCGACTAGTCGAATAGGGCCCTTGACCAGTCAAAGAACCGTTTGATTTAATTGCACTCAAAATTTGAAAATTTGTTTAATCTTAGACGAGTCGAAGAACCTTAGATGAGTTGATGCAACAACATTTTAAACTATAAATAAAGGCCTTCTCTCAATTCGAAATTACCAATTAAAGCTGAGAAAAGCCTACATCTAGAGAGAGAAGCCTTCATTATAGTGAAGCTATTGCATGGTATTTTAATTAATATTTTTTAATAGCTTTTTATTTTAATTCCTAGATCTCCTTTTTATGAATCTTACTTTATAAAGAGAGTTGATACTCTACTTCGAGATCTAGAGGAATGCAACAAGTAGCCTCTAGTTTGAATCGATTTAAAATTTATCTAAAACCTAGTTATGTGACTGGACATTAAATAATATACTTTAAGATAAGTGGTTCTACAGGTTACATCAAGAGATACGTCTTTAAGGTGAAGATAAGTATAATTTATCTTTGTATTTTGGTTTCTTTGAGATAGCTAGAAAATATCAAAAGGGTGTTTTTGTTTGTGATATCCCTTCTAAAATCACAACTGTATAAGGTTTTAAGGTGAACTTATGAAAACTTTATTTTTAGTGAAAGCCAATATCACATGGGTTGTGATTATTGAGAGTGGAGTAGGTGTGGCTGTTTTAGAACAGTTGGAGTACACACTGAACCACTATAACTCCTGGTGTTATGGTGAATATTTAATTTTTATATCTGTGGTGAATGATTATAATTTTATTTCTGCACCAATGGTGAATGTTTGTAATAAATAACTTTATTATCTTTTGCTTGGTTTGAAGTCTTGATTCTTACAAATGTTCATGAAATAAGGTTGTCTTGCCTAAAACATTATTTTTGGTGAAGGTTGTCCTACGAACTAAGTTTGAATCAAATTTTAAATACTAGTGCTATTGAGATTTCTGATTTATTTTAATTTATTTATTATTTCAGTACTTTAAGTTTTTATTTGGCATAGTCCTATTCACCTCTTCTCTAGGACTGTTAAGCTCGTCTTTTTTAGTAGAGAACAATGTTTGTAGGTTAAAGAGGTCTTTGTATGGCCTAAAATAATTGCTTAGACAGTGGTGTAAAAAATTTAATTCTTTCATGTTAAGCTAGAAATTTATTAGGAGTGAATCATTGTGTCTATTACAATATACTGAGTAATGATAAGTTCATCATCCTAGTATTGTATGTTGATGACATGTTGATCTCTAGTCATAACATATCTGAAATCAATATACTAAAGACTTGGTTATCAAGGACATTCGTGATGAAATATCTGGGGGTTGCAAAGAGAGTTCTTGGTATAAATATTCATAGAGACAGTAAGATGAGCAGACTCTAGTTATCTAAGACACAATACCTTGATAAGGTGTTGAGCAAGTATGAGATAAATAAGGCAAAGCCAGTTAGCGTTCCCCATGCAGCCCACTTCACACTTTTCTCAGAACAATGTCCTAAAGTAAATGAGGAAAAATAGGATATGTCTCGTTGATGAGAGTTGAATATTGCATATCAGACCCTAGTTATTGCCTGATTTTACGTACATGATAATGCTTAATGGAGTATTTTAATTGTATTTTTTGCAGGATGAAATTAGGAATGTTAATTGAAAAAAGGATATTAAAAGTGTGGACTTAATGATCTGAAGTAACCAAAGTAAAAGGAAGGACTCCAGAGAACCAATATTGAAGAATTTACATGTCAGAAATCTGAGGAAATCAAGCCGTTCACGTTAAAGAGGCCTGAAAATGGGTCAGATTGCAAGATCATAGGGTTCCCACCATCCGATTGACTCGAAGCTTCATACATGGCTTGGGTGCCATAAATTAACCATACACATTAAATTTCATCCATTGGATCACTGAGGAAGTGATGCAAAAGAAAGATCATCCCCTAGTATCATGATTTGCGGCCCGCCTGAGATCTGGATATGCTTCAAACTTGAGTTTAGCCCATTAAATGATGTGTTAAAATGAATGGACAGAGCGGATTACGGATACAAGTATCTGTCGGACCCGTATATACATTGAATGTGCAACGTGCATAGATGCACCGGACGTGCACCAAGAAATCCAAATGTCGGTCAGCAGGCGCTGACAGACTCTCCTTCTCAAATTCAAATACGGCAGTTGCCGTTTCCAGCGTTCACAAACCGACTAGCGGTCCTCAATTGTGGGCCCCATATATTGTCCAAACGGACAATCTAAACCGTTCATTGGCTTTCTAAGGCCTATGTTACGAGGGCCTAGGTGAAAAATGTTTAAGCAGAAGTGATGATGTGATTACAGCCGCTTAGAAGGAAGATTGACGGTAAATGCAGAACTTTGGTAGGCCACACCAAATACAATTTGAAACTGGACATCCTTGGACTTTTTTTCATTGGGATTCGAATGAACGGAGTGGATTTCTCAAAATAATGAATGGATGGGCCCCACCAGCATCACAGCGGAAGAGATTCGCGATCTCTGTTTTCGCGTCCGAAAATTGTCTGATTTTGGGGTGGTGGCACAATGAGATCGAGGATCAGATAGCTGATCCAAGCCGTCCATTGTGTAGACCACTCAGAAACGTCCCAGGAGACGTTGTTTTTACGAATAAAGTGCAAGAAAGATTGGAGTTTTGAGACCCCAAAGTTTGCGGCCTTTCGTTGCACGACTACTGCTGTAAAGCGTCCGACTCTTTGTCCGACTCCAGCTCTCCACCGCCCTAGTAGGCTATAAAGGGACGTCAAAGAGAGGAGAAAAGGGAGATCCACAGCTGGGAGCAGATCCAAGGCTTGAAAGAGAGGAGAAAGAGAAGAAAGAAAGAGAGAAGAGAGAGACAGAGAGGGTGAAAGAAGGGAGTTCAGATGTTTATTTTATTTTTCCTTCTTGTAGTTAAATTTATGAATTGCTAAACTTCTTAGCTAGGGCTGAGATGAAGCCTCTAATTTGATTGACTCTTGTTTATGTTGAACTTATTTTAATTTGATTGGATTGTTTCTTTCGCTCTTGTGCTTTCCTGAGATTTCTATACTTCTCCATTCTATGAGCTCGACCAAAGTCTAGATATGGATGTTATTTGGAATATTATACTAGGTGCTTGTGTCTGACCATGAATAGGTTTCCTATAGAGGAAGAAACAGAATTTACATCTCTCCATGCCTGACCATGGATGGAAAGATGTGATCCATATGCTTTAAAAGATTATACATTCTGTGTGCCCGACCAAGGACATAGGATGTGCTTTGTTTATTAAATTTATATCAATCTGACTTAGGGTGAATCAACAGGTAAAACAAGGGTTATGATAATTAGGGGTGGATTCGAAAGTCCTAGTCTTCTCCTCGATTGAATATTCCTCACTGTTCTTGGTTATTTTTCATAGATTTTAGATTATTTTTCTTAATAGTTTGCTAAACCAATTGTTGGATTAGTTAAGAAGAATCTTAAATTTCAAATTGTGATAACCAGTCCTCGTGAGAACGATCTCGTAATATGTATCATATCTACATCTGATTCGTATACTTACGAGTTAAAATCATTTAAATCAAATTGGTTTAAATTAAAACATCAAGTTTTTGGCGCCGTTGCCGGGGACTGTTTCGGTCCAAATTGGATTTAGGATTCTCTCTTATCATAATTCATAGTCTTAGGATTTTATTAACTTTAGGTTAAAGTTTTATTTTATTTTATTTTAGAAATTAACATATTTTCTGTTTTGTAGGATCCTGACTTGAACTTCTAATTTGGTAATCTCTTTCTAAATTCTCTATTTTTTCTAATTTTTATTTTTAGAATTAGGGTTTTATTTTTTAGAAATTTTCTAAGTTTAGGATTTCTTTTTAGAAATTTTCTATTTTCTAATTTTAGATTTAGATTTTTATTTTAAGTAACTTTCTATTTTCTAGTTTTAGAAATTTTTTCCTTTTTAGAAACTAACTTAGCTTTTTATTTCTAAGATTAGAAACTTTTTTTTTTTTTAGAAACTAACTTTCTATTTTTATTTTTAGTAACTTTCTAATTCTAGGATTTCCTTCCATTTTAGAAACTAACTCTTCTTTGTTGTTCTTTAGAAAATTTGTAATTTTAGATTTTCTATTTTTAGGAACTAACTTGTTTTATTTTCTTTTGCAGGATTCTAACATAGACCTCCAAATTGGTAACTTCTTTCTAATTATCTCTCTTCCTATTTCTAGATTGGTGTAGAATTTTTCCTTTAGAATTAGATTCAGAGTTAGGGTTTCACCATGTATATGCACGAGTGAGAATATTAGTATGCTGAGCAGAATAACATATATTGAGGAGATGATTATGATAGAAATCCACCAATGTCTCAAAACTTTTCTGAAACTATCATCGAGAACCAACCGGAATCTAATGATCCACAGGTTAAGAAGTCCTTACTCGATCATATGCGGGAGAATAATTACACCCCATGGATTAATAAGACAGTACGTGAGCGTTGGGATTATTATAACTATAGGCGTGAGGACTATTATCAACTATCAGATTCTCCCACCTATGATCCGTATGACTATAATCAGTGGAAACATCAAACTTGGGGAAATGAACCAACAACATGTGATAATGATTATTCTCTTGGGTTCCCTACTTCTGAATATCCACCAGAAACTATCCAAGAGGAGTCATCTCCGAGTTACACAGCCTATGACTTGATGAAATTATTAGGTGCACTTGAATCACGCATTGATAGGCTAATGGAGACTAATTTATCCCGACCACAACCCGTTGATTATTCCTTTGGATTCCCTACTTATGATGCATTAATGGAAGCTAGTTCATCTCAGGCACAACCCAATCTAGAAATACAATGCGAGGAAGGTGATCCTCACTCACTTTTAAAACACTCTAAAATTTGGGATGAAGAGTTGAATTATGTTAATGAGATGAATCGATCTCGATGACGGTTCAAAGGAATGGTGAAGAGACATGGGTGTCTTTCAAATACAATGATGATAACATACTTCACTCATATGAGACACTCGAGTTTAATGATGATGAAGAGGTCAGCTTATTTGAACCTCCACCCAATTTAGGAATAGAATGTGAGGAAAGCAATCCCATTCCAAGTGTGCATGACAGAAAATTAGATGATGATATGTATTGGGATGATGATCATGAATGTTCAGCCCAAATTTCTCCGGAATCAATCTAAAGTATGGTCCAGGTCAGTGATCAAGAAGTACACGAAGTGGTTGGTCAAAATGAGCCACTTCTCTCATCTAACATGTCTGATTTAAAAGTGGAGGATGAGCCCATTACGACCAACCCTTCTAACTTTTGTGAAACATGTTTGGGCCACTCCCCTGAATTGGATGATGATATGATTCGGGAAATGAACGAATCGCTTGATATGAATCTGAAAGTTGAAACCACCCAGTTGAGGCCACCATCTGAGTCATACACTTTTGACGATTTAATACCTCTTCTGAGTAGTATCAATGAGCAGAGTCCTCACATCAATACTTCATTTCTTAATCATCAAAATGTTTGCGCAGGTTTGGAGTAAGAGAGTGTACTTTCATCCACTTTCAAAGACGATGGATTCCTTAGGCAGATTATCACAATCTCCAATGTGAAAAATAAATCATGTTTAGCTGAACATCTCAACTCTTTAGATGATTTCTTAGCGCATTTTACAGATTTAAATGATCCCCTGTTACAAGAAATAATGAATGCCTTACAAAATAATACCTCGGCAGTTGTCATGAATCAAGAGAACCCGTATTCTGAAGTACCTCCTTCCCCAGATCCTGAATATTTACCATTAAATGAGGAAGAGTTGAAAATTGAAATACAGAGTGAAACATTGACATTTTTTGAGCCTACATCACCTACTACAAATTTTTCTAAATTTCATCTACTTGTAGTCTCTGATTCATCATGGTGTACTAACTTCAAAATTTTTTCTGTCACAGGTGAATCATATATATTCTGGATACCTCAAGCAATGTAAAGGAAAATTTCTTATGAGGTACATAAGCTTCTATGGAAAGTCATGCTTCAGGGCGCCCAAGCCTATTGCAAAAAGGGCTTTTGAATGATCCTGTTGAGGAACTTATTAAGAAACTTATTAAGATTTTGGCCAGAAGAGGAACCTTACGGCATGATCGAGTAGTTTTTTCTTACTTTCATAAGACTAGGGTAGTTTGTTTTATGCGGTTTTAGGATAAATGGTAAACTTAGCGCTTCTGGGAGGCAACCCAGCTTTTTTTTTTTATTTCTTTTTTTTAGCTAGTTAGTTATTTCAATGCTTGTGGGTTACATTACTGCAAACCCTTACGAGACTACAACTCGTCCACTAGGGTGTCACGCCCCAGACTCGGTAACCGGAATCACAAGGGACCCGATGGCCGGTTCTGGCCGTAACAGCCTCCATAGTACCCCATTCTTGGCTCCTGAGGCAGGTTTCGATCCTGGGATCCTATAAGGAGGATTTTTATTACAGTATAATCATTACCAATATGAGCATACCCAAGATCATAGCAAATACATCTGAGAATAACAAAGAAACACATCATAAAATCCACTAAGAATTTGAACTTTTACAATCATCCATAAGGTCCAAAAGGACATACATGAGATAAAATGAGAAGAGGGAAAGGTCGGCAACACTGGAGTCCTCGAAAGCTCCGCTTTACTCCACGCGCTGCTGCTACGATGCCTGCCTAGAATCTCCTGCACGCATCAATCGTGCATAAGCTTATAGAAGCTTAGAGGGTGGTGAAAGTGTATGACAATAGTGCACAGAAGAATAGTAGGAGATGCAAGAAGGGAAATGTGCTCAATGGAAAAATCACTAACCTTACCAAGGCTTATCATGAATATGATGCAATGAGTACTGGATGTTAAACCAAGGCAATGCATGAAGGGGGCTTGTACAACCAATGCTAATGCGATGCAAGTAATGCCAGTGCTCATATCCAAATTATAAGTCAAGTACATTTACAATCATAAGGAAATCACCGGGGTCCATTACACAGCTGAATGACTGTCGCTCTACAGACCCCGCACAGTCAAACGAGCATAAGAGACCTCACTACCCACCTGTGGACAGCCAATCACCAACAAGGCCTGACGGTAGCGGACTCATTTACGAGCTGGTCAGACTCAGCCTAGCAATGCCCACTACACACCAGGCAGGTAAGGCCACACCCCTATCCAACCGACTACACGACAGTGGGAGTCGCAGCCTAACGGTATAAGGCCCTCGTATGCTCATGTATTCCACCCGGTCACGGCATTGGAGTAGATCCTTGGTACCATGGAAGTTTTAAAAATTTCACCCATGGGCATCGTATGCACCCGGTATGCTCAACTAATATTTCCGGTGTCCACACATACGACCATCAACGAATATCCCTGTGGAGGTAAGGCCCTGATGAAGTAAGGGCAGATATCCACACGCTATGCAATGCCAGATGCATGAATCACACAATCACCCATGCATCAATCCCAAGCATTCATCTCTCAGGGAGATACCAACATGTCCTACACAATGCCACAACCATGGCCAATCATTCCTCAACCAAGCATGCATATGATGTGTATGAGAGTGGGCTATGAAGATGAATAAGGGTGCCAATACGGTGGATATGAACTCTCTACCTAACCATGAAGGGTTTATGTACTTAACTAATTCCTCATAAGGAATACAACCTCTAGTGGGGGCCCATATACCTGGGGTAGCCTACAAGACTAAGGAGAACAATGGTATGGGCCTAAATAGTGAGAAAACTTAGCAAGGTTCTATGGTGGGCCTTTAACCACCCATAGAAGCCCATGGGCCTACCTTAAGGCCACCAACGTGGACATCCAACCACAATTGGTCCCTAAGAGGTAGCCCATCTCTAATTGATCATGAATCAAGGACCAAGGCCCATGCAACATCAAAAATAAGAAATGAGCAGCCATAATTATACCACAACACTCATGTTGGGCTTCAGAAAGGGCGGCCCAAGGCCTACCCAAAATATGAGTTCAAGGGAAACATACATAACCTAACTCATATATAACACTATGGGCCCATAAGGGAAAGGTTAGGGCCTAACATAAAGGCCAGTAATCCCATATATTATGGTGGCCTAGTGGGCGGCCCATTGCTCAAACCACATGGGCAATGTCATGCTCTTAGTCAAGTAAGTTGGGTCCACAACTCGGCCCAAGTATAAAGTTAATTTGATGGGCAATCAAGGGCCCATCTACTTGTGTAATCTGGCCCACTAACCCAATATAATAGTATAGTAAAATGGCCCAATAGTTCAATGGGTCTATCTGGAAGGTTCCAACCCAATTGGGCCAAAAGAGTTCAACAACTAGCTACATTCATGGACCCAATTAAATTCAACTGTGGTGGGCCACAAAAGTGCATTTATTAAGCCCAAAATTTAAGAAACTAAACATATCAATTATCTCCTCTAATACCTTCATAAATGTGGTGGGCTTCACTCCTCAAAATTTCAGCCCAAGTCCAAGCATAATTATAACATGTTGTTGTCCTAAATTTGGGCACTCTATTGGAGTGGGCCCAAGGCCTCTAAAACTCTGGAAATTGAGGGCCATGGCCCCTCATCATGCATACAATGAGAGAAAACCCAAAAATATGGCCCACCATCAAGAGAAATATTTTTGAATTTTAGTTTTTATCAAGCATATTGCTGGACTGCACAACAGAAAAATTGGGAGTCCAGCCATCTTGGACCATTTTTTTGGATGCCCTAAAGGGGTCATTTAAGGCTGAAATTTTACAGAGTGATACTTCCATATGTGGGTCACACCCCCACAAAATTTCAGAATTTTTAAATATTTATAAGTATTTTAATTAGTTTAAACAAAATAAACTGTCCATAAAATCGGACAGACCTGAACGTTCCAACGTGGTGGGCCAGTCCGGCCCTTGTCACAGTGTGTACAGGGGTCCATTGGCCTGAAATTTGGTAAGTGGGTCATACCATGAGCAGATAATATCCTTACAAAATTTTAGAATTTTTAGACACCTATAAATATTTTAATTCATTTAGATAAATCAATCTGTCCTAAAAATTGGACTGATCTGGACACTATATTATGTGGGCCAGTCCAGCCACCACTATGGTATTTACAGGTGTCCATTGGCCCCTAAATTTTGTAGGTGGGTCCTACCTTGAGTAGGCCACCCCTGAATAAATTTTTATAATTTTTAAACACCTATAGATATTTTAATAAATTTCAGAAATCCAACTGTCCATAGTGGAATGTTGCTGGAATAGTGTAGAAAATTCAGACTGTCCACCTCACTTGGACCATACCTTTGGGACCTCAATCAAGGTCAGATGGAGCTGAAATTTTGGGAACATTAAGATGAGATTCCCACCTTTCAGAAAAGTATAATTGATGGGTATGAATAGTCCCCCAAACAGTCCCAAATTCTGGTCCAAAAACAACCAGAAATTGTCCAGAAAATTCTGGACAGCAACATGTACTTAGATAAAATTTATTATATAAGTTAAATAAAAAGGAAAAGACATTAATGGAGGATGGTGTAGCCTTCCTTACTGGGCCCCACAAATGTCCATGTCATAATCCAAAGCCAACACACCTTGCATGCATCATTAAGGCAGCAAGTAGGACACCCAAAATCAAACAATGGGCAGTTTGGGCATCCCACCTTACCGAAATTTATGGATGTCCTATGCCCACCAAATGAGTCACACACATCAGGAAATAAAATGAGAGAAAAGAGAGATAGAAGGACAATCCGGCCATAGGAAAAGGGCTCGGCCACTATTGAGCCCTCCCTAGATCAATCACACCCGTACATCATACATATATTTACATTTATAACATGAATCTTGCACATGCATGGCCTATAATTAAAATGCATGGTGAGGATGCCATCCCCACCATGGTTATAAGGTCTAGATGACCCAAACATAATATGATATGAAAGAAAATGATCATGATGGGGCCCATAGAGAAAGGCCCCATGCATGGATCATGCATGCATAAGATAGGCCATTAGGCCACAACCATGGGATTGTGTACGATCTTCACCATTGATTGGTGGGTCCTACACTTCCATCATAAAAAAAAGAAAACATTAAAGCTATAGAAAATAGATTTTTACATCTAAAGGGGCACCCACCTCAAAGATGACCACCAAACTTTCACACTAAGGTCCTTTAGCACCAAGGGAGATGGATCAATGGTGGAGATAAGGTTTCAAGGGTTAGATGGTGGAGGATTAAGGAGGAAGGTGGCTGAAAAAATGGAGAAAAATGGGCTGGAGAAATGGAGAAAAATTGCTAGAGAAGAAGAGAAGAGAGAGAGAAATGAGAGGGAAAGAGAGGGAAAATCTTTTTAAAGAAAGTAATCATTAACCTATGGTGATACAAACAATGTTGCTAGGGTAGGTTAGGTGTGGGTGGTGTGTGAGGTCTTGGTAGTGTGAGTTATGGAGATTTAGGTAGTGTGTGTAGTGTGTGTTGGAACTTGTGTAAAAGAGGGAGTGTGGGCCACGTGCACCACTCCAAGGTGGGCCATATGATCGAAATCAAGGGCCATAGAATGAAACGACACAACTTATGATCCACATATCGAATGGACGCACAAAATGCGGCGTTGGAATCGCGGTAATAATGCGGTCGCAATGGCATAGATCTCAGCTTGATTCGAGTCGAGTCTACATGACCGGACTCAAGGATGACCGCAACACTATCTGAGGGTCGCGGGTCACCGAAATTCAACCGATAGGACCGCAAGACCAGAAGAAATGAAATGCACACTTACACACACACATGCACATATGCAAACTTGGGTCGGGTCTCACAACCCTCCCCACCAATAAAAAGAATTTCGTCCTCAAAATTGACTAATCCAAGACAGAATAAAAGAGAACACCACCATCACATAGTAATCATCATACAAGAAAGGCAATACAAACAATCATATATCTATCAATCATCAAACAAATGGGGATAACACTCTCTAATCTCGGCCTTGCGTTCCCAAGACGCTTTAGCCTCCGAATGATGACCCCATTGCACTTTCACCAAGGGAATGACCTTAGTCCTGAGGACCTTCTCCTTCCGATCAAGAATATGAATTGGCTGCTCAATGTAAGAAGTATCCTCATGGACCTCAAGTGGCTGCCAATCAATCACAGGAATAGTGTCCGACCCACATTTTCTCAACATAGAAACATGAAACACGTCGTGGATTGTGGACAACTCAGGAGGTAAGGCAAGCCTATAGGCCACAACGCCTACGTGCTTGGTAATCTCAAAAGGTCCAATAAATCTCAGGGCGAGTTTGTCCTTCACACCAAAGCGAACCACGCCTTTCATAGGTGAGACCTTGAGATACACCATGTCCCCGACTACGAACTCGAGGGGTCGACACCGACGATCAGCATAACTCTTCTGCCGGCTCTGAGCTGTGTGCATCCTCTGCCTAATAACATCAATAGCCTCTGACGTCTGTTGCACAAGCTCGGGACCTAAGAGACGGCGCTCTCCAACCTCGGTCCAACAACTAGGAGATCTGCATGACCTACCATAAAGTACCTCGAAAGGAGCCATGCCGATAGTTGACTGATAACTGTTGTTGTATGCAAACTCGGCGAGGCGCATATGCTCATCCCAACTGCCTACAAAGTCGATCACACAAGCCCTGATCATATCCTCAAGGATCTGGTTGACCCTTTCAGTCTGCCCATCCGTCTGCGGATGAAAAGCGGTGCTGAGATGCAAAGTGACCCCCAGTGCTTGCTGAAAACTCCTCCAAAACTAAGATGTAAACCTAGAGTCTCGGTCTGAAACAATCGAAACTGGGACACCGTGCAGTCTCACTATCTCCTCAATAAATATCCTCGCCAACCGGTCCATAGACCAGGAAGCACATAATGGAATGAAATGAGCCGACTTTTTCAAACGATCAACGATAACCCAGATGGTATCGTGACCGCGCTGAGTCCTCGGTAAACCTGCGATGAAATCCATCGATATGTGCTCCCACTTCCACTCTGAAATGCTCAACGGCTGCAAGGGACCAGGGGGTCTTTGATGATCGACCTTGACGCGCTGGCATGTGTCACACTCAGCCACAAAACTCACAATCTGGCACTTCATCCCCTGCCAGAAGTATTGCCTCCTCATATCACGATACATCTTCGTAGAGCCCGGGTGGATAGTAAGTCTCGATCGGTATGCCTCGGTCATCAGATCACGACGCAACTCTAGAACGTCCGGGACACACAACCGGCCCCTGAAGCGTAACCCACCATCGGAACCAATATGCCAATCTGACTGCTCCACGGAAGCGGCCTCTGCTCGGTACTCCTGAAGTGACTCGTCCGTCTGCTGAGCCTCGATCACCCTAGCCACCAAGGAGGGTTGAATCGACAAGCTCGAAAGCTGAACAATGGAAGACTGCAGACCGAACTCAAAGTCAAACTCTGAAACATCCTCGAGCATCTACCACTGTCCAACCATCATATGTGCCACCAGGCCTCGTGGCTGACGGCTGAGCGCGTCCGCCACCACGTTCGCCTTACCCGGGTGGTACTGAAGGTCAAAATCATAATCCTTTAGCAACTCCATCCATCGCCTCTGCCGCAGGTTTAACTCGGACTGCGAAAATAGATACTTCAAGCTCTTATGATCCGAGAAGAGCTCGAACCTGACCCCATATAGATAACGCCTCCACACCTTCAGTGCGAATACAATTGCTGCAAGCTCTAAATCATGAGTGGGGTAGTTCAGCTCATGGACCTTGAGCTGATGCGAGGCATATGCTACTGGCTTCCCTTGCTGCATCAGTACAGCACCCAAGCCAACTCTAGAGGCATCAGTAAAGACAACAAAACCCTCACTCCCATCAGGAAGAGTGAGGACAGGAGCGGACGTGAGGCGGTCCTTCAACTCCAAAAATGTCTTCTCGCAAGCGTCACTCCAGACGAACTCGACGCCCTTCCGCGTCAACCGGGTCAGCGGTGACGCAATACGAGAGAAACCCTCGATAAATTGTCGATAATATCCCGCTAGACCAAGGAAGCTGCGAATCTCAGACGCGTTCGTGGGCTGACCCCACTGACGCACTGCATCAACCTTCGAGGGGTCCACAGCGACACCCTCCCTTGTCACCACATAACCAAGGAATTTCATCTCCTCTTGCTAAAACTCGCACTTCTCCAGCTTCGCATACAGCTGGTGGGCACGAAGGGTCTCAAGTACAATCCGCAGGTGCTCGGCATGGTCCTCACGACTCTTCGAATATACAAGAATATCATCAATGAATACCACCACGAACTGATCGAGGAACGGCCGAAAGACCTCGTTCATCAGCTGCATGAATATGGCGGGTGCATTGGTCAGTCCGAACGACATGACCAGGAACTCGAAGTGACCATACGTGTCCGAAACGCCGTCTTCGGAATGTCCTCCTCTCGGACCCGAATCTGATGGTAACCGGAACGTAAGTCTATCTTGGAAAAATACTGCGCACCCTACAACTGATCGAACAGATCATCAATACGGGGAAGCGGGTATCGGCTCTGATGGTGACTCTGTTGAGCTCACGATAATCTACACAGAGTCGCAACGAGCCATCCTTCTTCTTCACAAACAATACCGAGGCTTCCCAAGGTGAACTACTGGGACGAATGAAACCTAACTCCCGAAGCTCATCCAACTGTTCCTGCAGTTCTCGCAACTCTAACGGTGCCATCCGGTAGGGGGCCTTTGAGATAGGAGTAGTACTAGGTACCAAATCTATCTGAAACTCCACCTGTCGACGTGGCGGCAAACCTGGAATGTCCTGAAACACATCCGGGTACTCACAAACAACTGGCAGCTGCTTAATACTCTTTGCCACAGAATCCTCAACGACCGAAGCCAAGAAGCTAGATAACAGCTCTCTTCTAGGCTCGGCGACGAACTGAAACACTGACAAGCCTGGAATATGAAATGTAACTGTCCTCGCAGCATAGTCTAAGAAGGCACGATACTCCGCAAGCCAGTCCATACCTAGAATCACATCAAATCCTACCATCGACATCACGAACAAATCGGCAGGAAGGAACATCTCACCCACTAACACCGGACAAGAAGGACAGCGACAGGTCAATATCACAGACTTCCCCATGGGAGTCAAAACGGTCAAGGCCTCAGACACGGACTCTGATGGAATACCGGTCGATCGGTAAAACTGCTCAGCCACAAACGAATGGGAAGCACCAGAATCAAACAAAACATGAGCAATGCAAGTAGAAAAAAGAAGAATACCCTCAACGACTCCACCGGTCGACGACTGCGTGTCCTGGCCTGGCGCCTGCTGCGCAGAATAAAAGCGGCCCTGAGCTGGTAGGGGAAGCAATCCGGAAGACTGATGGTCATGAGTCTGAGCCTGCTGGGCTGCTATACACACTGGACCTAAGGATCGAACAACATATGGATATCCCCTCTGCTGATGCTGCTGCTGCTGTCTCTGCTGAGGAGGTCTGCCTGGCTACCTCTGCTGCTGAGGAGGAGCCCTAGGAGCGGCGGGTGGAAGCTGAGCTCTCTGCTGCTGCTGAGGAGGACGAGGAGGAGGCAACTGCGGTGGCCTCTGCTGTTGAATGGGGAGAGGGCACTCACGCCTCCGATGCCCAGTCTGTCCACAGCCGAAGCATACACCTGAAAAGGGGCCAGAAGATGAGGCGGCTGGCGGTGCCGAAGATGATAAAAAAATCACTGTCTGAACCGCGGGCTGTCGAAATCCTGATCTGCCTCTCCGTCTCTGCTGACGGTGCTGCCTAGAACTGCCGGTTGGTACTCTCCTCTTCCGGTCTCCACCGGAACTTTGCTCTCTCGACCTTTGGGTCATAGCCCAGTCCTCCTCATAAACTAGTGCTCGATGCACAACCTGGTCGAACGTCTCTAAGCAATGCCCTACAACACGGCTGTGAAGGGCAGGGCGTAAACCAGTCACAAAACGACGGGCTCTCATCTTCTCATCACTGGTCAGATGAGGAGCAAATCTAGACAAGGCCAAGAAACGGGCCTCATACTGAGATACAGTCATATCACCCTGCACTAGGGTCTCAAACTCAATCGCCCGCTGGATATGAACATGTTCAGGGAAAAACTTTTGGTCAAAACGGGTCACGAACTCCTCCCATGTCCAAACGAACTGAGGTCCAACCATCCTAGATATAGATGACCACCAATGACGGGCCTCACCCTGAAGGAGATAGGTCGCAAGGGATACTCTCTGGCCTGCAGGACACTGTATAGTGTCAAAAATCCTCTCAACCTCAGTGCGCCAAGCCTCGGCGGCAGAAGGGTCAGGATCACCACTAAACCTCGGGGGATCATGTTGTCGAAACTCTCGGGCTATGACACTAGCATGGGGTAAGTCAGACCGCCTGGAAACCTCAGCGGTAGCTGGCTGACGGGTCTGCAATGCGGTGGCAACAAGCTGCATCAACTGCTGAAAATGCTCAGCTCTTATAGGTACTGTCGAAAAGGTAGGGGCGACACTCGCCTCAGGCGGAGGCACGGGTGCAGCCGACGGGGTAGGAACCTCAGTAACTGGAACAGCAGGCTGAGTAAGGGGAATAGGTGGGGGAACCAGAGCAACTGGAGGTACAGGCGCTATGGGCTCAACTGGAGGAACAGGCCGGATCGGGACCTCAGGAATCGGATCTTCAACTACTGGAGCAGGACGTGCTCGAGTAGGATGGGTACCTCGGGTGCCTCGCCCACGGGCACCACGACCACGGGCGCCACGACCACGAGTGTCACGACCACGTGACATCGTCTACAAAATAATGATGACGTAAGGAATCAGGTCAGTTACAGGCTCAATACGGAGCGAAAGGAAGGATCTCGGGACACTACTTACCCCATGTTCTTGGCAGACATGTGTTGTTACCTAGAGTCATTCCAGAATAACTTGCTATGCTCTGATACCAACTCCTGTCACGCCCCAGACTCGGTAACCGGAATCACAAGGGACCCGATGGCCGGTTCTGGCCGTAACAGCGTCCATAGTACCCCATTCTTGGCTCCTGAGGCAGGTTCCGATCCTGGGATCCTATAAGAAGGATTTTTATTACAGTATAATCATTACCAATATGAGCATACCCAATATCACAGCAAATACATCTGAGAATAACAAAGGAACACATCACAAAATTCACTAAGAATTTAAACTTTTACAATCATCCATAAGGTCCAAAAGGACATTCATGAGATAAAATGAGAAGAGGGAAAGGTCGGTAACACTGGAGTCCTCAAAAGCTCCGCTCTACTCCACGCGCTGCTGCTACGATGCCTTCCTAGAATCTCCTACACGCATCAATCATGCATAAGCTTATAGAAGCTTAGAGGGTGGTGAAATTGTGTGACAATGGTGCACAGAAGAATAGTAGGAGATGCAAGAAGGAAAATGTGCTCAATGGGAAAATCACTAACCTTACCAAGGCTTATCATGAATATGATGCAATGAGTACTGGATGTTAAACCAAGGGAATGCATGAAGGGGGCTTGTACAACCAATGCTAATGCGATGCAAGTAATGCCAGTGCTCATATCCAAATCATAAGTCAAGTACATTTCCAATCATAAGGAAATCACCGGAGTCCATTACACTGCTGAATGACTGTCGCTCTACAGACCCCGTACAGCCAAACGAGCATAAGAGACCACCTGCCTGTGGATAGCCAATCACCAACAAGGCCTGACGGTAGCGGACCCATTTACGAGCTGGTCAGACTCAGCCTATCAATGCCCACTACACACCAGGCAGGTAAGGCCACACCCCTATCCAACCGACTACACGACAGTAGGAGTCGCAGCCTAACGGTATAAGGCCCTCGTACGCTCATGTATTCCACCTGGTCATGGCGTTGGAGCAGATCCTTGGTACCATGGAAGTTTTAGAAATTTCACCCATGGGCATCGTATGCACCCGGTATGCTCAACTAATATTTCCGGTGTCCACACATACAACGATCCACGAATATCCCTGTGGAGGTAAGGCCCTGATGAAGTAAGGATAGATATCCACATGCTATGCAATGCCAGATGCATGAATCACACAATCACCCATGCATCAATCCCAAGCATTCATCTCTCAGGGAGATACCAACATGTCCTACACAATGCCACAACCATGGCCAATTATTCCTCAACCAAGCATGCATATGATGTATATGGGAGTGGGCCATGAAGATAAGGGTGCTAATACGGTGGATATGAACTCTCTACCTAACCATGAAGGGTCTAGGTACTTAACTAAATCCTCATAAGGAATACAACCTCTAGTGGGGGCCCATATACCTGGGGTAGCCCACAAGACTAAGGAGAAAAATGGTATGGGCCTAAATAGTGAGATGGCTTAGCAAGGTTCTATGGTGGGCCTTTAACTGCCCATAGAAGCCCATGGGCCTACCTTAAGGCCACCAACGTGGACATCCAACCACAATTGGTCCCTAAGAGGTAGCCCATCTCTAATTGATCATGAATCAAGGACCAAGGCCCATGCAATATCAAAAATAAGAAATGAGCAACCATAATTATACCACAACACTCATGTTGGGCTTCAGAAAGGGCGACCTAAGGCCTACCCAAAATATGGGTTCAAGGGAAACACACATAACCCAACTCATATATAACACTATGGGCCCATAAGGGAAATGTTAGGGCCCAACATAAAGGCCACTAATCCCATATATTATGGTGGCCTAGTGGGCGGCCCATTGCTCAAACCACATGGGCAATGTCATGCTCTTGGTCAAGTAAGTTGGGCCCACAACTCGGCCCAAGTATAAAGTTGATTTGATGGGCAATCAAGGGCCCATCTAATTGTATAATCTGGCCTACTAACCCAACATAATAGTATAGTAAAATGGCCCAATAGTTCAATAGGTCTATCTGGAAGGTTCCAACCCAATTGGGCCTAAAGAGTTCAACAACTAGCTACATTCATGGACCCAATTAAATTCAACTGTGGTGGGCCTCAAAAGTGCATTTATTAAGCCCAAAATTTAAGAAAATAAAGGTATCAATTATCTCCTCTAATACCTTCATAAATGTGGTGGGCCTCACTCCTCAAAATTTCAGCCCAAGTCCAAGCATAATTATAACATATTGTTTTCCTAAATTTAGGTACTCCATTGGAGTGGGCTCAAGGCCTCTAAAACTCTAGAAATTAAGGGCCATGGCCCCTCATCATGCATACAATGAGAGGAAACCCAAAAATATGGCTCACCATCAAGAGAAATATTTTTGAATTTTGGTTTTTATCAAGCATATTGCTGGACTGCACAACAGAAAAATTAGGAGTTCAGCCATCTTGGACCCTTTTTTTAGATGCCCTAAAGGGGTCATTTGAGGCTGAAATTTTACAGAGTGATACTTCCATATGTGGTCCACACCTCCACAAAATTTCAGAATTTTTAGATATTTATAAGTATTTTAATTAGTTTAAATAAAACAGACTGTCCATAAAATTGGACAGACTGAATGTCCCAACGTGGTGGGCCAGTCCAGCCCTTGTCACGGTGTGTACAGGGGTCCATTGGCTCTGAAATTTGGTAGGTGGGTCCTAGCATGAGTAGATCACATCTCTATAAAATTTTAAAATTTTTATACACCTATAAATATTTTAATTCATTTAGATAAATCAATCTGTCCTAAAAATCGGACTGATCTGGACACTATATTATAGTGGGTCAGTCTAGCCACCACTATGGTACGTACAGGTGTCCATTGGCCCCTAAATTTTGTAGGTGGGTCCTACCTTGAGTAGGACACCCCTGAATAAATTTTTATAATTTTTAAACACCTATAGATATTTTAATAAATTTCAGAAATCCAACTGTCCATGGTGGAATGTTGCTGGAATAGTGTAGAAAATCTAGACTGTCCACCTCACTTGGACCATACCTTTGGGACCTCAATCAAGGTCAGATGGAGCTGAAATTTGGGAAACATCAAGATGAGATCTCCACCTTTCAGAAAAGTATATTTTATGGGTATGAATAGTCCCCCAAACAGTCCCAAAGTCTGGTCCAAAAACAACTAGAAATTGTCCAGAAAATTCTGGATAGCAACATGTACTTAGATAAAATTTATTATATAGGTTAAATAAAAAGGAAAACACATTAATGGAGGATGGTGTGGCCTTCCTTAGTGGGCCCCACAAATTTCCATGTCATAATCCAAAGCCCACACACCTTGCATGCATCATTAAGGCAGCAAGTAGGACACCCAAAATCAAACAATGGGCAGTTTGGGCATCCCACCTTACTGAAATTTATGGATGTCTTAGGCCCACCAAATAAGCCACACACATCAGGAAATAAAATGAGAGAAAAGAGAGATAGAAGGACAATCCAGCCATAGGGAAAGGGCTTAGCCACTATTGAGCCCTCCCTAGATTAATCACACCCATACATCATACATAGATTTACATTTATAACATGAATCTTGCACATGCATGGCCTATAATTAAAATGCATGGTGAGGATGCCATCCCCACCATGGTTATAAGATCTAGATGACCCAAACATAATATGATATGAAAGAAAATGGTCATGATGGGGCCTATAGAGAAAGGCCCCATGCATGGATCATGCATGCATAAGATAGGCCATTAGGCCACAACCATGGGATTGTGTATGATCTCCACCATTGATTGGTGGGTCTTACACTTCCATCATAAAAAAAAGAAAATATTAAGGCTATAAAAAATAGATTTTTACATCTAAAGGGGCACCCACCTCAAAGATGACCACCAAACTTTCACACTAAGGTCCTTTAGCACCAAGGGAGATGGATCAGTGGTGGAGATGAGGTTTCAAGGGTTAGATGGTGGGGGATTAAGGACGAAGGTGACTGAAAAATGGAGGAAAATGGGCTGGAGAAATGGAGGAAAATTGCTAGAGAAGAAGAGAAGAGAGAGAGAAATGAGAGGGAAAGAGAGGAAAAATCTTTTTAAGGAAAGTAATCATTAACCTATGGTGATACAAACAATGTTGCTAGGATAGGTTAGGTGTGGGTGGTGTGTGAGGTCTTGGTAGTGTGAGTTATGGAGATTTAGGTGGTGTGTGTAGTGTGTGTTGGAACTTGTGCAAAAGAGGGAGTGTGGGCCACATGCACCACTTCAAGGTGGGCCACATGATCGAAATCAAGGGCCATAGAATGAAACGTACACAACTTATGATCCACATATCGGATGGATGCACAAGACGCGGTGTTGGAACCGCGGTAACAATACGGTTGCAATGGCATAGATCTCAGCTCGATCTGAGTCGGGTCTACATGACCGGACTCAAGGATGACTGCAACACTATCTGAGGGTCGCGGGTCACCGAAATTCAACAAATAGGACCGCGAGACCAGAAGAAATGAAATGCACACTTACACACATACATGCACACATGAAAACTTGGGTCGGGTCTCACATAGGGACAACCTAGTGGTTTAAAGGCTTATTGTATATGCTAGATACAATCGAGAGCACCTGCAAAAGTGGTATAGGTAGGATTTTCTTTTTGTGATTTTCTTTTTGTTATTTTAATTTTGTTGATTTCTCTCTTGTGATGACTCGCTTTTACGTTGATATCTTTGGAAAGCCTCTTGATTTTTTTGTTCAGGTACTATCTTTCCATCACTCCTCATTTACTTTCGTTGTCCCATGAGCAGTGCATGCTTATTTCTTTTACATTGAGGACAATGTAGATTTTAGGTTGGGAGTGGGAGATTAGGTAACCTAATCAGTATTTTCTTAGTCTTGAGCATAAATTGTGAATTTTTTTATTTTTTTTAGAATTCTTGTGAATTTGAAGTGATTTTGAAGGATAGTTATGATTTTACAATTAAAAGACATAGAATGTTGGTAATTTATGAATATGGGGTTCAGTTGCCTGTTAGATTTCACAATTAAGTTTGAATTATTAACCCATGATTAGAAGCTTTAAACATTGATTGAGTCATGATTTCGCATATCACATCTCACTTACACATGAAGGTTCCGATTCGATATTGAATGATTAACTTGGTAATCATTAAGCATGAAAGGAACCAGCCAAAATAAAATTCATGTTCAGTAGAAAAATTGAAAAGGGTAAGTCGAATAATCTTCACCATAGGTTTGCTCCCTATAGGTGTAGATTCGATCCCCCATGGTTGATATTTAGAAAAAGTTAGGTGACAAGTTCTCACCATAGGTTTGCTCCTTGTAGGTGAGGATTTGATTCCCCTTTATGGCATTGTTGTTCATAAAAATATCAAAAGCTGATAGAATGAAAAGATGATCAAAAAGGTAAGTGTTGGTTTAAGGTTTTGTTGTCATGAATGCCGTTGTTAATTACCAATGATATCATGAAAATGACAATTGGATCTCTTGACAGTGGTAAGCTGAGATCGCACTATACACTCATGGAACTCAATGTTTAGAATTGTTCTAATCAATGGATTAATATTTTGAACTTGATTATGTAGTTTACCATGAACTTGATTCCAAGAGACATTTTACTTACCATTCATGAATCTTAGAATTTTCACATCTTAACTATCTGTTCACAAGTCACTTGAGTTTACAGGAATTGTCTCTTATTTCTAAAATTATTTTTCGCATGTTTTGCTCAGGACTAGTAAAATGCTGGTTGGGGGTTGTGATAAGGGTTGAATATTGCATATCAGACCCTAGTTATTGCCTGATTTTACGTACATGATAATGCTTAATGGAGTATTTTAATTGTATTTTTGTTGCAGGATGAAACCGATCCCCATTATGACTACGAGCGATCCCTTTTTCTCAGCACTCCCTATGTGCTTGAAGTCGGGGATGGGGAACCCGACGAGATCAAGGATCGTAGGGTCTTGGCCTCACACATTGGGAGGTTTTGGCCTCGTAACCAGTTGAGGGCATTGATACGTGGGGTGTATCAATTTCTCCAACTTGCTGGATGAATAGAATTAACTAAGAACTCGGCTAACATTATCATCGCATCGCATTAGCTAGGGTGACGACTTGGTAGTTGAGGTTGCAATGAGGGAGTGTTGTTCATATGAGATCGTTAGACGAAGTCGCTTGAGGGAGTATTGTGGTGAGAGCATGCATCATATCATTTATCATGCATATGTATTAACAAGATTAGCTAGGTGTTATGAATGATTGCTCTTCATTAAGTTCATAATATAATTGATGCCTGTTATAACTTAAGATTAATAGCACCCACTAAATTGATCACTCACTCTCACTCTGTGACGGTGTTTCAAAACACCAACCAGACACTTCAGTAGTTGTAGGTGATGCTGAGTATAAGGAGCCTTTCGGCGTGAGCCTGGATGAGGAGGACGAGCTGTCTATTTTCAGTTGATGGTCGATTTGGCATATATTTCGCAGGCGAACTTGAGTCACTGAGTAGTGGACTTAGCCCATAATTTTTTGTACTTTTGTTGGACAATGCTTGTGCGACCCATAATTATATTTTTGGACTTGTAAACATTGAGCCTTTTCCATTACAATAGATTAGTTGTGAATCGTGATTCATGTTTCAAGTAATTTTAAGCTGCGCATTTAAACCTGATTAATCATAAAACCATAAAATTGATTATAAGTGATACCCGGGAACTGGGAGTCGAGTCTATGTGCGACTCCCAATTTTCAAGGCATTACAAGATGGTATCAAAGCCTACCACAACCGTTTTTTCGTATTAACTTGATCATAAAGATTAAAATATACCATTCTTAGATAAACTTTATCATCAAACACTTAGCACAATAATGATGATTTTGATATTTATTTTCAAACCTCAAAGGTGAAAACTTTTAAGGGGGTAGATCACAATGAGCTAGACTAGCGTATTTATTATATACCCTAAAACGTATGTAAACTCGAAACTAACAAAAACTAAGCAAATGAAATGATAATATCTTTACTTATTACCCTTAGCTAATTTTGGGGACGAAATTGTTTTTAAGGGGGGTAGATTGTAACATCCTGAATTTTCACTGTTTTGGATTTCTAAAAATCCTTGAAATTTTTTTATTAATTAACTTATAATATCACTTAATGACCATTAGGACTCAATGTTAGTTTATACAGGGGTGGTGTAAGACCTGTATCCTAATCCATACTGTTCCGTCGACTCCCGCGATCCTTCCTGTCGAAGTCCGACAATCCGCGACCTGTAATTGATGATTGTGCATGACCCTAAGTCGTATCCTGTAGATTTGAGTCGGCTTAATCTGAGACTTGTACCATTGCGACCGCACCATCACCTCGGTTCCAATACCACGTCTTATATACCGTTCTGATACCCTGGCAGGAAGATGTGGGTCGACGTTTATTTCGAAGAAAACGTCGGCGTTTGCAATCCCAAGAGAATCTCTATAAAATGACAAATCAATCCCATCAATCATCTCATGTCAAGTACAAAGCACCCATGCTTTCTTTCTCCACAAGTTAAGTAAACCCAAAGGTCAACCAATCCATCACCTCACCCATCACTCACATCCATCACCCATCTCCCATCACTTCTCTTACAACCATTTTCTCTCCCTCTTTTTCTCTTCACATTTTCCAAGCACCAAATGAGCTCACGTCCAAGCTCTTCCCATGGAGAGAAAAATGCATGTGTGAGGCCCACTTTTTCATCCCAAGATCTCTCCTCATAGCCATTCAACTTTCATTTTTCACCATCAAAGTAAGACATAAGGAGATTGGCTTTCCAACGGACCAAGAAGATCGAACGGTGGGTGCTTCTATAGGCTAGTTTTTCATGCTTTTATGATGGGCTAAGTGAGGCCTACCGATCAATGGTATGGATCTCACTTTGGACCCTAAGATGTGGCCAATGGCCCACCTTGATTATCAATATCATTACATGATGGGGCCATTCTCCATAGACCCCATCATGATGTTTACTTTCCTAGTTTGAATAGAGGTCATCTAGACTGTTTATTTTAGTGGAGAAGAAATCTCTACCATTAGATTTTGATTTAATGGGCCCACATGCATTGGGACCCATTTGATGTATGATTGATTTCAAGGGAGAGCCCATAGTGTCGGGGTCCCACCATCACACGTGCCCCTCTTTTTATCTCTCTCTCTCCTTCATTTGATTATTTTGTGACCCACATGATGAGTGTATGTGGTGTCCCAACCATCCATTAAGTGGACCCCATGGCTGACCAACCATGTGGGCCCTATCCTTTGATAATGGAAAACATAAATATCGGATTTATATAGGTGGTCCACGTCTACGTAGGGCCCACCTTACATATATATGTGCTATGGCCAAGTCGTCCAGCGTCCAGGGACGCTGGACGTGAATTGTTGCAAGGAAAAAAAGAAGAAAAGAAGAGAGATTTTCTTGGTTTTGGGGTGGATTGCTCATGAAGGCCCCACCTCGATGCATGAATGTAATCCATGCCATTCATCCTATTTTTCAGATTATTTTATGTGTTGAGCCGAAAAATGAACTTAATCCAATTTTTCTAGCGGGCCATAACATAGAAGATAATGATTTTTACCGTTAAAAATTGACTAGGGCCCACCTTGAACCAAAAAATACCGTATATTAGACTTGTTTGGTTTGTATTGAGCCATGGAATACAATGGCTGAGTTGGATTTTTCGAATGTGACCCCTACATCAGAAAAACTGTGAAAAAATTGATTTTTTTAAAAAGGCATGCAACAGAATGCTGCTGTTGCCAGAGGGCCGCAGGCAGCGCCTGCTGCGCTGGGAAGGTCGACCAGGGACCGTGGGTCCCATATGTGGTCCCCACCATGATGTATGCTTAGTATCCACACCGTTCATTGGGTGGCCCACTCCCTGAAGTGGGCCCCACCCCAAAAATCAGCCATGTATGTAACTCAGGTGGCCCACATTATAGGAAATAGTGGCGTTGAATGGCTGCCATTGAACCCGTTTTGGGTGTCATAGAAGTTTTGTATCAATTTGAAATTTATTTTTTTTCCGTTTCATCCAGGCCTGTGAGACCTTATCAACAGTTTGGATGGGATACAAACATTATGGTGGGCCCCACGTGGGACCCACAGTGATGTATATGATTTACACCACCGTCCACCCCCTGGATGGTGGAACCCACAAATATGTATGTGTCTTACACCACCATCCACCCCTGGACGGTGGAACCCACGGTAATGTATGTGTTTCATTGGCATCACCATCCACACCAATGGACGGTGGGACCTATTATGATATATGTGTTTTATCTATGCCGTCCAGCCATCTTGGCTGGGCTGCTGGACGGCAAGGGACCCCATGATGTATGTGTTCTCTCCACACTGTCCACTCTTATGGGACCCACCATGATGCATGGGTTGTATCCAAACCTTCCAACCATTTTCAGCTATTATTTTATGGCTTGAGACTAAGACTGAGTCAGATCCATAGATCACGTGGGACCCACCCTTGATGCATGTGCTGCATCCAAACCGTCCTTCTATTTTAAAAGCTCATTTTTATGGCATGAGCTAAAGAATGGGGCAGATCTAAAGTTCAAGTGGACCTCACCATTATAAGTAGTGGTTAATGACGCCCACCATTCAAAAATCCCTAAGGGCCATAATAGCTTCCCGTTAAGTTGATATTTGTTTCCCACTTCATCTATCACTATGTTAATTTATGAATGGGTTGGATGGGAAACATATTTTATGGTGGGCCTTAGGAATTTTAAATGGTGGAAATCATTATCACCACTTATCTTGTGTATGGCCCATTTGGTATGCATGAGGCCCAATTAGTGTGGCCAATTTAATATATATAAGGCCCATGTGGTTAGGCCCATCTTGATCTAATTGTGGCCCATGTTATGAGGCCCATTGTGACGTGTTCAAAGGCCAGGGGCTATGGCCCATTGCAATGTACATAAGGCCCATTGATGTGGCCCACTGGATTTATATAAGGCCCATATGATGCGGCCCATTTGATGTATCTAAAGCCCATGGATCGAGGCCCAATGGGATGTCCTTAGGGTCCATTGCAATGTGTGATGCCTCCTTGGGTTGTGTAATGATGTTTTATGGCGGGTCATGCCTTGGGAGCAATGTTGGTTTGATGTCCACATTATGAGGTAATGTTGGTTAAACGTTCGCATTACGACTCTCCCTAGGGCCCACTGATAGGCCCACACTAGTTGTGTGTAGGCCGTCTAGGTCCATCTGCATTGTAAGGATAGTTCATTACTTTATAACATGCCTAGTATAACTTTATGAGTCATGACCATACGCATTATATGTATGCTTGATATGAGTGGTGACTGATCATAGCATATGCCATTGGGCAAACCATTTACGGGACTCCTTATGAGACGGAGTGCCCCATAGTATTACGCTGTATGCGCATGATTGTTGATGATTGTAAGGTATGACTCATGCATCTCGCATATGTGTGACTTGATTACTGCCCGCCCTAGCGACATCAGGGTCATGGCTCCACAGGTATATCATAGATGACCGTATCGGATACCAAAAATACTTGGTTCTAGCACTGTGGGCACTTAGGATGTCCTTGGGTGAAAGTCTCAAAATCTTTTTAGTACCAGGAGATGCTCCAACGTCTAGACCAAGTGAATACACGAGCGCTCAAGTGTCGAATACCAGTAGGCCGAGTCTCCCACTGTGTCATGGTCGATTGGAAGGGGGTGTGACCTTATCCGTCTGAGTGAGGGGGTAATAAACTAGGTTGAGTTTGACTAGCTCGTAAATGAGTCCGCTATTGATGAGCCGGGTAGGTATTGTGAGACTACTGTTCAGGAGGATAGTGAGGTCTATTCTACTTGCTTGGCTGTGCAGCTAGGGAGGAGGCAGTCAGTGTGAGATGTATTAAACCCCGGTGATATCTAGAGAGGAATTGTACTGATATGTGTACTTGATGAGGACTGACATGCTTGCTTTACATCTCACATATGACATTTGACTACATAGGCCTCGCATCGCATGGCCTTGGTATGATCGATAGCATTCATGTCTTACATCATATAGCTTTGGTACAGCTAATAACATTCATAGATTTACTGTATATTTTCGCATCACTCTGATATTGTACACTTGGCGCTTACCTCGCGCACACACTTACACTACCCTCTAAGCTTTTGTAAGCTTATGCACCACCGTTGCGTGCAGGTAGTGTTGGACAGCAGCAGAGCTGAGGCAGGAGTGCGCATCTGACTATTTTGGAGTTTTTTGATCACCTTGTATTTCTCTTTCCGCATTATACTTAAAGTTTTTGATATAGTGGATATGTGGTGATGTTGTTTTGTGACTTGGTTATGCTTGTGGTTATGCTCCATTACAAAAAAAAATTCATTCTGAAAATCCTCCTTCTAGGATCCCAGGATCAGAATCTGGCATATGATTGCCAGGAGCCGAGACTGGGGTACTACGGAGGCTGTCGGCACTGGATTTGGTGATCAAGAATTTTGTGAGTCCGTTTTTCGAGTTTGGGGCGTGACAGGTGGTACTAGTAAAGAACCGCACTAGTCCGATTAATTAGCCGTAGGAAGCCAACGAATCCGCCCGATCACTTGAACATCAGGTGTTGCCCCATGATTTACTCACATAGGACCCAAATCTAACTGACCCGTCGCTAACTAATTAAGACAAGCATAACTAAATTAAAGATCTAACCAAAGCCGAGTCAGATAAGGCTCGGATCTTAATTAATATACCAAATCAACCCCATTACTCTTTTAGCCTAAAATCGACGATTTAAAGTAATCATGATCAAATCTCCACTTTCACTAGTTATAAATAGGCTAAATTATGAACATAGCTAATCCAAAACCTAATCATTGCCCATGAGAAATCTCACTACCAAATTCATTCCAGAAATACCCTAATTTTTTGAACAAGCTCTATACAGCTCGTTGGTGGGCCACTAGTTTCAAAACTATAGAGAAATGTCCGTCTTACTGGGCTCGACGTCTATCGCGAAAGTTAGACCTAGGAACGGTCCAGAACTGCTCAACTTGAGCTAAAGGACGAGTGCATGAGAAGTGCAAATACCCTAAAGGAAGAAGCTGAAACTTAAGTGAATTGGGTCGTCCACTCTTATGCAAAGTTGAGAATTTCAAACCATCGGTTTATAACCAAACTTTACCCCTAGAGTAAGGATATTTTTCTGCTCATATCTGTATAGCTGCAGCCCCGATCGACCGTCGGTGACCGTTGAACAGATTTCTAATTATATCTGTCGATCGGTGCATCCAAATATCGGGCCGATTATGTCCATATGTAGATCATCATTAGGGCTAACTAACCTATGATGTATATTAATATGGATACCCCATAGTGGGCCCTAGAGGCTTGAAAAATCCTCCCATAGGGCTAGTATAGTAAAAACTCAACACTTGGGGCCATTTGCACCAAATCTGACATTATAAAAGGGGCTTGTTTTGGGCACCCCTCTCCCCATACAATTTTACCCTAAAAAAAAGAAAGAGAGAAGAGAGAAAAATGGAGAAAGAAGAAAGGAAGAAGAGAGGAAGGGAGAGTGAAGAAGAGGGAAGGTAGGCCATAGCTCTAGTTGGGCCCAAAGGAGACCGATTCTTGTAACTCCTCACCGCTTCCTCAACAAATCCTTCACCCACAACCGGAAGAGCCCCTCTCTACTGATTGAGTAGGTAAAACCCTCATCTCTTAGAAATTCCTCATGTTGAGGGTGGATTCACATGGGATTCTAATATGCAAGCACATTGTCTTAGGATTCCGATTGATCGACATCGAGTTCGGCTTTCATAGGTCATTTTCCAAGTCTTCAACGATCCATAGGTGTAGATTATTATCCTTAGGTGGCCTAGCACCAATTATATTATGAGTCTAATAATTTTGAATGCTTAAATAATGTATTGGGAGAATCTAGAAGAAAACCTAGGAAGGACCTCACTTTGATCCTATCAACTAACATGAATAATAATGAAATGTTGTTGCCTCTCACATGATTTGGTGAAAATGGATGATTGCATGTTCATGCCTTGTTGGTTCTTATATGATGTTGCCTTATAGTATGTATGATTTATTAATCCTTATGTTTTTTGTTTGGTTATATGAGATATATGAAGTGCTTAGCCTCCTCTTTAACCCACACAAACACATGCACTTTTGTTTCATGATACTGTTAGTTTTGCTGGATAGGAAACCCTGAATTGCATGTTGGGAAATTATGAAAACATGATATTATTTATGCTAGTTAATAACCTTGTTAGTTGGCATGCTACGCATTACCATCAAACCCTTGGGTTGGTCAGGAATATAAGAAGAGTGAAGGTGGTCCTGTTGGTAAGACTATTCTGAGGCTAAACTCATGAATTTGGGCGGGTGCATGTGGGCGACAGTAGTTAGACTACATGGGTCACTTGTACCCGATATCGTCTATCACGTGCTTGCCTGAACTCATGCGATTTAGCCTATTTACTAACCAACCTTATTTGTTAACCCTGTTTGCTCACATATGTATGAAACCTAGAACACCCTACAACCGTTGTAGCCCATTGATAACCAAATTGAAACTGATCCACCACCTCGTGAGCTGGGCATGGTGGAATGGGACACTGTGTCCGAGCTATCGGCCTACGAGGGAGTTACACGCCTCTCTGTAGTGACCGCAAGCGATCCCTGTTGGGCATGGTGGAATGGGATACTGTGTCTGAGCTGTCGACCTCGTTGGGGTGACGCGCCTCCTCGTTATGACTGCGAGCAATCCCTTTTTCTTAGCACTCCCCATGTGCTTGAAGTCGGGGATGGAGAACCCGTCGGGATCAAGGATCGCGGGGTCTTGGCCTCACACGTTGGGGGGCTTTGGCCTCGCAACCAGTTGAGGGCATTGATACATGAGGTGTATCAATGTTCCCAACCTGCTGGACAAATAAAATTAACTAAGAACTCGGCTAACATTATCATCACATCGCACTAGTTAGGGTGGCGACTCGACAGTCGAGGTCATAATGAGGGAGTGTTATTCATATACGATCATTAGACGGAGTCGCTTGAGGGAGTGTTGTGGAGAGGGCATGCATCATATCATCTATCATGCATATACATTAACAAGATTAACTAGGTGTTATGAATGATTTCTTTTCATTAAGTTCATAATATAATTGATGTCTATTATAACTTAAGACTAATAGCACCCACCGAGTTGATCACTCACTTCGACTCTGGGACGGTGTTTCAAAACACCAACCAGACACTTCAGTAGTTGTAGGTGACGCTGAGTATGAGGAGCCTTTCGGCGTGAGCCTGGATGAGGAGGACGAGCTGTCTATTTTCAGTTGATGGACGATTTGGCGTAGATTTCGCAGGTGAACTTGAGTCACTGAGTAGTGGACTTAAACCACAATTTTTTGTACTTTTGTTGGACAATGCCTTGTGCGACCCATAGTTATATTTTTAGACTTGTAAACATTGAGCCTTTTCCATTATAATAGATTAGTTGTGAATCGTGATTCATGTTCCAAGTAATTCCAAGCTGTGCATTTAAACCTGATTAATCATAAAACCATAGAATTGATTATAAGTTATACCCAGGAACTTGGTAGTCGAGTCTATGAGCGAACCCCCAATTTTCAGGCGTTACAATTTCATGGGCAGTTGATGTTGTGAGAAGAAACATGTTAAACCCGGGCAAACTACACTGTTAAGTAGTGAAATGGTTACTTTGATGCATTCGAGGTACAAATGACAAGTTAGTCGGGTGTGTTGATTTAGATTATACATGAAATATGAATTCACGCTGGTGTGAATTTTTTCCAGAGTCATGCCTCCTTCCTCGAGCACCGATCGGATAAAATGGTGAGGAACATCAATATAATAGCTAATTTGCTACCTTTTAAGGTATTTTACATTATAAAATTACCCTTTCTATTTTAAATATTTAATTCTACTTAAAAAGGGTCATTTTATTAAATTACCATAAATAGTAGGTGTGTATATAAGTGAATATTACATCTAGATGTAGATCTAGATTTACTATTTTTTAATTTTAAATTATAAAATTTTAATTATAGAAGTAAATAATTTAATTAAGGAAATTTTAATAAATTTTCATAATAAATATTTAATTAGAAAACGTGCATTTACTCCTGCTATTTGATAGAAAATGGGAGATGTACAAAATAATAATAATAAAAAATGGTATTAAGTCTAAATTAGTTTTTTCTCAATGTAAACTTCAGCTTTAACCCACTTTTTTTGAATTTTTACTTTCAAATTCTAAACTTTAGGGTTTTTTCAAACAAGAATACCCCTATATTGCAAACCCATTTTCTGAAATCTTCTCCCATCTTCATACAAGAATATCATTCTACCAAAAATCCATTTTCTGAAATATTCACTTCTCTTTCTACGAGAATACTCTTCCTTAAATCTTTTCTTCTATTTCTATTTCTTTCTAAAATTTTATCTTTTCCATTTATAAACTTTACATATTTTTTTGAATAAGAATACACTTGCTACTACAAACCGTTATTTCTTTTGTCAATGAAGAGCGAAAATGGTGACTTCATCGAATAAGCCACCTATTGCAGGTAGATTCGAACAAAATTTTCTAAACCCTAAACCCTAAATTCTAAAAATTTGCACTTGCACGAGTTCTCGGTCAATTTCACAGAGTCCTCTGTTAAATTGCCTTAGTTATCCATCAAATTGCCTGAGTGTTCTCAGCGAAATTGGCTGAGAACTCGCTAAAAATTGACCGAGAACTTGGTGAAATTAACCGAGAAATCCTCTAAATTGACTGAATTCTCGGTGAAATTAAAATTTTACTTTCTAATTTGGACTTCTTGGTGAAATTGATTGAGGACTTGTGCAAGTGCAAATTTTTAGGATTTAGAATTTAGGAAAATTTGTTCAAATATACTTACAATGCGTGACTTCTTTGGTGGAGGCACCATTTTTATCATTTATTTACATAAGAAAATAAAGAAAAAAAAGTAACGGTTTGTGGTAGCAAGTGTATTTTCATAAAAAAGTAAACTTTTGAAATATAAATGATAAAATTTCATAAAGAAATAGGAAGAAAAGAGAAGATTTAAGGAAAATGAGTTTTTGGTATAAGAGTATTTTAGTAGGAAGAAATGAATTTTCGTTTAGAAAATGAGTTTTTGGTATAAGAGTATTCTTGTATGAAGAGGAAAGAAGATTTCAGAAAATGGGTTTGTATTACAATGGTATTCTTATTCGATAAAAACCCTAAAGTTTAGAATTAGAAAGTAAAGTTTTGGTGGTTTAAAAAAGTTTGTGGGTAAAAGGTGAAAAAACTCAATTCAAATCCCTCGAAACATCCAGATTAGCTGTTATCAGGGTAAGTGGGTGTTACTCTTATAGTATAACCCACCTTAATTATATGTTGTGTATCCATTCCTTCTATTACTTTTTATAGTCTATTTTGAAACAACATTTTCATAATATAAGCATATCCAAATCTAAAATAAACCACACCACAAGAAACAATCATGATTGGATGCTCACCATTAAAAAATTCTCAAGGCCCATTGTAAGCAGATCCATAATGTTTATTTGTCATCTTAAGGTCAAGGGGAACTGGATGAAGGGAAAATACAAAGATTAACTTGATCCAAAACTCTTATAGCCTACAAAAAGCTTTTAATGATTGTTAAAGTCGTATGATCTACCATAGATTTAGATCTGCTTAAGTTTTGGGACAACGTACATAAACAAGTTGAATAAACAGATGGTTGACTTGGATATGAAAAAAATAATCAAGGTGAGCCGCACATGGTAAGGATAACACTCACTAAGTGTGTTGGCGACTCAGATTCGGTAGTGACACACTCAGTACCTACACCTCTATGCTGGTGGGTGATGGAAAAGCTGTGGTTTCATCATCATGATGTATGTATTTTATTTAATCTGTCCATTCAATTTAACGTTGCAAAATGTTGATTTTTTTTAAAAATATATTCTAAATATATTAAATATTATATACAAAGTGTTTGAAAAATACCTTTTTCATGGTTTTTGGGAATAATCCTACATTGGAAAAAGAGAAGGAATTTTTATGGTTTATATAAGGAGTGTGAAGTATTATAATACTTACCCACATGGTTCAAAGGAGAATGGAACTTGCGTGTTCCAGTGCGTAGCACTAGAACACCCGCGCGCCTTCGCTCGGGCTTGGGCACTGGCTTGGTCACGATCACAAGCTCGGTGAGAGGTCGTGGGCATGTGAGGCAGTGTGGCTGTAGAGGCGCTAGTGGCGGACTTCGCACATGCGCATCGTGTCGCAGAGGGTTGCTCCCTTCACGAATCGGAGCGAGAAGTGTGCGAGTCGTGGTGCGACTAGGTGGCTAAGGTGAGTGACTGGTTGAAAGGGAGACTGGAGGACTGAGAGAGATGTCCATCAGTATATATAGAGAGGCTGAATATGGCTGTTGCAGCAGAAGTGTAACTGCTGTGCCATTAGTGGAGAAATCATACTGTAAGTGCTGCATGACTAGCTCAACAACTAGAAAAGGCTAGCTACTGTCTCACAATAGTCAGCATGCAACAGCTTAATGACCCATGCACAACAAGCAAAAAATGGCCATAAAATGTCTAATTTTCTCCAACAACTAGAAAATGGTCATGAGACTTATTTCCTTGGACCATAACCCCCAACTACCACAGCATATATCGATGGGTTTCCAAACCATCTCTCAAACCACTCCAGTAGACCCATATGAACCGAGACAGCCACTCCTCTCCTATACTTCAGCAAGATAGCAAGGTTGAACCATTGTTAGAAGAACAGACAAGTGGTGTGGTTTAGAACGGTTCAATTGAATTAGTAGCTGAAGAATTGACTAGTGCAGTGGTCTAAATCATAAATTCTCTTTTCTTTTTTCTTTTTGGAAATTTTCTTTTATTGAAATTCTGCCAGACTCCGTGTAACAGAGTTCCATTGGTGGGCCTTCATGTTTGATGAACGCAGACCCACATCAGGCTCGTCGTATCCTAAAAGTGGTTTGCATGTAACCTATCAGCATACTCAATTCACTCGAGTATGGACGAATAACGCTTTAAGGATAACATCTTAGACGTGCTTCAGCCTGTCCTTTTTTCAGATCGTGGATTTTTCAGATTCCTTATTTTACAAAAAAAATATTATTCTGTAAATTTTTTAACAATCTTAAAGCGTTATTTTACTGATGGAAGCCAATAGTGTATCATCCATCAAGTTGATGAATCAGGACTTGATTCATCTTGACCGGTTCGATGGAACTAATTTCACGAGATGACAAGACAAACTGAAATTTCTTCTGACGGTACTGAAGATTTACTACATCTTAAATTCTAATCTTCAGCCATTGCCTGAAGCAACTGAAGCTGACACACTAGAACAAATAGCTGCTCGCACCAAACGAGCTAAAGATGAACTTTTGTATCGAGGACACATTCTAAATGCGCTCTCCGATCACCTGTACGATCTTTACCAACAGACGTCATCAGTAAAGGAGATCTGGGCCACTTTGGAGTTCAAATACATGGCTAAAGAAGAAGGTACCAACAAATTTCTCATCGCCAGGTATATTGACTTCAACATGGTAGATAACAAACCGCTGCTCCCAAAATCCAAGAACTGCAGCTAATAGTAAACAAAATCAAAGCCATTAAAATTGATTTTCCTGAATCATTCCAAGTTGGGGCTATAATTGCTAAACTGCCACCGATGTGGAAAGACTATAGAAAGAAGTTGTTGTATAAGACTGATGACTATACACTGGAACAAATCTAGAAATATCTTCGAATTGAGGAAAAATTCTGTAATCTCAACAAAAAGAATGATAATGGGAGTGCCTCGCCTAAGGTACATGCAGTAGAGAACACTAATAACAAGAATTCCGAGAAGAACGATTCCTTGAAACCCAATAAAGGAAAATTCAAGAAAAATGTCCAAAAGAAGAATGAAAAGTTCAAAGGCTCATGCCATGTCTGTGGAAAAATCGGGCACTATACTCGAGTATGCCGATATCGTAAATTTAAAAAAGTGGCAAGTGCAGTAGAAGAAGGCGAGATTGTGGTTATGATCACTTAAGTGAATACCATCTAAGGAAAGGTTCTCGGTTGGTGGTATGATACTACCGCTACTGTACATGTGTGCTACGACAGATCAACCTTTAAAACCTATAAGGAATTGACCGATGGTCAAGAAGTCCAAATGGCTAATGAAGTCTAATCGAAGGTTGTTGGCAAAAGAATTGTAGAACTAATATTCATCTTTGGAAAAAAAATGATTCTGACAAATGTCCTGCACATTCTAGACATGAGGCGAAACTTAGTTTCTAGGGACCTTCTACGTAAACTAGGAATAAGGGTGGTGTACAAGTCAGAAAAACTAATTCTATCCAAGAATGAGAACTTTGTCGGAAAGGAATATGCTTGTAACGGGATGGTCAAGTTTTCTCTGAATGAAAGTAGCACTTCTGCGTTTATGGTTGAATCCGTTGGACTGTGGCATGATAGACTAACCTATATAAGGTATAGTACTTTGAAGTTCATGACTGAGAATGGTTTAATCTCATACATAGACAATGAAACTAATAAATGTGAAGTGTGCATACGATCCAAAATGATGAAAAAACCTTTTTCAAATGTTGAAAGATCGTCTCAAATATTGAATTTTGTGCACAGTGATATCTGTGAGTTAAACAACATTCTTACTCGAGGAGGTAAATGGTACTTCATAACATTTATTAATGATTGCTCTAGATATATGTATGTTTATCTGTTAAAGAGCAAAGATGAAGCATTAAACATATTTAAAATATATAAAGCAAAAGTAGAGAATTAACTAAATATGAAGATAAAAATTCTCCGTAGTGATAGAGGAGGAGAATACTTATCCAATGAATTTGATAACTTCTGTGAAGAACATGGATTAATACATCAATGTACTCCACCATACACACCTTAACAAAACAGAATAGCTGAAAAAAAGAATAAAACATTAATAGAGATGGTCAACTCAATTGTAATAAGAGCAAAAGTTGCCACTAAGTCTATGGGGTGAGGCATTGCTTACAGCATGCCATATATTAAATGGAATTTCATCTAAAAATTATAAAATATCTCCATATAAAACATGGAGAGGAAGAAAACCTAACCTAGGATATCTTAAACTGTGGGGGTGTCTTGTATACTGCAGAACTCCTGATTAAAAAAGAACTAAGTTAGGACACATAGTTATTAAGTGCGCCTTCATAGGGTATGCACAAAATAGTAAAGCTTATAGACATTTAGACATAGAGTCTAATATAATAATAGAATTAAGAGATATTGAGTTCTTTAAGAACTCACTATCCTTGGAGTCAAAGGATAATGAAGTCCAAACTCCTGATAGAGAACCAGATAGCACAACTCCACAAATATTGAAAGCTTTTGTTAAACCTCGTATGAGTCAAAAGATAAAAATAGAGAAGAGTCTAGGAGATGGCTGCATAGACTCACAACGTGTCTTTTCTATCTTATAGAAGGAGATAGAAAAAATATTATAAGAAAAATACCTATAGTAATGACTATAGAAGATGATCCTAAAATATATAAAGAGGCTGTATCTTCTAGAGACTCAGTTTTTTGAAAAGAAGCTATAAACGATGAAATGGAATCTATAATGTCAAATCAAACATGCGAACTGGTTAACTTACCTCCAGGTTCTAGACCTATAGATTGCAAGTGGGTATTTAGAAAGAAATATCACACTAACGGGACTATCCAATCTTTTAAAGCTTGACTAGTAGCTAAGAGTTTTAAACAAAAAGAAGGGATAAATTACTTTGACACATATTTTACTATAGGTAGGATAACATCCATTAGGATATTATTTACGCTAGCTTCCATACATCATTTTCACATCCACCAAATGGATGTAAAGACCACATTTCTGAATGGTGACCTTAATGAGGAGGTATACATGAACCAACCTGAAGGATTCGTTCTACTAAGAAATGAAAATAAAGTATGTAGATTAATCAAATCTTGTATGGATTAAAACAAGTATGAAAATAATTGCATGAAAAGTTTGATTCTATAATACTATCTCATAGTTTCATGCATAATGTAGCTGATAAATACATATAATCCAAAGTAGATAATAGCTGCGTGGTTATTATTTGTCTGTATGTTGATGACATGTTAATAATAAGTAATTAAATGGAAGACGTGACTGAAACTAAGAGGTTTCAGTCTTCCGTATTCAAAATGAAGGATCTTGGACAAGTTGATACCATCCTAGGTATTAAAGTTAAAAAATATTGTGAGGGTTATACTTTGTGTCATCTCATTATATTGAGAAGATACTAAATAAGTTTAATCATCTAAATATAAAAGATATAAAAACTCCATTTTATTCAAGTATCAAGTTAAAAGAGAATACTGGAAGAATAATTTCACAATTGGAATATGCAAGTGCTATAGGGAGTCTTATGTATGCTGCATAATGCACTCGACTATGGAGTTTGAATTTATAGGCCTGGCTGCAACAGGCAAAGAAGCTGAGTGGCTAAGGGATCTTCTATTAGAAATTCCTTTTTATATAAAGCCTATATCGGCTGTGTCACTACATTGTGATAGTGAAGCCGCATTAGCTATAGCCTATAATGTCATATATAATGGTAAGTCTAGACATATCAGTCTTCGACATGATTATGTCAGACAATTGATTCGAGATGAAATTATTACTATTTTCTATGTGAAATTAAGCAATAACCTGACGACCTTTTTACAAAACCTCTACCGAAAGAGGTAGTAAAGGCTACATATAGAGGGATGGGGTTGAAACTCTTTAATCAAAGTTTCACCAATAATGGTAACCCAAACTAAAGTCAGAAAATCTCTAATTTCGAGTTTAATGGGTAAGAACAAGTAATTGATATGTGAAAATTTTTTCAATACTAAAATTATAAAATCTCACCATAATAGATAAGTACTGAGCGTTACAAAAGAGGGCTGAGTCTTATAACTCTTAATTAAATCCAGTGTAAAAAAAAGTGTCTTATAGTAACGAAGACATTGGAAAGATTTCACCTATATGAAGGTAGAGATGGTGTCGTCTCTCATGAGAATTAGGAGTTTTCTCTCGGGATCGTTTACGAAATAGGATAAGCATATAACCATTAATTGTGCTGAACAAGATTGTGGAAACTTTAACTAACATATAACGAATATGTGTATGGTTTCTCCGACTCTGTTATTTAGAAATAACTGGTTCAATGCTACGGAAACCAGTCATTTCGATAGAGTTTTGAGATACTTACACTAAGGGAAGATAAAAATTGAAAGATATATTTCTTTATGCATATAAGCTGATTATTATAGAAGAAATGTTTAATCGAGAAAATATATTTTTAAAAATCAAGTGGGGGATTGTTACAAAATGTTGATTTTAAAAAATATATATATTCTAAATATATTAAATATTATATACAAAAAGTGTTTGAAAAACACATTTTTTATGATTTTTGGGAATAGTCCCACATTGGAAAAAGAGAAGGAATTGTTCTGGTTTATATGAGGAGTGTGGAGTATTATAGTACTTACCCACATGGTCTAAAGGAAAATGGAACTCGCATGTTCTAGTGTGTAGCACCAGAACACTCGCACGCGCACACTCGGGCTCGGGCACAGGCTCAGTCTCGGTCTCGGTCACAGTCACGGGCTTGGTGCAAGGGCGTGGGCATGTGAGATAGTGCGGCTATAGAGGCGTTAATGACACACTTTACACTTCGCACGTGCGCATCGTGCCACAGTGGGTCACTCCTTTTGCGAATAAGAGCGAGACGTGTGCAAGTCGCGGTGCGACTAGGTGGCTAAGGTGAGTGGCTAGTTAGAAGGGAGATTAGAGGACTGAAAGAGAGGTCCTCCAATATATATATAAAGAGGCTAAATATGGCTGTTGCAACAGAAGTATAACTGCTGTGCCATTAGTGTAGAAACCATGCTGTAACTGCTGCATGGCTAGCCCAATAGATAGAAAATGACTAGCTATTGTCTCACAATAATCAGCATGCAACAACTTAATGGCCCATGCACAACAGTAAGAAAATAACCATAAAACGGTTAGTTTTCTCCAACAACTAGAAAGCGGTCATGAAATTTATTCCCTGTACCATAACCCCCAACCACCCCCAACCACCACAGCCTATATAAACAGGCCCTGAATGGGTTTCCAAACTATCTCTCAAAATACTTTAGCAGACCCATACGAACTGAGACAGCCACTTCTCTCCTATACTTCAGAAAGATAGCAAGGTTGAACCATTGCTAGAAGAACAGACCAACGGTGTGGTCTATAACGGTTCAACTAAACCAGTAGCTGAAGAACTGACCAGTGCAGTGGTTTAAATCACAAATGTTCTTCTCTTCTCTTTTCTTTTTGGGATTTTTCTTTTATTATAATTTTGCTAGATTGTGTGTAACAGAATTTCATTAGTGAACTTTCGTGTTTGCTGAACGCAGACCCATATCAGGCTCGTCGTATCGTAGAAGTGGTTTGCCTGTAACCTATGAGTATATTCAATTCACTTAAGTAGGGACAAATAATACTTCAAGGACAGCGTCCTAGACGTGCTTCAGCCTATCTTTATTTCAAAATTTGAATTTTTTGGATTCCATATTTTATAGAAAAAATATTATTCTATAAATTTTTCAACATTTAAGAGCTCATATTACAGCATGATTCTAAAAATGAGGTGTATTTGTGACTATACTATAGGAAAACAAAAGTTATTGAACGCACACCATTAAAATCTTCTCGAGAGCTATGCAAGTTTCAATGTTTTCCTTTATCCCGGTTGAATACAAAATAAATACATATTACAGTGGGCCTTATGAAGCTTTTAACTGTGAGAGTTCAATCACCACAGTTTCATGTGGTGTGGTCTATCCGAAATTTGGATACGATGGCTATTAGGAATGTACCCTAATAAGAGATTAAAAAAAAAGTATGAATAGACCGGTTAAAACACATACATCATGGTGGGCCCACGGGGCTTTTCCAGCACCGACCGGGTACTGGCCGTGTACCTACGGAATCCGAGTCGTCTTTCACCATGTGATGGCACATGGTTCATCCTTGTCAGAGGCGGCATTGATGTACAGCTGAAAATAAGGATGGTCCACTCGTCACGTGCTTCACCACCATATTATTACTAGAGACAAAATCATTCAACGTATACACGTGAGGCCAATCCATTCATCAGTCAGGTTCGCCACTAGATAATATATATCTGGTAGAAATGGATTTGAACAAAAAAAAAAAAAAAAACCCATTGCCTTAGTTTAAAGGTTCAACGTCCATTTGTGTGGCTCAAAAATCAGGTCATCCACTCATTAGGCATACTACTGTATATGGAAGGTTTGAAAGAAGAAAAAGCGGTCTACATGGCCTAAAGATGAGTGGACCGGCTTAATTTCCACGCCATGTCATACTGACTACGAATCCCACATCCTAACCCCTCATATATCACACGTCTGCCCTGATTGGGGGGATATTCAATCTTCTCTCGGGAATAGTTCCAGAGTCTATGATTGCATAACGTTGAACAGAAGTATATATGATCCACGCATAAATTGAAAAGTACTACAGGGACGCAATTCGCGACACGCTTACTAACTTAACACGTGTGAAAGATCAGGGCCATTCATCAGAAGGCGATCCATGCCCTGATCTAAAGATCTGGTGGGCTGTTGTGGGGACCTACGGGAACTGTGCATCAGATGCAACCCGTCCAATAGATGGGCCCGAATGGAAACTTCCATAGGCCAAGCAATAGAAAGTCAGGTGGGGGCCACACCACGAGGAGGAACAATTGGAAGAGGACACCCAACCGATAAAACCTTCCTCACTTTTTGTGAGGCCCACCGTATTGTGTGTATACCGTCTAACCCATTCATCAGACGTGCCCCACCACTATACCATTAACTCAGGTGGGTCACACCATGCACGTGAATTTATTGGTCTAAGAACACCGTGGACGGCGTGGATCAGCCGTGGCCCCACAGCAATCTGGTAAAACGTTAGAGAGAGAGAGAGAGAGAGAGAGAGTTTTCATACGGTGATTCCTTTGAGATTGATATTGGTCTTGTTGGCAAGCTCATTGTGTTTGATGATGGAATGTGCAAGCTGTGGAACGTAATGGCCAGCGTAGCTCTCACCTGCTATATAGAAATCTCTATTCTTATACTCTGGAAATCTCTCCAACCAGTTCACCAAGAACACATAAGCATCCTTTGCTGTTTGTCTGTCACCGCTCAGATCGTAATCTGACGTCGTGTTTGAGTAGGAAAACCCCACCCCAGCCGGTGACTCCAAGAACAATACATTCGCCACTGTAACAACACCATTCCAATCCAACACATTAGACAAAAGGGGAAAAAAAAACCCAAAATCAAGAGAAGAATAATGAAAATAATAAGAATAATCTCACCTTTGTTCCAAGCGTATTTGTTCCGATAGAGTGTTTTACCGTCGCTCATTACTCGAAAAGGTCCTAATTCTTCCATTGCTCCAAACCCAAGTGAAGAACAACCAGGCCCTAAGAAGACATAAACATAAATGTTTATTGCAATTAATATAGTTAAGGGTATGTTTGGATGCACTATCCAACTGAATCAAAATAATTTTTACAATATGTGGACACAACTAGATTGTATTTTCCTTAGCATTTAATAAAGGAAAAGGTGATGATCAGTGAGATTATCCTTAATTGCATTCATATGAAACAATGGAAGAACTATCATATTTCTTCCATTACTCAACAAGACATAAACGTTAATCAGAATTAATATTGATAACGGCGTGTTTGGATGCACTATCGAATAAAATCCTAATGGTCAGTGCAATATATGGAAACAACCGAATTGCACTTGTTATTAATATTAAGGCTTCATTATCTGAGTTGGCTACCAATTCAAAGGCTAATTCCTCATTTGGAATACTAGGATTTTGCAATCAAATGCATTTGTACATCCAAACACGGCCTAAACCAAATTCTTATTTCAATTCGACGTGGATCCTAATCAAATATACACATTGACAAGGATCAAACACCTACCACTGTTTATCATTAGCACCAACGATAATCTAGATTAATTACCTCCATTGAGCCATAAGAGGAGAGGTTTGGAGGCATTATGAAATTCCACAGCCTCAGCAAAGTAGTAAAAGAGAGCCCTACCGGTCTTCTCATCGACAGTAACATAACCTCCATAATGAGCAAAATCTATATTCTCTGGCTGGCCTGGTAGCTTTATGATCTTGTCTTTCTCCTTTGATCCTTGCTGGGGAATAAGAAGATGATCTGATTCGACGACTTCGGTCTCGAAAGGGCGGTCGTTGGTGGGCCCACGCTTCTTCAAGAACGACTTGAGAGCGTCGCTTTGTCTGGCATCGATTTTCAATGGAGCAATGCATAGTAAGAGAGAGAAGATGAAGAAGAAGAAAAGGGAACTGGGCTTCTTCACCATCTTTCTTTTATTCCTTCCACCCACAAATGTCAGCTGATGGAGGAAGGATAGAAGAGAGAGAGAGACTGTAGTATTTATATACATAGAGAAAGGAAACGTGATTCAAATCATCTTTGAATTGAGGGAAGGGATCCGGATACGTAAGGAATTTGTTTGCATGTTTCCAAATTTAATACAATTAGTGCTGTTGATTCCGGATTTTGCTGCCGTGATTGGATACAATATGATCCAAGTTTGGATATGGGGATCATTTTTTAATGATCCAAACCGTTCCATGGATGGGCCTGGCCGTGGATTGAGATACCCAAAAAGGAAATTATCAGATTGGAACGTTTCGACCATTTGATCCTTCGACTTGTTTTCTTTAAACATGGGCAGTCTCCCTAACCGTTGTTTTTGCGGGACATTGGGCTGGAGTCTCGGGCCTTCCAATTTTGGACGTGGATTGCGATCCTACCCCGCCCGGACGGACTCGGTCCTGGTAGGGGCTCCATGGGGCCCACTGTGATGTATGTATTTTATCCACACTGTACATATATTTCAAAATATGAGCCCCAAAAGCAGGTAGATCCGATGCTCAAATGGGCCACCACAAGAAATAATAGGGATTGAACGCCTACCGTTGAAAACTTCTTAGGGGCCACGGAAGTTTCCGATGAAACTGATATTCATGTTTTCACTTCATCCATGTCTATGTGATCTTGTGAACAGGTTAGGTGCTGAATAAACATCACGGTGGGCCCTATTAAGGTTTCAACTGTAGCAACATTATCACCACTGCTTCCTATGGTGGGGCCCATTTGAGCCTTGGATTTGCCTCCTCTTTGCGCTAATCCCTTATAATAATATTTTAAAATGGATGGACGGCGTTTATAAAATAAATACATCATGGTGGGCCCTACAGAGCCCCTGACCGGACCGAGTCCGTCCAGGCGGGTGTAGGACCCAATCCGCGTCCTCTTTAAGTCTCCCCACGCTGCTTCGGAGGATCCCTGACTGTTGGGCCTACTGCGATGTATGATTCTTATATCCACGCCGTCCATCCGTTTTTCCTTATTATTTTAAGGGTATGACCCCAAAAATGCAGCAGATTCAAATTAAAACTGGACAACACCACAGGAAATGATAATTGACCATTAAAATCTTACTGGGGCTACAAAAGTTTTGGACCAAGCTGATATTTTTATAGTCCTTTTATGCAGGTCTTTGTGACCTTTTCAACCGGTTGGACAGGAAATAAAAATTCCGGTGGACCCAATAAGTTTTTAATGGTGGCCGTTCATTCACCATTATTTCCTGTGGTATGGTCCACCTGATATTTAGATTGGCTGTATTTTTGGGCTAGTATCCTTAAAATGATCCGGTGAAATGGATGAACGGCGTGGATTTAAAACACATACATAAAGATTGGCCCCACGATCAGGGAACCACCGAAGCCCAGTCCCTTCCCGGTGACGTGGCCTTCTTGCCGTCCCTGTTGGCGGAATCTCTGTCGGGCTGGAACCTCGATTGCGGAAGCGGATTAGGTGTTAACCCTTACCTAGATGATGTGTTATATATCCACGCCGTCTGTCCGTTTCTCCAGCCTATTTTAAGCTAGGGTCCCAAAAATAACGCTTATTTTCCATCCAACCTCTTGACAATGTCAAGAAGATCTTGCTAATGGGAAAATACAAGGATCAGATTAATCCAAAAACTTTTGTAGCCCATATATATTTTTTAACGACCATTCACCATTGTTTTTAGTGGTGTGGTCCACCTGAGATTCTTCTTAAGGCTTGAGATAGCCGCATAAAGTGAAATGAAAAAACAGATGGACGGCATGGACATATAAAAAATACATCTAAGGTAGGCCCCGCGTTGTCAGAATAACACTCACTCTGGTGTTATCGGGTAACACGTCAGGCTGCGGTGGGTATTGAACGGATCTGTGTGGGCCCGCAATGTTGCGTGTGTTTTATCCATGCCGTCCATCTAATTTGGATCATTATTTTAATACATTAGCCCAAAAAGGAGGTAGATCCAGATCTCAAGTGGACCACGCCATAGAAAATAGTGCTATTTGAATGCTCACCATTGAAAACTTCTCAAGGTCCACTGTAAGGTTTATTTGCCATCCAATCTGTTGATTAGGTCAAAATGGTCCAGATGAAGGCAAAACAAAATATCAGATTCATTAAAAGCTTTTGTGGCCCCAAAGAAGTTTTTAACGGTGGGTGGGTGTTCAATCACCACGTTTTCCTGTGGTACGGTCCATCTGATATTTTGATCAACCTTAATTTTGGGCTCATGCCCTAAAATGATCTGGAAAAATGGATTAACCGTACGGATAAATCACATAAATCATGGTGGGGCCCACAGAGCATCGTCTAGTACGTAGCTAGTATCTTCTGATGGTGTTAACAGGCAATCCGCATCCCCGCGGCTGTGAAACCAATCCGTAGGCGGGGGACGGGACGGCTCACTGTCGCTCTTCTGTCTTCCCCTCCACTCTGTTAGTCAGGAGAAATTTAGGCTTGTGGACCCCACCTTTTAGCCAGCTGTTTTTGTGGAGGAATACAAACTTTATTTTGCAACTTAGACCCGCACGTGCATATTTCAAATTTCAGGACGAAAATATCCCTCCTTTCAAGCAAACAGATTGGGTACTCCGCCTACCACCAGCCAATGGCGGATGGTCGGTGGTATGTGGACCCCACCTTGATGTGTGTTTTTCATCCATGCCGTCCATATATTTTTCTAGATCATTTTATGGTATGAGACCAAAATTAAGATATATCCAAATCTCAAGTGTACCATATTATAGGAAACAGTGTTGAATGAGCATTAACCATTAGAAACCTTTAGGGGGCCTACTGTGATGTTTGTGAGAAATTCTGTAAGCCCCGTATCCTAAACCGTACCATTTCATAGACTTCCGCGGTCTTACCGGTCGAATTCCAGCAACCTTCGACCCTTAACCAATATTTGCGTGCGACCCTAATTCGTATGCCGTCAACCCATATCGACTCAACCCAAGACCTTTACCATAGCGACCGCGCCGTCGCTGCGGTTCCGATGCCGCGACTTGCGCGCCAAGGCGATACCCTAGTCAAGAGATGTAGGCTAACGTTCGGTGCGAAGAAAACGCCGCACGTTGCGAAACCCAAGAGAATCATTACGAGGTGCCACATCAATCCCATCAATCCCATCAATCCATCACATGTCAAGTACACATCACCTCTCACCCATTCCCAAGCAACTACAAAAGTCAAGAATTTCTTACAAGCCCATACCTCTCTTACACCAAAAGCCCTCAAAGTCAAAAAGTTCTTACACCACCCATGCTTTTCTTACACAAATGGCTACAAAAGTCAAGATTTTTTTACACCCATCACTCACCACATCCATCACCCATCTCTCTTTCCCTTTACAACTCTCTCTCTCTCTTTCTCATTTTCAAACTCAAAAAAATCTAAGGAGAGAAATCCCATACGTATGAGAATTCTCCAAGCCTCTTCCTCTCTTTCAAAACTTCAAGTGTGGCCCACTTTCCTACCCTATGATCTCCTATCCTAACCATCCCTCTCTTTCAAAACTTCAAGTGTGGCCCACGACCCATTATAATATGATGTCCAGATCAGTCCGATTTTCAGGACAAATTTATTTATGTAAATGAATTAAAATATTTACAAATGTCCAAAAATTTTGAAATTTTTTAGGGGTATGGTCCACTTATGTTAAAACCCACGTACAAAATTTCAGGACCAATGGACCCCTGTACACACCGTGGTGAGGGCCGGACTGGCCCACCACGTTGGGACATCCAGGTCTGTCCAATTTTTTCTGGACAGTTTTTTTTTTTGTTTAAATTAATTAAAATACTTAGAGATATTTAAAAATTATGAAATTTTGTGGGAGTGTGGCCCACCTATGGAAGTATCACTCTGTGAAATTTCAACCTCAAGTGACCTCGTTTGGGTATCCAAAAGAATGAACCAAGATGGTTGGACTCCCAGATTTTTTCTGCTGTGCAGTCCAGCAATACGCCTTGATAAAAAATCATAATTCAAAAATATTTCTTCTAATAGTGGGCCACCTTTTTGGGTTTTCTCTCATTGTATGCATGATGAGGGACCTTGGCCCTCAATTTTCAGAGTTTTAAAGGCCTTGGACCCACTCCAAGGGAGTGCCCAAATTTAGGACAGTAACATGTTATAATTATGCTGGCCTTGGGCTGAAATTTTGAAGAGTGGGGCCCACCATATTATAAAGATCTTAGAGAAAATGATTTATACCTTTAGTTCCTTAAATATTGGGCTTAATGAATGCACTTTTGAGGCCCACCATAGTTGAATTTAATTGGGTCCATGAATGTAGCTAGTTGTTGAACTATTTAAGGCCCATAGAGTGGACCCATTTGATGTGTTCCAAGGCCCATGGGATTAGGCCCATTTGATGTAATTTAAGGCCCATAGAGTGGACCCATTTGATGTGCTCCAAGGTCCATGGGATTAGACCCATTTGATGTATTTTAAAGCCCATGGGATTAGACCCATTTGATATGTATAAGGCCCATGGGTCGAGAACCATTTGATGCAATCTAAGGCCCACAGGTTATGACCCATTGCAATGCACATAAGGCCCATTGGTGCGGCCCATTGATGTGGCCCATTTGATGAGTAAAAGGCCCATATGACATGGCCCATTTGATGTATTTAAGGCCCAATGGGGTGTACCTTAGGTCCATTGCAATGTGTGATCCCAACCTGGTTTACGTAATGTTATTCACTACGGGCTACACCTTGGGAGCAATGTTGGTTTGACGTCCACATTGCGAGTATAATGTTGGTTAAATGTCCGCATTGCGACTCTCCCTAGGGCCCATTGGTAGGCCCGTACTTGTTGTATGCAAGCCGTCTAGGCCAGCTGCATTGTAAGGATAGGGCATTACTTTATAACATGCTTAGTATAACTCCATGACGCCCAGCCCATTTGTATCGGTCCATTTGATCGACCTGCTCGTATCGGCCATTTGATTAATTTAGCCTATATGATTGATTAGGCCCATCTTGATATATTTGTGGCCTGTTGCTAAGGCCATATATGAGGCCCGTTGTTGAGGCCCATCTTGATGTGTATGAGGCTCGTTGTTGAGGCCCACCTTGATGTGTATGGAGCCCGTTGTTGAGGCCCACCTTGATGTGTATGAGGCCCGTTGTTGAGGCCCACCTTGATGTGTATGAGGCCCGTTGTTGAGGCCCACCTTAAATATATATGAGGCCCATGTTGCAAGGCCCATTATGATGTATACAAGTCCCATGGGTCATGGCCCATTACATTGTATGTAAGGCCCAATTGGTGCGGCCTATTCGATATATTTATTGGGTCCATGTCATTAGGCTCATCCTGTTGTATTGGTGACCCGCCCATTGAGGCTCACTCATGGTATATATTTGAGGCCCATGTGTAGGGCGCACTTATTGTGTATTTAAAGCCCATGAGTTGTGGCTATAGTGATGTATATTAAGCCTATGTGATGTATCCCATACTGATGTGTATTAGACCCAGGTATGTGACTCACCAGCGAAGTATATTTGAGGCCCATTGTGATATATCTGAGGCCCATGGGTGCGACCCATCCAGATGTATTTGAGGCCTATGGGCAAGGCCCATTGTGATATGTGTTAGGCCCATGACCAGGGCCCACCTGTTTCGTATATTTGGCCCTTGTGTGAGGTCATGTGCCCATTATATATTTGATTCTATGTGGGCTAGTCCTTGGGGGCAATGTGTTCACTCCCCAAGTGCAGGGTTGTGATGTAGTAATAACTCGGTAAGACCGAGGTCGAATCCCAAGGGACTGAAACTTGTACGAATTCTAAAACTAAGTAGAATTAGAATTAGGATGAGATGAAATCTAAATTAATTAGCAATGATGGAATAATCGTAGAATAATTAATCTAAAACTTAGGAAAATTCAGAGAAGGGTAACTAGGGATTCAGAGGATCCACTTGTAGAGATCAGGGAGATCTTATGCCTGCTTCAAGAATCATGGAATTTACTGAACTGCCGTTGATCTAGTTTTCAAAGAGATAAAAGGTATATGAATTAGAATGGATTCCATCACAAAACCATGCCCAAGAGACTGACGAACAACAGAATTAAGCTAATTACCAACCAATCAATCAATGCATGAAGGTCAAGAAGGGTACCGACATCCAACCATGCCCAGGAGACTATGGTGAACAACGGGACGTCCTGACGTCATAAACATAAAGGTAGAAGGATATGATCAAAGTCATTGCAGACCCATTGTAATTTCAGTCACAACAGACCATTAAAGACAAAAATATGCCATTAATTAAACTAGCATCAACATTAATTCAATTCATAAATTAAGCAAAAATCATAAATTAAACTCTCCAATCTCACTACAAGCCTCACCCCTTAGCCCTATCTAAGAGGTTTAGCCTAGAGTGAGCATGATTAGGCTAAACATCATAAAAGAAATAAAAATAATACTAAAAAAATAAAATAAATAATTGTTACTCTCTTTCTGCTCTCTGATCCACGTCCAAGCCCAAGTTGAGATTGAATTCCTAGCTTGGATCTGAATGTCCCTCCCTTCTCTCTCTCTCCCCTTTTTATAAGCACTACAGGTGGTGGTGGAGACGGCAGAAGAGGTAATGCGAAAGTTTGCGTGCGTAGCCTTTACGCATAACAGATTGTCGCTGACGTTTTTCGTAACTTCCCTTACGTAGCCAAGAACAGGTCCTCTTTACTCCCCTATTACTATGATTCTGTCCAAAATACTAACGTCCCCTGGGGTTTTTTTGGGATGGCCTACATGATAGACGGTTCAGATCGGCCATCCGATCATTAATGGTGGGCCAGGATGATCCGGAACGTCCGGTTTTTCTGGATTCGCGTAACAAAGCCATCGTAAGGAGCGCTGGCTGACGGTGGGGCCCACTCCTTCCGATATCTATGAAATCCACTCCGTCCATTAGCTTCAAAATGAAAAACCAGCTAGAAACGTGTACTTTTTCTTGAGTTTAGTGCGGCCTACGTGTTAAATATTTTCACCGTCTATCTTGCATTTTGCGATGGGAATTGCCTGATTGCATGCATGGAACCAAGTAGAAACCTTGACAACGGTTTCTAACACCTCTTGAATCGAATGGACGGTTTTGATCATAGGTTTGATGGACGGTGTGGACTCACGAACATCACACCGGGTCCCCTGTTCGGCCGCTGGAAGACAACGTGTGAACGCTGATGACGAGCAATGTGATTGGTGAGCCCTTGATTGAAGCCGGAGATGCAATCCATTCTGACCATTGTGTTTTTCAGGAAAAATCGGTCGGAAATGGAATTGACTGGCTTGAATTTGGTGTGGCCCATTATGATCTTTGTTCTATCGTTTCTTCTCCGTTTGGATCTGTCAAGTCCCTGCAACATCTGAGGAAATCGGGCTGTCGATCAGGGTACGGTCGGTTTGACCTCCTCAACCCAATGAACGGTGTAGATTATTGAAATAGACTGTGGTTGCGGCCCACCAGGAATCAAACGCAACTCCCTGTTTGCATAAATCCTGGTTTCCAAATCCTGTCGGGTCAGCGACTGCTGAACTTGTTCATTGGTTCAGTGCACCTCCTGTGCACGTGAGATGTGTATGCTCACAATATGTAAAGTGGGTCCCATATTGATGTTTCTAGAAATCCACTCCAACCATTTGTTTGGTCTCCCCTTTTAAAGCGTTGAGACTAGATTTGAGGCAATTCCAGATATCAGGTGGGCCCAGAATCAATGGTTTATGGGCTGATCTATCAGTTGGGGCACTTCCATAGTGATCCAATGGTTGAAATTTTACGTGTACGGTTAATTTATGACCCTCATTCCCTGTATGAAGTTTCGAGCTAAACGAATGGTGGAAACCCTGTAATCTTGCATTCTGGATCAATTTTGGGCCACTTGAACTTCAGTTTCTCAATTTTTGCAGATCCCTGGCATGTAATTCCGTCGATCTTATTCCCTTGGAGTCCGTCCCTGGCCTTGGTGTCTTCAGATCGTTAAATCCATGCTTTAAACACCTATTTTCAGTTCAAGCTCATAAAGACACCCTACATCACAAACATGATTAAATCTAGCTATTAGACAGTACAAAGTTCGTAAATTCCGGCAATAACTGGGGTTTAATATGCAATATTTGACCCTCAATAGAACCCCCAACTAGCATTTTGCTAGTCCCGAGCAAAGTATGCGAAAAATAAGTTGAGAATTAGAAGATGATTCCTATGAACTCGAATGATTCTTTCGAAAAATAATTCAGATATTAGAATTTTAAGATTCATGAATGTTAGGAATTATTTTCTCCTGGACTTAGGTACCCATTAAACTTCATAATTACGTTTAAGGTATTAATCCATCAATTAGAACAATTCTAAACGTTGAGTTCCATGGGCGTATAATGTAATATCGACTTATCAACATTAAGATTCACTTCGTTATTGCATGAAATCATAGGTAATCAACAGGAGAATTCATGATAACCAAACTTGCCTCATAAATTCCATCTTTTGATCTTTTCAACTTTTTATTTTTCCATTAATAGTCATGCCAAGAAGAGGAATCAAATCCTTACCAATAGGGAGCAAACCTATGGTGAAGACCGTACTCCTAGACCTTTTTCACATATCATTCATGGGGAATTAACTCCACACCTATAGGGAGAAAACCTATGGTGAAGATTAATTACCCAACCTTTTCAATTTTTATACTATGATGGCAAGATATTTCAGGCTGGTTCCTTTCATGCTCAGTGATTACCAAGTTAATCTTTCGATATGGAACTGAAATCTAAATGTGTAGGCGAGACGTGACATGTGAAATCATGATTCAATCAATATTTACAACTTCTAATTCTGGATTAACTATTCAACTTAACTGTGAAATTTAACAGATACTGAATCCAAGAGTCATCACTTATCTCGAAATTCTAAATCTAAGATGGCCGTCAAAATCACTTCGAATTCACAAAAAATTTCACAAAATTTTAAAAATTTTCACAATTTTTGCTCAAGACTAAGAGAATATTGATTAGGCAACCTAATCTCCCACCCCCAACTAAAATCTACATTGTCCTCAATGTAAAAGATATGAGCATATAATGCACATGGGACAACGAAAGTAAATGAGAAGTGATGGGAAGATAGTACCTGGATAACGTATCGAGAGAGATTTTTCAAGAGATCGCTGGGAGAGAGCAGGTTAGTATGAGAGAAAGAAAAATAAAAATAAAATCCTACCTATACCACTTTCGCAGGTGCTCTCGATTGCATTTAGCATATGCAACAAGCCTTTAAACCCCTAGGTTACCCCTAGTGGACGAGTTGTAGTCTCGTGAGGGCTTGTAGTAATGTTACCCACAAACATTGAATTGATCATGCCGCAAGGTTCCCCTTCCGGCCAATATCTTGATAAGTTTCTCAGTAGGTTCCTCAACAGGATCATTCAAAAGCCTTTTTTGGAATAGGCTTGGGCGACCTAGAGCATGACTTTCCAGAGAGAGTTATGTACCTCATAAAATTTTTTTCATTGAATTGCTTGAGGTATCTGTGATATATACGATTCACCTATGACAACAGAAGTTTCAACGTTAGTATCGCATGGTGAATCAGAGACTACAAGTAAATAAAGTTTAGAAAATTTTTTAAGAAGTGATGTAGTCTCAACACATTCCGAAGCTCCAAACTTCGGTTGGATTTTCATCTCCTCTTCCTTTTCTGGTAGACGTTTAGGCTCAGGGGAAGAGAGGGTTTCAAAATAAGAGTTTTCTTGGTCAGTGATGACTATCGAGATGTTGTCTCGCAAGGCATCCGCTTTATCTCTTAACATGGAATTGTTTGAAACTACAAAGTGTGCCAAACAATCCCAAGAGTTAGGAAGTTCAGCTGAGTGTGACTTATTATGGCTTGTGATGATCTGCCCAAAGAATCCATCGTCCTTGAAAGTGGATGGAGGTACGCTCTCTTGCTCCAATCCTGCACAGACAGATTGAAGATCACTAGGTGAAGCATTAATGTGATCACTCTGTTCATTGAAATTACTCAATTGAGGCGTTGAATTGTCAAATATGTGCAACTTAGATGGTGGCCTCAACTGAGTGGTTTCAAATTTCAGAGTCGTAGTGGGCAACTCCTCCTCCCGAATTATATCATCAGTTAATTCAGGGGAGTGGTCCAAACATGTTTTACAAGAGTTCGAAGGGTCGGTCAGAAGGGGCTCATCCTCCACCTTTAAATCAGACATGTCAGGTGAGGGGAGTGGCTCATTATGACTGACTACTTCATGTACGTCTTGATTATTGATCTGGACCAAACTTGAGAGGGATTCCATAGGGACTGTGGTTGAACATTCAGGATCGTAATCATGTTCTAGTCCAGTGCAGTGCACAGTTGGGATGGGATTGCCTTCCTCACATTATATTCCTAAATTCGGTTGATGTTCGAATAAACTAACCTCCTCATCATTGAAATCTTACGTGTCATGTAAGGAAGATGTGTCATCATCAATGTATTTAAAAGATACCAATGTATCTTCACCATTCTTTCGAACAGTCATCGAGATCGACTCCTCAGGAAATTGAACCACATGCTCATTAAGGGAATCCCACTCCTCATTCCAAATTCCAGATTCTTTTAAAAGTGAATGCGGATCACTTTTCTTGCATTGTATTTCTAGATTGGGTTGAGGCTGAGACGACCTATCCTCCATTAGCCTATCAAGGCGTGATTCAAGCGCTTCTACTAATTTCCTCATGCCAGCAATATAGTCTGTATAACTAAGAGATTACTCCTCCTGGATCGTTTCTGGTGGATATTCATAAGTGGTTGATCCACGGGAGTTATTACCGTGATGTTTTACTGGCTCATCTTCGAAATTTTTTTGTTTCCACTGATCAGAATCATACGGGTCATCTGTCGGGGGTTGATAAGCGTTATCATTCCAATAATCACGTAATGTTCTCTTAACTCGTGGAATGCAATTATTCTCCTGCAGATAATCACCGAAAGTCTTCTTAATTGGTGGAGCATCATATTCCGATTGGTTCTTGAAGATATTTTCAAAAAATTTTTGAGGCATAAGTCGTTTTCCATAAGCTATCTCAACATACGGACGTGCCCACTCATTCATATACATGATGAAAACTTTATTCTAAATCTAATCCTAAAGAATAGAAGAAAAGATCCTACAATAATATGGAAAGCAGGTAGAGGAGAAGTTTGAGAGAAGTTACCAGATTGGAGTAATATGTTAAGAACCTAAAAAACAAAACAAAATAAGTTAGTTTCTAGAAATAGAAAGTCTAAGAATAGAAAATTCCTAATTAGAAGTAAAATAATTTCTAGATAAAAAGAAGAAATTCTTAAAAAAGAAAGTAGAAAATAAATTAGGAACATCTTAAACTAGAAAATAGAAATTAGAAAGATCTTACTGAATTAGAAGTTTTTATCTTAAAATCCTACAAAACAAATAGGTTAGTTTCTAAAAATCAGAAAAAATTAGAACCTAATCTTAAACTAATCCCAAAACTAATCAATTTCAGAAAATCGTAGCCGTCAGTCCCCGGCAACGGCGTCAAAAACTTGTTCACTCCCCAAGTGCAGGGTTGTGATGTAGTAATAACTCGGTAAGACCGAGGTCGAATCCCAAGGGACTGAAACTTGTACGAATTCTAAAACTAAGTAGAATTAGAATTAGGATGAGATGAAATCTAAATTAATTAGCAATGATGGAATAATCGTAGAATAATTAATCTAAAACTTAAGAAAATTCAGAGAAGGGTAACTAGGGATTCAGAGGATCCACTTATAGAGATCAGGGAGATCTTATGCCTGCTTCAAGAATCATGGAATTTACTGAACTGCCGTTGATCTAGTTTCCAAAGAGATGAAAGGTATATGAATTAGAATGGATTCCATCATAAAACCATGCCCAAGAGACTATGGCGAACAATAGAATTAAGCTAATTACCAACCAATCAATCAATGCATGAAGGTCAAGAAGGGTACCGACATCCAACCATGCCCAGGAGACTATGGTGAACAACGGGACGTCCTGACGTCATAAACATAAAGGTAGAAGGATATGATCAAAGTCATTGCAGACCCATTGTAATTTCAGTCACAACAGACCATTAAAGATAAAAACATGCCATTAATTAAACTAGCATCAACATTAATTCAATTCATAAATTAAGCAAAAATCATAAATTAAACTCTCCCATCTCACTACAAGCTTCACCCCTTAGCCCTAGCTAAGAGGTTTAGCCTAGAGTGAGCATGATTAGGCTAAACATCATAAAAGAAATAAAAATAACACTAAAAAAATAAAATAAATAATTGTTACTCTCTCTCTGCTCTCTGATCCACGTCCAAGCCCAAGCTGAGATTGAATTCCTAGCTTGGATCTGAATGTCCCTCCCTTCTCTCTCTCTCCCCTTTTTATAAGCACTACAGGTGGTGGTGGAGACGACAGAAGAGGCAATGCGAAAGTTTGCGTGCATAGCCTTTACGCATAACAGATTGTCGGTGACGTTTTTCGTAACTTCCCTTACGTAGCCAAGAACAGGTCCTCTTTACTCCCCTGTTACTATGATTCTGTTCAAAATACTAACGTCCCCTGGGGTTTTTTTGGGATGGTCTACATGATGGACGGTTCAGATCAGCCATCCGATCATTAATGGTGGGCCAGGATGATTCGGAACATCCGATTTTTCCGGATTCGCGTAGCAGAGCCATCGCAAGGAGCGCTGGCTGACGGTGGGGCCCACTCCTTCCGATATCTATGAAATCCACTCCGTCCATTAGCTTCAAAACGAAAAACCAGCTAGAAATGTGTACTTTTTCTTGAGTTTAGTGCGGCCTACGTGTCAAATATTTCCACCGTCTATCTTGCATTTTGCGGTGGGGATTGCCTGATTGCATGCATGGAACCAAGAAGAAACCTTGACAACGGTTTCTGACACCTCTTGAATCAAATGGATGGTTTTGATCATAGGTTTGATGGATGGTGTGGACTCACGAACATCACACCGGGTCCCCTGTTCGGCCGCTGGAAGACAACGTGTGAACGTTGATGACGAGCAATGTGATTGGTGAGCCCTTGATTGAAGCCGGAGATGCAATCCATTCTGGCCATTGTGTTTTTCAGGAAAAATCGGTCGGAAATGGAATTGACTGGCTTGAATTTGGTGTGCCCCATTAAGATCTTTGTTCGACCGTTTCTTCTCTGTTTGGATCTGTCAAGTCCCTTTAACATCTGAGGAAATCGGGCTGACGATCAGGGTACGGTCGGTTTGACCTCCTCAACCCAATGAACGGTGTAGATTATTGAAATAGACTGGTTGCGGCCCACAAGGAATCAAACGCAACTCCCTGTTTGCATAAATCCTGGTTTCCAAATCCTGTCAGGTTAGCGACTGCTGAACTTGTTCATTGGTTCAGTGCACCTCCTGTGCACGTGAGATGTGCATGCTCACAATATGTAAAGTGGGTCCCATATTGATGTTTCTAGAAATCCACTCCAACCATTTGTTTGGTCTCCCCTTTTAAAGTGTTGAGACTAGATTTGAGGCAATTTCAGATATCAGGTGGGCCCAGAATCAATTGTTTATGGGCTGATCTATGAGTTGGGGCACTTCCATAGTGATTCAATGGCTGAAATTTTACGTGTACGGTTAATTTATGGCCCTCATTTCGTGTATGAAGTTTCATGTTGAACGAATGGTGGAAACCCTGTAATCTTTCATTCTGGATCAATTTTGGGCCGCTTGAGCTTCAGTTTCTCTATTTTTGCAGATCCCTGGTATGTAATTCTGTCGATCTTGGTCCCTTGGAGTCCGTCCCTGGCCTTGATGTCTTCAGATCGTTAAATCCATGCTTTAAACACCTATTTTCAGTTCAAGCTCATAAAGACACCCTGCATCACAAACACGATTAAATCGGGCTATTAGACAGTACAAAGTTCATAAATCCAGGCAATAACTGAGGTCTAATATGCAATATTTGACCCTCAACACAATGTTGGTTAAAAGTCCACATTGTTGACGCCGGTTATTGATACCGTTTATGAGTATATGACATCATAACATCATGATACATGCCCATTCGCATCATCTGCATGTTTGTTATGAGATGTGATTGACAATTGCATATGTCATTGGGCAGGATGATGTGAGACTCCCTGATAGGTGGAGATTATCTCACATGAGCGCATGACATGCGCAGGATTGATGCATGATTGGATTGTATGACTCATGCATCTTGCATTGTGTTATGATTACCATACGCCCTAGTGACATCAGGGCCGTAGCCTCCACAGGCATATTGTGGATGGCCAGATGGGACACCAAAAATCTGTTCGAGCATCAGGCCGCCATAGATGGCCCTGGGTGAAAATCCCTAAATACCCTCTTGGTTCCAGAGGATGCTCCAACGTCTAGACCGAGTGGGTAGATGAGCGTTGAGTACCAATTACCAGATGGCTGTGCTCTCCACTGTGTCGTAGTCGGTTGGAAGGGGGTGCGGCCTTACCCGCCTGAGGGAGTAGGCATGACTAGGCTAATTTTGACCAGCTCGAGGAATGGGTCCATTATCGGCGAGTTGGGTAGGTATTGACAGACTACTGACAGGCAAATAGTGAGGTCTTTTCCACTTACCCAGTTGTGCGCTTGATTGGGGCGACAGGTGGTGTGAAGTGTAATAGACCCCGGTGATTTCTCCAGAGAGGAACCGTACTGATATGAGGACTGAAATGATATTATGATACCCCGTCACTGTTGTGCATGTGGGCGGGCGCACGTGGCGGACGCTGATGTGGGCGGGTGTGATGTGGGCGGGGCTGAGGCCTGGGCGAGCTACCACACTGGGCGAGCTACCAGCGGTTGGCAGGCTACTGTGCTGATAGGCTATTGAGTAGGAGTTGCATACTCATTCATTCATCCATTCACTATCCACTCGGGCCGGTGATGCGCAACTAATTGTTGTATATCTTCGCTATGGTAAGGATTTCGGTTGGGCATGCGACTAACCTGAGATCAGGAGTTTACCACGTTGAGTCAGACAATTCAAATTTAGGTATGGGACTGGTTTGGATAGAGGTTCCTTGTGGTGGACCCCGTAACCTGCAATACTACGTACTATCGTCCCGACATCACACTCCAGCATGGTCATTCCATTAGCGCCATATACTGCATATTCCATTACATCTTCGACGTGTGGCATTGTGGGTTGTTATGTTTCTGTATTCCTGTGACTTAGATGAGAGATGATATTTGTTAGCTCTTTCGAATTGTGTATTACATTATGTCCTTGTCATTCGATATTTGATTATCTATGACTCATCATTTGCATAACTGTCCTATATTACGTATTCTGATATTGATTAACTTATGGACTTGTTTATACTTCCGCTTATTCTGTTATCGCATGATTATAATCTTGTCAGTATTTCTGTTTACGCTGATAATTTTTGCTCTTATCAGTGTTTCTGCTTATTCAGTCATTGTATGGTTTATGGATTAATAGCTTTCCGGTATTGTATGATTATGATATTGTATTAAATACTTGGCACTTATCTCGTGCACACACTTACACCACCCTCTAAGCTTTCTATAAGCTTATGCACGATAGATGCGTGCAGGTGATGTTAGGTTGCAGCAGCATTGAGCTTGGAGCGTGCAACTATTTTCTGGAGCTTTGATTTTGATATATATATTTTCCGTTCAGCATTGTATTCAAATAATTTTATTAGTAGATATGTGATGATGATGTTGCCTTTATGATTTCGGTAAACTTGTGGTTATGCTTATTACTAGTTAAATGTACAAAAAAAAATCCTCCTTGTAGGATCTCAGGATCGAAAATCTAGCATATGAATGCTAGGAGCCGAGAATGGGGTACTATGGAGGCTGTCGGCACCGGATTCGGCGATCGGGATTCCTGTGAATCCAATTTTTGGGTTTGGGGTGTGACAAATCCTCCTCGTCTAAGTTCATTCATAGGGTCAAAAAGACCTGGATGAAGAGGAAAAATAAATTTCATAATGATCTAAAACTTCTATAACCCCTAAATGGGTTTTAATGGTAGGCGTTCAATTCCCCACTGCCTTTTACAGTGTGGTCCACTTGATAGTTAGATCTATCTTATTTTTTTATCTCAAGCCTTAATATGAACTCGTAAAATATATGGACGGTTTGGATATAACACATACATCATGATGGGACATACAAAAGCAAAATAGCAAAAAAAAATATTTCAGTTCGAGTGGGGCAAATTAGAAATTGAGCGGGGCAAACATGAAATTGACCTCATTGTCAAAATCTAGTTTGCCCACCTTTTATCCAGCTATTTTTATGAAAGAATACAAACTTACTTTTGCAACTTAGACCTCCACGTGCAGAGACCCAATTCCAGGATGAAAATACCCCTCTTTTTCACTGATGTCTACTTTTTCTCTCCCTTTTTATTGTTTGATTTTCATCTCCCTTTCCACTGCTGCTTTCACGTTGCTTTCACCTCCCTTTCCACCCTCCGGTTCCACGAGAAAGATGAAAAAACTCATTTTGTGGGCCCCCCTTATCAGCATTTTATCTTCTTCCGAAAATGGTCAGTCCAGGGAAGAAATCACGCATCAGTTGGGCCCACATTGAATGTATGTAGTATAAGAAACGGATTGGCTACTCCCCCTGACACCAGTCCCATGGCTAGTGATCAGTGCTTTGTGGGCCACACCATGATGTATGTGTTTCATCCATTCCGTTCATCCATTTGTAAAGATCATTTCAGGGCTTCATCCTAAAAATAAGAGGGATATAAATCTTAGATGTACCACGCTACAGGAAAACAATAGTGATTGGATATCCATCATTTAAATCCATCAATTCAAGTTTCCCTCGCTCAAAATTCAAATTTCCCCCGCTCATTTTCTAGTCTGCCCTGCTCAATTTCATTTTTGCCCCACTCAAATTCATGCTTGACCTGCTCATTTTCTAGTTTACCCCACTTAATTTTATGCTTTCCCCGCTCGTTTCCTAATTTTTCCCATTCAATTTCATGCTTACCTTGCTCGTTTCCTAGTTTGCCCCGCTCAATTTCATGTTACTCCTGCTGAATTTTTTATTTGCCCCATTGAATTTTTATTTTGACCCGCTCAATTTTCAGGTTGTTCTGCTGAATTTCATGTGTGCCCTGCTCAAACTGATAATGCTCCCCTCGCTCAATGGCATGATAGATAACATCACAAAATTAAACAAGCACCACTCATTTTTCATGTTTCCCCCGCTCAATTTTTAGTTTGCCCCACTCAATTTCATGTTTCCCCCGCTCAATTTCATGTTCGCCCCGCTGATTTTCTAGTTTACCCCTACTCAATTTCATGTTTGCCTCTGCTCAAAACTTAAACCTAAACCTAAACCTAAAACCTAAATGTATTCTCAAATCCCTAAACTTAAATCTTAACTTATTCTCTATTCCCTAAACCTTAACCTATAATCTAACTTAAACCAAAACCTATATCGTACACTTGTAACCTAAAACCTAAATGTATTCTCAAATCCCTAAACCTAAACCTTAACCTAATCTCAATTCCCTAAACCTTAACCTATAACCTAACTTAAACCTAAACCTATAACCTACACTTATAACCTAAAACCTAAATGTATTCTCAAATCCCTAAACCTAAACCTACACCTAATCCTAATATCAACTCCTAAACCTAAACCTAAACTTGAAAACCCAAACCTAAACCCGGTCAAGACTAAAATAAAGTATATGTAGTGCAATTTTAGTAATAATAAGAATGAGAACGAGGAATTAGTCAAGATTGCTTACTTGGATTGACAATTCATGAGAGTGGATAGATTGAGAAGGATGTTGCGCATAGAATTTGAGTGAGGTGGAAGAAATGAAAATGTGCCTCTGGAGTTTTATGTGATCGTCGTGTACTCACTTAAATTGTCCTAATCCCATTGACTAAGGATCGAGGCAAGCAAGAGCCCTGTAGCAAGGAGATAGATTGAAGAGGCACATAATCCCCCCTCCCCTCTTTCATTACCATCATCGTCAAATAAAAGTGGAGTTGTGGCTGCTCTCTACTTCTGCTTGTAGACTTCTTCTCCTTCATGCTTCAAGTGACAAAATGTGAAGCAGAGGTAGGTGAAGAACATGTGGTCCCTAGCAAAAATGGTTATGAAATAGATGTTGAACAACGGAGTTTGATTTTAGAAAAGCACCATCACTATGGGAATGTACACACGGTAAAAAAAGTTACATCAATCCGTTGAGATATGGTATGCTACAAGTGAATATTTGAGACAAAAAATGTATCCTAATTTAAGATGATTGATCCTTCTAATCTAGTCCACATAATGTCCTTTTCGGGAGTGTACATGTAAAGAAATGATCAAAAGGGTCGTATTTGTTAGGAAATTGGGAGTTCGATACTTATAACCTAAAACTATTTCCAAATCCCAAAACCTATAACCTAAACCTAACCTTAACCTTAACCTAAACCTATAACCTATAACCTTAACCAAAACCAAAACCAAAACCAAAACCTATAACCTAAACATGAACCCATTCCCAAATCCCAAAACCTATAACCTAAACCAAAACCAAAACCTATGACGTAAACCCGAACCCATTCTCAAATCCCAAAACCTATAACCTAAACCTAAACCTTAACCTTATCCTAAACCTATAACCTATAACCAAAACCAAAACCTATAACCTAAACCAAAACCAAAACCTATAACCTAAACCCGAACCCATTATCAAATCCCAAAACCTATAACCTAAACCTAACCTTAACCTAAACCTAAACCTAAACCTAAACCTATAACCTATAATCTTAACCAAAACCTATAACCTAAACCAATACCAAAACCCATAACCTAAACCCGAACCCATTCTCAAATCCCAAAACCTATAACCTAAACCAAAACCTATAACCTAAACCTGAACCCATTCCCAAATCCCAAAACCTATAACCTATAACCTAAACCAAAACCTAAACCTATAACCTAAACCCGAACCCATTCTAAAATCCCAAAACCTATAACCTATCCCTAAACCTTAACCTATAACCTAACCTAAACCTATACTTATAACCTAAAACTATTCCCAAATCCCAAAACCTATAACATAAACCTAACCTTTCCCAAAACCTAGAACCTAAAATCAATTCCCTAAAGTGAATCCTACACCTAATCCTAATCTTAACTCCCTAACCTAAACCTAAACCTAAACTTAAAAACCCAAACTTAAACCCAATCTTGAACCTAAACCCAATTTCCTAAGCCTAAACCATAACCCATTCTCAAATCTAAAAACTTATAACCTAAACTAAAACCTATAACCTAAACCCGAACCCATTCCCAAATCCCAAAACCTATAACCTATAACCTAAACCAAAACCTAAACCTATAACCTAAACCCGAACCCATTCTCAAATCCCAAAACCTATGACCCATCCCTAAACCTTAACCTATAACCTAACCTAAACCTATACTTATAACCTAAAACTAATCTCAAATCCCAAAACCTATAACCTAAGCCTAACCTTTCCCAAAACCTATAACCTAAACTCAATTCCCTAAAGCGAAACCCACACCTAATTCTAATCTCAACTCCCTAACCTAAACCTAAACCTAAACTTAAAAACCCAAACTTAAACCCAATCCCGAACCTGAACCCGATTTCCTAAACCTAAACCATAACCCATTCTCAAATCCAAAAACCTATAACCTAAACCAAAACCAAAACTAAAACCTATAACCTAAACCCGAACCCATTCTAAAATCCCAAAACCTAAAACCCAATCCCGAACCTGAACCCGATTTCCTAAACCTAGACCATAACCCATTCTCAAATCCAAAAACCTATAACCTAAACCAAAACCAAAACCAAAACCAAAACCTATAACCTAAACTCGAACCCATTCTAAAATCCCAAAACCTATAACCCAAACCTTATCCTAAACCTATAACCTATAACCTAAACTAAAACCTATAACCTAAACTAAAACCCAAACCTATAACCTAAACCCGAACCCGTTCTCAAATCCCAAAACCTATAACCTATCCCTAAACCTTAACCTATAACCTAACCTAAACCTATAGTTATAACCTAAAACTATTCCCAAATCCCAAAACCTATAACCTAAACCTAACATTTCCCAAAACCTATAACCTAAACTCAATTCCCTAAAGCGAAACCTACACCTAATCCTAATCTCAACTCCCTAAACTAAACCTAAACCTAAACTTAAAAACCCAAACTTAAATCCGTAGCCATAGGTTCAAGACCTATTGTTATGGCACCTACGACAACGGTCAAGCTACGGACAAAAACCATAGCCATAGGTCTATGGCCACGGTTTTTGTCCGTAGCCTTTGCTCGATTTTTTGGTAGTGGATGAAAATCAAATAGTAAAAAGGGAGAGGAAAAGTGGACATCAGTGAAAAGGAGGGGTATTTTCGTCATGGAATTGGGTCTCCGCACGTGGAGGTCTAAGTTGTAAAAGTAGGTTTGTATTCTTTCATAAAAATAGCTGGATAAAAGGTGGGCAAATTAGATTTTGACAGTGGGGTCAATTTCATGTTTGCCCCGCTCAATTTTTAGTTTGCCCCGCTCAATTTCTAGTTTGCCCCACTTACTTTTCAATTTGCCCCGCTTTATTTCTAATTGAGCGGGGCAAATTGAAATTTTTTTTTTTTGCTATGTTGCTTTTGTGGGTCCCATCATGATGTATGTGTTATCCAAACCGTCCATATATTTTACGAGCTCATATTAAGGCTTGAGACGAAAAATAAGATATATCTAATTATTAAGTGGACCACACTGTAAAAGGTAGTGAGGAATTGAACGTCTACCATTGAAACCCTTTTAGGGGTTACAGAAGTTTTGGATCATTATGAAATTTATTTTTCCTCTTCATCCAGGTCTTTTTGACCCTATGAATGAACTTAGATGGGGAGGATTTCTCACAAACATCACAATGGGCCCCCTAAAGGTTTCTAATGGTTGACGCTCATTCAACACTGTTTCCTGTAATGTGGTACACTTGAGATTTGGATATATCTCATTTTTGGTCTCATACCATAAAATGATCTGGAAAAATATATGGACGGCATGGATGAAAAGCACACATCAAGGTGGGGCCCACATACCACTGACCATCCGCCATTGGCTAGAGGCAGGCGGAGTACCCAATCTGTTTCCTTGAAAGGAGGGATATTTTCGTCCTAAAATTCCGTCTCTGCACGTGGATGTCTAAGTTGCAAAAAAGGTTTGTCTTCTTTCATAAAAAAAGCTGGATAAAAGGTGGGGTCCACAGTCCTAAATTTCTCTCATAGTTTAGTAGTGAAATTAAAGTCTTATTTAGGTACATTTTCCTTAGCTGGTTGCTAAAAAATACAAACACTAAAAGCAAACAAGGTACTGTACTATTATTCACACAACAAATTCAAGAACACATAACCCCAACTTCTCACCCTAAAAAAATTTGAACTACTCCCAACAAGGATAAAATTTACTCATCTTTGTATCGATCCCTAGTGGGGATGGCTAACATGGAGGGTGTGTACTGACATGGGTGGTACAACAAGCTAACCCAAACGAAAACAAAAAAAAAAACACAAAAAAAATAAAAAATTGCAAAAGATGCAAACATTGATATTATCTACATATCATAGATATTATTGACATAAGTTGTAGATATTATCTACATATCATCGATATTATCGACGTTAGTCATAGATAATATCTACAATATGTCGATAATATCGAATCTAGATGACAATTGTCCAGCAAGTTTGCCTAAAAAATCCTGCAATTTTTGATACACTTTAGCTACGGATTATAATCGTAGCTATAATTGCGTCGATATCTCGACGATATGTTGATATTATCGAAAAAGTTCAGAACTGTCTAGCGAGTTTTCCTTAAAAATCTGGAATTTTCGATACACTTTAGCTACGGATTATAACCGTAGCTATAACCATAGCGGACAGGAAGCGCCGCGACCATCTTTTTTTTTTTAGTTTTTTTTGCTATGTTGCTTTTGTGGATCCCATCATGATGTATGTATTATATCCAAACCATCCATATATTTTATGAGCTCATATTAAGGCTTGAGATGAAAAATAAAATAGATCTAACTATCAAGTGGACCACACTGTAAAAGGTATAAATTGAACGTCTACCATTGAAACCCTTTTAGGGATTGCAAAAGTTTTGGATCATTATGAAAACCTTTTTTTCCCTCTTCATCCAGGCCTTTGTGACCTTATGAATAGATTGGATGGAAAATAAATGTTATGGTGGGCCCTACAAAATTTTTAACGGTGAAAATCAGTTTTCTTGCTGCTCTTTGTGGTGTGGTCTAGTTGATCTTTGGATATGATTTTTTTTTTTTTGGATAATGCTCCAAAATGATCTTGAAATATGGATGAATCGTTGTGGATATAATAAATACATAGCTGTGGGGCCATGTAACTTTGATCTCTTTTGAGCCGTTCGTACAACTCTCGGCTGGAGGAGTGTCAGCGCTCGTCTTCGAAAGGGAGGGTTATTTTCGTCCTCAAATTTACTGTCCGAACGAGCAGGTTTAAGTTGCAAAACAAAGTTTGTGTTCTTTCATAAAAATAGCCGTAGAAAAGGTGGGGTCCACAGTCCTAAATTTCTCGCTAGTCAGGTTTTGGATGAATATTAGGGTATGATTGACACTTGGATGATAAAATGCTCATTTTTTTTTTTAAATTTAAACTAAGCCAAATGTGTAATATCTTGAATTTTTATAGGGAGTGCAATTTTTAAGGTTATGGTTTGAATTTCGATCGTAAATTAATTGTAAGATAATTATATCTATTCATCTTATTAATCACATATGTATATGTTTAACGTACCATGAATTTTTTATTATCTGTTATTGTGAATGCTCTTGCACATTGAATCGTCTCCCTAACTGTTGTTTTTGCAGGACATTGGGCTGGAGTCTTGGCCTTCCAAGTTTGGACGCGGATTGTGATCCAACCCCTTCCGGACGGATTCGATCATGTCAAGGGCTCCATGGAGCCCACCGTGATGTATGTATTTATCCACATAGTCCATCCATTTTAAAATATTATTTTAAAGTATGATCCCAAAAAGGAAGAAAATCCAATGCTCAAGTGGGCCACCTCAAAAAATAGTGGGAATTGAACGCCTACCATTGACAACTTCTTTGGGGCCACAGAAGTTTTTGATCAAAGTGTTAATTGTGTTTTCCCTTCATCCAGGTCTATACGACATTGTGAATAGGTTGGATGGAAAATAAACATCATGGTGGGCCCTAGTAAGGTTTTAAACATGAGAGCTGCTTCCTATGGTTTGGCTCACTTTAGCCTTGGATTTGCGTTAAAATAATCTTTTAAAATGGATGAAACGACATTGATAAAACACATACCCTAAAGAGCCCCTCACTGGACCGAGTTTGTCTTAGAAGGAGTAGGACGCAATCCCCGTCCTCAAATTTTGAAGACTACCGAAGGAACTTACCAAGGGGACTCGACTTTCGAGTGGATGCTGCTTGGGTGGATCCTAGATTGTGGGGCCCAACGTGATGTATATTTCTTATATCCATGCTGTCCATCTGTTTTACTTGATCATTTTAACAGTATGAGCCTAAAAATGCAGCAGATTCAAATCTCAAAGTGGACAACACCACATGAAATAGTGGTAATTGACCATTAATGTCTTCTTGGAGCACAAAAGTTTTGGATCAAGCTTATAGTTTTGTAGTCCTTTCATGCAGGTCTTTGTGACGTAATCAACCGGTTGGAAGGGAAATAAACATTCCGGTGGCCTCAAAAAGTTTTTAATGGTGGGCCTTCGATCACCACTATTTCGTGTGGTGTGGTCCACTTAAGATTTGGAATGGTTGTACTTTTGGGTTCATATCCTAAAATGATCAGACAAAATGGACGAACAAAGTGGATTTAAAACACCATAGACACCCCACCTAAAACGAGAACAAGCCACTCTTTGAGCTTCAGCTTGATTTCAATAAATTATTTCATAATGACTTAGAAATCATTGAAAATTCAAACGGGTTGAACTGGGAGCATAATTGGCACGTCTTGGAGACAATCAATAGACACGGTCAGCTAGCGCTAAATCCAATAATGATTTGGTTATGATCGTACATCCAAACTCCATAACCCCATAAACTCTCTATACGTAGAAACTTATATGAGAAAAATGATAAAATGAACTCTCTATACCCAAGGATCACTCTCTGTACTACTTAGTCTTCCCAAATAATGTTGTGTTGAGGCGTGAGAGCTCATATCTTTAAAATTGAAGAAAGTACGATCATTCTTATGCACAAAGTGGCCACAGTGTTATTGAAAGTAAAATTTGACCAATCAAGATAATTTATAGTTCATTGGAAAGGCGGTCAAATGATCTTCCTAATGAACTTAAAATTTCCTCCAATTTAAGTTATGATGAGGAAGCTCCGGCTCATTTACTAAAATCATGCATTGCCGAGTGATCATAGCCATAAAAACTCTGGTTGTACTTTAGACTAATGAAACGAGATCCGATTGAAGTAATTTAAATTCTATTGAAAGGTTTATCAGATGACATTTCCAATGAGCCTAAGATCGTCGAAAACAGACAATCAGTCAATTTGTAGACAATGAATTTCATATACTAAACGGTTGTACTTTTGATATGTCAAATGGGGTCCTATTGAAGTGATTTTAATCTAATTAAGAAGCTTATTTGATTATCTTTCCAATGAGACTAAGATCACTAAAAATGAATGGGCAACGAACAATATACAAACATTTAAACAATTTATACAAAAAAATAAAAACTAATCATTATATATATATATATATATATATATATATATATATATATATATATATATATATATATATATATAATTTTACGATTTAAACGGCAGGCGCCCCCAACGCAACCCAATGAGTTATGGCCGTTGCTAACAGATTGTGGCGGCCAATGCTTATTTAAGAAACCCATTACCGAAAACGAGACGAAATGAAGGAAAGTGAGACAGAGAGGAAGAGAGTGAAAGAGAAAGAAACATAGAGCGAAAGAGAAAAAATAGAGAGCAGAAAAAGATATAGGAAAATAAAGAGAGGGTCCGAGGGTTGGAGTTCACTCGAAGGTGCTGCTCGAGGTATCTAAAAAATTTTCAAAATTCCAGCATGCTGCCTGATATATGAGATAAAAAAACCATTAAAGAAGTCATTGAAGCTAAGAGTTTATCTACCTCTATTTAATTGACATTCCACTCCATGTTCCAAGTGCATTAATAATATTCACATTTTGTTCTATCTCATTGTACATTATTCTCCCTCTTCCATTTTCTGTTATTTTGATTTGCTTACCTAGGATCTTAAATCCTGTAAAGAAAGGCTAGTTGGTACTTATTCTTATTTATTGTAATTTTATTCTATTTGCCTACGTGGTGTTATTTACCTCCATGAAGTAAGGCTAGTTTACATTTCATTTTACTAACTACATTTTTTACTTTATTTGCTTACTTAGGGCTACTTGTGTAAGTTGAGCTACAAATGTCTTGGGGGGGGGGGGGGGGGGGGGGGGGGGGGGGGGGGTTGTCCTATAACTCAATTGAAATTAAGATTTTAATATCTATTGGTATTGTCAATTTATAACTAAACCAATTTTTGATAATCAATTGTGAAAAATAAATTGACAATACCAATAGATATTAAAATCTTAATTTCAATTGAGTTATAGGACAACATTCACCTTAAATCTTAGGCAAGACAATCATATTTCATGACGTCATTGAATTCAATACACTACAAGAAATATCACTTTTAGCGATAAAAATTTTCGTCACTAAAAGTCAAATTTTCGTAGCTAAAAACTTTTAGCGATGAAAACTTTCGTCGCTAAATTCGCCGCTAAAAGACCGATGTAGAAGGGTTTTATCAACGAAAAATTCGAATCGTCATTAAAGCAAGCTTTTTAGCGACGAAAATTTTCTTCGCTAAAAAAACTTTTGGCTGTAAAAAAATTCATTATACTTTTAGCGACGAAAAGTTTCGTCGCTAAAAAAAATTTCCAAGACTTTTAGCAGCAAAAAGTTCCGCTGCCAAAAAATTATTCCATCTTTAGCGACAAAAATTTTCGTTGCTAAAAGACTATAAAAGACTTTTTTTAGCAGTGAAAATATTTCTAAAAAATTTGTTCCACTTTTAGCGACGAAAATTTTCATTGCTAAAAAAATTTCCAAGACTTTTAGCAGTGAAAATTTTCGTTGTCAAAAAAATTGTTACAGTTTTAGCAACGAAAATTTTCGTCGCTACAAAACCTTTATATGGCTTTTAGACTTTTAGCGATGAAAATTTTCATCACTAAAAAACCTTTACATGGCTTTTAGCAGCGAAAAAAGTTTTGCTGCTAAAAATTCATTACACTTTTAGCGACGAAACGTTTCGTCGCTAAAAAACTTTACAAGACTTTTAGCAACGAAAATGTTCATTATTAAAAAATTCGTTCTACTTTTAGTGACAAAACTTTTCGTTGCTAAAAAACATTTACAAGACTTTTAGCAGCGAAAATTTTCGCAGCTAAAAATAAATTACAAAACTTTTAGTTACGAAATTTTTCATCATTAAAAGTCTCCTTTATATATATATATATATATATATATATATATATATATATATATATATATATATATATATATATATATATATATACAGCTCGAAATTCTGCACAAAATTCTGTTAATAATATATTTCATCATATTCATCCTGATATACACCTGTTATATAATATATTTCATCATATTCACATTCACATCCATCCAAACCCAAACATAAACTACATTCATCCAAAAATAAATAATCTTATCTGCATCACATTCATTCATGCATAAATACATATAAACTTAACATCATAAACAAATATACAAAAATCACAAAGATGAAGGCGGAGGTGGTGGGGCATCAGTTGGTAAGTGTGCAGTAAAAGCTTGAAACATCTCCATCATTCGTCGCTCATGCTCCACCCGCATCTCCTCCATCCTCCTCTCCTGCTCCTCCCTCTGCCTCGTCAGCTGATCGTCCATCCTCCTCTCCTGCTCATCCCTCTGCCTCGCAAGCTCCTCCTCCATCCTCCTCTCCTGCTCCTCCCTCTGCCTCGCCAGCTGATCCATCATCTTCCTCTCTTGCTTCTCCCTCTGCCTGTCCAGCTGATCTTTGATGTCATCGACGATGACCCGTAGCTGCTGAACCTCTCTCTCTGCGGTATCAGTTCGGCGTACGACGCTGTCGCCAACGACGATGGATCGGCTGGAGGTAGCTCTAGCGGATGCCATGAGCTTGACACCATGGCCAAACCCACGCACATATCCAGAAAGGGTGCCAAGCACCTAACTGAGGATCTTTGGCTCACTCCGCTGAGTACCATCGAGAGTGGGCTGACTGCGTAATGTGTTCATCTCCTCCTGTAATGAAAACATATAAATTTTCATAATAAATGACATTATTATAATTTAATACAAATAAATTTTACAATGTAAGGATCTTTACCCAAATCTCGCTGGGTCTAGGATGTACCCAAGATCCCGTCGCCTGCCGATAGTGAGTCCCTTTGTAGAAGTCTACTGGTCTGGGCTCCTGACCAGTGACGGAATCTCTTTGCGCAATTGAAAGGACAATATAGTTAATATAAATGCATGGAAAGAATATATAAACACAATAATTACCAGTACTTTCTTACTATGTCATGATGAAATCGTACAAATGACTTTGAACCAGCTACGTGGTTTACTTTTAACTTTCCTCTGTTGTCAGAATTCATTTTACTCCTCTGCTGAACACATTATTCATAATATATTGTTATTAATTACGAATTTAATTATTACGTTAAGATATCATAAATATGTAAATATTAACTGAAAAGAATCAGAAGAAAACCTATCGCAGAGTATCCACCAGTCCTCATCGGTCACGTGCAGTGTTACGGACTGTACGGCCTCCTTGTGGCTCATGCACCGCTTGTACTGCCGGTGTAACTTACTGACGTAATCCTTGAACCGCTTCTTTATCATATCGTCAACGACATGAGAGATGTGCGGAACACTCAAATCCAAGTCAAATTTATTCTGCAGTTTCGTAAATAATAGATTAAGACAATAAACTTATTAAGAAAATAACTTAACCGTAAATGAAATTTTTATAAAATAAATTTTAATTTACTAAAATTTACCTGAAGGCGCTGACGGATGAGCTGCCGCACATCATCTGTCACGTCTCCCCAACAGGGGGTGGTGGGGGGATCAGAGATCGGTATAAGACACTGACCTCCGACATAAACAATATGACATTGTTCCCAATAGGTCTAATGCAGTCCTATGGGAACTCTACCGTCACCCTACACTCATGTGTAAGTCGCTCTAAAAGTAACCCAAGCGTGGGTCCACGTCCTCTTCGACTGGTCGACGACGCTGTTACAAAGGAAATACGTAAGTCTAAACATAAACATAAATCATTAAAAGTAATATATGTTTAGACTTATATGTAGTGCCCGGTGTATGCGCGACTGAGGGATCATACACCTGCGATGCAACATGTGATAACGATGCTGGCTCTGTCGCATCACTGGTAGAAGAGGTAGATCCAGTGCTCGAATAACGTACTCTCCCACTTGGTGCCATCATTGAAGATGTGCAAGCTACAAACTTATAAATTTAAACAATGTCAATACAAGTGGAATATACTAAAACATTATACAAGTAGTGTTGACGGTACAATGTATTTGTGCTTATGCTTATAGAGATGATTAAAATATGATTAGACCATTACACTATAATGCAAGCAGAATATAATAAAACTGTAAACTTTAATCTATAACCAATGGAAATTTCATTATACATTATCATTTTATATTAAATACACATATTTTGTTATAATACGAAATAACTTTGAGGTAAACTATCCGAAGTACTCCCTGCGTAAGCTATCGTATGCTTCAGAAGCATATGTCATTTCATGTGAAGCACCCGACATATTTACAGAGTACTTTCCAGTCACAATAGGAGAAATCTGGTCTCTCAGGACTCCATTCAGATGTGCAAGTGACAGAGTCGCACCTTCCATATCTCGTTTCTTGGGGTTATATATCTCCATCAGGCTCAAAATTTCTTTGAGATGGCATAATCTTTCCTTTGAGTTGTCGTCGATATATTCCACTCTACACTTATCGACCAGACCGAGTATCTCTATGGCCCTACCAGAAGAAGATAGGACCAAAACATCCATCTACAACAACTGATGAAGTATGTTGCGTGCTTCTGCTATGCTCCGGTTTAAGGAGGAAATGATCAGAAATTGACTCAACTGCAAATGTGGATTATAAATAAGTCAATAAAAGGAATTAATCATGACTTGTAATTTTCACGTATACATAGAATACATAAATTATTCGAATTGAAAAATGACATGTAAATCATATGTACATTTAATAATCATCATCTGTATCACTATCACTTAGGGCTATTTCTTCATCATCACTATCGCTAATCAGTATTTCATCCCCATTGTCCACAACATCGTCATCAATGAAACCGCTATCATCTCTAACAATATCACGTATTATTGAGGCATCAACATGATCAGGTGACACATCATCTCTGTATAATTGCACTACATCAATATCAACACTTGAATCAGTCCCTATATCCTTAGATGACATGTCTTCTTGATATGCTTCTTCAACCCCTAACATATTATTTCCCTCATCCTCACTATCTTCAACTTCTGGTACAGGAACGTCAAATACGTTCCTAGGCTTTATTTTCTGCATCACATGCCAAGAGCCGACTAACTTGGTGTCAGCGAGGTAAAATACTTGTTCGGCTTGATTGGCGAGGACAAATGGGTCATCCTTAAACCACTTCCGAGATAAATTTATGCTCGTAAAGTAGTTGTCAGTCTGTATTCCCAACTTCTTATTTCCAATGTCCCACTAATCACATCTAAATGAGTACACTCGCTTTTTTATACAATAACTTAGCTCAATAATATCTGTCAAAATACCATAAAAGTCAATTTCATCCTCCTCATTTGTTCCCTTCACAACCACCCCACTATTTTGTGTGGTCCTGTAGTTCTCACGTTCTTCTGTGTGGAACCGAATCTCGTTTACAATACAACCTGTATATCTAGATACACGTCTATCAGGGCCACACGCCAGTGAGTATAATGCATCAGATGCATCCGCAGAGTTGCTTGTGCGTAATGTCCTCATCTATTATCATGCATAGAATATAATTGTTTAGAGATTTTCATAAGTTCAAATAATGTGCAATATAATGAAAATCCTAAGTGTGGTGAGATACAATGTTAAATCTTACAGGTTTAGTGAACTATTCTGGAAACTGATCCTGATGCATTCGATCATAATTTGTAGGGAATTTGGACTTCATCTCGTGTATGTGTTGCTACACATAAATGACATGTCGTCAACAAGAAACATTAAGATCATCATATGTAGAGAAAACATTAATCAAGGGAAGACTTACTCCAAATACGACTCTATTTCTTTACAATTATGCAACACATACTACCGCACCTTTTCTAGATCCCCATGATCCATATCCTGAAACGTCGGGGATCCTAAAGGACGAACGTTATATGTAAATACAGATATGAGTCTTTATTCATGCTGTTGCCCTTCATCGGCATTCCGATCTTCTCGGTTGAATCTAGTCTCTATGCTACAAAAATATATAGAGCAAAATGTAAGGCACTCATTATCAATATACGCTTCAGCTATCGATCCCTCCGGTCGTGCCTTATTCCTAACAAATTGTTTGAGTGTGTGAAGGTATCTGTACACAAAACCATTATGTTATACGCATGAAAATATGGATATATGTAGTTTATGGAATGAATAAAAATTTTAATAGGTTTTACCACCTTTCGATCGGATACATCTAATGATATTGTACTGGGCCTGCAAGCTTCACCTCGTGTGGTAAGTGAATTGCTAGGTGTACCATGACATCAAAAAATGTAGGTAAAAATATTCTTTCAAGTTTGTAAAAGATTATAGCAATGTCCCTTTCCAGTCATTTAATAACATCTACATTCAACGATTTTAAACACAAATCCTTAAAGAATATCCCCAACTCAATCAGCGTCGCACTGATATCCTTGCTCAGGAATCCACGAATCACAACTGACAAGTAGGTGTTGCAGAAGGACGTGACAATCATGACTTTTCATTCCTGTTATCTTACAGTCCATAACATTTACATGCTGAGATATGTTTGACGCATACCCATTGAGAAACTTCACCGATCTCAACCATCCACATAAACGCTTTTTCTCTAGTTTTGTCAACATGTAGAAGGCTGCTGGGATAATATACGAATTTTCATATGGTTACAAGTGCAACTCTTTCCTTAAACCCATTTCTTGTAGATCCAATCGAGCCTTGAAACTGTCTTTTATTTTCTTCTTTATGTTCATTAATGTTCCGAAGACATTGTCACATATATATTTTTTTAATATGCATGACATCGCCTGTGTGTACACCAACTGTTATCCAACAGCCACACAGAATGCTACTCCACTCCTAATATCCTCACACAGGGGATATTATCATGCACTATCAAAATAGGTTTCACAGGTTCACCTAAAACCCTCACAATTGTGTCCTTTTATCTTGGGCTTACACAATCCAAAAACCCACACAATCTGAGTTTTCTGGCTCTCCTCAGATAACCACTCAATGAGATTTTTCTGGTAAATCTCAAATAAAACCAAAGAAAGTAAATTACACAAATGTAAAATACCTGAATCTTCTTTTGAAGTAGCCCGGTAGAACCAATCGGAGTAGAAGTTCGATTCAACCTTCAAAGTCCAATACTCACTTTAAGAATGGTTCTAAGTCTCATTAATTTTAAATTAAATCAAGAAGGGTTAGCTGTTTTTGATTTTGATTCCAAGAAGAAGGAATATCAGAAATTCCCCTTTTCGAATATGATTGGAATGAAGATCAAAATCAAATAATAAACAAGCTAACAAAAAGAATATTAATTAAGCACAAAACAAAAGCGAACTTATCTCAGAGTATAGCCTTAAAATTGCTTGAATTGAATTGAATTCTATATAAAAACTTTGAAGTTCATGCTCTATTTATAGCTTGAAAGATCCCGTCTACGACTGGTCTTAGGATCCCTAGGACTGGTCGTAGCTCGAAAGATTTTTAAAGATTTTCGCGAGATAAGGATTAGCTGTTCCACGACTGGTCCTGGGTAGCCTACGACCGGTCGTAGGACACCTACGATTGGTCGTGGGTCACCTGCGACTGGTCGCAGGACCCCCAGATTAGTTTCTATTATCGATATTATCGGCCCAATCAGCATCTGAGTACCCGGCTAATTGAACACTAGTATCAAAAGGATACCAAAGACCCAGATTTATAGTACTTGCGACATATCTAATAATCTGTTTAACAGCAGTAAGATGTGATTCCTTAGGATTAGACTGATATCTTGTACAAATACCAACACTAAATGCGATATCAGGTCTACTTGCAGTTAGATATAACAAACTACCAATCATACTATGATAAAGTTTAGGATCTATATCTTTACCCGTAGAGTCTTTTGAGAGTCTTAACGTTGTACTCATAGGAGTATCAAAGTTCTTACCATTCTTAAATCCAAACTTTTTAACCAACTTCGTAGCATACTTGGTTTGGGAAATGAAAATTCCATCAGGTTGTTGTTTTACTTGCAACCATAGGAAGTAATTTAGTTCACCAACCATGCTCATTTCAAACCTTGAGTTCATAAGATCTGCAAACTCAATAGACATATTAGTACCAGTTGATCCATAAATAATATCGTCAACATAAATTTAAACCATCAAAATATCATTGTTATGCTTCTTAACAAAGAGTGTCTTATCGACACTTCTTACTTGAAAGCTATGACTAAGTAAGAATTTAGTCAATTTCTCATACCATGCCCTGGGCACTTGTTTTAGACCATAGAGAGCTTTTTTGAGACGAAATACATGGTCAGATAACTTGGGTCTTCAAACCCTGAAGGTTGTTCAACATACACCTCTTCATATAAATCGCCATTCAAGAAAGCACTCTTTACATCCATCTGATAAATCTTAAATTTTCTAAAGCATGCGATGGAAATAAAAAGTCTAATTGATTCAAGGCGATCTATTGGAGCAAAGGTTTTATCGTAATCGATGCCTTCAATCTGAGTGTACCCTTGTATAACCAGTCTAGCCTTGTTTCGTATTATATTTTCAAGTTCATTAGACTTATTTTTAAAGATCCATTTTGTTCCGATAATGTGTTTATCTTTAGGTTTAGGAACAAGATACCAGACATCATTACGAATAAATTGATTAAGTTCATCCTGCATATCAATTATTCAATTTTCGTCAGAAAGTGCTTCTTTCACATTGACCGGTTCTATTTGGGATGTAAAACAAACATAATTACATATGTTCTCAAGTTGTTTGCGAGTACGAACTCCAGTGAGAGGGTTTTCAAGAATTTGATTGGTTGGATGATCTTTGACAGTTCTTGGTTTAGATTCTTTTTGACTTGATGAGGTATCTTGATTGTCGATAATAAGAACTTCATCATCAGCTGAGCTCGGGACTGGTGTATTCAAATGATCATCAATGACTATATTGATGGACTCTTGAATCATACCTGTTCTCTTATTTAGAACCTTATAAGCTAGACTGTTCAAAGAATAACCAAGAAAAATACCTTCATCACTCTTCGTATCAAACTTTTTCAAATTTTCACGATCTCGTAAAATATAACACTTGCTGCCAAAAATTCGAAAGTATTTGACAGTAGGTTTCTTTTCAAACCATAATTCATAAGCAGTCTTATTATCAAATTTATTGGTATAAACCCGATTAATAATATAGCATGTGGTATTAACTGCTTCAGCCCAAAGATTTCTAGAGAGCTTCATGCTATTCAACATAACATTAGCCATATCCTGAAGCACTTTATTTTTTCTTTCAACTATACCATTTTGTTGCTGTGTTTTGAGTGCAGAGAATTCATGCGATATTCCCTGATCGCTACAGAATTTCTCAAAACTACTATTTTCAAATTTGGATCCATGATCACTGCGGATCTTACTAACATGTGAACCTTTCTCATTTTGGATTCGTTTAATGACCTTTTTCACTTCATCCAGGGTTTTAGTTTTGTCTTTTAAAAATGATACCTAAGTGAATCTGGTATAGTCATCTATGATAACCAAGATGTATTTTTTACCTCCTCGACTCTCCGTTTTGGTTGGTCCAATAAGATCCATGTGGAGAAGCTTGAGTGGTCTATATGTGGTATTGGAGTTCACTTTCTTGTGAGAGCTCCTAGTCTGTTTGCCCAACTGGCATTCACCACATATTTTGTCTACTCTTTACAATTTGGGTAGACCACTAATTAGTTCTCTTTTGCTCAATCTAAATAAGTTTCGGTAGTGTACATGTCCAAGGTGTTTATGCCATAATTCAGTCTCATCAGTATGGACCATGTAACACAATTGAGTAGATGAGCTTGTATCACTAACGATGTAACAGTTTTCAGAAGTTCTGTGACCAGTTAATATAACAGAACCCTTTTTATTAACTATCTCACAACCTTGATTAAAAAACTTCACACTATGGTTGTTATCGCATATCTGAGAAATGCTTAGTAGGTTGTGTTTCAAGCCCTCAACATATAAAACATTCTTAAATAAGGGAAGGTTATAAAGCTGAACCGTACCTTGGCTTATGATCTTGCAATTGCTTCTATCACCAAATGTGACTGACCCTTCAGTCATATATTTTAGATCGGTGAATAACGCCTTGTCGCCTGTCATATGCCTAGAGCAACCACTATTTAAGTACCACTTTGCATGCTTGTAGCTTTGAAAGCAGTGTGGGCAACCAAGCAGGTAACTTTAGGAACCCATTTCAGAACTGTTTTGGGTTTAGGAGTATAGATGGTCTTTTTCTGTCTGTTCTTATAGGAGTGACCTATAGAGTTAGACTTTAATAGCTCCTTGAGTAGATCAATTATTTTTTCAGCTAAAGAATTTCGGTTTCAAAAATTAAAGTTGACATGGCTACCTTTAGGTTTTTGAAAAGTCCTTGAATTTTTGGAAAAACCTTGATAAGTATTCTTTTCTTTTGAGGTTGAAGACTCTCCTTTTACAAATTTAGGAGCAATATTCTTTTGTTTAGGAGATGTATTCTTATCATAGCCCAACTCAGATCGATCGCCACATTTTCTTGATCCGGATAATAATTTTTTCAATTTAGGATCACCTTGGGTGCGTCTTTCAAACTCAGAAAAGAAGCTACCTCATTTTTGAGTTTCTCATTTTTGGATCTTAAATCTTCAATTTTGGAGGTTTTAAAATCTAAATCACATTTGTTCTTTTCAAAAGAATCAAAAATATGTGACTTTTCTAAAACGAGAGACTTATAATCTTCTTTAAGCTTAGAAATTTTTTCTCTTTGTAACTTAAGCTTGATGGCAATTTTACAACTGTCCTTATAAAGGGCATTATAAGCATCCTGAAGATCATCTTCATTATCGTAATCACTATTCAGATTTTCATCACTAGATATATCATCATTATCTGAAAAAGTGATCTTGGCTAGGGTCATAAGGGCTTTAACATCATTGCCCGACTCGGTTTCAGAATTTTCTGATTTAGAAGAGGATTCAGAATTAGACGATTCATCCCAAGTAGCCAACATGCTTTTCCTTTTTGAATTGTCCTTTTTCGGAGCTAAGTGCCCATACTCTTGATAGTTGTAACATTGACTATCTTTTAAAGATTTTCGAGCTCTAGGTTTAGATCGTCTCTTATCATTAGACTTTTGAAAATCAACTTTTTTCTTACTTTTGAAAATTTTGTAAAACCTTTTTGCTAAAAGCGCTATATCATCTTCAAAATTTTCTAAGTCCGAAGTGCTCTCTTGTGAAACATTTTTAGATGATTTGAGAGCAATCGATTTTCCTTTAGGAGCTTTAAAGGACAACTCGTAGGTTTGTAGTGAACCAACTAGTTCCTCAACCCTCATGGTATTTGTATCACGAAGTTTCTAAATCGCGGTTACTTTAGAATTGAATCGTTCAGGAAGTGAGCATAGTATCTTTATGCACACTTTATTTTCTGGGATTCTATCACCAAGACCCCACATAGAGTTCACAATGTCATTCAATCTAGTGTAGAAGTCCATAAATATCTCATTCTTCTCCATATGAATTTCTTCAAATTTAGTTGTGAGGAGTTGGACTTTAGATTTCTTGACAACTGATGTACCCTTGTGTGTCATTTCTAATACATCCCATGCTTGTTTTTCATTTTCATAAGAGATGATTCTTTTGAATTCATCTGGTGATAATGCACAAGTAATTGCATTTAGTGCTTTTGCATTGGCACTACTCTCACTTTTCTGAAGTGTGGTCCAAAGAAAATAAGCCGTTACTTTCATTGATTTTGAACCATCGTCATTAGTTACTTCAGTGATAGGAGGGTTCGATTCATTCACTGTGGCCAGCTACACACTTTCATCCAAGGATTTGAGGAAGATCCTCATCCTGGCTTTCCAATAGGCATAGTTTGTGCCATTAAAAGGTGGTGGCCTAGTGATTAATAGGCTATCAAAATTCGACATCTTAATATAGCTTAGATCGTTAGCTCAGGAAATAAATCCAATAAATAAATAATAAGCATGAGCTATTAGGCTCTGATACCACATGAAAGGACCTAGCTATATGCCCTAGAGGGGGGGTGAATAGGGCTATGCCAAATAAAACTTATAACAGCAGAATAATAAAAGAAATAAAGCACAATGCTGAATTAAGAGAATGATACTATATCAGTTCTAAGGACAACCTTACACCAAAAACTAAAGGTTTAAGGTAGGACAACCTTATTTCTAGAACGTCCTTTGTATCTCAAACCAATGAGGAATAAAAAGGAAGGAAACCAAAATAACTTGCAAAAATAAATCCTAAGTTATTACAACATTCCCCACACTTGCTTGAAATAAAATGATTACAACATTCAACCACAAATATAATCCACAAAACTGAATGAATAAGGGAATGAAAGAATAAAGCACATCCACAACACAACGATATATAGTGGTTCGCCTGTGTGTACACCAACTGTTATCCAATAGCCACACAGAATGCTACTCCACTCCTAATATCCTCACACAGGGGATATTATCATGCACTATCAAAATAGGTTTCACAGGTTCACCTAAAACCCTCACAATTGTGTCTTTTTATCTTGGGCTTACACAATCTAAAAACCCACACAATCTGAGTTTTCTGGCTCTCCTCAGATAACCACTCAATGAGATTTTTCTGGCAAATCTCAAACAAAACCAAAGAAAGTAAATTACACAAATGTAAAATACCTGAATCTTCTTTTAAAGTAGCCCGATAGAACCAATCGGAGTAGAAGTTCAATTCAACGTTCAAAGTCCAATACTCACTTTAAGAATGGTTTTAAGTATAATTGATTTTAAATTAAATCAAGAAGGGCTAGCTGTTTTTGATTTTGATTCCAAGAAGAAGGAATATCAAAAATTCCCCTTTTCGAATATGATTGGAATGAAGATCAAAATCAAATAATAAACAAGCTAACAAAAAGAATATTAAATAAGCACAAAACAAACACGAACTTATCTCAGAGTATAGCCTTAAAATTGCTTGAATTGAATTGAATTCTATATAAAAACTTTGAAGTTCATGCTCTATTTATAGCTTGAAAGATCCCGTCTACGACTTGTCTTAGGATCCCTAGGACTGGTCGTAGCTTCAAAGATTTTTAAAGATTTTCGCGGGATAAGGATTAGCTGTTCCACGACTGGTCCTGGGTAGCCTAGGACCGATCGTGGGCCACCTACGACTGGTCGTGGGTCACCTGCGATTGGTCGTAGGACCCCCAGATTAGTTGCTAGAGTTTGAGTCGTAGGGCTAAGACTGGTCGAAGGACGAGTCGTACATCTCATAGGACTGGTCGAAAGATGTCCAGGACTGGTCGTTGGGCAACCAGAAAGATTCGAAAATCTTCAACCTAGGACTGGTCCTGAAAAACTTCAGACTGATCGTAGCAGAGCTAGGACTGGTCTTGAAGTCCCTAAGACTTGTCTAAGAACAGCCCGTTCAAGCATATTTAAAATATATGAATTATGTATCCAGAATGACCTACAATAAAGCCTAACCTAAGGTCAATATAAGGTCAAACAAACCTTGAAAGTGAGATGACCATTGATAGTTTGTACTCTCAGATGACCTTTAAGAGAAGGTTGAGAATTTACGAATCTTGTTGTAGGCCTTCTCGAGCTTGAACCTTTCTTGACTTGATAAAGTCTTCTTCTATTCTTGTACTTATTAGAATCTTGAACATGTATACTTGAAGTCTTCTATTCTTGGATTCTTCATCCATGACTAGACTTGAAACTTTCTTCATTTAGGCTCTTGTCTTGAAATACGATGTCTTGAAGCAATGAATAGTCTCAAACATGAAACACAAGATATACAAGACATAGACATAGGTTTTGGCACCATAAAATTTGACAACCAAAGGGATATGAAAGCATAACACTTACAGGTTTAGGTTATAGGTTATAAGTATAGGTTATAGGTTAAGGTTAAGGTCAAGGTTTAGGTTTAGGTTTAGGTTATAAGTATAGGTTTAAGTTGGGTTATTGGTTAAGGTTTAGGGATTTGAGTTTAGGTTAAGGTTTAGGTTTAAGTTTAGGTTATAGGTATTGGGATTTAAGAATAGTTTTAGGTTATAAATATAGGTTTAGGTTGGGTTATAGGTTAAGGTTTAGGGATTTGAGTTTAGGGTAAGGTTTAGGTTTAGGTTATAAGTATAGGTTTTGGGATTTGAGAATAGGTTTAGGTTATAAGTATACATTTAGGTTGGGTTATATGTTAAGGTTTAGGGATTTGAGTTTAGGTTTAGGTTATAAGTATAGGTTATAGGTTAAGGTTAAGGTTTAGGAAATCAGGTTTGGGTTTAGGTTTGGATTTAGGTTATAGGTTATAGGTTATAGGTTTAGGTTATAAGTATTAGTTTTGGGATTTGAGAATAGGTTTAGGTTGGGTTATAGGTTAAGGTTTAGGGATTTGAGTTTAAGTTAAGGTTTAGGTTTAGGTTTTAAGTATAGGTTTTGGGATTTGAGAATAGGTTTAGGTTAAGGTTATAAGTATGGGTTATAGGTTAAGGTTTAGGTTTAGAAAATCGGGTTCGAGTTCGGAATCGGGTTTAGGTTTGCGTTTAGGTTTTAGGTTATAGGTTATAAGTATAAGTTATAGGTTAAGGTTAAGGTTTTGAGATTTGAGAATAGGTTTAGGTTAAGGTTATAGGTTAAGGTTTAGGTTTAGGTTATAGGTATAGGTTTAGGTTATAGGTTATAGGTTAAGGTTAAGGTCCTGGTTTAGGTTATAGGTAAAGGTTTTGAGATTTGAGAATAGGTTTAGGTTAAAGTTATATGTCTAGGTTTAGGTTATAAGTATAAGTTTAGGTTTAGGTTATAGTTATAGGTATAGGTTATAGGTTATAAGTTAAGGTTAAGGTCTAGGTTTAGGTTATAGGTTAAGGTTTTGAGATTTGAGAATAGGTTTAGGTTAAGGTTATAAGTTTAGGTTTAGGTTATAGGTATATGTAACGCCCTGAAAATCGGAGGTCGAGCATAAACTCCACTCCTAAGTTCCAACGCATCACTTATGCAACATAGATAATGATGATTGAATTTTGTTCACATTAGTACATTAAACATGAGTAGGATTATACCAAAACAACATATCATACTCTAGAGACAGTTAAATTTTGCAAGCGGAAGACTGTGATAGATATATAAAAGATATAAATTGTTATAGGTCTCTAGAGTGTGAACATGTTACTAGGTTAAATATATACATGTATACTCTAAAATGAACAAAATGAATATACATGGGTGTTTTCACTGGTGTAAAATAACAACTGTAATGGCATCTAATCAACATCCCTGTAAACCCGTCGATCAGAACATGGTCTACAAAGACCCACCTGATAGCTGCATATAGGAGAAACCCTCCTCATCATCATAAAATTTCGGCTCCTCTTCGCAAGCATTGCCATCATCTGAAACTAAAACAGGGACTGGTTGGTGTTGTAAACACCATCCCGTAATGATAAAGTAGTACAATTAAACATGTCCTAATACTCTTGTTAATGCAAGAATGGTATGAGAAAATGATGCATGCCCTCACCATAAACTTCCTCTTGCGACATCATCTAACGATCGCGGCATGAATCACTACCACTGTGCTCTGCACCAACGCCAACGGCGTATGCAGTGCGATGTTATGAACATTATTACCAAGTTCTTAATAGTCCCTTTCATACAACAGGATTAGGAAGTTAAGGTACCTTCCTTATATCAATACCCAAACAATGATCCATTTTAAGGTCTTCAGTCCTAGGCAATCTCATACGATATTACTATTCTAGGTCGTTGTAAAGGGCTCGTCACTAATCAATATAGGCCTAGTATACGTTAGTTACTACAAAAAGGCTCGTCACCTGTCTGCAGTGTCAAGGTATGCTCGAGGTCACTATATAGGGCTCGTCACCAATCAGTGTAGGCTGACAACATAAATATAATGTCCCATACCACCATCATCGGCTCATGAGTCTAGGTTGCTCACTAGTCACTACGGGGAGGATTGTCACCCTAGCGTAGGCTGACAGGTTGACCACGCTGTCCCATACCACCGTGTCTGGCTCATAAGTCTTAGGGGATCGAGGTACTAAGGTTAAAGGGGCTTTTCCACTGGTAAGTTTGGTACTTTAGGTTCAAGCAGTAGCGTCCAAACATGGTGAACATACATCGGTCAATCGGGTTAATTGACGAGCTCAACTAGGACAAGTGCATGTTGAGTCGATCGACATGGAATGCATAAGCACTCCGTGTGGCCTAACCACCATCGAACATCCCAAGCACGACTTGCATTCGTTGAACACATCCTGCGTGGCGAAAGCAATCAGAGCCACCAGATCGAGAACTGTTGCCGATTACCTGGACTGTAATACAGTCCCAACTACGTATAATCTCAATAATAGACAATTAAATCAATTCCTACCTTCATATGAACATGTTGTGAAATATAACTTAAACATGGATACAGTATAAGGAAGAAATCATACACTTAAATAAATAGTTCATGGAGGAAATCATAAACTTAAATAAACAGTTCATGGAGAAAATCATACACTTAAATAAGGTAATTGAGATTCATATCTCAACACCCTTATAAATCACACTTTACTAAATACTAACTCACTCAGACATTTATACAAACACTTAGACTACATTATTCAACATACATCACGTATGTTAACCATATAGCATTTTAGGGCAAATCCTTTTGCCAAGGAGTTGTTGCATATATAACAATCATGTAATAACGACAATGAATCATGACAAGCTCAACATCAGATTTCATATGCATACAGACATTTTAACAAATATATGAAATACTCTATTTACAACATAGGTTATAAATGCATGTAAAACAAAACAGATAGTGCATTTGGCATGTGTAATAGCGTTCACATCAATAATAAATCATTATTAGACATTGAAAGTCTTGAAAACCATAACCTAAACATATATAGTCCGCACCTTAAACCAGAAAATGTATAACGGATATAATTTAGACGATAAGTCTTCGTCTACGGCGGATAGGTAACCTAAGGCATGGAATAAGTTAGCTACATCAACACTTAGGCTAATCTAAGCTCCAAAACAGGTTAGGGTTTGATTGAATTATCCAAATATGGAATCAGAATCGCCAGAATAACGATTCAAATAGATGAATTTGGTGCGTAGAGAAACTGAAAGAATTTCAAGATGAAACACCAACTTCTCACTCACTTTCTCTCTCTTTTCTCTCTCTTATCTTAGCTAGGGTTTGAAAATTCATATGAGATATGTGAGAGGGGGTTTAAGGCCCTTATATAGGCTTAAAACTGATGGGAATGGCCCTAAGGCTAAGGTATACTTAGGTTACGTCCAAATCGAGTCTGTTTTGATCCAACGGAGCATTTCTGGAGGTCCTCTTACTGAATGTGGTTGGGCTTAAGCTCACTAATATAGGATCTTGATCAAGTTAACTTTTCAGTCCGATCGGGTTTCCAGATCGACCGTGGCGGACCAGTTTCAGTTCAACGGTCATTGAAACTCGATCAGGGCCACAAGTAGATTGACATGTGTGGGCCATCTTCCTTGATCCGAGGGTGAATTTGGGTCAGAATCTAACGGTCAAAATGGTTATAAATGGTGCGCAAGCGACACGACTCAGATTACTTAAATTCATATTTAATTTCTAAATATATATTCACTTTTCTCACACTCTTTACTCCGGACTCAAGAAAATAGTCCCAGGACATCATCTGGACTTGATTTTTGAGATAATTATCAAGTCCAACTAGGCGGTCATAACTATCTAAGTTCATCACTATTGGACTTTCGACGTGTGGTCCGGGTCCGATACGAAGATTCACGATGCTCCCAAGAGCAACTAGGTTTAGAGATTGATCCTAGATTTCTAGGTAACGTAGAATTAATGTTCGTACTCATTTTGAGTCTTTTATTTCATATTTAAAGTGGTTCAAGATAATTCTATTGAGTATTTAGTTTAGTACTTAATTAAATTCTACCCTAATTATGGCAGAATACAGTCCTAAGGCCATTCTATGCCCCATTTTTAGTACTTCTAGTTATTATATTATTTTAATTATTTTTTTAATAGTTCATCATCAAGTTTACCCCATATTCACTAAATTTCATGAGATTTCATGTTGTAGAAAAATTCTAAAACTTCCCGAAGCAGCAGCTGTCCAACAAGTGATTTTCAGATAATTGTTATAATGAACTATTTTAAACTATATTAAATATTTTATTATATTTTTTACATATTTTTTATATAAAACTAGACTCATTTATATTCAATATAGTTTTTGAATCATCTAAATCGGAGTTATAACGAGGGAGATATAATTTTTTAAAGTTTGATAAAATGTATTAAAAAATACAGAAAACAGGTTGCTTCATCCGCTGTACGGACGAGGCCTCGCCAAACCGACGAGCCCCTCACCGGTCACTGGAAATTTGGGTGAGGGCTTACCCCAGGGGTGATTTTCTCATCCCCCGGGGATGCCGGAAACATGTGGGACCCGCCCCGGGTCCCCGCGAATTGAGTTGTTTGGGCCCATGAGTCTGTCGAGGCATTATTGGGTCTCATTTGCAAACCGGAATGAGTTACGCGACATACAATATATGATTTTGGGGTAGGAAAAGCTAATCTATCCAAATAAACTATCTATATCATGATAATCCAAAAATTTAATAGTCAAAATCTTATTTTATTTATGTATTTACCATTTATAGTAAGTTTTAGTTTAAGTATAGTTCTTCACCATTTAAACTGTAGGATTTGTGTCTAATACAAAAGTACTTGGAGAAATTTGAAGAATGAGGTGGTGAAAGGTGAGATTTTGAAGGAAATAGGTTGAAAAGTGATTTCTTTGGCTTTGGAATTGAGTTATGAGAAGTTACCAAGGTGTTATGGTTGACTCATTGCCTAAGGATGTCTAATTCCAAGTTGACAAAAATTCAGGGTGTCACAGTACAGGTTTAGGTTTAGGTTATAGGTATAGGTATAAGTTATAGGTTATAAGTATAGGTTATAGGTTAAGGTTAAGGTCTAGGTTTAGGTTATAGGTTAAGGTTTTAAAATTTGAGAACAGGTTTAGGTTAAGGTTATAAGCCTAGGTTTAGATTATAGGATAAGGTTTTTGGATTTGAGAATATGTTTAAGTTAAGGTTATAAGTCTAGGTTTAGGTTATAAGTTAAGGTTTAGGTTTACGTTGTAGGAATAGGTTTAGGTTATAGGTTATAAGTATAAGTTATAGGTTAAGGTTAAGGTCTAGGTTTAGGTTATAGGTTAAGGTTTTGAGATTTCAGAATAGGTTTAGGTTAAGGTTATAAGTCTAGATTTTGGTTATAGGTTAAGGTTTAGGTTTAGGTTATAGGTATAGGTTTAGGTTATAAGTTATAAGTATAGGTTATAGGTTAAGGTTAAGGTCTAGGTTTAGGTTATAGGTTAAGGTTTTGAGATTTGAGAATAGGTTTAGGTTAAGGTTATAAGTCTAGGTTTAGGTTATAGGTATAGGTTTAGGTTTAGGTTATTGGTATAGGTATAGGTTATAGGTTATAAGTATAGGTTATAGGTTAAGGTTAAGGTCTAGGTTCAGGTTATAGTTTAAGGTGTTGGGATTTGAGAATAAGTTTAGGTTAAGGTTATAAGTCTAGGTTTAGGTTATATGATAAGGTTTAGGTTTAGGTTATAGGTATAGGTTTAGGTTATAGGTTATAGGTTAAGGTTATAAGTATAGGTTATAAGTTTAGGTTTAAGTTATAGGTTAATGTTTTAGAATTTGAGAATAAGTTTAGGTTAATGTTATAAGTTAAGGTTTAGGTTTAGAAAATCGGGTTCGGGTTTAGGTTTGGGTTTAGGTTTTAGGTTATAGGTTATAAGTATAGGTTATAGGTTAAGGTTAAGGTCTAGGTGTAACGCCGTGAAAATTGGGGGTTGAGTAGAAGCTCAAGTCTCGAGTTCCAATGCATCACTTATGCAACATAGATAATGATGATTGAATGTTTTTCAGGTTAGTGCATTAAGCATGAGTGAGATTATACCAAAATAACGTATCATACTCCAAAGACAGTTAAAATTTCATAAGCGAAAGACTGTGATACATATATAAAATATATAAACTATTGTAAGTCTTCAGAGTGTGAACATATTACTATGTTAAATATATACATGTATACTCCAAAAATGAACAACATGAAGATACATGGGTGTTCCAAAGGTGTAAAATAATAAGTGTAATGACATCTAATTAGCATCCCTATAACCCCGTCGATCAGAACATGTACTTCATAGACTCGCCTGATAGCTGCATATAGGAGAAGCCCTCATCATCATAAAAGTTCGGCTCTGCCTCATACGCATCGCCATCATCTAAAATAAAAATAGGGTCTGGTGGGTGTTTAAACCACCATCCCATAACGTGAGAGTGAGTGATCAACTCAGTGGAACAATAAAGTAAAGGTTAACGTGTTATCAATTCAGTCAAGCAGTAATGATAACGTAATACAACAATCAGGTCCTAAGTACTCTTGTTAATGTAAGAATGATATGAAATAATAATGCATGCCTTCGCCTACGCTCCCTCAGCGACTTCATCTCACGATCGCTCATGCAACACTTCCTCGGTGCTTGACCTGCTACGCCAAACGCACATGTAATGCGGTGCATGCACGATGATTAACTATGTTCTTACTTAGGTTTATTCATACAACAGGATTGGGAAGCTAAGGTATCTCCCTTATATCAATTCCCAAACAATGATCCATTCTAGGGTTGTCAGTCCTAGCAAATCTCATACGATGTTATGGTTCTAGGTCATTGCAAAGGGCTCGTCACCTGATCAATGCAGGCCTAGTTTATACCCTAATTGCTATGGAAAGGCTCGTCGCCTCAACACAGCCTCAGGGTATGCTCGAGGTCACTACAAAGGATTCGTCACCTGATTGGTGTAGGTCGACAGCTCGAATACAGTGTCATATACCACCGTATTCGGCTCACGAGTCTGGGTTACTCATTGGTCACTACGGGTGGGGTCGTCACCCCGGCATAGGCCGACAGCTCGACCACAGTGTCCCATACCACCTTGCTCGGCTCATGAGTCTTAGCGGATCGAGGTACCAAGGTTAAACGGGTTTTCACTGGTGAGTTTGGTACCTTAGATTCAAGCAGTAGTGTCCATACATGATGAACATACATTGGGCCAATCAGTTTATTAGACGAGTTCTACTAGTATGAGTGTACGCTAAATTAATCGATAAGGTACTATTGTCGACGATCCTCATATGACTCGGATTCATCGAACACATCAATTGTGGCGAGACTAGCTCGGCCACACAATAAGGAATTGTTACCGATTGCTTAGACTACAATGTAAACCCAATCACAGTCAAATGTAATAGGTATTCATATGCACTAGTCAAGATAGCATTTTAGATATAAATCTCATTTAAGCATTTTAACAAACACATAGAGTACATGTCAACATACTTAGACATTTCATCCATATATCACGTAGCAACGAGGTAGATTATATGAAGGAAACTGTAATTATAAATAAGGTAATCGAGAATCCTATCTCAATACCCTCATTAAACAAATTTCATCAGGCATTTTCTCATTTAACCAATTTATCAAACGCTTAGAATACATATATTAACATACATATAATAAAATAGTTATAACATGAATTATGGCAAATCCTTTCACATAGGAGTTACCACATGCACAACAATCATGTATTTATGATCAATAATCATGGCAAGCACAAATCCATATTCCATGTTCATTCAAACACTTTAACAAACACATGAAAGGCCTTGAAAACCATAACCTAAAATCTATAGTCCACACCTTTTACCGGTAGACTCGTAACGAACATAGTTTAAACCCTAAGCCTTTGTCTACAGCACGACGATAACCTATAACATGAAATAGGTCAGCTATTTCACCATTCCTTCTATTTGAATATCTAAACCAAATTAAGGTTAGGATTTTTTACCCAATTTCAGAATCGGAATCGTCGAAATAGCGATGCAGAAGTGGTTGTTAAGCACGTGGAGTAACAGGGATCGAATCCCAAGAGAAAACCCCAACTCTCTCTCTCACTTTCTCTCTCTTTCCCTCTCTCTTTACTCTCTTCTCTCTCCTAGGTTTTCAAATTCGTATGGAATGAGAGAGAGAGGGTTTAAGCCCTTTATATAGGCTCAAAAGTGATAGGAATGGCCCCAGGGCCAAGGTATACTTAGGTTATAGCCAAATAGCGTTTGTTCCGATCTAACAGAGCTCTTCTGGAGGCTCCTTTGCTGAATGCGATTGGACTTAAGATTCCTGACACTGGATCTTAGTCAATCTAAGTTTTTGATCCGATCGGGTTTGTATATCGACCGTGGCGGACCAGTTTCAGTTCAACGGTCACCAGCACTCGATCAGGGCCACAAGTGTAATGACATGCGCGAGACATTTTTCTTGATCTGAGGGCGTAATTAGATCAGATTCCGATAGTCTGAATCCTTATATTTGGCCCACAAGCGACACGACTCAGTTTACTTAAGTTTGGATTTTATTTTTAAGGATATTCACATTTCTCACACACTTTACTCCGGGCTCAAGTAAATAGTTTTGGGATACCATCTAGACTTGATTTCTGAGGTAGTTGTCAAGTCAAGCAAGGCAGTCATAATCGTATAGTTTCATAGTTATTGGACTTTTGACGCGCGGTCCAGGTCCGATATGAAGTTTCAAGATACTCCCGAGAGTAACTGGGTTTAGAGATTGATCTTAGGTTTCTAGGTAATGTGGTATTAACGGTTCTACTCATTTTAGGTCTTACAGATCATATTTAAAGTGGTTTAAGCTAATTCCATCGATTGTTTAGTTCAGTACTTAACCAAATTCTGCCATAATTATGACAGAATAAGGTCTTATGGCCATTTTATGTCCCTTTTTGGCACTTCTAGTTGTTATATTATTTTAATTATTTTTTTAGTAGTTCATCATCAAGTTTACTTCATCTTCACCAAATTTCATGAGATTTTATGTTATATAAAAATTCTAAAAATTCTAAAAGCAGCAGCTGTCTAACAAATAATTTTCGGATAGTTGTCACAATAAACTACTTTTAACTATATTAAGTATTTTATTATATTTTTTACTTATTTTTATATGAAATTAGACTCATTTATCTTTAATTTGGCTTTTGAATTACCTAAATCAGAGTTATAATGCGGAAAATATGACTTTTTGTAGTTGGATAAAAAAGTACAAAAAAATGGTCGAAAACGGGCCGCTCGACCCGCTAGGTGGCGAGGCCTCACGGAACCGGCGAGGCCCTCCCTAACTGTTAGACCCTGGGGTGATGTCTCACCTTAGGGGCAATGCCATCCCCCCCAGGGGTGCTAGGAATGTGCGGGACCCACCTTGGGTCCCCCCAATTTGCGTCGTTTGGCCCTCTGAGTCCGTTTGATGTGGTTTCGCCAATCCGATACTTGAAATGCGTATATATTTCAATATGAAATGTGTTATGTGATGTGCAATATATGATTTTGGAGTAGGAGAAGCTAATATATCCAAATAACCTATTTATATCATGAGATTATAAAAATATTAATATCAAAAGTCCATTTTATTTATGTATTTATCATTTACAGTAAGTTTTAGTTTAAGTATTATTCTTCATCATTTAAACTTCAGGATTAGTGTTTAATATGAAAGTACTTGAAAAAATTTGAAGAACAAGGTGGTGAAAGGTGAGATTTTGAAGGAAATGGGTTGAAAGGAGATTTGAGACTTTAGGATTAACTTCTGAGAAGTTAATTAAGGTATTATGATCGACTCATTGCCTAAGGATGTCTAACTCCAGGTTAGCAAAAAATATGGGGTGTTACACTAGGTTTAGGTTATAGGTTAAGGTATTGGGATTTGAGAATAGGGTTAGGTTAAGGTTATAAGTCTAGGCTTAGGTTATAGGATAAGGTTTAGGTTTAGGTTATAGGTATAAGTTTAGTTATAGGTTATAAGTATAGGTTATAGGTTAAGGTCTAGGTTAAGGTTATAAGTATAGGTTAAGTATAGGTTTAAGTTATAGGTTAACGTTTTGGGATTTGAGAATAGGTTTTGGTTAAGGTTATAAGTATGGGTTATAAGTTAAGGTTTAGGTTTAAGAAATCAGGTTCGGGTTCGGGTTCGGGATCGGGTTTAGGTTTAGGTTTAGGTTTAGGTTTTAGGTTATAGGTTATAAGTATTGTTTATAGGTTAAGCTTAAGGTCTAGGTTTAGGTTATAAGTTAAGGTTTTGGAATTTGAGAATAGGTTTAGGTTAAGGTTATAAGTTTAGGTTTAGGTTATAGGATAAGGTTTTGGGATTTAAGAATAGGTTTAGGTTATAGGTTTTGATTTAGGGTTAAGGTTAGGTTATAGGTTATAGCTTTAGGGGAATTGAGAATGGGTTTAGATTATAGGTTTAAGTTAAGGGTGTGGTACCTGTAAATACAGGTATAAACATGACCTGTCCAAATAGTCAGGCCCCTCCAATGCTGTCCATAGGAAATGGATAGCTTCATCATGGTCATATCCAGCGGTTTTCACCTTTTAGGGACCCCCGCTCATCCGGATAGCTCTGACGCACATCCAGGTCTGCTCCATTAATTTCGAGCAAATACATAAACATGACCTGTCTAAATGGTCAGGCCCCTCCAATGCTGTCCATAGGAAATTGACAGCTTCATCATGGTCATATCCAGCGGTTCCCACCTTCTAGGGACCCCCTATTATTCGGATAGCTCCGACGCACATCCAGGTCTGCTCCATTAATTTCGAGCAAATACATAAACATGACCTGTCCAAATGGCCAGGCCCCTCCAATGCTGTCCATAAGAAATGGATAGTTTCATCATGGTCATATCCAGCGGTTCCCACCTTTCAGGGATCCTCACTCATCCGGATAGCTCTGACGCACATCCGGGTTTGCTCCATTAATTTTGAGCAAATACATAAACATGGCCTGTCTAAATGGCCAGGCCCCTCCAATGCTGTCCATAGGAAAAGGACAGCTTCATTATGGTCATATCCAGCGGTTCCCACCTTCTAGGGACCCCCGCTCATCCGGATAGCTCCGACGTACATCCGGGTCTGCTTCATTAATTTCGAGCTAATACAATTAAATCCTAAATTAGTTACTCATCCAAGGTTGGATAGATTGTAATACTTTCATATTTCCATTTAAACATCCACGCCAAAAATCCGGCAGCATCTCCCCATGCCTCTCCAGATAAGTTGATCTAACGTTACATTCTGATGCCAAATATCTAAAACAATGTAAAGATATTTGACATTGGATACGGAATGGAAGAAACATATCTAGAGAGAAACGAGGAGATGGACCGCATGAATATTTAAATAGATTATACGAAAGCATACTATCCATCTAACATTGAACTGTCCAAAATGGGACAATTTGAGTGATTTTTATGCTACCAAAAACACACCATATCTATGTATGGCCCCATAGAAATTCTCAAACGAGTAACTAATTATCTAACTTACAAATCTATAAATTACAAGTCACAACTATAAACTGTAATATGAATAACTTATGATAAGAAAATGATATATGAATAATTTATCCTAAAAATATTCTGCTACAAGAAATACATTCTTCATATCAACAATAGCCTAATGAAAAATAATGTAAATTCAAATTTAGATGCAAAGAAAATCCATATTAGTCAAATTAAACAATCAATTTCGAACTATGTCACAAGTCAGTATTAGAAAACATATCGCATGCCAAATGCAAATGCTAAGTTAGTTATTAAGAATTCAATATTTATACATCCAATGCATGCATGACACTAAATTTTTTTATTAAGCAGTCTGTGGTTAATTTGTGTTTATATGTTATGCCACATGTACAATTGGAGTATATGCGTATGCGTGTCATATTCCAAGTGGACAAATGAATGGACTGATTTAAGCATTATAAACAAAAACATGTTCTATTGGGCTGATCTTTGCATCATTACCACACACCCAAGTGGATTGATTAGCATGAATATAAACACATGTCCAAGTAGAGTAGACTGATTTAAGCAGACTGACTTCATTAGTTTGCTAAGCCTTAACAATATTCTACTGTGTAGGTTGTTTCAGTACAAATACTGTGTATAGCATTGGTATATTTATCAAGCAAAGAAATCATAACTAAGACATTGGAGGAAGCTAAAGAAATCATCATAGGTAAATTTAATTTATATTTATCAAGCCTAGCTCATTTCAGTTGCGTCTCTCTTATTTTTATACAAGTTAAGGTATAAACAGTCTTCATTACATATATATGTAAGACAGTGGCATGCATAGTCTGATATATATAAAAATTTCACATAACAAGAATGAAATAATTGGCCCAATTTTTACACCATAGTATAGTTGGGTGGTCCATCGATGAATGACCTATATCTAGCCTACATTGGCATATGTGATAAAATATCAACTTCATCTGAGGAAGAAGACAAAACTTCATTTAAAAGGCAACTGGAATAAAATATCAAGAGAGAAGTAGCCTTAGATTCTTGCAGGTTGTGCAGGCCTCTATTCCTAGATTCTACAAAAAAACCCTTTGGCAGCATATTTGAAAATGTTCTCAGTAGTGTGGACAAATCTATACTCCTTAATTGTGACATTTGAAAGTAATGACTTCCATGATAAATGTAGATTAACATGGCTTCTAATATGAACAGAATCCATAAATTGTGACCCAACAAAGTACAGCCACAATAAAGTAAGAAGTCATGCATTAACTGGTTTAGCAGAAACCATCACAAATACACAATTAGACAAATAATTGGATAAAATAGAACATTGAAAAAGGAAAAGGAAAAAAGGACTGGTTCACTTGAGATTTGGATCTGATTAAGTTTTGGGACCACATCATATTTGATCTAGAAGAATGAATGAATGCATGGATATATAATACATTCATCAAGGTGGACCCCATGATCAGAGTAACAACCACTAATGTGTTACCCATGTAACACCTAATCCGTCTGACTCGCAGCTGGAAAAGCACCATGGCCCCACCATAATGTAAGTGTTTTATCCGTGTGGTTTATCCATTTTTTCGGCTCATTTTACCACATGAGCTGAAAAGTTAGCAAAATCCAAGTATCAGGTCCACACTATAGGAAACAGTAGTGATTGAATGCCCACCATCATGAACTTCCCGAGAGCCATATAATTTGTATCAAGTTGATATTAGGGTTTTCCCCTCATCCATGTATCCGTGTTGTGTCAATGTTGTATAGCAAATAAACATTACAGTGGTCCCTGGAAAGTTTTTAATGGTGGGCATTCAATCACCAGTCATCCCGAGGTGTGGTATACCTGAGATTTGGATCTACCTCATTTTTGGGTTCATGCCCTAAAATGAGCTGGAAAAATGAATGGACAGTATGAATAAAATACATACATCATGGTGGGGCCCACAACATCGACCAGTAGCTAGGTTTCCATGGGCAGGGTCAGTATGGTTAGGTCGAATATGTACCCAACCAAGCCCATCCTGACAGGAACACATGTTCTAGTCAGATCTTGTGGTGGCAGGGTCACCATGCAATTCTTTTCCCACTCTCCATGGTCACTATCTATACAAATTTCTACAGAGATAAATAAACCATGCAGATTATGTACTACCCCTGCTTCCACTGCCATTGGTATAGGTAGGACATGGGATGTGAATGGTGGAGCCTAGATTGTCAGTGATGGGGCCCATGCATAGCATGTTTGGCCTCATCTTCGACAAGCTGGGCTCTACCTATCACACCTGCCATGTTGCACTTGTACCAATGTTGCTACATCCAAGGGCAGTATCCAATCGACATCCTCAATGGGCATGATTCTCTGATTTGATTCAGCACCACATGTCAGTATTAAAAATAAGGATGACTTAGCTAAATCATGACTTAACTAAGGATCGAAGAGGGCCAGGTTGATCTTATCCCAGTCTCCAACCTTCTTTCTTATTGTCAAAAGCTTCTTTTCTAAGATGGTTTTGCCAAACACTCCCACACATACAAAATGCGGTTGAGATGACTATCTATCCCACATTCCATTGATTGGCATACATCCAAACAATCCCCTAATTTCTAGGACACAATAAGCTTAACTTGATTCTAGAAATCAATCTATTTCTAGAATCGGTAAGCCAAACAAACAATGATTGTTGGTCATTGTACGAAAGGAAGCTGCATTGAACATAAATGACAAACCAGTTCAAACTAGTTCAAACCCTAGTACCACCTAAAACAGCACCACCCTAGTACCACCTAAACCATCACCACCCATGTTATAGGAGATATCAGAAATAAAAAAAAATAAAATTGATGGGTACAGAAGAACAGAGCTCCGAGAACCACGGAGAGAGAGAGAGAGAGAGAGAGAGAGAGAGAGAGAGAGAGAGAGAGAGAGAGAGAGAGAGAGAGAGAGAGAGACGAACCTTGTCTTCTACTTTCTTCTTTTTCTTCCTCTGCTTGAAGGGCTTGAGAGAGAAAGGGAAAGGAGATCGGGACAAAGATTGAGAGAGAGAGAGAGAGAGAGAGAGAGAGAGAGAGAGAGAGAGAGAGAGAGAGGAATAGGGAGCAGATATCGAGCGCATGAGAGAGGGAATAAGGGAACGGAGAAAGGGAGAGATAGGTTTAGGTTTTTTTGGGCGCGCTTAAATTTTAGGAGTGAATTGGGCGGAGACGGATTGGCTACTCACCCGCCACGTGGCTGATGGTCGGTGCTCTGTGGGCCCACCATGATGAATGTGTTTCATCCATTCAGTTCATCCATTTTTACATATCATTTTAGGGATTGTTACAAAAAATGATAGGGATATAAATCTTAGGTGGACCACACCACAGGAAAACAATAATGATTAGATATTCACCATTAAAATCCTCCTAAGGCCCACTGTACTGTTTATTTGACATCCAATCTGTTGGTTAGATCATGAAGACCCAAATGAAGAGAAAAAATAAATATTAGATTGATCCAAAACTTTTATAGTCCCCAAAATGTTTTTAATGGTCAATGTTCATTCTACACTGTTTCTTATAATGTGGTCCACTTGAGATTGAGTTATACCTTATTTTTTCTTGTAATGTTCATTCAACGCTGTTTCTTGTAATGGTGGGGTCCATAGAGCACAATATTAATTTTTGAGATATTTATGTTCATTCAACACTGTTTCTTGTAATGGTGGGGTCCACAGAGCACCGACCACCAACCAATGGCTGGTGGCAGGGGATCAAGTCATAAAATGATATGTAAAAAATGATATCCATTTTATTAATACAGTAGTATACAAATATTGAGGCAGGTCCACGGCTCTAGTAAGCCACACCAAAGGAAGCATCAGTGATAATGATGCACACATTAAAACTTTTGGAAGGGCCACCATGATGGTTTTTTCAACACACCAACCTATTCATAAGGTCATGTAGACCCGAATGAAATGAAAACACAAATATCAACTTGATCGGAAACTTCTACAGGTCCTAGCAAGTTTTTCAGCCGCATACATAAACTCATGTGGGCCCCATCAAGTTCTTTCATATTTTTTAGGATGTCTTCACATAGTTTTAAATGGTATGGCCCACTTGAGTTTCGTTTACCGATGATTTTTGAGGTATCTCATAACCTAGAGGGGACACATCAAATCCACGGTATTGATGTTCGACACACATCATGATGGGGCCCACAAAACTTACTAACTTCAATTTTTTAAAGAAAAATATGCACAGAGAATGTACACGGATTAGGTGGATCCCTGACCGTGGGGCCCACCACACCCCATAGTCAAGGATCCAGCAAAGCCCCATTGACATAGAATGAGATTTTGTAAAGATCATCAGGTCAAGTCAGTCCTTGAGAAAATCACCAACAACTTCCTTAAGTAAAAAAATTACACATATCAGACAATTAGGGCATTTATGGCCCATGTGACCAAAAATTCTAATCACTGTATGTGTGCTACATTTAAGACAATTAGCCGTTTATGCTGAAGAGAGTTGGGCCCTGGCCCGACACCTGAGATGAACCATACATGTCTATGATGGCACCTCAAATTATGTCCCTCACCAAACTCGGTGATGTGGTGTTTTCAATTCTGATCCCAAACATGAAATGAAAATGTTTGGGAAACCATAGTATTTCTAGACATATAATCATTATCCAATAATAATGCTAATTTCCATCATTGCAAATGTAATCATTATATTCTCACTGTTTCATTTGGTATGATCCACTTAAGCTCTGGATTTTCTTCAATTTTGGTTTCAGTCCCGTAAATAAGCTGAAAAAATGGATGGACGACATGGATAAATCATATACATTCATCGTGGGCCAACTAAGTTTACTCAGTATGATAAAAGATCTGATTTCATTGTCAATAGGTTGGATGGTAAATCGGATTGAGTACTGAGTTACTCGGTAAGCTCTTATCGCACCGAGTAAACTCAGTCGGGCCCACCTTGAACGTATGTGGTCTATCCATGCCGTCCATCTGTTTTTCCATCTAATTTAAGGGGTTAAGTCCAAAATTGGCGCATATACAAAAATGAAGTGGATCATACCACTGGACAATTATGATAAGGATATCCACTTGTGAAACCTTTCTAGGCCCGACAGTAATGTTTATTTGTCATTCAACTAGTTTATAAGATTATACAAACATATGTATGAGAAACAAAAATTTAAGCTCAATCTAAAACTTACGTGGCCCTAAGAAATTTTCAATGGTATAAGTTCAAGTCCACTGTTTCCTATGGTGTGGTCCATTGTTTCCTATGGTGTGGGCCCCACTATGATGTATTTGTTATATCCACACCGTCCATCCATTTTGAGATATCATTTTAAGTCATGAGCCAAAGAATGAGGCAGATAAAAACTCTATAGTGGACCCCACCACAGAAAATAATGAGGAGAGTGATTGCCACCGCTGAAACTATCTTAAGGCCCATCGCAATGTTTATTTGAAATCCAACCTGTCCAAAAGTTTAAAAAGACATGAAATAAGGGATTTATTCCAAAAATGAGAGGTATATAAATATCGATGGGCCTGTTTGGATGCCCGCAAGTTCTTTTAAGTTGTAAATGACTTACCCGTAAGTCACTTACAAGTGAAAGTTACTTACAGGTATGGAGTAATAACTCAATTTATTTTATTTTGTTAAGCCCATCAAGATGAATATTTGAGATATTTATTAAGCTAAGCCAATTGTCAAGTGGGCTATAAAAGTGGGCCCATAAATTCAAAAAATATATAATATGGAGTAATAACTCAATTTAAACATTGAGAATAAACTTCTTCAGTGAAAAACTCGGCAACACAAACACGGTGGGCCTAAAATCTTGATGGAAAAATGGTTGGGAAGAGTGGATATATAACACATCATCAAGGTGGGCCTACGGTAGGGGTAACACCTACTACTGTGTTACCGTGATGGGTGTCGAACATCTACCTAATTAGTCAAATGCACCATTCCATGTTGGGCCTGGGGCTTGAAAATCAAGTCAATCTGTGACTTTTTTGGGCCACACCACATACAAAAGTTGAGAGGAGTTACCCTCCATTAAAATATTCATAATCATTTGTTGGGCTCACCGAGATGTGGGTCACAAATCCAGCCCATCCGTTATGTGTGTCCCACTTGGATGAGGAGTCAGACCAAGTTTCATATGCATCAAAATTTCAGGTGGGCCCCACCAAGTGATTTTTTATGTTTTAGGCATTTCTTCACATGATTTTGGATGGTATGGCCCACCTAAGTTCCGTATATGGCTGATTTTTGGGATATCCCATAATTTAAAGGGGGCCCATCAAATGCACGGTGTTGATGGTCAACACGCATCACAGTGGGGCCCACACAGCTTGATCACGTGGGAAGTTCCCATGAGCTCGACCGTACAGAACCCTTTCCTAACCCCACCTGACCCCACCCAACCCTACCCTAGCCCCCTTTCCCTTTCCTCTCTGTTTACCCGCTCACTCGCCCGCCCGACCCTCTCCCTCCTCTCTCTCTCTCTCGCACCATCTCTCTCTCTCTCTCTCTCTCTCTCTCTCTCTCTCTCTCTCTGATGGCGAAAGATCTGAAACCTCTCTCTGCTGAAAGACCCGAAAACCCTCTCTCACTCCCACTCTCGAAAAAATAAAAAGTCCCCTTTCTGTTGATAGATCTGAAAGTAGAGCTCTCTCTGCTACTTGTTGCAAAAGTCATAGGCATAGCACCAAACAATCGCTTTAAGGAAAGTTTAGTTCATGTAGAAACGATTTTCAATCAATTTTTTGTTGTTTATTTCCAAATTTTGGATGTTTGGATTTAGGAGTTTCTGTTTTTTTTTTCACGATTTATACTTAAAAATAAAATAAAATTGAAATTGAATGTTGAGATTAGTGTAATTTGGTTGTTTATTTTAGTGGGTATGCTTCGTTCCTCCTACAACAATTGTTACATGTCCATGAAATTGCTTGAATTTGTTAAAAAGAAATAGAATTTTGCAAGTAGTTAGTGACTCATTGTCGATGTGTTTGGAAACCCAATTGATTGAATTGAAATAACTCAATTTTATAGAGTGGAAATGACTTATGTGAGCTTATTCCAACTCATTTCTATATATTTGAAAAGGAAATTTTCATATCGGATAAAATTTGTGTGGAAAAAGAATTTTACAAAAAAGAATTCTAAATAACCTATTTATTTTAGCATTTCATATTTTTCATGTTAATGTTAGTAGGTCAATGATAGAAAAGTGAGAGCCCCATCTTGAAAAAAATTTAAAAATCCATATCTTCAGTTCTGTTTTTTTTTTTTTTTTCAACAAACGGAAATCACCAATTTTTAAGGATAATGGTCGAAATGGAGAGTTCCACTGCTAATTTTGTTTCTGCAAATAGCAAGAGAAGCCGTGTTTGAGGAAAATAATTTCTTTCTAAAGTAGAAAATGAGATTCCACTAATCCAAACAGGCCTGTCAAACGGATGGTTAATAAGTAAAATAGTGATTGGTCCAAATTTGAATGAAGAAATCAGAGGGTTAATAGTATCTTCTCAGTGCAATCTATTGGTTATGCTCCTTTGGTACTTGTGTCAGCAATTTGGACAGTTCGGATTGCCATACAACTATGCCATGCATGCAGTTGAAGAAGAGCCACTCCCATTTTTAAATGGTGCAGAAACTAACTTGGGGGTGTAGCCCATGTTTCTAAGTACTTATATTTGTATATTCCATATTATCTTTTCTTCATTAAAATATATCTTTGTGAGTGGATTCACTTTTCAAGGAGAGGGCCTTAGATAAGAATGATTGGCAATACATGATTTGTGAAGGTGACTCTAAATAGTTGGGACAAGGACATGATGATGATTGAAGTAACAATGTAGGGCATCTAATTGAAGGTTATTTTAGCTGATTTAAATTTGTTTAAACATCTAGAGGTCTGACGGTTTTGGAGTTTAACCTCCGTAGGATGGTATTGATGGGTCTCCTCATCCCTAGGGACAAATCAATGCAGTTTTTGAATGGCCTTGAGAGCAAAAATGGATCTTCAACCTTGTTGAGTGTCATGGGACAACTAGCTTGCCAACAGGAGCAGCATTTTATTTATTTGTTTATTTATTTATTTTTTATTGTTTGCTTTAATGAATAGGAGTGGCATATCATGATAAAACTGAACCATTAGTGTTGTGTGTTCTTTTTTACACTGTTCTCACCTTACATAGGGAACTGTAAGAAAGGTCCCATGACTTTGTATCATCATTTTTAGAAAATGAGTCATGTAATATGGTTGAATGGTTAGTTTTTTTAGGAATGGTTTCTTTATCATGTTTCAGTTTAGGACTGGTTGCTGGTCAAATGGTTAATTTTTCTAGGGATGTTTTCTGTATCATGTTTTATTTTAGGACTGGTTCCTTATTTTATTTATTTATTTTTCGAGTCACTAGAATTTAATGTTTTGTCTAAATTGGCGATCTGTTTTATCCACTTGCTTGGATGCTAATATTATGAACTTCCTTAACACATGATGCTTATATTTAGGGATACAGGAGATAAACACATTTTAGTAAGAATGGTCTATAGCTTCTCATTTGGTGTTGATACATTGGCTTATTTGGATAATGTTAAAATTGAATCATCAATCACACATCCATCTCTTCTGTTGGTTTCTTACCATGCCATATATGCTAGTTTCACCTAATTGGTGTTTGATGTTAGATGGAACCAATATCTAGAACCTGGACCAGACCCCAACCTGTTTTTTATGGGCTGTGCAATTCCAAAATGGTCCAACCTGTCTGACCCATGATGTTCCCATGACAACATAAATTAATAAAATAGATATTTGACCAGTTGACTCAACTATTCATATGAGTGGAGAGATTGAGAAGGATGTAGTCCATAGACTTCAAGTGGGTTGGAAGAAATGGAGATGTGCCTTGAGAGTTTTTTATGCGATTATCGTGTAACAGTCAAACTAAAAGGGAAATTTTATAGAATGGCTATAAGACTAGCCATGCTTATGGTATAGAATGTTGTGCAATTAAGGAAGAATGTCGTCATAGGATGAGTGTAGCTAGCACGAAGATGTTGATATGAATGAGTGGGAAGACAAGGAAGGATAGAAATAGAAATGAATGCATTCAAGGGAATTTGGGAGTAGTACCAATAGGTAATAAAATGAGGGAAAGTAGACAGATTGTTTAGTCACATACAATGGAGAGACCAAGAACTACAATGGTTAGATGGAGTGAGTTGGTATAAGTTGAAGTTTAAGAAACACAGAGAAACAAATATGGTGATATGTACATGAGGTTGTTGAAGTTTAAGAAACAAAAGTCTTATAATTTTTTTGAATGACTATAAAGGCATTTAAATTCAGTTTGTCATATAAATACATCGAATCATAATCATAATCGTTATTATATATATATATATATTTTTTAATTTTAGTTGGTTGTCCAAATGATTCTTGAACTTTTATTGAAAATAATACTCTTGTCATTCAATATTCAAAACCTTTGCCCATACTCCAGATTTTTTTATTTAGTAGCTTAGTCAGGTCAATGGTAAGATCACCAACTTCATCAAAGAATCACAGATTGGAAGGGTGTCAATCAGATAGTTTCTTTAATTTTCTTTTTTCATCACAAATTGATACTACGTTTAAACTAGCCATTACATTCTCTGGCACGTATATTTTTAACTGTGGAAAACAGTCTTAGAATCTCCATCATGCTGTATATATGTAGTTTCTCTTTCACTTGTGAATTTATTTCTCTACCTAGTTTTAAAACTAATGAGTTCTTCGTACTAATTTCATGTAGCATCTCCTGGTATCGTCAGATTTTGCCTCCATGCAATAACATCTACTGCATCAAAGTTTCTACTGAAAAGTCTGAAATGGTTGTTTCAGTATGGACATGAGCACAGACAATGGTCGGCCACTATCTCTTTGGGACTGATATCAAGTTGTTTACATGCAATGGATTCAAGACAAATTTCAAATCGTCATCGGACTTCTTGAAGTATATTAAGTATGTATTTGCTTGAAATTAATAGAGAAGACTCGAATGTGCGTCGGAGTTATCCGGATGAGGAGGGGTCCCTGGAAGGTGGGAACTGCTGTTATGACCATGATGAAGCTGTCCATTTCCTATGGACAACATTGGAGGGGCTTGGCCATTTGGACAAGCCGTGTTTATGTATTTCTTTGAAATTAATGGAGCAGACCCGAATGTGCGTCGGAGCTATCCGAATGAGCGGGAGTCCTTAGAAGGTGGGAACCGCTGTTATAACCATGATGAAGCTGTCCATTTCCTATGGACAACATTAGAGAGGGCTAGCCATTTGGACAGGCCGTGTTTATTTATTTGCTAAAAATTAATGGAGCAGACCCGGATGTACGTAGGAGCTATCCAGATGAGTGGAGGTCCCTAAAAGGTGGAAACCGTTGTTATGACCATGATGAAGCTGTCCATTTCCTTTGGACAACATTGAAGGGGCCTGACCATTTGGACAGGCCGTGTTTATGTATGTATTTGCAGGTACCACACCCTTAACCTAAACCTATAACCCCAAACCTATAACCTAAACCCATTCTCAATTCCCTAAAGCTATAACCTATAACCTAACCCTAACCCTAAACCTTAACCTTAACCTATAACCTTTACTTACAACCTTAACCTAAACTTATAACCTATACTTATAACATAAACCTAAACTTAGACCTATTCTTATAACATAGACCTAAACTTAAACCTTAACCTATAACCTAAACCTAGACTTATAACCTTAACCTAAACCTATTCTCAAATCCCAAAACCTATATATATAACCTAAGCCTAGACCTTGACCTTAACCTTAAACTATAACCTATACTTGTAACTTATAACCTAAACCTATACCTATAACCTATACTTATATCCTTAACTTAAACTTATAACCTTAACCTAAATCTATTCTCAAATCTTAAAACCTATACTTATAACATAAACCTAAACCTAAACCTATAACATATAACCTAAAACCTAAACCCAAACCTAAACCCAATCCCGAACCTGAACCCGATTTCCTAAACCTAAACCTTAACCTATAACCCATACTTATAACCTTAACTTAAACTTATTCTCAAATCCCAAAACCTTAACCTATAACCTAAACTTATAACCTATACTTAACCTATACTTATAACCGTAAACTAGACCTTAAACTTAATTTATAACTTATACTTATAACCTATAACCTAAACCTATACCTATACCTATAACCTAAACCTAAACCTTAACCTATAACTTGAACATATGCTTATAACCTTAACCTAAACCTATTCTCAAATTCTAAAACTTATACTTATAACCTAAACCTAGACCTTAACATTAACTTGTAACCTCTACTTATAACCTTAACCTAAACTTACAACCTTAACCTAAACTCAAATCCCTAAACCTTAACCTATAACCCAACCTAAACCTATACTTATAACCTAAACCTATTCTCAAATCCCAAAGCCTATAACCTAAACCTAACCTTTCCCTAAACCTATACCTATAACCTAAACCTATAACCTTAACCTAAACCTAAAACCTAAACCTAAACCTAAACCTAAAACCTAAATGTATTCTCAAATCCCTAAACCTAAACCTTAACCTATTCTCAATTCCCTAAACCTTAACCTATAACCTAACTTAAACCTAAACCTGTAACCTACACTTATAACCTAAAACTTAAATGTATTCTCAAATCCCTAAACCTAAACCCACACTTAATCCTAATCTCAACTCTTTAACCTAAACCTAGACTTGAAACCCCAAACCTAAACCCGGTCCCGAACCTGATTTCCTAAACCTAAACCTTAACCCATAACCTAACTTAAACCTATAACCGACACTTATAACCTATAAACTAAAACCTAAGCCTAAACCTAAAACCTAAATGTATACTCAAATCCCTAAACCTAAACCTACACCTAATCCTAATCTCAACTCCTTAGCTTAAACATAAACTTCAAAACCCAAACCGAAACCTGAACCCGAACTTGATTTCCTAAACCTAAACCTTAATCTATTCTCAATTCCCTAAACCTATAACCTATAAACTAAACCTAAACCTATAACCTAAACTTATAACATATAACCTAACATTAACCTTAACCTTAATCTAAACCTAAAACCTAAACCTAAACCTAAAACCTAAATGTATTCTCAAATCCCTAAACCTAAACCTACACCTAATCCTAATCTCAACTCCTTAGCTTAAACATAAACTTCAAAACCCAAACCTAAACCCAAACCCGAACTTGATTTCATAAACCTAAACCTTAACCTATTCTCAATTCCCTAAACCGATAACCAAACTTATAACCTATAACCTAACCTTAACCTAAGCCTATAACCAAAACCCAAACCTATAACCTAACCTTAACCTTAACCTATAACCTAAAACTAAACCTATAACATATAACCTAACCTTAACCTTGACCTACAACTTAACCTATAACCAAAACCTAAACCTATAATCAAAACCAAAACCTATACCTATAGCTAAATCCTAAACCTATAACCAAAACCTAAACCTAAACCTATAACCAAAACCTAAACCTATAACCAAAACCTAAACCTATAACCTAAACATATAACCATAACCAAAACCTAAACCTATAACCAAAACCTATAACCAAAACCTAAACCTATAACCAAAACCTAAACCTAAACCTAAACCTATAACCAAAACCTAAAACCAAAACCTAAACCTATACCTATAACCAAAACCTAAACCTATACCCAAAACCCAAACCTAAACCTATAACCTAAACTTATAACATATAACCTAACCTTAACCTTAACCTTAAACTTAACCTAAACCTAAAACCTAAACCTAAACCTAAACCTAAACCTAAACCTATAAACTAAAACTAAAACCTAAACCTAAACCTAAAACCTAAACGTATTCTCAAATCCCTAAACCTAAACCTACACCTAATCCTAATCTCAACTCCTTAGCCTAAACATAAACTTTAAAACCCAAACCTAAACCTGAACCTGAACCTGATTTCCTAAACCTAAGCCTTAACCTATTCTCAATTCCCTAAACCTATAGCCAAAACCTAAACCTATAACCAAACCTAAACCTAAAACCTAAACCTAAACCTATAACCTAAACCTATAAACTAAAACCTAAATCTAAACCTAAAACCTAAATGTATTCTCAAATCCCTAAACCTAAACCTAAAAACTAAAACCTAAACCTAAACCTAAAACCTAAATGTATTCTCAAATCCCTAAACCTAAACCTACACCTAATCCTAATCTTAACTCCTTAGCCTAAACATAAACTTCAAAACCCAAAGCTAAACCCAAACCCAAACCCGATTTCCTAAACCTAAACCTTAACCTATTCTTAATTCCCTAAACCGATAACCTATAACGTATAAACTAAACCTAAACCTAACCTAAACCTATAACCTTAACCTAAACCTAAACCAAAACCAAAATCTATAACCTAAACCTTAACCTATAACCTATAACCCAATAACCTAAACTTATAACCTTAACCTAAACCTAAAACCAAAACTTAAACCTATAACCTAAACCAAAACCTAAACCTAAAATCTAAATGTATTCTCAAATCCCAAAACCTAAACCCACACCTAATCCTAATCTCAACTTCCTAACCTAAATGTAACACCTCAGATTTTTTGCCAACTTGGAATTAGATGTCCATAGACAATAGGTCAACCATAGCACCTTGGTAACTTCTCATAACTCAATTCCAAAGCCAAAGAAACCAATTAGAACCAAATTCTTTAGAAATTTAATGTGCTTTAGCTAGCGCTACACTAGATTTTCTATAAAATTGGCACCAACCACTTTAAATACGATCTGTAAGACCCAAAACCTCTAGAATTATTAACGCTACATTACCCTAAAACCTAGGATCAATCTCTAAGTCCAGTTGCCCTCGAGATCATTTGGAAACTTCGTATCGGACTTGGACCACACGTCGAAAGTCTGATAGTGATGAACTTAAACCATTATGACTGCTTAGTTGGACTTGACTATCACCTCAAAAATCAAGGCCAAACGATGTCCTGAGACCATTTCCTTGAGTTTGGAGTGAAGAGAGTGAGAAGGCGAAGATTTTTTAGAAAATTAAATATGATTTTAATTAATCTGGAACGTGTCTCTTGTGCACCTTTTCTAAGCATTCCGACCATTATATTTCGACCCAAATTCACCCTCGGATCAGGATAGGTGGCCCATACATGTCATAGTACTTGTAGCTCTGATCGAGTTTCTGTAACCGCTGAATTGAAACTGGTCTGCCACGGTCGATCTGAAAATTCGACCGGACTAAAAACTTAGATTGACCTAGATCTAATATTAGAGAGCTTAAGTCTGACCGCATTTAGTAATAGGACCTCCAGAAATGCTCCTTTGGATCAGAACAGACCCGATTTGGTTATAACCTAAGTATACATTGGCCCTAGGGTTATTTTCATCACTTTTGGGCTTATAAAAAGGCCTTAAACCCTCTCTCACAAATCCCATACGAATTTTCAAACCCTACCTAGGAAAGAGAGAGAAAAAGAGAGAGAGAGTAGGAGATTCAACTAGGGATTCTATCCTGCCACTCCACGTGCTTCAATAACACTATCATATCGCTATTCCGGCATTTTTGACTCCATTCCTAGGTAAGAAATCCTAACCCTAACCTAGTTTAGGGCTTAATATAGTTTAAGTGCTAATTTTGCTAATCTATTTCATGTTCTAGGTTGTCAATCCGCCGTTGACAACGACTTATCGTCTGAATCATATCCATTTCATATTTTCTGGTTTAAGGTGCGGACTATATACGTTTAGGTTATGGTTTTCAAGACTTTCAATGTCATTTAATGATTTATTACTGACGTGGATGTTATTTCACATGTCTAACGTGTTGTTTGTTTTGCTTTACGAATACATATGAAAAATGTATAGTATTGCGTATTCTATGCATTTATTGTAATACCTGTATACGTATAAAATTTGGATTTGTGTTTAACATGATTATTTGCCGTGAATATATGCTTGTTACATGTGTGAAAACTCCTTAGCGAAAGGACTTGCCCTAATTCACGACACGACCAATATATGCTATACATGTTAAAGTGTGTAGCCCATGTGTTTGTGAAAATGTTTAAATGAATACGGAACCTAGATTTATGCATGCCATGATTATCCGTTGTGGGTATATGCAAGTGGCATATGGGGCAACTCCCTAGTGAAAGGATTTGCCTAATACATGTATAATCAACATACACATGTATGATAATGTATGTATTCTAAGTGTCTGTGAAAATGACAGAATGAGTATGGAATTCACTTTCGTGCTCGCCTTAGGTAACTGTCATGGATATATGATTGTTGTATAGGTGATAACCCTTTGACGAAAGGATTTTCCCTAATAATTATGCTAATGAATACATAATATGAATGATATAATGTGTAGACTAAGTGTATGTAAAAGTGTCTGAATGAGTTAGCAGTTAGTAAGATGTACCTGTATGCGAGTTGAGATATGATTCTCAACTACATCAATGATGTGTATGATTTCCTCCATGTATTTTATATTGCATATGTGTGGATTCATATTTAGGTTGTATTCCATAATATGCAGAAATAATGCCGTGAAGGGTGATGGGGGAGTGGTGTAACGATTTCGTGCAACAGCCTTGGCAGCCCTTCAGCAGTTAATGTTGGACCTTTGATTGTATAATTTGAAATGTGATCCATTTACTGCTTTGACTATATCATTGGATAACATGTCATAATTGAATGTGATTGGGGCTATTGCATAGTCCAGGCAATCGGTAATACTCCTTGAGTTCGTGGCCGAGACCTATTCGCCACGTAGGACGTGTTTGAAGAACCCGAGACCATGCGTTGCTTGTCGATAGTGGTTAGACCATACGAGGTGCTTATGCACTTCATGTCGATCAACTCAACGGGCGCTCGTACTAGTCAAACTCGTCAAGTAATCCGATGTATGTTAACCATGTAGGGACGCTACTGCTTGAACCTAAGGTACCAAACTTACCATTGGAAAGCCCCTCTAACCTTGGTACCTCGATCCGCTAAGACTCATGAGCCGATTATGGTGGTATGGGACACTATATTCGAGCTGTTGGCCTACTCTGATTGGTGACGAGCCCTTTGTAGTGACCAGTGAGCACCTATACTCGTGTGCAGATTATGGTGGTATGGGACACTATATTCTTACTGTCGGCCTACACTGATTTGATGATGGGGGAGTGGTGTAACGATTGCGTGTAATAGCCCTAACAACCCTCTGTAGTGACCTCGAGTATATCCTTACACTGCATCAGGATGACGAGTCTTGATGCAGTATTGAGGATATAAATAGGCCTGTATTGATTGGTGATGGGGGAGTGGTGTAACGATTGCGTGTAACAGCCTTGGCAGCCCTTGCAGCGACCTAGAACCGTAACATCATATGAGATTATCTCGGATTGACGACCCGAGAATGGATCACCATTTGGGTAATGATATAAAGGAGGTACCTTAGCTTTCCAATCCTGCTGTATGAAAAGGACTAATAAGAACTTGGTAAGCATGTTCATATCATCGCATTACATGTGCTAATGGTGTTGGTGAAAGAGCACTGAGGAAGTGACTGACATGCGCGACTGTAAGATGAAGATCGCAGAGGGGATTGTGGTGAGGGCATACATCATTACCTCATATCATTCTTGCATTAACAAGAATATTTATGACATGTTTAATTGTACTACTTTTGTAAGCCCCGTATCCTAAACCGTACCGTTCCATAGACTTCCGCCGTCTTACCGGTCGAATTTCGACAACCTTCGACCCTTAACCAATATTTGCGTGCGACCCTGATTCGTATGCCGTCAACCCGTAATGACTCAACCTAAGACCATTACCATAGCGACCGCACCATCACTGCGGTTCCGATGCCGCGACTTGTCCGCTGAGGCGATACCCTGGTCAAGAGATGTGGGCCAACGTTCGGTGTGAAGAAAACGCTGTGCGTTGTGAAACCCAAGAGAATCTCTATGAGGTGTCACATCAATCCCATCAATCCATCAATCCATCACATGTCAAGTACATGTCAAGTACACATCACCTTTCACCCATTCCCAAGTAACTAAAAAAGTCAAAAAGTTCTTCCACCACCCATACTTTTCTTACACAAATGGCCACAAAAGTCAAGATTTTCTTACACCCATCACTCACCACATCCATCACCCATCTCTCTCTCCCTTTACAACTCTCTCTCTCTCTCTCTCTCTCTCTCTCTCTCTCTCTCTTTCTCATTTTCAAACTCAAAAAATCTAAGGAGAGAAATCCTATACGTATGAGAATTCTCCAAGCCTCTCCCTCTCTTTTAAAACTTCAAGTATGGCCCACTTTCTACCCCATGATCTCCCATCCTAACCATCCATTCCCCATCTCCTCCATTGGAATCAAAGCTAAGGTGCTAAGGAACTCATAGGAGCAAGAAGATCGAACGGTAGGTGCTTCTCTAGATGTAAAAAATCTGATTTATATAGCCTAGATGTTTTCTTTCTTTCATGAGGGAAGTGTAAGACCCACCAATCAATGGTGGAGATCCCACACAATCCCATGGTTGTGGCCTAATGGCCTACCTTATGTATGGATGATCCATGCATGGGGCCTTTCTCTATGGGCCCCATCATGATAGTTTTATTTCATATCATATTATGTTTGGGTCATCTAGACCTTATAACCATGGTGGGGATGACATCCTCACCATGCATTTTAATTATAGGCCATGCATGTGCAAGATCCATGTTGTAAATGTAGATCTAGGTATGATGCGCGGGTGTGATTGATCTTGGGAGGGCTCAATATTGGCAGAGCCTCTTTCCCTATGGCCGGATTGTCCTTTTATCTCTATTTTTTCTCATTTTATTTTCTGATGTGTGTGGCCCATTAATGTATTTTCCTTTTTATTTAACTTATACAATAAATTTTATCTAAGTACATGTTGCTGTCCAGAATTTCTGGACAGTTTCTGGTTGTTTTTGGACCATATTTTGGGACTGTTTGGGGGACTATTCATACCTATTAAATATACTTTTCTGAAAGGTGAGGATCTCATCTTGATGTCCCCCAAATTTCAGCCTCAACTGACCTTCATTAGGGTCCCAAAGGTGTGGTCCAAGTGAGGTGGACAGTCTGAATTTTATACACTGTTCCAGCAACATTCCACCATGGACAGTTGGATTTTTAAAATTTATTAAAATACCTATGGGTGTTTAAAAATTATAAAAATTTTTAGGGGGGTGACCTACTTATGATAAGACCCACCTACAAAATTTTAGGGCCAATGGACGCCTGTACACACCATGGTGATGTCGGGACCGGCCCATTATAATATGGTGTCCAGATCAGTCTGATTTTCAGGATAGATTGATTTATATAAATGAATTAAAATATTTAAAGATGTCTAAAAAATATAAAATTTTTTATGAGTGTGGTCCACTTATGTTATAATCTACCTAATAAATTTTAGGGCCAATGGACCCCTATACACACCGTTGTGAGGGCCGGACTGGCCCACCACGTTGGGACATCCAGGTCTGTCTGATTGTTTTTTGGAAAGTCTGTTTTATTTAAATTAATTAAAATACTTAAAGATGTTTAAAAATTATAAAATTTTGTGGGGGTGTGTCCCACCTATGAAAGTATCACTCTATGAAATTTTAGCCTCAAGTGACCCCATTTAGGTATCCAAAAGAATGGGCCAAGATGGTTGGACTCCCAGATTTTTTCTGCTATGAAGTCCAGCAATATGCCTTGATAAAAAAATCATAATTCAAAAGTATTTCTTCTGATGGTGGGCCACATTTTTGGGTTTTCTCTCATTGTATGCATGATGAGGGACCTTGGCCCTCAATTTTCAGAGTTTTAGAGGCCTTGGACCCACTCCAATGGAGTGCCTAAATTTAGGACAACAACATGTTATAATTATGTTGGCCTTGGGCTGAAATTTTGAGGTGTGGGGCCCACCATATTATAAAGATCTTAGAGGAAATGATTTATACCTTTAGTTCCTTAAATGTTGGGCTTAATGAATGTACTTTTGAGGCCCACCACAGTTGAATTTAATTGGGTCCATGAATGTAGCTAGTTGTTGAACTATTTAAGGCCCATAGTGTGGACCCATTTGATGTGCTCCAAGGCCCATGGGATTAGGCCCATTTGATGTAATTTAAGGCCCATAGAGTGGACCCATTTGATGTGTTCCAAGGTCCATGGGATTGGACCCATTTGATGTATTTTAAAGCCCATGGAATTAGGCCCATTTTATATGTATAAGGCCCATGGGTCGAGAACCATTTGATGTAATCTAAGGCCCACGGGTTATGACCCATTGCAATGCACATAAGGCCCATTGGTACAGCTCATTAATGTGGCCCATTTGATGAGTAAAAGGCCCATATGATATGGCCCATTTGATATATTTAAGGCCCAATAGGGTGTACCTAAGGTCCATTGTAATGTGTGATCCCAACCTGATTTACGTAATGTTATTCACTATGGGCTACACCTTGGGAGCAATGTTGGTTTGACGTCCACATTACGAGTATAATGTTGGTTAAATGTCTGCATTGCGACTCTCCCTAGGGCCCGTTGGTATGCCCGTACTTATTGTATGCAAGCCGTCTAGGCCAGCTGCGTTGTAAGGATAGGGCATTACTTTATAACATGCTTAGTATAACTCCATGATGCACAGACCATTTTTATCGGTCCATTTGATCGGCCTGCTCGTATCGGCCATTTGATTGATTTAGCCGATATGATTGATTAGGCCTACCTTGATGTGTATGAGGCCTATTGTTGAGGCCCACCTTGATGTGTATGAGGCCCGTTGTTGAGGCCCACCTTGATGTGTATGAGGCCCGTTGTTGAGGCCCACCTTGATGTATATGAGGCCTGTTGTTGAGGCCCACCTTGATGTGTATGAGGCCCGTTGTTGAGGCCCACCTTGATGTGTATGAGGCCCGTTGTGGAGGCCCACCTTGATGTGTATGAGGCCCGTTGTTGAGGCCCACCTTGATGTATATGAGGCCTGTTGTTGAGGCCCACCTTGATGTGTATGAGGCCCGTTGTTGAGGCCCACCTTGATGTGTATGAGGCTCGTTGTTGAGGCCCACCTTGATGTGTATGAGGCTCGTTGTTGAGGCCCACCTTGATGTGTATGAGGCCCGTTGTTGAGGCCCACCTTAAATATATATGAGGCCCATGTTGTAAGGCCCATTGTGATATATGCAAGGCCCATGGGTCATGGCCCATTGCAATGTATGTACGGCCCAATTGGTGCTGCCTATTCGATACATTTATGGAGTCCATGTCATTAGGCCCATCCTGTTGTATTAGTGACCTGTCCATTGAGGCTCACCCGTGGTATATATTTGAGGCCCATGTGTAGGGCCCTCCTATTATGTATTTAAAGCCCATGGGTTGTATCCATAGTGATGTATATTAGGCTTATGTGATGTAGCCCATATTGATGTGTATTAGACCCAGGTATGTGACTCACCTGCGAAGTATATTTGAGGCCCATTGTGATATATCTGAGGCCGATGGGTGCGACCCATCCAGATGTATTTGAGGCCTATGGGCAAGGCCCATTGTGATATGTGTTAGGCCCATGACCAGGGCCCACCTGTTTCATATATTTGGCCCTTGTGTGAGGCCATGTGCCCATTATATATTTGATTCTATGTGGGTCATTCCTTGGGGGCAATGTTGGTTAAAAGTCCACATTGTCGACGCCGGTTATTGATACCGTTTATGAGTATGTGACATCATAACATCATGATACATGCCCATTCGCATCATCTGTATGTTTGTTATGAGATGTGATTGACTATTGCATATGTCATTGAGCAGGATGATGTGAGACTCCCTGATAGGTGGAGATTATCTTACATGAGTGCATGACATGCGCAAAATTGATGCATGATTGGATTGTATGATTCATGCATCTTGCATTATGTTGTGATTACTGTACGCCCTAGTGACATCAGGGCAGTAGCCTCCACAGGCATATCGTGGATGGCCAGATGGGACACCAGAAATCTATTCGAGCATCGGGCCGCCATAGATGGCCCCAGGTGAAAATCTCTAAATACCCTCTTGGTTTTAGAGGATGCTCTAACGTCTAGACCGAGTGGGTAGATGAGCGTTGAGTGCCGATTACCAGATGGCTGCGCTCTCCACTGTGTCGTGGTCGGTTGTAAGGGGGTGCGGCCTTACCCGCCCGAGGGAGTAGGCATGGCTAGGCTGAGTTTGACCAGCTCGAGGAATGGGTCCTCTATCGGTAAGCCGGGTAGGGCGGATAGTGAGGTCTTTTCCACTTATCCAGTTGTGCGCTTGATTGGGACGACAGGTGGTGTGAAGTGTAATAGACCCCGGTGATTTCTCCAGAGAGGAACCATACTGATATGAGGACTGACATGATATTATGAAACATCGTCACTGTTGTGCATATGGGCGGACACTGATGTGGGCGGGTGTGATGTGGGCGGGGCTGAGACCTGGGCGAGCTACCACGTTAGGCGAGCTACCAGCGGTTGGCAGGCTACTGTGCTGATAGGCTACTGAGTAGGAGTTGCATACTCATTCATTCATCCATTCACTATCCACTTGGGCTGGTGGTGTGCAACTAATTGTTGTGTAGCTTCGTTATGGCAAGGATTTCAGTTAAGCGCGCGACTAACCTGAGATCAGGAGTTTACCACGTTAAGTCAGACTATCCAAATTTAGGTATGGTACTGGTTTGGATAGAGGTTCCTTGTGGTGGACCCCGTAGCCTGCGATACTACGTACTATCATCCCGACATCATACTCCAGAATGATCATTCCATTAGCACCATATACTGCTTATTCCATTACATCTTCGGAGTGTGGCTTTGTGGGTTGTTATGTTTCTGTATTCCTGTGACTTAGATGAGAGTGATGATATTTATTAGCTCTTTCAAATTGTGTATTACATTATATCCTTGTCATTCGACATTTGATTATCTATAACTCATCATTTGCATAGCTGTCCTATATTGCGTATTCTGATATTGATTAACTTATGGACTTGTTCATACTTCCGCTTATTCTGTTATCGCATAATTATAATCTTGTTAGTATTTCTGTTTACGCTAATAATTCCTGCTCTTATCAGTGTTTCTGCTTATTCAATCATTATATGGTTTATGGATTAATAACTTTTTGGTATTGTATGATTATGATATTGTATTGAATACTTGGAAATTATCTCGTGCACACACTTACACCACCCTCTAAGCTTTCTATAAGCTTATGCACGATAGATGTGTGCAGGTGATGTTAGGTTGTAGCAGTATTGAGCTTGGAGCGTGCAGCTATTTTCTGGAGCTTTGATTTTGACATATATATTTTCCTTTCAACATTGTATTCAAATGATTATATTAGTGGATATGTGATGATGATGTTTCCTTTATGATTTGGGTAAACTTGTGGTTATGCTTATTACTAGTTAAATATATATAAAAAAATCCTCCTTGTAGGATCCCAAGATCAAAAATCTGGCATATGAATGTTAGGAGCCGAGAATGGGGTACTACGGAGGCTGTCGGTACCAGATTCGGTAATCCGGATTCCTGTGAATCTGATTTTTGGGTTTGGGGCATGACAACTTTATCATTACTGCTTGATTGAATGGATAACATGTTAACCTTTGGTGTATTTAGTTTTCACTGAGTTGATCACTCACTCCCACGTTACGGGATGATGTTGGCCACACCAACCAGTCCCTGTTTTAGTTTCAGATGATGGCGTTGCTTGTGAAGCAGAACCAAACTTTATGATGATGAGGAGGATTTCTCCTATTTGCAGTTCTTAGGAAGGTTCATGTGAACAATGCCCTGATTGATGAGGATTCAGGGCTATGTTGGTAGTGATTTATCACTTTTTGATATATGGATGTTGAGACACGACTTGTAATTATGACCTTGTAGAGCATGCATATTTTGGGGATTTACGTTGATTTATATATGTATTTGAGTCTTCCGCTCGTACTTTCAGACTGTCCCTAAACTATGTTTGCTATTTTGGTTTAATCTACCTCATGTTTTATGCCCTAATGCCGATAACATTCATTCATCATCAAAAATGCTGCATAAGTAATGTCCTGGAACTCAGGAGCTGAGTTTCTGCTTGACTCCCGATTTTTAGGATGTTACACTAAACCTAAACCTAAACTTGAAAACCCAAACCTAAACCCGATCCCAAACCTAAACTCGAACCCAATTTCCTAAACCTAAACCTAAACCTTAACCTATTCTCAATTCCCTAAAGATATAACCTATAACCTAAACCTAACCAAAACCTATAACCTTAACCTAAACCTAAAACCTAAACCTAAACCTAACCTAAACCTAAAACCTAAATGTATTCTTAAATCCCCAAACCTAAACCTACACCTAATCCTAATCTCAACTCCCTAACCTAAACCTAAACCTAAACTTGAAAACTCAAACCTAAACCCGATCCCGAGCCCGAACCCAATTTTCTAAACCTAGACCTTAACCTATTCTCAATTACCTAAAGCTATAACCTATAACCTAACTTAAACCTAAACCTATAACCGACACTTATAACCTAAACTTAAACCTATAATCTAAACCTAAAACCTAAATGTATTCTCAAATCCCTAAACCTACACCTACACCTAATCCTAATCTCAACTCCTTAACCTAAACCTAAACTTGAAACCTCAAACCTAAACCCGAACCCGAACCTGATTTTCTAAACCTAAACCTTAACCTATTCTTAATTCTCTAAACCTTAACTTATAACCCAACTTAAACCTAAACATATAACCTACACTTATAACCTAAACCTAAAACCTAAATGTATTCTCAAATCCCTAAACCTAAACCTTAACCTATTCTCAATTCGTTAAACCTTAACCTATTTCCTAACTTAAACCTAAACCTATAACCTACACTTATAACCTAAAACCTAAATGTATTCTCAAATCCTTAAACCTAAACCTACACCTAATCCTAATCTCAACTCCTTAACCTAAACCTAAACTTGAAAACCTAAACCTAAACCCGATCCTGAACCCGAAACAAATCTCCTTTTGCCTAAACCTTAACCTATTCTCAATTCCCTAAATCTATAACTTATAACCTAAACCTATAAACTAAAACCTAAACCTAAACCTAAACCTAAAACCTAAATGTATTCTTAAATCCCTAAACCTAAACCTATACTTAATCCTAATCTTAACTCCCTAAACTTGAAAATCCAAACCTAAACCCGATCCCGAACCCGAACCCGAACCCGATTTCCTAAACCTAAACCTAAACCTTAACCTATTCTCTATTCCCTAAAGCTATAAGCTATAACCTATCACATAAACCTAACCTAAACTTAGAACCTTAACTTAAACCTAAAACCTAAATGTATTCTCAAATCCCCAAACCTAAACCTACACCAAATCCTAATCATAACTCCCTAACCTAAACCAAAACCTAAACTTGAAAACCCAAACCTAAACCCGATCCCGAATCCGAACCCGAATTCCTAAACCTAGACCTTAACCTATTCTCAATTCCCTAAAGCTATAACCTTTAATCTAACTTAAACCTAAACCTATGACCGACACTTATAACCTAAACCTAAACCTATAACCTAAATGTATTCTCAAATCCCTAAACCTGCACCTACACCTAATCCTAATCTCAACTCCTTAACCTAAACCTAAACTTGAAACCCCAAACCTAAACACGAACCTGAACCCAAACCCGATTTTCTAAACCTAAACCTTAACCTATTCTCAATTCCTTAAACCTTAACCTATAACCTAACTTAAACCTAAACCTATAACCTATACTTATAACCTAAACTTAAAACCTAAATGTAATCTCAAATCCCTAAACCTAAACCTACACCTAATCTTAATCTCAACTCCTTAACCTAAATCTAAACTTGAAACCCCAAACCTAAACACGAACCCGAACACAAACCCAATTTTCTAAACCTAAACCTTAACCTATTCTCAATTCCCTAAACCTTAACCTACAACCTAACTTAAACCTAAACCTATAACCTACACTTATAATCTAAACTTAAAACCTAAATGTAATCTCAAATCCCTAAACCTAAACCTACACCTAATCCTAATCTCAACTCCCTAACCTAAACCTAAACCTAAACTTGAAAATCCAAACCTAAACATGATCCCGAACCCGAACCCGATTTCCTAACCTAAACCTAAACCTTAACCTATTCTCTATTCCCTAAAGCTATAACCTATAACCTATAACCTAAACCTAACCTAAACCTAGAACCTTAACCTAAACCTAAAACCTAAATGTATTCTCAAATCCCTAAACCTAAACTTACACCTAATCCTAATCTCAACTCTCTAACCTAAACTTAAACCTAAACTTGAAAACCCAAACCTAAACCCGATCCCAAACCCGAACCTGATTTCCTAAGCCTAAACCTAATCCTTAACCCATTCTCAATTCCCTAAAGCTATAACCTATAACCTATAACCTAAACCTAACCTAAACCTATAACCTAAAACCTAAACCTAAACCTAAACCTAAAACCTAAATGTATTCTTAAATCCCCAAACCTAAACCTACACCTAATCCTAATCTCAACTCCCTAACCTAAACCTAAACCTAAACTTGAAAACCCAAACCTAAACCCAATCTTGAACCCAAACCTGAATTCCTAAACCTAGACCTTAACCTATTCTCAATTCCCTAAAGCTATAACCTATAACCTAACTTAAACCTAAACCTATAACAGACACTTATAACCTAAACCTAAACCTATAACCTAAATGTAATCTTAAATCCCTAAACCTAACCTAAACCTAAAACCTAAATGTAATCTCAAATCTCTAAACCTAAACCTACACCTAATCCTAATCTCAACTCCGTAACCTAAACCTAAACTTAAACTTGAAAACTGAAACCTAAACCCGATACTGAACCCGAACTAGAACCTGATTTCTTAAACCTAAACCTTAACCTATTTTCAATTCCCTAAAGCTCTAACTTATAACCTATAACCTAAACCTAAACATAAACCTAAATCAAAACCTAAACCTATAACCTAAACCTAAAACTTAATCTAAACCTAAACCTATAACCGTAACCTAAACTAAAACCTATAACCTAAACCTTAACCTATTACCTATAACCCATAACCTATAACCTAAACTTATAACCTATAACCTAACTTTAATCTAAACCTATAACCTAAACCTAAACCTATAACCTAGACCTATAAGTGTAGGTTATAAGTTTAGGTTTAGGTTAAGGTTGTTTTTCTTTTCATTTGTCTGGATCACCTCTCATATGTTCTCTCTTTTCATTTTTTTTTTCCATAAGATTGTTTGTGCTTGGATGGATGCAGATTGTGTTTGGATGAATGTAGTTTATGTCTGGATGAATTTACGTAGTTTGGGTTTAGATGGATGTGAATGTGAATATGAAGAAATATATTATATAACAGGTGTATATCAGGAAGAATATGATGAATTATATTCTAACAGGTGTATATCAGGAAATTTAAGATGGAATATTTTTTTTTAAAAAAAGAGACTTTTACCTACGAAATATTTCGTAGGTAAAAGTCTCCTCAATGTTTTTTAGCGACGAATATTTTCATCATTAAAAGTCTTATCCATGTTTTTAGCTATGAATATTTTCGTAGCTAAAAGTAATTCCTTTTGAATTTTTTGAAAAATTGCTTACAGCTTTTAGCGATGGATATTTTCGTCACCAAAAAGTCTCATCCACAATTTTTAGCTATGAAAATTTTCGTAGTTAAAAGTAATCCTTTTGAATCGTTATCAATGTTTTGCTGGCTTTGAAAAACTGTTTGTAGCCTTTGGCGATGAACATTTTCCTCACAAAAAGTCTCATCCACAATTTTTAGCTACGAAAATTTTCGTAGCTAAAAGTAATCCATTCCAACTTGTTGAAAAATTGATCGCAGCCTTTAGCGACGAAAATATTCGTCGCTACAAGTCTCATCTAGGTTTTTTAGCTACAAAAATGTTCGTAGCTAAAAGTAATCCATTCCAATATGATGAAAATTTGTTTGCAGCCTTTGGCGAAGAAACTATTCATCGCTAAAAGTCTCATCCAGGAGATGAGACTTTTAGCTACGAAAATTTTCGTAGCTAAAAGTAATCAATTGGGTTTGCTGCCTTTGGTGACGAAAATATTCATCGCTAAAAGTCTCATCTAGGATTTTTAGCTATGAATATTTTCGTTGCTAAAAGTAATCCATTCCAATTTGTCTAAAATTTGTATGCAGCCTTTAGGGACGAAAATCTTCGTCGCTAAAAGTCTCATGTAGGATTTTTAGCTATGAAAATTTTCGTTGTTAAAAGTTCCACTCTAATTTTTTAAGTAATCCATTCGAATATTATGGAATATTGGTTATAGCCTTTAGCAATGAAAATTTTCATCGCTAAAAGTCTCATCCGTGATTTTTAGCTACAAAAAGTTTTGTAGCTAAAAGTAATCCACTCCAAATTCTTTGAAAATTGGGTTGCAGCCTTTGACGATGAAAATATTCGCCGCTAAAAGTCTCATCTAGGGTTTTTAGCTACGAAAATTTTCGTAGCTAAAAGTAATATGCATTTGCTGCCTTTGGCGATGAAAATATTCATCGCTAAAAGTCTCATCTAGGATTTTTAGCTACAAATATTTTCGTAGCTAAAAGTAATCCATTCCAATTTGTCCAAAATTTGTTTACAGCCTTTGGTGATGAAAATCTTCATTGCTAAAAGTCTCATGCAGGATTTTTAGCTACAAAACTTTTCATAGCTAAAAGTAATCCACTCCAACTTCTTTACAAATTTGGTTGTAGCCTTTGGCGACAAAAATATTCATCGCTAAAAGTCTCATATATGATTTTTAGTTGTGAAAATATTCGTCGCTAAAAGTTTCGTCCCTAAAAGTGAACTTTTAACAACGAAAATTTATTTCGTCGCTAAAAGTGACTTATAACGACGAAAATGGATTTTTTCGCTAAAAGTTTTGTCGCTAAAAACCCTCTTTCTTGTAGTGATATTTCAAGATAATAAAATTGAGAATAAAATTATCAATCACCATAATGCACAAAGAATTATAGTGGTTCAGTGTTTAACACACACTCATTCCACTCCTAAAATTACTACTCTACGTAATTTTGGCTTTTCATTATTTTTAAAGTTTTCATAGGATCACCTTAATAACCTCTTACAGTTATTGTGATTTTCATAGGCTTACCACAATAAAACTTCTCGTGATTTTCACGGGCTAACCACTACACAACTCGATGAGATTTTTGGGCAATCTCAACAAACCTAAAATGAAAATAATATACTGAAAGTAAACACTTATCTTTTTATAGACGAATGTCGATGCAAAGATAATGATGAAGCATTTTAGAAGTAGAGATCCTTGAATAGACGTAACAATCATTTCTCTTCGATGATATGAATTAATGTATGCTTTACTAAGAATTATCTGGGGATAAATGATTTTTTAAAGAATAAAACCATAAAAATTACAGATTCAATTCTCTAATATTAAGTTGAGTATAACGCACTCCTGTCACATCTTAGACTCGGTAACCGGACTCACAAGGAACCCGATGGCCGGTTCTGGCCGCAATAGCCTTCGTAGTACCCCATTCTCGGCTCCTGAGGCAGGTTCCGATCCTGGGATCCTACAAGGAGGATTTTCATAACAATATAATTATTTTTAATATGAGCATACCCAAGATCATAATAAGTAAATTTGAGAATAACAAAGGCACACATCACAAAATTCACTATGAATTTAAACTTTTACAAGCTTACATCAGGTCCAAAAGGACACATAAGATAATAGAAGAAAAAAGAAAGAGGATCTGTAACACTGGGCCCTCGGTTCGCACACCTATTCAAGCTCCGCTGCTAAGACGCCAACTTAGGATCTCCTGCACGCATCAATCGTGCATAAGCTTATAGAAAGCTTAGAGGGTGGTGAAAGTGTGTGACAATAGTGCGCAGAATAAGATAGAGAATGCAGAGGGGAGTCATGATCAATACCAATACCACTAGCCTTACCAAGGCTATCATGAATGCAGAATATATACCAAGGTAGTACGATAATGTAGGAAGCCATATCAAGGCTATATCGTGTAATGAGTAATATAATGCAATAAGTACTAGGTGCCATGCAAGTGATGCAATATGAGGCTTACACAGCCGATCCAGTGCTCATATCCAATCCACATATCAAGTACATTTCCATCATAAGAAAATCACTGAGGTCCATTACACTGTTGGATAACTGCCGCTCTATAGACCTCGCATAGTCAAACGAGCGTAAGAGACCTCACTACCCGCCTATGGACAGCCAATCACCAGCAAGGCCGGATAGTAGCGGACCCATTCAAGAGCTGGTCAGACTTAGTCTAGCAATAACATCCTTACATCAGGCGAGAAGGCCACACCCCTATCCAACCGACACACGATAATGAGAGTTGTGGCTTAACGATATAAGGCCCTCATGCACTCATATATTCCACCCGGTCATGACGTTGGAGCAGATCCTTGGTACCATGAAAGTTTTGAAAATTTTACCTATGAGCATCCTATACACCCGGTATGCTCAAGTAACATTTCTGGTGTCCAACCATAGCCATCCACGATGTATCTGTGGAGGCTACAGCCCTGATGAAGTAAGGGCGATAATGCTCATATGTTATGCAATATCAGATGTATGAATCACACAATCAACTATGCATCAATTCCATCTAACGTACTCAAGAGGGAATACTACGTTCCACGGGAAGGTAGCATGCAATGCCCAATAACACAATCATAGCCACACACACAGTGTCATCCAAGAATACAATGATGCACATGGGCCATGAATATGGGTCTAGACACATTATGCGGCGATATACAAAGTAGTACACTCATCTATCCAAGAAGGGACCAAGACTAGATATTTAGACAATATCCATAAGGAATCTCACCCCTAGTGGGGGCCCATTTACCTGGGATAGCCCACGAGACTAAGCATACAAACTACATGTCCAAGTAATACAGAAGTGAGTCTAGCAAGAGTTTAAGATGAGCTCTAATCACATTTAGATACAATCAGGCTTAGAGGGGTCCATAATGCGGACATCTAACCACCATTCCCCCAAGAGGCATCTTAACCACGAACCATATGGATATAAGGCCTAAGGCCCACATTCAAGATAAGAACACAGGTAACCACATACATATATCCCTCATAATAGGGCATAAGAAAAGAATATAATACCACATTAACAACATGGGCCCCAAGAGGGAAGTTAAGGCCCAAGGCTCAATTTTCAATGGCCTTAGAATCTATGCATTTAGTTGGACTTGGTGGGTAGCCCGCGTGCACAATATACGACTCAAAAAAGTATGTTTAAGTTTGGATGAAATGGGCCCCACTATACCAGCCCAATAACTAGCAATTTAAGTGGGCAACCAAGGGCCCAATACTATCCTTATCTCAGCCCACAAGTCCATCAAAATGGTGGAAGTTGGCCCAATGGATGGTTGGGCCAAGCTAAGACGTTCCAACCCACTCTGGGCTCATGGGATGCTCTAAAAATCTGATCTAAGATAGAGTCCTCATGTGATCACTAAAGGTGACCCAAAAGAATGCATTGATTAAGCCTAAAGATTATAAAAAAATATAAGCATGTAATACGTACATAAGTTCTCAATATGGTGAGCCCCACAATCAAGTAAAGTTTTAACCATATAATTTTACATTTAAGGCCCTTTGATAAACTTTTGGCTCGTTTGACTTCCTGGACCTGCTAAGGTCAAGAAATTAGTTAACTATGTAGAAATAATCTCATGAAAGCCAACTATACTCGCTGGGAGACCCCACCAGATGGAGAGTGTGTATATATCATGAAAAGATTAGGTGAGCCTGCTACTGGATTGTGAGTCCAACAGTAACCCAAGGTGGGGAGTGCTTCCATGATCGGGCGATCCAAGGCTTGAATGGCCTGGATCAACATACGTTGAGGTAGGCTCCACATACATCCATATTTAGCCTCAAATAAATGGCCCAGGGTCTAGGGTGGGCCTTTAACCGTCCATAGAGAAACCCATGGGCCTACCTTAGGATCATCCAGAAGGACATTCAACCTCAACTGATTTTCAAGAGGTAGCCCGCCACTACTCGAGCATGAAATAAGGCCCAAGGCCGAAGCAATCCATGGCCTAGTAGGCCATACGCTGAGACTAATACATAGGCAACCTGGTGGGCCCTTAAACAAGGTTAAGGCCCAACCATAAAGGTCATGGGTTCACTCATTGTGGTGGGCCTAATGGGCAGCCCATTATCCCAACATATGAAAAATCTTTATATTTAACACAAGTAAGCTGGGCCTCATATCTCGGCCCAAATATGGATTCATTATAGTGGGCAAGCAACAACTACTTAAGTATTTGGCCCATAAGACCCATTATAATGACATGGTAAATATAAGACGCAAGGGTCCAACATGCCTATTAAATGTCCCCATTATGGACCCGCCGGTCCATAATGGGGACATTATATTGTGCACGCGGGTGGCAGTCCGGCTACCATCGGTCCATGCTATGGTTCGGGGTCCGAGGGGTGCACTGGTCTGTTCGGTGACACCCTCTCCCTTATTTGAATCTTTCGTTTGGGATGTCCAGGGACTTCATTTGTGGTCCCTGGAGCTATCTTGGAGGGGTTTTGTTAAGTCTCTGAGCCATTGTTTGCATTTCCTTCCTTTCTCCAACTTCAGGTAATCTTGGCCCTTAAGTCCTGGCTGGATCTTTGTTGGGCCACTTTTCTTGAGGAGTCTTTTGATGGGTTAGATTTTCTCCTGGGTTTAAAGAGGGTCATGATCGGGACTGTTGGGCCATCTTGATTGGATCTGATCCGTTGGATCTTGCTGGACTGATTTGTTTTGGGCCATATAGTTGGCTGGACTGCTGTAATAATAAATTTTTTTTATTTGTTTATTTTTTTGTTGGAGTGGGGTGTGATAAGAAAAGGGGCCCCACCCTTTATTCATCATTTTTTATTTTTGTGTTATTTTTTTCTTTTTTAAAATTATTGGTGACGATGTGGACCATTGGATGGATGATCTGGGGCTCACTTGGGTGTGTTGGTGGCACGGATTGTGAAAGATGGCCATTTTTGGTGAATGATAGACGGGTGCGATTTTCAAAGTGGGCCCCACATCATGCCCCTGACATGTCTAGATTCATGGGTTTGTGGTGGATGACGATTTTTGAAAGTAGTCCCTGGGAAGAATTTTTTTAGAAAATGGGCCTTGAGATGGGCTTTTTGAATGGGCCTTGGACCTTTTTGGAAATGGGCCTTAATATGGGCTTTTTGAAATGGGCCTTGGACTTTTAGAACTGGGCCTTGGGCTTTTGGGAATGGGTCTTGGGCTTTTAGAAATGGGCCTTAAGATGAGATTTTTTAAAATGGGCCTTGAGCTCTTGAAAATGGGCCTTGATATGGGCCTTTTTGGAAATGGGCCTTAGAATTTTAAAAATCGGCCTTGGACTTTTGGAAATGGGCCTTAAGATGGGATACTTACCTGTGTGCCTTGCATTGCAGCATGCCTTGTCGTGGTAAAAATGAGGCTAGTTCCTCATGTCAGTCGGCTGATCCATGTTATGTGCCGCAAGAGGGCCGACATTTGTCCCACATAGCCCAAGAAGGTGGTGCGCCCGCAGTTTTGAGAGGATATGGGGTTAGGATGCACTTACCTGATTGGTTCCATGATCCACAGCCGTTGTTCTTCTAGGTCTTGGAGCGCACCCCATTTGCTCACTTGTTCCGGGTTCGTCTGAGCAGGACAAACATGTCACTCTTGTTTTCTTTGGCTGAGCGGTGACACCCTGAGACCCATACTTTTCAGTTACCTTTTGGAGAGTGGGGCATTACCTCGTACGACATATACATGCACCTGGGCCTTCAATATGATAGAGGATCCGTCCCCTTCGAGGACAACCTTCCGGTGCCCACTGAGGAAGATTGGATGGGATTATTGGGATGCCAGATGCAGGGAATTTTATCGGTCCCTGTTTTAAACTTCTCTGGCTATCGTTGAATTTTTCCATACGCATCCCCGAGATCGAAGTTGCGGCTGTGGTGAAGGCTCATGCCCTGATTTTGTACACTATGGGTACGATGATTTTCTGTCACGGGAATGAGCTAGTGAATTCCCGTCTGTTATTACTTGTGGTAGACATCATCTTTCCAACACTGTACAATTGGAATGCAGCCCTTTTGGCCCATTCGTACGAGGGGCTGGATAAGGCCAGTCACTGCGCCAGCTGATCCCTGACCAGCTTTTATCCAGTCATTGAGGTGCTTTTCTTGATCTCTATCTCTGTAGTATTCTCCCTGGGGATGATTTGGTTTATCCTTTTCTGATTACAATTTTATGTAGGTCTACTTTTTTTACCACTTTCTCCACTTAGCCCCCACTTTGATCGATCATTTGCTTCCATTTTCTTGCATGATGCTGTGGTACAAGGATAACCGCAGTCGCACTCACCTATTTTCTAATCTTGCCTGGAGGTCGAATATCGATGCCCTTGTTCCGAGTGATGTGAGTGATCTGCCCTTTTCTCGTATTGCCTATGTGTTGCTTCTTGCTTATCTCTCAACCCTTGACTTTCCTTTTTACAGTTCCATACCAGGCTGTACCTTCGATCGAATGCGGCGCTCACTCTTGGGGCTCAGGAAGCTTTTCAGGCCTCACGTTGACGTCACATTTTGGAGGATCCATGTGTGACGAAATGGTACCTGGGGGAGAGACTTTTTTGACATTTGACCGGTAGTCCCATGGTGCCACTTAGTCCACCATCTGGTCCTTTTGATTGGAGATTGGTGCCTGAGAGGGAGCTGACTACAGCATTGAAGGGCTATGTTGCTAGCGCCTTTGTTGATCCAGCTAGAGAGTATAACTCCTGGTGTGAGCAGTACGACATCGACCCAATCTTGCAGCCCAGCTATACTCTTGGTGGTGGCACACGTTTTACTGAAGGAGGAATCTTGGGGCCCCACTTTCATCACTAGGATACTGATGCTTATCTTCCTGATGATGATTAGTTTGTTGTATCATGCCATCTTGTATCCTTAAATGTGTAATCTTCATATTTGTATAAAATCTCAGTTGATCAACATAGCTCCCTCTTGGTCGTTGCCCTTGATCAACTTTTTGATCCCAATTGAGTATACGGAGGTTTGTTTCTGGGTTCTGGTCTTCTAGAGCAGATCCTGTCTGAAACTTACCTGAAAGTGGGCCCGGGCGGTAGTTGGACTGCCGCAGGCGGAGTCAGACTACTACCTACTGACTTTTTTCCTCCCGTTCTGTTCTGTCAGAGCTGCAGTGATGTAAAAATGTCAATTCTGAAGGTGGTGGTTGGAGTACCGTGGGCGGTAATCGGATTGCTGCCTCCGTTTATCTTTTCTTCCAGCGAGTACCCCTCTTCTCTATTCATTCCCTTTGCATCTGTTCTGATATTCCTTTCTATCCTTGTCCATCCAAACATCCCTTTTGTCTCTTTCCCTTTGTCCTCTTCTTCCTTTGTCCTCTTTTTCCTTTGGGACTAATTATGGCTAGCCATGATGGGGGTATTGATGGGCTTATGAGTGGTGAAGAGGTAGGTGGGTCTAATAACGGTGGAGGGAACCCATTTATGGATGAGTTAATGGAGTTTGGTGGGGGAGTGATGGGCTTCTTTGGGGAGATCAACGCCATTTATGGCATTACTCCTACCATCATTAATGGAGGTTGTGAGATTGGGTTGGATAGGATGAGAGGTTTTGATGGGTTTGATGGATCCATGCTAGATGGGTCGTTAGGATTTATGGATGTTAGGAGGGATGGTTTGGGTGGTGAAGATAGTGTGGTTGTGGTAGGGGATGGCTTGATTGATGGAGTGATGTCCATGGATGGTGTAGACAGTAGCATGGTGATGGTGGATGGTGCGGATGGGATGGATCATATTTCGATGGATGGCGGACCCTTCCTTGGTGGACTAAGCGATTTGGATTTGGTGGGTGATAATTTTCTTACAGACGGCTTGGCTCAAATCTTTAACACGAATATCGAGATAATGTTGGGACAGGCAGTTGCGGTTGGGGCTCAGAGTGTCAATCCTGTCAGCCATTGGGAGACTTTGGGTGCTACGGCTCCTGGGGCTTGTTTGTTTCAGACAGCTCCTGACGTGGCGGTCGTAGGCGGCTCCAGCCTGCCTGTTGTAGCTTTTCAGGACACCTTACGTGATGTGATGGGCGATGCTAGCTTCTTTCAGCACCACGAGATAGATTTTCTGGACGAGGGGATGCCCATTTTTGATGATTCTCCTGTTAACCCAGGGATTCAGATTGTGGAGGGCGTGCCCATCCGGACTTGTCGAATACAGCCACGTGCCACCTACTCTAAGTGACTGTACTTCTGGATAGAGAGCTTGACCGAGTTCGAGATCTTTGAGATGAGTTCTTTGGGCTTCCCGGAGGTTCTCCACTTTCACCGAGTTCGCCTAGATTGGTGACTTTTGAGTGCGGCGTTGTATGACTGGGTTCCTTCCCTGAACCTGTTTTCCTTCAACGATCCAGAGCTGGGCCCTTCATTGGAGGAGTTTTCACACCTGTCCGGTCTTCCTCTCACCCGAGAGCCTTACATTCCCTCATATGAGCTGGTTTGTTCTTCTGATCTGGTCTCCTGGTTTAGATTTCTCACTGCTCTACCTACGCCCGAGGGTAGGGCTGGTGAGCTTTCACTTGCTATCCTATATGATCGTTGTTCGACCTCCCGAGGTGGCCCTGGATCAGATTGCCAGCTTTAGTGTTTGAATGCCCTGATATTTTGTGTCCTGGCTGAGTTTCTCTTCTCGGGTTGGTGGCAGTCTTCGCTGGTGGACTTGCTAGATGTCTTCTACCGGGTCCTCCATCATAGGAGTATTACCTCCATGGTGCTAGTGGAGCTCTTTTTAGGACTAACCGAGTGCTCCCTTGGATGTACTCATATCCTCCGGGGCTGTTGATCATTTTTTTAGGTATTTTCCATTTTTCCCTTTCCTTTGCCTGATGTGGTTGTCTTGTTGCGACTTGAGCTCAACCCGTATCTCCTTGTAGGTTTGGTTGTGGGAGCATTTATTCATGACTCCTCAGCTTCTGTGGCCGGATTCCTGTCGCGGAGATGTGCTATTCTTGTTGCTTGATGGCCTTTCACTTAGTGCTGAGGCTACAGAGTTACTTTATTACTGTATGCTCACTCAGCTTCAAGGGTGGGAGGTTAGCTGGGAGGCTACTTGGCTTTTCCGTTCACCGTTGATCTGTAGCGTTGCTCGCACTCCTCTTTTATTGTTCGGCCTACGGGGTACTGCTCCTACCATCCCACACGGTTCCTTTCACAGTTCGGCTTTCGGCAGGACATTCCAGAGTTCTCCTTCTATAGGTTTGGGCATGCCTCTCTTCCTTCTGATTTGACTGCTCTGTATAGGCGGGTCTGGATTTCGTGGCAGGGGTCCTTGGATGCGACGATGCTGGAGCTCGAGTCTTGGGCTCCTCCCTTAGCGATAGTTCCATATTAGCAATGGATGACAGAGTAGTCACTTTATTGTCAAGTCCTGGGTTGGCACTTGGTGGATGAGGCTGCCGATTAGGATATGGTGGGTGATACTACTTCATCCTCTTCCTGTGTTGATGATTCATTTGAGGCATTTGAGGAGTGCCCCTTCATTGATCCATCTTTCTTGTTGGCCACATTTGGTTACCTGATTTTCGAGATCCCTGTCCTCCGTCATGCATGTGAGGACATGGCTCACTGGCTGTCAGTGGGACGACGATATGATGAGAGTATGCTGGTGACGCATCGCCTAGAGAGAGATGAGGCCTTCTACCTGCGTATGGAGATAGAGAGGCTCAGGCAGAGGTTATCGATATACGAGAGATAGGAGTTTACCTACGGTTCCCGATGTTGATCAACTGCTCTGTTATGTATGCATGAAACCTTTATTTTTTGTATTTTTGGCTTTTTATGAAAACGAAGACAATGCACTTGTAAGAAAATTTTACGAAATGAAAGAAAATTTTATTTGTGCCAAATTTGCCAATGTTCGCTTGTATTTGGATTTGTGCTTCAGATGATTGGGATCAGAATCGTGGGCTCAGCCCACGATGTGCGCAGTAGTCTAGATTGTGTCCTTAGGGTCTTGGTTCCATAAAAGGGTGTTCGGGATCGCATCCCATGGACTTGAGTTGAGTTTGCTAGAGTACTGATCTGAAGTTGATCTTTCCTTATATCTTGTTGTAGCGCTTGCTGCTTTGGCTTCTTCTATACCTGCACTTTTATTTTATTTTATTTTATTTTTTCTATTTCTTGCTATTCTTACCCGTAGTGCCTTTTCAGGTTTTCACTACATTTAGCTCTCCCTATCATTTTTACCAGTAGTGTCCTTTCAGATTTTCACTATGTCCCGAGTTTTTAATCTTGCTTTCCCCTTGACAGCTGTGCTGTTTTTACCCTTGGCGCCCTTTCAGGTTTTCACCAAGTCCACTACATGCCCGTTGTTTTTACTCGAGCCGCCCTTTCGGGTTTTTAACTCACCCCTTTTTGCTTAGGCACGCCCCTTATTTTATTTTATTTTTTTTTATACATCTTTCTTTGGAGCGCCAGGAGTGATAGAGGATACAGAGAGACTTCCTTCATAGCCAGCCAACTGGTTACCTTTCCTTCCTTGTCTTTGAGTACAATCGTAAGCTGCGTTGTGTGGAGGTTTTGGGGATGAATTTTTTTTTCAGGGTCTTCTTTTGAGGCTTTCTTGTCTTTTTCTTTATTTTTTCTTCCTTTTTCCTTCTTTTTTGCCTTTTTTGCTTTTTTTCTTTCTTCTTTCTTTTGGTTTTTTCTCTCTTTTTTATTTTACTTTTCTCTTTCTTCTACGGAAGAGACGATTGGGGTTTTTGATGGGTGAGGTGGCGGATACTCTTTTTTATTATTATTATTTTTATACTTTTTTGTGGGGGAGTGATGGATGCAGCCTTATGATTGTAATCATTGACAAAGTCAGGTGGTTACCCATGATAGATTTTCACATTGTCGGCGTTACTGGGCTCGGGAAGATCCTCTCCCCTCAGATTGGTTATCCGAAGAGAACCTCCTGAGAGTACTTCTCGAATGATCAGTAGCCCTTCCCATGAGGGTTTGAACTTTCCTCTAGGGTCTGGTACATGCGGTGGTAGGATACGCTTCATGACCATCTCGTCGACTTTGAAACTTCGCTTACGGACCCTTTTGTTGTAGGCTTGGGCCATCCTTCTTTGATAAAATTGGGAATGGCTTAGTGCTCGCATGCGCTTCTCATCTACCAGATACAGTTGATCGTATTTTTCTTGTTGCCACTTGCCTTCCTCGACTTCACTTTCTAACAATACTCAGAGTGACGGGATTTCAATTTCGACCGGTAGTACTGCTTCCATTCTGTATGCGAGCTCATACGGATTTACGCCTGTAGTAGACCGTACAGATGTTCGATAGGCCCAGAGTGCGTAAGGTAGCATCTTCGACTCGTCGCGGTACGTTTTCACCATCTTCTCTATTATGCATATGATAGTTTTGTTAGCAGCTTCGACCCCACCGTTCATTTACGGGTTGTAAGGGCTCGACCAATGGCGTTAAATTTTGAACTTGTCGAGGAAATCTTCCATCGTTTTATTGATGAACGGAGTTTCGTTGTCAGTAATAATGGCCTGAGGGACCCTATAATGGCTGATGATGTTATTCTTTATAAACTTGACCACGTGAGATACTGCGATGGTGGTGTAGGCTGCTGCCTCTATCCATTTGGTGAAATAGTCTACTGCCACCAGGATATATTTATGCCCATTTGAAGCTTTAGGGCTGATCTTGCCGATGATGTCTAGCCCCCATATAGAGAAGGGCCATGGTGATGTCAGGTTATAGAGTTCGGAAGCGGGCGCATGGATCTGGTTTGCATGTTCTTGACACTTGAAACATTTCCTGACGTGTTTGCAGCAATCTGTCTCCATCGTAAGCCAATAATAGCCGAGTCGTAAGATCTTCTTTGCCATCATGTGCCCATTCATGTGTGGGCCGCATAGTCCTTCGTGAATTTTTGACATGACCTGCATTACTTTCGTTTCATCCACATAGCGGAGAAGGACTTGATTGAAGGATTGCTCGTAAAGAATGCCCCCAACGATGATGAATTGTACTAATAGGCGTTGGATTGCGGGAGGATCCGATGGTGTTGCTTTTTTCGGGTACTTCTGGTGCTCGAGATATTTCTTGATGTCTGTATACCATGGCTGGTTATTCGAGGGTGACTCTGCTTCATTGATCTGTAGGAAGAATGCGGGCTCCTCCTGAAGTTCAATGGTGAGTTCCCATTCAGCGACTCCTCTTGGGATCTCCAACATTGAGGCGAGGGTAGCCAAAGTGTCTGCAAACTGATTCTTGACTTGAGGCATGTAAGAGAATGAGATCTCTTTAAATTCTTCGATTAAATTCTCCAGATAGACGTGGTATGGGATCAGCTTTTCATCTTTGGTCTTCCAGTCGCCGTTTGTCTGATTGATGATGAGTTGTTAGTCTCCGAAGACTCGTAACTTCTTCACATTAAGGATTATGGCTTCTTTTAGACCGGCGATACATGCTTCGTATTCAGCTACACAGTTAGTGCACTGAAATGTTAGCCTCCTGAAAATGGGAACTGGGACGTCTTTGGGAGAGTAGAGTATGGCGCCTACTCCACTCTCTTTCGAGTTTGTAGCTCCGTCAAAGAAGAGTATCCACTCTCCTGCCTTTCTTTCTTCTTCTTCCTCGATTAGGAGCATGTCCTCATCAGGGAAGGTCTTCAGTGGTTAATAATCAGGCAGAGAATGTGCTGCTAGATGATCGGCCATGCTTGCCCCTTGATTGCTTTTTGAGTGACATAGGTGATGTCAAACTCGTAAAGCAGTAGATGCCATTTTGCGATCCTACCTATCAGTGCTAACTTCTCGAACAAGTACTTCAACGGATCCATCCGAGCGAGCAGGAGGATTGGATGGGCGATCATGTACTGTCATAGTCGTTGCATTGCCCAGACTAGGGCGAGGCATGTCTTCTCTAGGTTAGAGTATTTGGCTTCATAGCTCATGAATCGCCTGCGTAGATAGTAGATCGCTTGTTCCTTTCTTCCTGTATCGTCGTGTTGACCAAGGATACATCCGATTGCTTCTGCTGCGACGGAGATGTATAGTAGCAACGACCAACCTGGAGTGGGCGGAATGAGCAATGGAGGATTTAGCAGGTACCTTTTGATCTTATCGAAGGCCACTTGACAGTTGTCATTCCATTCCTTTGGAGAGTTCTTCCTCAGGAGCTTGAATATGGGCTCACAGACCGGAGTGAGCTGTGCGATGAATCGGCTGATATACTGGATCCGCCCGAGGAAGCCCCAAATTTCTTTTTCAGTCTTAGGCGGTGGAATTTCAATGATTTCCCTAGTCTTGGTTTCGTCTACCTGGATGCCACCTTCGCTGACAATGAAGCCGGACAGCTTGCCTTCGGTTGCACCGAAGATACACTTTTACGGATTGAGTAGGAGCTTAAACTTCTCTAGCCTGTCGAAGAGCTTCTCAAGGTCTTCAAAGTGTCCTTCGATCGAGCGAGACTTGATGATCATGTCATCTACATAGACTTTCATTTCCTAATTTATCATGTCGTGGAATAAGGCAGTCATGGCTCGTTGATATGTAGCTCCTGCGTTCTTCAGTCCGAAGGGCATAACCCGATAGCAGAAAGTTTCCCATGGTGTGATGAAGGAGGTCTTCTCACGATCTTCAATGGCCATCTTGATTTGATTGTAGCTTGAGAAGCCATCCATGAAGGAGTAGATCTTGTGTCCAACAGTATTATCTACCAGTGTGTCGATGTGAGGTAGAGGGAAGTCGTCTTTAGGGCTTGCTTTGTTGAGGTCCCTGAAGTCAATGCACATTCTGACTTACCCATCTTTCTTTAAAACTAGTATTATGTTTGTGAGCCATTCCGAGTAGTTGGAGACTAGTAGGAATCCTGCATTGTATTGCTTGATGACTTCATCACGGACCTTCAGGGCCCATTTTGGCTTCATTCTCCGTAGCTTCTGTTTAACTGGCTTAATGTTTGGCTTTGTTGGTAAGTGGTGCACTACCAAATCTTCATCAAGCCCTGGCATGCCCTCGTACGAGAAGGCAAAGTTAGACAACCTCAGTTTCAGAAATTCCATCATCCTCTGCTTATATTCCGAGGAGAGTGATCTTCCGATGTGCACCTCTCGGGGAGTTCCGTTGACCCTAAGTTCACAATTTCAAAGTCGTCTGCCACAACATTGGCCTTTGTTTTGAATTTTTTGAGGAAATCCTCGAGTTCGAGAGTTGTATCATCATTTTCCTCATTCGGGGCTTCATCCAAACCCATGAGTTCGAAGTCCAACTCGAGATCGAAATCATACGAGTTGACCTCAAAGAAAGTTTTTCTATTGTTTTGGTATTTTGAAAATTTTCTGATGTTTTGGGATTTTGAGAAATATTTGATTTTTTTGTATTTTTGGGAATATGTGATGGTTTTGTGTTTTGAAAATTTTTTAATTTTTTTATGTCACCTGAAGGTCCCGAACAGGATGATATTGCGAACCAAGATTGGTCCTGTCCTAATTCAAGGTACCATTTGCTATTTACATTGGCATTTTTTTGAGGTTGGCGTCCATGGAGGGTTTACCGACCGACTTGAATGTCAGGGGGACAGCTGTCCATGGTGGTTCTTCCCCCCTTCCAATCCTGCTGTCCTGACTTATGTGTTCCTATGGGTTACCTGTTTTGATGATCATGATGTCCGCTGCGCTGGGCTCAGAGTTGGAATCTGATTCGATCTCTTCGCCCAGGAGTTGGAGTTCTTCTGGTTCCTCTGGCTCCTCGTGTGATGGGACCTTGATGTCTGTCCAGTCAAGGGCGAGCCACTTTCCCTTATTAATCCAGTGGATGGGCTGCTTCTGCCCCTTGTGTCACTGAGCTGGTGGCGGGGACATGTCCCCTTGACTGTGAGCGGAAATGGGTGTCTCTCCTGTACCTCCTTTAATTGACACTCCTGGCTCTGGGTCCTTCGTGGGCGGATCATTTTCCATGCCCCTTGCCTCAAGTGATGGGTCTGGGGGTTCTGCCCCTTGCATTAAATGTACTTTTGATGCCTTGAGAATCTTATCCCACCTTATTGGTGGCTAGACGGACTCCGGGTGAAAATGTTCAGAGAGTTGGAGCCGCTGGAGGTGGTCCTCAAGGGGAATCATGGTGTCTTCACAAACTGTCCTAGCCTTGATGAACTTGATGGGTGTGCACTTAAATGGTTGCCCCTTCTTGGGCCTTTCAACTTGATCCTCCAGTTTTGGTTGATATCTCAGTCCCTATTTTTGCACTTCAGCACATGCTGGCTTTACTGCTATACTTTTCTCATGGAACTCGGTACGGTAGTTCCATATTAGTTGTTCTGTAGGAGGATGACATGTTCAATAGTGATAGGGTGAGGATTAGCGATTGAGTTTACAACCTCAAACTCAAAGCTGTGATATGATACGTCACCCTCTGCATGCTGAACATCAATCACAGGGATGTTAATTTCTGAGATATTAACTGTCATGGGAAGGACAGTTTCTGGTTCGGCTAACATTGAGATGATTCAATTTTCTGAAGGGAATTTAACCCTTTGATGGAGAGTTGAAGGGATGGCTCTAATAGCATGGAGCCACGGCCGTTCGAACAGAAGGTTAAATGAGGTTGGGATGTCAATGACCTGAAATGTGACAAGGATCACGTCTGGTCCGATTTGTAACTTAATGTTGATTTCTGCCTCGACCTGCCTTCGAGAATTATCGAAAGCTCTGACGTTCATGGTGCTGGGCCTGAAAGAAGACGGTTCTATCCCTACCCATTATGTAGTCCTTAGAGGGTAAAAGTTAAGACTGGATCCATTATCAATGAGTATGAGTGGGATCTTGAAATTCTTGTGGCGGGCTACTATGTTTAGTGAGCGCCCATGTTTACGACACTCAGGTGGTAACTCATCATCAGAGAAAGTGATGGCTTGAGGTGTTAGGAGTTGTCCAATCATACTTGCCACCATTTCAGGGGGTACGTCAGGGGAGATATGGGCATCATTCAAGGTCTTCGTAAAGATTTTTCGATGCGATCTTGATGTCCACGGGAGCTCCCAGATGGATATCTGTGCGGGAATGGTTTTGAGTTGGGTTGCTATGTCATAAGTAGTATCAGTTTTGCAAGTGGTTCATAACAAAACTCCCCAGGTTTCTTTTAGGTTCCGGTTATCTCTCCTAAAGTACCTCCCATTGTTGCCCACCTCCGTACATTCTGGGTAATGCCATGGGACTGCCTTTGGGTTGTAGGACGGAACCGTCCTTCCTTTCAAGTATATTAGTCGTTCTTGAGGCTGAGGGGTTGTGGCTGAAACAGTTTGTGGTAGAATTGGTGGTTTCTCTTAAGGTTCCACCGAGTTTTGGTGAGATTTGACACTGAGGTTTTCTTCCTCTACTTGATGTGTGGGAGAGGCCTTCTAGCCATGTGCCAGTTGATGAGGCATCAGGAATTTTGGAACCTGAATGGGGGTGCCCCTTGCAAATTTAGCGAGGCCAGATCAGGGAGACCTATTGGGAGAATGACAGGTTCAAAATTTGACCTTTTTGGATGTACTGGTGCGAAGTGTGTCCCCTAGGGGACCGGATGCTGTGAATATGACCTGTTAGGTGGGGCTTTGAAGGTTACGAGTGGCTGAACTGTTGGTGCTGCTTCTAGGAATATGAGGGATTGTGTTGCTGGTGCTGCTTCAAGGACTAGTTATGGCCTAGGTGTTGGCATATGTTGGCACCCCCATGTCTGATTTGTTGTATTACTCATGATTGCTTGTATAGAATGATGCGGAGAGGGGTACATGGATTACCCTTCTTTAATGTGATTGACGGTAGAGGTGCTTAGTGTACTGGGTCCTGCTGGGTGCGATGGCAGGTGATTTTGGAGGATGTTGGCTTGAGCCGCATTGTTAGCTTGTGGAGCGATGGTAATTTTCTGGCTTTCGATTAAATCTTGGACTGCATGTTTCAAAGTGAAGCAGCGGTCCATCAAATGACCAAGGGCCTGATGATATGCACAGTATTGACTCTCATTGTAACCAGACAGCATGGGGTTAGGGGGAAGTCGCAGTTGGAGTGGTGTCAGGAGTTGCTTTTGCATTAGCATTGTTAGAATCCAACTGTATGTTTGTGTTAAAGGGGTGAACTTTCTCCCTAACATTGTCTGTTTATATGGACCTAGTGCATTCCCCTGAGGCTGTTGATGTTGTTGTTGGGATGGCTATCCCTAATATCCCTATTGGGCTTGCTGTGATTGGTACTAACTGTTGGACTATGGCTGATACTGCCTATCTTGTTGTGGTTCCGGTTGCGGAGCATATTGGTTGCCCTGAGTGTTAGTGATGATATTGTTAACCTCTATTGTGCGTTGTGCAGGAGCAGTGCCGTTTCCATTTTCATATCCTACAGGTTTCCCCTCGACTTTGTTTCTTTTGACTGAGGGGGTCTGGTGTGGCCATGGGGAAATGGTTCCGGCTCTGATCCCGACTTTCACTTGTTCACCAGCTTGGATGAGTTGGGAGAAGTTTACGTACGGATACGAGATTAGATATCCTGAAATGCTGAGATTTGCAGAGTGTACGATCATGAATATATGCTTCTCATCGTTGATGGGGTTTCTCATTCGAGCTTCCATGGCTCGCTATCGTTCTACGTATGCTGATAATGATTCGTCACTTTTTTATCTCAGGGCCGCCAAGTCAGATCTCCTTGGAGCCATGTTCAGATTGTAGGAGAATCTGTTGATGAACGCCTGGGAGAGATTTTCCCAGGTTCTGATTTGATGGCTGTCCAACGAGTTGTACTAATCCAAAGCGTCGCCCTTAAGGGACTTCTGGAAGAATCGTATCAAGGCTCCATCATTCCCTGCTATAGCATTGAGTTCTCCACAAAATGCTTTTAGATGTGCTATGGGGAACCCGCTATTATCATACCTTTTGAATTTTGGTACCTCGAAGTTCGGAGGTACCCTGTCATCTAGGAAGGGATAAAGATCCCTAAACTTGGTGGATGGGTGATCCACTCCTTGCTGTCTCTGGAGCTAATTTTGCACCATTTACAATTATTCTCGTAGTTCCTCTATTTTTAACTTTCCTTGCTGCGGGTATCTTGCTCCTTGCTGTAGGGCTTGTGCTGCTTCTTCTTCATATGGATCAAGGATGGGGTGTTGTTGGAAAGAAGATGGACTCTCGGTGGCCGGGGGGTAGTTGGAATTGAACACAGCTCCCTTTTGGAGGAGGGTGTGATGTTCGAAAATGGCTCTCGCCTGGGGTATCTGTCAATTCCGTAATGTTACTCCCATTAGGGGGAGTGAGTTAGACTCGAAACTGGTCCCCTTCGTGGGCATCCACCAGTTCTTGTCGGTGGTTCCCGTTAGGAGGAACCTGTGTTGTAACCTGATTGTTGTAATGTGTTGAGTAGAGATGTGCGAGAAGGTTGCTCCCGTTTGCTGGTTGTTGTTGTTCTTGTGCCGACTCTTCTGGGAGAGAGAGCACGGGGTTTACTGGAGGAACGAGGGAGAAGGTAAAAGGAGTCTGAGGGAGTGAACTATTTTATACACTAGATTGGGTTACCTGTGTGTTTGGTGTGACATTTAACACTAGGCGGTGTAGCAGCTCTAGCACTGCTCGTAGACTTTGAGCCATTTCTTGCATGGTGGTGTTGGCTTGTGGGTCCATTGGAGTTACAGGTGGTGGTAACACGGGTACTGGTGTAGGTGCGGGTGCTAATGTTTCGAGAGCTACCTGAGCTGCTGGCTCTTCTTCATGGGTAGCTTGAGAGGTCATGGCTACGTGAGATCGGGTGGTCATGGTTCAGACCTATGCCTAAACAGGTGCAAGCTAAGGACTTTTTTCATATTTTTGTATGAATGTAAATGATGATATCCCTCGAGATTAGAACACCACACGCTTTCGAGTCGGGTCTCAGCTAGTGCGAGCTAGAATCCCTAGTGGAGTCGCCATTCTATAGACACTGAAAATCGGCGCCCAAGCTGATTTTATATTTGTATGTGTGATTAGGGGTTATAAGCTGATTATGGATGTTGGAGTTGCCACTAGCTGAAAAATCTTGAAATCTCACGGTCGGGTAGAACCACGAAATATGTAAGGTGAAGGAAAATCTAGAGACTTCCCTACCTTAAATTGACTCCTGGTCTGTGATCTGGGATTCTGGGTAAGGGACCTCGGTTACAAAGAGGGAAGGTGTTAGGCACCCTCTTTTCCCATATAAACATACGGTCTCTACTTTTGTGCGGTAAAAAAATCTTAAGGGATGGATGATGTGGTCGGGATAGGACTAGGCACACACGTGAATTTCTGATGCGATAAGATCTAAGATTTCGGTAAGTCATAGAGCATACGTCCAACGGTGTGTCTAGAAGGAAGATGTGATGATGCTTATGCAAAGACTTAAAATGGACTAGGTCACTAGAAATTTCTGATGTGACATGATCCGATGTACAACAAGCCACAGAGCATACATTCACTAGAGATCTAGAGAAGTAGGGCGTTGAGAAGGGAGTAAATGTCATGATGGATGCTTGTAGAATGAATAGATCTTTGACTTGATCTTGAGTAGGCTAGGATAGGGTTTGAACCATGATCAACTGGGCTAGGTTGGGAGGTTAGGATGGATAGGAAGGCAAGGAGTGGGCTAAGAAGATAGCTGAAAAATCTGGACTTGAAGGCTTGAGAGTATCTCCTCACCTTTACTCTCTTCCTCACTCTCTCTCCCTCACTCTCCTTCTCACTTAAGCTTGGAAGTGAAGACTTGATGATGAAAAAAGTGAAGAGGAGAGGGCTATTTATAGCCTCCTCCAATGACATTGTTGTAATTGCTGAGTTTGAGAGGGGTAAAAGGTGAGGTGACAAGCTGTGGTTGGTTGTGGAGAGAGGAATGCCACATGACACTCTCTCATTGGCCATGAGGGGCAGTAAAAAAGGTAAATAATAAAAGCTTGGGGGGTAATTTTGGAGGAAAGTTAACTTTTGGGAGCTGGAATAACTGTCCACACGCGAGCCGCTAGGGGTGGCATTCGAAGTACCGCGGGCGGTAGTCAGACTGTCGTCCGGGCTTCGTTCAGGCCAGGCTCGAGCGTGTGGGCTTTGTACGTTATGCGGGTTCGCCTAGAAGTCTTCTTTTGGAGTTTTTGGCTCATAAAAGTTGGTTTAGGCTTGTAAAAGGGGGTCCTGGTTAGGGTATAGGGTATAGGCGGGGCTACATGTGTGCTGAGTGGTTTGGATCATAGTTTTGGGTTGCGGAATGGGGACTTTTGGGTTAGGGTTCGGTTTAGGTTGGGATTAGGGTTCGATTCAAGGTATGATCATGGTTCTCGGATAGTTTTAGCCTTCTCAAGATGTAGCCTGGGTGGGGTGTCTACAGACAATAAGATAACTGACTTAAATCCTCCTCAAATCTAGTGGACTATGCTGCCCCAAAAGAACAATTATAGGCAACAATTATTGGGCTCAATGCCAAATTCCAACCCACCGAAATTTTTAGGTTGGTTGGAGTCCAACAATAGAAGTATTTCTTAGTATATTTAATCCCTGATGGCCCACACACATCACTATGGGTCCCCCAGATGAGAGAGGATATGTAACACATATATCAAGTGGGCCAGGCCGTTGGAATGTAGGCCCAGCAGTAGCCTAAGGTAGGGATGTCCCATGTGTAGATAACTTTATGGGCTCGGGGTATCTGGCCCAAAAATCCATCCAATGGGCCCTAATTGAATACCAAAAAAAAGAAAGAGGATGATCAATCCCCTAAGGACCCCACATGGATGGGTGGTGGGATATACAACACATCAAGGTGGGCTATAACACCCCGTACTCTCCAGCACTCGAGTGTTACCATATAGATTAATATAAATATATGAATAATACAACCTAAATATATACACTATGAAACGTATATACTTTGTAAAGATTTAAAATTTCATGCTAAAATAATATGTACATATTTAATGTATATAAATATTATGAAAACAATATTATATTAAATAAACGTAAGAAATAATAATTTCACAACACAGAATCAAATCACAAATAACAATGTAGCATTGAATATCTTTTATAAATATTACCAAATACAAATGTAATTTTAATTAAATATGATAGTGCACAATCTTCAATTCATTTATACATATAATATGATATTGTATATTATGAACTATGTATGTTAATGAATATGTGAACAACAGTATGTAATTAGTAGTATGTTAATATTAATATTATATTTAATTATATGAGACTTTAAACATCTTAATTATAAGTAGTATATAAAGATAATTAAAATTACATTAATATTAGGATTGGTTAGAGATGCATGATGAGAGCCTTACAAATGGCCCATTTAGGCCTCTTAACCGTTAACATTCAGTTTCAGAATGATCTGACCCCATATCAATGGTAAACCACTGTTGGAGCTAAGAATCGAACCGTATGGCCCACCTGGACCTTGGATCTATCCCACCCTTGGTAAAGTGCTATGGTAGGACCCACAAAATAGAATGGATGGTGGGGATTTCTCCCAAACAGCACAGTGGGCCTCACATGAGGTGGGCGTGCACCAAGGCCACCTGTGCACGAAGTGCACGAGACATGGTATGATGGACAACTAGCGCTGACTCGTGCCTCTCTCAAAACTAAGAGAGTGTCTTCTCTCTCTCTCTCTCTCTCTCTCTCTCTCTCTCTCTCTCTCTCTCTCCGGTTTACACAACGGATGGACAGTGTCTGTCTGTTTGTGATCATGGCCCATGAGGGTAGACCCAACCTCACGATTTGAACCGTCTATCGTGTCCAGGGCTTGGGCCCCGACAAAACCCAACCTTCACAACACATTGTCATGCATGTGTGGACGCACGATCTTTGCTGTAAATGAGCCCTACAAAAACACTCATTTCCAGAAATAGAAATCTTCACCACTGCCACGAGGGTGATCCGCGTTAGAGGAGGATTCCTCCAATCCTAGCCCTCCGTCCGAGCCTATCTCAGCCGTCCATTCTAGCAGTGGTTTAGTGCATTCTTAGAAAACCAAACCATGACTGGTTTTGGTTTTATTAGCCATATTTTGGGGCTATTACTATTCAATTTTAATCCAGGCCTTCCGTTCTCCATCCGACAGCTTTGGGGAGGCCTAAGGCTTCAAGAAAGGGTTATATACAGCAAGAGAGCTGATACTCCAATCCCTACAGTCGCACCTAAGAAAGAAACCGTCGTTTCCTTCTTCCTTCAAAACCATCGCCCAAACATCCATGGAGCTCCATTTTTCTTCTTCTCCAAGCTTCCTGGGACACGTCAAAGCCCCCTAAAAACTTCGTATTTGAGGAATGTCGATCTAGCAAGGATCTGCCATTAACGGCAGATCACCTTCCTCGACTAAAAGCTCGCAGAATTAGCCCGGTAGTTGGGTTGTTGTGCTAGATAGAAGGAGAAGGTGAGAAGGACCATGAGGAGAAATAGGAAGAAGGAAAAGAGAGAGAAGAAATAAAGGAAAGAGGAGAAATAAAGGGAGTTGGTGTGTTGTTGCACTGGCTCGAACCAAACCGAGTAGTTATAAAAATTGGGCCGAGTTTGCCCGAACTCATCGACCATGCTGGATGCTTCCAGCAGAAGAAAGAGAAAAGAAATGAGAAGAGAAGCATGAGGAGAAGGCGAGGAACGAAGAGATAAGGATGGAGTGTGGGTGTGTGCAGCAGTAACCCGACACGACTAGGTCACTGGCACGACTCGCCCGACTCACTAGGTCAGGCCGTACTAGCCTGGTTGGGTCTAGTTCATCCCAGGGAAATAGTAGAAGAAAGGAGGAGTTTGTGAGGGAAGAGAGGAAGAAGAGAGAGAGAGAGAGAGAGAGAGAGAGAGAGAGAGAGAGAGAGGGCGAAGGTGGCTGCACCGCGCTCAATCGAGCCCGAGTTTGGGCCAAGTCAGATTTAGTCACGGCTATGACTCGGACCGAATTTGTCCAGATTCAATGCCCATTGCTGGGCATTCGAGCATGAAGAGAAGAAGGAGAGTAGGAGGGGAAGGAAAGAGAGAAAAGAAAAGGAGAAAGAAATGAGAAAGAAGGAAGAAGAGTGGTTGTGTTGGGCCGAGTCAACTCGGCTCGAACTAGGTCGACCTAGGTGAGTCCACTTTCTCTTTCCATATTGAATTTATTTCGAGTATAGATATCATTGCTACCATTGCTAACATCATTAGGATTGTTAATAGTATATATGGCCATTAGTGAATTATCTATTACATATAAAAATTATCATTTTTAAATGTTAGAGTTTTATACTTAAATACTATCGTTGATAATTAGAGTGTACTATTTATTTCATTACAATAACCGTTAGCTAATACTAAGTATATTGTTAATATTAATGGTCCTTTTAAATTTATTAGTATTATTAGCATTTCGATCGATAATACATCATTAGCCATTATTGGATTTCTATTTTGAATTAGTAACATTGTTAATACTAATAATACATCCATTAGTAATTGAATGTAAAAATCTAAACCTAGATAGTATGTGAAATTTGGATCTAACCATAGAAATTCCATAATTCAGGGTAGGGAATGGTATTATTATTATCATAATGATTATCATCACTAGCGAGCTAATATTAACCATAACATTAAGGATAATAATTATTAAATTGACATTGTGACTTATTTTACACTAACTACAATTTAAATCCTAGAATCTAAGTTTAGAATTAAACCCTAGGATGAAAACTCTAATTCTATATCAAAACCCTAAAGATAAATAACAAAAACCCTAGGTAGTGTGTAGAACTTAGATCTAATTGTATAAGTTCCTGAATTATGGTAGGATTCGATTCTAAGGGAACGCGCATTCCCTAGTGATGCTGGTAGGCGATGCGAACTATAAGGTGATGATTCTTCTCCTTAAGCTTTCCATCTTCTCATTAGCTTAAGTTTTAGTTTTTATTTTAACTTATATTTGATATCTCTCTTTTATAATCACATGTGTTAGCTGGTGAAAATTGAATTGCTATATTACATGCTTAATATCCATCATGTATATTTATTCATGCTTGTGTATTATTTGCGGGTTGTTTGTTGAATTTAAACTGGTACATTAGTGGGAAACGCCCACTTATAAATGTACACCCATACTTGGGATGTAACCTGATTAATTATAATTATAATAGGCATACGACTTAGTGGTTGTTGAATGGTGGTTTGGATTGGACATTGTGTGGGCCTACCATCCATGAGTCATTGTGTTAAGTGGTTTTCAAGGATGGTCTTTATTGTATGGTTTGATACTCGCCTTACGTGGCTTATTTTGACATTTTCCCTATGTGGCTCAGTTTTGATATTTGTCCTATGTGGCTCGATGTACCATTTCTATACAACCATGTGGTGAAAAACCCCATATATTGTGATATGATTGGCCACTAGTAAACGGGGTATTATTAAACATCCTAAGGTCATAGCTCATGATCCGAGGATGGTGGTAATGGGACCTATGCCCGAACTGTCGGCCTACGCTGGGCTTTGAGCTCCCTGAAGTGACCTTTGAGTTTATTTGAAAAGGCTAGTTGTAATTGGATTAATAACGGATTGACTAATCATGCGTACATAACACAAACCAGCATCTATTGTTATCGTACGTGATGTACCTATTGTTCCGACTAGATGATGTACCCAGGTTCCATGATTACATGGGTGACGAGCCCACTATCTGCATAGATGAGCATCCCCGGGGCGTGATTGCATACTTCACGCATCCATGCATCTAATAAGACCTGCATCATGTATTATTTTATATGCTTTGATTTATAACTATGCTTACCTTGAGGGGAGTTCACACTGAGTTGACCACTCATCCATCAAATAAATATAACTATACAGGTAGCACAAGTGGCTTAAGTGATTTTCAGGTTCGGGTTGATGAAGTGACGGTTCAAGTGCCAGAGTTGCATGATTGCGTATACCTTGAGAAGTTGAGGGGTCTTGCTGCTCAAATTTACTTGCATTCTACTATTTTTTATGTATTATATTATGTAATTCGTGTATTTTTTAATTTTTAAGACATTAGTTTGTTTAAGTCATTATGGGCAACCACTTGTATACTCTAAATGAAATTTAAAATTTTCCTTTATGCTTACTTGTCCATTCTACGCTCATCTGCTTACTCTGATGAAAGATAAAAGAAAAATATATACTCAACTTTGACCACCCTTTAAGGTTAACATTGAGTTTTTGGAAAATGATTCGTGTACTCGGGCCCTGAAGATTCAGGGCGTTACATGGGCCCACGAACCAGGCTGGACGGCCAGCCCAGGCTGGATGCCCCAGCCTGGGCGTCCCTTCCTGGTGGGCCACTCCCAGACGTACCACGGCTAGATAAAATGTCCTTTGGGTCTGAACTTTTTTAGGGTAATATTTCCATATGTGGGCCACATCCCCACAAAATTTTAGAATTTTTAGATATTTCTAAGTATTTTAATTAATTTAAACGAAACAATCTGTCCAGAAAATCGGACAGACCTAGACGTCCCAACGTGGTGGGCCAGTTCGGCCCTCGCCACGGTGTGCACAGGGGTCCATTGGCCATGAAATTTGGTAGGTGGGTCTTACCATGAGTTAGCCATACTTTCAAAAAAATTTAAAATTTTTAGAGATCTATAAATATTTTAATTAATTTAAATAAAATAATCTGTCCTGAAAATCGGACTGATCTGGATACCATATTATAGTAGGCCGGTCCAGCCACCACCATAGTGTGTACAGGCGTCCATTGGCTCCAAAATTTTGTATGTAGGTCCTACCATGAGTCTTCCATCTTCCTGTAAGTTTTTATAATTTTTAAACACCAAAAATTATTTTAATAAATTTCAGAATTCCAACCTATCCTGGGTGGATTATTGCTGGAATTGTATTTGTCCCTATGTTTGGGACCACATGGGGTGGGCCTGGGATCCCCTCAAACCCTTGAAAAATTGGGAAAAAGGTGGCCCTACATCTGGAAAACAAGTGGGGTCCATTGGGGTAGCCCACTTATTCTAGAAACTCAGGTAAAAATGCTTATTTCTAACTTGCAGTGTTGTTGAACTGTCCAGAGATTTTTAGACATCACATGGGTCTCATTCATGAGAGAGATGGTGTGGGCCCCATTCCACATCAAAGTGGGGCCCATGTGAAAAAAAAATTCCTAAATAAATTTGAGAAAAAAAGACATGCAAATAGATCCAACATTAGCTCAAAAGTCATGATCAAACTGGCCCTGAAATCTGGACAGTAACATATGTTGTCCGTATTTCAGCCAATATAAGTTAATCAAAGGGTTTATGGCCCTGATTCAATATGTGGGGTCCACCTCGATGGGTTAACAAATTTCTAGACCCATGAGCTCACTTAGACCTCCATGAAAAGGGCATTTTGGAGGCCACCCAAACCATGCATGCTTGGTAGGCTTGGACATCCAGTCAAAGTGGGCTTGGACTTCCCATCTAGCTAAGGGTCTGAGATGTTGCTAACCTCTCCTTGGTGGGCCACACATCATCATAATATACAAGAAAAAAATAGAGAGAAAGGGAGAAAGAAGAAGCAATCAGCCATTGGTGGAAGGTACCGCCACTAATGGACCTCCCACACCCAAATCCACACCGTCCACCTTGTTATGATATATGCATGCTATAATACATCAAAGGAACTTTCTGGAGGGTAGGGATCCTTTTTTCCACATGCATGCAAGGCCTAGATGACCCATGAGATGTAAGAAATGAGAAGGAGAAAGCATCATAGTGGGTCCATGGAGAATGGCCCACTATGGATAGGTATATGGAGGATTTAGGCCCATGGCCTCATCCTAGGAACCATGTAGGACCTCCACCATGGATTGGTGAGTCCTACATGCTTCCATGGTTGCAAGGAAAAGAAACAAAAAAAAATAAAGAGAGAAGAATGGCCCACTATGGATAGGTATATGGAGGATTTAGGCCCATGGCCTCATCCTAGGAACCATGTAGGACCTCCACCATGGATTGGTGAGTCCTACATGCTTCCATGGTTGCAAGGAAAAGAAACAAAAAAAAATAAAGAGAGAAGAAGCTAAGGAGAGCACCCACTTGTAGAGATGGCCACAAAACTCCACCACTATGTTCTAGGCTTAAAGGAGAAGAGGTTTGAAGGTGAGAGATGATTTCTAATGGTTGGATTATGGAGGGAAGAAGGAAGAAGGGGCTGGAAATAGAGAAAGAGGGGGAAAGTTGCTAGGGAAGAAGAGAAGAGAGAGAGAGAGAGAGAGAAATGAGAGGGAAAGAGAGAGAGAGACTTTTAAGCCTTGTAATGATGACCTCTCTCTCCCCTAGGCAATGATGGTGGCCTATGGTGATATTAATAAGGCTTAGGGTAATAGTCTTTCTAGAAATCTCAGTCTAGGGTGAAATGATGGCATGAAAAAATGTGTAACCCATGTTGGGGTCCACCAATCATGTAATCAATGGCCCATATAGATAATGCTCATAACTTGAGATGTACATATTGGATTAACGCAAGGGACACAGCGTCGGAATTGCGGTGATGAGGCGGACACAATGGCATAGATCTCGGGTCAATCCGAGTCGAGTCTATATGACCAAACTTAAGGATAACGGCAAACACTACCTGAAAGTTGCGGGTCGCCGGAATTTGACCGGTAGAACCACAAGACCAAAATGAACGAGATGCACATTCACACACACATACACACATGCGAACTCGGGTTGGGTCTCACAACTCTCTAATTGAATTAAAATCTACTTGAGAAGATAATTGAATAAGCAATAAAAGAAATATAAGAATGACTAAGAAAATAACTTATAAGGGTCCTTAATCTTGCTCCAGTGGTAGACTCTCATGAGTTTCAACACCTGATCAAGGGTTCGAGTACCCATAAGTGGTGAAATTCCACTACGGCGTGAGTGTGTGGGGTGTGTGTGTGTGCGTGTGTTAAAAAAAAAAGCAAGTAGCTTGTAAAAGATGAGACTCTCTCTTTTGTTTGTGGAAGATTTTTCTCTGATTTTTGTGTGTTAAACAATGAGAAATGGCCTTTCTTTATAGCAAAAAATTTGGATCTTCGGTCAACCTAAGAAACCATTTTGTTCACTGGATTTCCACGATATTTTTTCAACAACTATCAGATTTCACGGGATGTGATTTTATTAAAACTTAGGCTAGCCAGAACAAATCTCTGGCTAGCGGCAGACAGGGTTTGACTAGCTTAACGTTCCAAAAATTTAAAAATATGCATTGTTGTAAACTTGACTTGAGTTGACCTTAGGTTGGCCGAAGGCAGGGTCAGGTTGGGGGAAGGTACATGAGATATAAAGAATTTTATTTAATGAAAACTTGACCTAGGCTGATCTCGGGCTGACCCGAGATGGTTTGGCTGGCTGAAGATATGGTTGGGCTGGCTGAACACCCTTGATTTTTCTAGTAAAATTAGATATAAGTTAAAGTTTGAAAAACCATAACGTTGTACTTTATCTTAGGGTATTTTCTAAGGTCATATTTATCTGTAGGTTGGCATACAATTAATCTTTTTCTTATAAATATTTTGAGCCTTCTACTCTTAACATGTTGAGTCGCGCTGTAATCATGAAGTGTGCTGAAGTTCCATATCGTCATACATTTTTTTCTTTAAAAAGTTCAGAGTGCGCCATCTGACAAGTCTCTGAATAAGGATATAGTGGCAGATATATTCACCTACCGATGCAGGAATGATATAGCAACAGATGAAAACTATCCACCATTATATAGCTAAATAAATGGCAGGAATGAAGCTGGTGATGGTGGAAAATGGCGGTAATTTTTACAATAGAGGATATGATTATCCTCCACTAAAGAACTTAGTACTTATAAAAAATTGAAACACGCCACCTGGCGGGCTATAAATGAGGAAATACGGTGTATTATGTATCCACCATTATATAAATGTCTGAAAAGTTCTCGATGGTAGAATTATGATGTATAAAAGTCAAAAACATAATCCGCTGCTAGTGACGACCGCCATTAGTCTAGATTATTCCCTATAGTGGCAGACTAGTTCTTTCCGCTATTATATGTTATTTATTGTGGTGGAAGATGTTATCTGCCACTATAGGTCACTTTTCTTGTAGTGTCTATTATAGAAGTAGAGTACATGTCAACTACACAAGCATGCAAAAAGACTATTTGGTTGACGAGGCTACTAGAAGAATTGAAATTTAAGTAAAAAGTGATGGTAATTCATTGTGACAGTTAGAACACATTACACTTGGCTAAAAATCCGGTATTTCAACCTTAAACCAAGCACATTGATATAATTATCCTTAGCTTGTGATGTGATGGAAGATAATCTGATTTCATTGTTGAAGATTCATACTGACGACAACGTAGTAGACATTCTGATGAAGCCTATGTAATGGAGAAGTTTGTTTGACTTCTCTTGGGCTTATTATTACCTAGCAATTGGTGACATTTGGGTAGTTGTTATTGAGAGTATTTTTTATTTTATTAGAGAAACTAGTCTTCAAGTGGGAGAATGTTACATCAACTACTGATGTAGAGATGTCTTCTTCTTCCTTTTAATACATGTACATATGTTAAAGTTCAATTTCTCCAATATTTTGGCTTCTTACTCTCTCCTCTCTTACGTGGTCTATATATAGAAAGTTATAGTTAGAAAGAGGTACACTAGTCCATTAGCTCATATTATGGGGTATTCCTTATGTGGAATTCCTTATATGGGTGTAAAAGAGGTAAGCCTTATTATTATTATTATTTTCGTTTATCTTGTTTCTGGTAAAAAACAGAAACTTTATATTGTTGTCTCATAGAGTATGTATATTGTCGAACCACGAAAATCTTTGTACCTCTCATTTCTTATTTTTATTTGGCCGTTTTAGCTTTTTATTTAGCTATTTTTAAAAAAATGTTTTGGCCTTACATACATTGATCACATGCGAGAGTTTTTCTGCAACAAAAAGATCTCATATGTATTACATTTTGGACAAGTGTTAGTGGGTCAAATCTACAAACATTGACCTAAAAGATGATACACGGGCATCTAGGAGAAACTTGGAGATGTGGTGATGTGATGTGAATCACCCCAAATTACACTCATATGACGGTTGATGATGAGCCAAAATTTACACTTGTCTAACTATTGGATCGGTGGACATTCATTGGATGGTTAAAAGTGAACTATATTCAATGGTCTTATTTTATTAGAGGTTAGAATCAGTTAACTTGGACGTACAGTAATGCTTATTGATAGTGGGCTCATGCCCCTGCATATCAATGATACTTACTAACAGTGTGCTCATATATGCCTGCACATGTACAATTTTTGATAGCCTGCATATCAATCACCACACATTGTTATAAGTATAAAATGACTCCCCTCAAACTAGCTTGTTGAGGCTTAAATCCCATTTTGAGCCAGTGTTATGCATTCGAAATACCAATCCAACTATAAAAGAGGGTTTAAAAAATCAATTTTACAAAAACTCCCTTTTGCTTAAGTACCTTCAAATGAGTCCTTGAAAGTGTTATAAGACCAGGAAGGCATTAAGCAAGCACTGGCCAGGTTGCCCAGGCCTTGAAATGGGTTGGCATCTGATCGTGATGAGGTTTATCATCGTCTTCTTCAAGGATAACTACTCTGAATCAACGGAACTTTTCTAGACTTCTCACGGAGACTTCTCGAATCCACCAGAAAAAAACAAGGAAAATAGAAAATAAATTTTATTAAATTCGTAATTTGATTGATGATTGAAATAAATGAGTTCATAATCCTTTAAATAGGAATACTAAGCCATGGGAGGAGTTTCACAATCAAACTACAACTAAAATTGCTAGAAATCACAACTTACTATAAATAGTACACTTACTATTTATAGATGGTTGTGATGTCTACTAGTGTGCATGGTTTTCAGCCAAAAATAGTAAGTGTCCTATTTAGTTGTACCATGTTCTCCTAATTATTCCAAACACTTTTCATGTTGGGCGCAACTCCTAAAGCCCAAATGATGAAGAGTTATACTCAAACTAAAACTTACTATAAATAGTAAAAATGAAGATAAAATGGGATTTTGACCATCGATGTGATGGTATTTTGCAAATTTATATATGGTAGGTCGAATAACTCATTTCGGATTACGAGATGCACCTAATTTAAGGTCTAATGGTCCAGATCACTTCTGTTGTTGATTGGGCCTTTGATCCATCTTAGCCATGAAACTGTCCGCAACCCGATCTACATCAGCATCTATTCCAATTTTTGAAACACTGATAAAATATCTCAAACTAATCTGATCATAAGAATGCATTCCATCTGCATTAACACCTGCCCTTTGATTGGTTCTAATCAGCAAGGCATTCTCATGTCTACTTTAGTAGACCATCTAAAGTTGTATTTCATTAACTATATAAAAAATCAAATCCATTCATCTTTGCATATAAAAAAAGAGTATGAATTGGATGAGCAATGGAAATGGTAGATAAGCATAAGCCTGACCAAATTTATTTATTTATTTTTAAATCCTATAAATGAAGTAAATATAAATATTGAATGTGTTATCACCAGCAAATTATTACTGATTTTCTACTATAAAAAGAAAAAAAAGAAAAAAACATTAAGAAAGAAACTATGAAGAAGGGAGAGGCTTTCCAAGAAGGAAGCTTTGGATGAGAGCCAAAGCTCTAGGGGGCTGGTAGCTTGGATCTTCATGACCTGCCCCTCTCACTGTTACTAGTGTTATGTCTCCCTTGTACTCCATCGTGTATCCACCAACCTGATACAATTACATCTTTTTATCAGCCTTTTCACTTCACAACACTGTACTTTTTAATTACTAAAAAAAAAAGAGAGACCCAACTCTGCCGCGTCGCTTAGACTCATCACAACTTAGCTGAGTTGACTCAACTCAAGCATATATCATCAAGCAAAGAAAAACTTCAAAAAAAAAAAAAAGAAAAAAAAAAGAAGAAGAAGGAAACCATGTCATTACAGAAAACATTTGGTCATACCCAATTGATGGAGGGACCCATCAGATGGAATTCAGATCCATTTTCCCACATGTATGGGATTATGTGCGTGAGATTAGAAAATGCTAGACATCCAATCTTTAGCCTTTTCCCATTCAATGTGGAAATGGTTTAGGAATTTCTTTCCGGGTAGTGTTCTCCAGTGGCTGTGGGGACCATTTAATCAATCATGCCCTCCCATTCAAATAGATGGACTAAGCCCATATAAGTGGGCCCGAAATGCAAAACTTCGGGATCGTCACCCTCTAATCAAGAGAAATATGCAGTGAGAAGTAAGAACTGTGATTGGGCTTACCTCCCTTTTGAGGAACCAAGGCCTCCATGAACTCTTCACAGGAAGTTTGAGCACGTTCAAAGAGTATCTAGTAGAAGTAACAGGAACCCTTCCATCAGGGTCCCCACTGCATTTCAAATTCCAACAAAATCAAATTCAATCAAATTGCAATTTTTCAATTTGATTATAATATAAAGAAGACCACAAAATCAAATTTCAAAGGTAGGGCTGCCGATGGGCCAAGCCGGAGATTTTAAATTGGCTGGGCTTGGGCCACTTTAAATTTTGATTTTGTATAGCTTGGGTGGGATTCGTCGAGAGACCTATTTCACCTGCATATGAACACTTGTACACCCAAATGCCTGTAGTTATTATATTTTCATTAGTAGAGAATTTTACAATAGGAAAGAATAGGGGTGCACACGGAACTGGTGGAACTAGTAAACTGTACTGGAACCAACAGATCATACGGTTTGGTTCGGTTCTGAAGCACATTGGTTCTAGTTCCAGTTCCAAAAATAAAAAAATCGCTTAGTTCGGTTCGGTTCTTGGTTATAAGTTTTGTAGAACTGAATCGAACCGTGAACCGGACCGTAGAATCGAACATTGGATATGAACCTGGAATCATACCCCACAGTCAATAAATATTAATTAAAAAAACATTAATCTTTCTTTATACTTGCCCTCTTTCGTGGCCTCTTTCTGTCTCTCAAGAACCGTACAATTGAACTGGATTATAAAAAATCCAGGCAATTGGACTGGATTATAATAACGAAACATGCAATTGGAACGGATTATAAAAAGCCCATAATCGTAGAACTGAACAAGAACCGAAACGGTTTTTTACAGTCCGGTTCCAATTCAGTTCTAGGGTGCAAATGGTCCAGTTCTGGTTCGGTTCTGTTTTTCCTGGAACCGTTGGGAATGGCTCAGTTCCAGTTTCACCCTAGAACCGGACCGAACCGAACCGTGTGAACCCCTAAGAAAGAACATGGTTTTCATTGTTTGGATGCAAAAAAGAAAAGAAAATGAATTTTAGCGTCTAATATATGAATGATCTGGTGGGCCTCATCTACATCATCTTAAATGGGTCATGACTGAAAAAATCACATCGTACTCTTGATACGTTTGAAATGGGCTTCTTTATGGGCCTGATCTAATCAAGTAATTTCCTTTCATTTTAGTCCTGACCTGCCTACTAATAGGCAGGTACTTGACTAACTACTAATAGGCAGGTACTTGACTAACTTTCAAGCCTGGGCTTCAGCCTAGATGCTTATCTAGGAGGTCAAATAGGTATCTGATCTGCTAGTTTTGGACGAGCCTTGGCCCATTTCAGTCAGGGATATTGATTCCTTAAGATCTGTGTGTAGGGCTCATTTCAGGTTAGATTTGGGCTACATCTACATTGGATCTGATCATTAGTTTCAGGCCTAAAATGTTTAACACTATTAAAATGAGCGGAGATGATCTCTAGAATCAGTACTTGGTTGGTAGGCCGGGCCTGACATAGATGATTATCTAATGGGCTGAAGGAATGGGCCCATTTCACCCCTCTCTTTGGGTGAGGCATGACTTGTATTGCATCCCATCACAATGTATGGCAGGGATGTAACGCACGTGAGCTAAACTGGCACGTATTTCGTTCATACCTACAGGCTGACCATGGATGATCGAGTTCAGTGACACACTACGACAAAAGCCGACTTAGCCGACGATGTGCGTCGCTCCTTTACCGGTGCTAATTAAAATTAGGCGTTGGTCAGGATCGGGTATAAATACCGTACGTACAAACCTAACCATTTTTTTCTCCCCTCCCGATGCTCTCTCTCTCTCTCTCTCTCTCTCTGTGTGTGTGTGTGTGTGTGTGTGTGTGTGTGTGTGTGTGTGTGTGTGTGTATCTCCCTTTAGGGCCTGTTTGGATGCCTGTAACTTTTAAGTTGTAAGTAAGTTACATGTAACTTACTTATAGGTGTAAGTAAGTTACAGGTAAACCTATTTGGATGTAAGTTGTAACTTAGTTACAAGTAACTTTGTTTTTATGTTTGGATAACCTATAACTTTGTTACAGGTAATAAGTTGGATATTCACGCTAGATAGAGTTTGAAATAGAGAATCGTTGAAAAATCAGATTGACACATAAAAAAGATTGGGATAAAATTATTCCATTTATTAAGCCCATGTAAATGAATAGTTTGGCCAATTCTTAAGCTAAACTAATCAACAGGTGGACCATAAAAGTGGACCCATGATTTCAAAATGCTAGTAATGTGGGCAAAAAACTTAAGGTATTAACACAAGTGAAACCAATCACCAAAATATGTACTCATTTCCTTAACCAAGGCAATAGAATGAGCAAGGAACAAGTATACAACAACAAAAAATCAATATCATTTGCAAATCCTCATTTCCTATAACAAAATCCTTGAAAACAGTGGTAAAGAAAAAGCAATATAGGAAGTACATGCTATTGTAGCATATGAATTAGAGATCGACTAAAAAGATATGAATTCATTTTTAAGTGGAGCCCAAACAGGTCCTTAGTATTATGCAGGAGAACCATCTGTGCACATCAAAATTGCTGGCAACAAATTTTTTTATTTTTTTTTTGGTGTATTAAAATCCTCTCACCCTAAGAAGTGCAGTAGATGGGTAAACAAGACCTCGAGCTTCTGAATTCAGTCCCAATCCAAAGGCTCTCGAGCAGTAGCTGTGACAACTGCATGGGCCATCAGGACTCAAGAAATCTTACTGGGATCAGTCATGGATATTTTGAGGGTAGCGAGTCTCTGGACAACTAATACTGGCAATCAGTTGGATTTTACTTTTTTAATCTCTGCTAGGGGGAGGGGATTCACATGAGATCTAAGTATCACAGCTTCTCTGGTGGAATCCACCAGGCCTGATTCTAACGTGTGCTGGGAATAGCCTCACCAATCTCCCATGCAATCACCCTGGCATTTCGCTTCCACGTTTCCTATGAGGAACTATATTTGTGAATGCAAGCTTAGCCCATGGTTTGATGATCTATACTATTGATTTTAATAGGACAAAATGTTTTCGATCGAACTAATCTTTGTTTTGTTCCCTTCATCCAGGTCTTTATGACCTAATCAACAGCTTAGATTTTAAACAAACATTACAGTGGGCCCTACTAGTTTTTTAATGGTGGACTTTTAATCGTTATTGTTTTCAGTGGTGTGGTCCACCTGAGATTTAGATATCCTTTGTTTTTGGAATCAAGCCCTAAAACGATCCAAAAGAATGGATGGACGGCATGGATAAAACAAATACAATATGGTGGGCCCCACAGATCATCTGCATTATCCATGCCACCTCACCCAACTGCCTCTGTCAACGCAAAAGGAAAAAAATAAATAAATAAAGGAAAGAAAGGAAAGAAAGGAAAATGCAGAAGAGAGAAAAGGGGTTTCGTACCTTGCGGAAGCTCGATGGGAGAGGGAGAAGTCGACTGAGAGAGGGAGAAGGAGAGTTGAGAGAGGGAAACGACTGCAGGTACGATTCTTCCCAACCGATTTCATTTCAAAATTTTCGACCGTTACCTGTAAGTTACAGGTAACTTGAAAAACGACTCCAGCGCCTGTAAGATTTTTGGCTCTTTCTCTTGTAACTTAGTTACAGGTTGAGAGAAAGTCACAAGTGACTTTCCTCCCCTAAATGCCAATTATAACTAAGTCACTTGTAACTTACTTACATTTTAAAAAAGTTACAGGCATCCAAACAGGCCCTTAGATGGAGCGACAGCCATCGCCATCTCTACCTCTACTCTACCTTTCTCAATTCACCGTCTCTCTCTATTTCCCCTTTTCCCTCTCTCAATCGACCAACTCTCTTCGTTTCCCCCTTCTCAATCCACCTCTACTCCTCTAGGGTTTCTCTCTCTCTCTCTCTCTCTCTCTCTCTCTCTCTCTCTTAGGGGTTTCTAATCTCTATCTCTCTTCTAACATGTCTAAGGATGAGATACGAGGATCCCTGCAATCCGATGTATGGTATGGACATCAAGGAAGCCTTAGCCACTTGCATCTCAAGCATTCAATGGATCTCTCCATAAAGCATGAATATCTCCCCGAAGATCTACAGGTCGTCTCTCTGTATATATCTGTCATCCATTTGTTAGATAGAATTTTTTAATTTTTTTTTTCTGGATTTTGTCTATGACTGTAGGTTATAAAACGAGGTGCAAATGATTGAATCTGTAAAGTTTTCATCAGTCTTTTTTTTAATTTTGGTTATGTTATGCTTTGGCACCTTACATGCTCGATTAAATGCCAAAAGGCCCAAACTTGCTGTATTGTCAAGAACTCTGCTGTAATTGTGCAATTGATCTGGGTTTCTTGTTTCCCGAGGAAAAGATTTTAGCACTGAAATTCCCTCCCATGTAATCCATTCACTAAAGATGGGGTTAAATGATCTGTTTGCTAAATCTCAGTGTCCACTTCCCATTTCGACTTTCTTAAAGAGATTTGTATGGTTTTCTTACCTGAATGTGTATGGCAGGATGGTGGATAGTAACATTCTTACGCTGATATAATTGAATCTTGTTTGGCTTCCATTCATCAAGTAAGCTTATGATTGTTACAAAATTGCAAATAACATTTGTTTTATATATATATATATATATATATATATATATATATATATATATATATATATATATATAATTGCAAATAACCTTGTTTGGATGCACACTTGAATTGAATGGCGAATGTTCAGTACAACCAAGACACAATGACAAAAGCTAATGGAACTTCGAACCGATAGGGATCTTGCTGGCTGAAACTGGTCCGCTTCAATGATCTGCTCATTTGGTGAAGCCTCTCCTTCACCTATGGTGAAACCGAACTGCAGATTGAACTAATGAGAGTGAAAGGTGGCAAATGACAGGTTGAACTAGACGGTCTATATTAAGGTAGTTCAGACATCTGTCCATTAGCATTTAAAAAGTACATCTATTGATATATATGATAAAGATCGGGCCATTAATGACACTACCTTTCCCTTTTGAACTTCTGGTCATCACCAATCTTCTGTCAGGGTTTAATTTTGTTTCATGAAAGAACCATGTTTATAAGATAGATTTATATATCTATATCATGATCTCTTATGTTAGATCATGCTGTCTTGGTCAACCATGCCATGCTATAAAAACCAGCCCAACATCATACGATCTATAGTCATGCCATCAGCAGCATTAAATTTGAAGCACTTGTGGTGCAGTCGAATTATTCATAGACGTGCTACTGAACATCATATACACATTATGCATTCGCATGCTTTCAAATCACTTATATGATGTGACAAGTGCCATTAGCTTCTGAGTGTGGATGTTAAATAGGCATTAAAGGAATTAGATGTTGTCCAAACATTTGAAATAACATCTATGCAGTCATTTGATGAATGATGTGGAAAACTGGAACTCTGTCATCCAGCAGCTGCTGCATATAACTATGAACTTGCTCCATATTGAATCATTGATAAGACTCTTAAGAAATGAAGAACTGCCTCATGAAGGTACACATGTCATGAGCATCTTTCTAGTCGATGATGGTTGTGTCTAATAAAAGAAAGTAGGCTCTAAGAAGAAATTTGGCATCTGCAGAAGAGTATTTTGAATTGTGGATGAAAAATAAATTACACCGAGTGACAGTGACTACTTAAAAAATGTACATTGAGTGAAAAGTAGTCGTATTTGAATGGTTTTCCATTCTCTTTATTGTAATTGATAGTTCATTAGAACACAAGAAAGGCCTAGAATGGCAGAGAAAATAGAGCCCATAATGGAAACCATAGACCCTTACACCCCCATCACATTAGAACACCTGCTCAATTTTTAAAAAGTCATCCCTACTATGCCTAGAGATCTCCTACAAGGACCTGGCCCAGGAAGTAATTAGGTCCACTATCACCAATTAGAAGTCCTGTTATTTCTTTCTTTCCAAGCTGGCCACAGAATTGCTAGGAGAGTAGGTTCCAAAGCATGGCTTGGTAAATGGCAGCGAACATAATATGCTTGAGTCTAGCTGCTGAAATTTCAATTTGCATTGCATGGATGTAGCCTTGCATGCATAGTGGTTACCTTTCGGTATTGTGTTGTTTTATATGTTACTATGAGCAACTATTTTTTGTTGTTGCTGTTGTTGTTGTTGTTGTTGCTGCTGTTGTTTTTGTTATTGGCTCGTTAAAATGAAAAATATCCAACGGTCCTATTTCAATGAACGAGTCTCTACAAATCAGAGGTTAGGATTGTTCAAACAGCCCGATTTTCAGATTGTGATTTAGCAACAGTGGATTCCACAGTCTAGTAGGTCTAATTTTAGTTAGTTTATGCTTGACTTTCATACAACCCCCAAGAACACGTGTAAGAGCAAAAAACAGCAAATCCAAAAAGAACCACATCAGAAATCTGCATGAAAAGAGGCTAAACAGCAAATCTAAAAAGACCCACATCAGAAATCTCTTCATTTTATTTGTTGAGGTCATTTCATATTACAGTTTGCAGTCTTCATTTGTTGAGGTCATTTCATTTTCTCTTCATTTTATTCAATTTTGCATCTATTTAGTATATTGAGTATTAGGCTTTGTCAGACCTGTGATTCTGCTTCATCTCCTTTACATGGCTTCTAGCTCTTCAAGATATTATAGGCTTATTAATAGAAAAGGGACAGAAAGGAAAAAGGGGGAAATTTAACTCACTGTCATTCAATGACTAGGCTTGTCAGTATACTTAAAGTCTGGTTCTGGAGATCATCTATCTTCACCCATGAAGCAATACATTCATAACCTTCTTAAGGTAATGGAATTTCCCTGATCTTCTTTTATTCCATCGATCAATTCTTTGTGCCTTTTCCATCGGTGGATTATTCATTGCACAATTTAGACATGGCATGAATGTGTGATGGTAAAATAGTGTGGACTTTCTTTTATATTTGTTGACTTTTGAGAATGAGGATTCTTTTGTTGACTTTGAACGAAATCTGATTGAGCATAAGAACTTGATTCTTCTTAATTTCTGGTTTTTGGTTGATATCATATGAATGCATGGTGGAATGGGCATTCCCATTCCTTTGCTTCTTAGTATACTTTTCACACTGTTTTGATAGTGGATTGTTGTTCTTTCAATCTATTCACATGTTTTTGTTTTTATTTTTTATTGAATGGCGGGAAAATTTTCATTCTAGACAAAGTTTGTCTTTTAACTGAAGCTATTGCAAGGTCCATTCGTCAACAAATTGCTTTTGTAAATGATATTTGTGGAAGCTGTTGATAGATTGCATAGGCCTGTTATAGACAGCAGTTCTATTCAGAAACTAATTACTTCCACCATGGAACAATGAAATTGGGTTTGTATTATTATAGAATTATGAAAATGCAGAGTTGGGTGCATGTCGATTTGGAAATGCAGTGGACTTTTTCTTCAGTAAAATAAGATTGCTCTCTTTTCTTTCCGAAAATGCATTGTTAGCAACTTCTTGAATTAGATATGCATGTGGGTATAAGAAAATGTTGGCATTTTAGCTATGCTAGAGAGGAAATTTTGAGCTTGTTTGGATGCTCAATTGAAATGAATTGTACTATGGGAATGCTAGTGCAATTCGGTCATTTCTAGTTTATTGGACTAGTAATTGCAGTTCAGTTCAATAGTGCAAGTCCAAAACATGCCCTTGATGTTTTCGTTAGTTTTCCAAGTAAGACAGAGCTGTTGCCTTGGATGACCAAGCAGCATTCTCCATTTTCCAGTTATGTATGTATGAATGCAAATTGTACTGCAGCATAGTTGCCTGCTTCACCATCATTCCAGTGTATATCGTTCGCAGCTTTGCACGTCCCAATAAAACTGAGGAATAATATGAACTGACTACTCAATTTGCCAAGTCAATTCGTTATTCATAGGGGTCAAGAGCATGGAATTACATATTGATTTTGGAGATTTTAGAGTGCAACAACCTGGCCGCTCCTTCAACTGTTGCATTGATGTTGTGCCATGCGCAAGCTGTTTAAAAGAGGAAACACTTAGCATCTCATCTGAATTAAAATGATTCATTAAATTATAGCTGATAGAACAATCTTAATAGAGGAAAGCATTCACTCATGCATTGATTGTAAATGGCAAGTTACTACCTTGTTGGTTATCAATAAACCTTGCTACATCTGGTTGTAGGAAATGAAAACAATTCCTTGGTAGTACCTAGTCTATATGCCTAACTAAATTCCAATCTTTAATGGACACTGCAGACAAGGTTTATCAGTTGATACTGCATTGAACCGGTTGTACCTAGTCCATTGCATTGCCCAACCTGAGTGTCTAAGCCAGTAGGCAAAGCACCAACTCAACTAGAAGCATGCCAAGGCTTAAAATTTTGTCAGGCCAACCTTTCCTGTTTATACATTTGACTAAAATGGGGAAAATAACAGGAGACCAAGTTTGTCTAGGCCTATGTTTTCTCTATGTGGACAAGAACTTGCCACTCTCTAGTTAAAAGCATCTTCTTTATGATTTCATTGTTCTTGGGGAAAAATATTAACCTTATGTTCAGCCATTTTAGTATGAATTTTTGTAAATAAATTTGACAAAAGAGGGTCAATTTTAGGCATGTAGCTGGTCATAGAAACTTTGCCAACTAATCACAAGGATGCTTGTTTAGAATCTTATTCAAGCTACAGGTGGATATATGACCTTTAGAGAGGGATTATTGGTAAACACAATCTGAAATGTTAGACCCAAATAGCTGGGACAAAGCTATGATAATGATAAAAAATCTGTCTTAATGACAGTATGTTGTTATAGATCTGAGTATCAGAGGTTTCTAATTATGTTGGTTTCCTAGTTAGGTAATGTTTGTGGTTTCTAAATTTTTCTGTTGAGTTAATGCGTTGTGCTTAACAGTTTCTTATATGTTTGGATTCCTTTGTGCTTGACATGTTGGTTCTGTAGAGCTTATCTGTTACTTGTTTCTATCTTGTTCACCTTGTTAGATATGCCAAGAGTTCTGATTTGCAGGTTAGACACTTACAGCTACATATGTTTTTACAAGTTAGAGATTTTTTTGCTGGTCAGCGTTCAAGAGTAAGACAGCTTGTTCGACTTCATGGGAGAAGACAATTAGATTTAGTTAGCAGGTTTCTCTCCATCTGTTTATTTTTGTTTGGTAGTCTTATTTTATGCTTATACCTATGAAGACACTTAATTTAATGGATTTGATATTGAATTTGATATGCTTATAGGAGTTAAGGCTAAGGGCTTTATATTCGGGCCTCCAATTATGTTAGTGATTGGTGCAAAGTTTGTTCCCTTAAGAAAATTAAGAAAATTGCTAGGTATTATTCATCAATCTCTTCCACTTGAGAAGCTTGCTTGATCTGATTAGAGGTTATCTTCTTTTTCTTTTCTTTTCTTTTCTTTTTTTTTGAAAAAAAAAAAAAGCAAGTGGTTGCTTCCGTTGATATAACTCCAAGAGTCGGATCACGGAGGTTACCTCAAGAGAAGGGACAACAACCTAACACTGTTTCTAGCAATCATTTTGATAAGTGGGGAGAGTCTACAATGACAGATACCAGCCCTAGGACTAGCGATACTTCAACAAATGTGGATACAGATGAGAAGAATCAAAGGGTGATGCTTCCATCTTTCTCATTTTGACTTTTCTGAAACGTTGTACCAAAAGATATGGTTTGTTCTTTCATCTGTGGGGACATGGAATTTGGGTGGTAGGTTCATCTCATATCAATGAACAATCCTCACAATTCAGCTTTTTCTTTTGAGTCATCATCCTCCAATGAGCGTGGGGCATGCAGAAAATGATCATTTTACCATTTGGTGGGGAGTTTTAGTTGTCAAGCTGGCTTCACTTGTTGAATTTCATTTTTTCTTTTCCTGGTTAAGCTATTGTCAGATGTCAATTGTAATGTTGGTGCTTGACATCACTACTATTCACTTTCAAACCAATCGGGCGCTTCTATGAAAAAATAATTCTAGGTACAAGCGTCAGACGCTGTCCATTTACAACTGTAAGTACATGTTTTCTGTGTACACAATTTGACTGCCTTTGTTGATGCTGGTGTAACTCAAGTGGACAGATGCCACACATGTATCATTTCATTTCAATTCTGGGTGTGTGGATTGCTAGTGACTGGTGAAGTACATGTGGATGGATTGGTTGAAGGATTACATGTGGGTGTGGTTTCGGTTCTATCTGATGTGGGTGCTCATGCTATGACAGTGCATAAGCTTTGATAATCACACACTTTTGGCATCACTCATATATTTTTGTGTGCAGGCTACAATGAAATTCAATTGTAGAGCGTCGCAAAGTCAAGAGCAAAGGAAGCTGGTAATTACACTTGACTATCTCATTTTTTTGTTTTATTATTAGATGTCGTTTGGCTGCATGGATTTGGATTCTAACTTACTAGATTTTCAAACCTAAATTTTGGCAGGATATTGCTAAAGCTGTTCTGTTGATTTTGGCAAGATATTGCAAAGAGAGTTGATTGATGTGGTATGTTTTTGTTGTATTTTTTTAATGATATTTAATGATTTTTTTTAAAAAAAATTGTTTCTTTGAGTGTGGCGCTTCGGATGAAGAGAACGATAGATTTGGTTTATGGGGGAGGGAGTGTGGGATCGATGGGTTTGATCTCCCAAGCTATTTATGATGGAGGCTGCCATGTTCTTGGGTAAGAAATTAGGCCTCGAAAATAGAATTTATTTATTGTTTTTTTTTAAAAAAAAGTTCTGTTCATGAAAGCTTTTGGCATACCAGCTATGGATTTCTGGGATTAGTGTCTTTTTAGTATCTTTCTTAATATCTTTCTTTTAATGTATTTATTCCAACAGCTCTTATGCCTCTTGAGGTATGTGAAACATTCGTCTTGAGCTTTTTTCCCTCTATTCATAGCTCTTCTGCAGCATATCTTCAATTACAGTGTTATCTTTTCTTACTAAAACTTTTTTGGTTAGACAAGGAATTTGGTTATTGGGTTTTGGTCTTCAGACTACTAAATCTCACAAACTTGTAAGTTTGAATTGTACAGAATAAATTCTGTTGATTTTTGTAAATTGCATGTAACTTGCTTTTGGCATCTGTTCTAATATTCTTTAAAAAGAGATTTGTCCCATGGGCATGAAATTGTCCCATGGGCATCTGTTCTACTAACCGACTTTCTAATGTGCATGTACATGGAACTCTTGTGGCATACTGCAACTATTTGAAATCTCGGCAACCTATTAATTCAACATTTGGTTTGTAGACTGTTGACTGTCCCCTGCACTAAGCTTGATTTATATCATACCATTGTTTCTTTTAGAATTAACAGCTCTTTGATTGATTATCTCTTAGAGATGCATTGATTATTTCTTTTAGAAGATTATGATGCATCTAAGTTGGTGCTGACAAATTAATTTGAGTTACTTGTATGCCACATATATCAACCATCACATCTTGCCAAAGTTGTTATGCCTGAAAGCTACCTCTGCAGAAATACTTTCCAGGTAAATATATCCCTTGAATTTGTGGATGATGTGATTATGACAATATATATCATGATTTACAAGATAAGCCTATATTTTCCTCATAAAATGAGCTTATGTATGTTTGTATCTATGTATATTAACTTAGCATAGTGCACAATGCGCTGATGGATCCATCCAACTTTACACAACCATTAAACAATTGAAAATTCATGGGATGATGAAGGCTGCCCAAAGTCCTTGTTTGAGCTCTGTACATTTGTTATTGTGGCCACACATGCATCAATGTAGGGCCAATAGATGTAATGGAATTCAAGTTGCAACATTTGTCGCCTTGATAGTTTTTTACTTTTTAAGGATAGGATCAAATGATTGATTATTTTCCATGCATTAATTTGTTGAATGCTACTTTTTTGACTCTTTTTTTTTTTTTTTGTAGGATTTTAATCAATTGTGTCTAAATTTAGGCCTACAAGCACTTCAGCCTTTTGACGCCACTCGTGCTATGAGTAGACCATATAGAGGATTTGTTTTTATTTATTTATTCAAGACCATTTTTAATTTATTGTAATAAATGTTATATTTTTTTATTATGAAGTAATATAAATTTTATTTAATATTCGGTTTTAATTGTATTGCATCATTTTTAATGTTTCAAATATTAAAAAACTGCAGGGTTTTCAATTGAATTATTGGCCCATTGGGGCATTTCAAATCTATACAAGAGTTTTAGCGGCGCTTATTTGTGAAAAAGTGTTTAGAAACGGTGCCCGAGAGGCGCTTGTACACTCTTTCGGCGGCGCTTTTTGTATTTCTACCGGCGCTTCTATCAGAAACACCGCGGTCACGAAAAGCGCTGCTAAAAGCAGAATGAGTGCCGCAAAAGGAAATACATTTAGCGGCGCTCAGACAAACGCCGCTAAAATATACTAGCACCAATAACCCTTTAATTGACATCCTAATTTAGCGGCGCTTGCCTAGCGCTGCTAAAATAAATGGCGGCGCTTTTTGGGGTCTTAAGTCCTCCTTGTAGTGACATTAGCATGAAGGGTAGTTTGGACTTCAGGAGTATTCAGATATGCATCCACATAGTAACCTATGCATGGATCATAGTGGCAGATATATTCATCTGCAGATGTAGGAATCATATAACAGCAGATGAAAACTATCCACCATTATATAGTTAAACAAATGGCGAGAATGAAGCTAATGGTGGTGGAAAATGGTAGTAGTTTTTATGATAGAGGATATAATTATCCTCCGCTAAAGAACTTAGTTCTTAGAGAAAATTGAAACAAGCCACTTGGCGGGCTCTGAATGAGAAATGTGGTGTATTATGTATCTGCCACTATATAAATTTCTAAAAAGTTCTCGGTTTATGGCATATATAAGTGGAAAACATAATCCGCTGCTAGTGACAATCGTCATTGGTCTGGATTATTCCCTACAGTGGCAGACTGGTTCTTTCCGCTATTATATGTTATTTATTGCGATGGAAGATGTTATCCGCCGCTATAGGTCATTTTTCTTGTAGTATCTATTGTAGAAGCAGAGTACATGTCAGCTACACAAGCATGCAAAAAGACTATTTGGTTGAGGAGGTTACTAAAAGAATTGAAATTTAAGTAAAAAGTGGTGGTAATTTGTTGTGATAGTTAGAGCGCATTATACTTGGCTAAAAATCTAGTATTTCAAGCTTAAACCAAGCTCAAACCAAGCACATTGATATAACTATCACTTAGCAAAATCTGGTATTTCGCACTAGAACACGTAAGCCCATTACACCACAGACCAAGCATATAAAGCATAAAGGTACTCCACCTTTTAAACCCAAACTTTTCCTTCTACTTTTCCAATGTGGGGCTATTCCCAAAACACCAAAAAATGAGTTTTTTGCAAATACTTTATATAATATGTATATAATTTTAATCTAAAACATATTTAAAATCAACATTTTATAACAATCCCTCATTTGATTTTAAAATATATTTTTTTTGGGAAAATATCTGACAAAATAGAAATAGCTTATATGTATAAAAAAAGATATCTTTCGATTTGAATCTTTACTTAATGTAAGTATCTCAAAGCTCTATCGAAATTTCTAGTAGTCACAACGTTGAACCAATTATTCTTAGATAATAGAGTCAGAGAAACTACACACATATTCATTTTTGTGTATATTAGAGTTTCCACAATCTTGCTTAGCACAATTAGTGGACATGTACTCATCCTATTTCATGAATGATCCCGAGAAAAACTCCAACTCTCATGAGAGACGACACCATTTCTACGTCTACATAGGTGAAATCCTTTGAGTTCTTCATTACTATTAAGACACTTGTTGTAACGCCCTGAAAATCAGGGGTCGAGCAGGAGCCCAACTCCCTAGTTCTAAAACATCACTTATGCAACATATATGATGATGATTGAATGTTGTCTGTAATAGTGCATTCGACATGAGTGGGATCATACTAAATCAGTATATTATACTCCAGAGGAAGTTAAATAACGCAAGCCGAATGCTGAGAGATGTATATAAACATATATGGTACGTATAAACCCTTGCCGATCTTCAGAGTATGAATACATTGCCAGGTCAAATATTACATGCATTAGTTCAAAATACAAAATATCAGAGATAGTCCAACTACAAATGGTAAGCCCTGTAGCCCCCGTCGATCGGGACGGTCTATATAAACCCGCCTGAATACTGCATATATGAGAACGCCTCCTCATCAGTCGCGAAGTCTGGCTCTGCCTCATAAGTCGTGTCATCCTCTGAAACTACAACAGAGTCTGGTGGGTATTTAAAATACCGTCCCAGAACGTGAGAGTGAGTGATCAACTCAGTGGAGCTATAAGGCAAAGGTTAACATGTTATCAATTCAATCAAGCAGTAATGATAAAGCAATACAATAATCATATCCTAAATACTCTTATTAATGTAAGAATGATATGCAATAATGATACATGCCCTCACCTATACTCCCTCAGCGTCTTCATCTCTCGGGGCGCATGGTAACCTCCCGAAAGTGCTCTTCCTTGCCAAAGCACATGCAGTGCGGTGCATGCATATGATTAGTCAGGTTCTTACTTAGGTTTATTCATACAGCGGGATTGGATAACTAAGGTACCTCCCTTATATCAATTCCCAAATAATGATCCATTTTACGGTTGTCAGTCCTAGTATATCTCATACGATGTTGTAGTTTTAGGTCACTACAAAGGGCTCGTCACCTGATCAATGTAGGCCTAGTTTATACTCTAGTGGCTATGGAAAGACTCGTCGCCTCAACGCAGTCTCAGAGTATGCTCGAGGTCCCTACAAAGGGCTCATCACCTGATCAGTGTAGGTTGACAACTCGAATACAGTGTTCCATACCACCGTATTCGGCTCACGAGGCGGTGTTGCTCACTAGTCACTACGAGTGGGCTCATCACCCTGGCATAGGCCGATAGCTCGACCACGGTGTCCCATACCACCATGTCCGGCTCATGAGTCTTAGCGGATAGAGGTACAAAGGTTAAACGGGCTTTCACTGGTGAGTTTGGTACTTTAGATTCAAGCAGTAGGGTCCATACATGGTGAACATACATCGGGCCAATCGGGTTACTTGACAAGCTCGACTAGTACGAGCATACAGCGAGCCGATTGACATGGAGTACATAAGCAACTCCGAGTGGCCTAACCACCACGGACAGCAGCGTACGACTCGGATTCATCGGGCATGTCCGTCGTGGTCAAGCAGTTCAACCACCGTTCCCAGACATTTACTGATTGCCTTACACTACATCGTAGACCCAATCTCATCCCAACAATAGCATTCGCATATAGTGATCTAAAATAGTAAGTGACAACTAAAATCAAATATAAGTCTTACTTAAGCAATTTAACAAATACATATTATACATATTATCATACATAGGCATTTCATCCATACAACACATAGTAGTAAGAAAGGTTATGTAAAGGATACTCCAACCATAGTTAAGGAAATTGAGAATCCTATCTCAACATCCTCATTATATACATTCAAATAAGTATTTTCACATTCAGACATTTTATTAAACACTTAAGCTACACATATTATATATATGTAATAAAGTAATTATAACAGGTATTATAGCAAATCTCCTTCACAGAGGGTTCACCTTACATACAACAAGCATGTATCGTAAGTCAATAAACATGGAAAGCATAAATTATAATTCCATACTCGTTCACACATTTCAACAAACACATGAAATGCATTATAAATCAACATAATTTATATCTATATGTAATATATGAAAAACTTCATATCTAAACTCATGTGACAACAATCAAGTCAGTCATACGCCATTACTGACATTGAAAGCCTTGAAAACCATAACTTACACATTTATAGTCTGCACCTTACACCGATAAACAAGTATCGAACTCGGTTTGTAAACCAGGCCTTTGTCTACGACATAACGACCACCTATAACATGAAATAAGTTAGCTATTTCATCACTTACACTATTTGAAATCCTAAAATAGATTAGGGTTAAGTTTTCTTACCTAAGAACGGAATCAAAATTGCCCATATAACGATACAGGAATAGTGGTGAAGCACGTGGAGCAGCGGAGTTTAATCCTAGGGACGAACTCTAACTCTCACCCTCACTTTCTCTCTCTTTCCTTCTTTTTCTCTCTTCTCTACCTTAGGGTTTTTCAAATTCATATGGAATGAAAGAGAGAGAGAGGGTTTAAGCCCTTTATATAGGCTCAGAAGTTATGGGAATGGCCTCAAGGCCAAGGTATACTTAGGTTACAGCCAAATAGTGTCTGTTCCGATCCAACGGAGCACTTTTGGAGGCCCCTTTACTGAATGCGGTTGGAATTAAGCTCCCTAACCATGGATCTAGGTCAGGCGAAGTTTTCGGTCTGCTTGGGTTTGCAAAGCGACCGTGGCAGACCAGTTTCAGTTCAACAGTCACCGGTGCTCGATCAGGGTCACAAGTACACTGACATGTGTTGAAAATTTTTTCTGATCCAAGGGTGTAATTGGGTCAGGTTCTGACGATCTGAATCCTTAAATTTTTTCTGCAAGGGAACCGACTCAATTCACTTAAGTTTCAGTTCATTTTCTAAAAATATTCGCCTTTCTCACACACTTCACTCCGGGCTCAAGTTGTATGTTTCTGGGTACTATTAGGACTTGATTTTCAAGATGGTTGTCAAGTCCAACAAGGCGGTCATAACCGTATAGGTTTGTGGAAATTGGACCTTCGACGTGCTGTCCAGGTCCGATACGAAGTTTCATAATGCTCCCAAGAGCAACTAGCTTTAGAGATGGATCCTAGATTTTAAGGTAACGTAGTGTTAACAATTCTATAAGTTTTGGGTCTTGTAGATCGTATTTAAAGTGATTAGTGCTAATTTCACAGATAATCTAGTTTAACACTAGTTATGTCTCGTTTAATTTATAAAGGATTTGGTCCTTAGCGATTTCTGCCTGAGGTGGTACTCGAGTCTTTATATGAATTTTTTTGAGACATTACACTTGTCCTTTAGACTGAATTTCATTAAGAGTTCTAAGACTCAACCTTCTTTTGTAACACTCAGCACTTATCTATTATGGATGATGTCGTATATAATTTTAGTGCTGAAAACTTTTCACATATCAGTAACTTATTTTTTTCCTATTGAACCCGCAATTAGAGATTTTCTGATTTTTGGCTAGGTTACCATTACCCGTGGAACTTTGGTTGAAGAGTTTATGTAAGACCCGTATCCTAGATCATACTATTCCGTAGACTTCCGCGATCATCCCTATTGAATTTTGGCAAACCGCGACCTATAACAGACGTTTGTGCACGACCCTAAGTCACATCCCGTATATCTGAGTTGACTCGATCTGAGACTTGAACCCTAACAATCGTGTCATCGCTGCAGTTCTAACGTTGCGTCTTGTGCACTTATGCGATACCCAGGCCAGGAGTTGTGGGCCCGCGTTTATTTCGAGAAAATGCCGAGCATGACAAATCCTGAGAAGAGAATCTGTACAATTTATTAAATTAATCTCATCAATCAATCAAGTACAACACCCATCCCTCTCTTACCAACAAGGTATGACAACCCATATCTCTCCCATTAAAAGTCAACTCTCTCTCTCTCTCTCTCTCTCTCTCTCTCTCTCTCTCTCCACCCATCCCTTCCTTACACCCATCACCATCCCTCTCTCCCATCCATCACTCTCTCTCTCTCTCTCATTTCTCTCTTCACTTCCAAACTACCAAGGGAGCAACCGTCTAAGCCTTCCAAGGAGAGAGAACCTCAAGTGTGGCCCACTCCGTATCACCCAATCTCTCATCCTAGCCATCCAACCTTCATCATCTTCCTTCAAAAGGGAAAACCAAGGAGTTTAGGAGTCCAAGGAGCTAAGAAGAAGCGGAATTGGTCGGTGATCTTGAGATTTTCACCGTTGATTTCTATTTATGGGCCCACTTGTAGTGGGACCCACTTGATGTATGCATTGTATAGGGAGGGCCCATAGTGGCAGGGTCCCTCCCCTTCACATCTCTCTCTCTCTCTCTCTCTCTCTCTATTTTGTAGTGATGTGTGGCCCCACCTGATTTGTCTAGACATCCAAACCATTTACCCATTTGGCTGGAATTGGGACCACCTTGATGATGTATTCCATCCAGGCTGTCCGTCCGTTGGACGTCCAGGACACCTGAATGGGAGTAGGGAAAACACAATATCAGCTTGATTTAAATCAGTGGGGGCACGTGTGTGTGGGACCCACCTCTGATGTATGTCTTTCATCCATGACTGGCCACCGTGTGGGGACCATAATGATGTATGTGCTTTAGATCCAGGCCGTCCGTCTAGGGCTTGGACGAGAGGCCACCATGGTGTAAGTGTCTCATTCACGCTGTCTGTTCGTGGATCCCATCCACGTGGCCCACCATATTGCACTTGTGAGATCCATACCGTCCACTGACTGGAACAGTGGACCCCACGCATGATGTATGTATCTTGCATCCACACCGTCTAGACCTTGGACAGTGGAGATCGGATTGGCTGGTGTGCATTACACAGCATTACAGTTGTGGTATTGACGTCAACAAATTCTGTGGGGTCCGCACATGATATATGTATTTTATCCATGGCCCCACGTGACGTATGGGTTTCATTCACACCGTCCAGACCTTGGACAGTGGCCTACAGCCACGCCGTCCATCTGTTGTGAGCCGCATGCAGCAGCTGTTGTTGTCCACTGACGTCAGCAATTTCTGTGGGGCCCACCATGATGTAATGTTGCATCCAGACCATCTAAGGGACGGTGGGACCCAGCATCTTGAGCTGTTATTGACGTTAGTAAGTTCTGTGGCCCCATCACGAGGCCTGTATTATATCCACACCGTCCCTCTTCAATGGCCCAAATCCAGCACGTGTGGGCTGCACCGTTGCAGCAGCAAATCCAAACCAATGACCCTTTGGATGGAGGGACAAAGCAAATATCAGCTTCATTCCGAGCTGAGGTGCGCCACAGGTGTGGACCCACCTTTGACGTACGAGTCTCACCCATGTTGTCCGTCCGTGGATCCCACATAGGGACTACCTTGATGTATGTGTTTCTGATCCACACCGTCCAGACCTCTAGACGATGGGTCTAATCGTGAGGTACGTGATGCATCCTAACCGTCCAATCTACTTGGACCCAACGTGCTATGTGGGACCCACCTTGATGTATGAGCTCTATATACACACCGTCCATCTTGAAATATCATTTTGCGACTGGGCCCAAGGTCTGGACAGGCCCAGCAGCAAGGATCTGTCTAGCGACAGCAGGCCCAGCTGCAATGTATGTGTTTTAAGCACCTAGGCCCACTGGTTTGGGTGGGTTTATAGGGTCAGCCCACCTTCTGGACGACCCACATCTACTAGGACCCACTGTGATATGCATTAATCCAAACCGTCCATCCAATCCTCCATATTATTTAAGGCCATGGACCTGAGAGTGAGACAGATCCAAACCTCAATTGGTCCACACTGCAGGAAACAGTCAAACTGACGTCTATCATTGATTTTCTTTGGGCCCACTGCGATGTTTCGTTGAAGCTTAGCTAGGGGCTATGAGGCCCACCAGATATTTTTATGTTATCTAGGCCGTCCATTCACTGAACGTCCAGCTGGTCCCCATGCAGGTGGGCTGGACGTCCAGCAAGCGGCCTAGCTTTGCTGCATGTATTTATATCCACGTTGGCCATTGGTGTGGGGCCTATTTGTGATGTGTAAGGCCTTTGTGATAAGGATCATTGTGCCTAGGTGATGAGGCCCAATGTGATGTTTATGTGGCCATGAGTGAGACCCAATGTGATGTTTGTGTGGCCCATAAGTGCGGCCCAATGTAATGTTTGTGTGACCCTTAAATGTGGCCCAATAAAATGTATGTAATGCGGCTCACTTGATGTATATGAAGCCCACGTGATGCAACCCACTTGTGGTATATGAGGCATACATGATGCAACCCATTTTGATGTATATGAGGCCCATTGTTGTGGCCCATTGTGATGTATATGAGGCTCGTATATGAGGCCCATTATAATGAGCATATAGCCCGTCTTTAAGGTCCATTATGATGTACATGAGGCCCATGGGATGTCGCCCATTATGATGTATATGAGGTCCATGAGTGAGGCCCATGTGATGTGGCCCATTGTAATGTATATTAGACACGTGATGTAGTCCATTGTGATGTATTTGAGGCTCAAGTATGAGGCCCAATGTGATCTATATGAGGCCCATGAGTGAGGCCCAATGTAATGTATATAAAGCCCTTTTGTGAGGCCCAAGGTGATGTATATGAGGCCCATTGTGATGTGTAATTCCACCAGGATGTTTGTAATGATGTTTATGATGCCCATCCATGTTCCTAGTTGATATTAAACAAGTCATGCCTTGAGAGCAACGATGGTTTAATGTCCACGTTATATGAGCAATTATAGTTAGATGTCCACATTGTAACTCTCTCTAGGGCCCGTTGTTAGGCCCATTCTCATCTCCCCTTAATGAGCTAACCCAAACCGCTGGGCCTCCATTGATGATTATATTATCTATCTTTCCCTTTGATTAGGTTATCCCAATCCATTGGGTCCCCATTTGATAGTGATGCTTTCCACCTACCTTGTAGGACCACCCAAGCCTTAGTGCCCATCTTGCGTTCGTACCGAGCCTTCCATAGGGAATGTGGTTCACCTTGTGCTTGTTGGGCCCTTAGGAAGCCCATATTGCTACGTGTTGAGGGTCAAATATTGCATATCAGACCCCAGTTATGGCCTAGATTTACGAACGTGATACTGTTTAACGCCCGGTTTTAACTGTGTTTGTGATGCAGGGTGTATTTGAGAGCATGAACTGCAAAAAGGTATTAAAAGCATGGATTTAATGTTCAGAATTCACCAAGGCAATGGATGGACTCCAGGGGACCAAGATCGATGGAATTACACATTAGAGATCTGAGAAAATTGAGAAACTAAAGCTCAAGTGGCCCGAAAATCATCCAGAATGCAAGATCATGGGGTTCCCACCATCTGTTCGGCTCGAAACTTCATGCATGGCCTGAGGGCCATAAATTAACCATACACGTCAAAAATCAGCTATTAGATCATTGTGAAATTGGGCCAACAGACAGATCAGCGTATAAAACAATAAATTAGGGCCCACTTGATATCTGGATATGCTTGAATTTTGGACTCAACGTATCAAATGAGATGCTGAGGCAGATGAACGGAGTAGATGTATCATGAACATCATGATGGGACCCAACCGGAGGGTGTGCGTGTGTACAGCACACGTGCACACTCCGTGCACTAAATCAGGGAGACGGGTCAGCAGACGTTGACCCGTCCCTTTTCCTCTCTCGCGCAGGAGACCTCCAGCGGCTGCGCAAGGCCGGCCAGCTTTGATCAGTGGGCCCTACCCATTGTCCCAGTGGACGATCGAGACCATCCACTAGATCCAGGACGCGGACATGCCCCTATTCATGGAGACCTTTGGGTCTCATGTACGTACACACGTGTATATCACGATCAAATGAAGGATGAACGGTGGAAGAAAAATAGCAATGGAACGCACCAAAACTCGACAAAAACCAGTCTATTTCGACCGAAATTTTGAAAGGAATCTGATGGACAGGGCGGATTTCATCAAAAACATTACTATGGGACCCACCGAACTCGTCAGCCAACTCACGTAAGCAATAAGCACGTCCACGAAATTTCTAGTGTTTTATATGTTGTTGATAGATGTCTTAAATCTGTCAAACGGGCTTAATGACATCAAGGAAATTTGGCCAGCTCAAGAAAGTTTGGCTGAAAATCCAGCAACATATTCTTTTGGAATTTGTGAGAATTTTGGACAACCTAAGGACGGTCAGTTAGCCCGAGCTCTCATTCGGCCAGCCTAAGGTTACGCAATTTGTGCGCGGACTGCGTAAATTTGAGGCGATTTCAAACTATTCTAAGTCGGTGTGAAAGTAGGGTTTCCTAATTTATAAATAGGAGTTTCTAGGGTCATTCTAAAACATGCTAAGGCTTTTTAAAGTATTGTAAAAGATTTCTAAAAAGGATTCTAAGGTTTCAAAGGGTGTAGCAAGGGTGAGATTCGAGGTTGTTCGAATTGAGTAAGTCTTTTCTCTTTGTAATTTATGCTTTCATAGTGGATTTCTGTCACTTTGTGCCATGGTTATTTTTTAAAAGGGTTTTCTATGTTAAATCTTTGTGTTCTCTTTGTGCTTACTTGGTGCTCATGGATTGCTATTCGAGATCCATATCTATGTGATTCAACAGTCAAAAACCTAACACCACACTAGGGTTACTAGTAAACCTACTAAGTTTACTCACAGCATATGCGATATCTGGTCTAGTGCATTGCACAGCATACATAAGACTTTTTATAGCATTCAAATACTCTAGTTGTGCAACTGCTTTTCTGTTATTATATTTCAAATTGATACTTGGATTAAATGAGATTTTTATTTCTTTTATATTTAGATGGTTAAACTTATTTAGTATCTTGTCAATATAATGAGATTGATACAAAACATGACCCCACTATGTTTTTTTTAACTTTGATACCTAAGATGGTATCCACATGTTCAAGATCCTTTATTTTTAATACGGAAGATAGAAACCTCTTTATTTCAGTTACACATTTTATTTTATTACTAATTATTAACATGTTTTCAACATATAGACAAATAATAATTATGCAGCTACCATCAACTTTAGAAGATATGCATTTATTTGCTAAATTATGCGTTAAACCATGCGATAGTATTTTTGAATCAAACTTCTCATACCATTGTTTTAGTGCTCGTTTTAATTCATACAAATATTTAATTAATTTACAAACTTTATTTTCATTTTCTGGTAGATCGAATCCTTTATGTTGTTCCATGTATACCTCCTCATTGAGGTCACTATTCAGGAATGTAATCTTCACATCCATTTGATGGATATGAAAATGATGTATGAAAGCTAGCGCAAATAAAATCCTAATGGATGTTATCCTAACTACAAGAGAGTATATGTTAAAATAATATATCCATTTTTTTGTCTAAAACCTTTAGCTACTAATATAACTTTAAAGGTTTGGATAATCGCATCAATGTGATATTTCTTCATAAATACCCACTTACAACCTATGAGTTTAGAACTTAAAGTATAAACGATGTTCACTTAGAGCTTCCACTACTTGTGACAACTTTGCTCGTATTAGCATTGAGTTGACCATCTCTACTAACGTCTTATTCTTCATTTCTATTATACTATTTTGTTGCGGTGTATATGGTACAGTACATTGATGTATTAGTCCATATTCTTCATAGAAATTTGCGAATTCATTAGAAAAGTATTTTCCCCCTCTATCGCTGCGGAGAATCTTAATTTTCTTATTTAATTGATTTTCTACTTCTGTTTTATATACTTTAAATATGTTTATTGCTTCATCTTTACTCTTTAACAGGTATACATACACATATCTAGAGCAATCATCAATCAATGTTATAAAATACATTCTTTCTCCATGAGTAAGAATATCATTTAACTCACAGATATCAATGTGCACAAAATTCAATATCTGGGATAATCTTATGACACTAGGAAAAGGTTTCTTTGTCATTTTGGATCATATGCACATTTCACATTTATCGTTTTTATTATCTGTGTATGAGATTAAAGCATTCTTAGCCATGAATTTTAAAGTACTATATCCTATATTGGCTAGTTTATCATGCCATAATTTAACAAATTCAAACATATATGCGGAAGTGCTACTTTCATTAAGAGAAAACTTGATTATATTATTACAAGCATATCCCTTTCTGACAAAGTTTCCTTTCTGGGACAGAATCAATTTTCTTGACTCGTAAACAACCCTTATTTCAGGTTTACTAAGAAGATTCCCAGAAACTATGTTTCGCCTCATGTCTGGGATGTGCAATACATTTGTCAGAATCATTTTTTTTCTAAAAGTAAACACAGTTCAACGGTTCCTTTGCCGACAACCTTCAATTTAACTTCATTACCCATTTAGATTTCTTGACCAATGGTCAATTCCTCATAGGTTTTGAAGGTTGATCTGTCGTAGTAGACATGTACGATAGTAGTAGTATCGTACCACCAACTAGGAACTTTTTCTTAAATTGTGTTCACTTCAGTAATCATTGCCACTATATTGCCTTCTATTGCACTAGCTTCTTTTTTCGATTTGCGATATCAGCAAACTCGATCATAATGCCCGATTTTTCCACACACATGGCAAGGGCCTTTTAACTTTTCGTTTGAATTTTCTTGAATTTCCAGCTTCTTCTTCTAATTTTTCTTAAATTTTCCTTTATTGATTTTCAGGGATTTGTCCTTCTCGAGATTCTTATTATTTGTATTTTTTATTGTCTGCACTTTAAATAAAGAATTTTCATTTTTATTCTTTTTATCATGATTACGGGGTTCTTCCTCAATTTGTAGATGTCTCTAGATTTGTTCCAATGTATAGTCCTCAGTCTTATGCAGCAACTTCTTTCTAATTTTTTTTATATTGAGGGCAACTTTACGATAATAGCCCCGACTTAGAATGACACAGGAAGATTAATTTTAATGGTCTTAATTTTATTCACTATTAGCTGCAATTCTTAGATTTGGGGCAGTGATGGTTTGTTATCTACCATGTTATAGCCAAAGTACTTGGCTATTAGGAACTTGTTGGTACCTTTTTCTTCAGCTTTGTATTTGAACTCTAAAGCGGTCCAAATTTCTTTAGCAGATGACATTTGTGTGCATAGATCATACAAATAGTTGGAGAGCGCATTTAGAATATTTTCACAGCACAGAAGTTCATCTTCAACTCGTTTGTTGCGGGCAACAATCACTTTGAGTGTGTCTTTGTCAGTAGCTTTAGGCAGCGGTTACAAATTTGGATCTAAGATGTAAAAGATCTTTAACGCCGTCAGATGAAACTTGATCTTGTCTTGCTACCTTGTAAAGTTGATTCCATCGAACCGATCAAGATGAATCAAATGTTGATTCATCAGTTTGATGGATGATCGCTTTCAGCTTCAACTTCAAAATAACGCTTTAAGATTGTTGAAAAAATTAATATAGAAAAATATTTTCTGTAAATAGGTAAATCAAAAATAATTAGGACAGGCTAAAGAACATATGAGAACGCTGTCCTTAAAACGTTATTTGCCCCTACTCAAATAGATTAAGTATGCTGAAAGGTTCTAGGCAAATAGCTAATAAGATACGAGGAGCCTAGTGTGGATTTACGTTCGGCAAATACGAGATTCAACCACTGGAACTCTTATACACAAATTTCTGGCAGAAATAAATAAAAGAAAATTCCCATAATTAGAAAGAGAAAAGGAGTATTAGACCACAACACTGGTTTGTTCTTTAGGCAAAGGTTCGGATGAACCATTTTAGACCACAACGCTGGTCTATTCTTCAGGCTAAGGTTCGGATGAACCTTGCTATCTTACTGGAGTGCACTATTTGTAATTCTCACTTTGGTTCGAATGAGTATGCTTAGAGTGTGTTGGTGATGGATCGCAAATCCATTTAGGCATTGTTTATATAGGCTAGGATGGTTAACAGTTTTGGTCCATGGCCTTTAATTCATATGACTGTTTCTAGTTGTTGGTGAGAAACTAGCCTTTATTGGCAGTTTCTAACCGTTGTGCATGTGGTATAACAGCTGCTACATGCTAACCGTTTAGACTCATTGGCTAGCCATTCCTAGTTGTTGGGCTAGCCACATGCAATAGTGACTGCATGGTCTGTCTTAATGTGCATGAGGAGTTACACCTCACTCCAATGGCTAGTTTTTTCAGCCTCTATATAAGTCATATGGGTCTCATTCAGACCTCTATACTCATCTCAGCCGCTTGCATTATCTCTCTGTTGCACCCCGGATGTGCAAAGTGCAAAGTGCCCCACTATCACCTCTACAACCGCATTGCCTCACATGCCGAGCACGAGCATTCGAGTACACACAAGCCAGATACACCACGGACCAAGTATATAAAATATAAAGGTACTCCACCTTTCTCATTCCACCTTTCTCATGTAAACTCAAACTTTTCCTTCCTCTTTTCCAACGTGGGACTATTCCCAAAACACCAAAAAATGAGTTTTTTTTTTTGGAAAATACTTTATATAATATGTATATATTTTTTTATATTAAATTATATTTAATATCAACATTTTACAACATGTACAATTTCTGCTAGCCTGGATATCGATCACCACACATTGTAATAAGTATCAAATGACTCCCCTCGAACTAGCTTGTGAGGCCTAAATCCCATTTTGAGCAAGTGTTGTGCATTTGAAATACCAATCCAATTACAAAAGCAGGTTTAAAAAACCCAATTTACAGAAACTCCCTTGTTGCTCAAGTACCTTCAAATGAGTCCCTGAAGGTGTCATATGATCACCAGGAAGGCATCAAGCAAGCACTGGCCAGGTTGCCCTGTCCATGAAATGGGTTGGCATCTATTCCAATTTTAGAAACACTGATCACATTTCTCAAACTAATCTGATCATAAGAATGCATTCTATCTGCATTGACACCTGCCCTTTGATTGGTTCTAATCAGCAAGGCATTCTCATGTCTACTTTAGTAGACCATCTAAAGTTGTATTTCATAAACTACATAAAAAATCAAATCCATTCATCTTTGTATTAAAAAAGAGTATGAATTGGATGAGCAATGGAAATGATAGATTAGCATAGGCCTGACCAAATTCAGTTTTTTTTTTTTTTTCTACTCCTATAAATAAAGTAAATATAAATATTAAATGTTATCATCAGCAAATTATTACTGAGTTTCTACTATAAAACGAAAAAAAGAAAAAACATTAAGAAAGAAATTATGAAGAAGGTAGAGGTTTTCCGAGAAGGAAGCTTTGGATAAGAGCCAGAGCTCTTGGGGGCTGGTAGCTTGGAACTTCATGACCTGCCCCTCTCACTGTTACTAGGGTTATGTCTCCCTTGTACTCCACCGTGTATCCACCAACCTGATACAATTACATCTTTTTATCAGCCTATTCACTTCACAACACTATACTTTTTATTTATTAGAAAAAAAAAGAAGAAAAAGGACCCAACTCTGCTGAGTCGCATAGACTCAGCCCAACTCAGCTGAGTTGACTCGGCTCAAGTATATATCATCAAGCAAAGAAAAACTTTGAAAACAAAAAAAGAAAAAGAGAAAAAGAAACCAAGTTATTACAGAAAACTTTTGGTCATACCCAATTGATGGTGTGACCCATCAGATGGAATTCAGATCCATATTCCCACATGTACAGGATCATGTGTGTGAGATTAGAAAATGCAACACACCAAACTTTAGCCTTTTCCCATTCAATGTGGAAATGGTTTAGGAAATTCTTTCTGGGTAGTTCTCCAATGGCTGTGTGGACCATTTAATCAACCATGCCCTCCAATTCAAATAGATGGACTAAGCCCATATAAGTGGGCCCAAAATATGAAAGTTCGGGTCGTCACCCTCTAATCAAGAGAAATATGCAGTGAGACGTAAGAACTGTGATTGGGCTTACCTCCCTTTTGAGGAGCCAAGGCCTCCATGGAGTTTTCACAGGAAGTTTGAGCACGTTCAAAGAGTATCTAGTAGAAGTAACAGGAACCCTCCCATCAGTGTCCCCACTGCATTTCAAATTCCAACAAAATCAAATTCAATCAAATTGCAAATTTTCAATTTGATTATAATATAAAGAAGACCACAAAATCAAATTTCAAAGGTAGGGCTGCCGATGGGCCACACCGGAGATTTTAAATTGGCTGGGCCTGGACCACTTCAAAATTTGACTTTGAATAGCCTGGGTGGGAATCGTCAAGAGACCTATTTCACCCGCATATGAACACTTACCTGTACACCCAAACGCGGATGCCCTTAGCCATGAACTCCTTCAAGAGGGGTAAGACTGTCGATGCGCTGTCGCGCCAACGGCGTAACACAACACTGCAATTATTATATTTTCGTTAGTAGAGAATTTTACAATAGGAAAGAATAGGGGTGCACATGGAGCTGGTGGAACCGGTAAACCGTGATGGAACTAACAGGTCATACGGTTTGGTCCGGTTCTGAAGCACACTAGTTTTAATTCCGGTTCCAAAAATCAAAGAATCGCTTAGTTCGGTTCGGTTATAGGTTATGTAAAATTGAACCGAACTGTGAAACGGACTGTAGAACCGAACATTGGATATGAACCTGGAATCATACCCCTCGGTCAATAAATATTAATTTTTTTAACATAAAAAGCAATAATAATAATAATAATAATCTTTCTTTATTTTCTCCCTTTTTCGTGGCCTCTTTCTGTCTCCCAAGAGCCATACGATTGAACTGGATTTTATATATATATATATATATATATATATATATATATATATATATATTCAATTGGATTGGATTATAATAACAAACCATGCAATTACCGTAGAACTGAACAGGAACCGAAACAGTTTTCTACAGTCTGGTTCCAATTCAGTTTTAGGGTGCAAACGGTCCTGTTCCCGTTCTGGTTCTGTTTTTCTTGGAACCATTGGGAACGGTTCAGTTCCGGTTTCACCCTAGAACCCACCAAACCGAACCGTGTGAACCCTTAAGAAAGAATATGGTTTTCGCTGTATGGATGCCAAAAAAAAAAGAAGAAAAGAAAACGAATTGTAGCATCTAATATATGAATGATCTGGTGGGCCTCATCTGCCTCATCTTAAATGGGTCACGACTGAAAAACTCACATCGTATTCTTGATACGTTGAAATGGACTTCTTTATGGGCATGATTTAATCAGGTAATTTCCTGTCATTTCAGTCCTGACCTGCCTAATAATAGGCAGGTACTTGACTAGCTTTCAGGCCTGGGCTTAGGCCTAGATGCTTATCTAGGAGGTCAGATAGGTATCTGATCTGCTGGTTTTGGACGAGCCTTGGCCCATTTCAGGTTAGATTTGGGCTGCATCTACATTGGGTGTGATCCTTAGTTTCAGGCCTGAGATGTTTAACACTATTAAAATGAGGGGAGATGATCTCTACAATCAGTACTTGGCTGGTGGGCCGAGCCTGACACAGTGATTATGTAATGGGCTGAGGGAATGGGCTCATTTCACCCCTCTCCAATGTATGGCAGGGATCTAACGCACTTGAGCCAAACTGGCACGTATTTCGTTCATACCTGCAGGCTGACCAAGGATGATCGAGTTTAGTGACATTAGCATGAAGGGCAGTTTGGACTTCAGGAGTATTCAGATATGCATCCACGTAGTAATCTGTGCATGGATCGTATTTCAATACCTGCATACAAACGCCACATAAAGTATATCAAACTCACAGCAGAAATCAATTCAAACAAGATCATCATTGATCATGATCCATTTATTGGCACATGTGGATGGATTGCATGGTTTAAGAGTCACACCGATCAAGCAATCCTATCCATCAAAACGGATGGTTAGAGGTTTATAAAAAAAATTGAATGGTCTGGATTCAATATGCAGGTTAGATGGTTACTATCATCTATCATTCTGATTATTTTTTGCACGTTCCATTGACAATCAAATCAGCAGTTTGGACGGTCCGATTGCCAGCACAACTAAGCCATGTGTACAGTGGAAGAATCACCAGAATTTAAGAAAATGGTGCTGAAGTGCATAGGGCCTATCAACCATGGTCGGCCCATTCCGGACGGTACGACCCAAGAATCTTCAATATCCAAAAGAACAATGGCAGATCCATGATGGACCCCCCAAAAAAATCGATGGCTCAAATCCTAACCGTCCATTGGATCAGCCGTTGATCTTTAGAATCATCCAATAAGTCCATGAAATGAGCGTTTGGATGCACAATTGTAATTTGCTAACATCATTTATGGTCCATTTGGATGGACCTTCAAGCCAAGCCTCAATTTGTTTTTGGGTTTATTAAAAAGCCCACTTGCCAAAGACTCATTTTGTTAAAATTGCAAGGTGAAAACCTTAGGGCCTGTTTGGGTGGACTTTCAAAAGATACGTTTGAGGCCGAAATGCTGTTTTAAGCGAAACTCCAATTTGTTTTGAAGTTCACTAAAAAGCCCACTTACCAAAAATCAATCTTTCTAAAATTGCAGGATGATAAACACGGGGGCTCATTTGGATGCACCATCAAAACATTGTTTTAAACTAAACCCTAGTCTGTTTTTGCGTTTGCTAAATAAATAAATTTTTTAAAATTTGAAATTTAGTAATTAACTTAAAATTTAATTTAAACGGTTATTTAAATTTATTATTTTAGTAATTCAATAAAATACATGGTTTGAAACCAAACCCTAGTTTGTTTTTAAATTTGGTAAATAAATTAATTTTCTAAAATTTGGAATTTAGCAATTAACTTAAGATTTAATTTAAATAACTATTTAAATTCATTAGTTTAGTAATTTAATAAAATATACTGTTTTAAACTAAACCCCAGTTTGTTTTTAGATTTGCTAAAAAGCCCACTCTCCAAAAAACCAATCTTGTTAAAATTGCTGGGTGAAAACTTTAGGATCTGTTTGGATGCACCTTCGAGAGGAGTGTTAAAGTTCCAAATGTCGTTTTAAGTTAAACTCAGATTTTATTTTGGATTTGCGAAAAGCCCACTTGCCAAAAACCAATCTTGCTAAAATTACGGGCTGAAAACCCTCTAATGCTGGGTTAGTCCAAATGGGTCCACTTTTATAATTTCCCCTGTTGAAAATTCAATTGGATTTTGCATCCAAGCACCTTTAATAAAATTTTAATCAGCCATATATTTACCGTAGCCTTCTTGGGTTTGATGGTAAGAATGGAAGAAAAGCATAGCGGGGCATAGATGTCGTAGATATTGATCGGACCGATGTCGTTCTCCACTTCCATGCTGGCATTGTCGCATTGCTGGGGCTGGGAACTTGCGTTTGCGTTTGGGCTGAAATTGCAATACTGATGGATATCGTTGATTGCTTCATCTGATATCAGTGCGTGGGTCCAGAAGTAATCATACATGCCGCGAGTGTCCGTTGGATCATGGATCACTGCATTGCCGATCTGCAATATACAAGAAATTTAATTATTTAGCATTAATAAAAATCTCAAGACCTTGATTATTTTGATTCATATGAACAAAAGTTGAAAATTTCAACAAGATTTTATTAAAATTTAGCATTTTTCTCTTATAATTTTTATTATTTAAGTGGACGGGAATGCTTTATAAGCTCTTCCTTCTTTGAAGTGAAGAACTAAAGGCTAAAAATCAATTAGATCAACTACTCAGGTCGCCCACACCACAAGGAGTAATGGGACATGACTTACCTATGCCCCTAGCCACAGGAAGTTCTCATGGTGGGAAGCTATGTGGGGCCTACAGAGATGCGCTTCACAGATTCACTGGGTCCATCAGTTTCTAATGACCACGATAGCGTAGAAGTTCAAAAATCAGGCAAATTAAAAATTGATGTGGACCACACTATAGAAAATGGTAGGGATTGAAGACTCACCATTCGAATGTAAAAATCATGGTCAGCTCCAAAAATGTTCCAACAGTGAGCATCTGTGGGCCCCACCATGATGCGGGTCATGTTCACATGATAGGATCTGGATTTACTATTTTTTATCTTTAAATTAAAAACAAAAAATATTTATAGAAGTAAATGATTGAAGTAGGGAAATTTTGTTAAGAAATATTTTAATAAGTTATTTTTATACATTAGAATTTCACGTGCATTTGCGTGCGCCATTGACTAAGAAAAGTAGAAAAAGGGGATGTACCAAACATAATAATAATAAATGGAGTTAATGCTCCAAATAGCAAATAAACATAGGAGGGGGTTTTAGAAAGTTTCTAATAGTTGAATGTGGATATTTGATGTAGAGCGGGTCACGGAAACTTTCATGTCCAAGATGGACCAGAGAAGGCCCTATCAAAGGCAAAGGCAGAAGCTATAAAAACTGTCGGAACCTTAAAACAGGCATATTTCGCAAATCGAAATGAGTTAGACGTACCATATATGATTTTGGGTTTGGATGAACAACTTTAGCCAACCAACTCAGCCATGCTAGGTTGCCCATGCCATATTTGTCAGATTCCATTATATCGGCGGCCGAATTCCATGTTTAGTTCCGTTTTTATTATAAATAGTAAGTTTTAGTTTGATTATTACTCTTTATCCGTTGGGCTTTAGGAGTTGTATCCAACATGAAAAGTGCTTAGAATAAGGAGAATAACGTGGTTAAGTCACATAGGACACTTACTATGAAAGTAAATTTACTATTTATAGTAAGTTACGAATTTCTAGGAGTTTTAGTTATAGTTTGCTTCTGATTTCTTTCTTATTGCTTGGTATCTCTATTTAAAGGGTTGTGAACTCATTTAATTCATTAATTAATCAAAATTTGAATTTATTTATATTTTATTTTTATTTCCTCGTGGATTCAAGAAGTCTCTGTGAGGAGTCTAAAGAAGCTTCGTGAATTTGAAGTCTTCATCCTTGAGGAAGACAGTGATCGACCTTATTACGTTCATCCCTGTGTCAATTGGTATCAAAGTGAGGACTTCTCTCGGGCCGATGACAAACAACAAAGGTATGAACCAAAATCCTGTGGACGGTGATCCAAGGATTCGTTATCTTTCGAGAAGAATGAAAGCTTTCCACCAGGAGAGTCAGTTGACCATGCAAGGGCTGCAGGCAACCCTCAACCGTATTGCAGATGCACTAATTTTTCTCCGAGCTCAAAGCGATGCTCAACCACCCGTGGTCGCTGTACAATACAACCCCGATTTCTGTAAACCGCAATCAGATGATGGTAAATCAGAGGCCACCACTTTGATCATGAGAAAGTTGTTATACATGCCAAAGGTAGAAATAGAACCATAGCAAGACAACATCTTTCGAACGAGGTGCATTGTAAGCCAAAAAGTCTATAATGTAATCATCGATGTCAGGAATAGTGAGAATCTCATATAGAAAATAATGGTGGAAAAGCTGCAATTAGAAACAGAAAATCATCTATCTCCATACACAATTGGATGAATCAATGAGGTCAACAAAACATAGGTAACCAAATAATGTACTCTCTCGTTTTCAATTGAAAAAAAATTATAAGGATCAAGTATCTTGTGACGTAATCGGCATGAAAGTTTGTCATATGTTACTTGGTCGACCATATCAAAATAATATTAATGCTATTGCTACACATAAATGTCATAATAACGTATTTAAATTTACTAAAGATGGAAGAAAGATTGGCCTCCTCCCTATGAGAGCGGAGAACCAACCCACGACTTTTAAAGTTGAGGAACAGTCTCTCACAACTAAATAGGCTTTTGTTAAACGATCTGAGGAAACAAGAGATATATATGCATTAGTTTAAAATATATATATATATATATGAAGCCTGTGATCACTCCAGGGGATTTGAAACCAGTGTTGCAGGATTTCAAAGCGATTGTGCTCGATGAACTCCCTAATAAATTGCCTCTCATACGAGATATACAAAATCATATTTATCTTATCATAGGGATAAGTTTGCTTAATTGCCCACATTATCAGAAGGAATGTGAAATCTTGAAGGCAGAAGTGAAGGAATAGATTCATACTAGCCAAGTCAAGGAGAGCATGAGTACATGTATTGTGTACTCAAGAGCCTAATGCTAAGTATAAGAAAATGGCTAATAAATATCAGCATCAAAAGTTATCTCAGAATCATGAACCAAGTCACTTGAGTAACTCAAGGATGAGTTTTTTCCAAGTAGAGGGGTCTAATGTAGAATGTGTCACAAATACATTCCTAACATAGTTGGACCAAAAGAAGGTGGGCCGTAAATTGATCATAACTTTTGATCCGGGTATCATTATGACGCACCAGACAGAGTATTATGAACCGAAGCAGCACAAGAGCTCGAGGATGAGTTCTTTTGAAGTGGAGGGGACTGATGTGAGCGGGTCATGTACACTTTCATGTCCAAGATGTACCAAAGAAGGCCCGACCAGAGGCAAAAGCCATTAAGACTGTCAGAAACTTAAAATAGGCATATCTTGTAAACTGAAATGAGTAACTCGATGTACCATATATGATTTTGGGGTAGGAAGAATAACTTTAGCCAACCAACCTAGCCGTGTCGGGTTGCCCATGCTAAATTTGCGTGATTCCATCATATCGACGGCCGAATTCCATGTTTAGTTCTATTTTTACTATAAATAGTAAGTTTTAGTTTGATTATAACTCTTCATCCATTGGGCTTTAGGAGTTGTGTCTAACATGAAAAGTTCTTAGAATAAGTAGGAGAATAACGTGGTTAAGCCACATAGGACACCTACTATGAAAGTAAATTTACTATTTATAGTAAGTTACGAATTTCTAAGAGTTTTAGTTAGAATTTGCTTCTGATTTCTCTCCTATTGATTGGTATCCCTATTTAAAGGGTTGTGAACTCATTTAATTCATTAATCAATCAAATTTAGAATTTATTAGAATTTATGTCTATTTTATTGCTTTTTTCCTCGTGGATTTGAGAAGTCTCTATATGGAGTCCAAAGAAGCTTCGTGGATTCGAAGTAGTTATCCTTGAGGAAGATAGTGATCGACCTTATCACGTTCATCCCTGCGTCAATGTCCAAGCAAAACTTCTTTCCTATGGTCCACCTGAGACTTGGATCTGTCTCATTTTTGGGCTCATGATCTATAATAAGTTGGAGAAATGGATGAGTAGAGTGGATAAAACACATAAATCATGATGGGGTCACAGAGTTGTAACACTAGCTAACTATCTGATGTTGGGGTCCAAACTGTGTCCCCTGTGCAGCCGTGCTAGTCTTTCCAGTGTGGTGGCTCATGCCTGCCAAAGCCTCTCGTAAGAGTGTCCTGCCTCGCTAAGTTAGGTGAGGCCCCATGATTCTTGTGAGAAATCCACCTTGGCCATCTGTTTTGCTAAATCATGTTAGGATAGGCTCAAAAATCAGGTAGATCTAAAATTCAAGTCGGCCCTATGACGCCCATGGCACGAAAAACTGGTTAGGGAAGGACTGACTGATGGAACCTCTGTGAGACCCGTATCCTAGCTCGTACCATTTCATAGGCTTTCGCGATCCTTCAAGTCGAATTTTGGTGACCCGCGATCTGTTATCGGTGTTTACATGCTATCTTGAGTTATGTCCCGTATATCTGAGTCAGCTCGACTTGAGACTTATATCCTTACGACTACGTCATTGCCACGGTTCCGATGCCTCATCTCGCACCCTGAGGCGATAACCAAGCTAGGAGATGTGGGCCCGTGTTCAATTCGAGGATAACGCCACGCGTTGTAAAATCCAAGAGAATGTCCTATCAATTACATCAATCAATCAAGTACCATAACACATCATATCAAGTACCAACACTCATCCCTCTCTCACCTAAAGTCAACTCTCTTATAACCAAGTACACATCCATCACCCATCACCCATCACACCCCATCACTCACCCATCCCTCTCTCTCTCTTATAACCTCTCTCTCATTCTCCCAAGCAACCTGAGCACCTAACGTCCAAGCAAGAGAGCTTTATGAGAAGAGCTTTAGTGTGGCCCACTTTCTACCCTCTCATCTCCCATCTCAACCCTCCATTTTTCATCATATTCCATTAAGATTGAAGCCAAGGAGTTCGGCGTTCCACCGGACTAAGAAGGAGGCCAATAGGTGGGTGATCCACCATTAATTTTTTTATTAGAAGGCCCACTTGTGATGGGACCTATTTTTTATGTATGCATTGTAATCATGGAGGGTGAAAGTGCCTTGGTTTGTCAATTAGCATGAGTGTTGGGTCAGTCAGACTGCAAAGCCTCATAGGAAGATCAATTCAAAGCGTCTGCCTCAACCTGATGTGTGCAAGCTCGCCATAGGTAAATCTAAGCCTCACATCCCATGTCCCAAAACACCAGGTAAATTAAAACCCCTTAAAAAGTTAGAACATCATAGGGTTTATAAGTGAGAAAACTTTTTCAAAAAATAAAAAATTTCTAAGTTTTTCTTGCTTTGTCGATTTTATTCTAATACATCTCGATATGATCGACCCGTGCCGTCGATGTCCTCGATGAAAAATTGATTTCATTGGAATGAGGACAGAAAGTGTCCAACAACCACATATATATCTGGACAGAATTATCGATGTATTGATATACCTATCGATATCATCAATATTTAAATCTCGAGTCCATCAAAGGTGACTCAATAAATCGACAGGCAAAACTCCGGCGCCCTTGTTTTTACTTAAGGATATCATATACGCTTAGATATATCGAAGCCCTCTTCAATACCATCGAAGTTCAAATCTTGATGACAATGGAAGGGTCTCGATGATATCAGTCATGGGTGCGAAGTTTTTCAGTAAAATATTTTAGGATAGTTTATCTACGATCGAGGGTCACTCGATATAATCGAAATTCAAATATCAAAGATATCAGTACAGTCTCAATGGCATTGAACTGGGACAGAAACTATCCAACAATCTTAAACAAAAATCCTTTGGATATACCGATGCCTCGACACAGCTATCTATATCATCGACATTCAAATTCCGACGATATCGAAGGTCCCTCGATCATTCTTGTACACCTGAAATATTTCATAACAAGTCTCTCTCATTTTCAAATGTCGAGGAATCAAACCTTACATCGATGAAATCAAAGTTCGAAATCCAATGACATCGACACGAGTTTCGATTCCCTCGACCAGCTGGTAAGAGGTTTCAAAAAGATATGACATTGAGTTTGTGTTATTGAGTGGATCATTGATGCAATCGAGAGTATACGCTTGATGATAACAAACCCGCTCAATGATATCGAACTCTGTCATAAATGTGACCGTTATATATCCGTTGGAACCTTTTGCCTATATAAAGAGTACTTGTCTATTATTGCTGGTAGAGAAATAAGAGAGTTCTTTTGAGTGTTTAACCTTAGATCATTTACCATTAAATATCCACTCTTTTGAGCGATTCTAATCATCTATGCTTTGCTTGTAGAGAAATAAGGTTAAACTCAAATGATGAGGGTGGATTGGAGGATATTTACCCAAAGCCGTTTCTCTCAAGGGAGTACATCCTCCAATCCACCCTCATCATTAATATTTAATAGAGTGGATTGGGAAATGAACTTTCGTATTCAAGGATCCTCCAGCTACTACCTTAATGGCAAATCATTAAGCTGGGATGCCTTAAATACATAGATGATTAGAATCGCTCTATCTTCCTGATAGGAAAATATTTAGAGAGTAGGTTTCCATCATAACCTTGACCCAACCCATCACCATATATTGGTACATCATTTGAGTTGCAGATCAAGGAAGCAGAAGATTCTTCATCAACAGGGAGGAGATCTTCGTCAACATGTTGAATGAGACTCATCCACTTATCTGTACGTATCTAAAGTCTAGAGAACCTTTTTGATCATTCCTTTTGTATGAATGGGTTTAAGGTGTTTCTCACCCTTGTAAGTCCTCAAGGAGGCCTCTGGCGAGAGTGTATGTGGTGGGTGCATTGTGTGGACCCTTGCTCTGTGGAGAGCATAAACATCTAGTTAAAGATGAACCAGTTAAAACCTTGGGTTTGAGGTGAACTGTGTGAAACCTCTGTTAGGATCTTATGGAAGATCCTTAGCTAGTGTGACTAAAAGTGGGTGTGTTGTGTTGACCCTTGCTTGTGAGAGCATAAACAATCAGCCTCAGTGTAGGTTGTAAAGGTTGAAGGTGAACCTGATTTAAAACCTTAGGTTCGAGGTGAACCGCTGTGAAACCTCCTTAGTGAAATTCGGTACACTCAAGGGTTGAGTGCGGTTACCAAGAGTGGAGTAGACAAGTAGTCGAACCACTATAAAAATGACTGTGTTTGAGAATGTAATTCTTTTGTTTGTGTGATTTTACTTTAATATTGTCATATCTGAATATCTCAAATCACACCTCACACACATACACAGTCATGCCCATCATAAACTAGTTTAGATATTGTTCACTTCTTAAATAGTTTGTTATTGGATCCTCTACCGGGCTTGGAAGCCAATAGACTTACTTTAGAGTAATCCTGATAAGTGCCTATTGTTAGGATTAGTGTAATAGGATTTTTAATAAATCATAAAAACTTTAAAAAATCCCATTCACTCCCCTCTAGGACATATTGGCATATTCTTACTTCAACTAAAGCGATCTTCACCGCTATTTCAATTGGTATCAGAGCAGGTCTCTCTTTAAGGGCTTCACCGCCTAGAGAGTGATCTTGACTGAAGTTGGAATAATGATCAAGAAGGTCCGAGAGGATGTAACAGATCAAAAAAATTTGCCTTGTAATTCATACTACTCTGAAATCCGGTAATAGTTCAAAATAGTACCTTGATAGTGAATGCTCTAGACACATGACTGGTGACCAGACTCACTTTTGCGAGTATTCAAACTTTGATGGAGGATCGGTCACATTTAGAGATGGTAACTCAGCTAAGATTGTTGGACAAGGAACAATAGCTGTACTAGGCCTTCCAAAAATCAAACATGTCCTCTATGTAGAAGGCCTGAAACATAATCTCCTTAGTATCTCCAAAATTTGTGACAAGGAACATCTAGTCACCTTCTCAAAAGATGTGCGTAGAATTTTATATCATACAGAAAAATCTCTCATTAAAGGCTTACGCACTAGTGATAACTAGGGGTGCACATGGGTCGGTTTGGTTCGGTTCTGGGGTAAAACCAGAACCGAACTGTTCCTAACAGTTCTGAGATTTTCGAAACCGAACCGTTAGCACACCAGAATTGGACCGTGAAAACCAGTTTGGTTCCAGATCGGTTCCACGATTCTAGGTTTTTAGAAAATTCAACAAAAGAAAAAAAAGTGAAAAAAAATCCAACGGCCAAAAATTATTCAAATCATCAAATTACATCTTAAAACAGAAACTCTACTATTATATTGATTTAAATATTTTTAGAAAATTCTTCCTGATCTCCTTTTAACAAGCTATCAACGGATCTAGGCCACAGTTCAACGGATCGGTTCTGGGCCATGGTTAAATAGATCAGTTCCACAGTTCGGTTAACGGTTTGGTTTGGTTCTACATGCCCCTAAACTGGAACCGAACCATATCTAACAGTTCTTGCAATTTTAGAACCGGAACCGGAATCGGTGCTATCTAAAACTAGACCAAACAGGACCGATCCAACAGTTCCGGTTCGGTTCCACGGTTCTACCGATTAAATATGCACCCCTAGTGATAACTGTTATGTCATTAAAAGTATAAATGAGAATGTGTTGTCCACCAAGTGTAATATGGCTGTAAAAAATGAATTCAAATTATGGCATCAAAGGTTAGGACATGTTCACTACCAGAATTTAACTAAGCTTAGCTCAAAAAATTTGGTTAGAGGTCTTCCCAAGATTAGAAAAGAAGAAAAAGTTGTGTGTGGGAAATGTCTAAAAGGAAAATAAATAAAAGTTGGACATAAAAAGACAACTACCATAACAACTACAAAACCTTTGGATTTGCTACATATGGATCTGGTTGGTCCAAACAAAGTGGAAAGCCATGAGAAGAATAGATACTTTCTGGTGGTAGTAGATGACTATATTAGATTTACTTGGGTGGTATTTCTTTGAGAGAAATCGGATGCCTTTGAAGAATTTATAATCTTGGCAAAACGACTTCAAAATGAAAAAGGATATGGCATCAATGGTATCAGAAGTGATCATGGTGGGGAATTTGAAAATGAAAGATTTGAAAAATATTATAATGAGAAAGGAATTCGTCATGAATTCTCACCCCCCAAAAATTCCACAGGAAAATGGAGTCGTTGAAAGAAAAAATTGAGTATTATAGGAAATGGGGTCAGTTATGCTAAATGGGAAAGATATGGTAAAAAGTTTTTGGGTAGAAGCTATCAATACTGCCTGCTACATCATAAATAGAGTATATCTTAGGGCAGGTCTGAACAAAACTCCATATGATCTATGGTATGGGAAGCTACCTAGTGTAAAATATTTTTGGGTCTTTGGTAGTAAATGTTATATTTTGAGAGACAGAGATCACCTAGGAAAATTTGAGTCTAAAAGTGATGAAGGTATTTTTCTGGGGTATGCCATGAATAGTCGTGCTTATAGAATATACAACCTAAGAACTCTCACTATTCAAGCGTCTGTCAATGTGGTAATTGATGATCATACTCCTGTGAATGAATTAGAAGATGATGTAGATTCATGCATACTAAATAAATCAGATAATAAATCTCGATCATTGAATGAACCCCAACCGTCAACTGACATACCTATCATTAAGGATCATCCTCGAGAACAAATTATTGAAAACCCTAATGACGGTGTAAGAACTCGACTGCAGATAGAAAGTATTTATAGTCATTTCTGCTTTACCTTAAAGATTGAACTTAAAAACATTGTAGAAGCTCTTCAAGATGAATACTGGATAAATGCTATGCAAGAAGAACTTTAAAAATTTCAGAGAAATGAGGTATGGCAATTGGTTTCTAGGCCACTCAATACAAATGTTATTGGAACCAAATGGGTCTTCAAGAGTAAATCAGATGAATCAAGAAATGTGATTATGAACAAAGCAAGACTCATAGCTCAAGGATACTCACAGATAGAAGGTATTGACTTTAATGAAACAATCGCTCCTGTAGCTCGCCTTAAGTCTATTAGAATTCTTATGTTTGTTGCATGCGTTGTTTGTTGCATGCGTATTTAAATTTAAACTATTTCAAATGAACGTAAAAAGTGCTTTTCTTAATGGGGACATTGCTAAAGAAGTTTATGTAGAACAACCAAAGGGATTTTTAGATCCTAAGTATCTCCATTATGTTTACCGTTTGAACAAGGCTCTCTATGGGCTCAAGCAAGCACCTCGTGCCTGGTATGAACGATTGACAAAGTTTCTTTTGTACCATAAATTCTGCAGAGGAAGTGTAGATGAAACATTGTTTATGCAAATAACGAAGGACTCACTTCTTATTGCACAGATTTATGTGGATGATATAGTCTTTGGTTCAACATGTGAAGAGACTGCTCTCAAATTTGCCAATCTCATGAAATTAGAATTTGAAATGAGTATGGTTGGTGAATTAAATTTCTTCCTAGGATTACAGGTCAAGCAGCTATATGATGGAATCTTCATTTGTCAGACCAAGTATGCAAACGATTTAGTGAAAAGGTTTGGCCTCGAATCTGGTCGCTCTTATCACACTCCCATGAGCACCACACTCAAACTCTCCAAGGATGTAAATGGTAAGAGTGTGGATCAACATCTCTACTGGAGTATGATAGGCAGCCTACTATATCTCACAACTAGCCCTCCTGATATATCTTTTAGTGTGGGAGTATGTGCTCGATATCAGGCAGATCCTAAGGAATCTCACCTAACTGCTGTTAAGAGGATCATCAAATACATAGCGGGAACTACCTCCTTCGAATTGTGGTATCAATTCGAAACATCTACCATCATCATTGGATACTTCGATGCTGATTGGGCTGAAAATTTGGATGATCGAAAATCAATAAGTGGAGGATGCTTTTATATTGAAAATTGTCTGATCTCCTGGCAGAGTAAGAAGCAAAAATCAATATCATTATCTACTACTGAGGCTGAATACATTGCTGTAGGAAGTTGTTGTGCACAACTCCTTTGGATGAAATAGATGTTGTTGGACTACGGAATCAAACAACCTACAATGAGTTTGTTCTGTGATAACACAAGTGTGATCAACATTTCAAAGAATCCTGTCCAAAATTCTCGGACCAAGCATATTTACATCCGTTATCATTTTATCCGAGAACTTGTTGAAAATAAGATTATTACATTAGATTATGTTTCCACAGAAAAGTAACTTGCAGATATCCTCACTAAACCTCTTGATACAAATAGGTTTAGTGATATTCAAAAGTCCATTGGAGTATGCACCCATTGAAAATATCCCAGTGTCCATGAGCCACATAGGTAAATCTTCATTAGGACATTCATGGTTAAGTGACAGCCACAAGTCTAAACCTTATGTATTAACCATGTTAATTTTGGGATGCCAGACTATAGCATTTTCGATGATATCAGAACCCTATCGATACCATCAAAATTTACAGTTCGATGATATCGATATTCAACCTTAATAAAATTGAAGAATCTCGGGAATGCAAGGTAATAACCACCGATCCTTCCCAATAGTTGGACTGAATCCATTAAATATTGGCATGTTCCCGATGATCATCAACACTATCTTTGATGTCATTATGAGTGTGAGATCGATGTCATCGATGGTGTATCGATTTAATCGACAATGCTCCTATAAGAACAAGGGTGTATTCGATTTCAAGTTCTAATATCCCCTCCCTTCTCTGGTTGCTTCTTCTTCTTTTTCCTTGGATCACACACGAAAAAATCATGATTAAAGGGAAAGGTAAGTCTCTTCACTCTTTACAATCAAAGAACAGGCAATCAGAATCTATTAGGCATCAACCTATTCCAGTGGAAGGACGTCCATTCACCATTGTAGAACTCTGGTACTCAATAGTGTCATTAAGACTTTTGGAGTGGACCTACTTCTGGAAGTAATAGGTTGGTAGAATATCTTCAACCTTGGAGGATCATATCAGCTGGTGGTGATTCATGAATTCTTCAATCACTGTCATGTCATTAGTGATGATCCTCCTAGCAATCGAGTTGAACTAGCACATTACTCCAAACTTATCACTCTGATCACCTTAGCTCATCTTCTAGATCTTGATGTCACTCGAATCCCAGTGACTAATAGGAATCTCAACGAGTTGGGTGTGTGGGGAGAAATAACTCCTACATTGTGTCAAGGCACTACTGTTTCGCGAAATGATGAAAATCTGCTTCACATCAACTATCTTGGACCCACTTTCAAAATTCTTCATAGCATTTTTGGGTCGAATGTATATCCCTGCGATGTTATAGGTAATCATCTTACTCCATTTGTGATCAATGTGCTTTATGATGTATATCAAGAAAATCAAGTGTGCCTGCCAACTCTTCTCCTCAAGCAAGTCATTCGGGTAATCCAAGGCAATCATAGGGAGCCACTGCCCTTTCCGGTGCTCTTATGCAAATGAGCACATCATGTAGGGCTTCCTGCCACATCTGACACTATCCTTCTTAATCTCTTTCCAGGAATAACCTTTCCATACCACGGACTGTCCAACATGCTCAACCATTAGTTCGGCCTACATGTGAGGGGTCCAATCACACACCAATGGTCAGCCCAGAGTCTATCACTAACCACCAGACCCATCATCTAGAGCGTCACCTACTGAACGGGATGGCTGGAATGGAGGAACAACTGTATAATTGTGAAAGGCACATCACTGCGGTTGAAGAGAAAGTTGATGTCCTTCAGGAAACAACTCGGCAAATGGTGGACTTACTTATACATAGCAATCCTAGAGGCCATTAAGTGTCAGTTGAGAAATGCAGCTGTCATTAGCATACCAAGGGTGTCTATTGCTGTGTTAATTTTTTTTTTCACTACTTTTTGGGTGAATTTGGATTGACTAATGCTCTACTGCCAAACTTGGGCAGTGTATGTTTTTTTGGATGATGTTGAATATGGATGAATATAATTCTCATTTTTACTGCCATAATTGTGTTAAGATCCCCTGGTTTATCTAGTTTCTGATATGGAGTGCATGTGATTCTCATGATTATTTTATCAGTTTTTATCACTACTCTAATTGATCTGATATGCATCCATACTTTCTGAAAATGATGTATGTTTAAACTAATTTTATCTCTATATATCTATATCTTATGTTCTCCCACATGTCTTTAAAACTTCAGTCAATATCTGTTTTCATGCAATCTTTGTCAATGACTGACAAAAAGGGGGAGAACAGTTCAAACACCCCGTTAAGAAATGTATATCTGCTTGAGTATGGTGTTGTAGGTGTTAGGGGGAGCAGATGCACCAAGTGAGGGGGAGTTTGCAGATAGGGGGCGCAACTTCTGGATGTGTTATGTATATCACATTATTAACATTGTATAATTGTGTAGAGAACATGTACACATAATTTAGGGTGTCGGTATAGAAGTTGGTCTAGGGTGCTTTGGTATTTTGTCACGTAATTGACAAAGGGGGAGATTGAAAGTGCCCTGGTTTGTTAATTAGCGTGAGTGTTGGGTTAGTCAGACTGCAAAGCCTCATAGGAAGATCAATTCAAAGCATCTCCCTCAACCAGATGTGTGCAAGCTTGTCATAGGTAAATCTAAGCCTCATATCGCATATCCCAAAACACCAAGTAAATTAAACCCTTTAAAAATTTAGAACATCATAAGGTTTATAAGTGAGAAAACTTTTTTGAAAAATGAAAAATTTCTAAGTTTTACTTGCTTTGTCGATTTTATCAAAACATGTCTCGATATGATCAACCTACGCTGTCGATGTCCTTGATGACAAATCGATTCCATCGGAATGAGGATAGAAAGTGTCCAGCAAGCACATATATATCTGGGCAGAATTATCGATGTATCGATATACCTATTGATATCATCGATATTTGAATCTCGAATCCATCGAAGGTGACTCGATAAAACAACAGGTAGATCACCGGCGCTCCTGTTTTTACTTAAGGATATCATATATGCTGCGATATATCGAAGCCCTCCTCGATACCATCGAAGTTCAAATCTCGATGACATCGAAAGGGTCTCGATGATATCGGTCATGGGCGTGAAGTTTTCTAGCAAAATATTTCAGGATAGTTTATCTACGATCGAGGGTCATTTGATAGAATCGATATTCAAATATCAATGATATTGGTACAGTCTCGATGACGTCGAACTGGGACAGAAACTATCCAGCAAGCTTAAACAAAAATTCTTTAGATTTACCGATGCCTCGACACAGTTATCGATATCATCGACATTCAAATTTCGATGATATCGAAGGTCCCTCGATCATTCTTGTAAACCTAAAATATTTCATAGCAAGTCCCTCTCATTTTCAAATGTCGAGGAATCAAAGCTTACATCAATGAAATCGGAGTTCGAAATCCAATGACATCGACACGAGTTTCGATTCCCTCGACCTGCTAGCAAGAGATTTTAAAAGCGTATGACATTGAGTTTGTGTCATCGAGCGGACCATCAATGCAATCGAGAGTATATGGTCAATGATATCAAACTCTGTCATAAATGTGACCGTTTTATATCCATTGGAACCTTTTGCCTATATAAAGAGGACTTGTTGATTGTTGCTGGTAGAGAAAGAAGAGAGTGCTTTTGACTGTTTAACCTAAGATCATTTACCCAAAGCCCTTTGTCTTAAGGGAGTTCATCCTCCAATCCACCCTCATCATTAATATTCAATAAAGTGGATTGGAGAATGAACTTCCACATTCAAGGATCCTCCAGCTACTACCTTAATAGCAAATCATTAAGCTGGGATGCCTTGAATGCATTGATGATTAGAATCGCTCTATCTTCCTGATAGGAAAAGATTTAGAGTAGGATTTCATCCTAACCTTGACTCAACCCGTCACCATATATTGGTACATCATTTGAGTTATGGATCAAGGAAGGAGAAGATTCTTCAGCAACAAGGAGGAGATCTTCATCAACGTGTTGAATGGGACTTATCCACTTATCTGTAAGTATCTAAAGTCCAGAGGACCCTTTTGATCATTCCTTTGTAGGATTGGGTCTAAGGTGTTTCTCACCCTTGCAAGTCTTCAAGGAGGCCTCCTCGGGGAGTGTACGTGGTGGGTGTGTAAGACCCGTATCTTAGTCCGTACCATTCCATAGACTTCCGCGGTCTTACCAGTCGAATTCCGGCAACCTTCGACCCGTAACCGATATTTGCGCGCGACCCTGATTCGTACGCCGTCAACCTGAGTCGACTCAACCCAAGATCTTTACCATAGTGACCGCGCCGTCGCTGCGGTTCTGATGTCGTGACTCACGCTCTGAGGTGATACCCCGGTCTGGAGATATGGGTCAGCGTTCGGTGCAAGAAAAATGCCGCGTGTTAGGAAACCCAAGGTAATCTCTACGACTTGTCACATCAATTTCATCAATCAATTAAATCCCATCACATCTCATGTCAAGTACACATCACTTTTCACTCTTTCCCAAGTAAGCCACAAAAGTCCAAAAGTTCTTACAAGCCCATACCCTTCTTACACAAAATGCCTCAAAAGTCAAAAGTTTCTTACACAAGCCATACCTTTCTTACACAAATGGTCACAAAAGTCAAAAAAGGGCCTCTTACACCCATCACCACCACATCCATCACTCCATCACCCATCACTCTTCTCTCTTTACTACTCTCTTTCTCATTTTTTTTCAACCATTTCCAAGCAACCAAAATCCATACGTATGAGCCTCTCCCATCTCTCTAAGAGAGCCACTAGTGTGGCCCACCTCTCCATCCCAAGATCTTCCATCCTAGCCATCCATTCCTCATCTCCTCCATTGGAATCAAAGCTAAGGTGCTAAGGAACCCATAAGAGCAAGAAGATCGAATGGTGGGTGCTTGATGATAGTAGTTTTTCATATTTTTAAGATGGGCCAAGTGAGGCCAATCGATCAATGGTTTGGATCTCACTTGAGACCCTAAGATGTGGCCGATGGTCCACTTTGATTATCATGATCATTCCGTGATGGGGCCATTCTCCATGGACCCCATCATGATGTTTATTTCATTGCATTAGGAAGGTCATCTAGACCATCCATATTAGTGGGGAAAGGATCCCCACCGTTGATTTTCGATTTAGGTGGTCCAATGTGTAAAGGGACCCATTTGATTGTATGATTTCTTCAAGGGAGGGCTCATAGTGGCGGAGCCCTCCATCACACGCGTGTCCCACCCTTTTTCTCTCTCTCCATCCCTTTTCTTTCTTTTCTCATGTGATGATAATGTAGTTTTGTGGCCTACTTGAATGGACCCCACCATGAAGTATTTACTTTATCCAAGTTATCCTCAAGTGGGGCCCACCTTAAATATGTTGTACCCACCCTATCCTCCATGAGGTGGCCCACCATAAGTAGGGCCCACCTCCAATGTATTTATTTTGCAACATTTAGCGTCCGTGGACGCTGGACGTGGGTTGGATAAAAACACAAATATAAGCTTTTTTTTTAGCTTTAGGGGTGGCCCACTCACATAGGCCCCACCTCGATGTGTGTATTCAATCCATGCCGTCCATTCCTTTCACCAACTCATTTTAGGCGTTGAGCCAGAAAATGAGATTGATCGGAGCATCTGGTGGGCCATAACTTAGTAAATGTGATCTCTACCATCTAAAGTCCCCCAGAATTTTTTTATACGCTAAAAAATGTCCCATATTGGACTCATTAGGCTTGTTTTGAGCCACTGAATCCCATGGATAGAGTGGATTCACTTGGAGCGGGCCCCACACTCGAAAAACCTCAAATTAAGGGTTTTCAAAAATAAAATAAAATATGCAGAAGCAGCAGCAGCAGCTGCTGCTGCCAGCGCAGGCAACGCCTGTAGCACTGACGCATGGGCGGGCGGACGCCAGGGGCCCACGGCCCCACATGTGGGCCCCACCTTGATGTGTATTTGCCATCTAATCCATTCATCTGGTGGACCCCATCCTCAGGTGGGTCCCCTCCAAATTTTGGCTCCATCCACAGATCAGGTGGCCCACACTGCAGGAAATAGTGGGATTGAACCTCTGCCATTGAAACTTTCTTTTATGGGCCATAGAGGTTCTGGATCAAGATGAAATTTGTGTTTTCCCTTCATTTAGGTCCACGTGACCTCTTGAACAGTTTGGATGAGAAATAAAGATTAAAGTGGGCCCCACATGGGAACCCACAATGATTTATGTGTTTTACTTCCACCATCCGCCTGGACGGTGGAGCCCACTATGATATTTGTTTCTCCCCACCGTCCCCTGGATGGTGGGTGTATGCGTGTGCATGCGTGTGGGTGAGTGTGTGTACGTGTGGGGTTGTGCGTGTACGTGTGGGGTTGTGCATGTGTGTGTGTGTGTGTGTATATATATATATATATATATATATATATATTATAGTATATTGTATATATATATTATTGTATATACTATATACATATATATTATATTATATTATGTAATATACCTAATGGTGGGCTTTTGTGGGCCCCACCATGATGCATGGGTTGCATCCAATCCGTCTAACCATCTTAGAAGTCCATTTTATGGCATGGGTATAAAGAATGAGCCAGATCCATAGTCCAAGTGGACCCCACCTTGGCATGTTTTGAGGCCCATCTTAAGGTATTTGTGGTAGTCCATTAGGGCTCACTTTGATGTGGATCTAAGGCCCATGGAATGAGGCCATTTGATCTATTCTAAGGCCAGCGAGATTAGACCCATTTTGATGTATTCTAAGGCCCATGGGATTAGGCCAATTTGATGTTTAAGGGGCCCATGGGTTAAGGCCCATTGAGATGTACTAGGGCCTATGGGTTAAGGCCCATTTGATGTACATATGGGGCCCGATTGGTGTGGCCCATTTGTTACATATAAGACCCATAAGATTAGGCCCATTTGATGCAATCTAAGGCCCACGGGTTATGATCCATTACAATGCACATAAGGCCCATTGGTGCGGCCCATTTATGTGGCCCATTTGATGAATTGCAATGTGTGATCCCAACACGGATTATGTAACGATGTTTACGACGATCGTGCCTTGGGAGCAATGTTGGTTTGACGTCCACATTGCGAGTGTAATGTTGGTTGGATGTTCACATTACGACTCTCCTTAGGACCCATTGTTAGACCCGTATTTGTTGTGTATAGGCCGTCTTGGCCCATCTGCTTGGTAAGGATAGTGCATTACTTTATAACATGTTTACTATAGTTCCATGACTCATGATCATACGCATCATATGTATGCATGATATGAGAAGTGACTGATCATAACATATGCATTCGGGTAGATTGTTTATGAGACCCCGATTAGGAGGTGTTGCCCTACATGAGCGCACGATACGCGTAAGATTTGCTGCATGACTGGATAGTATGATTCATGCATTTCGCATTGTGTGATATGGTTACTGTACGCCCTAGCGACATTGAGGCCGTAGCCTCCACAGATACATCGTGGTTAACAGGATTGGATACTAAACCCTTATGTTATCAAGAGGTTGCTCCAACGTCTAGACCGAGTGGGTACAGGAGTGCCGAGTACCGATTACCAGACGGTCGCACTTTCCACTGTGTCATGGTCGGTTGGAAGGGGGTGCGGCCTTACCCACCCGAGTGTAGGGGGCAATGCTAGGCTGAGTTTGACCAGCTCGAGGAATGGGTCCGCTATCGACGAGTCGAGCCCGATATTGGCAGACGGATAGTGAGGTCTCTTCCACTTACCTTATTGAGTGCGATGGTGCGGCGATCTGGTTTAGAGTGTACTAGACCCTGGTGATATTTTAAATTTGAGCTGTATTGATATGTGGACTTAGATGAGGACTGTATGCTTGAGTTGCATTTCGCATCGCATGGCCTTGGTACGGCCGACAATATTCATGGATCCATCAGTATATTTCGTATTACTCTGATGTTGCATGATCATATTACTATCTTGTGCACACACTTTCACCACCCTCTAAGCTTTCTATAAGCTTATGTATAACTGTTGCGTACAGGTGACGTTGGGGCGCAGCAGCGCTGAGGTAGGAGCGCTTTGCAAATCACTTTGGAGATTTTGTTCATCATCATTGTATTTCCCTTTATGCTCAATATACTTGTAAAGTTTTTTATCATAGTGAAAATGTAATGGAGTTTTTGGTTGTTGTTTGTAGGTTATGCCTTTGGTTATACTTATTACGAATCAAACTGACGTTGAAAATCCTCCTTGTAGCATCTCAGGATCGGAACCTGGTGAATGGGCGCTAGGAGCCGAGAATGGGATTCTAAGGAAGCTGTCGGCGCCAGATTCAGCGATTGAAAATTTTGTGAGCCCGGTTTTCGAGTTTAGGGCGTGAAAGGGTGTGTTGTGTAGACCCTTGCTCTGTGGAGAGTATAAACATTTGGTTAAAGGTGAACCAGTTAAAACCTTAGGTTTGAGGTGAACTGTGTGAAACCTCTATTAGGGTCTTATCAAAGATCCTTGGTCAGTGTGCCTAAAAGTGGGTACGTTGTGTTGACCCTTGCTCGTGAGAGCATAAACAGTTAGCTTCAGTGTAGGTTATAAAGGTTGAAGGTGAACCTAATTTAAAACCTTAGGTTTGAGGTGAATCGCTGTGAAACCTCCATAGTGAAATTCGGTACACTCAGGGTTCAGTGCGGTTACCGGGAGTGGAGAAGACAAGTAGTCAAACCACTATAAAAATGACTGTGTTTGAGATCGCTATTCTTTTTTTTTTATGATTTTACTTTAATATTTTCATATCTGAATATCTGAGATCACACCTCACACACATACACAGTCATGTCCATCATAAACTAGTTTATATATTGTTCACTTCTTGAATAGTTTGTGATTGGATCCTCTACCGGGCTTGGAAGCCAGTAAAGTTACTTTAGAGTAATCCTGATAAGTGCCTATTGTTAGGATTAGTGTAATAGGATTTTTAATAAATCATAAAAACTTTAAATAATCTTATTCACCCCTCTTTAGGACATATTAGCATATTCCTACTTCAACTAAAGCGGTCTTCACCACTATTTCAGAGGGCCCATAGTGGTGAGGTCCCTCCATCACCATCCTCTCTCTCTCTCTTCTCTCTCTCTCTCTCTCTCTCTCTCTCTCTCTCTCTCTCTCTCTCTTCCTTATGTAATGGCCCACCTGATGAGTGTGTTGCATCCACATCGTCCAGGCAGTTTGACAGTGCTAGACGCACATTGCTGGATGAGTACCATCTGCACCGTCCAGACAGTTTAATGGTGCTGGACATGGTTGAATGGTGCTGATTTACATGGCTAATGTTTGAGTGGTGCTGGACATGGGACGTGGAACCACCCCATGATGTATGGTTTATATTCACACTATCCATATCATGGTGGACCTCACCATGAAGTATGTGTGAATCCTTACCGTCCATTGCTTGGACGGTGGGCCACACCAATGTATGCATTTTATCCGGCGGTCCATCTATCTGGACGCTGGTTAATTTTCAAATAATAATAATAATAAAATATATAATATAGTATATTATATTATATGTGCATATATACATATATGTAGGCCGTGGGCCCCATGTGGGACCCACCTGCTGAGACTAAATGGAGCAGATTCGACTACCTGGTGGGTCACATACGTGGACCCCACCCTGATTATTTGCGTTTTGGATCCACACCGCCCAGAGGTGGTGTCCACCGTGATGTATGTCTTATCCACTCTGCCAGAAGATGTGGACCCCACGTGTATATGTGTTGCACCCACTCTCCAGTAGCTGTGGGGCATACCCATTATATATGTTCTATCTCACCGTCCATTCATCTGGACGGTGAGATCCACCTTGTTGTATGTGCCTTATCTGCACCGTCCAATGCTTGGACGGTGCTGATTTACTGGACCATCTTTGGGTGGTGCTGTGGACCGCACCATGTGGTATTTATTTCTTCCACACCGTCCACAATGCTTGGACGATGCTGTACAATGTTTGGACGGTATTGCGGACCCACCTTGATTGGATGTATTTTAATTCACACCTCCCATCTAGACGGTGTGTTATGTGGCACGTACTTTGATGTATGTATATCCACATTGTCCATTGTTGGATGTGGGCCCCACTATGTGTATCTAGGTTATCCAAATCGTCCAGATCATGGAGCCTACCTTGATGGATGTGTTTCATTCCATGTCGTCCATCCCCGGGACGTGTGACCCACCTAATGTATGCATTCTATTTCCACACTATCCATTATGATTGTATTTGGCCCTATGATGAGGCCCATTAGTGCGGCTCATTGATGCAGCTCACTCTTGTATATGAGGCCCATTGGTGTGGCCATTGATGCGGCCCACTCGTTGTATATGAGGCCCATATTTATAGCCCAATGTGATGTATATATAGCCCATGTTCGAGGCCCAATATGATGTATACCCAACCCATATGATGGGGCCTACCTGCTTGAATCTGAGGCCCATGGGCAAGGCCCATTGTGGTGTATTCGAGGCTTATGGGCAAGGCCCATTGTGATGTATTCGTGGCCTATGGGCAAGGCCCATCGTGATATGTATTAGGCTCGTTGGCATGGCCCATTTGATGCATATGAGACCCATGCGTAGGGCCCACATATTATGTATTTGAGGCCCATGTGCAAGGCCCACTTGTTGTGTCTATGAGGCCCATTAATGCGGTCTACTTGATGTGTATGAGGCCCATGTGCAGGGCCCACTTGTGATATATATTAGGCCCATGTATAGGGCCCACCCATTGTGTATTAAAGTCCATGGGTTGTGGCCCATTGTGATGTATTTCTGGCCCAGATGGCAAGGCTTGATGTTATGTATGAGAGGCTCATAGGTTGTGGCCCATTGTGATGTATTTTCGGCCCAGATGACAAGGCTCGATGTTATGTATGAGAGGCCCATGTCAAGGCCCATTTGATGTATTTCCGACCCATTTAGTAGGGCCCATTGTGATGTATTTTCAGCCCATATGTGCGGCCCATTGAGTTATATATGTGGCTCAGGAATGAGGCCCAGTGTGATGTAGTGAGGCCCATATAGCGAGGCTCGATGTGATGTGTAAGAGGCCCATGCGATGCAACCCACTTAATGTGTATATAACCCTTATGTGAGGCCACGAGCCCACTATATGTTTAGTCCTGTGTGGGCTACTCCTTGGGAGCAATGTTGGTTAAATATCGACATTGATGGGCAATGATGGTTGGATGTCTACATTGTGACATTTCCTTAGGTCTTTTTAGGCTCATTCTCACCGAGGCCGATTCCAATTCCAATTGTCGAGGTCGATTTCGATTTCAATTGTCGATACAGATTCTAATTGTCGAGACTGGTTATCAAGGTCGATTCCGATTATAGAAGCCGATTCTGATTTTTGAGGCTGATTCCGATTGTCGAGGTCGATTTCGATTGTTGAGGCCGATTTCGATTCTGATTGTCGAGGCCGATTCTGATTATTGATACAGATTCTAATTGTCGAGGCCAATTATCAAGGCCGATTCCGATTGTCGAGGACGATTGCGATTCCAATTGTCGAGGCCGATTCTGATTGTCGAGAGGAATTGTTGAGGCCGATTCTGATTGTCGAGGACGATTCTGATTATTAAGGCTGATTTCGATTATTGAGGTCGATTCTGATTTCAATTGTTGAGGTTGATTCTTATTATTGAGGCCAATTGTATAGGCTGATTGTCGAGGTCAATTATTGAGGCTGTTTTCGATTGTTGAGGCTGGATATCGAGGCCGATTGATGAGGCTCAATGTGATGTATACGTGGCCCGTATTTGAGGCCTATTGTAATGTGCATTCGACCAGTGTTTGAGGCCCAATGTGATGTATATGTGGCCTGTATTTGAGGCCTGTTATAATGTGTATTCAACCCATATTTAAGGCCCAATGTGATGTATATGTGGCCTATGTGATGAGGCCCATTGTGATACATTTGAGGGCCAGGTGATGGAGCCCATTGTGATGTATTTTAGGCCCATATGAAAGGCCCATTATGATGTGTATTAAGCTCTTGAGTGAGGCTCATGGCGTTGTATATTTGACCCTTGTGTGAGGCTATGGGTCCACTATATACTACGCTCTATGTGGGGCATTCCTTAGGGACAATGTTATTTAAATGTTCACATTTTCAAGGTTGATTATCAGTGTCGATTATTGATACCGATTATTAGTATATCATCCGATACCAATTATGAGTATGTGATAGCATAGCATCATCTACAGGCATATCGTGGATGGCCAGATGAGATACTGAAAATCTGTTATTAGCATCGAGCTCTCATAGATGGCTCTGAGTGAAAATTCTTAAACCCTCTTGGTACTAGAGGACGCCCCAACATCGAGACTGAGTGAATATATATGAGCGCATGAGGGTCGTATACCAATAAGCCGTGTTTCTCACTGTGTCGTGGTCGGTTGGGAGGGGGTTTGACCTTACCAGCCAGAGTGAGGGGCAATATCTAGGTTGAATCTGACCAGCTTGAGGAATGAGTCCGCTATCGATGAGCCGGGCCCAATATTGGCAAGTAGATAGTGAAGTCTCTTTCACTTACCTAGTTGTGCACTCGGATAAGGCGGTAAGTTGGTGTAGAGTGTAATAGACCCTGGTGATGATCTCAAAGATGAACAGTACTGATATGTGAACTTATTGAGTAGGAGTTCCATACTCATTTATTCATTCATTCACTATCCACTTGGGCTAGTGGTGCGTAACTATTTGTTATGTGTATCTTCATAATGGCCATGATTTCGGTTGGAGCGCGCGACTAACCCGAGATCACGAGCTTACCACATTGAGTCTAATTATCCAAATTAGGTATGAGACTGGTTTGGATAGAAGTCTCTTGTGATGATCCTATAGCCTACAATACTACGTACTATCATCTCGACTTCACACTTCAGCATGGTCATTCCATTCGCACCGCATATTGCATTACATCTGCGGCATATGGTATTTTGAGTTACTGTGTTTCTACATTTATATGGACTGGATACGGCTAACGGTATTTGTAAACTCATCAGAAATTGTATATTACATTGCATCCTAGGCATCTGATATTTGATTCTTTATGACTCCTCATTTGTATAGCTGATGTGTATTGCGTACTTTGATATTGTTTGACTCATGGACTTATCAGTATTTTTGCTTACTCGAATATCGTATAATTTATGATCTTACCAGTATTTTCGATATTGTATGATTATGACGTTATATTTGTGTGCTTAACACCTATCTTACGCACACACTTTCACCACCCTCTAAGCTTTATATAAGCTTATGCACGATAGATGCGTGCAGGTAACATTGGTCACAACGGCATTAAACTTAGAGCATGCAGCTGTCTTTTGGAGCTTTGATTTTGTTTTGACATATGTATTTTCCTTTCAGCATTATATTCAAAGTTTATATTAGTGGATAAGTGATGATGACATTACTTTTGTGATTTGGGTAAACTTATGGTTATGCTTCTTACGAGATAAATGTACGTTAGAAAATGCTCCTTGTAGGATCCCAGGATTGGAACCTGGCATATGGGCACTGGGAGTTGAGAATGGGGTACTATGGAGGTTGACGGTACCTAATTCGGCGATCGAGATTCCTGTGAATCCAATTTCTAGATTTGGGGTGTGACAACCTCCCTGAGGTCCAGGGTGATGCTTGTTATGGGTAAAAATAGACTGACTGAATAAAGGAGGTCAGCTCAGACCTCTGCACTTGTCATGTGATAAGCCAGTGCCGGTCACGACTAATGAGCTCCTCAATAGCCCAAAAATAATGATACACTACTAAGGAAACAACCTACTCCTCGAGCTCGGCCATTAAAAGATGAAGTATCTCCACTTCCAACGGATGCTAAGCCCTTCCCACGGTCCCATCCATTTTTGAGTTGTTGATCGAAAATATCTCTAAGCAAAGGCTCCCGTGGCACAACCCTACATGAGGTAAGACCCCAAGTCACTACACTCGGGAAAACCCTACCCCATAAGATGAAGAGAATGGTCATCCCTGATTCCGTCTACATTCTACTAAGGAAAGGAGCTCTGTCTTAATACTCAGACACGACTCCCAAGGGCAAGTCGGCAGATTGGTAATCTACTCAATGCCTAGGAAAAACTTAACCATGGCTCACTAGAGAATCTAGGTCGGCAAATTACCTTTCGAAATGGCTATGTAAATCACTTATAACTCTCGACATCGACCTCCTAGTACATGTTTCTATTGGTTCTAATCGTCCAAATATTATTAAAGGTATCTATCGGAGATCTCAGCCGAGGATCTCGGGAGACAACTGCAACACGGGTATGTCTGAGATCTCAGCTAAAGATATCAAAAGATTATTGCGATATGCTTAGGATATGATTCCCTTTACAACACGCACCTACTAAATAGGGAGATTGCCCTCAACGCCACCATCTCCTTTCAATTATAAATATAAGCATCTCTAATGGTGAAAGGTATACACAACTCCGCGCATAAAAACCATACTCTTTACTAGACCCAGTTTTTCTGTCTAAATTAAGCATTGGAGGGTTTCCTGTTGCAACCATGGTCTTATTTGTCTTCTCTGTGTGCAGGTATTTAAAGGTCAAAGAAGAGTTAACCAAAATTTTGCATCAATAATTTGGCGTCTTCTGTGGGAACGACATTGGAAGTCGTTCTCATCATCTACAATAATTCAACAATGGTGAAAGGGAGATAGAAAGCCCAGACGGTCGTTGCTGCATCCAGTCTTACACTGGCAGAATAGTTCATGGACTATCGGGACTCAACCTCCCAACTTTAGGCTAATTTTGCCCCTGCAGGTCTAATGTAACGGTGCTAAAACCCCCCCTAAAGGGGGGTTTAGCTTGTCTTCTCAAAGTATTGGTGAAACTCAAATATTGCATAATTTTCTCCATTTATATCTTTGTTTTATGAACATGAATCAACTTAATATTCTATTTTACTCATGCTTGTGTTGAAAGGTGAATTTAAGAGCTTTGATTGAAATGGGTACTAAAAGTATGGATTTGATGCTCAAGAATTACCAAGGCAAGGGATGGATCTTAGGAGACCAAGATTGAAGAATTCACATGCCAAAGATCTAAGAAAACTAAGTGAGGAATGAAGAGAATCAAACATTTCAAGTGAAAAATCCTAAAATCATCCTGAAAAAGTATATTTTGAAACTCTGAAGTCTATTTTGGAAACCTGCGCAGCGAGAAGTCTATTTAGCAAATTGCATAAATTTGAGGCAGTTTTTAAAGTTTTTCAACTTGGTGTGAAAGTTGGAGTTCCCCACTCATAAATAAGGCTTCCCAAGGCATTCCTAAGCATCTCAAAGTAAGATCTAAGATTTTTAAAGAGTTTTATCTAGGGTTTTTGAAAAGTTTCATAGTTTTAATTTATTTTTCTGTAGACGCTTGTAGATATTTATTCTTTTTCGTTGCTTTCTTTTTTCTAGTTTTCTCTAGGCCAAGCCAAAAGCGAAGCACATTAGTTTAATATTTTCATAGTTATGATGATTGATTATTTTAATGATGAGAAGATTGGTGTATGCATGTTATCTATTGTATAGGTTTAGTTTTTTTTTATCATCATGTGAGATCTATATGTTTCCATCATATGAGATCTACATTGATGTATAGGCTTACCTTGGATCAATTAGATTTCTTATAGATAGGATAGATTCTCAACCTGCTATATTTCTTTGATATTCATTATCTCATTGATATTAAATTTTTAAAATCACTAGTGCTTAAGAATATATATCAATGGTGTAAATTCATGATTTTCTAATCTTTTATATCATTTATTAAAATATTTAAACTGTTTTATTTTTCAATTAGGCTGACCATAGTGCTTAGATCCTAGTTGTGTTATCCAAGTCATCATGATTTTGGAACATTAACCTATGTGTGGAACTTTGAAGCTTGGGTGTTGCTTTAATTCAGTTGAATTACATCCATTCAAAACTCCTAAAATCAAATCATCAGTTTAGCTTTTTGATTACTTTATTTTGCATTTGATTTTCTCCTTCTCACAATTCATCTCCCTATGAGATCGACTTTGTATTCACGGGATACTACTTACGAACCTCTGCACTTGGAGGCAAGCAATCAAGTATAAAGTTAAAGCATTGACCAACAACATCAATCAGATAAAACAAATGATAGATGACATAATCCTCCTCTTAACTAGGGGGCTAAGGAAGCTAGTGGTCGGGTAGCCAGTGAAGTTTTTGCACCATCTCAAGTGCCCGTCGGCTCTTAGAGGAACAAGCAAGCCTGCGAAGCATTGAAATGTGCACCCTCCCATGCTTCAGGCATTGCTGCGCTGGCTGCCTCTGACCTACATCATGAGTTGGAGAAATAGAGACACGACAAGGCTCCCAAGATAAAGGCCACTCTTGAAATGGTGGTTGAGAATGAGGATCCTTGGGAGGCTGAACCTAATGAGCTACGAGGTCAGATTGGCGACATACGACAGGCATATCGCGCACACACTTTAACCTCAACAGCTATACTAGAGAAAATTGAGCCACTGTTCACCAATGATATCATACAAGCTCACCTTCCGCCTAGATTTAGGATGCCACAAATTGCTGACTATTCCGAGTCCACTAACCTGGCCGAGCATCTAGAATCTTTCAGGGCGTTGATGGAGCTTCATGGTGCTTCGACTGAAGTAATGTGCCTAGCGTTCTCCTTAACTCTGTCAAGAGCAAATCGAAAATGGTTCCGATAGCTGAAGCCAAAGTCTGTCAGTTCGTTCACTCAACTCAGCAAAGCCTTCATTACCAATTTCATCAGAGGAAAAGAAAAGGTAAAACCAACGACTCACCTCTTCACTATCACTCAAAAGGAGAATGAGTTGTTGAAGGGCTACATCAAATGCTTCAACCTAGAAGCAATGCAAGTGGAGGGCTATTCAGATTAGATCGCCCTAGCCACTATGATGGTCGACCTGAAGGAGGGGAGATTCCTGTTCTCACTCGGCAAGAATTCCCCAACGACATTGGCCGATCTACTCAACCGAGCTTAAAAGTACTCCTATGCTGAAGAACTTTTTAGCTCTCGAAAAGCCATCAGGAATGGAGGAAGTTCGACCAGGGAGAAACGACCAGAGGAGGAGTAGGCATCCGCTCACGGCAACAAGCGTAGGAGAGACAATGAAACGATCAGGGGTCAACGTCTGAGCAAACGGCTTGAGAGCCGATTCCGCTCCTACACTCACTTCAATGCTACACCTAAGCAGGTCCCCATGAAAGTTTGGGACAAGAAGCTCCTGAAATGGCCGAATTGGATGAAGACCGATGCCGACAAGTGGGATAAACGGAAGTACTGCTACTTCCACCATGACCACGACTATTCCACTAGCGATCGGTTCGACCTTAAAGAAGAGTTCAAGACCCTCATCCACAGTAGACATTTGCAGGAGTATGTTAGTAGGAGGTAAGAACGGTTGGATTGGAAGAACGAGCAACCCAACAATGGAAACAACAACGAGGCTAAGAGAAATCCGCACCATCTTCGGCAAGCCTGTGGGAGGAGGAGACTCGAACTGACCACACAGAGCTAATTCCCGGAGCATCAGCCACAATAGCTTGGAACATCAGGTCTACCTCACCTACAGACCTCCAAAGGATCAAAAAGTGGCCTCCTATGAACTAACCTTCATCGAGGAGGATGTTGAAGGTGTCTATTGCCCTCATGAGGATGCATTAGTGGTTACCATGAGCATAGTCAACCATAAAGTGTTTCGGATTTTGGTGGACACCAACATCTCGACTGACATCCTCTTCGCCGACGCCTTCGATAAGATGGGAGTTAGAAAGTCCCGACTCCAACTTGTCAAAACTCTACTGCTTGGATTCGTAGGGAACAAAGTCATCTTTGAGGGATCCATACAGCTTCCAGTCACAGCATGAGAAGGACAAAACCTGACGATGACGATGATCGACTTTCTTGTGGTTAACTGCCCTTCCGTCTACAATGTCATCCTCGGATGACTATCCCTCAATGCCTTGCGAGCGGTAGTATCGACTTACCACTTCGTAATGAAGTCTCTGACTGAGCACGGTGTCGGGCAGGTCAGAGGAGATCAGCCGGAAGCTCGCCAGTGCTACTCCATAGCATTAAGGATGTAGCATCACACGATCGCCATCACCTCTCTTAATATCCGAAAAAAAGTCAGTCGAGAGAGGGTTTCCAGTGGAAAACCTTGTAACAATCCCCCTCAGTAAATCCAACTTGACCCGTACTGTATAGGTTGGCTCATCACTAGCACCAGATCTATGGGATGAAGTCGTGGACCTCCTCCGATGTAATGTTGACGTTTTCACTTGGTCCCACTAAGACATGCCCTACACTAGCCCGAAAATAATGGTCTATAAGCTGAACGTTGATCCTGACCACTGATTAGTAAGAAAGAAGCGACGTGCTTTCGAACTAGAATGATATACCATCATCAGTGAAGAAGTCAGAAAATCCTTGAAGCAGGTTTTATCGAAGTGATCTACTATCTTAACTGGGTCACCAATGTTGTCTTGGTGAAACAGTCCAAGGGAAAGTGGCGGGTCTGTGTTGATTACACTGACCTGAACAAATCCTATCCTAAGGGTAGTTTTCTTCTTCTCGGGTCGACCAATTGATTGACAGTAAAACCGAACACAAGCTCCTAAGCTTCATGTATGCTTATTCAAGTTATAACTATATCACAAATTCACACAGCCTATCAGTTTCTATATACCAGTGTAGAGCAAAAGTCTAAAAATCAGTCAGATAAAAAATTGATGTGGACCACAGTACAGGCAACGGTTGAGATTGAAGGCTCACCATTGGAATGTAAACATCATGGTCGGCTCCAAAATTGTTTCAACGGTGAGCATATGTGGGCCCACCATGATGCAGGTCATGTTGACATGATAGCTTCTGGATTTACTATTTTCGTTTTTAAAATTAAAACTTTTTAATTTTGGAAGTGAATGATTGAATTAGGGAAATTTTAATAAAAAATATTTTAATAAGTTATTTTTATTTATATTAGAATTCCACGTGCATTTGCGTACGCCATTGACTAGGAAAAGTAGAAAAAGGGGATGTACCAAACATAAGAATAATAAAGGGTGTTAATGCCCCAAGTAGCAAATAAACATTACAGTGGGCTTTAGGAAGCTTCTAATGGTGGACGGTGGATGTTCAACCAAAACTGTTTTCCCGTGGTGTGGTCCACCCGAGACTTGGATCTGTCTCATTTTTGGGCTTATGTCCTAAAATGGGCTGAGGCGTGGATAAAAAACATACATCATGATGGGCCCACTGATCTTTGACATCAGCTAGCTCTCTGGTGTTGGGGTCATTAGCCAAACTGCGTCCCTTGTGCTAGTCTTTCCATGTGGTGGCTCACGTCTACCAAAGCCTTTTGGAGGAATTTCCCGCTCCTTAAGTTTGGTAGGCCCACCATGATTCTTGTGAGAAATTTACTTTATTCGTTTGTTTTGTTAAATCATGCGGGCATATGAGCTAAAAAATCGGAGAGATCTAAAATTCACGCCGTCCCCACAGCATGAAAAAGTGGCTAGGGAAGGACTGACGGATGAAACCTCCTAAGGTCCAGGGTTAGGCTTATATGCCATCAACACGGCTCGTAGGGTCGTTCTTACTGGGATGATTAGAAATGACCCGAAAACGACAAATGTTAGCCAAATCCAAAACTTCAATGGCCCGAGAATTTCTCACCAGTAGACGTTTAATCCTCACTGTCTCCTGTCCCGGCGCCATTTGAGTTTTGAATGTACCTCATTTTTGAGCATATGTCCTGGCAAAATCTGTAAAAATGAATGTGGTGGATTTCCCACGAACATGACGGTGCGCCCCATCTTGCTTTCTGTCCCAGGAAATTCCTGGGGAATCCGTGTCCCATCATCGTCAGATGTACGATTGATGTACAGCTGAAAATCAGGATGGTCCACTAATAACGTGTTTCACTACCACATTATTACTAGAGACAAAACCAACGGTCAACATTCAACGTATACGCGTGAGGCCCATCCAATCATCAGTCAAGTGTGCCACTAGTACACAATGGTGGGAATGGAAAATAAAAATAAAAATCATTGTCTAATTAGTTCAACGTTCAACGTTCAACGTCCAGGTATGGGTCCCATAAATCAGGCCCATCCACTCATTAGGTGTGCGACTATATACTATACATATGTATGACAAATGGAAGCTTCGAAAGAAGGCCAACGGTCTACATGGCCATCTTTATGAGTGGACCGGCCTTATTTATAGGCCATGGAATACTGACTACGAGCCGGGACGCATTTTAGCTAGCGGTCGGTGCTATGTGGACCCCACCATGATGTATGTGTTTTATCCACTCCGGTCATCCATTTTGAAAGATAATTTTAGAGCATGATCCCAAATATTAGTTAGATCTAAACTTCAGGTGGACCACACCATGGGAAAACAGCAGTGATTAAATATCCACCATTAAAAACCCCCTGAGGCCCACTGTAATGGTTATTTGAAATCTAACGTGTTGATTAAGTTATAAAGACCTGGATGGAGGGAAAAAAAATTTGTATCAGCTTGATACAAAACTTTTGTGGCCCCAACAAGTTAAGACTTGGATGAAGGAAAAAATATATATCAGCTTTATCAAGAGCTCTTGTGATCCTAAAAAAAATTTTAATGGCAAGAGTTCAATCAACACTGTGCGGTCCACTTGAGATTTAGATCAACCTCCATTTTTTGACCATACAGTAAAATGATTTGTAAGAATGGGTGGACGGAATGGATGAAATACATACATCATGGTGGGCCCACAGAGCACGGACCACCAGCCATTGGCTAGTGGCAGGGTGAGTAGCCAATCCACTTCCGCATCATTTATGACCTCAGATATATCACACGTGTGTACTGATTTGGGGATCTTCAATCTTCCCTCGGGAAAAGTTCCAGAGTCTATGATTGCACAGAGACAGTACCATGCGTAACGTTGATCAAAAATACTATAGGGCCGCAATTCACGACACGCTTACTAATTTAACACATGTGAAAGATCAGGGCCATTCATCAGGAGAGATCTGGTGGGCTGTCGTGGGAGCCCACTTGAACTGTGCATCAGATACAACCCGTCCAATAGATGAGCCCGAATGGAGACTTCCAGGTGGGCCACACCACGAGCAGGAACAATTGGACTAGGACACCCAACCAATAAAACCTTCCTCACTTTCTGTGGGGCCCACCGTATCGTGTGTATGCCGTCTAACCCATTCATGAGAGAGAGAGAGAGAGAGAGAGAGAGAGAGAGAGAGAGAGAGAGAGAGTTCATACAGTGATTCCTTTGAGATTGATGATGGTCTTGTTTGCGAACTCGTTGTGTTTGATGATGGAATGTGCAAGCTGTGGAACGTAATGTCCAGCGTAGCTCTCCCCTGCTATATAAAAGTCTCTGTTCTTATACTCTGGAAATCTCTCCAACCAGTTCACCAAGAACACATAAGCATCCTTTGCTGTTCGTCTGTCACCGCTCGTAGAATAATCCGATGTCGTGTTCGAGTAGGAAAACCCCACCCCAGCTGGTGACTCCAAGAACAACACATTCGCCACTGTAACAACACCATTCCAATCCAACACATTAGACAAAAGCCCAAAATCAAGAGAAGAAAAATGAAAATTAAAAATAAGAATAATCCCACCTTTGTTCCATGCGTATTTGTTCCGATAGAGTGTTTTACCGTCGCTCATTACTCGAAAAGGTCCTAATTCTTCCATTGCTCCAAACCCAAGTGAAGAACAACCAGGCCCTAAGAAGACAAACATAGTCCTTTATTGCAATTAATATAGTTAAGGGTGCGTTTGGATGCGCTATCCAACTGAATTAAAATAATTTGTACAACTAGATTGTATTTTCTTTAGCATTTACTAAATCAGAATATTAATAGTTGGTTTCTCAGCCAACTAAACATGACTCGGTATGACTCAAGACGAGCCACTCACTTACAATGACTGATTAGTAGGTTGGTTTTGAAGGCTATTTTATATTTTTAATATATGAGTAGTTCAACTACTAGATTTTCACTATAGGAATGTTTTCTTTAAAGTGCTTTAAGATGCAAAAAGGCATAGAATAATTGGATACATTTCATATCTTGCTATGGAAGTTTGGTAGAAGATTGTTAGGGAATTGAAAGGAGAGAGATAAGAAGGAGATTTGAAAGGAGAGATGATCAGGAAATTTTACAAGGAAAAGGAGATAAGATATTCACTTAATATAGAAATCAAGTGAAATTATTCTTAATAACATTCATATGAAGAAATTGAAGAACTATCAACCGGATTTCTTACATTGCTCAATGCCCAAGAGGAACAATCAGTGCCCAATTAGAGAAAAAAAAAACTATAATCATGATTAATATTGTATGAATGCACTATCAAATTGAATCGCAAAACCGTTTCCTTTTATTCACATCGAGATTTCATTATCTGAATTGGCTGCAAATTCAAAGGCTAGTTCCTCACGAAGAATACTAGGATTTTGCAATTGAATGCACTTGCACATCCAAACGTGGCCTAAACCGAATTCTTATTTCGATTCGACGTCGATCCTAATCAAATAATTGACAAGGATGGAACACCTACAACTGTTTATCATTAGCAAGACGATAATCTAGATTAATTACCTCCATTGAGCCACAAGAGGAGAGGTTTGGAGGCATGATGAAACTCCACAGCCTCAGCAAAGTAGTAAAAGAGTGCTCTTCCAGCTTTCTCATCAACGGTCACATATCCACCATAATGCGCAAAATCTATGTTCTCTGGCTGGCCTGGTAGCTTGATGATCTTGTCTTTCTCCTTTGATCCTTGCTGGGGAATAATAAGATGATCTGATTCGACAACTTCGGCCTCGAAAGGGCGGTCTTCGGCTGGCCCACGGTTCTTCAAGAGCTTGTCAAGAGCGTCGCTTTGTCTGGCATCAATTGTCAATGGAGAAATGCATAGTAAGAGAGAGAAGATGAAGAAGAAGAAAAGGGAACTGGGCTTGTTCACCATTTTTCTTGTATTCCTTCCACCCAAAAATCTCAGCTGATGGCGGAAGGATGGAAGAGAAACAGAGACCGTGTGCGTATTTATATACATACACAAAGGAAACATGATTCAAATACTCTTCGAATTGAGGGAAAGGCTCTGTGTACGTAAGGGATTTGTTTGCACGTTTCCAAATTCAATGCAATTGGTGCCGTTGATTCCGGATTTTGCTGCTGTGGCTTGCTACAACATTATGATCCAAGCGGTTGAATCTGGGGGTCATTTTTTTCAATGATCCAAATCGTTCATTGGATGGGCCTGGCCGTGGATTGATATACCCAAAATTGGAAATGATCAGATTGGAATGTTTCGACCATTTGATCTTTTTAGTACTCTTTTTCTTTCAACAAGGGCCGTCTCTTTAACCATTGTTTTTGAGGGACACGGGGGTGGAGTTACGGGCCTTCGAATCGTGAAGAAGAGTCCCAACGGGATGCGACTTGCCAGTCAACCCACCCAACCTGAGTGGCCGTCTGTAGTGTGGGCCCTACCACGATGTATGTGTTTTATACACGCCGTCCATCTGCTTTTCCAGATCATCCTAGAATAAGACATACCCAAATTTCAAGTGGACCACACCACAAGAAAATAATGGTGATTGAACGCCCACCATTAAAAATTCTTAGACCCCACTGTAATGTTTATTTTCCATCCAAACTGTTGATTAGGTGGCACAGACATGGACGAAGGGAAAACAGAAATATCAGCTTAATTCATCCAAATCTTTTGTGTCCCACAAGAGGGTTTTAATGAAGGGCGTTCAATCACCACGGTTCCGTATGATGTGGTCCACACGAGATTCAGATGTACCTCATTTTTGGGTTCACGTCCTTTAAATGATATGGAAAAATGAATGAACAGAATGGATAAAACAAATACATAATGGTGGGGCCCACAGATAACTGTCCAGTAGCTACTGGCTATTGACAACTTGAGTGGGCAACCCGCGTCCCCTATACACGGAATCTCTATCGGACCCACCGAAATATTCATGTCACATCCAATCCGTCCATCAGTTTCACCAGCTCATGACCCAAAATTGAAGCAGATAAAAAAAGTCAAAGTGGGCAACCACCGGGATTGAACGCCAACCGTCAAATCCTTGTGGGGCTAGAGAAGTTTTGTTGTGTTTTCAATTATTGCAGATGGGAATAACCATATGAACGCTTTGGATGCATTCAAACGCCACGGTGTCCATCCAACTGTTCCATACGGTGGGGTCCACTTGAGTTTTGGATCTGCCAACATGAGCTGGCAAAACTAGTGGATGGAATGGATGTGACACGGACATCCCGGTGGGCCCCACGAATGGTCACACGAAAGTCTCATCCCTTTTACGCCTCATCCTCGTGTGCCGTCGGGACTGCCGTTTTGGATCACCGCACGTTACGTCAGTTTCAAAGGCTCTACACTACACTCCCGCCATTTCCTAATTCTCGGCAGTGGTTTCGCCCAGTACATCCCAACCTCTTTTTTTTATTTTTTATTTTTTTATTTATGTTACACAAGCACAGACCCCCACACACTCTCGCTGGTGGAATTTCACCACCTAAGGGTACTCGAACCCTTGACCGGAAGTACTCCTGAGAGTCTACGACCCGGGCAAGAGTAAAGACCCAATATGATAAAATAAGCTGGGAGTATAGCCGTTGGATTTGGGCTGTCCTCAATTCACAAACCATTGATTTGAAGGGGATCGCTTGTACGGGGGATACACCAGAAAAGCTCTGTGATTGAACATTTGAAGCGATTGATTACACAAACGTTACGGTAGACGTTCATGTTCAAAGTCAATGGACTAAATTATCAAAGGGTTGAAATAATAGAAGTGAGAGCTATTTGTTTCCGTTCCACCGTACAAAGTTAAAATTGTCATATAAACGGTTTGGATCATCCGGATGTACGTTATTGCAGTGCATCCGGATGTATTGGGGCAAATCCGAAATCGGATTGCGTACTGAGTTACTCGGTACGCTCTTATCCTACTGAAAAAATCAGTTCAGCCCACGATGAATGTACATGGTTCATCCACGTCGCCATCCTATTTTTTATCTCATTTAAGGGGTTGAGTTCAAAATGGAAGCATATCTAACACTCGAGTCGATCATACCACAAGAAACAATAGGAATGATGAGTTCCATAGTTGAAACCATACTAGGCCTTACAATGATGTTTGTTTGTCATCCAACCTGTTTTTAATATCATACATGTCATGGATGAAGGGAAAAACAAATATAAGCTTAATTCAAAACTTCTATAGCCCTAAGATTATTTGAACGATAGACTTTTAATTTATATTGTTTCCTTTGGTCCATTTAAGCTTTTGATATGCTTCATTTTAGCTCAAGCCCTAAAATTATTTGATAAAATGGATGGACAAAGTGGATAAAATACACAAATCATGATGAATCTCACAGAGTTCACTTGCAAGCAAAGCGTACTGAGTCGAGCTTTTCACGTCTAGGCTCGGCTCAGTGGCTAACCCTAGCTCAAACTTGCCTAGGTTCAGTCCTTGAGCCTGACTATTCAGCTCGACTCAGTAACATACAGATCAGGCTAGTTTGAGCTGAGTTCAAGCTTCTACAACATTTTCTCAAATACACATCGTGCATCTTCAATTTATTACATAATGCAAAACAATAACAACTCCTTACAGGTATTTCATTAAACACTTATCGAGCATCATCAAAATCAAGATATGATGAGAATGTATATACCTGAAACATAGTGATTTGTTTTGTATACATTTATTCCTTGCCACTAGCCAATCTCATGGAGAACGTATCAACCCGAAACAATACTTCGTTGAGTCATTTCATCCGTATCAAAATAACTAAGTCACCGAGCCAATTCAAGTTGAGTTTCGATTCAAATCGAGGCAAGCTCGATCCTGACTCAAAATTTTTTCAAGTTCTTAAAAATAAGCTCTACTCAGTCGGATCCAATTTTGAGACAAGGTGAGTTGAGCTTTTCTAGGTCGAGCCTAGCGATCTCTTAGCTAACTTGACCCAAGTACAACTATACCAAGAGCCATAGGATGGACATAGATTGCGAGTTGGGTAGGGCACGCCGTGATGTTTTTTGAAAGATCCATCTCATCCATATGTTTGTCCGGATCATGTTTGGATATGGACCAAAAACTAACGCAGATCTTAAACTAAATTAGGTTGCACGAAGTAATTGAAAACTCCCTGGGGTCCACTGTGATATTTATATGCCATTCGTACCATTGCTAATGTCATTCCTAATGGGATGAATTGCAAACACAAACATATTAACTTAATCCAGAACTTTTGTGGTCCCATGGATGTTTCAACTGTGGCCATTCAATTCTCACCGTTTCCTATCAAGCTGTCCACTTGAGTTTAGATCTGTCTCATTTATTTATTTATTTATTTATTTATTTATTATTATTATTATTATTATTATTATTTTTATTATTATTATTATTATTATTTTTGGGCCATGTTTTAAAATGATCCAGAGAAACTGATGAACCAAGTGGATTCCCACAAATATCATGGTAGGGCCCACCTAGCTTTCTACCAAAGGAAGTTTCTGGGAAAGGTAGGCGGCTAAGTGCTGACGTGGTGTTCTCGGGTTCATAGATACCATTTTTCAAAAGTCAATCCTATTCAATTTGTGACAATGGTAGCTTGTAAATGACAAAATTCAAGCCCTGCATAGCCAGAAGCTAATTAATGATCATCAAAAAGTTACATTCCAACATTTTTTAACCATTGATTTTGTATGATTAATGTTTGAACGGTTCAAATTATTCTAATTGAATTATTTTGAATAATATTACATGTACAATGGCTTATTAGTCTAATAACGCCTTTCCACCGTTGCTTGATTACATTGCAATTATACTAAAGTTGAAAGACTATTGAAATTAAAATGCACTCAGATACAGTTACTTTTGGCATCTGAATGCACCTAAATACACCCAAATTGAAGCTGCCAAACTACCTTCACTGGAAAATGAAGAGTGAAAAAATGCAGGACCAACGGCCACAGGATGTACATGTATGAGAGCGGATTGCGTACTAACTCAGTACCCTAAGCGTACTGAGTAAACTGTGTGGGATCCGCTGTTATTTATTTATTTTATCCACTCCGTTAATCTATGTTAACAGATAATTTTAAGACTAGATCCCAAAAATGAAGCAAATTAAAATCTCAAGTGGACCACAATACAAGAAACAGAAGTTTTGTATTAAGCTGATGTTTGTGGTTTCTCTTCATCCATGTCTTTGCGATCTTATGAACAGGTTGGATGACAAATAAAAATTAATTTAGACCCTACAAAGGTTTCAATGGTATAAATCATTATTCCACATTGTTTCTTGTGTAATGGTTCACTTAAGCTCTGGATTCACTTCAATTTTCGTATCAACCCCTAAAATTACCAGTAAAAATGGATGGATGGTGTGGATAAACCACATACATTAACAGTGGTCCCAACTGAGTTTACTCAGTACGATAAAAGCGTACCGAGTAACTCAGTATGCAATCCGATTTCGAGAGCGGATTGGCTAGGGACCCTGCCACTGGCCAATGGCCAGTTGGCGGTGCTATGTGGCCCCCACCATGATGTATGTGTTTCATCCATGCCGTCTATCTATTTTTTAAGATCATTTTATGGTATGAACCCAAAAAATAAGGTATATCCCAATCTCAAGTGGACCACGTTAAAGGAAATAGTTTTAATTTAACGTCCACTATTAAACACTTTTTGAGGTCATAAAAGTTTTGGATCAAGTTGACATATATATTTTCCCTTCATCTAGGTCTATATGACCTAATAAACAGATTGGATGTGAAATAAACAGTACAGTGGGCCTTAGGGAGATTTTAATGGTGGACATCCAATCACTACTGTTTTCTTCTGGTGTGGTCCAAATGAGATTTATATACTTCTCATTTTTGGGATCAAGCCATAAAATGATCTATAAAAATGGATGAACGGCATGAATAAAACACATACTTCATAGTGGGGCCACTGAGCACCGACCACTAGCCACCGGGCTAGTGACAGCGACATAGCCAAACCGCCTCCTGTAGGTACAAACCTTGGATGAGAGACTGGCTCTCTACATGGGTGGGCTCTCTCTACATGGGTGGGCTCAGATGGTTACTAACTATCCAATACGTATGTGTGACATTCGCACGTGTGAGCAAAAAGTATCGAAAAATGCACTTCTAAAGTAGCAATTAATCGATGGGATATTTTGACAGGGACAAGTTACTAAAAAGTCTCCCATGGAGAGCGAGGACGCGGTTTGACTACTATCCCTCCCTGACCCGAGCTCGGGGCTCTGATGGGTCCACCATGATGTATGGTTTTTATCCACACCATTTATCCTTTTTAACATATTGCTTTAGATTATGATTCAAAAACTTAGGCAGATCCAACCACATCATAGGAAGTTGCAGTGCTAGCAACGGCCACCGTTGAAACCTTCCTAAGGGCCACTCAGATGTTTATTTCCCATCAGCTTGTCAATACGGTCATATAGATATGGATGAAAGGAAAATACAGATATTAGCTTTGTAAAAAAGTTCACGTGACCCTCCAGAAATTTTCAACAGTTCGCATTCAGTACCACCGTGTGGTTTCGTTGAGTTTTGAATTTATTTAATTTTTAGTCTTATTTACCTAAAATGATACGTCCAAATGGATTGACGGTGACCCCATACATTATAGTGGCCCCTCGTAGCCCAAGCTGAAGCTCAAGACTAAAATGTCTTTGGTCCACGTGGCCTTGTGCCTGGAATTTATGCCCTGCCGTGTATGTTAGGCCTTAGTCTTGAAAAAATTAAAGGCAGTTTTAAAAAGAGACGTTGATCCATCTAAAATTAAAATTTGATCCACCCCTTAGTTGATATAGTCTCTTCATTTTGATCAGATAGTCGTGAACCAACTAAAATATTCTTTCAATTTTATATTTGAAGGTATCAGTGGCCCACAACTACACTAATATTGCGTATTAATTTCAACTAATTTATCTTATGTGGTCAATCTGTGATGATTTTTTCCTTTAAACTTGGCCTGATTACGTAAAATTAAAACCCTTTACATGTGAACGAGATGGATTTGTTTCTAGACGGTCTAGTGAGCCCTACATAAGAAGTGGTTGGATTCAAAATGTGGGGCTCTTCCACACGAGAACCATTTAGCCGTTTGTTTCTTTCTTTTTCTTCTTCTTTTTTTTTTTTAAAAATTTTTTTTTTTTTAAAAGCTACAGGAGGGAGGATGATTTTTTTGACTCCCTTCTTCATTCTTCCCATGATAGTGTTCTTTTTTTTAAAAAAAAAAAAAAAAAAAAAAAAATTTTAATTTGGTACAAATGGTGGAGTTTGTAAAAATGAATAGGGTGTAAAAGATTATTGTAATGGATGCCTTTTTATAATAGAAGGATATTGTAATGTATAAATTTTGTAATAGAAAAATGTTGCAATGCATGAATTTTGTAATAAATGAATATTGTAATGGATGAATTTGATAAATGTTGGAGTTGATGACTGTTGTAATGGCTCAATTTTTATAATGCAAGAATGCTAAGGTTGAAGTATATTGTAATTGATGAATGTTGCATGGTGGATCAATGATATTTACTGTGAATCATCGATATTCACTGTGGATCGCCAATATTTTCATAGTAGATCGTCGATATGCAGTGCAGGTCGTCGATATTCAGTGCAGATAATCGATATTCACTATGAACCACTAACATTAAGAGTGAAGAACTAATATTCAATGTGGACTACAGATATTAAGAGCGGACCACTGATATTCACTGTGGACCACTGATATTTCCGTTGTGATTGCAGATATTCATTATGGGGTATTAGTCTGACAAAAACACTAATAATTCCCTTTTAAATGTTTGATTTGGATAATCTTATGATCGTTTGAAAGGTAATTTGATGAACTTTCAAATGAATTTAGAATAATTTCATTTAGATACCATTTAATTATCCAAAAGTGGATCCAAAGTTCATCAAAATCATCGTAGATCGTTAATATTCACTATGGGATACTAGTCCGATGAAAACACCCATAACTCTCTCGTTACATGTCCAATTTAGGTGATCTTATGTTTTTTGGAAAGGTAATTTGATGAACTTTCAAATAGCTTTAGAATCATATCATTTGGATACCATTTATTTTTTTAAAATGGTCCTAAAGTTCATCAAGATTAGGGTGGATCGTTCATATTCACTATGGGGTATCGATTTGATGAAAACGACCATAACTGCCTCGTTATGTGTCTAATTCGGTTGATCTTATACTTGTTGGAAAGTAAATTTGATAAAATATCCAATGCATGACCTTAGAATGATATCATTTAAACACCATTTGAATGCCTAAAAGTGATTTTAAAAGTAGGCCTTAGTGATATATAAGATCCAAAATGAATGATGAACTTTGGGTCTACTTTTAGGTAATCAAATAATATTTAAATGACATGATTCTAAATTTATTTAAAATTTTATCAAATTATATTTTCAACGAGCACAAGATTACCTAAATTGGACATGTAATGAGGGAGTCATGGTCATTTTCGTTAGTTTAATGGCCCATAGTGATCTTGATAAAATTTGAGCGCTCCTTTTAAGCAATAAAATTGTGTCCAAATGAGATTATTCCAAAGTTATTTGAAATTCTATCAAATTACCTTTACAAATAGTATAAAATCATCAAAATCAGACATGTAACAAAAGACTTATAGTCGTTTTTGTTAGTGAATATCAACAATCCACAGTGATCTTGATGAACTTTGGATCCACTTTTGGGCAATCAAATGGTGTTCCAATGAGATGATTCCAAATTCATTTGAAATTTCATCAAATTATTTTTTCAATGAGTATAAGATCACTCAAATTGGACATGTAAAGAGGGATTATGACCATTTTCGTTGGGCCGGTATCTCATAGTGAATATTTGTGATCACAATGGAAATATTAGCAATCCACAGTGAATATTAGTGATTTGTTTTTAATATTAGCAATCCACAATGAATATCGATGGTCTACACTGAATGTCGACAATCCATTGTGAAAATATTTGTGATCCATGGTGATTACAGGCGATTCATAGTAAATATCGATGATCCATCATTCATACATTACAACATACTTCCATCTTAGCATTATTCCATTAAAAAATTCATCTATTATAATAGTTATCATTTCAAATGTTTATTACATTCATCTATTACAATATTTTTATATTATAAAATTCATGCATTACAACATTTTCATTACATTCATCTATTACAACATTTTTATATTATAAAATTCATGCATTACAACATTCTTCTATTATAAAATTTATCTATTACAAGATACTTCCATTATAAAATGTCATCCATTATAATATTCTTCTACTCCCTATTTCCTTTCACAAATTCCCATCATTAAAAAAAAAAAAAAAAAAAAACTAAAAAATAACTATCATGTTATCTTAGGAAGAAGGACAAAGAAAGAAGGAATAAGAAAGGAAGGAAGAAGAGCCTATCCACATCTTACGTGGGGCCCACCGGATTGTCCAGAAGTAAATCCATTTCGTCCACATGCATGTGGTTTTAATTTCATGTTGTCGGTACAAGTTCGAGGGTAAAACTCATCATAGATAAACCGATAAACCATGTATGAGAAAATAATTCAAAATTAATGCACAATGTTAGTGTAGTTGTAGGTCATGTGTAGCTTCAAATAAAAAACTAAAAAGATATTTCCATCGATTCATGGCTTTCTAATTAAAATGAACGAATAAATCAGCTAAGAAGTAGGTTAAATTTTAATTTTGAGTTAGGCCCATGTCCTTTTTAAAAGGACTATACAATTTTCAAAATGAGAACACACTATACAAGGGACATTTTCATACTTGAAAAATGAAAAAGTGGATCCAGAGTTATAATGGGTTCCTGCCATAATCAGGTCACAACACCATGCAACCAAGACCAAAAACCCGACAAGCTGGACATTACCCAATCCCCGGTCTAAGAAGCGTGGGGTTAGTATTACTCGTGTCCTTCTAAATTAATTATTTTCAAAAATTGCATACGTAGCACACGTGGATGAGACACACACACATATATGTAGGGATGTACACAAACCGGGCTAGCCCGGTTAACTCGCTTGACTCGGCTCGACCCGAAACTGAGTTTAGGCCGGGATGGGCCATTTTCTTCAGGCTGAGTTCAAACATGTCCCAGTCTGGCCCGACTCGGTTGTTTATATATATATATATATATATATATATATATATATATATATATATATATATATATATATATCCTAATAATTTAAGACAAGTGAGAATACCGTCCGTCCTTTTGTAGATGGAGCAGACCCGAAATCGGCCCGAACTTGGCCCGAACTCGCCCTATTGCTGACCGGGACAAACTTGGGCTGGATGAGTTGGCTCAACGACTGGGCTGGGCTGGGTTGAGCCTAGTTCGTCTCGGATCGACTTGTGTACACCCCTACATATATGGGTGTAATGCCCTTAAAATCGGAGGTCGAGCAAAGATCAACTCTCGAGTTCCAACGCATCACTTCTACAACATAGATTATGATGATTATTATGAGTGCATTCGAACATGAGTGAGATTATACTAAAACAACATATCATACTCCGGAGTTAATGTAATTTGATAAGTGGAAGACTAAAATAAATGCATTTAATTATGGAAACATTTCACAAAATTTGAAATATGACTATGAAACCGGGCTAAATATATACATGTGTTATTTCTAACCATATAAATACAAGAATTAAATGTGTTCGACTAAATAAGTATCCTAGTAATCCCTGCGCATCGGTATGAGATTTACATAGATCTGCCCGATAGCTGAATATAGGAGAATCCTTCCTCCTGGCCCACGAAGTCCAACTCTATTGTATAGACCTCGCCATCACCTGCATCTAAACCAGAGTTTGGGTGATGTTTAAAATACCATCATAGGTGGGAATGAGTAGTTAATTCAGTGAAACTATAAAGCAAAGGTTAACATGTTATCAATTCAGTCAACCAGTAATGATAAAACATTGTAACAATCAGGTCCTAATTACTCTTGTTAATGCAATAATGATATGCGATAATGATACATGCCCTCGTCTGCACTCCCTCAGCGACATCGTCTCACAATTGCACATGACAAACTCCCTATACGTGCGCTTCCTCGCCAAAGCACATGCAATGCGGTGCATGGTCGTGTAAACCACGTAATTTATTTAGGTTTATTCCTATAGCAGATTCGGGAAGCTAAGGTACCTCCCTTATATCATTTACCCAAACAATGATCCATCTAAGGTTGTCAATCCTAATTAATCATATATGATAGGCAAGTTCGCTAGTTAATCCTGTAGGTTTCTATGGGAGGCACATCACCTCAGTGTAGTCTTAATTCACACTTAAGGTCACTACGAGAGACTCGTCACCTGATTGTAGACCTATTTTATACTTAAGGTCACTACGGCAAGGATCGTCACCTTAGTGTAGTCTTACTGTATACTCGAGGTCACTGCGGGAAAGGCTCGTCATCTTATCGTAAGCCGACAGCTCGAATACAGTGTCCCATACCACTGTATTCGGCTCACGAGTTTGGATTGCTCACTGGTCACTACGGGGAGGCTCGTCACCTTAGCGTAGGCTGACAGCTCGACCACGGTGGTTCCATACCACCATGTCCGGCTCATAAATCTTAGCAGATCGAGGTATCAAGGTTAAATGTACTTTTCACTTGTGAGTTTGGTACCTTAAGTTCAAGCAGTAGCGTCCATACATGATGAACATACATTGGCTCAATCAGGTTACTTGACAAGCTCAACTGGTACGAGCGTACATTGAATTAATCGACATGGACCGCATGTGCACTCCTCGTGGCCTAGCCACTGTCGATAATCAGCGTACGACTCAGATTTCTCTAATGTAGCCATCGTGGCTAAAACAGTTCGACCACCATTCATAAACTATTACCAATTGCCTGGATCGCATCGTAGCCTCAATCATACTTCAAATACAATAGACATTCATCTATGTTAGTCAAAATAGTATGTAGCAACCAATTCAAATATAAATCTTATATAAGCATTTTAACGAACACATAGAGTACATGTTATCATACATAGGCATTCATCCATAAATCACTTAGTAGCAAGATAGATTACATAAAGAAAACTGTAACTATAGACAAGATAATTGAGAATCCCATCTCAATGGCCTCATTAAATACATTTCAGTAAGCATTTACTCATTCAGGCATTTTATCAAACACTTAGGCTACCCTTTACCCAATATATGAACTAGGTTAATTAGTTACGGCATATATTATAGAAAATCATCACACATAGTGATCAGAATACCGATGATAACCATGAATCCTACGTTTACAGTCATGACAAACACAAATCATAATTTCATATTCATTCGTTGATTTCAAAAAATACATGGAATGCATCTTTGTATGCAACATACTTCGCTTATGTATAATATATACAAAGCATTGTTACTAGGATCACATGGCAACAATCAAGTTAGACATAAATCATTAGCTGACATTGAAAGCCTTGAAAACCATAACCTAGGCATTTATAGTCTGCACCTTTCACCGGTAGACTCGTAACAAACTTAGTTCGAACACTAACTCTTTGTCTACGGCACAATAACAACCTATATTATAAAATAGGTTAGCTATTTCACCATTTACTCTATTTGAATCCCTAAAACAGATTAGGGTTAGGATTTCTTACCTGAAAATGGAATCGGAATCACCAATATAGCGACATGGAAGCGGTGGTTAAGCACGTGGAGTGGTGGGATCGAATCTCAGAAACAAACCCTCACTCTCTCTCCCTCTCTCACTTTCTCCTTCTCCTTTCTCTCTCTTCTCTCTCATAGGGTTTGAAATTCGTATGGAATGAGAGAGGGGAGGGTAAAGGACCTTATATAGGCCCAAAACTGATGGAAATGGCCCTAGGGCCATGGTATACTTAGGTTATAGCCAAAGAGTGACTGTTTCGATCCAACGGATTTGATTCGGAGGCCCCATTTCTATGTACGGTCAGGAGTAAGCCCCCCTAACGATGGATCTAAGCCAGGTTAAGATCTCGGTCCGATCGGATCAGTGGATCGACCGTGGGGGACCAGTTTCAGTTCAATGGTCACCGGTATTCGATCATGGCCACAAGTGCACTGACATGTGTTGAAAATTTTTCCTGATCTAAGGTTGTAATTGGGTTAGATTCTGATGGTCTAAATCCTTAGATTTAGCCTGCAAGCGAATGACTCAATTCACTTAAGTTTCAGTTTATTTTCTATAGATATTCGCGTTTCTCACACACTTTGCTCTGGGCTTAAGTTGTGCGTTTCTTGATACCTTTAGGACTTGATTTCTGAGATGATTTTCAAGCCCAGTAAGGCAGTCATAACTGTATAGTTTTGCGGTAATTGAACTTTTGACGCGCGGTTCAGGTCTGATACAGAGTTTCAAGATGTTCTCGAGAGCAACTGGGTTTTGAGATTGATCTTAGATTTCTAGGTAATGTTGGGTTAGTGATTCTAAGGGTTTTAGGTCTTCTAGTTTATATAGAAAGTGTTTCAAGCTAAATCCATTGATTGTTTGGTTTAGTACTTAACCAAATTCCGTCCTAATTACGACAGAATAAGGTCCTAGAGCAGTTCTATGCCCTTTTTTGACACTTTTAATTAGTATATTATTTTAATTAGTTTTTTAATATTTCATCATCAAGTTCACTTCATATCCAATAAATTTCATTAGATTTCATGTTATAGAAAAATTCTAAAAACTCTAAAAGCAGCAGTTGTGCAAATTAATGATTTTCAAACAATTGTCACAGCGACCTATAGTTAACTATATTAAAATTTTTATTATATTTTACTTATTTTTATATGAAACTATACTTATCAAGCTTTAATTTAAATTTTAAATCACCTAAATTGGAGTTATAACGAGGGAGATATGACTTTTTGAAATTGGACTAAAATTACAGAAAATGGGGCAAAAAACGGGCCGCCCGGCTCGCTGGACGGCGAGGCCTTTCCGTTTTGGCGATGCCATCGCCGACCGCTGGACATTGGGGCGATGGATCGCCCTAGGGGTGATGCTATCCCCCTCCCCCCCGGGGTGCCGGATATGTGTGGGACCCACCTTGGATCCCCCCGATTTGCGTCGTTTGGGCTCCTAAGTCTGTTTAATGTGGTTTCACCACCTGATATTTAAAATAGCTGTATTTTACAAACCAGAATGAGTTATTCAACGTGCAATATATGATTTTAAGGTAGGAGAAGCTACTCTATTTAAATTACCTATTTATTTTTTCAGATTCCATAAGAATAATGGCCTAAAATCCATTTTTATTTATGTATTTACTAGTATAGTAAATTTAAGTTTAAGTATTGTTCTCCATCATTTAAGTATTATGATTAGTGTCTACTATGAAAGTACTTAGAAAATTTTAAAGAATAAGGTGGTGAAATGTGAGATTTTGAAAGAAATGGGGTTGAAAAGGATTTTAGACTTTGGGATTGAGTTTTGAGAAGTTAATAAGGTGTTATGATCAACTCATTACCCAAGGATGTCTAACTCCAGGCTGACAAAAATTCGGGGTGTTACAATGGGAAATGGTTCTACGCGGTCTAGCTTATGGGAACTTCCCATGAGGTTGAGCTGTATGGGCCTCGCCGTGATGCGTGTCAAAAATCAACACCGTGCATTTGATGAGTCCCCTTAAAATTATGGGATATCCCAAAAATCAACCGTATACGGAACTCAGGTGGGCCATACCATCTAAAATCATGTGAAGATATGCCTAAAACATATAAAATCACTTAGTGGGGTCCACCTGGAATTTGGATGCGTCTGAAACTTGGCTTGACCTATCATCCAAGTGGGACACACATAATGGACGGGCTGGATTTGTGAACCACATCTCGGTGGGCCAAAAAATGATTATGAATTTTTAATGGGAGGGTAACCCCTTTCAACTTTTGTGTGTGGTGTGGCTCACACAAGTCATGGATTGACTTGATTTTTAAGCCCGGGGCCCACCATAGAATGGTGCATTTGACTGATGGGGTAGATGTTCGACACGCATCATGGTGGGGCCCACACAACTTGACCTCATGGGAAGTTTCCCTCAGCTTGATCGCGTAGAACCTTTTCCCATATATAGCGGTTAGGCTCAGGGGAACTTCCCACGAGGTTGAGTTGTGTGGGCCTCACCATGATGTATGTCGAGCATCACCGTGCATTTGATGGGTCTACTTTAAATAATGGGATATCCTAAAAATCAGCCATATATGGAACTCAAGTGGGCTATACCGTCCAAAATCATGTGAAGACTTGGCTAAAACGTATAAAAGCACTTGGTGGGGCCCACCTGAAATTTGGATGTGACTGAAACCTGGTCTGATGCCTCATCCAAGTGGGACACACATAATGTATGAACTAGATTTGTGAACCAGTTCTCAGTGGGCCTAACAAATGATTATGAATGTTTTAATGGAGGGCAACTCCTCTCAACTTTTGTATGTGGTATGACTCACACAAGTCACAGATTGACATGAGTTTTAAACCCGAGGCACACTATGGAATGATGCATCTGACTAATGGGGTAGATGTTTGACACGCATCATGGTGGGGCCCATGGGAAGTTTCCATGAGCTCGCATAGAACCTTTTCGAGATATATATATATATATATATATTAGGCTTAATTTGATTTGAGAGCTAGACTCTCTACAGTAAGGCCCACGGAAGCGGATTAGCGGTTACGTGTCGTGCAAAGACGAGCACTAACGCTCCTTGAGCTCTCCTTGAGCTCCGAGTTGTATGAACGGTTCACAGGAGATCAAAGTTACATGGCCCCATAGTGATGTATTTATTATATCTACACCTGTCATCTACTTTTAGAGATCATTTTAGAGCGTTATCCAAAAATTAATCATATCCAAAGATCATATGGACCACACCAAAAATAGCAGTGAAGATAATGATTTTTGCTGTTAAACAATTCGTAGGGCCCACCATAACGTTTATTTTCCATCCAATCTGTTCATTAGGCCGCAAAAACCTGAATGAACAGGGGAAATTTTTTCCATATTTATCCAAAACTTCTGTAAGCCCAAAAAGGGTTCCAATGGTAGACGTTCAATCCCCCACTGCTTTTTTCAGTGTGGTCCACTTGATAGTTATATCTGTCTTATTTTTCATCTCAAGCCTTAATACAAGCTAGTCAAATGAATGGACGGTTTGGATATAACACATACCTCATGATCAGACACACAAAACTTGCTGACGTCAATACAGTAGCTATATATCTGGTGTGAAGTACACCAGCCAATCCGCTTCCAAGGCCCACATAGTGCACGGTTCAGATCAATTTATAACGTACCTTCAGCGTAATAAAGTCAGGCACTAACGACATCAAGCGACTTAGAAGCGTCGTGATTGGTGACATGAAAGTGGGGTCCACTTGAAGGAAAACAAAACAGCTCACAACACACCTGGCTTGTATTAGTAGAATGTCATGTCGTTGTCATCTAATCCAACTATCGTGATTCCTCTTGGAGTGATATGCTTAGACGCTTGTATGGAATAAAAAGTAGCAAGCGCCCTGATTGGGTTTCTGCAGTGGGACCCACAAAGCACAAAGGTGTACTACATGTCCGTTTTCTCAATGTGGGCCCACCATAGCAATGTGTGCACCTAAATAGCCTATCTAGCTACGTCTTTCTTTTTTAGGTTAGATAGAATGCACCCCATACGTATCCCTACAGAATATGTTTGGACTTGATAAATGGCCCATATTATTTTTGGCCTATGCATTTTTACAGTGCACGTTACCTGATAAACAGTCCAGATCTCTGACATGCATACCATCCAACGGTGGAAACCAGGCTGCGGATGATAGCTGTGATGCGGGTCCACATTCTACCAAAACAATTTTTTTTTTTTGGATGCGTCTGACCTTATCACAGACCAAGATGGCATGGTTGTGGGCCCCACCGTAGCCATGCAAGCAACAGACCAAGACGCTTCTACTCCTCTCGTGAGTGTCCTCTACCGTAATTGAACGTTGGAATAATTGAAGGGGAGAGAATCGTCCTCAATTGGCCGTTGAATTCCAGATCAGTTCGTTTTGCTTCTGTCGCCACTTAGCTTGCCAGCATATGTCGCTTCATTGTGGCCCACATTCTGAAATGGTCGATGATCTAAAACCGTCCATATTGTCCGTATTACGATATATAGTTTATTTCCCAGTAGTTACTTTTCACTGATGATCCTGACTTTTGGTCCTTGGAGTTGAATTTGACACATTGAAGAATGTTCTAAATTCCAATTACGTAGAAGGTGGTCAGAATCAACATTTCAGGTTAAGTTTCTTAATGTAGACTGCATTGCAAAGCATCGAGATCATGGACGGTTACGATCACATGACTATCTTTACATGTGGGCCCCAGTGAGGCTTTACATTCTGGCAATCCTCAGTCGTGCTCAGTCGCGACAGAGGCAAAAAGAGCTCATTTCTAATTCCAATTAGAGGAAGTTGTTGCTGATTCCTTCATAAAAAAGTCCGCATTGTTGGCGTTTCCTGCGTTTTGTTACAGGAGAAAAACCTCTATACACTGGCACGTGATAAACCGTACGCTCGCAGGCAACTCTGTATATGTGTCATGCATTTAACTTAATCCAAACCGTTCAAATCGTGGCCCACATATATATGAGTAAGCTAAAAATCAAATAGAAAGAATGATTCCACCTGGCCCATAATGGACTGATAAAATGATAGATGGTCAATAGTCTAAATTCAACAAAAAATGAGTGACCAGAACTAGAGCTTAGAATCATAAGATCAATCCAATTTCAGGACATAGCTCATCCAAAGTGGAGCCAACCAACTTAATGGCTTGGATTTAGGTAATCATATGCTATGTATGTTGTGGATAAGTGCATGATCATGGCTAACCAACATCCTATCCATTGATATTTCAATCGGACTGGATAAAAGCGACATAGGAGTCCAAGGTAGGATATGAATGATACAGTAAGCCATGGTTTAGGATAATACAATTATGGTAAGCCACCAACTAGTGGGGCCAACTAAGTAGATAAATCCCTTTTAAAAATTTTAGGGTTTAGTTTTCACTTAAAAACAAAAGTGATAATATGATATTCATATAGCACCTGTGATTGGTGGTGTTTAAACTTGCTTGGCTATTATAGACTGGATAACGATTGAGAAGTCACCATGTGTAAGTATATTTGTTCAAATGCAGGAAAGAAATATACTCGTTGGAAAAAATTACAGATGATACTCAAAGCCATATGCACCGCTAAAACTTAAAAGGTAGTCATCTCTTACATAATACGTTAGTCTTCTCTTACATATTACGTGATCGACAAACTCAAGCATATATAACCCTCATATATTGTAAAGAAAGTTTCACGAACTTGCCATTGTTAGACTTTCTGTAGGCTCTTGTGCAAGTCTCGTTGTCTCTTAGAAAGGTTTAACAGTAACACTCAAAGATTGAGTTTACCACCATACGCTAATACATTCACATATAAACTTTTAACTCTATATTTCTTATCTCCTTCATCCTTCATGAATGTCTATTAGTTTCTTATCTTAATTTCATCTACTTTTGACCAATGTTATGTTGTAGCTAAATTAGAGTTCTTAGTTTCTTAGCTTAGTTTCGTTATTGTGTATGTTGCGAGATGTCTTAAATCTGAGTCCATTCGCAATCGAGATGTGAAAGGGTCCTTTCGCAACTGGGATGCGAAAGGAAAGTTTCCTAAACTATAAATAGGTATTCCTAGGGCTTTTCTATTGTATGAGAAATAATTCTAAGGTTTTCTAAAGGGGTTATAGGAAAATTAAAGGGTGTAGCAAGGGTGAGATTCGAGGTTGTTCGAATCAGGTAAGTCCTCTCTCTCTGTAATTTCTATTTTCATAGTGGAGATCTGTCACTTTGTGCCGTGGTTTTTTCCTGCAAGGGTTTTCCACGTTAAATCTGGGTGTTCTCTGTGTTCTCTTGTGTGCTTGGTGCCATTGTATTACCATCCTAGATCTAGATCTGTGTGATTCCACAGGGCAAAATTCCCAACAAGTGGTATCAGAGCGAAGTTGGGGCACAGATTTGAATCTGAGGGATTAGTAATAATGGCGATTGCTAGGTATGAGTTTGAGAAGTACTCAGGGAAAAATAATTTTGAGTTATGGAAGGTTAAGATGATTAGTCTGTTAACCAAGCAAGGCGAGGATGGTGCTCTTGAGGAGCGGAAGTCTACTATGAATGATGCTGATTGGAATACTCTTGATAGAAAGTTTTTTCATCGATCCATTTATGTCTCACGAATGGGAAGTACTTCAAAAGGTGGAACTACAGTGGATGTAGCGGATTCCACCTCTGTACGTGTGTGGCATGTTGGGCATGGTCACATGAGCGGGCAGGGTAGGAAGGCTGAGACGCGCGGACAGAGATACAGAGTAGGTGAAGCAGCCACCTGTGAGAAGAAACACACGGCATAATCGCGGAATATCGGTGAGGTACATGGACGACTTGAATATCGTAGGAGTATTCATCTTCTATTCAGATGGCTCTAGGTGAGCATGGTACTAAGAAGTAAAAGGTGACTATGAGCGATGTGATGGATTCGTTGTACCAGACCGACATATGGGAGCTGGTGGAGCTTCCAGTGGGCTGAAAAGTGGTTGGATGCAGGTGGATCTTCAGGAGGATACAACATAGATACAGAGCGAGGTTGGTGGCGATGAGTTATGCTCAAGGACAAGGGATCGGCTTCTCAGAGATATTCGCGCCGACGGTATAGCAGGTGTCTATTAGATCAGTGATTGGCGCTGGTTGGCCAATGTGATCTTGAGCTGGAAGGAAGGATGTGGAGTCTGCACTTCTGCAAGGAAAAGTGAAGAGCAGACCTACATGAAGCAACCAAAGCGGTTTGAAGTGAAAGGAGCTGAGAAAAGACTTTGCAGGAGGTCGTTGTTCAGCCTGTTGCCTAGGCAGTGGTTTGATTCCTTCATGTTGGGTCAGGTATTGTATGTTGATGACGTGTGGATCGCCAATTGTGACATATTTGAAATCACTGTACTAAAGACTCGGGACATTCAGGATGAATGATCGGGGGGTTGCAAAGATAGTTCTCAGCATTGAAACTGAAGGAGGAGTAGGCTTTGGTAATCACAGGAGGAATACCTTGTGTGTAGGTATTGATCAAGGATGTGATGGGCCAGGTAAAGCCAGAGAGCGTTCCCTACGCGTCTCTCCTCAAGTTTTCCTCAGAACATGTCTTAAAACAGATGAGAAAAAGCAGGATATCTCATGAGCCTTATTCGAATGCGGTTAGCAGTGTATGCCATGGTCTGGTTTAGACCGATTATTTCACAGGCTATCAGTGTTGTGAGCAAGTACCCCGGCAAGCAATATCGGGTTGCGGTGAGATGGTAAGAAGACTATGTTTTTCTTTTTTGAGAAGACAGGAGCAAAGGTGGTTGAGCACGTGGATCTTTGTCTGTGAAACTTCTCTGAGCTTGGCGATGCGGAAAAGAAGGACGGAGTGTGCACAAGAAGCTATGATGTGATGCAAAAATAAGAGAAGAGATCAAGAAGCTACACGGTTGAAGATTGAAGATATGGTGGAGATTATTACGAGATGTCTTAAATCTGAGTCCTTTCGCAACCGAGATGCGAAAGGGTCCTTTCGCAACTAGGATGCGAAAGGAAAGTTTCCTAAACTATAAATAGGTGTTCCTAGGGATTTTCTATTGTATAAGAAATAATTTTAAGGCTTTCTAAAGAGGTTCTAGGGAAATTAAAGGATGTAGCAAGGGTGAGATTCGAGGTTGTTCGAATCGGGTAAGTCCTCTCTCTTTGTAATTTCTATTTTCATAGTGGAGATCTGTCGCTTTGTGCCGTGGTTTTTTCCCGCAAGGGTTTTCTATGTTAAATCTGGGTGTTCTCTGTGTTCTCTTGTGTGCTTGGTGTCATTGGATTACCATCCTAGATCTAGATCTGTGTGATTCCGTAGGGCAAAATCCCCAACAGTGTAGTGCATTGTTGAAGCATGCCAGTAGGTTAAATATTCATGACATCGTCATTGGATCCCCAGAATATAAAGTTCTTACTTGGTATATCTCTAATCACATCTTACTAACCTTTTACACCACGACCATCTTATGACTATCTGATATTTTCCATGACTGTTCAGGTGTAGACCATGATTATCAAGCTTACGACTATTTTTTGCTAGCATTGGCTATCAGAGGCAATCTTTTTGCTTATTTACTTTTCTTCTTTACTGATTATACTACATTAATGTTTTGATTAATAAAATAGGTGATCAAGCATCATTTTTATTTATTTATTCATCTCAAGACATGGCTATAAAATAAAATAGGTGTGTTGTGAGCTATTTTGTTTTCAATGATGTTTTGATTAATAGGTGATCAAGCATCATTTTATTTATTTATTAATGTTTTGATTAATAAAATAGGTAAACAAGCATTGACTTGATAGTACCCCACTTTTAAGACATGGCTAAACATTGACTTGACTTCTCCAAAGCCCCACTTAGAGTGCAACTAATGGACCAAATCAGGCCACAATCGGACCATCGCTCTCGTAATTGCATGACCTATTTTGGTTAAAACTCAATACCCCCCACGAGTAGTCGATTCTGATTAAAACCAACTACATCATGACCGATTTTGATCAAAACTTGCCATTCTATGGCCGGCTCCTGTCATATGAAGTGCCAGACCAATCATAACTTCACTATCCAACATCCTTGCTTAAGTTTTTCCTAAACTCATGCCATGATAACTCACCAGTATTTAATCCAAGGCTAGGGAAGACTGAACCCGGCCTGAGCCTACTTGGACACTTATTGTCACGCCCCAGGCTCAGTAACTGAACTCATAAGGAACCCGATGGCCGGTTCTGGACACAACAGCCTTCGTAGTACCCAAGTCTTGGTTCTTGAGGCAGGTTCCGATCATGGGGTCTTACATGGAGGATTTTCATAACTGTATATCCATTATAATACGAATATACCCAAGATCACAACAAGTAAATCTCAGAAATAACAAAGGCACACATTGCGAAATCTACTATGAATCTGAACTTTAAATACAAGGCTGAAAGGAAATACATCAGATGACAAAAGAAGGAAAGAAGATCTGCAACACCGGGTCCTCGACTCAACTCCTATCGAAGCTCTACTGCTACGACGCCGACCTAGGATCTCCTGCACTCATCAATCGAGCATAAGCTTATAGAAAGCTTAGAGGGTGGTGAAAGTGTGTGATAATGGTGCGCAGAAGAATAATAGGAGATACAGAAGAAAAATATGATCAATGCCAATAGTACTAGCCTTACCAAGGTTAAGCCATGAATGAAGGAAGCCATACCAAGGTTATGCAATGCAACAAGGTTTATACAACAAACACCAATGCAATACGAAGTGATGCCAATGCTTATAAACATATCACATATTCAATACAGTTCCATCATACGAAATATCATCGAGGTCTGATACACTACAGGATGATTGCCACTGTCAAGATTACACAATCAACAAGCATAAGAGATCACACTACTCGCCTATAGACAACCAATCACCAGAAAGGCTCGACGGTAGTGGACCCATTCACGAGTTGGTCAGACTCAACCTAGTCATGCCCTCTCACTTAGGCGGATAAGGCTACATCCCATCTCAACCGACTACATAACAGTGAGAGACGTGGCCTAATGGTGTAAAGCACTCAGGCGGTTATGATTTTCACTCAGTCACGATGTTGAGGTATCTTTTAGGTACCTTGAAGGTTTAAGGGCTTTCACCTAGGGATATCGTATACACCTAAATGCTCAAATGGTATATTTTCGGTGTCCACATACAACCATCCACTAATATACCAGTGGAGGCAAGGCCCTGATGAAGTAAGGGTGATAATGTCCATGAGATGCGATGCCAGATGCATGAGGCACACATACTAATCATGCACTAGCTCCATTTAGTATCATATCAACCTAATGCCCACACATAAATGAAATCCAATCACTTAATGTTGCATATGCGTTATGAGGGTGTGCCATACGACAATGATGACTTGGAACATACTCCTTCCTAAGGAGTGAATCTGGTCTAGGTACTTAGACAATTAATCTAAGGAACAAACCTTTAGTGGGGCCCAATACTTTGGGGTAGCCCACAAGGCAAAGAAGGGTCATATATAATCCTAAAGGAATAAGCGGTCCTATTAAGGGTCCAAGGTGGGGCTTCGACCACCTATAATAGCCCCATAGGCCTACCTTAGGGCCACCAAGGAGGATATCTAACCTCAACTGGATCCCAAAGGGGCAGCTTGTTACTACTCAAATATAAAGCAAGGCCTAAGGCAATCCATGGCCTAGTGAGCTATACTCAAAGCCCAACTCATAGGCAATATGGTGAGCCATCAAGCAAGGTTTGAGCTCTACCATAAAGGTCATAAATCCACATATTGTGGTGGGCCTAGTGGGCAGCTCGATAATCCAATCAAATGGCAATTTCTATGCTTTATCCAAGTGAGTTGGTCCTCACAACTTGGCCCAAGTACAAGGTTATTTGGTGGGCAACCAAGGGCCCAACTATTTGCACATTATGGCCCTTAAACCCATCACAATAAGTAGTGAGATACAGGCCCAAAAGTCAAGGGACCTAACTAGAAGATTCCAAGATAAATGGGCCTACAAAGTCTAACTAAAACTGTGAACATAGATACAAAATAAAATCTAATTGAGGTGTGCATCCAAGTAAACATAAATGAAACCCAAAGACATTTCAGAGAATGACAATCTTATGTGTATAATCCATCCTTAATCTGGTGGGCCATGCACCAAAACAGGCTATTAGGGGCAGCCAGTTTGGACCCATTGCTGAATTTTCAGCCCACCTATTTTTGGGCCTGCTGGAACTCAATAATAAATAATATAAATTAGGTATATGTTCCCTGGTGACCCACATATATCTCTGTGGGTCCCACCAGATGGAAATACTGGATTACACACGTAAAATAGTGGACCATGCTACTGGAACGAAAGTCTAGTAGTGGTCCAATGGGCCTGGGCATCCTAAGGGTAAAAGGACCTATGGGATTGGGAAATTGGCCCAAAACTCATCCAAATGGGTCCTAAAAATGAATGCCACTGAAGGAGATGGCCATGACCCACATGGACCATAAATTGATGGATGGTGGGGATAAAAAATACATCAATGGCGGGCCCATAAGGAGGGGTTGTTTTGACAAGAAAATAAATGCGTTTTATTTGAGAAATTATCTCATTCACTTAATTATGAACAAAAGAAAATCATGATGATAATCACATCATTTATTTGTTCCAAGTTCTTTTACATCATTCTCTCCTTTGATTCCAAATAAAATATTTAGAATTATAATGTAAAATAAATATTTGGTAGCAACATGATGCATAAATGTATCAAGCATTAAGACACTATACCAAATGATGTGCTAAAAGCCATTGTGCACTATCAAAAGCCATTGTGCCATTGTCAGAAGCTATTGTGCGCTGGCAAAGGCTACTATGCACTGGGAGAAGCCATTATGCGTGGGCACTGTTATGTGTAGGCAATGTTGTGCGCTGGCTCTTATTGTGCGCTGGCTCTTGTTGTGTGCTAGCACCATTACGTGCTGCACAACGCCCGTTCCACACAATGGGTACGGACTCTACCTCTCCTCTTTCACAATCTTCTCCTTCTCTGTGATTGGAGGCTAATGACCCCTTAGGAGGGGTCATGAGGTATTTATAGTCCTCTCACACGTGCGAATATGCCACGTAGGCATTGTGCTGCATCCCTTTGTGCGGTTTTTATTGAACGGTCCTCACTAGTTTCATTGCGCGGACTGCTTTGTGCGAACTTCTCTGTACTTTGCAGTCCCCTTTTATGCGGTCTTCACTGTGTGATCCCCTTTGTGCGGTCTTCATTGTGCGATCCCTTTCATGCGGTCTTCACTGTGGGATCCCCTTTGTGTGGTTTTCACTGTGCGATCATTTCTCCACAATGATCATTTCCGCATAATGATCATTTCTGCACAACAATCACGTTCGCACAACAATAACTTCCACACAACAATCTGCGCACGATGAGTTGCGCACAATGAATCTTTCTGCTCTCTTTTCTCTCTTTTTTATGCCTAAAAAAATGCCCCCTTGATCCAATATTTTTTATTTTTATATCTACAAAATAAACAATGTAGGATCTATAAAAATTCATTCTAACTACTATTTTCTTTGCTTTCCTTTATTGTGTGCATCATTAATCCCTTTGGCACTGCTATTTTCTTTGTTGTGCGCTCACTGATCTGCATACAACATATCCGTACATCCATTTCCGCACAATAGTTACCGCACAATGGTTACTGCACAATGGTTCAGTCCTTGCTTATAAGTACAAGACTTATCTTCTTCTCCACCACTTCATTTCCCTGTTGCTTCATACTATTTTTGCGCCAAGCTATTTTTATGCCATCATCATTGTGCGCCAACATCGTTGTGCACCACACAATAACTATCCCGCACAACACCTGTCCCACACAATGGGACCTAGTGCATAACACCTCTCTGTACTTAGTTAATTCTGAGAACAAGGATAGGTAGCGCAAATGCCTGTATGTACTCAGTCAATTCTGCGCACAAGGATAGGTAGCGTACAACGGCAAAGCACACAACCCTTTGCACACAATCCTTTACGCACAATGACTTTTACTTAAATACACTTTTGTACTTCAAATTTATTTATCCCTTTTCTCAACAATCTTTTATACTTGCCTTTCTTAACTTAATGAACCTTTCTTCCTGAATTTAATTTTATTCACCGACTCCTATATAGATTTCCAATGGCAAGCTTAAAAAGGCCTCTCGTCTCCCCAAGTACTGTTGGGTCCTCTGACTCATAACCCGCTGAGATCCACAGTCAGAAAAGGCCCTGATCTTCTGAAAACTACGCTTCCTTCTTTAAAGAGTGGACTCCTATCATTATTAATTTCGTCGACCGCATCTAACGCCTATCTGAACAGATTTGCATGGTCATATTGATGAAGGAGATAGAAGGACCCCCTATTTCAGGACAAGAGTCTGATTGGTTGAAATGCACAACCAATTTTTGCACAGATGACACCCGTCCTTCTGCTACCGAGGCTTCTCCTGCTCCAAGCACTTCGAAGCAAATAAAAGAAAAGAGCAAAGATGAAGTCTTCCAAGAAAAAATTCGAGAACATAATCAGAGGCGTTTCCAAAATGCCTGGGATTCAGTCAAGCTGAATGCCGAGGCCATTAAATTTCGCAATCCTTATAAGGTTGAAACTATTGCTCTTCCTCTGCAACTTCAACGCCATCGATCCATTCTTCAGAGTCAACCGACTGACTATATGACACAAATAAGACTTCTGTAAGTGTCAAATTGGGTGATCAAAGAGCCATAAATCCTCGAAGGCTATCTCATAGATAAAGGCTTAACCTAAAAGATAGGGCAAATAAGATATATGCACTTCCTCACACCATGTTATAACGCTCACTCCTTATATTTCACTTATTTCTTTGAAACGATTCAACGATGTTTCCAGTATCGCGACTCCTAATGGGGCAAAGAAGAATTTAGGACCCGGGGTCTTTGGACTGGTCATCCATACTATAGCGTATGGGCCAAAGCAATCTTAAAGAAGTATGAAGATGTCCTTATGGCAACAAACATATATTATGCCATAGAAGCCACCTCGAAATTCTTTCAAAAGGACACAATGATTTATAAGGGCTTTCTGAAATACTGGTCTTCCACTACAAATTCTTTCCATCTTCCAGTAGGGGAAGTAAGTATCACCTTATGGGATCTCTATAGGATGGCCAACCTACCTATCTCTGGATCTTTCCTCGATGAATATGTTCCTTCGAATGAAGAATTTGCTTATATTCCCCCTAACAGAGTGCCCAAAATTACAGCATCAACCATCTTGTTCTTCTGCAAAACATCTTATTTCGCTGATGTTCATAAGATTTCTCCTCTTCAATGGCTCTCGCATTTTTCCTGATACTTGGTGTAAGTATTCTAACACTTTTCTTCCTTTTCAGACAATACTCACTTATAAATATAAATTGCTCATTCCTTCCTGTCACACCCCAAACTCGGAAACCGGGCTCACAAAATTTTCGATCGCCGAATCCGGCGCCGATAGCCTTTGTAGAACCCAATTCTCGGCTCCTCGCTCCCATTCGCCAGGTTCCGATCCTGGGATGCTACGAGGAGGATTTTCAACGTCAGTTTGATTCGTAATAAGCATAACTAATGGCATAACCCACAAACAATAACCAAGAACTCCATTACATTTTCACTATGACCAAAAACTTTACATGTATAATGAGCATAAAGGGAAATACAATGGTAAAGAATAAAAAGACTCCAAAACGATCTACAACGTGCTCCTGCCTCAACGCTGCTGCGAACCAACGTCACCTGCACGCAACAGTCGTGCATAAGCTTATAGAAAGCTTAGAGGGTGGTGAAAGTGTGTGCGCAAGGTAGTAATATGAACATAGAATATCAGAGTAATGCAAAATATGCAGATGGATCCATAATATCATGAGCCGTACCAAGGCTATGCGATGCAAGACATGAATGGTATCGGCCATCCCAAGGCCATGTGATGTGCAATGCAACTCAAGTATACAGATCCTCATCTATGTTCACACATCAATACAGCTCAAATATGGGATATCACCGGGGTCTAGTATACTCTAAATCAGATTACCGCCACATCGCGCGCAACAAGGTAAGTGGAAGAGACCTCACTATCCGTCTGCCAATATCGGGCGTGACTCATCGATAGCGGACCCATTCCTCGAGCTGGTCAAACTCAGCCTAGCATTGCCCCCTACTCTCGGGTGGATAAGGCCGCACCCCCTTCCAACCGACCACGACACAGTGGAGAGCGCAACCGTCTGGTAATCGGCACTCAACGCTCATCTACCCACTCGGTCTAGACGTTGGAGTAACCTCTTGGTACCATAAGGGTTTAGGGACTTTCACCCAGGGATATCAATAGCACCCCATGTAGATTTTCGGTATCCAATCCTGCTAACCACGATGCGTCTGTGGAGGCTACGGCCCTGATGTTGCTAGGGCGTACAATAACCATGTCACACAAATGCGAAATGCATGATTCACACTATCCAGTCATGCAACAAATCTTGCGCATATCGTGCGTTCATGTAGGGCAACACCACCTAACCAGGAGCTCATAAAAAACCTGCCCGAAGGCATATGCTATGATCAGTCAATCCTCATATCAAGCATACATATGATGCGTATGATCATGAGTCATGAAACTATACTAAACATGTAAGTGAGTGATGAACTATTCTTACAACGCAGATGGGCCTAGACGGCCTATACACAGTAGTACGGCTCAGTAATGGGCCCTAAGGAGAGTCGTAATGTGGACATCCAACCAACATTACACTCGCAATGTGGACGTCAAACCCACGTTGTTTCCCAGGCACGATCTTCTTAAACATCACTACATAACCTGTATTGGGATTACACATTGCAATGGACCTTAGGTTCATCCCATTGGGCCTTACATATATATCAAATGGGCCATATCTTATGGGCCTTTTATTCATCAGATGGGCCACATAAATGGGCCACACCAATGGGTCTTGTGTGCATTGCAATGGGTCATAACCCGTGGGCCTTGGAGTATATCAAAATGGGCCTAAGCACATGGCTTTATACATATCAAATGGGCCTAACCCATAGGCCTTATACAACTTGAATGGACCTAAACCCATAGGCCTTATATGAATCAAATGGGCCTAAACCCATAGGCCTTGGAGTACGTCAAGTGGGTCCAATCCCATGGGCCTTAAATTACATTGAATGGCCCCATTCCATGGGCCTAAGATCGGCACTCAACCGTCTGGTAATCGGCACTCAACGGGGTCTATACATCAATGCAGCTCAAATATGGGATATCACCGGGGTCTAGTATACTCTAAATCAGATTGCCACCACATCGCGCGCAATAAGGTAAGTGGAAGAGACCTCACTATCCGTCTGCCAATATCGGGCGCGACTCATCGATAGCGGACCCATTCCTCGAGCTGGTCAAACTTAGCCTAGCGGACCCATTACATGTTTAGTATAGTTTCATGACTCATGATCATACGCATCATATGTATGCTTGATATGAGGATTGACTGATCATAGCATATGCCTTCGGGCAGGTTGTTTATGGGCTCCTTGTTAGGCAGTGTTGCCCTACATGAGCGCACGATATGCGCAGGATTTGTCGCATGACTGGATAGCGTGAATCATGCATTTCGCATTTGTGTGATATGGTTATTGTACGCCCTAGCGACATCAGGGCCGTAGCCTCCACAGGCAGATCGTGGTTGGCAGGATTGGATACCAAAAATCTTATTCTACATGGGGTGCATACAGATCCTCATCTATGTCCACACATCAATACAGCTCAAATATGGGATATCACCGGGGTCTAGTATACTCTAAATCAGATTACCGCCACATCGCGCGTAATAAGGTAAGTGGAAGAGACCTCACTATCCGTCTACCAATATCGGGCGCGACTCATCGATAGCGGACCCATTCCTTGAGCTGGTCAAACTCAGCCTAGCATTGCCCCCTACTCTCAAGCGGGTAAGGCCGCACCCCCTTCCAACCGACCACGACACAGTCGAGAGCGTAACCATCTGGTAATCAGCACTCAACGCTCATCTACCCACTCGGTCTAGACGTTGGAGCAACCTCTTGGTACCATAAGGGTTTAGAGACTTTCACCCAGGAATTTCTATAGCACCCCATGTAGAACAAGATTTTCGGTATCCAATCCTGCCAACCACGATCTGCTTGTGGAGGCTACGGCCCTGATGTTGCTAGGGCATACAATAACCATATCACACAAATGCGAAATGCATGATTCACGCTATCCAGTCATGCGACAAATCCTGCGCATATCGTGCGCTCATGTAGGGCAACACTGCCTAACCAGGAGCCCATAAACAACCTGCCCGAAGGCGTATGCTATGATCAGTCAATCCTCATATCAAGCATACATATGATGCGTATGATCATGAGTCATGAAACTATACTAAACATGTAACTGAGTGATGAACCATTCTTACAATGCAGATGGGCCTGGACGGCCTATACAAAGCAAGTACGGCCCAGTAATGGGCCCTAAGGAGAGTCGTAATGTGGACATCTAACCAACATTACACTCGCAATGTGGACGTCAAACCAACATTGCTCCCAAGGCACAATCTTTGTAAACATCGCTAGTTAGTCTGTATGGGAATTACACATTGCAATGGACTGTAGGTTCATCCCATTGGGCCTTACATATATATCAAATGGGCCATATCTTATAGGCCTTTTATTCATCAGATGGGCCACATAAATGGGTCACACCAATGGGTCTTATGTGCATTGCAATGGGTCAAAACCCGTGGGCCTTGGATTGCATCAAATGAGATTAACTCATGGTTCTTAAAGGTAACGAATGGGTCACACCAATTGAACCCCATATGTACGCCAAATACGCCTTAACCCCTAGACCTTACATATATCAAATGGGCCTACTTCCATGGGCTTTAAACATATCAACTGGGCCTAAACCCATAGGCCTTAAATATCAAGTGAGCCTAAGCCCATAGGCTTTACATATCAAGTGGGCCCAAGTCCATAGGCCTTATATGAATCAAATAGGCCTAACCCATAAGCCTTTCATAAATCAATTGAGCCTAACCCATAGGCCTTTTGTAATTCAAATGGGCCTAGCCCATACATGAGTGGCCCACCCAATCAGCCACTCATGCCTTAAAATGATTTCACCAAGCAGATGGACGGTCTGGATGCCTCACATGCATCATGGTAGGTCCCACTGTCGCTGGACAGTGAGGATCAAACACATGAAGGTGGGTGCCACCGTCCACTGGACGGTGGACTTAAGACACATGCATCAGTGTGGGTCCCATGTGGGGCCCACTGTAATGTTTAGGTGTCATCCAACTCGTTCATAAGGTCACTCGGACCTGGATGAAGGGAAAAACATAAATTTCAGCTTGATCCAACACTTCTGTGGGCCCCAAAAAGATTTCATTGGTAGATATTCAATTCCACTGTTTCATGTGGTGTGGGCCACCTGAGTTTTGGATCTGTCTCATTTTTGGAGGGGGGCCCACTACTGGGGTGGCCCACCTCATGAGCAGGTTGGATAACAAATAGACATTACGGTGGGGCCCACACGCAGGGCCGTGGGCCCCTGCGCCCGTCCGCCCGCCCTCACGGCTGCATGCAGCAACGTGCAGCTGCTGCCGCTGTCATGGGAGGCAGAGGGTCTGCCTCTTTGCAAAAATTGGGAAATCTAATTTTTTTGGGGTTTTAGGCATTTGGGGTCCGCATCAACTCGATCCACCCCGTTCATTGCGTTCTTCAGCTCGCAACCAATCCAACGGGTCTAATATACAATATTTTCTATGTTTAGAGAATAAAATAAATTGAAAAATGATCTTTTGAAAGGTAGGGATGCAACCCACAACGCTATGGCCCACCTGATCTCCCAAATAACCTCAACTCTTGGCTCAACGCCTAAAATTAGATAGAGAATGGGATGGACGGTGTGGATTTCATACTTACATCAAGGTGGGGCTTAGGTGAGTGGGTCACCCAAAAGTTTGAAAACAAGCTGATATTTGCTTTTTGTTGTTTTTTTTTTTAATCCACGTCCAGCGTACGCTGGACGTGCATGAAGTAATGCATTAGGGTGGGCCCCACTTAGGTGTGCCACCTCATGAAGATGGCATGTTCATAACATATATAAGGTGGGCCCCACTTGAGAATAACCTGGATAAAATAATACATCAAGGTGGGGTCCATTCAAGTGGGCCACACACACTAATCATGACATAAATAACATAAATAAAATAAATAAAAATGAAATGAGAAGGGAGAGAGAGATGGAGAGTGGGACACGCGTGTGATGGAGGGCTCCGCCACTATGAGCCCTCTTTTGCAATGAATCATACATCAAGTGGGCCCTAAAGCATGTGGGACCACTAAACTCTACAATCAACGGTGGAGATCCTTTCTCCACCAAAATGGATGGTCTATATGACCTTTTTAAGAAATAAACATCATGATAGGGTCCATGGAGAATGATCCCATCATGGAATGATCATGATGATCCAAGTGGGCCATCGGCCTCATCTTAGGGTCCCAAGTGAGATCCACACCATTGATCGGTGGGCCTCACTTGGCCCATCATAAAAATAAGAAAGAAACTACCCTATAGAGGCACCCACCGTCCGATCTTCTTGCTCCTATGGGTTCCTTGGCACCTTAGCTTCAACTTCAATGGATGAGATGAGGAATAGAGGGTTGAGATGGGGAGATCATGGGGTGAAGAGGTGGGCCACACTTGAAGTTTAGGAAGCTTGGAGAAATTCCATATGTATGGAGCTTGGGAATTTTTGATTGCTTGGAGATTTGAAATGAGAAAGAGAGAAAGAGAGAGAGTTGTAAAGGGAGAGAGAGAGAGTGATGGATGGATGTGGTGATGGGGGTGTAAGAAAATCTTGACTTTTGAGGCCTTCTGTGTAAGAGAGGTATGGGAGGTGTAAGAAATTCTTGACTTTTGAGGCCTTTTGTGTAAGAGAGGTATGGGAGGTGTAGACTTTTATGGTTGCTTGGGAAAAGGGGTGAAAGTGATGCGTACTTAACATGGACTTGACATGTGATGGATTGATGGATGATTGATTGATGGGATTGATGTGATTGATGTGACACATCGTAGAGATTCCCTTAGGTTTTGTAACGCGCGGCGTTTTCTCGCACCGAATGTCGGTCTACAACTCTTGACTAGGGTATCGCCTCGGCGCGCGAGTTGTGGCATCGAAGCCGCAGTGACGGCGCGGTCGCTATGGTATTGGTCTCGGGTTGAGTCGACTCGGGTTGTCGGTATATGAATCAGGGTCACGCGTTGATATCGGTTAAGGGTCGAAGGTTGTCAGAATTCGACCGGTAAGACCGCGGAAGTCTACGGAACGGTACAGACTAATATACGGGTCTTACACTTCCCTTCTCTCTTTTTAGGTTCCCTGGAAGCCATTGTGCTGAACTAGAAGCCAACTGTAAAAAGATAAGGGGCCTGACCGATTTCACCACTCAAACTGAATTGATCGCTTTCTTGGTCTATTGGTTGAGCTTAGTCATGCTTCCTAGCTCAAAAAGCTCAGACACTATTCATCCAACTTTATTTGTGGTGGCAGGCACGATGGTGGAAGGTAGAAAAAGATATTCTCTAGCTCCTCCTATCTTATGATTGTTATACAGAGCTTTTGGTCATGCTACGGTGACTGCTCAAGCCCGGCACTAGAAGTTTCATCATCTTTTACGCCATGGCATTATTTCTCCGGATGGCTTGACATTTATTTCCCCTGGACTTGTAAGGACCCAGAGAAGGCTATTGTCTATCCCAATCATCTACCTCCATGGCATTTCTTGAAGCGAAAGATGATAAAGAAGGGGTGTGAATAGATGGTGGATAAAATTGACAACGTGGACTCCATTAACTTCTTCCCTTTCTATTTGGATTACCAAGCTGAAGACAGAGAAGTTGAGGATAACAATGACTTGAAACCTACTAAGAGAACCTTCTTCCTTTGCATCCGTTCTTGTAGTATTCCCTTGTGAGGAGTAGAGTTCTGGCGAGAACCATACTACCCAAGTCGATTCACCAGACAATTTGGGTATGATCAAGCTATGCCCCAAGCAAGTGAGGAGGTCACGCGGATAATGAGAAGCTATGGAGTCGGCCCCTATAATTGGGCTTTAATATGGAAGCAGCTCCTAGCGAGAAATTTTGATTCTCGATTTATTCTCCCAAGCTATAATCATCGAGTGGTGGCTTCAGATACTTGGATGCGATGGTGGGCACATCATTACTATTTGGTACGCAAATGTTTTCCAGTAGATCGGCCTATTTGGGTTCCTCCTCCACGCTTGAGGAACTATAGGCCGGAGAAAGGAATTGGATATTTTTATGAGAAGGATCAGGCTGCCATTCTAGGACAACTTCGTCATAAAATTTTTGGGGAAGAGCCCATCAGAAAAACAAAGCCTCCAAACCTCTAGAAGGATGGATCACTTTCTGTTCTCCTTTGAATTTGATAAAATAGGGAGAAAGATTGGCCACTCCTCACAATGAATTTGAAACTGTAGGCGGTATTTTACTTTCCCCTACCCCTGAAGGAGGAGATTAGCCTACACACCCTGCTTCCGTCATTCCTCCTGCCATAAAGCCCATTTCCTCTACAATCTATCAGCTTGTTAAACATACAACTGCCACAGTTACCCCAGTTGTGGATCTTATAGAAACCACAGCAAATCGTGCCACAACTATGACTTCTCCTGCCGCGCGTTGAAATGTTATTACTACATCTCCAATGATTCGCTCCCGTGCTAAGTCATTGTCTCCTGAAGTTTTGGCAAAACAAGTCCCTTCTCCCACTCAAAGTGTTTGTCTTCTCCCTATGAAGACTACTTCTAAAGGGAAAACAAACCATATCAGAAGAAGATAGCTTGTCAAAATATTCAGCAAATACTGTAAGTGACGATACATCTTCTCCCACGAGCTTAAATGACAAAGGAGATGCCTTGAATGCAGATACTGATGTCGAGGTGGATATTGGAGAAGAAGGCAATGTTAGAGTTGAATCCCCATTTCTTGATGCTCCAGTTACTCATCTAGATACCTCTCATCAAATTCGAGTGACCTCCCTAGATGACGAGGAGCAACTCGATTATGGAGAATATGGTTGTTCTCCCGGTTTGAATATCTTTCTTTCTTTTGATGCTTTATATTCTCCATGTATCATGGATACTACTGATGCGGTTATTCGCAAAACATCAACTTTAAGGGATGTAGAAGCTCAATCATCTGAAATTCAGGCAATGATGGGGAATGTACTTTTTCTTACCAGCATAGAAGAAATCTTGCCAATAGTTCCCACAACATCTGATGCCCCCATTCAGACTGATAAGTTCCCTACGTTGCGTCCTTCTCCTATCCAGCCAGTAGCTCAAAGTTTAGAATTTCTTTCTGATCTGGTTGATGTTCCAACTCCTAGTACCCTTAAGTCAAGTACTATAGGGGCTTAGGAGCTTTCTTTTAATGATGTCATGACTATGGAAGTCCTTAGCTTTGCAACACCCATAACCCATTCTGTTCAAGTTACTCCTATTATTGTCCTTAATCTGGGTATATATTTTCTTTTCTTCTTCTTTTTTTTTCTTTATATCATCATTATATACATATGCATCTTCTTTTGAACTTATAATCTCTTCTTCTTATCATTCAGTTTCATTCGCATTAACTCCAAGTGGATCTGAAGGATCCAACTCAGTAACTGTAGCTTTTGATAAAGTTTCTTTGGAAAAGGTGCCACCTCTTATGTTGGGACTCTTTAAGAACACAATTTCTGTCACCATTGGTGCTTTTAAAGATCTAACCCAATGGCCCTTTTTGGATGGCGCTTTAGCAGTTCTCACCCATTCAACTCGTTAAGTGCATGTTGATGTTCAGTCTCTTCATGCTTCCTTATCACAATTTTATGATTCCATAAAAAACTTAGAAGCAGCGTGGGATATAGTCATTGCTCCTGAAATTCTAAGTCATCAGAAAGAATTGACATTACTTAAGGAGAGACTTTCTCGTTCAGATGATGTTCTTGCTAATTGCAATGTTATCAGTCAGTCTCTTAATGAGAAGTTAAAATTTTCTGATAGAAAGAAGGCGATTATTGATTATTAAATTGCTCTTCTTGAAAGAGATTCTATCATTGAAGAATCAGAAAGAAGCAGAAGATCTAACTATTCGTCAGATCAAAGAAGGGCTTGAAACGGATACTCAAGTAATTGATACAGAACAAGCTGAACAAACAAGGAATAGGGAAGCTGCTGCTTCTTTGGAATCAGAATTGATTGGCGTTCCTGATCAAGCCAGCATGATCCTTGAAGCTAAACGTACAACTACTGTGGCACAATCTTAATTAAAAGAAGAGTTGCAACGTTACTTAGAAATATTAAACATAATTGAAGATCTATAGGCATTATATGTAAATATTCCTTTTGCATTGTAATTCATAAATAGCTTTCATTATTTTATTCAATGCAAAATTCATCCTTGATAACACAATCTTCAATTTTGATACTTGTTGATGCTTTCATATTTATACTTTATTACTTCTGCTATTTATATCTATGCATTATATAGAGACCCTATGTGATGTTTTATTTCAATGGGCAAGACTATTTTATCTCAAAGTTAGTTAGTTAGCTTTGCACACGGTTTAAGCTCTTGAGTAGTGAAGGAACCATAGTTTTTTAGACTCATAAGTAGTTGGAGTCAGGTCTTATGTGAATGGTCTCTCTAACTCTTTGAGTTCTCCATACTTATCGTGGTCGGGGAGTTCACAAACCGCGGTTTATCAAATGGACCCAATGAAACTACCAAAGACATGAACTCAATGAGATTTACACGCATGGTTGGCCACAATAACTCTCTAGAGTTCACGGGGCGCACAAGGCTACCTTTGGTACTAAATCTAAAGCCGTCAATCCATCAATGAGTAGGTTTTAAGCCTTTCCTCATGAGTTAATACCGAAATCAAACCAGGGATCTAGGGGGTCTTATTTTATTCCTCATTTTTCTTTATCTATGAGTTCAGACCCATTCATGGGAGGGTATTTTTATCCTCGTCCATGATGTTGTTGGAGAGCTCATAAATGACATTGGTCTCATGAGTGACTGACTGTTTTATAACTTTTTGGCCTTCAAGGCTTTTAGCCGTTGGCTCTATCCGCTGCCCGCATGGGTATGCATGTGATGTGGCCTATATGGGCTTTTTAAGGTCACTGCCTCCACATTGTTATCCTGAATAAATATAGGTCTTATGCGTAGTTGGCCGTATAGGGCTTAGCTAGGCTGCCTAAGATGGTGAATCAATAATTGATATATCATCATTGCTTACTGTTGCCTATACGATAATTTGATAATATTTATTTCTTTATGTCCAGCTAGCCTGGCGATAATAATCAATTTTGATAAGTAACCAGTAGTGATGGTGATGGTGGGAATTTTATCAAAGATGAACAACTAATAATGATAGCAATGGTTGGGACTTCGATGATAGTGATATGCTTGAAGATTCACCTCTTATTCATCATTCATGAAGATAGAATACAAGGCTGCACCTTTAAAGGCCATTTCATAATTTCATCTGTGATTGCCCCCTTCTGATATAGAAGAATTATCTTGATAATCTTCTAAATCAAAATCCCTCCTACTATCAGGAGTGATATTTATTGATAAAGCGAGCATTGACGGGCATACTGATGCCTCATCCGTCTTGATCTATTACTCTGTACGCTCCATTGGAATAGACTTCAGTTATGATATACGGTCTGTCCCACTTAGGGTCAAACTTTCCCCCTGTTCTCCGAGTGAATACTATCGGCCTTTTCAACATCAAAACCAAATCCCCTTTCTTGAAGATCGGTGTTTAAACTTTTTATTGAAGGCAAAAAAAATTCTGGCTTGATATAATTGTAAGCGCTGCTAAGCTTTCGGTCTTTTTTATCAAGAAAATCTAACTCTTTCAATTGTATTCTTACATTCTCATCATCTGTAATTGATTGATGCACCGCTACCCTTAGTGAAGTGGCTTGTATTTCGATTGGCATGACACTTCTACACCATAAACGAACAAAAATGGAGTAGCTTGTGTCGCTGTACGATGAGTTGATTTATAGGTCCATAGAGCTTCCTATGGTTTTTCATCCCAGTCATGCTTTTCCCATTCACCATTTTCTTCAGTATTTTGACAATTATCTTATTGAATGCTTCTGCCAACCCATTGGCTGGTGGATAATAGGGTGTTGAAAATGACTGATGAATTTTCAACTTAAGACATAAATTTTTCATTCCCTTGTTCTTGAAAGGAGTGTCGTTGTCTGTGATGATTTTCTTTGGGATACCATGATGATATATTATCGCATGCCAAATGAAATTAACATCTTTCTCTTTAATACTTTGCAGTGTAATCGCTTCCGTCCATTTGGAGCATAGTTTGTTGCTGCTAGTATATACTGTTTTCCTCTGGATGATGGTGGATTTATGGGGCCGATGACATCGAGTCCCCACATGAAAAAAGGCCAAGAAGTAGCTGTCTGATGAAGATCTTCAGGAGGTACATGTATGATGTCCCCGTGGATTTGACATTCGTGGCACTGCTTCGTATAATATATTGCATCTTTAAACATTATCGGCCAGTAATATCCCATCCGGTGCACTCGATGGAAGAAATTCCTCCCAGCCTGATATGCCCCACGTTCCCCATAATGTGCCTCTTGTAGCACTTGACCTGCCTCTTCTTCATTTAGACATCGCAATAGTATTTCTGTAATGGAGTTTTTGGTTGTTGTTTGTGGGCTATGCCTTTGGTTATGCTTATTTCGAATCAAACTAACGTTGAAAATTCTCCTCGTAGCATCCCAGGATTGGAACCTAGCAAATGGGCGCTGGAGCCAAGAATGGGGTTATACGGAGGCTGTCAGTGCCAGATTTGGTGATCGAAGATTTTTTGAGCCTGGTTTTCAAGTTTGGGGCGTGATAGAAGTTGGTATCAGAGCATAACTTGGAAATAACTGAGAACAACATTACATGTCTGCTATGAGTTTAGAATGACCAAGTCTCAAAGTTCGGATAGCCTAACGATATTTTATTATCGAACCTTAACGTGCGTGCCTTCGAGAGCTTTTAAAAGTTGATAGGTGCCTTTGCTCTTTCCTGTAGGATATGACGCATGGGAGAGTGACCCGATCCATTCCCGTACCACCACCTGAGACTCCCGCGGCTCCCGCCTTACCACCTACGATGCCCACTCCACCACCAAAGATTCCTACTGCCCAGCCTATGGATACAGCTCCTCCACCAGAGATCGGTGCGGACACGACCGTATCCGTGAGTGCCACTCAGTTGCAACAGATGTTATAGGTTGTGACGGCTGCACTCCAGGGGCAGGGTAGGCACCCAGTCATTTCGTCGGCCCAGGCAGAGCAGGAGACAGCGAGCACCCTCCTTCGTGAGTTTCGATGGCTCGATCCCTCGTGTTTCTAGGGTGAGCTAGACCTGACGGTAGTTGATAGATGGCACGCCGATGTGGAGAAAATATTTGAGATGATGGGATATACGACTGAGCGGCGAGTTCGATTAGATGTATTTCTTCTCCATGGTGAGGCTGAGCATTGGTGGAGATCAGTCTCCCATACAGTAGGTACCAATTTTTTATGGACTTAGGGAGGATTTTGTGGATCGGTTTGACCGACAGTACTTTCTTGATCACATCCGATGACAACGAGCGTTAGAGTTCAAGGCTTTAGTGCAGGGTGATATGACAGTGGCTCAGTATGTGGCTCACTTTGTAGCACTATCCATATTTGCACCATATCTGGTTGATGACGAGGAGCGGAGAGCCCACCGATTCGAGGACAGCTTGCGTTACGGTCTTCGAGGCCGTGTTATTGGGCATGAGCTCTCGACTTTTGAGGGAGTGGTACGAAAGACCCAAATTTTTGAGGCTGAGTGGGTTGGTTCTCAATCTGATCGTGGTCAGAGGAGAGACCAGAAGAGGTAGGATCCTTCTAGTGATTCCCAGTAGTGTCAACCACAGCAGAGGCGCACAGGTCACCCAGCCTTTCAATCACTAATAGCACCTCCAGCACCACCTTCGAGGCAGCTCACCGACACTTATTTTAGGTGTGGTGAGATGGGACATCGTATGTGGGAGTGTCCCAGCCCCTAGAAGCAGCAGAGAGGTCCACAATAGTCTCCACCACAGCCACAGTAGAGACTCCCACAGTAGTAGCGACAACAGCCCCCACCACTGAGGACATCTCAGCAGCAGCATCAACATCAGGCTCCGAAGCCGCAACAACAGAGGTAACATTTTTGACCTCCTCAGCGACCCCAACAGCAGCAGCAACATGCTCAAAGGGGACAGGCACCTCCCTAGCCGGCTCAAGCTAGGTTCTATACGGCTCAGAAGGATCCGCAGTCATCTGGAGGGGTCATCGAGGGTATAATTCTAGTCTCTGCATGCATCGCTTGGGTTTTATTTGATTCCGGTGCTTCGCACTCGTTTATGTTTGAGGAATTCTATCGTTCGACTGGACTGCCAACAGAGTCTGCTCAAGAGGGGTTGATCGTATCGACACCCTTGGGGAAGACTACAGTATTAGGCCGCTTCTGTCCGTCTTACCCCGTGTTAGTGGGAGGAATTTTCTTACCCATTGACTTGTACGTACTGCCGATGTTAGATTTTGACATTTTCCTGGGCATGGATTGGCTTGCCGAGTACTATGCCATATTGGACTGCTTCGCGTGGACAGTCATGTTCTGTATACCCGGCGTGCCGCAATTCCAGTTTATTGCAGAGCCTAGAGGAGAGCCGTTATCTTGTTTGATGTCGTGTGCCATAGAGGAGCCCATAGCGGTGAGCATCGACCATTTGCCCATAGTTTGTGATTTTTTCGATGTGTTCTAAGAGATTCTGGGATTGCCTCCTCGTCGACTCACCGAGTTTCAGATTGATCTCGTGCTCAGTAGCATGCTTATCTCGAAGGCCCCTTATCGCATGACACCATTAGAGTTATGGGAACTGCAGAAACAGTTGGACGAGTTACGTGAGTTAGGCTCTATCTGTCCGAGCAGTTCACTTGGGGAGCGCCGGTACTCTTCGTGAAGAAGATGGATGGCTTGTCGAGGCTCTGCGTAGATTACCGCGAGCTCGACAAAATCACGATCAAGAAAAAGTACCCGCTCTCAAGGATTGATGATTTGTTTGATCAGCTGCAGGGTGCACAGTTCTTTTTGAAGATTAACCTACGTTTCGGTTATCATTAGATTCGGGTCTGAGATGAGGACATTTCGAAGATGAAATTCAGGACGCGTTACAGTCATTTTGAGTTCCAGGTCATATCCTTCGGACTGACCAATGCACCTGCGGTCTTCATGCAGTTGATGAACGAGGTCTTCCACCATATCTCGATCAGTTTATTGTAGTCTTCATCGATGACATTCTGATCTATTCGAGGACTAGTGAGGAGCATGAGCAGCATTTGGAGATTACCTTACAGACCCTTCGCGCATAATAGCTGTATGCGAAGCTAGATAAGTGCAAGTTCTGGTAGGAGGAGCTGAAGTTCCTCGGTCACGTGGTGACGAGGGAGGGCGTCGCGGTGGACCCCTTGAAGGTTGAGGCAGTGCGTCAGTGGGGTCAGCCCACGAACGCATCCTAGATCTGTAGTTTTCTTAGTTTGGTGGGCTATTACCGGCATTTTATTAAGGGCTTCTCTCGTATTGCAGCCCCGCTAACTAGGTTGACTCGGAAGGGCACAGAGTTTATTGGAGTGACGCCTGCAAATGAGCATTTATAGAGTTGAAGGACCGTTTGATGTTAACTCTTGTCCTCACTCTTCCCTCTGAGAGTGATGGATTTATTATATTTAGTGATGCCTCGCATATTGGTTTGGGTGCTGTCCTGATGCAGCACGGGAGACCAGTGGCCTTCACGTCTCGTCAGCTCAAGGTACATGAGCTGAACTATCTCGCGCATGATTTGGAGCTTGCTGTAGTTGTCTTCACACTGAAGGTGTGGAGGCATTATCTCTATGGGATTAGGTTTGAGTTCTTCTCCGATCACAAGAGCTTGAAGTACCTCTTCTCACAGTCGGAGTTGAACATGAGGCAGAGGTGCTGGATGAAACTCCTGAAAGACTATGATTTCAATCTTCAGTACCACCCGGGTAAGGTGAACGTGGTGGCGGATGCCCTCAGCCGTCAGCTACGAGGCCTGGTGGCACATATGATGATTCAGGAGTGGCGGATGGTTGAGGATATCACAGAGTATGATTTTGAGTTCAACTTGCAGTCTTCTATCATGCAGTTATCGAGCCTGTCGATTCAACCCTCTCTGTCGCAAGGGTGATCGAGGCTCAGTAGGCTGATGAGTCGTTACAGAGTTATATGGCTGAGGCTGCATCTGAGAGTCAGGTAGATTGGTACAGATGGTGGACTTCATTTCAAAGGCTGATTGTGTGTCCCGGATATTCCTGAGTTACGTAGAGATCTTATGACCGAGGCACATCGATCACAATTTTCTATCCACCCTGGCTTGACGAAGATGTACCGCGATATGAGGCGACAGTATTTTTAGGCAGGGATGAAGCGTCAGATCACTAGTTTTGTGGTCGAGTGTGACACATGCCAGGCTGTCATGGCCGATCATCAGAGACCCCCTGATTTATTGCAGCTGTTGAGCATCCCGATGTGGAAGTGGGAGCACGTGTCGACAGATTTCATTATAGGCTTGCCGAGGACTCAGTGCGGTCATGATGCCATTTGGGTTGTTATGGATCGTCTGACGAAGTCGACACATTTCCTTGCGATGCGTGTGACTTAGTCTATGAACCGACTTGCGAGGTTATTTATCGAGGAGGTTGTGAGACTGCATGATATTCCAGTCTCGATCATTTCTGAGCGAGACTCGAGGTTTACGTCTCAGTTTTGGTGGAGCTTCCAGCGAGCGATGGGGACTGATTTGTAACTCAGTACCGCATACCATCCGCAGACTGATGACTAGACCAAGAGGGTTAACCAGATCCTTAAGGATATGCTTCGAGCTTGCGTGATTGATTTCGGGGGTAGCTGGGATGAGCATCTGTGATTGTCTGACTTCGCGTACAATAATAACTATCAAGCGACCATCGACATGACTCCTTTTGAGGCACTATATGGCAGACCATGTAGATCACTGAGTTGTTGGACCGAGGTTGGAGAGCGCCGTCTCCTAGGTCCCAAGCTTGTGCAGGAGACATCAGAGGCTATTGCTATCATCAGGCAGAGGATGCGCACAGCTAAGAGCCGACAGAAGAGTTTTGCTGATCGTCGGCGTCGTCCCTTAGAGTTTGATGTAGGGGACTATATGTATCTCAAGGTCTTGCCCATGAAGGGCGTAGTTCGATTTGAAGATAAGGGTAAGCTTACCCCAAGATTCATAGGACCTTTGTAGATCACTGAGGGCGTTGGCGCCATGGCCTATCGGCTTATCTTGCTACCTTAGTTGTCTGGCGTACACAATGTTTTTCATGTCTCTAAGTTGAGGAAGTGTGGGTCAGACATAGTTCCCGTTATTGATTGGCAGCCGCTGGAGGTTTGTGAGGACGCTTCTTACATCGAGCAACCAGTCCGTATCCTTGATCGGAAGGAGTAGGTCCTCAGAACCAAGGTCATTCCGTTGGTGAAGGTTCAGTGGGGTCACCATTCTATCGAAGAGGCTTCTTGGGAGTGTGAGGCCGAGATTCGAGAGCGTTATCCCCATCTCTTTGATGATTGATCATGTAATGTATTTTGTATGTTATCTCTGGTTTTATATAGTGATGTTATGTTTCTTATTCCTCATGAGTTATGCCTATTTGTGATGATTGTGTAAATTTAAAGGATGAAATTTTTATTAGGAAGGGAGAGTTGTAAGACTTGTATCTTAGACTGTACTGTTCCATAGACTTTCGCGGTCTTCTTGGTAGAATTCCGGCAACCTTTGACCCTTAACCGATATTTACGCGTGACCCTGATTTGTACGCCGTCAACCCGAGTCGACTCAACCCAAGACCTTTACCATAGCGGCCGTGCCGTGGCTGCGGTTCTGATGTCGTGACTCGCGCACCGAGGTGATACCCTGGTTAGGAGATGTGGGCCAACATTCGGTGTGAGAAAAATGCCGCGCGTTGCGAAACCCAAGAGGATCTCTATGACTTGTCACATCAATCAACCCCATCATGTTAAGTACATCTTAAGTACACATCACTTTTCACCCTTTCCCAAGCAAGCCTCAAAGTAAAAAAGTCTCTTACACTTCCATGCCTTTCTTACACAAATGGCCACAAAAGTCAAAAAAGTCTCTTACACCCATCACTCACCACATCCATCACTCCATCACCCATCACTCTCTCTCTCTCTCTCTCTCCCTTTACAAGTCTCTCTCTCTCATTTTCAAACTCATTCCCAAGCAAGAGAGAATACTCCATATGTATGAGCCTCTCCAAGCTCTTCCAAGTTCTAAGTGTGGCCCACCTTTCCTACCCTTTCATCTCCCATCTCAACCATTCAAACCTCATCTCCTCCATTAGAATAGAAGCTAAGGAGCTAAGGAACCCAAGGAAGCAAGAAGATCGAACGGTGAGTGCTTGATAAGAGTAGTTTTTCATGTTTTTAAAATGGGCCAAGTGAGGCCAACCGATTAATGGTTTAGATCTCACTTAGGACCCTAAGATGTGGCCGATGGCCTACTTTAATCATCATGATCATTCCATGATGGGGTCATTCTCCATGGACCCTATTATGATGTTTATTTTTCTTGTATACCTAGGGTTATCTAGACCGTCTATTTTAGTGGAGAAAGGATCTCCACCGTTGAATTTTGGATTTAATGGGCCTACGTGTAATGGGACCCACTTGATGTATGTTTGGTTGCAAGGGAGGGTCCATTAGTGTCGGGGTCCCTCCATCACGCATGTCCCACTCTCTATCTCTCTCTTTTCCCCACTTTTTTTAATTATGTTTTTGTGTGATGATTTGGCCGTGTAGCCCACTTGAATGGAACCCATCATGAAGTAAGTTTTTTACCCAAACCGTCTATGAGTGGGGGTCCACCTTATGTGTGTTGTACCCACACTATTCATCATGTGGTGGCCCACTTGAATATAGCCCACCACTATTGTGAGGACCGTATAGCGTCCAGGGACGCTGGACGTCTCTGTGAAAACATAAATATTAGCTTGGTTACAAGCTCATGGGGTGGCCCACTCATACGCACCCTACCTTGATATAGGTATCAATCCACGCCGTCCATCTCTTTTCTTATCTCATTTTAGTCGTTGAACTGAAAAATATATTCAATCTAGGTTCTGGCGGGCCATAGCATAGCAAATGATCGTTTTCACCGTTGAAATCTTCTCTGAAATTTCTATACATAAAAAAAATACTCAATATTGGGCTCGTTGGATTTGTTACGAGACGTGGAATCCTTTAGCTGGAGTGGATTCACTTGGAGCGGGCCCCACACTCGAAAAATCTTAAAAACAAAGGTTTTAAAAAATAATAATTTTAGAGCAGTAGCTGCTGCTGCTGCCATCGCAAGCAGCGCCTGTGCCTTGTAGGCGGGAGGACACTAGGGAACCCACGACTTCAGTCGTGGGCCCCACCTTGATGTTTATTGTCATCTGACCCGTTCATGAGGTGGGCCCCCTCCAAGTTTTAGCCGCATCCAAACCTCAGGCGGCCCACACCACAAGGAATAGTGTTGATTGAGTGTCTACCATTGAAACCTTTTTGGGGCCCACAAAAGTTTTAGATTAATATGAAATTTGTTTTTCCTTTTCATCCAGGTCTGTACGACCGTACCAACAGATTGGATGGAAAATAAACATTATGGTGGGCCCCACGTGGGACCTCCGATGATGTATGTGCCTTATTCCCACCGTCCGCCTGGACGGTGGAGTCCACAGGGATGTATGTGTTTTACCATGTCATCTAGCCATTTTTCAGGCTGCTGGATGGCTGGTGGGACCCACCGTGATGCATGTGTTGCATCCAGTCTGTCCACCCATTTTGAAAGCTCATAACATGAGCTAAAGAATGAGCTAGATCCATAGTCCAAGTGGACCCCACCTTGGCATGTTTTGAGGCTCATCTTAATGTATTTGTGGTAGTCCATTGGGGCTCACTTTAATGTGGATGTACGGCCCATGTTATGGGGCCATTCGATGTATTTGAGGCCCATGGTTGAGGCCCACTTTGATATATATATGTGAGGCCCATGGGTTGAGGTCCATTTGATGTATTACGGGCCCATGGGTTAACGCCAATTGAGATGTATTAGGGCCTATAAGTTGAGGCCCAGTTGATGTACATATGGGGCCCAATTGGTGTGGCTCATTTGTTACATATAAGACCCATGAGATTAGACCCATTTGATGCATTCTAAGGCCCACGGGTTATGACCCATTGCAATGCACATTAGGCCCATTGGTGCCGCCCATTGAGGTGACCCACTTGATGAACATAAGGCCCATATGATATGGTCCATTTGATGTATTTAAGGCCCAATGGGATGTACCTAAGGTCCATTGCAATGTGTGATCCCAACACGGATTATGTAATGATGTTTACGACGGTTGTGCCTTGGGAGCAATGTTGGTTTAATGTCCACGTTGTAAGTATAATGTTAGTTAAATGTCTGCATTACGACTCTCCCTAGGACCATTAATAGGCCCGTACATGTTGTGTGTAGGCCGTCTAGGCCCATCTGCGTTGTAAGGATAGTTTATTACTTTATTACATGTTTAGTATAGTTTCATGACTCATGATCATACACATCATATGTATGCCTGGTATGAGAAGTAACTGATCATAGCATATGCCTTCGGGCAGATTATTTATGGGCTCCCGGTTAGGCGGTGTTGCCCTACATGCGCGCACGATACGCGCAGGATTTGCTGCATGACTGGATAGTGTGATTCTTGTATTTCGTATTGTGTGATATGGTTACTATATGCCCTAGCGACATCAGGGCCGTAGCCTCCACAGGCGTATCGTGGTTGGTAGGATTGGATACCGAAAATATTATTCTACATGGGGTGCTATAGATATCCCTGGGTGAAAGTCCCTAAACCCTTACAGTACCAAGAGGTTGCTCTAACGTTTAGACCGAGTGGGTACAGGAGCGTAGAGAACCGATTACTAGACGGTTGCGCTTTCCACTGTGTCGTGGTCGGTTGGAAGGGGGTGCCGCCTTACCTGCCTGAGAGTAGGGGGAAAAGCTAGGCTGAGTTTGACCAGCTCAAGGAAGGGGTCCGCTATCGACGAGTCGAGCCCAATATTGGCAGACGGATAGTGAGGTCTCTTTCACTTACCTTATTACGCGTGATGGGGCGACGATCTGGTTTAGAGTGTACTAGACCCCGATAATATCCCAGATTTGAGTTGTAATAATATGTGTACTTAGATGAGGATTTGTACGCTTGAGTTGCATTTCACATCGAATAGCCTTGGTATGGCTGATATCATTCATGTCTTGCATCGCATAGCTTTGGTACGACTAAAGGTATTCATGGATCCATCTGCATATTCCGCATTACTCTGATATTACATGATCATATTATTACCTTGCGCACATACTTTCACCACCCTCTAAGCTTTCTAAAAGCTCATGCATGACCGTTGCGTGCAAGTGACGTTGGAGCACAGCAGCGCTGAGGCAGGAGCGCTTTGCAGATCATTTTGGAGTTATCACCCACTATCATTGTATATCCCTTTATGCTCATTGTACTTGTAAAGTTTTTTATCATAGTAGAAATGTAGTGGAGTTTTTGGTTGTTGTTTGTGTGTTATGCCTTTGGTTATGCTTATTTCGAATCAAACTGACATTGAAAATCCTCCTCGTAGCATCCCAGGATCGGAACCTGGCGAATGGGCGCTTAGAGCCGAGAATGGGGTTCTACGGAGGCTGTTGGCATCAGATTCGGCGATCAAGAATTTTGTGAGCCCAGTTTTCGAGTTTGGGGCATGACAATTTCATTATAAGATCTTTTGTATAATTTCTCATTACACAAAATGAATCTTTTTTACTTTCTGTTGAATCTGCAGCTTTGCCTCCGAGTTTATAAGAAGGATGTCGTATTTGAGATAATCAATTAAAGGCTGACGCCGATCTTTCTGTCACTTCTAGGCATGATATAGGGAGTGCTTCCCTTATGTCATTGATTATCTTTGCTGATGGTAAAAATCTCCTTTCTTCGATTGTTACTTGCACGGGACTCCGATCTGGGTGTGACAGTGCTGCTGCTAAACTGGCCAAAGCCTCGGCCCTTGCGTTTTCATACCGCGGTATATGCTTGATTTCAACGTTCAAAAATTGCTCCAATAAATGCTGCATTTTTCAATATTATGGCAGAAGTTCTGGTTTCATTGTTTCAAATTCAGTCATTAATTGATTTATAACCAGTTTAGAATCCCTGTAAATTTGTAGTGTTTTTATTTTCACTTCTCTGGCTATCTCCATCCCAATGATAAGGGCTTTGTATTTGGCTTCGTTATTTGTACATGTAGTTCCTAACGTGAAAGAATAAGATAACAAATCATCCTGGGGGGTAATGAATATTGCCCCGACACTTGCTCTTATTGATCAAGCCACTCCATCAAAGAACATTTGCCACACTTTTAGCGACTCTGTCATCATAACCTGTTCATCAGGAAACTCATCAAAGATGGCATCGATGTTTATTACAGGATGAGCCGCTAGAAAATCTGCCACTGCCTATCATTTTACTGCTTTTGCTAGTTCATATGTGATTGCATATTCTAACAACAGCAACATCCACTTTGCCAACCTTTCTGACAACCTTGGTCTTGTCATTAAAAATTTGATGGGGTCTGCTTGAGATATCAAAGTTATGTCGTGAGACAAATAATAATGCTTTAATTTCTGAACTGCAAATACCAATGCCAAGCATATTCTTTCGATGGGTGTATAATTACATTCTGTGCTGATCAATGTTCGACTTAAATAATAAAGTGCCGTTTCTTTCCCATTTTTGTTCACTTGTGCCAACAAAGCTCTTAATGAATTCTCGGCTGCTGATATATACAAATTGAGAGGTCTTCCTTTCACTGGGGCCATTGATACTGGAGTTTGTTTCAACAATTCTTTTATTGAATCAAAGGCATTCTGATAGGATTTATCCCATATGAATTTTGCTCCCTTCTTCATCAGATGAGAAAATGGCTGGCATCTTCCTGCCAGGTTCGAGATGAAACGACGGATATATGCTAACTTACCCTGTAAGCTTTTTAGCTCTTTTAACGTTTTCGGAGGTGGCATATCTTGAATAGCTCTAACTTTTTCCAGATCTATTTCGATACCCCTATGTCTCACTATGAAACCAAAGAATTTTCCTGACGATGCTCTAAACGCACATTTGGCCAGGTTCATCTTTAACTGTTTTTTTTGATTTTGTAGAAGACCGAAGCCACATGTTCGCGGTGTTCCTCATGATGATTGGACCTAACCACTAAATTGTCCACATAACACTCAACATGTTTATGCATCATATCTTGAAATATATTTTGCATTTCCTTTTAATACGTTGCGCCTGCGTTCTTGAGACCGAACGACATGAACTTATAACGACATATCCTCAATGGAGTTTTGAAATCCGTCGCTTAATCATCTTCAAGTGCCATTCATATTTGATTGTAACCGGCGTAACTGTCTATGAAAGACATAAAAACGTACTGCGTAGTACTGTCCACCAACATTTTGGTTATCGGCAGTGGAAAATCATCTCTCGGACATGCTTCATTTAAATCTCCGAAATCGACGCAAACCCTAATCTACCCATTCTTCTTCTTTACTGGGACTATATTTGATATCCACTTGGGGTATTTAACTTCTCTGATGAATCTGACCTTTATTAGTTTTCTTATTTCTTCTTCTATTTTGGAGACCAAATCTGGGTGAAACTGCCGCTGTGTTTTCTTGATGGGCCTTTTATCTTTAGAGATATTTAACCGATCCATCGCCACTGCCGGCTCTAGACCTGACATTTCCGCATATGTCCAAGCAAAGACATCTTTATTTTCCTTCAGGAGACTAACATATTGATTAACTATTTCTTCTAATAAACTGACAACTATGAACGTATTCTGTAGTTCTTCCTCCGTTCCTAAATTTATCTCTTTCAAATTGTTAATTGTCGGCTACTCTCCATCCTTCATATGATTTGGGCTTGTCTCAGGCTTGATGATTATATCAAGGTTTGTTTATTCTATCTATTCAGCTGTTATCATATTCACTGAAGATTCTGCCCCGAGTCCTCGGAATTTTTCTCGCTTCTTCTGATTCACCTCGATTGGAATCTAAATTACTTTTCCATAATTTAAGCTAATAGGTTCTTCATGGTCAAAGCCCATTTTCTTCATGATTTTTTGACTCACCAAGCTATATCTTTCCAGCTCTTTGGGTGTTAATTTTTCATTTCCCATACAACTGTCAACTGCTTCATCTTTCTTCATTTCTGAGGGAGCATAGAATTCGATTGGCTCTGGATATCTTGCACTAGACTTAACATGAAATCTTTTTGGAATGAAAGGAAATGGCTTACTCCTTTTGTATACGGGAGTGGTACTGTGTAATTTGACTGCATAATTTCTTCTGGTGATAGAAATGTTAGCGGTGGCCATCCTGGCTATCGCAGATGTTTCGGAACAAAATATAACTTCTTTTTCACCTTTTCTATCACGGATGACTTTGCTTCCTTTTCTTTTACTATTTCCATGCAGGCATTTTCTAGAGCCTTGTTCTTATCATTCTCCTTTCCTTCCTCTCTAGCGAATGCATCATAATAAATCGCGTTTGTGAAAAAAGCCTCCGCTTCTGTATGTGGTCTTGCATTAGCTAATACTTTGTGTTGCACCCCGTCTTTACAGTATTTGAAACACTGGTGCAGGGTAGAAGGTATGATGCCATACTGATGCATCCACAGTCTTTTCAGAAGAAGATTATATGTATTCCCTACATTTATAATTTGGCAAACGACGTTTATAGTCAACTCTCCTATTTCCAGCGTTATTGTGATTTTTCCAAGCGCACGCTGTCTGTCTTGATTAAAGCCCTGTATCATCATCCGACTAGGGCATTGGTTTGAGCGTTGATAACCTAATTCATTCAGTATTGTTAGTGGCAACAGGTTTACAATAGACTCGTTATCGAGCATTATTCGCTTTACTTGTTTACCGCGAATATGGCCCATTATCATCAACTGCCTATCATGTTCCCCCTTACAAACTAGGTCTTCATCAAAGAAGGAAATAACTGACATACAATCTTCTCATTTCTCATTCTCCATCTCAGTCAGCAACACTTCCCTTATACCTTCATCAGATAAGGCTTTAATCAGGCTTTTTCGGGAGTCTTCTGACAGTTTCAGAGTATCATAGACACTCAATCGAGCTGGAATGCCTTTCAAGTGGCTTATAATGTCATAAGTCACTGTCTCTTTCTCCTTTCTCTTTTCTTTTTCACCACTGTTATCATTGCTGGTGTGATTCTTAATCTCTTCTATCTTTAATTTTTTTCTTCTCGAATTTGGCGGACTAGCCATCTTCTTTCCTGATCACAAGGTAGTCACTACAACTTTCCCCGTTGTTTTCTGATTACTCGTCCTACCTTGATGATCTTCTCACAAGGTAAGCACATTTACTGTCGCTCTTCTATCTCTTTCTTTCTCTTTATAGACTATTATCTCGCCCCTGTTTATCATTCTTTGTATAATACACTTCAATGTCTAATAGTTTTCCGCCGGATGCCCTCCTATAAGATGATAGTGACAGAAGTCTCTTTCCTTTGTTTTAGATGCTTCTTCAGGACGTTTTGATAGGTGCAATTCAATTGTTCTGGCTTTTAACAACTGATTCATCATAGGGAGTACGTCCGCTCTTTTGAATGCAAAACCCTCATGAGAATTCATTGATCGGGGTTTTTTATCGTAGAACCTTCCTCTAGGGTGATTCGACTCTTCCTTCCTTTCTGTCCTTTTGCCCATTACTTCTCTCATGTCCTGGTTTCTCTTTTCATGCTCAATCATATTTGTGATCAACTTTTGGGATCCTCATATGGTCATTTAATAATTGAATGCTAGCATTTTTTGAGTATCAGTTCTAGAGCGTGCTCTTTTGTAACCAAGTCACGGAAGGTTTTGATATCAGCATTGGTGAGTCCAAATGCTACTCAAGTTTTCATAGAGTTTAGGAACATTTTTAACTGTTCTTTTTCTTCTAGAAATTGCCTGCAAGAATCCCCCAAGGTCTTCCATCTATCTATAAATTTTTCCATTGGCTCCCCCTCTCTTTGTCACACCAAAGCTAGTTCTGTGGTACAGACATCACGTTCTGATGAGAAGAAGTTTGACATAAATGCATCTTGCATCTATTCGCATGTTCTTATCGACCCTGGCATCAAGCTAGAATACCACCTGAACACTTTATTAGTCAAAGAAGACCCAAATAATCGGGGGTAATACTGTCGCACTATGGAGAATTTTCCCATACTGGTGATGAAATGTATCAGGTGTTCTTCTGGTGATCCATACCTGTTGAATTTCTAAAAGTTTGGATTCTTAAAATTGTTCAAGAATGGGAAATCTTCTACCTCCCTTGGGTACGACGTTCGATATCTCAATCTCCCTGTGCCCTCACGTTCTCTTTCTGATCTAACTGCTTCTTCGATGACTTGTCGTACTTCATCCTGTGTCACTACTCTCATTATGGGAGCAGATCCATGTGACCCGGTCCTTGGCAGCTACGACCCTTCAGGGTGTTGTTATTTTTCACTCACATTATCGGTCACCAGGGGTGCCTTCATTTGGGCTACATTGTGTGCAAGAGTTCTTAAGGCCTCCCGAAGGTTGTTACATTCTTCCATCAGTGCTTTTTGTGCCTCTGCCATTTCAGCGATTCGATCCTCTGTAGTTGGAGAAGACCCTCGGTTTGTTCCGGCCATATGAATGATAGCTTCTCAATTCCCTAACGAGGCAGTGGCCGACACTGAATGAGAGTGTATTGATGTTATGGGAGTCGCCGAAAGAGGAGACTCATATACTCTTTGTGCATTTCTGGAGTAACCGTTCGATCGGGAAGACATAGAGATTGGTGACATGGATCTTGGTAGACTTGTCAGTAAAGCCTTTCCTTTCTGCGCTGTTGTCCATCGGGAGGTCTTAGCAGGCAAGGTAGGAAAATCTTGTGTGGTTAGCGAAGTCATTGCCTACGTAGGGTAGATTGCCGGCGGAGATAGTTCAGGATATTTCCTGGCAGTATTTTACGTTATCGGTCCCCTATCTCTTCCCAGAGATGTATGCGCTTCTGTCACACTGACATTTCAAGTCCTTGTCCTTCTACGAGTGATGACGATCCATTCATCTCTTTCTTCCTGCATAATCAGTGAAGCAGTTATGACTGTAGCAGCTGCCCGTGGCTCCATATGTTTGTTGATGCCACTTTCTCAGCATACTCTACGACGAAACCTTTCGCAGTGAAGTAGAAGACCGTATTCTTCTGAATGGTTGCCATTGATTTGTTGGCTGAAATATCTTTTCTCTTGGGCCCATCATATCGTAAAACAACATAAATTAGTAATTCAAATCAAGTTATATTCTTATTTGGAGATGAAAGGTAGGATGTTCCTACTGAGAGTCACCATTTTGGCGCCCGTAAGCCGCCAAACAATTGTGATTATCTTTCGTACAGTTCTTAGGTTAATATTTAAGTGAAAAAAATTTCCCAGTGTAGTCGCCATTTTATTTTGAAAAGAAAAGAAATGCATTTTATTTGGAAAATTATCTCATTCACTTAATTATGAATAAAAGAAAATAAGGAAGATAATCACATCATTTATTCGTTCTAAGTTCTTTTACATCCTTCTCTCCTTTGATTTCAAATAGAATATTTAGAATTATAATGTAAAAAAAATATTTGGCAACAACATGATGCATAAATGTATCAAGCATTAAGACACAATACCAAATGTTGTGCTAAAAGACAATTCACTATCAGAAGCCATTGTGCCGTTGTCAGAAGCCATTGTGCGCTGGAAAAGGCTACTGTACGCTAGAAGAAGCCATTGTGCACAGGCACTGTTGTGCGTTGATTCTTGTTGTGCACAAGCACTGTTGTGCACTAGCTCTTGTTGTGCTCTAGCAGCATTGCACGCTGCACAACGTCCGTTCCTCACAACGGGTAAGGGCTCTACCTCTCTTCTTTGTGATTGGAGGCTAATGACCCCTTAGGAGGGGTCATGAGGTATTTATAGTCCTCTCACATTTGCAAATATGCCACATAGGCATTGTGAGGCATCCCTTTGTGCAGTTTTTATTGCGTGGTCTTCACTGGTTTCATTGCGCAGACTGCTTTGTGCAGACTTCTTTATACTGTGCAGTCTTGTGCAGTCTTCACTGTTGATCCCCTTTGTGCAGTCTTCACTGTGTGATCCCCTTTGTGCGGTCTTCACTGTGCGATCCCCTTAGTGTGGTCTTCACTGTGTGATCATCTGCGCACAAGGCTCATTTCCGCACAACAATCATGTTCGCACAATAATCACTTCCAAACAACAATCTGCGCACAATGAGTTGTGCACAATGAATCTTTCTGATTTCTTCTCTCTTTTTTATGCCTTAATAGGGGTAGACGACCAACCATGGCTGGACGCCCCCACTACAAAAAAACAGGGCAACGCTCGTCAGTAATGACCTTCACTGATAGATTTTAGCCGTTGCAAGGTATGTCGGCAAAGGGTGCGTCGGCGTTGCTCACCGACGGATTAAAACCATTGGCGTTGTCGACGATAAGCGTAGCAGATAAAACAGTTGGTGTTTTCGACGGTTTTTAGCCGTCGGCGATTCTCATATATTAAAAAAAAATTGAAATATATAATATATCGTCCATTGAATTTGGATGATATATTTCTTGCTTTTTCTATTGTGTAGACTTACCTTATCAAATAGGTCAGTTTGTTCAGGGCCTTAGAGAAATGGGTATATCCACACATCCATTTCTAAAAATATTTAAATGCCCATTTTGAAGTTTGTGCTAAGTTACCTTTCCATCGTTATTGGAAGGTGGATGGTAAGGGCACGATTTCTATCAGTGCATACAATTGCACACTTTCTTTTTTCCAAAACTCTTCTTTCAGATAAGTGTGTCCAACAGCTTCAAACATGCAGTCATCAGAGCATGTTGACTTGGCACACTTCAAGTGTCATGTCCTTGTTACATAGTTAACAGTGAGACAGAGTTCCTCAGTCATTTAGAGAGAAGCCTAAGGACATCTCTTGACTAATTTTGCTAACCAAGTATGGAAGAAGTTGAAATAAGCTGACAGACTGATTCTACTAGTCCTCTCATAGAAAGCACCATGCACCTGGTACTTGGATGGTTTCTTAAGACAATCATACACATGAATTTGAACCTAAGGGGAAGTTGGTCAAATATAAAGCATAAGATACATCTCTAATGATTTTGAAATCATCACCAATCAAGCTGCACAACATTGACAACTAGACAAAAAAAGGACATGTAAATCATCATCTTAGGTCAATAATAAAGATAGGAGTTGCAATATTTATATTAATAATAAATGACAATAATAGTAATGCCAATTTGTTGTCCATAATAACCAGTAATGGTAATAAAATGAGTTTAGTAAACAATCATGTCAATAGTATGTGCTGGAAAAAAAAGTAAACCAACCGAATATTTAACTCATTACCTCATGCAAGAGCTCTAAAGCACTCAAAGTCATAAGCATATCATTTGTGTCGTTAACTTTTGCTTCCAATAACCCAAGGAGATTAGAGTAATAAACTGCAGATGCCATAGAGCTAGAAATTGAGAAGAGCTTTGCAATAAGGGCTAAAACCTGAATCCGTGCCTGGAATATCCTTATGCAGTAAGCAAAAGACTGAAACATGGCATCGAGTAGGTAACAGATAATTTATAGTTTGAATGATGCCTGGAAAATCCAACCAAAGTAGCTTCTTTATTTTTTATTTTTATTTTTATTTTTACACATGCATTCACACCCCACACACACCCACACGCTTACACCACAATGGGATTTGACAAAAATGGGTACTCGAACCCATGACCTCATGTTGAAACTCTTGTGAGTCTACCACTGAGGCATGAGTAAGGACCAAGCCAACCAACATAGCTAAAAGCATAATTTGGTACAAGAAAGTTCATTTGCATTTATAGAAAAAAATCACATGTTTAATCTATTAAGAACTTGTTGTGAACTTGGGAATCTTGTGCTTTTCAAGGAAGACATCTTCAAGTAGAGTAATGTGGTGGAGAAGGGATTTGGAAAATCTTGAGAAAATAGTAACGTGATATATAGATCATAGTTAAAATATAAAGTATATAACATGGCATGAAAAATTAAGGCAATAGCCTAACTTTACAAGAGCCTGAGAAAGGGAAAATTGAACAATTAATCAAACTTGTTGAATGGTATGCACAATGCTGTGTCACATAATCCCCAGTATCAAAGTTGACCTCTCTAGCATCTGCTTAATTTTACCCTTGATGTCATGCTTTCAAATTGCATTCCGCACAACTTCAGACTCCATTTCCATAGAGATGCCCATATGGGCACTACCATCCTGCACTATAGAAGTGGAATCGGTGAGAAGACTACTCGTTGTAATTGCAACCCACTTGCACTTGAGCAAAAACTCATGTGGACTCGATCGCACAAGATATGCAGCCTTTTCAAACAGCTTGCCAAAATAGAAGCTGGTTGAAAGTGAAATTTCCATTGCAGTGAAGTTGTTCTATTTAAACATAAATTGAGAATTAAAGATTCTACCAAAAGGCCATAATCAGTGACCAATTATGCACGAAAAACCAAGCACTAAAAAATATAAAATATTAACAAATTAGGAAAACATCTACTTCCAGAAGGGGCATTAAAATTTCCAAATTCTAAAAAATGCTTTGTCAGAAATAACACCATCTCTTAACTCCATAGAAACAAATTTCCTAAGAATCATAATCAATATTATCTAAAACAAATACAAAATAATCAACCACCATATTAGTGATGAACACCGAGCTGCTATATTTTTTAGGTGCATAGCTTCATCAGTGTCTGTTGGGAAGATGATACCCTAACCACAGTTGGCATAGCAACAACGATCTTAGTATTAACAGAATATGATAGTTCAATTGTTAGTAATGAAGTAGAAACAAGACTTGCCCAAACAGCACACAATAATTACAGCAAGTCCTTGCATTTGCCCAACGACATCATTCTTATCAAAGACGACCGGGGTCTCCCTATCATTGTAGGTCCAGTAGGCCACACCAGCTGGGATAGCAATGACACCGCCTTATCATAAGTGTCGGATCTTCTGATGCTGATATCTATCTCTGGCACTGGCCCTGCCCTCTGATTGTTGGAAGGATTGGAAGGACTCAGGGTAGCCAGGAATGATTGCTCTAGTGATGCCGGAGAGTTTGCAGGAGAGAGAGAGATAGAGAGAGAGAAAGGAAATCTAAGGGGTCGTTCGAACGACACTCGATGGAATGGAAGATGAAGTAGGGAAAAGAGGAAAAGAGGGAAAAGAGGTGCCCGATGGATATGGGATGGATTTGAAAATCTTCTTTCAAATAAGATAACATTTTCAAATCCGTATGTTGTGAGTTTTCCACTAAATAATATCACAAAATCTATTAACGGTCGTGCATGCATGGGACTGGTTTCTAGATGGTTAAGATTGTATTATATAATAAAAATGTATAAATATTTATCATTTACAACTAGACTGATTATTTAGATGGTCTGGATGAGTCTATATCTTAGCCAATATTATTATAAACAAGTCATAACTATTTTACATTAAATACAAAACTCACAGTGAAAAACAGAAACAAAAAAATGTTAAATTTAGCTTTGGACCTTGTATGGCTCTATGGGCCCCACCATGATTGATTTTATTCATCCACGCTATCCATCCATTTCTCTACATCAATTTGTCATCGATCTCAAAAAATGAGCCTAAAATAAATCCTGGGTGGACCACACGATGAGAAAACACTAGTGCTTAGAAGTTCACCATTAAAAAAGTGGCTTTGCCGACAGATTAATAGCTTTTGGCTATGGCTAAAATCTGTTGGCTTTGTTGACTGCTAAAACCCATCGAGGAAAGCTCCACAGGGCCGTCGGCTTTGCCTGTTTTTTGGTAGTGCCCAGCCTAGTGGGCTTGTCCAGCCCGTACCACGATTGGTACATGGGTTTGTTGGCCTTGAAAATTTGCAGGTAGGTCCTACCATGGGTGGGCCACACCTTTGTAAAATCTCATAATTTTAGGATTTACAAAAATATTTAATTTAAGGAATTCAAACTGTTCAGAAAATCTTCTAAGTGCAGAACTTTGATAGACCCTGATCTGAGCCTCCAATGGGGAGGATCAATGGCCTCAAAAAATTTGAAAAAAATATGTTTCAGGTCCCCTTATATATGTACTACAAGGTGGGGTCCATGGATGTGGCCCACCAGTGAAAAAATTATTTTATAATTAAGGATTTCCACTCTAATAAGTTGCTGGAAACAGTCAAGAAATTTCAGGCTAACCACCTCACTTAGGCCATACCTTTGGAGCCTCAATCAGGGTCGGATAGGGCTGAAATGTGGGAGACATCAAGATGAGATCTCCACATTTCAGAAAAACATATTCGATGGGTATAAAAGGTCCCCCAATCAGTCCCAAATTCAAGTCCAAAGTTTAACAAAAATCTGCCCAAAAATTTCTGTATAGGAATATATGCATGGAATAAAATAAATGTGTGGGCCTATTAAGGAAGGGATTGGCCCATAAGTTGGGTGTCATGGCCCACCCTAGTGGGCCCCACAATTTTCTAGAACAAATTCTCAAATTTTCACCCTTGTATGAACATTTAAGGTGGTAATAAAGGGCATTCAAACCATGGTGTAGGTTGAGTATAGATGTCCCTTCCTTACTAGGCTTTTCTGGGCAATCCAGGTCTACTTAGAGGGCCACACATAATGTCATTAGATTACAAGAGAAGGAAAGAGAAGGAAGAGCATCTGGACATCAGGGGAGGGCTTTGCCATTATTGAGCCATCTTCACACAATCACAACTACAAACAACAATATAAACACATTGTACAACATAAATCTTGTGATGCATGACTATATTTTTGAGATGAATTGTTGTGATGCCATCCCAGGCACATGCAAGGGTCTAGATGACCCATCATACCTAGAGAAATAGTGAAAATTCTCATGTAAGGGGTCCATCAAGGGAAGAATCCCATGCATGGACATGCATGTACAATGTGGGCTTCATGGCCGCATCTAGATGATTGTGTAGGATCTCCACCATTAATTGGTGGGTCTTACACATCCAAATGAGAGAGATGAAAGTGACTACATGAGGAAGAAAAAGCTATATGAAGAAGATGAAGGATCTACTTGATAAAGAAACTACCCGCCTAGATGAACCTTGAAACTTACACCACCATCACTTAGAGTCTCCAAGCAACATGGATCAAAGGCTAAGATCAAGTGAGAAGGGATAGATGATGAGGTATTTTAGGGAGAAAGGGTTATAGAAAATGGGGGAGGGGGGACGTTTGGGTGCTTACTAGGGGTAGGAGATATGAAGGTGTAGAGAGAAATGAGAAGGAATGAGAGAGAGAGAGAGAGAGAGAGAGAGAGAGAGAGAGAGAGAGAGAGAGAGAGAGAGAGAGACTTTTAAGCCTTGTAATGATGAGTTCTCTCTCTCCTAGGCAATGATGGTGGTTATGGTGATATAAACAAGGCTTAGGGTAATAGCCTTTCTAGAAATCTCAGCCTAGGGTGAAATGATGGGCATGGAAAAATGTGTAAACCATGGTGGGGTCCACCAATCATGCAATCAATGGCCCATATCGATCGATGCTTATAACATGAGATGTACATATTGGATTAATGCACATGACACGACATTGGAACCACGACACCGATACGGACAAGATGGCATGGGTCTTAGGCCGATCCGAGTCAGGTCAACGTGAACTAACTCAAGGAAGAACGCAAATGCTAACCAAAAGTGGCGGGTCACTGAAATTCGACCGGTTGGACCGCTGGACCAAGATGAATGAAATGCATACTCACACACACACATGCACACATATCAACTCGGGTCGTGTCTTACATTTATGTGTCCCCACTAGAGCACTCTCCTTTGCTTATAGACACCCCACTTTTAAGACATGGCTAAACATTGACTTGACTTCTCCAAAGCCCCACTCAGAGTGTAACTAATGGACCAAATCAGCCCACAATTGGACATCGCTCTCGTAATTACATGACCTATGTTGGTTAAAACTCAATACCCCTCATTGGGTGGTCGGTTCTGATCAAAACCAACTACATCATGACCGATTTTGATCAAAACATGCCATTCTATGGCCGGTTCCTGTCATATAAAGTGCTGGACCAATCATAACTGCATTGTCCAACATCCTTGCTTAAGTTTTTCCTAACCTCATGCCATGCTAACTCACCAGTATTTGATCCAAGGCTCGAGAAGACTGAACCTGGCCCGAGCCTACTTGGACACTTTTGTGTCCCCATTGGAGCACTCTCCTTTCCTTATTTAAAGGGGAAGGGAAAGTGAGATAAGGGGTGAGGAAGAGAGTGGGAAAGAGCCATGGAAAAAAAATGAAAGACAAAAAGAAAGAAAGAAAGAGTGAGAGATAGAGAGGCAGAGGCATAAGGAAATCCTATAGAGTTTGCAGTCTTTCCTTTTCCTTCTCAAAGCATTCATATCTCTATCCTCTTGGTCTTCTCTCTTTATTTGAGAAATCAGGAGTCATGCCTAGTCAAAGTTGTCGAGTAGAGTCGGAATTCAGGACGTCCAACTATCACTTTTGTGATAAAAAAGGTGTCTAATTTCTCGTCTCCCTCTCATATATTGGATTAACCCCTATTTTATTCCACATATCTCCTACATATCCTAAAGCTTTGCTCACTTTGCCATTTTCAATGTTTGTAACGCCTTGAAAATTGGGGGTCGAGCATAACTCATCTCCCGAGTTCCAGAACATCACTTATGCAATATTATTTGATGATGGATAAATGTTGTCTGTGTTAGCGCATAAAACATGAAATAGATCAAGCCAGATCAGCAGACATAATTCAGGGATATTGAGGTAAAGCAAGCGAAAGACTTAAATACATTAATAATTTAAAAATAATCCCCAAATAATGCGTGCTTTGTCTAGGGCAATAGATACAACTGTGTCTCAAAATACATGGATCGGACGTGCAAAAATAACCTAATACATATCCCAAAAATCTCCGTTAGTCAAGAGGAGGCTCACATGAACCCGCCTAAGAACTGCATATATGAGAACGCCTCCTCGTCCTCATCAAAATCTGGCTCTGCCTCGCCAGCATCGCTATCACCTGAAACTAAATCCGAGTCTGGTTAGTGTTTAAACACAGTCCCAGAACGTGGAAGTGAGTGATCAACTCAGTGGTATTATACAGCAAAGGTTAACATGTTATCAATCCAATCAAGCAGTAATGATAAGGCAGTACAATCAAACATGTCCTAGATACTCTTGTTAATGCAAGGATGATATGAAGAATGATGTATGCCCTCACCACAATTCCCTCTGCGACATCATCTAATGATCGCGGCATGAATCACTTCCTCAGTGCTCTATCACCAACCTCGTTAGCACATGCAATGCAATGAGATGAACATACTTACCAAGTTCTTATTAGTCCTTTTCATACAGCAGGATTGGGAAGCTAAGACACCTCCCTTGTATCGATTCCCAACATTGGTCCATTCTAGGGTTGTCAGTCCTAGGGATTCTCATAGGATAATACATTTTTAGGTCACTGCAAGGGCTGTCAGGGCTGTTGTGCATAATCGTTACACCACCCCCCATCACCAAAATAATACAGGCCTAATTATATCCTTAAGACTATAACAGAACTCGTCGCCCTTATGCAGTGTCAGGATAATCTCCAGGTTACTACAGAGGGCTCGTCACTAATCAGTGTAGGCCGACAACAAGAATATAGTGTCCCTTACCACTATAATCTACTCAGAGTAGGGTGCTCACTGGTCACTACGGGGAGGTTTGTGGCCCCAGCGTAGGCCGACAACTCGACCACGGTGTCCCATACCACCATGTCTGACTCATGAGTCTTAGGGGATCACAGTACCATAGTTAACGGGAGTTTCTTTGGTAAGCTCAGTGCCTTAGATTCAAACAGTGGTGACCAAACATGGTGAACACACATCAGTCAATCAGGTTAGTTGATAAGTTTAACTAGGCTAAGCGCACGTTGAGTTGAACGACATGGAATGCATAAGCACTCCATGTGGCCTAACCACTATCGAACATCCCAAGCACGACTCAAATTCGTTAGCATGACTCAGATTCGTTAAACCCATCCTGTGTAGCGAAAATGACCTCAACCACCATTTGGAGTACGATTACCGATTACCTAGACTGTATCACAGCCCCATTCATATACAGATCTAATATCTAGCATATGATTCATATCCTACAATCATGTGAACATTCATGACATATAACAGACACTTAAATACAACACATGGAGGAAATCTTACGCACATTAACATGATTCATCTAAGTACATAATCCATGGAGGAAATCTTACGCACATTGAACATGAATAATCTATGTTACACGATTTATGGAGGAAGTCATACACACAAACATGATGAGTGAAATCCCTATCTCAATCATCTTAGCAATATCATTTTACTAACTACTAACTTGTTTAGGCATTTACATAAACACTTAGATTTCACTATTCAACATACATCACATATGTCGACTCCATTGCATATTAGGGCAAGTCCTCTCGCTAAGGAGTTGCCACATACATTTCAAGCATATAACAACAACAATTAATCATGACAACAAAATCAGCAAATTCCATACGCATACAAGTATTCTAACATATGTATGAAATACGTTATTTACAATATAGAGCATACATATATGGAAATCAAAACAGATAGCATATTTGGCATGTGTAATTGCATTCACAACATGAATAAATCATTATCTAACATTGAAAGTGTTGAAAACCATAAACTAAACGTATATAGTCCGCACCTTAAACCAGAAAATGCGTATTCAATATGATTCAGATGATATGTCTTCGTCAACGGCGGATACGCTACCTAATGCATGAAACAGGTTAGCTAGAACTCTACTACAAGTAGTCTAAGCTTCAAAACAGGTTAGGGTTAGCTTAACTTATCCAAAAATGGAATCAGAATCTCTGATAGAACGATTCAGATACGCAGGTTCGATGTCTAGATGATCTGGGAAGAATCCTACGGAGAATCACCAATCTCTCCCACACTTTCTCTCTCTTTTCCCTCTCTTGGAAACCTAGGGTTTGGAAATTCGTATGGGATTTGAAAATAAAGGTTTAAGGTCTATTTATAAGCCTAAACACGATGAAAATAGACATAAGGTCAAGGTACACTTAGGTTATAACCAAATCGGTCTCTAACTGATCCAACGGAGCACTTCTGGAGGTCCTCTCATCAAATGCGGTCGGACTTAAGCTCACTAGTATCAGATCTTTAGTAAGTTAAGTTTTCAGTCCGATCGGGTTTCCAGATCGTCCGTGGTGGACCAGCTTCAATTCAACGGTTACCGAACTTAAATCAGGGCTACAAGTTCTATGATATGAAAGGGCCACTTATCCTGATCCGAGGGTGAATTTGGGTCGAATTCTAACATTCAGAATGCTTAAAAATAACGCGCAAGTGAAACATTCCAGATTACTTAAAAATCTAATTAATTTTTTAAAAATTTTCCTTTTCCTACTCTCTTTACTCCGGGCTCAATAAAATGGTCTTAGGACATCGTTTGAGCTTGATTTTCTAGGTGATTATCAAGTCCAACTAGGCGGTCGTAATGGTCTAAGTTAATAGCTGTCAGACTCTCGATGTGCGGTCTAGAACCAATACAAAGTTACAAAGCATTCCCAGGAACAACTGGATTTAAATTTGGAGCCTAGATTTCTAGGTAAGATAGCGTTAAGGATTCTCTAGGTTCTGGGTCTTACAGATCGCATTGAAAGCTATCGGTGCTAATTCCATAAGTAATCTAGTTTAGCGATGGCTAAAACACATTAAAGTTCTAAAGAATTTGGTTCTAAAAGATTTCTGTTAAAGGTGGTACTTGGGTCTAAGCACTGATTTTCTAAGTCGTTACAATGTTTCCTTTTATTTTCACGCACTTCCACTAGTAGGCTCTGCTCCGACATCATGTAAAGTATACTTTATAGTTGCCTCTTCGGGGGATCTTTTATATAAAAAAATATGAATTAAAGGGGGAATTGAAAGTTTAATGTCACTCCTTTTCATACAATTATCTATCTTTATTCTATTTTGTTCAAGTCTCTTTTCCTATTTTTTTATGTTTTACAAGTTAATATTATAATGTTAATTTACGTATCTTGTTGGAAGTTTTCTGAATCCCCCTCTTAAAATATACAACCTGACTAATTAGAGACCACGCTTTGCATGGGTGGAAAACGGTGCCTAATGCCTTCTTTTTCCATAACCAAGGTCCTTGCCAATAATCCATGACATAAATATACTTAAAATTTATTCAAGTCGGGTATTCTTCAGACTTCCTGCTCTTTAAGCGATTCTACGAATTCTAGCCAACTGTGGATTCTAAGGCCTTCATTCCTAACTAATGGACACTCCCTAAGTGTTCAAGATATTTACACGAGCTACTCTATTAACCTTGGGAAAGGTTTATACAACTAAGGAAAGAAAGTAAATCCAAGTATATCATTTATACCCTTGGGGTTCTGCACTAAAGGATATGAGTTGGGTGCATTTGTGCAAGCGGCATTCATAACTTCATTATTTCTCTCCTGAACCCCACTTAACTAGACTTTCCATCAAGCATAAGCTCTGCGACATGTTGGAATTTTTGGATCCCGTCTCAATAAACTATCCGTGGTAGCCTAAACCCCATTCATTTGTATTATGGGTACTTTTTAGACATATGTTTTATGACCTGCTAGTACTCCTAGATCCAATCATATTCGAAATTCAAGTGTGCCTAGTTCTCTCTCTCTCTCTCTCTCTCTCTCTCTCTCTCTCTATATATATATATATATATATATATATATATATATATATATATATATATATATATATATATATATTTACCCATATTATATAATCATCCTCGTACATGCAACCACAAATGATCTAATAGGGATGTGTGATAGTCTCTCAAATTTTTTTGCTAGGGTTCACAAAATGGCAACTCCACCAGGGAGTGCTAACCATTTGTTAAGGCCTGACTTAAAACGTTGGGCTGTATATTTTTCTTGGGGATTCTTTTAACTTCTTGCCTTTATTAATATTATAACATTCTAATCCATTACCATTCTTTTTAACATTAATTTTATTTACTTTCCGTACATCTCCTTCCTATAAAAAAAGTTAAAAAAAAAAAAGAGGGGAGAAAAAAAGAGATAGTGAATTGTTTATGTAAGGGTAGTAGATCATCCTGTAACCATTGTGACCACAAGACGATTGGGGCTCCATCGCCCTATGAAGATAGCACCCGCATACTGAAGCATAATCTGAACCTGTGCACAAGACAACATGTCGGTTTAGGAAGATGCACAAGAACCCATCCCTGAATTGCCCATACAACTAGCCTTCCAACCCATGATTGACCATGCAATAACCAATCTAACCTCATCATGAACATGATAGAAGACATGATGCTCCGTTTCTTTTAGGTAGAGCCCCTTAGTCTGTTCATAACACACAACCATCCACTCCACACATAGGTCTTTCAAACCCACCCCACCATCAACCAGTCCAGACTGTTCTCCAAAAAAAAAAAAAACCTGAGTCTGTTTTCAATACCTTCCCACTACGGTATCTCAAATTCACACACATCATCCCCATGATGGGGTCCAACCAGTACTATAATGAGTACACACTAGCTAATAATCCAATCAATTCTAGCCACATCCCACTCATGGGAGTGTTCCTTAGTACCGGTTCAAACAACAATCATCCTAATCCAGCCCATCCTTCGCTCTTCACACTTGCATTCCTAGATAGGAAAACTCACCTTGTAATGTGAGTCACTTTATAATCTCCTCATTTGTTTGCTCCTCTTCAATAAAATCTTCCTCGTAGGGACCCTTAAAATACCAAAGAAATTAAGAATTATGAGGAAGAAACAACCCGAGCTCCTCAAGGGATATGTCCCCTACCCAAAACCCATCTGAAATTAATTAACTCTTGAGGAATTTCAAAGATCAGCTTAAGGCTATGAGAAATGACCGCCAAAAGAAACATGGGGTGGAAGTTCCATACACTTAATTTAGGGACCTTTTCCCTTTCAGATGCTAGGTTACTTGCCATTTTTGAAGTTCCAAAATTTCAGTGATATGAAGAGACAAGATGTCCCACTGCTCACCTGAAAGCATTTTACGGTGAGCTCAATACTTTGGTTAGGGATGATAAAGTTTTGATGTGGTTGCTCCAAAAATCTCTCAGAGGTGACGCGCTTGGTTAGTATACATTGCTCGATCATCACATGATAAAAAATTCAGAAGACCTGTCCCAAGCACACATAGATCGCTTTGCGTATAATCTAAATACGACACTGCGAAGGAAAAATGTGGCCACTTTAAGCAAAGAAGTGATTAGACTTTGTCTATATATGTTGGATGATTAGGAGCCATGACCAAACAAATGAAAACACCCATAAACAAGGATGAACCATGATCATCCATTCGGCTAACCCAAACATCTTAGGGTACTTGATCCCATACCTGTATGTCAACTTCTCTCATCTAATCCACGCATGAGAATAAGTGGAGGCAAGGATCATAACTGACACAATTGCACCATGGCCCTAACAATCTGCCCTTGTGTAGAAACCTAAGACCGAAGAAAGAACAAGAAGGTACACCCCTAGAAATAGGGACACCTCTACCTCTCCTCTAACAGAAACTAACAATCTTGTTGCTTAGGCACAAGGAAGGCCAACACTCCCTCCCCCGGAACAACAACAATAACAACTGCCACATGAGCCTAGGTGGAATCCTCAATATCTTAATCAAAATAAGCAGATGGGTTTAGTTCAGGCCCCTAGGTAGTTCACTCCTTTGGCTCAATCCTACGTAAGTATTTTAGACACTTTGGTTCAAGAATAACTTCTAACACCTTTACAGCCTAGGCCCCCACTAAACCCATTGCCTCCAAATTATAATGAGAATAAATATAACATTTTTCACTAAGGAAGGGGGCACACAACAGAAGACTGTTTTTCTTTAAAACATGCGGTCAAAAGTTTAAATGATTAAAAGAGAATCATGGTAGTAACCCCTGACCCGACTGTTACTAGCAATGGTAACATACTCAAGAATCCCTTTCCACAGTATTTGACAAGTCCCAATACTTCAAGACCCCATCCATCAATGCCATTAAAGGGGACTATTCCCCTCAGGTCCTCCAAGCCAACTCCATTTCAAGTAATAGCTAGGAATTCCTGCCTCTCATCCTGTAAGGAGCACTACTAGCATGGGGAAATATTCTCGATTCTATCCATCATCTAGTACCCAATATCCAGTAGACATGGGGCCAACCACTGGCCCAATGAGGAAGAGTCCTGATCAATGACATGGTAATGAAGCATGTTAGTTTATAATTATCCATCCGAGACCTAGAAATATGATAATTGCACTGTAGGGTCCAAATACGCATCGTCTACGGCATATGCCTTGATGGTAGTTGCATTAATAATATTGTCTGGTTGGTATTTTAAAACATCATCCCAGGTGGAAGTGAGTGTTGAGTGTGAAATATTGCATATTTAGCCACAATTTTGTATTGATTTTATATACATAGATGTGCTAAGTTGATTTAATTACATGCGTTTTTCTATGAGAGGTGATTTGGAGAGATAAGACAAAACGGTAATTAAAATAATGATTTAAAGCTCAAGAAATAATCAAGTGAAAGATAAGATATTTGGAGGATAATATTAAAGAATTTGAGTACCAAAGATTCAAGAAAACCAAGTGCTGATGAAGAAGAAAAGTCTGAAAAGTCAAACATTCAAATAACAGAAATAACAGACAGTTTGGTACGACTGAAGACAAGTTCAGTTTGAGTGGAACTTCCAAAAAAGAATGCAACAACAAATAGCAGATTTCAAGACTATTTTGGCTCAACCAAAGGGCTACTCAGCCCGACCGAAGTTGTGTTTAGTGAGATCAAAAGGTTGTTTGACTTGACCGAAAGGAGACAGAGAGTTCAAAGACTTTTTGGAGAAATTTCGTTCCAATCAGAGAAATGTTTGGTTGGATTTAGTCTGATAGAAGGTGCTCGTTGGTGCGACCGAAGCATAATTAAAGTGTGTAATTTTAAAGTCAGTTCAAGGTCGGTGCATACTTTTTTCTATTTAAAAGGGTGTTCTAAGCTTCTCTAAACATGAATTAGGGATTGTGAGAGAGAGAGAGAGAGAGAGAGAGAGAGAGAGAGAGAGGCAGTGGAGCTTCTACGAAGTCATTTTTATTCCTTAATCTTTCAGTTTTAATTTATTTTTCATGCTTTTATTTAAGTTTAGTTCAAGTATACAATGGTTGGCTAAATCTCTTAGCTAGGTATAAGAGGTGAAGCTTTTATTTATATTTAATGCTCTTAGCTAGGGTTGAGTGCGTCTGCGGAGAGTGGAGTAAGCAAGTAGTCGAACCACTATATATGATTGTGTTTGGGATTGTTATTGGCGTATTTGTTTAATTATACTTATATTTTGAATGCTAATTATATGCATGCATGATTAGAAGAATGCTAGGTGTTAATAGTTAGCACATACCACATACATATGTATACTACCATGTTATAAACTAGTTTTTTAACTTGTTAATCATTTATAGTCTATGCGATTGGACCCACTAATGGCTTGGAAATCTTCGAGTTATATTGCCTTACTTAGTTTAATTGATTAATTAATTTAAGTTAGGAAATTAGGTTTTAAAAGGAATATTTTTTAAATTGGTCCTAATCACTCCCCTCTAGGACATAGCCTTTATTACTTAGCTTCGTCAAACTTTCGCACATGCAGCGGTAGTAATTCCCACTACAAGAAATTGGCCTTTTACCGACGAACTTATTTTTAACAAAATAAATTTCGTCAGTAAACATGACTTTTCCCAGCAAAATATGATTTCGTTGACAAAAGATTCCTTCCACGACCAAATATGTTCCCGCCACCATTTACAATGATGGCTTGGAAACTTTTCCCGAGGACATTATGTATCGTCGGTGAAAACTATTTTCCTGATGATTATTTTGTCGGTAAATATTATTTTTCCTGACGAACCAAATAGTTCATCGACAAAAGATCGGAGAGGCTATTTTTACCAAGGTAATACAATATCGTCGGTAAAGGAACATGAGCTTTTTACCAACAAAATAGATACGTTGGCGGCAAAAGATCGGAGAGCCTATTTTTACCGACGTTATACAATATCGTTGGTAAAGGAGCTTTTTACCGATGAAAAGAATCGTCGATACAAGATATTTTATGGACGAAATAGATACATTGTTGGCAAAATTCGACATTTTGAATTTTTCGATAAAAATAAAATAAAATTTGATAAAATTTTTAAGATTTTGATAATAAAAATTTTGAATTTTTTTTATTTTTTTGAAATATTTGATAATAAATATAATATTTTGTTAAAAGTTTTGAAAGAAAAATCAAGAGTAAAAAAATATACATTTTGAAAAAAAATGTGATTTTTAAATGGAAATTGAGGTTTATCTATGAAAAAATAACATTATTTACTAAATTATTAGGCATATTTACTAATTGAACCTTTAAACATTTTTGGACAATCTAATCAGACTAAATTGAAGAGTAAATAACTTTAGATGTTTAAATCAATTTTCACTCAAATTGTTGATCAATCTTGTATGCCTAAAATCTTTCTCATATATAGCATAATCTGGGCGAGTAACTAGTCAAATTGAGGGCATTGATCAATAAAATAAAGTGAATGGACTAGATATGTAAAATGGGCCAAATGTTTTGGTCAAAATTGTGACCTAACTTATTGACCCCATGAGGACCTAAGAATTGATGTTAGTAGGTTTTGTGGTCTCCATCATGATGTGTGTCGAACTTCAACACCGTGCATTTGATGTGTCTCCTTTAGGTTATGAGATATCCCAGAACTCATCTGTATACAAAACTCAGGTGGGCCATACCATCTAAAACTATGTGAAGACATCTTAAAAAATATAAAAGCACTTGGTGAGGCCCACATGAGTTTTGGATGTAGCTAAAACTTGGTCTAGCCCTCATCCAAGTGGGACACACATAATGAGTGGGTTGGATATGTGAATCACATTTAGGCAGGCACAATATATGAATATGAATGTTTTAAGGAAACCCATCTCTAATACATTTAGGTGAGTTACTCATTACCCTGAGCATATTGAGTAAATTCTGTGGGGTCCACTGTTATTTATTTATTTTATCAACTCCGTTCATCCATGTTAACAGATAATTTGAGGTCTAAAGAACAAAATGGAAGCATATCCAAAGCTCAAGTGGACCACACCATAGGAAATTATGTGATTGAACCTCTACCATTGAAAATTTCTTGGAGGCCATAGAAGTTTTGGATCAAGTTGATGTTTGTGTTTTCTCTTCATTCATATCTTTTTAATATTATGAAGAACCTTTAACCATTTTTGGACAATCTGATTAGTCCAAATTGAAGAGTAAATAACTTCAGATGTTTAAATCAAAATTCACTCAAATGGTTGATCAATCTTGTATGCCCAATATCTTTCTCATATGTACCATGATCGGGGCGAGTCACTAGTCAAATTGAGTGTAATGATCAGTAAAATAGAGTGAATGGACCAGACATGTAAAATGGGCCAAATATTCTGATCAAAATTGTGACCCAACTTATTGACCTTGTGAGAACTTAAGAATTAATGTTAGTAAGTTTTGTGGGGCCCATCATGATGTGTGTTGAACATCAACATCATGCATTTGATGTGTCCCCTTTAAGTTACGAGATATCTCAAAAATCATCCGTAAACAAAACTCAGGTGGGTGATACCATCTAAAACTATATGAAGACATACTAAAACATATAAAAGCACTTGGTGAAGCCCACATAAGTTTTGGATGCGGTTGAAACTTGGTTTGACCCCTCATCCAAGTGGGATAAACATAATGAATGGGTCGGATATGTGAACCACATCTAGGTGGGCCCAATATATGATTATGAATGAGATAGGTCTAAGGCTTAAGTACTAGAGCATAAAGTGAGGGTTGAACGTCCACCATTAAAAACTTCTTGGGGGTTAGAGAGGTTTCATATTAAGCTGATATTTGTGTTTTCACTTCATCCACATCTACATGACATTATGAATAGGTTGGATGGTAAAAAAACATCACGGTGTGCCTTGAAAAGGTTTCAATGGTGCGTGTCATTATCACTGTAGCTTCCTTTGGTGTGGTCCATGGGAGCTGTGAACCTGCTTCATTTTTAGGAGCATACCTTAAAATGATCTGAGAAAAGTGTTGAACGGAGTGGATAAAATAGTTACATCATGGTGGGCCCCACAGAGCCCTGCCTAGAAAAGTGATTTTCAACAAAATTGATTTCGTCGGTAAACATTACTTTTCCCGACAAAATCATATTTTGTCGGCAAAGGATTCCCGCCACAACCAAACATGTTCTCATCGAGAGGCTATTTTTATTGACGTTATACAATATTGTCGGTAAAGGAGATTTTTACCGACAAAAAAATTGTCGGTAAAGGCAGACAAAATGAACAGTTGACATATTATTTCACTATGTGGTTGATCATGGATGTTGATTTGTAAATTTTATTTTTGGTGTAGTTAATAAGTATATTTAAAAACATATGTATGGAGTGGATGAGGCTGATAGAGCATGGGTGGGCCCAAATAATTTTGAAGCTTTTTACCAACGACTTGGAAAAAGTATTACCGACAAAAATTTTCGTCGATAATAATGTAATGTTTTAAGTCGAAATGACTCCAACGCCCATCTCTCACAGTTGATCCCTCTCTTACTCTCGTTGTCGCTCTCTCTCTCTCTCCCCCCCCCCCCCCCCCCCCCCCCCTCTTTCCCTCTTCGCTCTCTATCTCTCTCCCCTTTCCCTCTCCACTCTCTCTGACTCTCACTATCACTCTCTCACTCCAGCTCTGTTGCACATTAGGTATCTCTCTCTCTCTCTCTCTCCTTATCTATCCATTTCATCAATTTGGGCATTTTTTTAATCCTCAAGTAGTATTATGCAATGATTTGTGTATTGGGAATTTTTGAGTTTTCGAATCTTTAATTAGAAATTTGTAGTGTTAATTCCCTAATTGTGGATTATAGATTAAAAAATGAAAATCCCTAATTAGGGATTCGAAATTCAAAACCCTTATGTATGGTTTTTTTTTTTTAAAATGAATAAACCAGAGAACTATTGGTTGAATACGAGAAAACTTTCAATTTTGGCAAGTGTGGCTCATTGTTTAGGGTTGAAATTCCCTGTCTTTTAATAAAAGTATTTCTTTTTCTTTTTAAAGTATTTTTGCTGATTTAACGAAGGATTTTAAAATGATTTTTTATTCATTTGTTATGCAAAAGTCATATATTTTTATTCAAAAATTATAGTGAAATTGATATTTTTTAAAAAGCCTCACGGTACTCTGGAAAGTACGATGGATAATACACATGCATGTAGAAGTTACTTGAAAGTTGCGTGGAAGACATAGAAGTCAAATCAAACTGGAAAATAGTGTCATCGGATATGATCTCATGTTTGCCCACCCAATCAATGGCATTTATGTGTTTTAAATCTCAATAGTTACAGTTACTCTGGTGATCTAGTGAAGGAGATTAAAAAAAGGATAAAGATGAATGATTCCCGACCCTTTTACCAAAAGAAATTTTAAAAGCTTTCCATGGCTTTTTAATGAATAAATTAGGTTGTTTAAAACAACCATAATGCCATAACACATGTGAGCCATGCGTATGGATATGAATGCTTGATAACTAACACATATATTTGCATTGGCCTACTAAAGTTTTGAATCAAGTTGAAAGTTGAGTCTTAGGGGTTTCATGGGTGAACCAGATTGGACCATATTTTAAGCCTATGACACACACACACACACACACACACACACACACACACACACACACACACACACACACACACACATATATAAGTAATGTTCAGGCACAACTAGTTAGACATTACATTTTCATCCAACTAGCTGTGTATTTAATGAAAACTTTCTTCCTAAAATGATCTCTCCAAATGGAAGAAGGGATAACATAAATATCAGCTTGATTGAAAACTTTTATGGCCCCAATTAGTTTCGAGGTTCACTTGAGCTTTGGATCTACCTCATTCTCTAGCTCATGCCCTAAAATGATCTCTCCAAATGGATGGATAGTTTGATATAACATATACATCATGGTGGGATCCAAATCTCAGGTGGACCATAATACAGTACACAATGGACCACATGTACAGGAAAGAATGTGAATTGAACTTGTGGTATGGTCCACACTAAGCCTAAACCTAAACCTAAACCTATTCTCAAATTCCTAAACCTAAACCTACACCTAAACTTAAACCTGTAACCCTAACTTAAACCTAAACTCGAAAACCTAAACCTAAACCCGATCCCGAACCCAAACCCGAACCCGAATTCTTAAACCTAAACCTAAACTTAAACTCAAATCCCTAAACCTAAACCTACACCTAAACCTAAACCTATGACTCTAACCTAAACCTAAACCTAAACTCGAAAACATAAACCTAAACTTTATCCCAAACTTGAACCTAAACCAGAATTCCTAAACCTAAACCTAAACCTAAACTCAAATCCCTAAACCTAAACTTATAACCCTAACCTAAACTTAAAAACCTAAACCTATACCCGATCCCGAACCCGAATCCGAATCCCTAAACCCTAAGCCTAAACCTAAACTTAAACCTATTCTCAAATCCCTAAACCTTAAACTACACCTTAACTTAGACATATAACCTTTACCTCAACGTAAACCTAAACTCCAAAACCTAAACCTAAACCCGATCCTGAACCCAAATTCCTTAACTTAAACCTAAACTCAAAATCATAAACTTAAACCTGATCCTAAATCCGAACCCAAATCTGAATCCCTAAACCCTCAGCCTAAACCTAAACCTAAACCTAAACTCGAAAACCTAAACCTAAACTCGATCCTGAACCCGAATTCTTAAACTTAAACCTAAACTCGAAAACCTAAACTTAAACCCGATCCCGTACCAGAACAGGAATCTGAATCCCAAAACCCTAAGCCTAAACCTAAACCTATTCTCAAATCCCTAAACCTAAACCTACACATAAACCTAAACCTATAACCTAAACTCAAAAACCTAAACCTAAACCCGATCCCGAACTCAAAATCGAACTCGAATTCCTAAACCTAAACCTAAACCGAAACCAAAATCCCTAACCCTAAACCTATAACCCTAACCTAAACCTATAACCCTAACCTAAACCTAAACCAAAACTCGAAAACCGTATGATGTATGCTTTGTACGTTTATTGAGTTGACTAATATTATGAGGCAAATGCTTTATGAAACTTATCATAATAATAAGCATATGATGTATGCTTTGTATGTTTATTAAGTTAACTTATATTGCAAGGTCATATCAAAATTTATGCAAATCCAATGCTCACGTGAGTCACAATAGGAAAATATGAATTTGGGTAGTATGCTTAATATGTATTACATTTTTTTTTATTAAATTATTACTGTGAATGGTTAGTTTATAGTTATGATTTGTGATTGTGATTTGTAAGTTAGATAATTAGTTACCCATTTGAGAATTTCAATGTGGCCATACATAGATATGGTGTGCTTTTGATGGCATAGAAATCGCTTAAATTGTCCCATTTTGAATAGTTTAAGGTTAGATGGATAGTATGCTTTCATATAATCTATTTAAATGTTCATGCCTGATCTACGGTCCATCTCCTTGTTTCTCTCTGTATATGTTACTTCCGTTCCGTATCTTTAAGACCCATATCCTAGTTCGTACCGTTCCGTTGGCTTCTGTGGTCCTTTCGATCGAATTTCGGTAATCCTTAACTCGTATCCGACGTTTGCACGTGATCCTAAGCTGGATCCCATTTACCGAAGTCGGCTTGAACCGAAACCTGTATCATAGAGACCGCACCGTCGCCGTGGTTCTAACGTCGCGACTCGCGTACCAATCCGATACCAGGGTAGAAGATGTCGGCCTGCATTTCTTGCGAAGAAACGCCACGCATTGCAAACTTCAAGGGAATCTCTACATCATATCCTATCAATCAATCAATCACTCATGTCAAGTACAAGTCAAGTACAAGCCATACCCAAGTACAAGCAACCCATCTCTCCCATTCCTAAAGTCAACTCTCTCTCTCTCTCTCTCTTCACCCATTCCTTTCTTACAACACATCACTCCACCCATCACCCATCACACATCACTCCATCACCTCTTATCAACCCATCACTTCTCTCTCTCCCTCATTTCTCAAAAAAAAAATCTCTCCCAAGCAACATCCCATGTCCAAGCTTTCTCTCTCCCAAACCTCAAGTGTGGCCCACCCTCTCATCTCTCATCCTCACCATCAAAACTCCATCGCCACTATTGAACGTTGAGTATAGGTGTATACAAGCCTAAAGGAGCAAGGATGAGTGCAAGAGGTGGGTGATCATCTTTCATTTCAATTTTTAAGGGCCCACTTGTTATGGGACCCACTAGATGTATGTGTTGTAACTATGGAGGGCCCATAGTGGCGGGGACCCTCTCCTCTATAACCGTCTCTCTCTTTCTCTCTCTCTCTCTCTCATTCTTTTGTATGATGTCTTGTGGCCACCACGGTGCAAGTTGATCTTGACCGACTGATCGTGAGGCCCACCTTATAATGGGTCCATTGGATGGCCAAGATGAAGGAAAAACACGAGTATCAAATTGATCTAAACCAGGTGGGCCACGATTATGTGGGACCCACCTTGACTAGAATGGTGGGCCACGTCCCATGTGGGACCCACCACAATGCATGTGTTTACCCAGGCCGTCCAACATTCAGTGATGCTGGACGGGTGTGGCTAACATGGAGTTGTATACTGGCAGGGGTGTGTACTTATAAGCTTTAAAAAAAAGAAAAGGAAGAGAAATGATGGGCCACCCTTGTAGGCCCAACCATGATGTATGTATATAATCCACACCATTCATTTCACTTCTCAGCTCATTTTAGGCGTTGAGCCAAAAGATGAGGTTGATCTTATAATCAAGCGGGCCATACCGTAGGAAATAGTAGTATTTCCATTAAAACCCACATTAATTCTTCCATTGGTAAAAAATATAACGCATATTGGTGTCATTCAGTTGATCAGGGGCCATAGAATCTAATGGTTAGACCAAATTTTTTTGATACGGGCCCCACCTATCAAAACCACGATATTTCTGGATTTAAAAAAAAAGAAAAAGAAGAAGAAGAAGCAACAGTAGCTTCTGTTGCTGCCACTGTCAGAGGGCGGGCGGACGGACTGGCTGGGCCTCACGACCCTAGTTGTGGGCCCCACCATGATGCGATTCAAACATCAACACCGTGCATTGGGTAGGCCCATAGGGCAGTGGCCCCCCTGCCAAAAATCGACCGTATGCGGAACTCAGGTGGGCCATACCAACTAAAATCATGTGAAGACATGCCTAAAACATATAAAATCACTTAGTGGGGCCTACCTAGAATTTGGATGTGGCTGAAACTTGGTCTGAACTGTCAGCCAGGTGGGACACACATAATGGGTGGTCTGGATTTGTGGACCACATCACTGTGAGCTCCCTGACCCAATCAACAGGTTTTGATGAAAAATGAACATTACAGTGGGACCCCTGACCATGTGACCTTATGAATAGGTTGCATGGCAAAGAAACATCACAGTGGGCCCCTTGGCCATGTGACCATATGAATAGGTTGTATGGCAAATAAACATCACCGTGGGCCCCCTGGTCCACGTGACCTTATGTACAGGTTGGATGATAAATAAATATTACACTGGGCCTAAGGTCCACGTGACCTTATGAATAGATTGGAGTGTAATTAAATATTATAGTGGGCCCTAGGCCCATGTGGCCATTATGAACAGTTTGGATGTCATATAAATAGTACAGTGGGCCCTACTTCTAGCGATCATATGAACAGGTTTGGATGAAAAATAAACATTTTTGGTGGGACCAAACTCTTGTGACCTTATCAACTGGTTGGGTGGAAAATAAACCTTATGGTGGGCCCCACATGGGACCCACAGATGTATGTATTGTAATCCAAACCCTCCATTACTATGGGCCCCACTATAAGGTATGTTTTTTCATCGATGCCGACCATCCTTTCCATGCCTATGGGATCCTTCATCATGCTTGTGGTTCATCCAAACTGTATAACCATTTAGGGATTGTTTTAAGGCCCACTTTGATACATATGGGCGAATGTATTTAGGCCCATCTTGAGGAGTTTATAGGCCCATTGTTGAGGCCACCTTGATTTGTATAAGGCCATTTTTTGAGGCTCATCTTAATGTATTTATGGCTGCCCACTAAGGCCCACTTTGATATATATATAAGACCATGGTTTGAGGTCTATTTGATGTATTGAAGGCCCATGGGTCGAGGCCCAATGGGATGTACATGAGGTCCATTATAATGGGATTTTACCATGGTTTATGAGTTGACTATTGTAGTGGTCTATGCCTTGGGAGCAATGATGGTTTGACGCCCACATTGTAGGGATAATGTTGGTTAAATGTCTACATTGTCACTCTCCCTAAGGCTCACTGATAGGCCCGTACTTGTAGTGAGTTGGCCGTTTAGGCCCATCTTTGTTATACACAAAGCCCATCTTTATATACATGTTTAGTATAGATCCATGATTCATGATCATACGCATCATATGTATGACTGATATGAGGAATGATTGATCATAGCATATGCCTTCGGCGGACTTCTTATGGGCTCCTTGATAGGCACAGTTTCCCTACATGAGCACATGGTACGCGCAGGATTGTTGCATGTCTGGTAGAGTGATTCATGCACTTGCATTTGTGTGATTATGATTATTGTATGCCCTAGCGACATCAAGGCCATAGCCTCCACAGACACATCGTGGGTGGCTGAATTAGATACCAAAAATATTTGGTTCTAGCATACGGGCACCATAGATGTCCCTTGGTGAAAATCCTTAAACCCAATGGCTCTAGAGGATGACTCCAATGTCGAGACTGAGTGGATACACGAGCGTGCGAGAGCCGTATACTAGTAGGATGCGTCTCCCACTGTGTCGTGGTCTGTTGGAAAGGGGTGTGACCTTACCTGCCTAAGTGAGGGGGTAACTTTTAGCTTGAGTTTGACCAGCTTGAGGATTTGGTCCGCTATCGATGAGCTGGGCCTAATATTGGCAGGTGAATAGTGAGGTCTCTTTCACTCTCCCAGTTGTGCGTTTGGATAGGGACGACAAACTGGTGTAAAGTGTACTAGACCCCAGTGATTTTTTTGATTGAGAACCATACTGATTTGATGTTCTAGTGAGGAGCTGCATTGATATGGGGATGAGGATTGGCATGCTTGACTTGCATTATGCATCGCACAACCATGGTACGACTAATTGCATTCATATACCCATTAGCATGTTTTCGCATTACTCTGACTTTACATTCCGAGCACGATCGTATTATACACACACTTACACGACCCTCTAAGATTTCTATAAGCTTATGCACGATTGATGCATGCAAGTGACGCCAAGACGCAGCCGTAACATAGTAGCAGTAGGAGCGTGCAGTCGAGCTTTTGGAGTTTTGTTATTTGTATTATCTTGTATTTCCCCTTCGGACGCATTGTACTTAAAAGTTTTTGATCATAGTGGACTTTGTGATGTTGTTCTTGTGGTTATTGTTCGTGGGTTATGCATATATTATGCTCATTACGAATCAAATGGATATTAGAAATCTTTCTTATAGCATCCCAGGATCGGAACCTGGTATATGGGTGCCGGAAGCCAAGAATGGGGTACTACTTCAGAGGCTGTTAGCGCCGGATTCAGCGATCAGGAATTTTGTGAGCCTGATTTTCAAGTTTGGGACGTGACAGAAGTTGGTATCAGAGCATAACTTGGGAATAATCGAGAACAATATTACACATTTGCTATGAGTTTAGGACGATTTGGTTCCGAGCGCACAACCTTCCGATTTAGTTCCCTAATATGTGATTCTTAATGTTGATTGGCGTTATTGTTCTTTCCTATAGGACATGCCGCCCAGAAAAGCGACCCGAGCACACCCCGCTCCACCACCTGAGGCTCCAGCCTTACCTCCTGCGCCTCTCGTTCCACCGCCAGAGATCCCTGCTCCCTTGCCTGAGGATGACATTCCTCCACCTGATGCCAGTGCAGATCCGATCGTGCCTGTGAGTGCCTCACAGTTAAGCAGATGTTGCAAGCTGTGATTGCTGCGCTTCACGGGTAAGACAAGTGCCCAGTTGTTTCTCTAACTCAGGCAGAGAAGGAGTGCGTGAGTGCCCTTCTTCAAGAGTTCAGAGAGCTTGATCCTTCGTATTTCTAGGGTGACCCAGATCCGACTGCAGCCGAGAGATGGGGCTCCGATATGGAGAAGATCTTCGATACTATGGCCTGCATGACCCATCAGCGAGTCCGGTTAGCAGTATTTCTCTTCCAGGGTGAGGCCGAGCATTGGTGGACCTCCGTTACCCATGTTGTTGGGCCTGAATTTGTCTGGACATGAGATGATTTTATAGATCAATTTGAGGAGTAGTACTTCCCTGACCACAATCGACGTCAGAGAGCACTGGAGTTTGAGACTCTGGTGCAGGGGGACATGACCGTGGCGCAGTACACGGCCCGTTTTATGGTGCTATTGAGGTTTGCACCATATACGGTTGATGATAAGGGACGGAAGGCCCGCCGTTTTGAGAACGTCTTACGTTACGGTCTCGGAGGCCGTGTTATTGGGCATGAGCTTCCGACTTTTCAGGCAGTAGTGCGGAGGGCTCAGATTTATGAGACTGAGTGGGCTAGTACACATGTCGACCGTGATCAGAGGAGGGGTCAGAAGAGGTAGACCCCTCCAGTAGCTCACAGCAGCATCGATGCCCACAGAGATACAAGAGCCACCCATCCACCAGAGCACCAATAATACCATTGACACCCCCAGCGGCACCACCTCAGAGATAACTTTCTGACACCTGCTATGGATGTGGTGGGATAGGGCACCGTAGGTGGGAGTGTCCTCGACCTCTACAGCAGCAGCTAAGAGCACCACAACAGCAATCGAGAGTACCGCAGTAGCAGCGACAACAGATTCCACCACCGAGGTCCCCCCAGCAGCACCACTAGCCTTTGAGGCCACAACAGCAGAGACAACAGTTTCGAGCACCTCAGAGACATTAGCAGTAACAGCATCCTCAGAGGGGACAGGCGCCTCCCCAGCCAGCTCAGGCTCGATTTTATGCAGCTCAACAGGACCCGCAGACCTCTGGAGGAGTCGTTGAGGGTATACTTCCAGTCATTCATGCATCGCCCGAGTATTATTTGATTCCGGTGCTTCGCACTCATTCATGTCTGAGGATTTCTGTCGATCGACTAGATTACCGACAGAGTTTGCTAGTGATGGATTGATCGTATCGATGCCCTTGGGGAAGATGACAGTGTTAGGCTGCTTTTGTTTGTCTTGCCCCATGTTAGTAGGAGAGATTTTCTTACCCACCAACTTGTACGTGTTGTCGATGTTAGATTATGACGTTATCTTGGACATGGATTAGCTTGCTGAGTACTACGCCATCTTGAACTGTTCTGCAAGGACAGTCACATTCTGCATACCAGGCTTGTCGCAGTTCCAGTTCGTCGTCGAGCCCAGAGGAGAGCCGTTGTCATGCTTGATGTCCTATGCCGTTGAGGAGCCTGTTACAGCATGTATTGATCGGTTGCCAGTTGTTTGTGATTTGTTCGACGTATTCCAGGAGATTCCAAGGTTGCCTCCTCATTGACATATTAAGTTCCAGATTGACCTCGTGCCCGGTACCACGCTTATCTCGAAGGCCCTGTACCGTATGACACTTATGGAGTTGCGTGAGCTGCAGCGTCAGTTGGACGAGTTTCGTGAGTTAGGATTTATCCATTTAAGCAGTTCTCCGTGGGGAGCGTCGGTACTCTTCGTCAGAAAGAAGGATAGCTCATTGTGGCTCTTCGTAGATTACCGCGAGCTCAACCGGGTCACGATCTGGAACAAGTACCCGCTCTTGAGGATAAATGATTTGTTTGACCAGCTGTAGGGTGAACATTTCTTTTCAAAGATTGACCTGCATTTCGGTTATCATCAGATTAGTGTTCGAGAGGAGAACATCCCGAAGACGGCTTTTAGGACGTGCTATGGTCATTTTGAGTTTCAGGTCATGTCTTTCGGGCTGACCAATGCACCTGCAGTCTTCATACAGCTAATGAACGAAGTCTTTCGTCCGTATCTTTATCAGTTTGTTGTGGTCTTTATCGATGACATTCTTATATATTCGAGGACCCGTGAGGACCACATGCAGCATCTGGAGATCGCCTTGTAGACCCTCCGTGCCCACCAGTTGTATGCGAAATTGGAGAAGTGCGAATTCTGACAGGAGGAGGTGAGATTTTTCAGTCACGTGGTGACGAGGGAGGGTGTCACAGTGGACCCCTCGAAGGTTGAGGCAGTGTGTCTATGGGGTCAACCCAAGACTGCATCCGAGATCCGCAGTTTTCTTGGTTTGACGGGATACTATCGGCATTTCATTAAGGACTTCTCTCGTATTACAGGCCCGTTAACTAGGTTGACTCGGAAGGGCGTAGATTTTGTTTGGACTGACGTATGTGATCAGGCATTCATGGAGCTAAAGGATCGTCTGACGTCCGCTCCTGTCCTCACTCTTCCCTCTGGGAGTGATGGATTTGTTGTATTTACTGATGCCTCACGTATTAGTTTGGGTATTGTCCTGATGCAGCACGGCAGACTGGTAGCCTTCGCGTCTCGATAGCTCAAGGTTCATGAGCTGAACTACCCCATGCATGATTTGGAGTTGGCTGCAATCGTCTTCGCACTGAAGCTGTGGAGACACTATCTCTATGGGGTTAGGTTCGAGTGCTTCTCCGACCACAAGAGCTTAAAATATCTATTTTCTCAGTTTAAACTGAACATGAGGCAGAGACGCTAGATGGAACTTCTTAAAGATTATAATTTTGACCTCCAGTACCACCTAAGCAAGGCTAATGTGGTGGAGGATGCCCTTAGCTGTCAGCCACGAGGCCTGGTGCACATATGATGATTCAGGAGTGGAGGATGCTCGAGGATATAGTAGAGTACGACTTTGAGTTTTATCTGCAGTCTTCTATCATTCAGCTATTGAGTCTGTCGATTCAACCCTCTCATGTCGTAAGGGTGATCGAGGCTCAGCAGACAGATGAGTTGTTACAGGATTATCAAGCAGAGGTAACATCTGAGAGTCAGACAGATTGGCAGATTGGTTCTGATGGTAGACTTCACTTCAGAGGCCGATTATGTGTCCTGAATATTTCTGAGTTGCGTAGAGATCTTATGACCGAGCCACATCGATTTTAATTTTCTATCACCCTGGTTCGACGAAGATGTATCAAGATATGAGGAGACAGTATTTTTGGACAGGGATGAAGCACTAGATCGCCAGTTTTGTGGCCGAGTGTGACAATGCCAGCTTGTTAAGGTCGATTACTAGAGACCACCTGGTTTGTTGCAGCCATTGAGCATTCAGATGTGGAAGTGGGAGAACCTATCTACCAATTTTGTCATGGGTTTACCGAGGAGTCAGAGCTGCCATGACTTAGTCTGGGTTTTTGAGGATCGCCTGACGAAGTCAGCACATTTTCTTACAATCCGTGAGACTTGGCATATGGATCGGCTCGCCAGGCTATTTATTGAGGAGATAGTGAGACTGCACGGTGTCCCAGTCTCGATCGTTTCTGACCATTTATGTCTCAGTTTTGGAGGAGCTTTCAGAGAGCTTTGGGTACTGATTTGTGTCTCAGCACCGCGTATCATCCGCAGACCGAGAGGGCTAATCAGATACTTGAGGATATGCTTCGGGCCTGCATAATTAATTTCGGGGGTAGCTGGGATGAGCATCTACGAATGACTGAGTTCGCATACAATAACAACTATCAGGCGACCATTGGCATGACTCCTTTTAAGGCATTATATGGCAGACTGTGCAGATCCCCAAGTTGTTGGACCGAGGTTGGAGAGTGACGTTTCATAGGTCCTAAGCTTGTGCAGGAGACATCAGAGGCTATTGATATCATCAGGCAGAGGATGCACACAACTTAGAGCCGACAGAAGAGTTTTGCTGATCACCTGCGTCGTCCCTTGGAGTTCGACGTAGGGGACCATGTGTATCTCAAGGTCTTGCCCATGAAGGGCGTGGTTCGATTTATAGCGAAGGGAAAGCTTGCCCCAAGATTCATTGGACCTTTCGAGATCATTAAGCGCATTGGCACCGTGGCCTATTGGCTTGCCTTACCACCTCAGTTGTCTGGCGTCCACAACATTTTCCACGTCTCTATGTTGAGGAAGTGTGGGTCAGACGTAGTTCCTGTTATTGATTGGCAGCCGTTGGAGGTTCGTGAGGATGCTTCTTACATTGAGCAGCTAGTTCGTATCCTTGATCGAAAGGATCAGGTCCTCCGGACCAAGGTCATTTCCTTGGTGAAAATTCGGTGGGGTCATCATTCTGTTGATGAGTCATCTTGGGAGCGCGAGGCTGAGATTCGAAAGCATTATCCCCATCTCTTTGATGATTGAATGTATGTTGTGTTTTGTAAACTGTCTCCGATTTCTTATGAAGATGCAATCTTCCTTCTTCTATTATGAGTTAGGTTTACTTGCAATGATTGTCTAAATTTCTAGGATGAAATTTTTATTTGGAGAGGAGAGTTGTAAGACCCATATCCTAGTCCATACCATTCCGTTGGCTTCCGCGGTCCTTCCGGTCAAATTTTGAAAATCCTTAACTCGTATCCGACGTTTGCGCACGATCTTAAGCCGAATCCCACATACCGAAGTCGCCTCGAATCGAAACTTGTATCATAGCGACCATGCCGTCGACGTGGTTCTAACGCCGTGACTCGCGCACCAAACCTATGACTCCAACCTAAACTTGAAAATCTAAACCTAAACCTGATCCCGAACTTGAACCCGAACCTGAATTCCTAAACCTAAACCTAAACCTAAACTCAAATCCCTAAACATAAATCTAAACCTATAACCGTAACCTAAACTTGAAAACCTAAACCTATACCCGATTCCAAACCTGAATTCGAATCCCTAAACCCTAAGCCTAAACCTAAACTTATACCTATTCTCAAATCCCTAAACCTAAAACTACACCTTAACTTAGACCTATAACCTTAACCTCAACCTAAACCTAAACTTGAAAACCTAAGCCTAAACCCGATCCTGAACCCGAATTCCTAAACCTAAACCTAAATTCGAAATCGTAAACTTAAACCTGATCCCGAATCCGAACCCAAATCCGAATCCCTAAACCCTAAGCCTAAACCTAAACCTAAACCTATTCTCAATCCCTAAACCTAAACCTACACCTTAACCTAGAACTATAACACTAACCTCAACCTAAACCTAAACTCGAAAACCTAAACCTAAACCCGATCCCAAACCCGAATTCCTAAACTTCAACCTAAACCTATACCTAAACTCGAAAACCTAAACTTAAACCTGATCCCGTACCCGAACACGAATTCTAATCCCTAAACCCTAAGCCTAAACCTAAACCTATTCTCAAATCCCTAAACATAAACCTACACCTAAACCCAAACCTATAACCTAATCCTAAACCTAAACTCAAAAACTTAAACCTAAACCCGATCCCAAATTCGAAATCGAACCTGAATTCCTAAACCTAAACCTAAACCGAAACTAAAATCCCTAAACCTAAACCTACACCTAAACCTAAACCTATAACCTTAACCTAAACCTATAACCCTAACTTAAACTTAAACCTAAACCTAAACTTGAAAACCGTATGATGTATGCTTTGTACGTTTATTGAGTTGACTAATATTATGAGGCAAAAGCTTTGTGAAACTTATCATAATAATAAGCATATGATGTATGCTTTGTATGTTTATTAAGTTAACTTATATTGCAAGGTCATATCAAAATTTATGCAAATCCAATGCTTACATGAGTCACAATAGGAAAATATGAATTTGGGCAGTATGCTTAATATGTATTACATTTTTTTCTTAAATTATTATTGTGACTTGTTAGTTTATAGTTATGATATGTGATTGTGATTTGTAAGTTAGATAATTAGCTACCCATTTGAGGATTTCTATGTGGCCATACATAGATATGGTGTGCTTTTGATGGCATAAAAATTGCTTAAATTGTCCCATTTTGAATAGTTTAAGGTTAGATGGATAGTATGCTTTCATATAATCTATTTAAATGTTCATGCTTGATCTATGGTCCATCTCCTTATTTCTCTCTGTATATGTTACATCTGTTCCGTATCTGTAAGACCCATATCCTAATCCGTACCATTCCGTTAGCTTCTTCGGTCCTTCCGGTCGAATTTCAGTAATCCTCAACTGGTATCCGACGTTTATGCATGATCCTAAGCTGGATCCCATATACCGAAGTCGGCTCGAACCGAAACCTGTATCATAGCGACTGTGCCATCGCTGTGGTTCTACCGCCGCGACTCGCGCACTAATCTGATACCTAGGGTAGAAGATGTCGGCCTGCGTTTATTCCGAAGAAACGCCATGTGTTGCAAACTTTGAGAGAATCTCTACATCATGTCCCATCAATCAATCAATCACTCATGTCAATTCCAAGTCAAGTACAAGCCATACCCAAGTACAAGCAACCCATCTCTCCCATTCTCAAAGTCAACTCTCTCTCTCTCTCTCTCTCTCTCTCTCTCTCTCCACCCATCCCTTTCTTACAACACATCACTCCACCCATCACCCATCACACATCACTCCATCACCTCTTATCAACCCATCACTTCTCTCTCTCCCTCATTTCTCAAAAAAAAAACACAAGTATCAAATTGATCCAAACCAGGTGGGCCACGATTATGTGGGACCCACCTTGACTAGAATGGTGGGCCACGTCCCATGTGGGACCCACCACAATGCATGTGTTTACCCAGGCTGTCCAGCATTCAGGGATGCTGGACGGGTGTAGCTAACATGGAGTTGTATACTTGCAGGGGTGTGTACTTATAAGCTTTAAAAAAAAGAAAAGGAAGAGAAATGATGGGCCACCCTTGCAGGCCCCACCATGATGTATGTATATAATCCACGCGGTTCATTTGACTTCTCAGCTCATTTTAGGCGTTGAGCCAAAAGATGAGGCTGATCTGATAATCAAGCGGGTCATACCGTTGGAAATAGTAGTATTACCGTTAAAACTCACATTAATTCTTCCATTGGTAAAAAATATAATGCATATTGGTGTCATTGAGTTGATCAGGGGCCATAGAATTTAATGGTCGGACTGGATTTTTTTGATACGGGCCCCACCTATAAAAAACCATGATATTTCTAGTTTTTAAAAAAAAGAAAAAAAAGAAGAAGAAGCAACAACAGCTTCTGCTGCTGCCGCTATCAGAAGGCGGGCGGAGGGACCTGCTGGGCATCACGGCCCTAGATGTGGGCCCCACCGTGATGCGATTTGAACATCAACATCGTGCGTTGGGTGGGCCCATAGGGCAGTGGAACCCCTGCCAAAAATCGGTTGTATGCGGAACTCAGTTGGGCCATACCATCTAAAATCATGTGAAGACATGCCTAAAACATAATAAATCACTTGGTGGGGCCTACATGGAATTTGGATGTGGCTGAAAGTTGTTCTGAGCCGTCAGCCAGGTGGGACACACATAATGGGTGGTCTGGATTCGTGGACCACATCACTGTGGGCTCCCTGACCCAATCAACAAGTTTGGGGAAAAATAAACATTACAGTGGGATCCCTGACCACGTGACCTTATGAATAGGTTACATGGCAAACAAACATTACAGTGACCCCCGTGACCACGTGACCATAAGAATAGGTTGTATGGCAAATAAACATCACCGTGGGCCCCTTGGTCCAAGTGACCTTATGTACAGGTTGGATGATAAATAAATATTACAGTGGCCCCAAGGTCCACGTGACCTTATGAATAGATTGGATTGCAATTAAATATTATAGTGGGCCCTAGGCCCATGTTGCCATTATGAACAGTTTGGATGTCATATAAATAGTACAGTGGGCCCTACGTCCACCGACCATATGAACAGGTTTGGATGTAAAATAGACATTTTTGGTGGGTCCAAACTCATGTGACCTTATCAACTGGTTGGATGGAAAATAAACCTTATGATGGGCCCCACATGGGTCCCACTGATGTATGTATTGTAATCCAAACCCTCCATTACTATGGGCCCCACTATAAGGTATGTTTTTCATCGATGCCGACCATCCTTTCCATCCCTATGGGATCCTCCATCATACATGTGTTTCGTCCAAACTGTACAACCATTTGGGGATTATTTTAAGGCCCACTTTGATACATATGGGCCCATGTATTTAGGCCCATCTTGAGGAGTTTATAGGCCCATTTTCGAGGCCACCTTGATTTGTATAAGGCCATTTGTTGAGGATCATCTTAATGTATTTGTGGCCGCCCACTAAGGCCCACTTTGATATATATATATATATATATATATATATATATATATATATATATATATATATATATATATATATATATATAAGACCATGGTTTGGGGCCCATTTGATGTATTGAAGGCCCATTATAATGAGATTCTACCTTGGTTTATGAGTTGACTATTATAGTGGGCTATGCCTTGGGAGCAATGATGGTTTGACGCCCACATTGTAGGGATAATGTTGGTTAAATGTCCGCATTGTCACTCTCCTTAAGGCCCATTGATAGGCCCATACTTGTAGTGAGTAGGCCGTCTAGGCCAATCTTTGTTATACACAAAGCCCATCTTTATATACATGTTTAGTATAGATCCATGATTCATGGTCATACGCATCATATGTATGACTGATATGAGGAGTGTTTGATCATAGCATATGCCTTCAGTGGACTGTTTATGGGCTCCTTAATAGGCAGAGTTTCCCTACATGAGTGCAAGGTACGTGCAGGATTGTTGCATGTCTGGTAGAATGATTCATGCACTTGCATTTGTGTGATTATGATTATTATATGCCTTAGAGACATCAGGGCTATAGCCTCCACAGACACATCTTCGGTGGCTGGATTGGATACCGAAAATGTTTGGTTCTAGCATACGGGCGCCGTAGATGTCCTTGAGTGAAAATTCTTAAACCCGATGGTACCAGAAGATGACTCCAATGTCGAGACCAAGTGGATACATGAGCGCGCGAGGGCCGTATACTAGTAGGCCACGTTTCCCACTATGTCGTGGTCGGTTGAAAAGGGGTGTGACCTTACCCGCCAGAGTGAGGGGGCAACTTCTAGGTTGAGTTTGACCAGCTTGAGGAATCGGTCCGCTATCGATGAGCCGGGCCTGATATTGAAAGGTGGATAGTGAGGTCTCTTCCGCTCTCCTAGATGTGCATTCGGATAGGTACGGCAAGATGGTGTAGAGTGTACTAGACCCCAGTGATTTTCCAGACTGAGAACCATACTGATTTGATGCTCTAGTGAGGAGCTGCATTGATATGGGGATGAGGATTACACATGCTTGACTTACATTATGCATCGCATAGCCTTGGTACGGCTGATTGCATTCATGTACCCATTAGCATGTTTCCGTATTACTTTGACTTTACATTTCGAGCACGATCGTATTGTGCACACACTTACACGTCCTCTAAGCTTTCTATAAGCTTATGCACGATTGATGCATGCGGGTGATGCCAGGATGCAGCAGTAGCATAATAGCAGCAGACCCAGATTGGGAGAGCCGTATACTAGTAGGCTGTTTTCAAGTTTGGGTTTAGGATTGTTGCATGTCTGTTTATGGATTAGCTCGAAATTGATGGAGCAGACCCAGATGTGCGTCGGAGCTATCTGAATGTTGAGCGGGGGTCCTTGGAAGGTGGGAACTGCTGATATTTATTTTTTCCCTTCAATACTATCTGTGTGATCTTGTGAACAGGTTGGATGATAAATAAACATCCCCACAGAATGATGGAAATCACTATACCCACTGTTTCTTGTGGTATGGTCTACCTGAGTTTTGGATGTGATTCAATTTTGGTTTCAACCCCTTAAATGATATGGAAAAGAAGATGGATGTGTAGATAAACTACATATATTTACAGTGTATATAATGATTTCCTAACCCTAAACTTAAACATGAACACAAATTCTTAAACCTAAACCCAAACCTATTTTTAAATCCCTAAACCTAAACCTACACCTAAAACTAAACCTATAACCTAAACATAAACCTAAACTTAATTCACTTAACCAAAACCTACACCTAATCCTAAACCTATAACCTTAACTTAAACCTAAACCTAAAGTTGAAAACATAAACCTAAACCCGATCCTGAACCCGAACCTGAATCCGAATCCCTAAAACCTAAGCCTAAACCTCAACCTAAACCTATTCTCTAATCCCTAAACCTAAACCTGCACCTAAACCTAAATCTATACCTAAACTCAAAAACCTAAACCTAAACCCAATCCCGAACCTGAACCCGAATTCCCATACCTAAACCGAAACCTATTCTCGAATCCTTAAACCTAAACCTAAAACCTAATCCCAAACCTTTAACGGTAACCTAAACCTGAACCTAAACTTGAAAACCTAGACCTAAACCTGAACCCAAACCTAAACCCGTACTCGAACCCGAATCCCAAAACCTAAACCTAAACCTATTCTCAAATCCCTAAACCTAAACCTACACCGAAACCTAAACCTAAACCTAAACTTAATTCACTTAACCTCAACCTACACCTAATACTAAACCTATAACCCTAACCTAAACCTAAACCTAAACTAGAAAACTTAAACCTAAACTCGATCCTGAACCCGAACTCGAATCCGAATCCCTAAACCTTAAGCCTAAACTTAAACCTAAACCTATTCTCAAATCACTAAACTTAAACCTATAAACTAAATCTAAACCTAAACTTGAAAACCTAAACCTAAACCCGATCCCTATTTGAACCCAAACCCGAATTCCTATACTTAAACCTAAACCTATTCTCAAATCCCTAGACTTAAACCTACACCTAAACCTAAACCTATAACCTTAACATAAACCTAAGCCTAAATTTAATTCACTTAACCTAAAATTACACTTAAACCTAAACCTAAACCTATAATCTATGTAAGTGCTATAGTTGGTAGCCCTTGTTATTGTCGAATTTGTGGTGCCAAAGACACAGTTAATATCTTGTTATGAAGCTTGCATATGTGAAGAACAAAGCTCTACTCAAGACATGCCAAGTCACGACAAAAGTAACACAAGATCAGCTTTGATAGACAAGTATTGTTCACAAGTCAAGACTCGAGAATGTAAGTATGTACGACTTAGCTCTAGACAAATATAATTCAAGATCTCATGAAGCTTTTGACATCAAGATATCAAGAAGCATTCAAAGTTCAAGATACACCAAGATCTCAAGCTTCATTATTCTCAAAGGTCACTCGCCTTTAAGTTTTCAATGTCCTTACTTCACTATTGAGGTATGACTGACCATAGGTTGACCTTTAGAGTAGGTCATTTTGGATATATAATTCTTTTATTTTATATATGAGCATTTGGTCTGTTCTAAGACTAGTCCTAGGTCTTGCTCGACTAGTCCTAACATGATTTGACCTGTCTAAGAATTTCCTGGATCAGTCGTATGTTTGTTGCAAAAATTCAGAAATTCTTGTTAGGCTTCGACCAGTCTTGGAGATTGTTTGACTAGTCGTATGAACCGTGGCGACCGTTTCTTCGACCAGTTGTAGACCTATGACTCAAACTACAACGTTGAAATTCGACTAGCTCCGACTAGTCGTGGAAAATCTTCGACCAGTCGTAAGAGACCTTCGACCAGTCATAGCTGACCTACGACCAGTCGTGAAACCGTTTTATCTTATCGCGCTCAAAATTTCAAGTATCCATTGGTTCTACGACCAGTCGTAGAGATCTCTAGACCAGTCGAAGATGCAATTTGCTCACTTATAAATAGATCACGAATCTTAGAATAATGAACATAATTCACGCTACACTAATTCGACCTTCTGAGAGATAAGTCTGTGCTCCATTTAAGCTAAGTGTGCATATTTAATATTCTCTTTCTTTAGCTTTTTAAATTAATTTTTTTCTTATATTCCAATCTAATCTTAAAAAGAGGAAATTTTATTTTCCTTTTTTAGGAATCAAAATCAATTAAAGCTATCCCATTTGGTTTAATTTTAAATCAATTAGAACTTAGAACCATTGTAAAGTGAGTATTGGACATTGAACTTGGACATTCAAATCTCTACTCCGATTTGGTTCTTCTGGGCTGCTATAACGAAGGAGAAATTCCAGGTATTTTAGATTTATGTAATCTACTTTCTTTTAGTTTACTTTTGAGATTTGTCAAAAAAAACTCATTGTATTGGTTATCTGAGTAGAGCCAGGAAAACTCAGAAATGAGGGTTTTTTTTTAATTGTGTAAGCCCACAAAAAAAGACACAATTGTGAAGGTTTTAGGTGAACCTGGAAATCCTATCTTTGATAGTGAACTCTAATATCCACTGTGTGAGGATATTAGGAGTGGAGTAGCTGTGTGATTATTTACAAAATAAAGAATTTTTAAAACTGTAAAATACTTATCTGATATTCTCCTTTTGATGCAGCCCGGATGAATCAATTCAGAGTAGAAGTTCAACGTAGAAGTTCAATGTTCACACTCACTTGTGAAATGGTTACAGGTTCTACATAAATTTTAAATTAAAACACCTTGGGCTAGATTGCTTTAATTTTGATTATAAGAAATGAGAATACTTCAATCCCACTTTCAAATAAAATTGGAATGTAGAATATAAAATCAAATGCAAAGAAATCTAATTAAAGAGAATATAAAATGAGCACAAAATAGCTTAAGAATGTCAATAACTTATCTCTCAGAGTGGTGTATTGATATTGCTTGAATTGGATATAAAACTCTTAAAATCGTGCTCTATTTATAGTTGTAGAAATCGCACTCTCGACTGGTCCTGAGGTTGGCACGACTGGTCATAGGACCAACAAACTTTTGAAAGTTTGGGCGTGATAAGATAAGGCCCCATGACTGTTTGTAGGGTCTGCTTGACCGGTCGAGTGGCCTCCACGACCAGCTGTGTCCTGTCCACGACTGGTCATGTGGAACCCAATTTAGTTATTAGACTTTGAGTCGAGCCTGCAAGACTGGTCAAGCACAGGTCGAGCATTGTTCATATGACTGGTCGAGCAGTCTACAGGATTGGTCGAGGCTATAACAAAAAATTTTGAAAATAAATAATAACCTTAGGACTGGTCGATGAATTCTTGGACTAGTTGAGCCAGTGCTAGGACTAGTCAAACTTAGTCCAAGACTAGTCGAGAAACAGTCAATGCATTTATAAAGTGACTAAATTTAAATTATGTATTCAAAATGACCTACCATATGGTCAATTTAAGGTCATTCATACCTTGTAAGTAATGTATGAACATTAAATCTTCATTTATTTTTGCTGATAGTTATTCTTTGAAGTTAACGAAACTTGGTATCTTGTCATATGATGAATCTTGAGCTTGAGACTTTTGATGCTTGAATATGACTAACATCGAAGCTTGAGCTTGGAGTTCAAGGTAAAGAAACATTGTCTTAATTTGGACGAAGCTTTGAAAACTTTAACTTTGAAGCTTGACAGATTCAAATCACACTTGGTGTTGTACTTGAACTTGAACATGTAATCTTATATTTGAAGTTCTCGAAGTAAAGACCTTTGTCCTTGTACATGAGATGAACTGTCTTAGATGTGTAGATGCGCTACACAAGACACAGGTTCCAAGAGGTTTTGGCACTACAAAATTTGACAATAATAGGAGCTAGAAACTATAGCACTTACAATCACCCCCTTTGTCAAATTTATGACAAAACACACTTCGTAACATAATCATTATACGCACAATAAACACACAATAAAGAATCATGCACCAGTTATCAATGGATCACAACAATTCGCATCTACTCCCCCAATAAAATTCTCCCTTACTCTCCCTCTATCCACAATCCATATGCCACATATCACAAGCATGATAAAATTCTCCCCCTTTTTGTCATAATATGACAAAGGAAAGAACTAACAAAAGAAATAAGCAGTAAATAAATAAGGAAGAAAAGAAGAGTAATGAGGAATAAATGATCCAAATATTATAACAAGTATTGTTCAAGCATGATCAACCATGTTCAACCAAGTTCAATCAAGTTCAACCCCATAAAATTAAAGAAAGTCAAGTATCATAAAAATTATTACAAATCATATGAGAAAATACTAATCAGAACCCGAAGAAGGTGTAGGTATGCAAGATCAAGTTTATAAAGTCCCTTATTAAGATGCCTAAGATATTTGCACATATTTAAACTACAAATCATGAGACACATTCATATTCTCTACCTTCTCCTCAAGTGAGCGCAACTGCGCATCAAAGTCAGATGGCGGATAATCAGGATCATCTGCTGAATTGGATTCAATTTCACCAAAAATATCATCCATATTGATGTCATCGGGTGGTAAATCACCTTCTTGTTCATTTGCACCATCAGTTCCACCAACACCCACATTCACTTGGCCTGCGGCCAACCTTAGATTCATTTTGTTTATATTGGAATTGTTGAAGATTAGGAGTTGAATCAGAGCTTCTCTAACAGGCATAGCCACTAAAATATGAGAGGCCAATACAGTCATAAGATATGCGAAGGGAATGTCACTCTGTCCTAGATGGAGACGGAATTAAATGATGCAATGAGAAATCAAAGAAGGAAGACATACATTGGTTCCCGAAACAATGGAATGAATAATTTGAACCATGAAAGTTGTGAATTAAGTTTTGTTACTAGAATGAGGATAGACAGTCGAAATGAATATCCTGTGAAAGACTTTTTATCTGGGTAACAAATACTTTGAGGCAAACACATTTCCATTACTACTCCATTCCTCATCTATATTGCACAAAGCTCTAGTAAGCATACGCTTCTCAGATTCAGATGGTTTTGTGACTAGAGTGCTAATGGGAATACCTTCAGCTTTGACAGGTATGTCCATTAGACTAGAAATAAGATGTCACTCTATTTCAATAGGACCTTCTTTAGTTGTAATAATGAATGTCAGATTTTCAGTAGAAAAATTAGAAATACATGGATACATAGCTTGCGCAATGGACCGGTATGTCGTCCCACCCCAATGTAGAATGTTATCTCATCCTATAGATTGGAGGAGAGGAAGGATATTAAACGAAGCTAGATGATCAACATGAACAGGTCATTTAACTATAACATTGCACAACTTAATATCCTACACATAAGAGGGATCATCTTCGGGTGACTGAAGGTGGCGCACTATGATAGGAGTCAACTGAGAAGTTGAAGGACCATAAGAACTTTTTTTTAGTTCTACCTTTCATTTGCAACAAGGAATACAATAAAAATGGAGATTGCAAAAGAGAAAGTGTGGGTTTTCACTAGATTAGATTTTTGAGAAGAAAACCCCAAAAACCACTAGGAATCAAGAAATAAATCACACCAATGATAAAAAGGGAGTTCTTAAGAACTTGAATCTACAAGAAAAATGAAAACAAAGCACTAACCTTGAAGAAATAGGAGATGGGTTCGACCGTAGTATTTTATTTTTCCCTAAATAAAACACTAATCCACGCTACACGACTGGTTGAGTACATGCTCGATCGGTAGTGCCACGACTGGTCGAGTATCTACTCGACTGGTCGTGCACAACCCAAAATGTGTAATATTTATAAAATTTTAAAATTTAAATAATTAAACTAACAACTATATACAATATGATACAAAAATACATGAATTTTCAATTCAGATTGCACATACCAACATCAAATTTTAATTTAACAAACCTGTTGTTGTCGAGTGGTTTAGTGAATATGTCTGCAAGTTGAATCTCGGTCGATATGTATTCTAAAGAAATTTTCTTTTCTTCCACTAATTTACGAATGTAGTGATATCTAATTTCACTGTGCTTGGTTCGTGAATGCTGGATTGAATTTTTAGTTATATTAATTACACTAGAATTATCACAATATAAAGTCATAAAATCCTGTGCAATTTCGTAATCACTTAACATTCTTTTCATCTATACAAGCTGAGTACATGTATTACTTGTTGCAATGTATTCAGCCTCAATGGTTGAGAGCAATGCTGAACTTTATTTCTTACTTTGCCAAGAAACTAAACAATTCCCTACATAGAAATAACCACCACTGGTTGATTTTCAATCATCAATGTTACCAGCCCAATCAGCATCAGTGTAACCAGCTAATTGAACACTAGTATCATGTGAGTACCAAAGACCCAGATTTGCTGAACTTGCGACATATCGTATAATCCGCTTAACAATAGTTAAATGTGACTCTTTAGGGTTAGATTGACATCTAGCGTAAATTCTTATGCTAAATGTAATATCAGGTCTACTTGCAGTTAAATAAAGCAAACTTCCAATCATACTACGATATAGTTTAGGCTCCACACTCTTACCTATATAGTTCTTTAAGAGTTCTAATGTAGTACTCACAGGAGTATCAAAATTTTTCCCACTCTCAAATTCAAACTTTTTAACTAAGTCCAGATCATATTTGGTTTGTGATATAAAGAAACTATCAGGTTACTATTTAACTTGCAACCCTAGAAAATAATTCAATTCCCCAACCATGCTCATTTCGAACTTAGATATCATAAGGTCTGCAAATTCAATAGTCATGTTAGCATAGATAGATCCATAAATAATATCTTCAACATAAATTTAAACTATTGAAATGTGACATTATACTTTTTTACAAACAATGTCTTATCAACACTTCCCATTATAAAGTTATGACTTAGTAAAAACTTAGTCAACTTTGTGTACCATGATATGGGTGCTTGTTTTAAACCATAAGGGGTCTTTTTTAGGCTGTATACATGATCAACATTCTTAGGGTCTTCAAAACCCATTGGTTGTTCAACATACACTTCTTCATGTAAATTTTCATTTAAAAAAGCACTCTTTACATCCATTTGGTATATTTTGAACTTTCTAAAGCATGCTTGTACGACCAGTCTGGCCTTATTTCTAATAATATTTCGAAGTTCATCAGACTTATTTTTAAAAATCCATTTAGTTTTGATAATATGTTTATCTTTAGGTCTAGAAATTGAGTACCAAACATCATTTATAATAAATTGATTAAGCTCTTCTTTCATCACAACTATCCAGTTTTCGTCTGTAAGAGCTTCTTTTACGTTCGCCGGTTCTATTTGAGATGTAAATCACACATAGTTACACATATCTTTTAGTTGTTTATGAGTGCAAATACCATTGAGAGGGTTTCTAAGAATCTGATTAGTTGGATGGTCTTTAACAGTCCTATGTTCAGAGTTATTTTAACTTGATGAAGTATCTGGTTTATCAATTAGAAGTACTTCATCATTTTTTGAACATGAGACAAGTGTATTCAAGTGATCATTAATAACCACATTAGTGGACTCTTGAATTACACAAGTCCTCTTATTAAGAACCTGATATGCTTGACTATTTAAAGTATAGCCTAAAAATATTCCTTTATCACTTTTGGTGTTAAACTTACTTAAATTTTTTCGGTCACGTAAAATGTAGCACTTGCTGCCAAAAACTTGAAAGTATTTAACAGTAGGCTTTTTTATCAAACCAGATTTCATAAGCCAATTTTCTATTTAATTTTCTACTATAAACATGGTTAATTATATAACACGCAGTATTTACGACTTTGGCCTAATGATTTTTAGGGAGCTGTATACTATTTAACATTACATTTGCCATTTCTTAAAGAACTCTATTTTTTCTTTTTACCATACGATTTTGTTGAGGTGTTTTGGTTGCAGAGAATTCATGTGATATTCCCTAATCACTGCAAAACTTCTCAAAACTTATATTCTCAAATTCTGATCCATGATCACTACGGATCTTGCAGACTTGAGATCCTTTTCCGTTTGGATACGTTTAAGTACCCTTTTTACTTCATCGAGAGTTTTTGATTTATCCCTAAGAAGACTACCCACATATATCTGGTAAAGTTATTAACAATTACCTGTATATACTTTTTGCCACCTCGACTCTCCATTCTAGTTGGTCCAATAAAATCCATGTGGAGAAGTTTGAACGGTTTAGATATAGCATTGAAGTTCACCTTTTTGTGCATACTCGTGTTTTTTTACCGATCTGGCATTCACCACATATTTTATCTATTTTATGTATATTGGGTAAGCCTCTTATCAACTATCTTTTGCTCAATCTATACAAGTTATAGTAGTGTACATGTCCAAGGCGTTTATGCTATAACTCAGTTTCATCGGTATGGTCCATGTAGCACGATAGATTAGATGAGCTTGAATCACTTACAATGTAGCAGTTTTCAGAAGTTATACAACTAGTTAATATTACAGAACCATTTTTATTCAAAATTTCATACCCTAGGTTAGTAAATATTACGCTATGATTCTTATCGCATATTTGAGAGATGCTTAATAAGTTTTATTTTAACCCTTATACAAATAAAATATTTCCAAATAAAGGGAGGTTAAAAATTTAGACTCTACCTTGGCCAACAATCCTGTAGTTTGTACTATCATCGAATGTGACTGAACCATCAGTAATTTCTTTAAGATTGGTGAACAGATCTTTATCGCCTATCATGTGTCTGGAGCATCCACTGTCTAGGAACCACTTTGAATGGCTTGAAGCTTTAAAAGAAGTGTGGGCAACCAAACAAGTAACCTTAGGAACCCATTTCATTTCAGTCTTGGGTTTAGGAGTATAGTTGGTCTTCTTATGCTTGTAGTTGTTATAAGACTGACCCACTGAGTTAGATTTTAATAGATCCTTAAGTAAATCAATAATTTTCTCAGCTAAAGGATTACGATTCTAATGTTTATAGTTGATATGGTTGCTTTTAGGTTTTAAGGATTGAAAAGTTTTAGCAATTTTACAATAATTTTGATTTAGACTTTCCCCTTTTGTGTTTGAAGACTCTCCTTTCACAAACTTAAGAGGAGTATTCTTATGTTTGGGAGGAATACTTTTGTCGTAGCCCACTCCAGATCAGTCGCCACATTTTCTGGATCTAGATAAAAGTTTTTCTAAGTTAGGATCACCTTGGGCATACCTCTAATTGTCTTTTAAACTCAAAAGTGAAGAGACTTCAAGTTTTAGTTTTTCATTTTCAGATTTTAAGTTTTCAACTTAGGAGTTTTTGAAATCTAAGTCACACTTAGTTTTTTCAAAACAATTTGAAATGTGAGATTTTTCTAAAACAAGATTCTCAAACTTTTCTTTAAGTTTTGAAAACTTTTCTTTTTGAAGTTTTAGTTTTACCACAAATTTATAACTTTCGTTGTATAAGGAATTATAAGCATCTTGAAGATCTTCTTCATTTTCATGATTATTATTCAGATTGTCTTCACTAGTTGAATCATCATGATCTGAAAAAGTGAACTTGGCTAGAGTCATAAGGGCTTTGACTTCATTACTCGACTCGATTTCAGAATCTTCTGATTCAGAAGAGGCTTCAGAGCTGAAAGATTCATCCCTAGTAGCCAACATACCTTTCTTTTTTAGGTTTGTCCTTTGTACGATACTTATTTGCTAAATGCCCATATTCATAGCAGTTGTAACACTGACTATCTTTTAAAGATTTCTAAGTTTTAGATTTAGATTTTTTTTTTCAATAGGTTTTTGAAAATCAACCCTCTTTTTTACTTTTGAAAATCTTATAAAATTTTTTAGCTAAAAGGGCCATATCATCTTTAGAATTTTCTAAATTAGAATTACTACTATTTTCTTAAAAAATATATTTAGATTATTTAAGAACGATGCCTTTAGGAGCTTTAAAGTTTAACTCATAGGTTTGTAATGACCTAACTAATTCCTCTACCCTCATATTATCTATATCACGAAGTTCCTGGATCACCGTCACCTTTGAATTGAACCGTTCAGGTAGTGAGCGTAGTATCTTTTCACAGACTTTGCTATCTGAGATTCTATCACCGAGACCCCACATAGAGTTCACAATGTCATTCAATCTAGTATCGAAGTCTATAATGGTTTCACTTTCTTCCATACGTATTTTCTCAAATTTGGTTGTGAGAATTTAGACTTTAGATTTCTTGACAATTGTTGTTCCCTTGTGTGTCATTTCAAAAATATCTTAGGCTTGCTTCGCACTATCAGAGGATATAATTATTTTGAATTCATTCGGTGATAGTGTGCAAGTAATTGCATTTAGAGCCTTTACATTGGCACTACTCTCGCTTTTCTGAAGAGTGGTATAAGAAAAATAAGGTGTAACTTTCATAGTTTTGAATCCATCGGTACCAGTTACTTTAGTGGTAGGAAGGGTCCAATTTGTCACTATGGCTTGCCACACGCTCTCATCCATGGATTTTAAGAAAATCTTCATTCTACCTTTCCAAAAGGCATAGTTGGAGCCATTGAATGGTGGAGGCCTAGTGACTGAAAGGCTATCAAAATTTGACATCTCATAAAGCTCAGATCGATTAGCTCAGGAAATTAATCCAAAAGAAATAATAATTAAAATGAGCTATTAGGCTCTGATACCACTTGAAAAGGCCGAGATATTAAGTCCTAGAGGGGGGTGAATAGGACTATGCCAAATTAAAAAATTAACAGTGGAATTTAAACAAAATAAATACTGATAACAATAAACAATCCCATAATGCATAAATGTAAAACAACCTCAAGAGTACAAGTATTGACATGTTAATACAGATGTTGTTCTAAGGACAACCTTATACCAAAAACCAAAGGTTTATGGTAGGACAACCCGATTCCTAGAACGGTTTATGTATCAAAAGCTCAAACTGATATAAAGGAATAAAGAAATAAATAGCAAAGGAAATAACTAAGCTATTACAACATTTCCACACTTGCATAAAAGAAATTACAACATTATCCACAAATGAAAAAAGAAAAATTACAAATATCCATAATAAGAAATAATCAATCAACCATAAGATCAGAAATTATAGTGGTTCGCTTGTTTGTGCACCAACTATTTAGATAAACAACCACGCAACTATTCCACTCCTAATATCCTCACACAGGGGATATTAGTGTTTAGTATGGGAATAGGTTTTTCAAGGTTCATCTAAAGCCCTCCCAATTGTGTCTTTCAAGTGGGTTTACAAAATTTAAAAACCCCACACTTTGAGTTTTATGGATCACCTCAGACAAACCAAAATAAAGAGATTTTTCTGGCACAATCTCAATGAAACCAAAATAAAGAATTTACAAAACTGTAAAATACTTATTTGATATTATCCTTTTGAAGCAGCCCGGAAGAACCAATTCGGAGTAGAAGTTCAACCTAGAAGTTCAATGTTCACACTCACTTGTGAAATGGTTATAGGTTCTAAATAGATTTTAAATTAAAACACCTTGGCGTAGCTTGCTTTGATTTTGATTCCAAGAAATGAGAATACTTCAATCCCTCTTTCAAATAAAATTGGAATGAAAAATATAAAATTAATTACAAAGAAAGTTAATTAAAGAGAATATAAAATGAGCATAAAATAAATTAACAATATCACTAACTTATCTCTCAGAGTGGTATATTGATTTTGCTTGAATTGGATATAAAACTATGAAATTCATGCTTTATTTATAGTTACAGAAATCGCACTCTCAACTGGTCCTGAGGTCAGCACGATTGGTGGTACGACCAACAAACTGTTGAAAGTTTGGGCACGATAAGATAAGGTCGTTCCACGACTGGTCATAGGGTCTGCTCGACCAGTCGAGTGGCGTCCATGACCAGTCGAGTCCTGTCCATGATTGGTCGTGTGGAACCCAATTTAGTTGCTGGTCTTTGAGTCGAGCTTGTAAAACTGGTCGAGCACAGGTCGAGCATTGTTCATATGATTGGTTGAGCAGTCTCCAGGACTGGTCGAGGCTATAACAAAAAATCTCAAAAATAAGTAACAACCTTAGGACTGGTCGAGGAATTCTTGGACTGGTTGAGCCAGTGCAAGGACTAGTTGAACTTAGTCAAAGACTAGTCGAGAAACAGTCAATGCATTTATAAAGTGACTAAATTTAAATTATGTATTCAAAATGACCTACCTTATGGTCAATCTAAGGTCATTCATACCTTGTAAGTAATATATGAACATTAAATCTTCATTTTCTTTGGCTAATAGTTGTTCTTTGAAGTTCTCGAAGCTTGGTATCTTGTCATATGCTGAATCTTGAGATTGAGACTTTTATGGCTTGAATATGACTAACATTGAAGCTTAAGCTTGGAGTTCAAGGTAAAGAAACATTGTCTTAACTTGGATGAAGCTTTGAAAACTTAAACTTTGAAGCTTGACAAATTGAAATCACACTTGGTGTTGTACTTGAACTTGAACATGTAATCTTGCATTTGAAGTTCTTGAAGTAAAGACCTTTGTCCTTGTACATGAGATGCATTGTCTTGTATGCGTAGATGCGCTACACAAGGCACAGATTCCAAGAGGTTTTGGTACTATAAAATTTGACAATAATCGGAGCTAAAAACCAGAACACTTACAATAACCCTAACCTAAACCTAAACCTAAAACTAAACCTAAACCTACACCTAAACCTAAACCTAAACCTAAATGTTTTCTCAAATTCCTAAATGTAAACCTATAGCTAAACCTAGACCTATAACCTAAACCGTAACCTAAACTCGAAAACCTGAACCTAAATCTAAACGCAAACCTATTCTCAAATCCCTAAACCTAAACCCGAACCTGAGCCTGAATTCCTAAACTTAAACCTAAACTGAAACTCAAATCCCTAAACCTAAACCTACACCTAATCCTAAACCTATAACCCTAACCTAAACTTGAAAACCTAATCCTAAACCCGATCCTGAATCCAAAACAGAACTTAAATCCCTAAACCTAAACTTAAACTTAAATCTCAACCTGCACCTAATCTTAAACCTATAACCCGAACCTAATCTTAAACCTATTTTCGTAAGTTGACTCTAATCTTTTCATTGTAGAGATGGATAAGAGTTGGATGCAAGCTAAGAATAGGTTTGACCTAAAGTATAAACAAGGGGTTTAAGAGTTCATAGAATTTATGCAAAATTAGGCAGATTCAAGCAATAGGATTAGGTGTCCATGTCAAAAATGTAAGAATATAGTTCATAAGACTTTAGACAAAGTAGAAGACGATTTGTTCATAGTTAGGATTGACTATGGTTACACTTGGTGGATGTATCTTGGTGAAGAATTCAACCAAAGAGTTAAGGCCACTGAAGTCCTTGCTGACCCAGTTGTGTCGGATGACGAGGATGAAGACGTTGATGAAATGCAATATATCATAAGGGATGTGTTCAGGGAAATAATTGTGGATACTGATTTTGCAGTGACAAGTAATATTCCTCTAATGGGTGAAGTCGAATTAGAAAAGTTTAGTAGGTTGTTAAGGGATGCGCAACATCCACTTTATCCGGGGTATGAGAACTTTTTCAAGTTGAATTTTTTTACAAGGTTACTTCATTTGAAGATAATAAATTGTTGGAGTAATAAACCATTCGACATGTTGCTTGACTTGTTGAAAGAAGCATTACCGAATAGTGAGACATTACCTAAGTCTCATTATGACACAAAATCCTTGATACAAGACTTGGGCCTTGGTTACATCCCCATACATGTATGTATAAATGATTGTGTATTATATTGAAAAGAGCATGAAAATGTTGAAGAGTGTTTAGAATGTGGAGAGTCTAGGTCAGACTATGAAGAAGCCAAGCGTAAGAAAATTTCACAAAATGTGTTAAGGTACTTCTCATTGAAACCTAGATTGTAAAGATTATTTACGTCTTATAAGACGGTCGAAGATATGGGTGGCATAAGGAGAAATATGTTCATAATGATAGTATATTGAGGCACCCTGCGGACTCTGAAGCGTGGTAAAATTTTGATAAGAAATATGACTGGTTTGCAAATGATTCTCGTAATGTTTGACTCGGTCTTGCAAGTGATGGTTTTAATCCATTTGGTAATATGAGTAGCTCGTACAGTATGTGACCAGTGGTACTTATACCCTACAATTTACCTCCTTAGTTGTGTATGAAGGAGTCATTTTTTATGATGTCAGTGCTTGTTCCTAGACCTATGAGGTCACTCAAAAATGACATTGATGTGCATTTATGACTGTTAGTAGATGAATTAAACGAGTTATGCAGTCAAGGTGTATAAACATATGACACATTTACAGGACAGACATTTCAATTGCATGCAACGGTCTTGTGGACAATAAATGACTTCCCCGCGTATGAAAATTTATCTGGGTGGAGTACAAAGGGAAAGTTGGCTTGTCTTACATATAGTATTGAGACATTGTCATTGAAGTATGGTAGAAAAACATGTTGTATGGGCTATTATGGCTTCCCTCTAAGCGATCATAGTTAGCGCAGGAAGACGATGATCTTTAATGGTAAACAAGATCATAGGCTACCACCGAAAGAGCTATCTAGAGAAGATGTGATACAACAACTGAGTAACATTGGAGAAATTAGATTTAGTAAGGCACCGTACTTGAAGAAGAGAAAACGTATAATATTAGAGTATAACTGGAGGAAGAAAAGTATTTTTTTTTGAGTTACCCTATTGGAGTGATTAGAAATTACGACATAACTTGGATGTCATGCATATTGAGAAGAATATATGTGATAATGTCTTTGAAACATTGATGAATATAGAGAAGAAAATAAAGGACAGTTTTAAGGCTCAATTGGATATAAAGCAATGGGTTTAAGGAAACCACATGAAAATTCATTTAATATGTCAGCAACCTGTTACACATTGATAAAACTAGAGAAAAAATGTTTATGTGAATGTTTGAGATCGGTGATGTTTCTTGATGGGTATGCATCAAATATCTCTCGGCGCGTAAACATTACGGACTGTAAGGTAACAGGAATGAAAAGTCATGATTGTCACATCCTTCTACAACGTCTATTACCGGTTGCGATTCATGGATTTCTAAGCAAGGATATCAGTGCGGTGCTAATTGAGTTGGGGATATTATTTAAGGATTTGTATTCGAAATTGTTCAATGTAGAGATTATTAAACGACTAGAGAGGGACATTGTCGTTATCCTTTACAAAATTGAAAGAATATTTTCACCTGTAATTTTTGATGTCATGGTACACCTAGCGATCACTTACTGTACGAGGTGAAGCTTGCAAGCCCAGTACAATATTGTTAGATGTATTCGATTGAAAGGTGGTAAAACCTATTAAAATTTTTATTTATTCAATAAACTACATATATCTATGTTTTCATACATATAACATAGTGATTTTGTGTACAGATACCTTCACACACTAAAATGATTTGTGAGGAATAAGGTATGTCCAGAGGGATTCATTGCTAAGACGTACATTGATAATGAGTGCCTAACATTTTGCTCTATGTATCTTCGTGGCATAGAGACTAGATTCAACTGAGAAGATTGGAATGCTGAAAAAGGGTAGGAGCATGAATAAGTACTCATATATGTATTTGCACGTAACGTCCATTCTTTAGGATCCCCGATGTTTCAAGATATGGACCTTGGGGATCAAGCAAAGGCGCAGTAGTATGTGTTGCATAATTGTGAAAAAATAGAGTCATACTTAGAGTAAGTCAAATCCCTCGATAATTGTATCTTTATATATAATGATTTTAATGTTTCTTATTGATGAAGCGCCAATTATGTGTAGTGAATACATCGAGGAGATGAAGTCCTAATACCCTACAAATTATGATCAAATGCATTAGGATCAATTTCTATAATGGTTTGTAAAATGTGTAAAATTTCATCTTGTATCTCACCATACTTAGAATTTTATTGTATTATACAATATTTAAACCTAAGAAAATTCCTAAACAATTACATTTTGTACGTGATAATAGATGAAGAAGTTGTGCACTAACAACTTTGCGGATACGTCTGATGCACTCTACTCACTGGCGTGTGGCCTTTATAGACATGTATCTAGATATACAGGTTGTATTATAAATGAGATTTAGTTCCACACTAAAGAGCGTGAGAAGTATAGGACCATATAAAATAGTGAGGTGGTTGTGAAGGGAACACATGAGGAGGTAGAAATTGACTTTTATGGCATTTTGATAGATATTATTGAGCTGAGTTATTATATGAGAAAGCGGTATACTTATTTAAATGTGATTGGTGAGACATTGAAAATAAGAAATTAGGAATATATACTGACGACTACTTTATGAGCATAAATTTATCTGGAAAGTGGTTTATGGATGACCCATTTGTCGTTACCAGCTAAGTCGAACAAGTATTTTACCTCACTGACACCAAGTTAGGCGTCTCTTGACACGTGGTACAGAAAATAAAGCCCAAAAATATATTTGACGTTCCCGAACCAAACGTTGAAAATAACGAGGATGGGGGAAATGAAACCTCTAGGGTTAAACAAGCATATTAAGAAGACATGCCATCTGGGGATAGACGGACTAATCTAAATGTTGATATTAATGTGTTGCAATTGGACAGAGATGATGTGCCACTTGATCATGTTGATACCTCAATAATACATTACATTGTTAGAGAGGATAGTGGTTTCATTAATGACGACATTGCAGATGATGAAGAGGAAACATTGAACAGTGATAGTAATGGTAAAGAAGAAGTAGTCTTGAGATAGTGTGATATAGATGACGATTATTAAATGTACACATAATTTACATGTCATTTTTCAATTCGAATAATTTGATTGTTACATATATATGTGAAAATTACAAGTCATGATTTATTCTTTTAATTGACTTATTTATAATCCACATTTGCAGTTGAGTAAATTTCTAATCATGTCCTCCTTAAACCGGAGCATGGCGGAAGTACGTAGCATACTTCATTAGCTGTTGTGGATGGACTTTTCGGCCTTATCTTCTTTTGATAGGGCTAAAGAGATACCTAGTTTGATCAATGAGTAGGGAGGAATATATTGATGATGAATCAGACAAAAGATTATATGATCTTAAAGAAATTTCAGACCTGATGGGAGAATATAACCATGAAAAACTTTATATGGAAGATGCAGTTTTATCACTTGCACATCTGAATGTAGTCCCGAGAGACCAGATTTCTCCTATTGTGACTGACATGTTGGCTGTAACTGTAAGACCCGTATCCTAATCCGTACTGTTCCGTTGCTTCCCGCGATCCTTCTCGTCAAATTTCGGAGACTTGCGACCTGTAATCGACGTTGCGCACGACCGTAAGTCGTATCCTATACATTTGAGCCAGCTTAATCCGAGACTTGTATCATTGCGACCACACCGTCTCCGTGGTTCCAACACCGTAACTCACGCACCGATCCGATACCCAGACGATGAGATGCGGACCCGCTTTCAGTTCGAGTAAAAACACCACGCGTTACAAATCCCAAGGGAATCTCTACAATATATCCCATCAATCCCATCAATCAATCCCATTAATCACCTCTCATGTCAAGTACGCACACCCATGCTTTCTTTCTCCACAAGTCAAGCAACCACCAAAGTCAAGTAACCTCTCACTTCACCCATCACTCAACTTACCCATCACTCACTTCACATCACTCCATCTCTCCTTACATCACACCTCTCTCTCTCATTTCTCAACAAACCCCAAGCAACCAAGAAGCACTCCCACGTCCAAGCTCTCTTCCATGAGAGAGAAGTGATTTTGGTGGCCCACTTCCCATCCCAAATCTCCCATCCTAGCCATCCATCTCCCATCTCCACCATCAAAGTGAAGCTCTAGAAGATAGGCGTTCCAACGGACCGAGTAGATCATAAGGTGGGTGCTTCTATAGGGTAGTTTACTCATTTTTATGATGGGACAAGTGAGGCCCACCGATCAATGGTGTGGATCTCATTTAGGACCCTAAGATGTGGCTGATAGCCCATCTTGATCATTAAATCATTCCATGATGGGGCCATTCCCCATGGACCCCATCATGATGTTTACTTTTCTTGCATTAAGAGGTCATCTAGACCGTCCATTTTTAGTGGAGTGGGATCTCCACCATTGATCTTTTGTTTGAATGGCCCATATGCAATGGGACCCTTTGATGTATGATTGGATGATTGAAACGGAGGGCCCATAGTGCCGGGGTCCCTCCATCACACGTGTGTCCCATTTTTTTTTCTCTCTCTCCCTCTCATTTTTATTTATTTTCTTGTATGTTGATGAGGCCATGTGGCCCACTTGAATGAGCCTCACCATAAAATATGTACTTATGCAAGCCCTCCATGGGTGGGGCCCATCTTAAATGCATCATCCATCATATGGTGGACCACCTAAACAGGGCCCACCTTGAATGTGTTTTACAAGCCTAAAACAAAAAAGAAATATATATAAAAATGTCCAGACGTTGGACTTCAAGTGGAAAAAAAAACACAAATATTGGCTTGTTCAAAGCCTTTGGAAGGGACCACTGGTATAGGCCCCACCTTGATGTATGATTACAATCTGAGCTGTCCATCCTCTTCCCCGACTCATTTTAGGTGTTGAGCTGAAAAATGAGGTTGATCAGAGTATCTGGTGGGCCATAACATCGAAAACTATTTCATTACCATTGAAGTTCACCTAGATTTTTCTTGCATGTTGAAAACGGCCCAATATTGGTCTTGATTGACTTGTCTAGGGCCATGGAAGCCAGTGGATGGTGTGGATCTACCAGATGTGGGCCCCACACCTGAAAAACCTTGGAAAAACAGTTTTTCAAAAAAAAAAAATACAAAGAGGCAGCGTGCGCTGGTGCTACTGACAGGCGCAGGTAGCGCCTGCGCACTACGGGCGGGCAGACGAGCAGGTCCTACGGCCCTAGCCATGGGCCTCACCTTGATGTTTACTTGTCATTCGATCTGTCCACTAGGTGGCCCACTTTCTGAGGTGGGCCCTCCCCAAAAATGGGACACATCCAAAGCTCAGGTGGCCCACACCGTAAGAAACAGTGTGAATTGAATCCTACCATTGAAATCCTTTTCGGGCCCTAAAGAAGTTTTGGATCAAGCTGAGATTTGTTTTTCATCCTCACCCAGGTCTCTGTGACCTTATCAACGGGTTGGATGGATTATAAACATTATGGTGGGCCCCACATGGTGAGCCCACAATGATATATGTGGTACATTGCCACCGTCCATCTGGACGGTGGACTCCACTGTGATGTATGTGACTATCCTCACTGTCCACCGTTTGGACAGTGGGACCCACCATGATTTATGGGTTTTATCCACTCTATCCACCATGGTGCATGTGATGCATCCAAACCGTTCATTTATTTTGTAAAAATCATTTCATGACATGAGCTAAAAATGAGACAGATCTATGTTTCAAATGGGCCCACCTTGGTGTGTGTTTAGGGCCCACAATTTAATTAATTATGGCCATTCATTGAGGCCTACTTTGGTACATATCTAAAGCCTATGGGACTAAACCCATTTGACATATGCAAAGTCCAGGGGACTAAGCCCATTTGATACATAAAGAGCCCATGGGATCAAGCCCATTTGATGTGCATGGGGCGCAAATGGAGTGGCCCATTTGATATATTTAAAGCTCATGGGTGTAAGCCCATTCGATGTATTTCAAGGCCCATGGATCGTGGACCAATGCAATATACATAGGGCTCATTGGTGAGGCCCATTAATGTAGCCCATTTGATAAATGTAAGGCCCATGTGATATGACCCATTTGATGTATCTAAGGCCCATGGATCGTGGACCAATGCAATATACATAGGGCTCATTGGTGAGGCCCATTAATGTAGCCCATTTGATAAATGTAAGGCCCATGTGATATGACCCATTTGATGTATCTAAGGCCCATGGGTCGAGGCCCAACAAGACGACCTTAGGGTCCATTACAATGAGTGATCTCTCATGGTTCATGTAATGACATTTATGGCAGGTCGTGCCTAGGGAACAATGTTGGTTTGACGTCCACATTGTATGTACAATGTTGGTTAAATGTCCTCATTGTAACTCTCCTTAGGGCCCATTGATAGGCCCACACTTGTTATTATTCATTGCTTTATAACATGCTTAGTATAATCCCATGACTCATACCCATACGCATCATATGTATGCTTGATTTGAGTAGTGACTGATCATAGCATATGCCATTGGGCAAACCACCTATGGGACCCGTTATGAGACGGAGTGCCCCACATGATCGCGCAGTACGCACTGGATTTCTACATGATTTGACTGTGTGATTCATGCACCTCGCATATGTGTGACTTGATCACTGCACGCCCTAGCGACATCAGGGCCGTAGCTCCAAAGGTATATCATGGATGACCATATTGGATACCAAAAATACTTATTCTAGCACTGTGGGCACTTAGGATGTCCTTGGGTGAAAGTTTTAGAACCTTTTTGGTACCAGGAGATGCTCCAACGTCTAGACCGAGTGGATACACGAGCGTCCGAGTGCCGAATACCAGTAGGCCGCGTCTCCCACTGTGTCATGGTCGGTTGGAAGGGGGTGTGGCCTTATCCGCCTGAGTGAGGGGGCTATAAACTCGGCTGAGTTTGACCAGCTCGCAAATGAGTCCACTATGACGAGCTGGGTAGGCATTGACAGACTACTGGTCAGGCGGATAATGAGGTCTATTCCACTTTCTTGACTGTGCAGCTAGGGAGGTGGTAGTCACTGTGCAGTGTATTAGACCCCGGCGATATCAAGAGAGGAACTGTACTGATATGTGTACTTGAGGAGTACCGAATTGCTTGGATTGTATTTCTCATATGATATTCGGCTATATAGGCCTTGCATTGTATCGGTGTGGCCGATGACATTCATATCTTATCGCATAGCATTGGCATGGTTGATTCTATGGACTTACCACATACTTCCGCATTGTTTTGATATTGTACACTTGGCGTTTGCCTTACGCACACACTTACACCACCCTCTAAGCTTTTGTAAGCTTATGCACGACAGTTGCTTGCAGGTAGCGTTGGACAACAGCAGCGCTAAGGCAGGAGTGCATATCAAGACCTTTTGGAGCTTTTTGATCACCTTGTATTTTCCTTTCTGCATTGTACTTAAAGTTTTTGATATAGTGGATATGTGGTGATGTTGTTTTGTGACTTGGTTATGCTTATGGTTATGCTCCATTATAAAAAAAAATTCATTCTAAAAAAATCCTCCTTATAGGATCCCAGGATCGGAATCTAGTATTTGATTATCAGAAGTCGAAAATGGGGCACTACGGAGGCTGTCAACACCGGATTCGGCAATCGAAATTTGTGTGAATCCGATTTTCGAATTCGGGGCGTGATAGTAACAATGTCAAATACTTCACACAGCTTGACATATACTCTTATAATGTACGATAACTTAGGCAGGGAGTACTTCAGATTGTTGATCCGAAGTTATTTCGTATTACAATGAAATACATGTATTTAATATAAAATGACAATGTGTAATAGAATTTTTAAATTTTACTAGAATGTTTATTGTTTTATTATATTTTGCTTGCATTATAGTGTAATGGTCTAATCATATTTTAATTATCTCTCTAAGCATAAGCACAAATTCATTCTACCATCAACACTACTTGTATAATGTTTTAGTATATTGTTCTTACACTGTAAAGTCTAATGTATTTATTATATTGATGTTCATACACTTGTACTGATATTATTTAAATTTATAAGTTCGTAGTTCGCACATATTTAGTCATGACACCAGGTGGGAGATTAGGTCGTTCGCGCACTGGATCTACCCCTTCCACCCATGATGTGACGAATACCGTATTGATGTTTCATACTACATCATAGACGTCCAAGCCCTCAGTTGAGCAGACACCGAACACTACATGTAAGTATAAACATATTTATTTAGTGACTTGTGTTTATTTTTAAACTTACATATTTCGTTTGCGACACCATCGTCAACCAGCTGACGAGGATGTGGACCCACACGTGGGTTAGTTTTAGAGCGACTTATGCGTGAGGGTAGGGTGACGGTAGAGTTCCCACGTGACTGCTTTAGACCTGTTGGGGACAATGCCAGGTTGTTTACGTCAGAGGTCGGTGTCCTATATCAATCTCTGATCCCCACCACCACCCTCCTTTGGGTACACGTGACAGATGATGTATGACAGCTCTTCCGTCAGCGCTTTCAGGTAAATTTTAGTAAATTAAATTTTCTTTTGTGAAAGTTGTCTTGTCCCAAACTCTGAAACCTGGCTCACAAAATTTTTAATCATCGAATCTAGTACCGACAGCCTCCGTAGAACCCCATTCTCGGCTCCAAGCACCCATTCAACAAGTTCCGATTCTGGGATGCTATGAGGAGTATTTTTAGCATCAGTTTGATTCGTAATAATTATAACCAAAGGCATAACCCACAAACAATAACCAAAAACTCCATTACATTTTCACTATGATAAAAAACTTTACAAGTATAATGGGCATAAAGGGAAATACAATGATGATAGACCAAAAGCTCTAAAATAATCTGTCACATGCTCAAGCCTCAGCGCTGCTGCGATTCAATGTCACCTGCACGCAACGGTCATGCATAAGCTTATGGAAAGCTTAGAGGGTGGTGAAACTGTGTGCACAAGGTTGTAATATGATCATGCAATATCAGAGTAATGTGGAATATGTTGATGGATCCATGAATAATTTCGACCGTACTAAGGCCATGCGATGCGAGGTGCAAATCAAGCATACGAGTCTTTATCTAAGTCCACATATCAATACAGCTCAATCTGGGATATCACCAGGGTCTACTACACTCTAAACCAGATCGTAGCCCCATCGCGCACAATAAGGTAAGTGGAAGAGACCTCACTATTCGTCTACCAATATCGGGCTTGACTTGTTGATAGCGGACCCATTCCTCGAGCTGATCAAACTCAGCCTAGCTTTGCCCCCTACTCTCGGGTGGGTAAGGCCACACCCCCTTCCAACCGACCATAACATAGTGAAAAGAGCGACCTCCTGATAATCGACACTCGACGCTCTTGTACCCACTCAGTCTAGACGTTGGAACAACCTCTTGGTACCATAAGAGTTTAGGAACCTTAACCCAGGGACATCCATAATACCTCTTACAGAACAAGATTTTCGGTATCCAATCCTGCCAACCACGATACGCCTATGGAGACTACGACCCTGATGTCGCCTGGGCGTACAGTAACCATGTCACACAATGTGAAATGCATGAATCATACTATCCAGTCATGCAGCAATCTTGTACGTATCGTGCGCTCATGTGGGGTAACACCGCCTATTCAGGAGCCCCTAAACAATCTGCCCGAAGGCATATGCTATGGTCAAACATTTCTCATATCAAGCATACATATGATGCGTATGGGTATGAGTCATGGAATTATACTAAGCATGTTATAAAGTAATAAACTATTCTTACAACATAGATGGGCCCAAATAACCTACACACAACAAGTACGGACCTAACAGCGGGCTCCAGGGAGAGTTATAATGTAGACATTTAACCAACATTATGCTTGCAATGTGGACGTCAAACTATCATTGCTCCCAAGGCATAGCCCGTCATAAACATCATTACATAATTCATGTTGGGATCACACATTGTAATGAACCTTAGGTACATCCCATTGGGCCTTAAATACATCAAATGGGCCATGTCATATGGGCCTTATATTCATCAAGTGGGCCTCATCAATGGGCTGTACCAATGGGCCTTATGTACATTGCAATGGGCCATAACTCGTGGGCCTTAGAATGCATTAAAATGGGCCTCGTAACATGGGCCTTATATATATCAAAGTGGGCCTCAACCACGGGCCAAAAATACATCGAATGGGCCTCATAACATGGGCCTTACATCCACATTAGAATGGGCCTCAACCATGGGCGACAAATACATCTAATGAGCCTCATAACATGGGCCTTATATCCACATCAGAATGGGCCTCAACCATGGGCCATAAATACATCAAATGGGCCTTATAATATGCCAAGGTGGGGTCCACTTAAACTATGGATCTGGCTCATTCTTTAGCTCATACCATGAAATGAGCTTTCCAAGTAGATGGACGGTTTCGATGCAACACACGCATCATGGTGGGTCCCACTGTCATTGGACAGTGTGAATAAAACATATGCATCACCGTGGGCTCCACCATCCGCTGGATGGTGTGAATAAACAGATACATCAATGGTGGGTTTCACGTGTGTGGCCCACCATAATGTTTTCCTGCCATCTACACGGTTCATACGGTCAAAGGCACCTGGGTGAGGAGGAAAAATGAATTTCTTTTTGATCCAAAACTTCTGTGGCCCAAAAAAAGGTTTTCAAGGCCAGCCATTCAATCACACTGTTTCCTATGATGTGGGCCACCTGAGCTTTGGATGTAGCTAAAATTTAGAGGGGGCCTACCTTAGGAGGGAGCCTGCCAAATGAATGGGTTGGATGAAAAATACATATCATGGTGGGGCCCACAGCTGGAGCCGGGGTTTCCTGTCCCCCCACATGCCCGTGCGTAGCAGGCACTACCAGCGCCTATGGCAGCAGTAGCGACTTGCTGCTTATGGTTTTTTTTAGAGGTTTCTGAGGTTTTTCCTCAGTGAGGCCCATATCAAGTGAATTCGACCAAACCGTTGGGTCCCATGGCTTAATACAAGCCTATCAAGCCCAATATTGAATGTATTCTAGTGAATAGAAATAACAGGCTATTTTTCAATGGTAATCATCACAGTTTCCTATGCTATGGCCCACCAAATGCTTGGATCAACTTCATTTTTCAGCTCAACGCTAAAAATAATCCAGGGAAAGAGATGGACGGCGTGGATTAAATACATACATCAAGGTGGGGCCTACACCAGTGGTCCACCCCCAAGGCTTGAACCAAGCTCATATTTGTGTTTTAATTCACATCTAGCATCCACAGACGCTGGACGGTTTGGGCATGACACATGCATTGAGGTGGGCCCCACATAGGTGGGCCACCAAATGGTAGATGGTGTAGGCATAACACATATACAAGTTGTGGTCCGTCCTGGTGGGCCACAAAACCATATCATGACAAAAAGGGAAAGAGAGAGGGAGAGAGAGAGAGAGAGAGAGAGAGAGAGAGAGAGAGAGAGAGAGAGAGAGAGAGAGAGACGCGTCTGATGGAGGGACCCCGACACTATGGGCCCTCCTTTGCATTCAATCATACATCAAGTGGGTCCTATTACACATGGGTCCATCAAAATAAAAAATCAACGGTGGAGATCCTTTCCCCTCCAATATAGACAGTCTAGATAACCTATTTAATGCAAGGAAAATAAACATCATGATGGGGTCCATGGAGATTGGCCCCATCATAGAATGATCATGATGATCAAAGTGGGCCATAAGCCACATCTTAAGGTCCCAAGTGAGATCCAAACCATTGATCGGTTAGCCTCACTTAGCCCATCTTAAAAACATGAAAACTACTCTATCAAAGCACCCACCGCTTGATCTTCTTACTCCCTTGGCTTTTTTAGCTCCTTAGCTTCAATTCTAACGGAGGAGATGAGGTTTGGATAGTTGAGATGGGAGATGAAGGGGTAGGAAAGTGGGCCACCTTTGTTGCTTGGGAAGGCTTGAAGAGGCTCATACATATGGTGCTCTCTTGCTTGGGAAAGTAAATTGAAAAATGAAGGAGAGAGAGAATTGTAAAGGGAGAGAGAGAGAGAGTGATGGGTGATGGAGTGATGGATGTGGTGAGTGATGGGTGTAAGAGACTTTTTGACTTTTGTGGCAAATGGTGTAAGAAAAGTATGGGCTTTGTAAGAACTTTTTAACTTTTGTGGTTGTTTGGGAATGTGTGAAAGGTGATGTGTACTTGACATGATGAAATTTATTGATTGATTAATTGATATGACTAGTCATAGAGATTCTCTCAAAATTCATACACTCGATGTTTTCCTCGCATCAAACGCTGGTCCGCATCTCCTGGCCAGAGTATCGCCTCGGCGCGCGAGTCACGGTATCGGAACCGCCGAGACGACGTGGTTGTTAGAGTACAAGTCTTGGGTTGAGTCAACTCGAGTTTACGATGTGTGAATCAGGGTTGCGTGCAAATACCGGTTAAGGGTTGAAAGTTGCCGAAATTCGATCGGGAAGACTGCGGTAGTCTATGGAATGGTACGTTCTAGGATACGGGGCTTACAAAAGTTCATTTACTGTTAAGTTATTTTCTTAATAAGTTTATTGCCTTAATATATTATTTACGAAATTGCAGGATAAATTTGTCTTAGATCTGAGTGTTCCCTATATTTCCCATGTCATCGACGATGTGGTCAAGGAGTTGTCAAGGCGTACCACGGAGAGTTATTCTAGCGGTACAAGTGATGTAGTACCCACGATGAGGTCGTACTCTTCGCACTGCCACACGTGACTATAAACAACTGATAGATACTTTGCGAGAGATTTTCATCCAAGGCTTTTTAGGTAATATTTAAATATTTATGATATCTTAACAATTAAATTCTCAATTAATAATAATGTATTATGAATAATGTGTTTAGAAGAAGAGTAGAATAAATTCTGTGAACAGGAAAGAGTTACAAGTGAACCACACGTAGCTGGTTCAGAGTCATTTGTACGATATGGTAAGAAATTACTGGTGATTATTAAGTTGATATATTCTTTCTATGCATTTATATTAACTCTATTGTCCTTTGAATTGCGCAGCGAGATTCCGTCACCGGGTAGGAGCCTAGACCAGTAGACCTCTACAGAGGGACTCACTATTGACAAGCGACGGGATCTTGGGCTCATCCTAGAGCCAGTGAGAATTAGGTAAAAATTCTTACATTCTAAAATTTAATTGCATTAAATTATAATAATGTCATTCATTATGAAAATTCATATGTTTTCATTGCAGGTGGTGATGAACACCATACGCAGTTAGCCTACTCCCGATAGTAGTCAGTGAAGTGAGCCAGATATCCTGAGCGAGGTGTTTGGTACTCGTTCTGAATACGTACGTGGGCTTGGCCATGGTGTCAAGCTCATGACACCTGCTAGAGCTGCCTCCAGCCGATCCGTCGTTGAGGAGAGCACCCTATGCTGAGTTGATATCACACAGAGAGAGAAAAGTTCAGTATCTACGAGTCATCGTCGATGAGATCAGAGATCAACTGGAGAGGCAGAGGGAGGAGGAACAAAGGTGTTGGGAGGAGGAGGAGTAAAGGTGGAGAAAGGAGGAGTAGAGGCGTAGGGAGGAGGAGGAGTAGAGATAGAGAGAGGAGGAGAGGCGACGGGAGGAGCAGGAGAGGAGGATCGAGGAGATGCAGGTGGAGCATGAGCGATGGATGTAAGAGATATTTTCGGCTCTCACTGCACGCTTTGCCATCGATGCCCCACCACCTTTGCCTTCATCTTTGTGATTTTTTTAATTTATGATTTATTTTATATACGAATGTTAAACTTATATGTATTTGTGCGTGGATGAATGTGGGTTGTATATATGTGGATGTGGATATGATTGTTTGTGTATGGATGGATGGGGTTTGTGTTTGGATGGATGTATTTTGTGTTTGGACGGATGTGGATGTGAATATGATGAAAATGAATTATAACAGGTGTATATCAGGAATTTTTTCTGAATTTTGAAAATAAATGAAACCGAGAAGGAACAAACTATTACTGATGAAATATTTTGTTGGTAATAATAGGTCCAAAACTTATATTGATGAAATCTTTCATAGGTAGAAATTAATATAAAAATCTATACCAATGATACATATATGATATATACCGACGAAATAATTCGTTGGTAATAGCGGGCTTTTGCCAATGAACATACTTGTCGGTAATGTTGTTATTTGCGGGCCTATACCGACAAACATACTCATTAGTAATAGTGAGCTTATACCGACGAATTATTTTGTTAGTAATAGTAAGTCAAAAACTTATACTGACGAAATATTTCATAGGTAGAAATTAATACAAAAATTTATACCAATGATCTATATATGAGATATATTGACGAAATAATTCTTCGATAATAGCAGGACTATGTTGACGAACATACTCGTTGGTAATTTCAGTATTAACAGGCTTATGCTGATGAACATACTCGTTGTTAATAGAGGGCTTATACTGACGAATTATTTCATTGGTATTATTGTTTTTACTGATGAATATATTCATCAGTATAAGGTGTGTTTACTGATGAAATATATTATTTTTTCCTACCAAAAGTAACATGTTTGTCTGATGATTTTAGTCGTTAGTATTTGTTTTCTCATTGCCGATGAAGTCATATTTCGTTAAGAAAAGGCTTTAGCCACGGTCTTATTGTGACGATATTTGTGACGACATATTTCTTTGGTAATAATCATTGTCGATGAAAAAATATGAAATACCAACAAATTATGTTGTCGGTAAAAGAGTAATTTCCTATAGTGCCCATTACGCCACATGCGAACTTTCAATATGGAGTCGTTCTTTTTCTTTAATCTTATGGTTTTAGTTTATTTTTCATGTTTTTGTTTAAATTTAGTTTACTTATGATAATCGTTAGTTAAACATTTTAGGTAAGGATAAGAGGTGCAACTTATTGTTATTTTTAATGATAGTTTACTTTGATTCAAGTTTTATGGTTTGAATGTTGAACAATTTATTGATTTTAGTTTGAATAAATCTTTGGTTTTAGTTTATTTTGATCTATTGTCGACTCTGGGCACTTTCAATGCTTAATTAAGAAGGCTAAGGTTGTTTGCTTATTTATTTTGTAAGGGATTAATTTGTAATATTCATCAATTTTTCATTGACTATGGGTACGATAGATACTAATTTAGATTCCCTACGATTAATAACTTGGTTCTTCATGTGGGAATTGAATCAATTGAAGTTCATATTTGTTTCGGTTTATGAATTTTGAATTAACTACTCTATTACCAGTTGGACAGTATAGGAATTTGATTCCAACTATGTTATTTTATTGAACAAAATAAATTAGGCATTGAGAATGACTAGAAGTAGATCCTTATTGCTCTAGTGTTTCATCTGACTGATTTTTCTCTTTACAATACTTAGATTTTTATTATTACTTTCCTATAATTTAAGTTTCATAATTAGTTTTAGTTTAATTCTAGTTCTAAAGTGTTTTGAGAACATATTAATATAAGTCTCTAAGGATTCGATCTCGATCTCATAGTTAAAACTAGATCATAGCCTTACACGTGGGGTTGTCATCCTTTTGGATCAATCATCGATCTCTTCACCAACAGTAAATAAGAGAGGCAGTTTCTGATGCCATAGGTTGCCCATGATTACTGAATGCAAACTGACGCAGGGAAGGACATGAGGTCGAGCACCGTCTTCCTCAAGATGATAAATATTCCGAATCCACGGAACTTCTCTGGACTCCTCACAGAGACTTTTCGAATCCACGAGGAAAGAAAGTAGAAAATAAGAATAATTTCTAATAAATTCGAAATTGATTAATGAATTCCTAAAATCGAGTTCACAACCCTTTAAATAAGGGAACTAAACAATAAGAAAGAAATCAGACTCAAACTACAACTAAAACTCCTAGAATTCGCAACTTACTATAAATAGTAAACTTACTATTTATAGACGGTCATGATGTCTAATAGTGCGCAAGGTTTTCGGCCAAGTGTCCTATTTGGCTTCACCAAACCGTTCTCCTAATTATCCTAAGCACTTTTCATGTTGGACACAACTCCTAAAGCCCAACGGATGAAAAGTTATACTCAAACTAAAACTTACTATTTATAGTAAAAACAAAATTAAAACGAAGAAACGACCGTCGATCAGAGGGTTTCTCGTAAATCCGGGTTGCGCAACCCGACATAGCGGGGTTGGTTGGCTAAAGTAGCTCGTTCTACCCGAAAATCATATATTTTACGTTGGATAACTCATTTCGGATTGTGAGATACGCCCGATCTAAGGTCCGATGGTTCGGATCACTTCTGTCGCCGACCATGCCTTTTCTGATCCATCTTGGCCATGAAATTGTCTGCGACCCGCTCTACATCACAAACCCTGTGCTGCGATGTGTCACTTGTCACTCATGACGAACAACCAAAAAGAAATAATATTTCTTCACATTCTCTGAATGTCAGGAGACATAAGGCCAGTGTTTACACCTAGTCTAATGTAGACCAGATCAATGATTAAGAAGCCACCACCTGTTGGCAAGGTCATATGAAAGTAGTAGAAGAACATACCTGTAGCAAGAAAAAATCATAGATGCCTATCTACTGAGGACATGTATCTTGCCAAAAGGCTAGACGCTTAAAGTCGTACGCATAGCTAGAGCCTGAAAGATGGTCATCTCTCGCATGGTATGTGATAAGAGATGTAAAGCACGCACAACCCTTAACATGTGGAGAAAGTTTCACTAAATTGTCGTTGCTAAACTCTTTTTAGCCAATGTTTGCGTGGCATGGCTGAAATAGGACTTTGATGTAAAAGGATATTTCTCCAAAAAACTTTCGAGATTTTTGTAGAAGCCATAAGAATATCAGAGCAAATAGCGAGAAGGCATCTAGAAATAAAAACATATCGCTTATGATGGCACATTGCAACAAAGATACCAAATACAAGTAGGATATGACTACTACGTAATCGAAATGCTCTTGCGCAAGTCACATTATCATACGCATGACTACAACCTCTCAAAAAGTTATAAAAACAATACTCGAAGATGAATTCAGGCCCACATGTCAGTACATTCACACACAAACTTTCTACTATGCTTCTTATATCTTTCATCGTTTATATACATCTACTAATTTCTTAGCTTAGTTTCCTCCACTTCTATCTAGTGTTATACTGCAGTAAGATTGGAGTCCTTAGTTTCTTAACTTAATTTTTCTATTGTTCAATCGACCGCTCCCATCATTGGATCTCCAAATTACCAAGTTTTTACTTCGTACATCCCTGGTAAGATCTTACTAGCTTCACACTTTCAATGTCTCACGGACATCTATAAATTTACACGATTGTCTCATGATTGTCTAAGTCTAAAGAATTGTTAAGATCATGGCCATTTTTGCCAACACAGACCGTTATAGGTAATCTCTTTTCTTATTTACTTTTTTTCTTTGCCGATGGTACTACATTGATATTCAGATTAATAAAATTGCGAGCAAATCATTATTGTTTTTATTTGTCTATCTTTTGTTATTTTCATTGAGAAGCACAGTCTCACTTATCACTATTGAAATTAAAGTCACTGTCTTCAAGGAAAAAATGACTCATCTGTAAGGATTAACCATTCCCTTCCTAAATTGTTTGATCGCTATAATAATTGGTGGTTAAATAGTCAGGCCAATTTTCACAGATTTGGTCATAATTTGTCTCATGGAATGACAGACGGTCAGTTTAATTAAAGTAGAACACAACTTTATCATGCTAAGTATCTAATAAAATTGCACACATTTAATCTAAATCGGCCTATTCCTTATACATGGGGCTCTGTCCAAATTTAACAATGACAGGTGGCTTAACTTATTTATAGTGCACCATAATTTATTGAATATGTTCCATTTTTTGCTATACATTGTGAAGTACTGCAACGGGACCAATCAAAGTGGGATTGGAGTCCAAAGTCACTCTTAAAAAACAGAAATTGAAATACTGTGAAAGTGGATTAAGACAAAGGTTTGAAGTATCATCGAAAACCGGTTTTCGCTGTCCCATATGCACTACTGTCATCAAGATGATACGGCTGTATAGGACGCCAAGCGCCTATGCCCACAACATAGAAAGTCCTGAGATCGAAAATTATGTGGTGTCCACAGAGATGCCCGTGACAAATCCCCTCTGTTCATCAGCTTGGAAAGACCACGTTAGGACAAAAGTCCAGAAAATAAGGCAAATCCAAAGCTCTGGTGGGCCACACCACATGAAAAACGGGGTTGATAGTCTGCCATTGGAAACTTTGTGGGGGCCACAAAATTTCTTGTATCAGGATGATATTTTTGCCTCCAGTTTATCTGAATGCTAATCACTCTAAGAACGGTTTGGATTGCATGTAAACATCATGGTTGGCTCCAGAAAGGTTTCAACGGCATGGTCTACATGAGTTTTAAATCTGCCCGATTTTTGGACTAGAATCCTATTGCGATCTCACGAAACTTATGAACGGATTGGATTTTTCATTAGAATCTTTGCAGGCTCCACGTAGCTTCCTACTGCATGAACTTGCAATTTGCGTACGACTGACGGCTGTAAAGGCGTGCATGGGCACGAAGAAGCGCAATAAGAGAACACTAAAACCAGATACGACGATTTTACACGCGACAAAAGAACATTAAAACCAGATACGACGATTTTACATTCCTTTACCACTTGTATAGGTGTAGCACTCTCTTACAGTGGAAATCTTGTTATAAATTCCCTCCTTTCCCTCTTGTATTCGTGTATCACTCTATTACAGCAGATCATGGTCTACTGTACCACTTGGATTGTGTAGTGAAGTGCTCACTACCCTTTACCGTGATGATTTATGTGTTTTATCATATACATTTTTTCTGCTAATTTTAGGGCATAAACTCAAAATTGAGTCATATCCAAAGCTCAAGTGGACCACACCACACAAAACAGTGGAGATAATGATATTCACCGTTGAAACCATTTTATGGCTCACCATGAGGTTTAATTATCATCCAACATGTTTATAGAGTCACACAGACCTAGATGAGGGGAAGATAAAAATATCAGGTGATCTATAGTACACATTTAATTCTTATTATTTCATGTGGTGTGGTCCACTTTAAGTTTGGATTAACCTCATTTTTTTTTTCTTTGCCCTCAAATAAGTCAAAAAGAGAGATGGACGGTATGGATAAAACACATAAATCATGATGAGCTCAACTTCACACTGCGTTAGAAGGATGCAGGTGCAAAAAGGAATGCTGAATGTGTTGGGTTTTGGACCACAAAATCACACAAAGATGGATCTAGGATAGCAATCCAAGAGTACCAAGCAAATATAAAAGAACACAAAGATTTAAAGTGAAAAATCCTTTCGGGAAAAAACTATGGCACAAAGCGACAGATCTTCACTATGAAAGCCGTAATTACAAAGAGGACGAACTTAGCAGACTTGAGCAATCCTCAAATCTTTCCGTTGCTTCACCCTTTTAGAAATCCCAAAACCCTTTTAGAAAGCCTTGGAATCCCTTAGAATACATCCCAATCCTGTTTACACCCATATGTATAGTTTTAGAAAGAATTCCAAACAAAATTAGAAAGAATTATAAAGAAAATCAGAAACAAATCCCTTACTTTCGCAGTTGTGCAAAAAATTTGTGCAGAATTTGATTAGATTTAAGACATTAAATACAATAATCTCTATCATGTCTTCAATCTTTAAACGTGTAGCTCATTGTCCTCTTCTTTTATCTCTGCCTCTCATCATAGCTTTATCAATGCTTTTTGTGCACACTCCGTCTTTCTTTTATGTCATCGCCAAGCCTAGAGAAGTTACACAGAACTTAAACTTTTCTGTAGGAACAACCTTAGTGAGCACGTCTCCTCAATTCACACTGGTGTGAATCTTCTCCAGAGTCACGCCTCCTTCTTCAAGAACCTATCGGATAGTGGCAACAAGCATCAATGTGTTTAGTACGAGAGTGATAAACATAATTTTTAGCCAAATTAATAGTACTCTCGCTATCACAATTAACTGGCACAACCTCCTTCTGAAGCCCCGACTGATTTATCATGTCTCTTAATCAGAAGCTTTCTTTAAACGCTTCTGTCACTGTCATATATTCTACTTCGGCCATGGAAATAGCCACCACGAAATGAATCTTCGACATCCAACTAATTACTCCACCCGCTAGTAGAAACGAGTAACTAAAAGTCGACTTTCTAGAATTCACACTACCTGCGTAGTCTGAATCCACATGCCCTAGCAACTTTGCTCTTGTCTTCTCAAAAGTTAAGACGTAGTATTTTGTACCTTAAATGTATCGAAGTAGTCATTTCACTACTTTCCAATGTTTCTTGCTGGGTTTTGACATATATTTATCTACTCACAACACCGACTGTCTGTAAAATATCTGGTCTCATACAGACCATGACATACATTAAACTGCCAACTGCATTCGAATAAGGAATATGAGACAACTTATTTTTCATTATTTATTTTAAGACATTGTTCTGAGGAAAGCTTGAAGTGAGCCGCGTGGGGAATATTCACCGATTTTATCTGGTCCATCTCATACTTGATCAACACATTTTCAAGGCATTCTACCTATAATAACCAAAGCCTATTCCTCTTCCCGTCTCTATGAATATCTATGCCGAGAGCCCTCTTTGCAGCCCTCAGATCTTTCATCTCGAATGTCTCTAATAACCGAGTCTTTAGTACGTCGATTTCAGACATATCATGATTGGCGATCAGCATATCATTAACATACAATATTAGGATGATGAATTTTTCATCACTTCGTATCTTGTCATAGACATAGTGATCGTATTCACTTTGAGTAAATTTCTGACTCAGCATGAAAGAATCAAATTTTTTATGCCACTGCCTAGACGATTGTTTCAGGCCGTACAACGACCTTATTAATCTCTAAAATTTTTTCTCTGCTCCTTTAATTTCGTTACCCTCTAGTTGCTTCATGAAGATTTTCTCTTCCAACCCCTTGTGCATGAATGTAGTCTTGACATCCATCTGTTCCAGTTCGAGATCATATTGGGCAACCAATGCCAATACGAATCTGATAAATACTTGCTTAACAACCGGTGCGGATATCTTTGTGAAGTCGATTCCTTCTCTTTGAGCATACCCCTTCGTTATCAATCTTGCTTTTGTATCTGTCCTGTTTCCTTTTGAATAATCACTTACATCCGATTACTTTTCGGCCCACTAGAAGCTTCACTAGCGCCTATGTTGTTTTTGTGTAACAAGTCCATCTCATTGTCCATAACTACCTTCCAATTTTTTACATTAGGCTCATTAATAGCTTATTGAATAGTAGACCGGTCTCCCTCATTTGTAATGAGGGCATATGTAATATTAGAGTTGTTCCTATATTTTGCCATAACCTGCGATCAGGCTGTGGGTTTCTTCTCATAGGTGGCTGCCCCACCTTCTCACGTATCTCTGTCTAAGCATTCGTCTCTGTTTGAGTATCATATGTGTCAATCTAGACGTTATGATTAACTTCTCTGGTTCCTTTTGCTCCTCTTGATCATTCTTGTGGAATAGGGAGCTGTGATCAAATCTAACGTCATGACTACTGATGATCTGGCGTGCGAACTTGTCAAATAACCTGTAACTTTTCACACCGACACCTTAGCCAACAAAAATATACTTCTTGGCTCTATAGTCTAAGTTATCTCTCTCAACGGATGGTATATGAGAGTAAGCTTCACAACTAAATATGCGTAAATGTGAGTAGTCCAGCGAATGACCACTCTATACTTCTTGTGAAATTTACATTCAATTGTCGTTGATGGGGACCGGTTCACCAAATAGCAAGCCGAGTTAACAACCTGTTTCCATAGGTCCTTGCCCAATGCAACATCATTTAACATGCATCTAACCCTCTTGAAGAGAGTCCGATTCATCCACTCAGCCAGACCATTTTCTTCGGGCATGTGGTGATGATCCCTTCACAACCAAATATGCGTATTCATTAAACTCAATGGAAGTAAATTCTCTACCATTGTCAGTTCTTAAAAACTTTATTTTTCGCCTTGATTATTTTTTCACCATTACCTTCTATTATTTGAATATGGTGAAAATTTTACATTTACATTTTATGAAGTAAACCGAAACTTTTCTAAGTAGTTGGGCATGAATAAAACAAACCATGACGACCTCCCAATGGAAACCTTTGGTGATGACCCTCATATATCCGAGTATATATAATCAAACACTCCCTTACATACATGTTTTTCATATTTAAAAGATAATCTAGATTGTTTACCATATATACAATGCTCACATATATCTAAATCAGAATTTTTATGGGAATCAAACAACGATCAGATCATGCCCCGCTCGCTCATGTGGCCAAGACGAACATGCCACATACGTACGACGTGAAATTTGTAACAGCCATTGCTACTATACCTGCTGAAGTGTTCCCGATCAACCTGTAAAGGTTTTCGCGTCTTTATGCTCACATAACCACAAGTGCCTCTTTTGAAATTTTAAGGACACCATAAATACCAGTGAACTTGCACCCTATACCCTCGAGTGCACTGATAGAAATCAGACTTTTTGTTATATCAGGAGCATGATTGACTCATCAGTCAAGGTACGCTCCATCCCATTAAACATCTTGATGCTCACAGTACCAATAACCCCAACATTACAGGCATTGTCATTGCCTATAAAGACCTATCTACCATCGCATTCCTTGTAATTAGAGAACCAACTCCGATGAGGAGTCATGTGATATGATGCTCTTGTGTTAAGGATGTCATGCCCCAAATTTAGAAACTGGGCTCACAAAATTCTTGATCACTGAATCCAGTGTTGACAGCCTCCATAATACCCAATTCTCGGCTCCCAGTGGCCATACACTAGGTTCCGATCTGGGGATCCTATAAGGAGAATTTACCAACATACATTTATCCCGTAGGAAGTATAACTACAAGTATACCTAAATCATAAAGGCAACAACATCATCACATATCCACTGATATAAATAGTTGAATACAATGCGGAAAGGGAAATATGTATAAATCAAAAATCAAAGCTCCAAAAGATAATGCGCGCTCCAAACTCAATGCTTCTATGACCTAATGCCACCTGCATGCATCTATCGTGCATAATTAAGCTTATAGAAAGTTTAGAAGGTGGTGTAAGTGTGTGTGATGCACGTGCCAAGCATATAGATATCAGAGTAAGTGGAAATACTGACAATCCATAAATCATACAGTAACTGAGTAATGCAGAAACATGCTGGTAAGTCTATAAATACCACCATCTTTATCCAGGCTATGCGATGAAAAAATATAATAAGCCAATATCATATACTGAAGAAGCAATGTAGAACAGCTCTACAATGTGGAGACACAGTAAGCCAAATATCATCTACTGTGGATGTATGTAAATCATGACAAGTCCACGTAAACCATCGACCTCATCTAGGCCATATAAATGCAGAAACATAGTAAACTAAAATACCATATGCCGCGGATGCAGTATGTGGTGCGAATGTAATGACCAAGCTGAAGTGTGAAGTCAGGATGATAGTATGTAGTATCGCAGGCTATGGGGTCCATCACAAGGGACTTCTATACAAGCCAGTCCCATACTTAAATTTGGATTATCAGACTTAATGTGGTAAACTCCTGATCTCAGGTTAATCACACGCCCCAACCAAAATCCTAGCCATTGCGAAGGTACACAATAATTAGTTGTGCACTACCAACCCGAGTGGATAGTGAATGAATAAGTATGCAACTCCTGCTCAATAAGGCCACGGATCAGTACCGTACATCTCTGGGATAATCAGCGGGGTCTATTACACTCTACGCCAGGTTGCTGCCCCTATCTAAGTGCATAACTGGGTAAGTGGAAGAGACCTCGCTATTCGCATGCTAATATCGGGCTTGGCTCGTCTATAACAGACCCATTCCTCAAGCTGGTCAAATTCAAACTAGATATTGCTCTCTCACTCAGGCGGGTAAGATCACATCCCCTCCCAACTGACCACAACACAGTGGGAGACGTGACTTACTGATATATGGCCCTCATGCGATGATATATATATATATATATATATATATATATATATATATATATATATATATATATATATATATATATATATATCCACTCGGTCTAGACGTTGGGGTGTCTCTTAACTATGGAGATTTCACTATCAAAAAAATGAGCAAAGGATACAGACTGTATAGATCTATAGCTATGACTTTAATCTATAGCTAAATAGCTACGGATTTAATCCGTAACTATAGGCTAAGACCCACAACCGCACTTTTCTAAATTTACAGTTTGATAAGGGTCTCTGTGGAGCCCATCGTAATGTTTTTTTTTTTTTATCTAAGCCATCCATCTGTTTCGATATCGTATTTTAGGGTAAGAGCCCAAAAAAGGAGGCATATTGAAGCTTCAAGTGGACCACACAATAGTAAATAATGGAAATTATGTGCATATTGTTGAAAGTTATTTTGGAGTGGTGTGGTTGACTTGGGCCTTCAATTTGCCTCATTTTTGGTTTCATGTCCTATCCATGATTACCTAAATGAATGGGCTACGTGGATAAGACACATCCATCATGGTGGCCCCCACGAAGCCCTTGAGATCACCGTCCAAAATTATAGCCTAAGAATTGGCTTGGAAGCAGATTGGTTGTTTGGTGTGTTGACGTCACCAAGTTCCATGGGTCCCATCATGATGTATGAGTTATATCCAAACCGTCTATCCACTTGGCAACCTCATCGTAAGGCTTGAGATGAAAAATAAGACAGATAAAAAAATCAAGTGGACCACACCATATAAAGCAGTGGAGGATTGAACACCTGCCATCCAAACCCTTTTCGCGGTCATGGAAATTTTGGATTTGGCCGCCTAAAGGCTATTTCTCTCCTCTCCTCTCGCTTCAAAAGGAAAAAAAAAACCTCCCTCTCCCTCTCGCTCTCGCTCTCCCTCTCCCCTGCCCTCTCCCTCTTCCTCTTGCACTCTCATACTCCCTCTCTCAATCTCACTGCCGATCAACTTGTGGACGGAAGGTTTCTTTCTGTCAAGTAAAAACAGAGGGTTTCTTCCCATCTCGCTGCCACTTTCCTTGTGGATGGAAGGTTTCTTCCCATCAGGTAAAAATAAAGGGTTTCTTCCCATCAGCCCCTCGTCGTCCTTGGTATCTCTCTCTCTCTCTCTCAAATATTCAATGTCCAAACCCTATTTCATTTTCTTCTATTTGTTTTCTTTCATCTCTCTCTCTTTTTTTTTTTCTTTTTTTTTTCTTTTTAATGCCCAATTAGTTGATTCAAATATCATAAAATTTCTTGAGATTTTGTAATGAAATTAGACTGATTAATCATGATATTTGGTGCATTTCCGTTTAATATCTTTGTGCATTTTCATCTAATATCTCTGTGTATTTCATGAGATTTGTTTTTAATGCTCTTTGGTTTATTCAAGCCTCATTGAATTTTGAGTTTCGTCTAATATCTTTGTGCATTTCCATTCTATGACTCTTATTCTGGTGCTACTTTAATATTACTTTTGCTTATTTCCTTGGGTTATTCCTGTTGTATGTGGAATTGTACTTAAGGCTGGCCCCTATTGTTTGTTTTGGGCCTTTGGTTCTCATTGGTTGGGATTGCTCTAACAGAGTGAATTTAAAAATGCACATTTCCAATGGATTCACCATTTGATGCAGAAACCCGTACATCAGTGCCACAAATGAAGAGTATGAGTTACTTTTTAAACTCTGCATAATTACCATCGGAATGCTAGTGGTAACTGAGTATACTTGGGTTTTCAGTTCTAGTAAGTGGGATAGTTAGTCCAAAATCCAGGCCATTAATCTGTTGCACCCCATTATAGATGGGGACGACCCCAAGATAATTTTGACTCTAGGATATAAAACATCAATGGTCTATATTACCAAACCAGTGCTCCCACTTATCATAATTGGAAACACCTGTATAAAAGTGTGGCCCATGGTTTGACAAACCTTTGATTTGTGTTTCATCTCTACATGGTTGGATTGAAACACAAAAATCTTCTTGATAAGACTAGTATAAACTTCCATTTGTGGCCATATGCGTCGGCTAGAGGGTAAATAAAATAACTATCCCCATTTAACTAAGAAAGTGTTTGGGGCATAACTTTTCTGTATGATGATATTCATTGTAGAATGAATCGATTCATACTGTAAATTTGAGTCCATACTCATCTTTTGATTTATAGGTTGTAAATGGATTATCAACACTACTAAAACTTTATCCAAGCAGAATCTTACAAAATTACTAGGGAATTGATTTGGTTTTGTTTTGGATTTTTGAGTTTCTAAGTCCAATTGCATAATCCAATGCAATCATTCCATTTATGTTTTTTTTTTTAATTTTTTAATATTTTAAATTTCACAATGATTGATTGCTTTTATTTGGCTGGACGTTGAAAAGGGAACTAATGACCTATAACTGGTTGTAGTTTACTAACATATAATCTACTTTTACAAGCATTTTTTGCCAGGGTCCAATTGGAAACAAAATTCATGAGGCATGAAAAAATGGGTTGTAGCATACAACTGGTTGAAAATGTAAAGATTTTTCTTTTGTGGATTTGTATCAGGTGATCAACTAGTTATAGGAAAGGAAACTGGTTGCTGTCTGGGAATGGACACCAACATGTACCCGTCATTAGCTTTGTTAGGATAGAACAAGGACGAGTCAATTGCTGCTTTGCCAATCGATGAGCTGATAGAGAAGGTCGATGGTTTTGCTAATGTTTTCCCTGGTATTTGCTCATGGCATCAAGACTATTCATTCTTTTCTCTGTGTTCTTTTTGTGTGCGCACACGCACATGTCTAATTGCATACGTGGGTGGGTTTTTGTGTGCATTCTGTATTTGTTATCCACTATGTCTGACTGAGCATTTATTAAATGTTTAGAATGCAAAATTGAAGGGGACTAATGGTACTACGAAAGAAGTATGGTAATGAGTATCTCATTTGCTTCTCTTGTTTTGGTCTATATATTTCTTTAATACCAACAGGTCCCAAATAAAATTGTTATGTTTCAATTCAATAAATTGGTTTAGGTGTTTAGCGTTGCTACTTCTTGATGTTGGTAACAAATGGATTGTGTTATTTGCAGAACATCAACATTGCCAGCATTGTTTTGTGGTATTGCAGGTTTGGCAAACAAGAAGATTGTGTTGATTCAGCCAGCAGGGAAAGATCTTCTGTTGTGCTTACAATGACAAAGACAAAGAATGAAAACCATCCTACAAATCTGTACCATAGGTCAGTCATGAAGAAGGAATTCTGACAAATGGCAAAGGTTGTTGTTAACCAGGTAAAGGATTTTAGAAAACCTTGTTCTATTTTTATTTATTTTTAAATTCCTCCTCACATGGGCATCTATGGCTGATATTTGTGCTGTGATGAGTAGTTAACATGTGAGAAGATCTCTTTAGATGGATCTTAACTAAGCCATGTTTTTATAGTTAAATTATGGCTGAGTACACAAACGTTGGATGTGTTTGACTCTAATTTTAATTGTTCTGATTTTAATAGATTGGAGATCTGTGGTTTGAGGTTCGTGAGCCCATTCGTCACACACGAGACCGGCTCTTACAACTTAAGGAGGTATGTTGTTGTTTGTTGTAAAAATGATTTCTTTGCTTGCATGCTTCTGACATTGATTTTTTTAATGAGGCTTGTATGCTTCTAAGTTATGTTTTTGTTTGTTGCAAAAAATGATTTCTTTACTTGCATCCTTCTGAGATTGTATTTCTTATGAGGCTTTGCTAAGATATGATTCACTGGTGTTATTTATTGTGGTGAGAGACAAATGTGTGAAGTAGAAACTAAGACATCTGGCTTGATGGGAGTAGAAACAATAAGACATGGGAGAACCTCATGGAAAATTTCGTGCAAATGAAGGAACTTGTTTCTGGTTCATATTTGCAGGAGATGTGTTTCCTGTGTTTTCTTTCTCTACCTTTGAATTTCTCTCACAATCACATGTTCAGGAATTGATATAAATTCATTGGAAATCTATGTGAGGCTGTGAGCGCTAAATTGGTTTGTAAATTCCATGATAATTTTTTTAGTGGAAATGTTTGAAAGCTTCTATTTTTTACTCAAACATAAGAAATCACATGTTTTTATTTTATTTTGTTTGCATTTATGGACAACTCATGAGTTTTTCCCTTTGTTCTTTATTTTTTGTTTATACTACTATAGTTATTTATTTTAAGTTAGCATACTCATTTGAGGTTCATCTTATATATGCTAATTTGGGATATTTGCTCAGAATCTCCATAACTTTTCCACAAATACTCATTTATAGCTTTCCTTTCTTCCAATATTGTCTCTATAGGTTGGAGATGTACCGAAAGATATCTTGAAAATCAAATAAGAGATTGAGTCTGAACTTTTTGGCGATGATCAGAGTACAAGCAATTCGAGGACTTCCTCTTCTTTGTAAGGACTCGCTAAAGTATGTTTCTAAAATTGTGGATGTTCTTGGACAACTCCTCATATCTGGTAATCTGATTATTCAATTTTTCTTCTGAAACTTCTTTTCCTTGCCCTTATTTATTACCACATCAATTTTTATTTTCTTCATGATTTTTTCCTTGCATTGCCAATCCCAAGCCCGGGTAAAGGAGGAGGGAGAAGGTCTTTAGAATGAGATCGTTAACTATGGAGGAGGTCCTGAAAATGCCGTATCTCTGGTTTTATGGTTTTACTTGTACATTCCTATATTAATTACTCAAGCATGGTAGTTATGCGCATTCTTTTAGGTGGATATTGCATATGGGAAGATTAGAGCTACATATTTTAGATTCAAGAATCTGGTACGTCTCTTGTCAAGAATGCACATGTGTAGTTCATCAAATAATACATTATGTGATATCATGTGCATGATATCTATGTTTTAATTACAGTTATCTATAATAATAATAATTTATTCATTATAGTGCATTCACAATAGTTATCATTGCGGTTACAACTATTCATTATGTGAAAGGTTTTCAGGTAAGATGAACGAGTTTCAAAACAAAACAGTCTGGGGTTTTGAGAAGCGATTCCCAGGACGTATGTGTTTCAGGGACCATCTACACCTTGGAAGCATACAATGGAAGGTAAGGAAAACCCTCGAGTTCGCTTCTTTAAATCATGAAAAGGTATTTGTGTTGAATCCCATGCATTAGCAATATTAGGCATGCTCATGAGTAAGACATGCATAATTCTATAAAAATTGATAGAGCAGACCCGAATGTGCATTGGAGCTATCCGGATGTTATGTGAGGGTCCCTAGAAGGAAGGAACCGCTATTATGACCATGATGAAGCTGTCCATTTTCTATGGACAATATTGGAGGGGCCTGACCATTTGGACAGGCCGTATTTATGTATTTGCTTGAAATTAATTAAGCAGACCCGGATGTGAGTTAAAATAATTCGGATGTTGAGTGTGGGTCCCTGGAAGTTTGGGACCATGATGAAGCTGTCCATTTCCTATGGACAGCATTGCAGGGGCCTGACCATTTGGACAGGCCGTGTTTATGTATTTGCTTGAAATTAATTGAGCAGACCCGGATGTGAGTTGAAACAATCCGGATGTTGAGTGTGGGTCCCTGAAAGGTGGGGACCATGATGAAGCTATCCATTTCCTATGGAAAGCATTGCAGGGGCTTTACCATTTGGACAGGCCGTGTTTATATATTTGCTCAAAATTAATGGAGTAGACCCAAATGTGTGTCGGAGATATCCGGATGAGCGGGGGTCCATGGAAGGTGGAAACTACTGTTATGATGATGATGAAGCTGTCCATTTCCTATGGATAACATTGGAGGGGCCTGACCATTTGGACAGGTCATGTTTATATATTTGCTCAAAATTAATAGAGCAGACCGAAATGTGCGTCGAAGCTATCCAGATGAGTGAGAGTCTCAAGAAGGTGGGAACCACCTTTATGACCATGATGAAGCTGTCCATTTCCTATGAACAACATTAGAGGGGCTAAGTCATTTGGACAGGCAGTGTTTATATCTGTATTTGCAAGTACCACACCCTAAATCTATAATCTAAACCTATTCTCAATTCCCTAAAGCTATAACTTATAACCTATAACCTAAACTTAACCCTAAACCAAAACATATAACCTAAAACCTAATCCCAAACCTAAACCTGATCCCGAACCTAAACTTGTTTTCCTAAACCCAAACCTTAACCTATAACCTATACTTATAACCTTAACCTAAACCTATTCTCAAATTCCAAAACCTATACTTATAACCTATATCCAGACCTTAACCTAAACATAAACATATACTTATAACCTATAACCTAAACCTAAACCTAAACCTAAACCCGATCCTCAACCCAAACCCGATTTCCTAAACCTAAACCTTTACCTATTCTCAATTCCTAAAAGCTATAACCTATAGCATATAACCAATGACCTAAACCTAAACCCAAACTTATAACCTTAACCTAAACCAAAATCTATAACCCAAACCTTAACCTTAACCTTAACCTTAACCTTAACCTATAACCAAAACCTTAACCTAAACCAAAACCTATAACCTAAACCAAAACCTATAACCATAACCTTAACCTATAACCTAAACCTAAACCTTAACCTATAACCTTAACCTAAACCAAAACCTATAACCTAAACCTTAACCATAATCTAAACCTTAACCTATAACCTAAGCATATAACTTATAACCTAAACTTAAACCTATAACCTAAACCTATAACCTATAACCTAAATGTATTCTCAAATCCCTAAACCTAAACCTAAACCTAATCCTAATCTCAACTCCCTAACCTAAACTGAAACCTAAACTTGAAAACACAAACGTAAACCCGATCCTGAACCCGAACCTGATTTCTTAAACCTAAACCTTAACCTATTCTCAATTCCTAAAAGTTATAACCTATATCATATAACCTATAACCAAAACCTAAACCTTAACCTAAACCTATAACCTAAACCTAAACCTATACCTAATCCTAAACCTATAACCTTAACCTAAACCAAAACCTATAACCTAAACCTTAACCTATAACCTATAACCTATAACCTATAACCTAAACTTATAACCTATAACCTAACCTAAACCTAAACCTAAACCTATAACCTATAAACTAAATGTATTCTCAAATCCTTAAACCTAAACCTACACATAATCCTAATCTCAACTCCCTGACCTAATCTGAAACCTAAACTTGAAAATGGAAACATAAACCCGATCCCAAACCCTAACTCGATTTCCTAAACTTAAACCTTAACCTATAACCTAAACTTATAACCTTAACTTAAACCTATTCTCAAAGCCCAAAACCTATAAGTATAACCTAAACCTAGACCATAACCTAAACATAAACCTATACTTATAACCTATAACCTAAACCTATAGTTATAACCTAAACTTATTCTCAAATCCCAAAACCCATAACCTAAACCTTAACCTGAACCTAAACCAACACCTATAACCTATAACCTAAACCAAAACCTATAACCTAAACCTGAACCCAAACTTGAACCTTAACCCGAATCCCTAAACCTTAACCTAAACATATAACCTATAACTTATAACCTAAGCCTATAACCTATAACCTAAACCTAAACCCAAACCAAAACTTATAACCTAAACCTATTCTTAAATCCAAAAACCTATAACCTAAACCTGAACCTTAACCTAAAACCCAACCTAAACCTAAACCTATTCTCAAATGCCAAAACCTATAACCTACACCTAAACCTTAACCTATAACCCAACCTGAACCTAAACTTATAACCTAAACCTATTCTTAAATCCCAAACCCTATAACCTAAACCTAAACCTTAACCTATAACCCAACCTAAACCTATTCTCAAATACTAAAACCCATAACCTAAACCTAAACCGTAACCTAAACCTATAACCTAAACCTAAACCAAAACCTATAACCCGAACCCGAACCCAAACCCGAACCCAAACCCGAATCCATAAACCTTGACCTAAACATATAACCTATAACCTATAACCTAAACCTATAACCTAAACCTAAAGCAAAACCTATAACCTTAACCTAAACCTTATCATATAACCTATAACCTAAACTTATAACCTATAACCAAACCTCAACTTAAACCTAAACTAACCTAAATGTATTCTCAAATCCTTAAACCTAAACCTACACATAATCCTAATCTCAACTCCCTAACCTAAACCTAATCCTAAACTTGAAAACACAATCCCAAACTCGAACCCGATTTCCTAAACTTAAACCTATACTTATAACCTATAACCTATAACCTAAACCTTAACCTATAACCCAAACCTTAACCTATAAACGAAACCTATAACCTATAAGGTAAACCTAAAGCCAAGCCTGAACCCGATCCCGAATCCGAACCCGAACCCGATTTCCTAAAGCTAAACCTTAACCTATAACTTATACTTATAACCTTAACCTAAACCTATTCTCAAATCCTAAAACCTATACCTATAACGTAAACCTAAACCTTAACCTAAACATAAACCTATACTTATAACCTATAACCAATAACCTAAACCTAAACCTAAACCTAAACCTAAACCTAAACCAAAACTTAAACCTAAACTTATAACCTAAACCTATTCTCAAATGCCAAAACCTATAACCTAAACCTAAACCTTAACCTATAACCCAACCAAAACCTAAACTTATAACCTAAACCTATACTCAAATCCCAAAACCTATAACCTAAACCTAAACCTTAACCTATAACCAAACCTAAACCTAAACTTATAGCCTAAACCTATTTTCAAATCCAAAACCCTGTAACCAAAACCTAAATCTTAACCTATAACCCAACCTAAACCTATTCTCAAATCCCAAAACCCATAACCTAAACCTAAACCTTAACCTAAACCTATAACCTATAACCTAAACCAAAACCTATAACCCAAACCGAACCCAAACCCGAAACCGAACCCAAATCCCTAAATATTAACCTAAATATATAACCTATAACCTATAACTAAACCTAAACCTATAACCTAAACCTAAACCAAAACCTATAACCTTAACCTAAACCAAAACCTATAACCTATAACGTATAACCTAAACTTATAACCTATAACCAAATCTTAACCTAAACCAAAACTTATAACCCAAACCCAAAAGCAAACTTGAACCCGAATCCCTAAGCTTAACCTAAAAATATAACCTCTAACCTATAACCTAAACCTAAACCTATAACATTAACCTAAACCAAAACCTATAACCTGAACCTTAACATATAACCCATAACCTATAACTTATAACCTAAACTTATAACCTATAACCAAAACTAATCTAAACCTAAAACCTAAACCTAAACCTAAAACTTAAATGTATTCTCAAATAACTAAACCTAAACCTACACCTAATCCTAATCTCAAATCCCTAGCTTAAACCTAAACCTAAACTTGAAAACACAAACTTAAACCCAATCTAGAACCCGAACCCGATTTCCAAAACCTAAACCTTAACCTAAACCTAAACCTATACTTATAACCAAAAACCTATTACCTAAAACTTAACATATAACCCAAACCTTAACCTATAAACTAAACCTATAACCTATAATCAAAAACCTAAACCCGATCCCGAACACGAACCCGATTTCCTAAACCTAAACCTTAACCTATTACCTATACTTTGAACCTTAACCTAAACCTATTCTCAAATCCCAAAACCCATACCTATAACCTAAACCTAGACCATAACCTAAACATAAACTTATGATTATAACCTATAACCTAAACCTATTCTCAAATCCCAAAACCCATAACCTAAACCTTAACCTTAACCTAAACCTAAACCTAAACCTATAACCTATAACCTAAACCAAAAGGTATACTTATAACCCGAACCTGAGCCCGAATTCGATTTCCTAAACCTAAACCTATACTTATAACCCGAACTCGAACCCGATTTCCTAAACCTAAACCTATACATATAACCTGTAACCTATAACCTAAACCTAAAGTTATAACCCAAATTATAACCTATAAACTAAACCTATAACCTATAACCTAAAACCTAAACCCAAACCTAAACCCGATCCCAAACATGTACCCGAACTCGATTTCCTAAACCTAAACCTTAACCTATAACCTATACTTATAACCTTAACCTAAACCTATTCTCAAATCCCAAAACCAATACCTGTAACCTAAACCTAGACCTTAACCTAAAGATAAACCTATACTTACACACTATAAGCAATAACCTAAACCTAAACCTAAACCTAAACCTAAACCTAAACCTAAACCTAAACTTATAACCTAAACCGATTCTCAAATCCCAAAACCTATAACCTAAACCTAAACCTTAACCTATAACACAACCTAAACCTAAACATATAACCTAAACATATTCTCAAATCCTAAAACCTATAACCTAAACCTATAACCCAAACCTAAACCCGATCTCGAACCTGAACCCGAACCCGATTTCCTAAACCTAAACCTTAACCTATAACCTATACATATAACATTAACCTAAACCTATTCTCAAATCACAAAACCTATACCTATAACCTAAACATAAACCTAAAACTAAACCTAAACTTAAACCTAATCTCAAATCCCAAAATCTATAACCTAAACCTAAACCTTAACCTATAACCCAACCTAAACCTAAACTTATAACCTAAACCTATTCTCAAATCCCAAAACCTATAACCTAAACCTAAAGCTTAACCTAAACCAAAAACCTGTAACATAAACCTATTAACAAATCCCAAAACCTATAACCTAAACCTATTCTCAAATCCCTAAACCTAAACCTATACATAATCCTAATCTCAACTCCCTAACCTAAACCTTATCCTAAACTTGAAAGCCAAAATTAAACCCAATCCTGAACCCGAACCCGAACCCGATTTCCTAAACCTAAACCTATACATAGAAGCTATAAGCTATAACCTAAACCTTAACCTATAACCCAAACCTTAACCTATAAGCTAAACTATAACCTATAACCTAAAACTTAAACCCGATCTCGATCCCGAACCCAAACCCGATTTCCTAAACCTAAACGTTAACCAAAAACCTATACTTATAACCTTAACCTAAACCTATTCTCAAATCTCAAAACCTATACCTATAACCTAAACCTAGACCTTAACTTAAACATAAACCTATACTTATAACCTATAACAAATAACCTAAACCTAAACCTACACGTATAACCTAAACTTATTGTCAAATCCCAAAACCTATAACCTAAACCTAAACCTTAACCTATAACCCAACCTAAACCTAAACCTATTCTCAAATCCCAAAACCTATAACCTAAACCTAAACCTATTTTCAAATCCCAAACCCTGTAACCTAAACTTAAACCTTAACCTATAACCCAACCTAAACCTATTTTCAAATCCCAAAACCCATAACCTAAACCTAAACCTTAACCTAAACGCATAACCTATAACCTAAACCAAAACCTATAACCCAAACCCAAACCTAAACCCAAACCCAAACTCGAATCCCTAAATCTTAACCTAAACATATAAACTATAACCTATAACCTAAACCTAAACCTAATCCTATAACCTAAACCTATAACCTTAAACTAAACCAAAACTTAAAACCTATAACCTATAACCTATAACCAAACCTTAACTTAAACCAAAACTTATAACCCAAACTCGAACCTAAACTCGAACTCGAATCCCTAAACCTTAACCTAAACATATAACTTATAACTTATAACCTAAACCTATAACCTAAACCTATAACCTAAACCTAAACCTAAACCTATAACATTAACTTAAGCCAAAACCTATAACCTTAACCTTAACATATAACCCATAGCCTATAACCTGTAACCTTAACTTATAACCTATAACCAAACCTTAACCTAAACCTAAAAACTAAACCTAAACCTATAACCTAAACCTAAAACTTAAATGTATTCTCAAATACTTAAACCTAAACCTACACCTAATCCTAATCTCAAATCCCTAATCTAAACCTAAAACTAAACTTGAAAACCCAAACTTAAACCCAATCCCAAACCCGAACCCGATTTCTTAAACCTAAACCAAAACCTATACTTATAACCTATAACCCATAACCTAAACCTTAACATATAACCTAAACTTTTAACTTTTAAACTAAACCTATAACCTAAATCTGATCCCGAACTCGAACCCGAACCCAATTTTCTAAAGCTAAACCTTAATCCCAAAACCTATACCTATAACCTAAACCTATACCTTAACCTAAACATAAGCCTATAGTTATAACCTATAACCTAAACCTATACTTATAACCTAAACCTATTCTTAAATCCCAAAACCCATAACCTAAACCTTAACCTTAACCTACACCTAAACCTATAACCTATAACCTAAAGCAAAACCTATAACCTAAACCTGAACCCAAACCCGAACCCGAACCCGAATCCCTAAACCTTAACCTAAACATTTAACCTATAACCTATAACCTAAGCCTTAACCTAAACCTAAAACCTAAACCTAAACCTAAACGTAAACCTAAACTTATAACTTAAACCTATTCTCAAATCCCAAAACCCACAACCTAAACCTATAACCTATAACCTAAATCAAAACCTATACTTATAACCCAAACCCAAACTCGAACCCGAACCTGAATCCGATTTCCTAAACCTTAACCTATACTTATAACCCAATCCCGAAATCGAACGCGATTTCCTAAACCTAAACCTATACTTATAACCTAAACCTTAACCTATAACCCAAACCATAACCTATAAACTAAATCGTGGGTCCTTACTCTTACCTGGGTGGTAGACTCCTTGGAGTTTCAACACCGGGTAAAGGGTTCGAGTACCCAAGGTGGTGAAATCCCAAAGTGTGAGTGTATGGTGTGTGTGCGTGTGGCGTGAGTGTGTGGGGGTGTGTGTGCGTGGGTAAAAAAAAACTATAAAATAAACCTATAACCTATAACCTATAACCTAAACCCAAACCTAAACCCAATCCCGAACTTGATTTTCTAAGCCTAAACCTTAACCTATACTTATAACCTTAACCTAAACCTATTCTCAAATCTCAAAACATATACCTATAACTTAATCCTAGACCTTAACCTAAACATAAACCTATACTTATAATATATAACCAATAACCTAAACCCAAACCTAAACCAAAACCTAACCTAAACCAAAACTTATAACCCAAACCTGAACATATAACCTATAACTTATAACCTAAACTTATAACCTAAAACCTAAACCTAAACCTAAATCTAAAACCTAAACCTAAACCTAAAACCTAAATGTATTCTCAAATCCCTAAACATAAACCTACACCTAATCCTAATCTCAACTCTCCAACCTAAACCTGAACCTAAACTTTAAAACTCAAACTTAAACCCAATCCCGAACTTAAACCCGATTTCCTAAACCTAAACCTAAACTTATAACCGATAACCTATAACCTAAACCTTAACCTATAACCCAAACCTTAACCTATCAACTAAACCTATAACCTATAACGTAAAACCTAAACCCGATCCTGAACTCGAACCCGAACCCGATTTCCTAAACCTAAACCTTAACCTATAACCTATACTTATAACCTTAACCTAAACTTATTCTCAAATACCAAAACCTATACCTATAACCTAAACCTAGACCTTAACTTAAACAAAAACCTATACTTATAACCTATAACATATAACCTAAACCTAAACCTAAACTTATAACCTAAACCTATTCTCAAATCCCAAAACATATAACCTAAACCTATTCTCAAATCCCAAAACATATAACCTAAACCTAAAAATTAACCTATAACCCAACCTAAACCTAAACTTATAACCTAAACCTTTTCTCAAATCCCAAAACCTATAACCTAAACCTAAACCTTAACCAATAACCCAACCTAAACCTAAATTTATAACCTAAACCTTCTCACAAATCCCAAAACCTAAAACCTTAACCTAAATGTATTCTCAAATCCCTAAACCTAAACCTGCACTTAATCCTAATCTCAACTCCCTAACCTAAACCTAAACTTAAAGTTGAAAACCCAAACTTAAACCCAATCCCGAACTCGAACCCGATTTCCTAAACCTAAACCTGTACTAATAACCTATAACCTATAACCTAAACCTTAACCTACAATCCAAACCATAACCTACAAACTAAACCTATAAACCTAAACCCAAACCTAAACCCGATCCCGAACCCGAACCCGAACTCGATTTCCTAAACCTAAACCTTAACTTATAACCTATACTTACAATCTTAACCTAAACCTATTATCAAATCCCAAAACCTATATTTATAACCCAACCTAAACCTATTCTCAAATTCCAAAACCAATAACCTAAACCTAAACCTTAACCTATAACCCAACCTAAACCTAAACCTATTTTTAAATCCCAAACCCTGTAACCTAAACCTAAACCTTAACCTATAACCCAACCTAGACCAATTCTCAAATCCCAAAACCTATAACCTAAACCTAAACCTTAACCTAAACCCATAACCTATAACCTAAACCAAAACCTATAACTCAAACCCGAACCCGAACCCAAATCCCTAAACCTTAACCTAAACATATAACGTATAACCTATAACCTAAACCTAATCCTAACCTAAACCTATAACCTTAACCTTAACCAAAACCTACAACGTAAACCTTAACATATAACCTATAACTTATAACTTATATCCTAAACTTATAACCTATAACCAAACCTTAACCAAAACTTAAAACCTAAACCTAAACCTATAACCTAAACCTAAACCTTAGCCTATAACCCAACCTAAACCTACTCTTAAATCCCAAACCCTATAACCTAAACCTAAACCTTAACCTATAACCCAACCTAAACCTATTCTCAAATCCCAAAACCCATAACCTGAACCTAAACCATAACCTAAACCTATAACCTAAACCTAAACCCAAACCTATAACCCAAATCCGAACCCAAACCCGAACTCGAACCCGAATCCCTAAACCTTAATCTAAACATATAACCTATAACCTACAACTTAAACTTAAACCTAACCTAAAACTAAACCAAAACATATAACCTTAACCTAAACCAAAACCTATTACCTAAACCTTAACATATAACCTATAACCTATAACTTATAACCTATAACCAAACCTTAACCTAAACTTAAAACCTAAACCTAAACCTATAACCTAAATGTATTCCCAAATCCCTAAACCTAAACCTACACATAATCTTAATCTCAACTCCCTAACTTAAACCTAAACCTACAACCTAAACCTTAACCAATAACCCATCCTAAACCTATTCTGAAATCCGAAAACCCATAACCTAAACCTATAACCTTAACCTAAACCTATAACCTATAACCTAAACCAAAACCTAAACCTATAACCCAAACTTGAATCCCCAAACCTTAACCTAAACATATAACCTATAACCTATAACCTAAACCTAAACCTAACCTAAACCTATAACCTAAACCTAAACCAAAACCTAACCTAAACCTATAACCTAAACCTAAACCAAAACCTAACCTAAACCTATAACCTAAACCTAAACCAAAACCTATAACCTTAACCTAAACCAAAACCTATAACTTAAAACTTAATGTATAACCTATAACCTATAACTTATCACATAAACTTATAACCTATAACCTATAACTTATAACATAAACTTATAACCTATAACCAAACCTTAACCTAAACCTAAAACCTAAACCTAAACCGATAACCTAAACCTAAAATGTAAATCTATTCTCAAATCCCTAAACCTAAACCTACACCTAATCCAAATCTCAACACCCTAACCTAAACCTAAACCTAAACTTGAAAACCCAAACTTAAATCCAATCCCGAACTTGAACCCGATTTCCTAAACCTAAACCTATAATTATAACCTATATCCTATAACATAAACCTTAACGTATAACCCAAACCATAACCTATAAACTAAACCTATAACCTATAACCGAAAACCTAAAGCCAAACCTAAACCTGATCCCGAATGTGAACCCGAACCCGATTTCCTAAACCTAAACCTTAACCTATAACTTATACTTATAACGTTAACCTAAACCTATTATCAAATCCCAAAACCTATACCTATAACCTAAACTTAGACCTTAACCTAAACATAAACCTATACTTATAACCCATAACCAATAACCTAAACTTGGACCTAAATGTAAACCTAAACTTATAACCTAAACCTATTCTCAAATCCCAAAACCTATAACCTAAGCCTAAACCTTAACCTATAACCCATCCTTAACCTTAAATTATAACCTAAACCTATTCTCAAATCCCAAAACCTATGACCTAAACCTAAACCTTAACCTATAACCCAACCTAAACCTAAACCTATTTTCAATTCCCAAACCCTATAACCTAAACCTAAACCTTAACCTATAACCCAACCTAAACCTATACTCAAATCTCAAAACCCATAACCTAAACCTAAACCTTAACCTAAACCTATAACCTATAACTTAAACCATAACCTATAACCCAAACCCGAACCCAAACCTGAACCCGAACCCGAATACCTAAACCTTAACCTAAACCTATAACCTATAACTTAAACCATAACCTATAACCCAAACCCGAACCCAAACCTGAACCCGAACCCGAATACCTAAACCTTAACCAAAACATATAACCTATAACCTATAACCTAAACCTAAACCTAACCTAAACCTATAACCTTATCCTATACCAAAACCTATAACCTATAACCCATAACCTAAACTTATAACCTATTACTAAACCTTAATCTAAACTAAAACTTATAACCCAAACCCGAACTAAAACCTGAACCTGAATCCCTAAACCTTAACCGAAACGTATAACCTATAACCTATAACCTAAACCTAAACCTTTAATATTAACCTAAACTAAAACCTATAACTTAAACCTTAACATATAACCCATAACCTATAACCTACAACCTAAATTTATAACTTATAACCAAACCTTAACCTAAACCAAAACCTATAATATAAACTTAAAACTTATATATATTCTCAAATACCTAAACCTAAACCTACACATAATCCTAATCTCAAATACCAAACCTAAACCTTAACCTAAACTTAAAAACCCAAACTTAAACCTAATCCCGAACCTGAACCCAATTTCCTAAACCTAAACCTTAACCTAAACCTAAACCTATGCTTATAACCTATAACCTATAACCTAAACCTTAACATATAACCCAAAACTTAACCTATAAACTAAGCCTATAGCCTATAATCTAAAACTTAAACCCAATCTTGAACCCGAACTCGATTTTTTAAACCAAAACCTTAACATATAACCTATACTTAGAACTTTAACCTAAAACTATTCTCAAATCCCAAAACCTATACCTATAACCTAAACCTAGACTTTAACCTGACCATAAAACTATACTTATAACCTATAACCTAAACCTATACTTATAATGTAAGACCCCTATCCTAGTCCGTACTGTTCCGACGACTGCCGCGATCCTTCCTGTCGAATTCCTGCAATCCGCGACCAGTAATAGATATTTGTACATGACCCTAAGCCGTACTCCGTATATTTGAGTCGGCTTAATCCGAGACTTGTACCATTGCGATTGTACAGTCACCGCAGTTCCAACGCCACAACTCGCGCACCGATCCGATAACTAGACGAGGAGATGTAAACCCGCGTTCAGTTTGAAGAGAAACACTGCGTGTTACAAATTTCAAGAGAATCTCTATAACATGTCCCATCAATCCATTAATCAATCAATCAACCCATCAATCCATCAATCACCTCATGTCAAGTACACATCAGCTTTCACCCCATCCCCAAGCAACCACCAAGTCAACTCTCTCTCACCTTCTCTCTTATACACCCATACTTGTCAAAGTACACCATCACCACACCCATCACTCACATCCATCACCCATCCCTCTCTCCATACAACTCTCTCTCTCTCTCCCTCTTTTCTCACACCATTTTCAAGTAAGGAGAGAGCCCACACGTCCATGCTCTTTTCAAGAGAAAAATGTGAGTTGTGTGGTGTAACACCCTTGATTTTTACCAACCTAGAGTTAGGCGTCCTTAAGCAATGGGTCAACCATAGTACCTTGGTAACTTCTCAAAACTCGAGTCCAAAGCCAGAGAAATCATTTAGAACCTAATTCTTTAGAAATTTAACGTGTATTAGCCAGCGCTACACTAGATTTTCCACAAAATTAACACCAACCACTTTAAATACGATTTGTAAGACCCGAAACCTCTAGAATTGTTAACGCTACGTTACCCTGAAATCTAGGATCCAACTCTAAACCCAATTGCTCTCGGGAATCCTTTGTAACTTTATATTGGTTCTAGACCGCACATCGAGAGTCTGATATCTATGAATTTAGACCATTATGACCGCCTAGTTGGACTTGACAATCACCCAGAAAATCAAGCCCAACCGATGTCCTGAGACCATTTTATTGAGCATGGAGTGAAGAGAGTAGGAAAAGGAAGATTTTTAGAAAATTAATTATATTTTTAAAGAAATCTGGAACATTTCACTTGCGTGTTATTTTTAAGCATTCTGACCGTTAGAATTCGACACAAATTCACCCTCGGATCAGGATAGGTGGCCCTTACATGTCATAGTACTTGTAGCTCTGATCGAATTCCCGTAACCGTTGAACTGAAACTGGTCCGCCATGGTCGATCTGAAAAGCCGACCGGAATGAAAGCTTAGCTTGACCTAGATCCAATATTAGAGAGCTTAAGTCCGAACGCATTTAGTAACAGGACCTCCAAAAGTACTTCGTTGGATCAGAACAGACCCGATTTGATTATAACCTAAGTATACCTTGGCCTTAAGTCTATTTTCGTCAAGTTTAGGCTTATAAAAAGGCTTGAAACCCCCATTCCCAAATCCCATACGAATTTTCAAACTCTAGAGATTTAAGAGGGAGAAAAGAGAGAAAGTGAGGGAGAAGTTGGTGTTGCTTCCTGGGATTCTTCCCAGCTTTGCTACGTGCCTAATCCACCTATCCGTATAACTATTTCGGCGTTTCTCATCCCGTTCTTAGGTAAGAAATCCTAAACCTTACCTGTTTTGAAGCTTAGACAAGCTGTAGGAAAGTTGTAGCTAACCTGTTTCTTGTCATAAGTAGCGTATCCGCCGTTGACGAAGACACATTGTCTAAATCATATCGAATACGCATTTTTCGGTCTAAGGTGCGGACTATATGCGCTTAGGTTATGGTTTTCAACACTTTCAATGATAGTTAATGATTTATTCATGTTGTGAATGCAATTACACATGCCAAATGTGCTATCTGTTTTGTCTTCCGTATACGTATACTTTATATTGTAAATACCGTATTTCATGTACATGTTAGAATACACTTATGCGTATGAAATCTGTTAAAATTCTTGCTATGATTAATGATCATTGTTATATGCCTGATATGTGTACGACAACTCCTTGGCGAAAGGACTTGCCCTAACATGTAATAGAGACGGCATACGTGATGTATGTTGAATAGTGTAACCTAAGTGTTTGATTAAATGCCTAAGTGAGTTAGTAGTTAGTAAAGTGTGATTGCTAGAGTGGTTGAGATATGGATCTCCATCACAATATTTGAGTGTATGATTTCCTCCATGAATCATGTAACTTAGGTTATCCATGCTAAATGAGTGTATGATTTCTTCCATGGATTATGTACTTAATTGTATCATATTAAATGAGTGTATAAATTCCTACACGTACTGTATTTACATTCAAGTTATATTGGATATATCTCATATGCCTGATATTGAATTTGTATGTGAATGGGCTGTACTACAGTCCAGGTAATCGGTAAGCGTACTCCAAATGGTGGTTTAGGTTATTCGCCACGTAGGATGAGTTTAACGAATCTGAGTCGTGCTTGGGATGTTCGGTAGTGGTTAGGCCACACGGAGTTCTTATGCATCCCATGCCGTTCAACTCAACATGTGCTTGGCCTAGTTGAGCTTATCAACTAACCCGATTGACTAATGTTTGTTCATCATGTTTAATCGATACGGCATGAACCTAAGGTATAAAACTTACCAGTGAAAAATCCCTCTAACCTTGGTACCTTGATCTGCTAAGACTCATGAGCCGATTATGGTGGTATGGGACACTATATTCATGTTGTCGGCCTACTCTGATTGGTGACGAGCCCTTTGTAGTGACCAGTGAGCACCTATACTCGTGAACAGATTATGGTGGTATGGGACACTATATTCTTGCTGTCGGCCTACATTGATTGGTGATGAGCCCTCTGTATTGACCTCGAGTATATCATGATAGTGCATAAGGACGATGAGTCTTGTTGAATATGTGGGATATAACTAGGCCTGTATTGATAAGGTGATGGGGGAGAGGTGCAATGATTGCGCGCAACAGCCCTGACAGCCCTTGCCGTGACCTAATACCGTAATATCGTATGAGATTATCTGGTACTGACGACCTGAGAATGGATCACCGTTTAGGTAATGATATAAGGGAGGTACCTTAGCTTCCTAATCCTATTGTATGAAAAGGACTAATAAGAACTTGGTAAACATATTCATAACACCGCATTGCATGTGCTAACAGAGTTGGTGATAGAGCACTGAGGAAGTGAGTCATGTCGTGATCGTTAGATGATTTTGTAGAGGGGATTGTGGTGAGGGCATGCATCATTCTTCATATCATCCTTGCATTAACAAGAGTATCTAGAACCTGTTTGATTGTACTACCTTATCATCACTGCTTGATTGGATTGATAACATGTTAACCTTTACTGTATAAAGTTTTCACTGAGTTGATCACTCATTCCCACGTTATGGGAGGGTGTTGGCCACACCAACCAGTCCCTGTTTTAGTTTCAGATGGCGACGATGCTTGCGAGGTAGAGTTGGTCTTTCTTGATGATGTTGAGGAGGATTTCTCCTATATGCAGGTTCTGATCGACGAGTTTGCAGGGTTACTGATTAGATGCCAATACACTTGGTATTTTTACTTTTTATTTAAACACTCATGTATATTTTTTTCTTTCCATTTTGGAGTATACATGTATTTAGTTAACCTGGTAACATGTTCAAACTCTGGAGACTTACAATCAATTATACATTTTATATATTATTACAGTCTTTCGCTCGCATAATTTAACTATCTCTGGAGTATGATATGTTATTTTGGCTTAATCTCACTCATGTTTAATACACTAACATAGACAACATTCAATCATAAGCATTTATGTTGCATAAGTGATGTTCTGGAACTCGGGAGTAGAGTTTATACTCGACCCCCGATTTTCGGGATGTTACAGATGGTATCAGAGCATGATTTGGTTTAAACTGGACCTAGGTTATGGTAACACAACGCACACTGACGCACTCTGACTTAGGAAGGGGGTAATAAAACTTAGAAACCACATTAGAATCCTAAGTTTCACCGACAGGTGAGACTAAATATTGCGATTTAGTCCACAGTTCTTCAAATTTATTTTGTTGAGATTCATATACACAGCTACACCCCAATCTCACCACCACCACAGACCGGATCTCTATTGCTACTAAGTCATTTAGTAGGCCACACAAAGGATCACAACAATAATAAAATCTAGGACCACAAGGGAAAGAAAATGTTTAAGTTCATATGTTCCACCATTCCACTCTATCCAGGACCATCCTCTGTTAAACCATAGATCATCAAATCATTTCTTTTTACCTCCAAGCGCATCCTTTTGGGCCTTATCTTTACACTTTTAGAACCTTCAACTTAAACCCAACTCACCCCAACCAGTGTTGTTCTTGGTCTCCATCTCACATGACCAAAGCATCAATGCCTACTTTACTTATGAATGATACCCCAAAGTTCCCTCGAATGCATTCATTTCTATATCTGTCATTCCTCATCTTGGAACCTATCCATCTCAACATCCCCATTTCAACTACACATCCTATGAACATGTTATCGATTGATAGCCTAAGATTCTGGTCCATAAAGCATGAATGGTCTTATAGTTATCCTAGAAGATCTCACTATTAGTTGATTTGGTATGCAGCTATCACATAAAACTCCAAAGGCACATTTCCACTTCATCCATCCAGCTCTTATACTACAATTAACATCCCTCATCACTCTCACCACTCTCATGAAGTATCAACCAAGATATTGGAAAAAACTTCTCAGCACTCAATCCTAAAGTCTAACCCATTTCCTTCAAAATCTATCCTTTCACCACCTCATTTTTTCAACTTTTTCTAAGTCCTTTCATATTAGACATAAATTCCAATGTATAAATGATGGAGAATAATACTTAAATAGAAATTTACTATAAATAGTAGATATATGTATAAATTAGACTTTTTACCATTCAAATTATGGAATCTTATGGAATAAATGGGTTAGTTGGATAAATTAGAGTCTCCTACCCTAAAATCATATGCTGCACATTATAGAAACTCATTCTTTTTTGTAAATTGGCTCCAAAAATGCCTCAAATGGAGAGGGGGGCCTAAACGATCAACTTTCAAGGGATTCCGGGGGGGACCCAGACCTTTTTGGGGCCTAGGGGGCAGGAGGTCCTCGCCCAAATGCCAAGCCCTTTCCAGTTTGTCCAGAGGTCAGTGAGGGCATCGCTGGTCAACGGACTCGGGCGGGCGGGCCATCCGGGTCAATCGTGTTTTGGGTCTAGTGGGACCCTATGGTACAGGGTTCAACCCCTATTTCATTCGCATTCTACCACTTCCTTCACAAAGTGACCCCCCAAGCTCTCCCTTTCCTTCATAATTTCTGTTTTCTCTCTCAAACCGCCCCTTCAATCACCCATTTCATCATTTTCTTCTATAACCTACACCCCTCTATTGTTTACAGTAAACCTCACTCCCCTGCCCTCTCCATTCTCTCTCGTTTGGGCTTTACATTCTCCTTTTTAGGCTCAAAATCGTGTAAGCTCTCAACTCATCCCATTTCTTCATTTTCCTTTCTTCAATCCCTGTCTTTTGGGGCCTTACAACCTCTGTTGAGGCTCAAACCCATGGAGACCCAAATTTCCCATCCCATTTTTCTTATTTCCCTCCTTTTCCATAGCTCTTTATGAGCTAGTTATAGTCATCTTCTTGATCTTTATACTTTACCGTCAGGCGAGACCAAACACGGTAGCTCAGTCCATAAATAGTGATCATCTAGTGCTAGGATATCTAGAGTTTAGGACCTAGAGATAGTACTCCTAGATTTTAAAAGATTTGATAGGAAAACTAATTCTAATTAGAAAATCTTGACCTTAAGCGATAGGACCATTCCCTGTAGTAGAAATGGTATGAAACCATCTAGCGTATAAGCTTAGAATTTGGATTATAGTTAGTGAGTTACAGACTAGGCTACTAGTTGTATTAAGCAGTGAAAAGCCTGTATATGTTAAGGAATAGTAGGTTATATTTGGTTAGAGTAGGACTTCATTCCTTTGATAGATCCCCATAATACTCATAGGCTCCTTTAGAAACTCTCAGGAAGCTTGCTTAACTTAGAACTAGTCACATGTAAGGAAGACTTATATACCCCTCAGATGAAACACTAGGATAAATCAGCACGCCCCTTAGAAATTGCCTTCCCAAGGACTTAGTACGATTGGGAACACGGAGTAAAGAAACTATATATAAGCGAAGTATTCGCGGTTTGAATCGAATTCTCAATCCTATTAGTTACCAATAAATCCAATGCTCTGATCAAGCAGAAGATCGGCATCGAATCAGATTAAGAACTGATACAACAAATTTTCTGTCCTTGCTAGACAGAAAGTCTATGTATCCGACTCAGACCCACTACACAACTTTTCTTCCATGTTGGCCCGACCACCTACAACTAAAAGTTATTACTTTGCCTTTGGAAAATGTTGAGGACATATAGCCAATAGAGATTAGACATCTTGTCGCAGGCTCACACCTGCCCCTGAACTCAACCACAATAGAGATTAGGCTCTTTTCTACAACCATAGGTACCAATGTCATAGAACGCATCATTAGCAAAGGAAGACCAATGTAGTGAGAGGTTGATTCCCATTTCATGTCAAGGATAGACCCTAAATTACACCTCTTTCTGACATACGGATCGAAACATACGTTCTTGCGCCTTATGTAGAAATATTTTTAAGGGGGGTAGAACCTTATGAGCCCAATCTAGTTAATACAACCATTAGATCAGAGTGGCGCATCAACAGCGTGGTTGGCCCTTTCTCCACTGGCCCAGGATCGAAGGAAATTTAGGGAAACAATTAAGGTGAAGGTCAGTGTATCAATAAGCCTACTTGTTAAATACGAGCATAATAGAAGCCTTGGCTAATTTTGTACGATTAGAAGCCCCTTAGGATAATCTATTAAAGTATTTAGTAATCCCTACCTTTGATATAGATTCAGACGAGGACTCTCCTAAATCAAGACCCAAAGCACAACCTTATAAATAGGACTTTTGAACCTTTTAGTGATTGACATTCCCTAAGCTTTTAGAGTGATTGGACTACGGAGTTACTGAAATGAACGAATGTGAAACATTCGCGGCTTGACCCAATTCTCAATCCTGAAAGACTACCAATGGACTCACTGCTTGACCGGGCAGAAGACCAAGATCCACTAGGATTAGGAAAGGATACAACGTTATCTACCCTGGTCAGGCGGACATTCGACGTATTGAGATCAAGCCTACTACAACCGTCTCTCCGTATTAGTCGACCATTGAACAAGTTTTAGGCGAAAGGAATAATAGAACCTGTACTCATTATCCTTAGCCAATTTCGGGAATGAAATTATTTTTAAGGGGGGTAGATTGTAACACCGTGAATTTTTACCAACCTGGAGTTAGGCGTCCTTAAGCAATGGGTCAACCATAGCACCTTGGTAACTTCTCAAAACTCGAGTCCAAAGCCAGAGAAATCATTTAGAACCTAATTCTTTAGAAATTTAATGTGTATTAGCCAGCGCTACACTAGATTTCCTGTAAAATTAGCACCAACCACTTTAAATACGATCTATAAGACCCAAAACCTCAAGAATTGTTAACGCTACGTTACTCTGAAATATAGGATCCAACTCTAAAACCAGTTTCTCTTAGGAATGCTTTGTAACTTTGTATTGATTCTAGACCGCACATCGAGAGTCTGATATCTATGAATTTAGACCATTACGACCGCCTAGTTGGACTTGACAATCACTTAGAAAATCAAGCCCAACCGATGTCCTGAGACCATTTTATTGAGCCCGGAGTGAAGAGAGTAGAAAAAGAAAGATTTTCAGAAATTTAATTATATTTTTAAAGGAATATGGAACGTTTCACTTGTGTGTTATTTTTAAGTATTCTAACTGTTAGAATTCGACCCAAATTCACCCTCGGATCAGGATAGGTGGCCCTTACATGTCATAGTACTTGTAGCTCTAATCGAATTCCCGTAACCGTTGAACTGAAACTGGTCCGACACGGTCGATCTGGAAATCCGACCAGAATGAAAATTTAGCTTGACCTACATCCAATATTAGAGATCTTAAGTCTGACTGCATTTAGTAACAGGACCTCCAAAAGTGATCCGTTGGATCGGAACCGACCCGATTTGGTTATAACCTAAGTATACCTTGGCCTTGAGTCTTTTTTCATCAAGTTTAAGCTTATAAAAAGGCTTAAAACCCCCATTCCCAATTCCTATATGAATTTCCAAACCCTAGAGATTTAAGAGGGAGAAAAGAGAGAGAAAGTGAGGGAGAAGTTGGTGCTGCTTCCTGGGATTCTTCCCAACTTTGCTACGTGCCTAATCCACCTATCCGTATAGCTATTTCAGAATTTCTGATCCCATTCTTAGGTAAGAAATACTAACCCTAACCTATTTTAAAGCTTAGACAAGTTGTAGGAAAGTTGTAGCTAACCTGTTTCATGCCATAGGTAGCATATTCATCGTTGACGAAGACACATCGTTTGAATCATATAGAATACGTGTTTTTTGGTCTAAGGTGCGGACTATATGCGCTTAGGTTATGGTTTCCAATACTTTCAATGATAGTTAATGATTTATTCATGTTGTGAATGCAATTACACATGCTAAATGTGCTATCTGTTTTGTCTTCCGTATACGTATACTTTATATTGTAAATACCGTATTTCATGTACATGTTAGAATACACGTATGCGTATGAAATATGTTGATATTCTTGCCATGATTAATGATCGTTGTTATATGCCTGATATGTGTACGGTAACCCCTTGGCAAAAGGACTTGCCCTAACATGCAATAGAGACGACATACGTGACGTATGTTGAATAGTGTAACCTAAGTGTTTGACTAAATGCCTAAGTGAGTTAGTAGTTAGTAAAGTGTGATTGCTAGAGTGGTTGAGATATGGATCTCCATCACAATACTTGAGTGTATGATTTCCTCCATGAATCATGTAACTTAGGTTATCCATGCTAAATGAGTGTATGATTTCCTCCATGGATTATGTACTTAGTTGAATCATGTTAAATGAGTGTACGAATTCCTGCACGTACTGTATTTACATTCATGTTATATTGGACATATCTCATATGCCTGATATTGAATTTGTATGTAAATGGGGCTGTACTACAGTCCAGGTAATTGGTAAGCGTACTCCAAATGGTGGTTAAGGTCGTTCGCCACGTAGGATGAGTTTAACGAATCTGAGTCGTGCTTGGGATGTTCGGCAGTGGTTAGGCCACACGGAGTGCTTATGCATCCCATGCTGTTCAACTCAACGTGCGCTTGGCCTAGTTGAGCTTATCAACTAACCCGATTGATTGATGTTTGTTCACCATATTTGGTCAGTACTGCATGAACTTAAGGTACCAAACTTACCAGTGAAAAGCCCCTCTAACCTGGGTACCTCGATCCGCTAAGAGTCATGAGCCAATTATGTTGGTATGAGACACTATATTCATGCTGTCGGCCTACTCTGATTGGTGACGAGCCCTTTGTAGTGACCAGTGAGCACCTTTACTCATGAGAAGATTATGGTGGTATGGGACACTATATTCTTACTGTCGCCATACATTGATTGGTGACGAGCCCTCTGTAGTGACTTCGAGTATATCCTGATAGTGCATAAGGGCATCGAGTCTTGTTGCAGTATGTGGGATATAACTAGGCCTGTATTGATAAGGTAATGGGGGAGAGGAGCAACGATTGCTCACAACAGCCATGGTAGCCCTTGTAGTGACCTAAAACCATAACATCGTATGAGATTATCTCGAATTGATGACCTGAGAGTGGATCACCGTTTAGGTAATGATACAGGGGAGGTACCTTAGCTTCCTAATCCTGTTGTATGAAAAGGACTAATAAGAACTTGGTAAACATATTCATAACACCGCATTGCATGTGCTAACGGAGTTAGTGATAGAGCACTAAGGAAGTGAGTCATGCCGCGATCATTAGATGATGTTGCAGAGGAGATTATGGTGAGTGCATGCATCATTCTTCATATCATCCTTGCATTAACAAGAGTATTTAGGACTTGTTTGATTATACTGCCTTATCATTACTGCTTGATTGGATTGATAACATGTTAACCTTTGCTGTATATAGTTTCCACTGAGTTGATCACTCATTCCCACGTTACAAGACGGTGTTGGCCACACTAACCAGTCCCTGTTTTAGTTTCAGATGGCGACGATGCTTGTGAGGCAGAGTTGGTCTTTCTTGATGATGTTGAGGAGGATTTCTCCTATATGCAGGTTCTGATCGACGGGTTTGCAGGGTTACTGATTAAATGCCAATACACTTGGTATTTTTACTTTTTATTTAAACACTCATGTATATTCTTTTCTTTCTATTTTGAAGTATACATGTATTTAGTTAAACTGGTAACATTTTCACACTCTGGAGACTTACAATTAATTATACATTTTATATATTATTACAGTCTTCCGCTCGTATAATTTAACTGTCTCTGGAGTATGATATGCTGTTTTGGCTTAATCCCACTCATGTTTAATACACTAACATAGACAATATTCAATCATAAGCATTTATGTTGCATAAGTGATGTTCTGGAACTCGGGAGTGGAAATTATGCTCGACCCCATATTTTCAGGATGTTACATGTGGTCCTCCTTTCCCTTCCCAAAAACCTCCATCCTAGCCATCCATTTTTCATCTTCCACCATCAAAGAGAAGCACAAGGAAATAGGCTTTCCAACGGACTGAGAAGATCGATAGGTGAGTGCTTATTAGGCTAGTTTTTATGATTTGATGATGGGCCAAGTGAAGCCTACCGATTGATGGTATAGATCTCACTTGGTACCCTAGATATGGCCGATGGCCCACTTTAATTTTTATCATTCCATGATGGGGCTATTCTCCCTGGACCCTATCATGATGCTTATGTTCTAGCTTAAAAAGGGGTCATCTAGACCGTGCATCTTGGTGGAGAAGGGATCTCCACCGTTGATCTTTAATTTCATGGGCCCACAAGCAATGGGACCCACTTGATGTATGATTGGATGCTTAAAAATGGAGGGCCCATAGTGTCGGGGTCCCTCCAACGCCCGTGTCCCACTCTTTTTTCCCCTCTCTCTCCCTCTTTCTTTATTTTTTTCTTTCTATTATATTTGATGATGTGGTTGTGTGACCACCTGGATGGACCCCACCATGAAGCATGTTTTAGATCTAAGCCGATCATAGGTGGGGCCGACTTTTATATGTGTTGAACCCATACCATCAGCCATCTGGTGGCCCACCTGAGCAGGACCCACCTCGTGCACGAGAGCGCCCAACCTGTCCAGGGACGCTGGAACACTCCCTGTACATTTTTGAAAACACAAATATTGGCTTGTCTCAAAGCTTTGGAAAGGGGGCCACTTGTATGGGACCACCTTGATGTTTGTATCCAATCCAAGCCGTCCATCCTTTTCCCCAACTCGTTTTAGGTCTTAAGCCAAAAAATGAGGTTGATCGGAATATCTGGTAGGCCATAACGTTGAAAACTACGTCCTTACCATTCAAAAATCATTTTTATTTTCTATACACCGAAAGACACCCAATATTAGGCTTGATAAAATTTTTATGGACCATGGGAATCAGTGGGTGGGGTGGATCGCCTGATGCGGGCCCCACATGTAAAAAACCGTAGAAAAGCATATTTCAAAATATATATATATATATATATATATATATATATATATATATATATATATATAAGAAGCAGCAGACGCTGCTGGCCAGGGGTGCAGGCAGCGCTTGCGCGTGCAGTAGGCGTACGGGCAGGGTCCCACAGCCCCAGCCGTGGGCCCCACCATGATGTATGTTTGAAATCCACTCTGTTCATTAGGTGGTCACCCCTTGAGGTGAGCCCCATCCAAATATCAGGTTGATCTCAGCCTCAGGTGGCCCACATCATTAGAAACAGTGTGGATTGAAGTCTGCCGTTGAGACCCTTTTGGGCCCCACAGAAGTTTGAATCAAATTGATATTTGTTTTTTTTTTACATCCAGGTCCTTATGGCCTTATCAACCGGTTGGACGACAAGTAAACACTATGGTGGGTCCCACATGGAGCCCCACAGTGATGTATGTGTCTTTCATCCACCGTTCAGGCGGACGGTGGAGTCCCCTGTGATGTTTGTGTTCGTCCACACCATCCCGCGAACGGTGGGACCCCTCCCTTATGATGCATGTGATTCATGCATGCTGACCATCTAAATGGGGTCCACCATGATGTATATGTTGCATCCAAACTGTCCATCCACTTTTAAAGCTCATTTCATGGCATGAGCTAAATAATGAGTCAGAACTAAAGTCCAAGTGGACCCTGCCATTTAAGGAAGTGGACAATGTCGCCCACCATTCGAGAAAATTCTAAGGGCCATGGTAGTCTCCCATTTACTTGGCAATTATTCCCACTCCATCTATCACTATGTTAATTTATGATTAAGTTGGATGGGAAGCATATTTTATGGTGTACCTTAGGAATTTCAATGGTGGAAATCATTATCTCCACTTATGTTTGGCTTGCCCATTTGGTGTGCATAATGCCCATGTGATTAGGCCCATTTGACACATATAAGGCCCATGTGATTAGGCCTATTTGATGCATATAAGGCCTATGTGACTAGGCCCATTTTAATGCATTCCAAGGCCCATGGGTTATGACCCATTGCAATGTACATAAAGCCACATGATGTGGCCCATTTGATGTATTTAAGGCCCAATGGGATGTGCTTAAGGTCCATTGCAATGTGTGATTCCATCATGATTTATTTAATGATGTTTTACGGCGGGCCATGCTTGGGAGAAATATTGGTTTGACGTCCACATTGGAAGGATAATGTTGGTTAAATGTCCGCATTACGACTCTCTCTAAGACCCATTATAGGCCCGTACTTGTTGTGAGTAGGCCGTCTAGGCCCATCTGCATTATAAGGATAGTTCATTACTTTATAAACGTGCTTAGTATAGTTCCACGACTCATGCCCATACGCATCATATGTATTCTTGATGTGAGGAATGTTTAATCATAGCATAAGCCACTGGGCGGAGACATTTATGGGACTCCTTATGAGACGGAGTGTCCCACATGAGCGCATGGTATGCGCGAGACTGCTGCATGATTGTACGGCGTGACGCATGCATCTCACATTTGTATAACTTGATCATTGAACTCCCTAGTGACATCAAGGCCATGACTCAATAAGCACATCGTGGATGATCGTATTGGATACCAAAAATACTTGGTTCTAGCACTATGAGCACTTAGGATGTCCTAGGGTAAAAGTCCCAGAACTTTTTTGGTACTAAAAGTTGCTCCAACGTCTAAACTAAGTGGATACATGAGCGCTCGAGTGCCGAATACCAGTAGACCACGTCTCCCACTGTGTCGTGGTTAGTTGGGAGGGGGTGTGGCCTAATCCGCCTGAGTGAGGGGGCTATAAGCTAGGCAGAGTTTGACCAGCTCGTAAATGAGTCCGCTATCGACGATCCTCGCATTGCATCGGTATGGCCGATAGCATTCACGACTCACATTGCATGGCCTTGGTATGGCCAATAGCATTCATGCCCTGCATCATATAGCCTTGGTACGGCTGGTCCTATTCATGGACTTACCACATAATTCCGCATTACTCTGATACTGTACACTTGGCACTTGGCTTGCGCACACATTTACATTATCCTCTAAGCTTTTATAAGCTTATGCACGATAGTTGTGTGCAGGTAGCATTGGACAGCAGCAGCGTTGAAGCAGGAGTGTGCATCTGGCTATTTTGGAGTTTTTGATCACCTTGTATTTTCCCTTCCAGTTTTGTACTTAAAGTTTTTGATAGAGTGGATATGTGGTGATGTTATTTTGTGACTTGGTTATACTTGTGGTTATGCTTCATTACAAAAAAAAAATTATTCTGAAAATCCTCCTTGTAGGATCCCAAGATCAGAATCTGGCATATGATTACTAGGAGCCCAAAATGGGACACTACGGAGGCTGTCGGCACCGGATTCAGCGATCGAGACTCCTGTGAATCCAATTTTCAGGTTTGGAGCATGACATATAACCTAAACCTATTCTCAAATCCCAAAACCCAAAAACTAAACTTTAACATTAACCTAAACCTAAACCTATCACTTATAACCTAAACCAAAACCTATAACCTAAATGTAAGTGCTATAGTGAATATCCACTTGTGATTGTCAAATTTGTGGTGACAAAGACACTACTTTGAAACTTATTTTTGTGATGAACAAAAGATCTATTCAAGACACAAGATTGGCTTCGAGTAGACAAGCACAGCTATTCAAGTTGAAGATCTTGAAGGTGAAGATTTCAGAAGCTCTCAGATTCTTGGAAGCTATTCAAGTTGAAGATCTCAGAAGTTTTTAAGTTCAAGTTCTCAAAAGCTTTTCAAGTTGAAAATCTCAAGTTTAAGAACTCAATCTTCATGATACTCAAGGTCACTGGTATTCAAGTTTCAATGTCCTTACTTCACTATTGAGGTATGACTGATCTTAGGTTGACCTTTAGAGTAGGTCACTTTAGATACATAATCCATATATCTTTTATAAGTGACTTGGATCTATTCTAAGGCTAGTCCTAGACCCTGTTCGACCAGTCTTAGCACTGATTTGACCAGTCCAAGAAATTTCTCGACCAGTCCTAAGTTGTTGAGGATTTTCAAAATTTTCTGGTTATTCTTCGACCAGTCTTGGAGACTGTTCGACCAGTCCTGTGAACAGTGTCGACTGGTTCTTCGACTCAAAGTACAACGTTAAAATTGGACATCTTCGACCAGTCGTATGGAACCTACGACTAGTCGAAGGGGACCTTCAACCAGTCATAAGGTACCCACAACCGTTCGTGCAACTGAAAATCTTATCGCGCCCGATTTTTTTAAAATTCTGTTGGTCCTTAGACCAGTCATGAAAGCTGTAAGACCAGTCGAAGACGTGATATGATCGCCTATAAATTGAACACGAATTTCAGAGGTTGGACAAGTAATTCAAGTAATATTAAGGCTCCACTCAAAGATAAGTTAGTATTCATTTTAAGCTACATTGTGCTTAATTTTTATTCTCTTTTGTTAGCTTTCCTTATTTGATTTTTTTCCTGAATTCCAATCTGATTTGAAAAGAGGAATTGCTGTATTCCTTCTTCTTGGAATTAAAATTAAATAGAGCTACGCCCAATTTGGTTTAATTTAAAATCAATTAGAACTAGAACCATTTAAAGTAAGTATTGGACATTGAACGTTGATTCGAACTTCTACTCCGATTGGTTCTTCTGGGCTACTACAACGAAGGAGAAATCCAGGTACTTTACGTTTGAGTAATTTACTTTCTTTTGGTTTCTTTTGAGATTCGCCAGAAAAATCTCATTGTATTGGTTATCTAAGGAGAGCCAGGAAAACTCAGAAGTTGGTTTTTTTTAATTGTGTAAGCCCACAGACAAAAACATAATTGAAAAGTTTTTGGTGAACCTGTGAAAACCTACATTGTTAGTGAACGCTAATATCCCCTGTGTGAGGATATTAGGAGTGGACTAGCATTCTGTGTGGCTGTTGTATAATGGTTAGTGAACACACAGGCAAACCACTATAATCCCTTGACTTGTGGTTGATTGGTTTTATTTCATATCTTTATTTATTCATTTAAGGGATGTACATGTGGTTATGAATGTTGTAATCATTTATTTCAAGCATTGTGAGGAATGTTGTAATAGTTTAGAATTTATTTCTTGCTATTCATTTATCAGCTTGATATTAGATTGTTCCAGTAAGGTTGCCCTGCCATTTTTATGGTGCATGGTTATCCCTAGAACAATACATATTTGTCATTACAAGTTATTCTTCAGTGCACTTTGTATTTATTTTTTATTCCTCTTCGGTTTGAGACATGATACAAGGACCTTTCTAGAAATCAGGTTGTCCTACCATAAACTCTGATTTTTGGTGTAAGGTTGCCCTTAGAACAACATTTATATCAACCTCTCAAGATCTGAATTTTGAGGTTGCCTTTCAATCTTGCATTGTGGTTTATTTTGTTATCTTGTTGGCTATCATATTTCTTTAATTTCCGCTGTTATAAATTTTTATTTGGCATAGTCCTATCCACCCCCCCTTAGGACATATAACTAGGCCTTTTCAAGTGGTATTAGAGCCTAATAGCTCATTTTTTCTTATTTCTTGGATTTAATTCCCGAGCTAACGATTTAAGCTATTTAAGATGTCAAATTTTGATAGCCTATCAGTCACTAGGCCTCCACCCTTTGATGGCTCCAATTATGCCTACTGGAAAGCCAGAATGAGGATTTTCCTCAAATTAATGGATGAGAGTGTGTGGCAAGCCACAGTGACTGAATGGAAACCTCCTACCACTGAAGTTTCTGAAATTGATGGTTCAAAATCAATGAGAGTAACTCCTTATTTCTCTTGGACCACCCTTCAGAAAAATGAGAGTAGTGTCAATGCAAAGGCACTAAATGCAATCACTTACGCACTATCACCGGATGAGTTCAAAAGAATCATATCCTGTAATACTGCAAAGTAAACCTGGGATATATTAGAAATGACACACGAGGGTACTACAATTGTCAGAAAATCTAAAGTCCAACTCCTCACAACCAAATTTGAAGAAATTCATATGAAGGAAAATGAAACATTTATGGACTTTTATACAAGACTAAATGACATTGTAAACTCTATGTGGGGTCTTGGCGATACAATCCCAGAAAGTAAAGTGTGTGCAAAGATACTACACTCTCTTCCTGAACGATTCAACTCTAACGTAACTGCGATCCAAGAACTTCGTGATACAGATAATATGAGGGTAGAAGAACTAGTTGGTTCTTTACAAACCTATGAGTTAAACTTTAAAGCTCCTAAAGGTAAATCTATCGCTCTAAAATCGTCTAAATGTAATTATGAAGAAACTTCTGATTCTGAAGATGATATGGCTCTTTTAGCAAAAAAGTTTTATAAAATATTCAAAAGCAAGAAAAGAGTTGATTTTCAAAAATCAAATGAGATTTAAAACTAAATCTAAAACTTGGAAATCTTTGAAAGATAGTTAATGTTACAACTGCCAAAAATATGGTCATTTAGCAAACAAATGTCCTAAAAAGGACAAATCCAAAATGAAGGGTATGTTGGATACATGGGATGAATCATCTGATTCTGAAGCTTCTTCTAAATCAGAAGATTCTGAAACCGAGTCGGGTAATGAAACGAAAGCCCTTATGACTCTAGCCAAGTTCACTTTTTCAGACCAATATGATTCAACCAGTGAGGAAAATCTGAACAGTGTGAAAATGAAGATGATCTTCAAGATGCTTACAATGCCCTATACAAGGAAAGTTGTAAAATTGCTGTCAAACTTAAACTTCAAAAAGAAAAGTTTTTTAAACTTAAAGAATGTTTTGAGTCACTTGTTTTAGAAAAATTCCAAATTTCAGATTGTTTTGAAAAATCAAAATGCAATTTAGAATTCAAAACATCCCAGATTGAAAATCTGAAATCTGAAAATGAGAAACTTAAAAATGAAGTATCTTCTCTTTTGAGTTTAAAGGACACATGGAGATATGCCCAAGGTGATCCTAAGTTAGAGAAATTATTATCCGGATCAAGAAAATGTGGCGACAAATCTGGGTTGGGCTATGATAAGAACATATCTCCTAAATAGAAGAATACTCCTCCTAAGTTTTTGGAAGGAGAGTCCTCAAACTCAAAAGGAAAAAGTACTTATCAAGATTTTTCCAAAAATTCAAAAAAATTTTAAAAATCTAAAAGTAGCCATGTCAACTTTAATAAAAAATGAAAACCATTAGCTGAAAAGATAGTTGATTTACTCAAGGAGCTCTTAATATCTAACTCCATAGGTCATTCTTAGAACAACAGATATAAGAAGACCAACTATCCTCCTAAACCCAAAAGAGTACTGAAATGGGTTCCTAAGGTTACCTGCTTGGTTGCCCACACCGCTTTCAAAGCTTCAAGCCATTCAAAGTGGTACCTAGATAGAGGATGCTCCAGGCACATGACAGGCGACTAGGATTTATTCACCGATCTAAAAGATATGACTGATGGGTCAGTCACTTTTGGTGATGGCAGTAACTGTAAGATTATAGGCCAAGGTACAGTTTAACTTTGTAACCTTCTAGTGTTTAAAAATGTCTTATATGTTGAAGGTCTAAAACATAACCTTCTTAGCATATCTCAAATATGCGATAATAAACATAGTGTACGGTTTTGTAATCAAAGCTGTGAGATTCTAAACAATAAGGGTTCTATAATACTAACTGGATGTAGAATGTCTAAAAATTGCTATATTGTTAGCTAATCCATCTCATCTAATCAAACATGTTACATGATCCATATAGACAAGACTGATTTGTGGCACAAACGTCTTGGACATGTACATTACCAAAATTTATATAGATTGAGTAAACAGGAACTTATAAGAGGTCTACCTAAGCTTTGAAAACTAGATAAAATATGTGGTGAATGCCAGAGAGGCAAACAAACAAGAACCTCACACAAAAAGGTGAATTCAAATATCACATCAAGACCACTCAAACTCCTCCACATGGATTTAATAGGACCTACCAGAACGGAGAGTCGAGGTGGCAAAAGGTATATCTTGGTAATAGTGGATGACTTTACCAGATATACATGGGTAGTCTTCTTAAGGGACAAATCAGAAACCCTTAAAGAAGTAAGAAAAGTTCTCAAAAGGATTTAAACGGAAAAAGGTTCTCAAATCAGTAAGATTCGTAGTGATCATGGATCTGAATTTGAGAATAGAGGTTTTGAGAAGTTCTGTAACGACTAAAAAATATTACATGAATTCTCAGTGCCCAAAACTCCACAACAAAATGGTATAGTGGAAAGGAAGAATAGAGTGCTTCAAGAAATGGCTAATGTCATGTTGAATAGCATGAATCTATCTAAGAATCTTTGGGCTGAAGCAGTCAATACATCTTGCTATATTATTAACCGAATCTACACTAGCAAAGATAATATTAAAACGGCTTACGAAATGTGGTTCGATAAAAAGCTTACTGTCAAATACTTTCGAGTCTGTGGCAGCAAGTGTTATATTTTACGAGATCATGAAAATTTGAAAAAGTTTGATACAAAGAGTGATGAAGGAATTTTCCTAGGATATTCCTTAAACAGTCGAGCTTACAGGGTTTTGAACAAAAGAACTGGTGTGATTTAAGAATCCATCAATGTTGTCATTGATGATCACTTAAACACACCAGTCTCAAATTCAAATAATGATGAAGTTATAGTAAATGATAAAATCGATACTTCATCTAATCAGAATGATTCTGAATTAAGGACTGTTAAAGGTCATCTAACCATACAAATTCTTGAAAATCCTCTCACTGGTGTTCGCACCCGTAGACAACTTGAGGATATATGTAATTATGTGTGTTTTGCATCCCAAATAGAACCATATAACGTAAAAGAAGCTCTTGCTGATGAAAACTGGATAGTTGCGATGCAAGAAGAACTTAACCAATTTGTAAGAAATGATGTTTGGCATCTCGTACCAAGACCTAATGATAAACACATCATAGGAACAAAATGGATCTTCAAAAATAAGTCTGACGAGCTTGGAAATATAATTAGAAACAAGGCCAGACTAGTGGTACAAGGGTATACTCAAATTGAAGGAATTGATTTTAATGAAACCTTTGCACCTGTAGCACGTCTTGAATCAATCAGACTGTTTATATCCATTGAGTGTTTTAGAAAGATTAAGATTTATCAAATGGATGTGAAAAGTGCATTTCTAAATGGTGATGTGCATGAGGAAGTTTTTGTGGAACAACCGATGGGTTTTGAAGATCTAAAGAATACTGATAATGTGTATAGGTTTAAAAAGGCACTTTATGGATTAAAACAAGCGCCTAGGGTATGGTATGAGAAACTAACAAAATTTCTATTAAGCCATAATTTTCGAATGGGATCTGTTAATAAAACTCTGTTCATTAAAAAACATAATGATCATATTTTGATGGTACAGATTTATGTTGATGATATCATTTATGGATCTACTTGTACTAATATAACTACTGAGTTTGTAGATTTTATGAAATCACAGTTTGAAATGAGCATGGTTGGGAAATTAAATTATTTCATAGGTTTGCAAGTAAAGCAACAACCTGATGGAATATTCATTTCTCAATCTAAATATGCCTTGAATTTAATTTAGAGATTTGGATTTGAGAATGGTAAGAACTTCGATACTCCTATGAGTACTACCTTGAAACTTTCAAAAGACTCTGAAGGTAAAAATGTTGATCCGAAACTTTATCAGAGTATGATTGGTAGTCTATTGTATTTAACTGCTAGTAGACCTGATATCGCGATAAGTGTTGGTATTTCCGCTAGATATCAAAAAGAATCACACTTGATTAGCGTTAAATTAGCTGGGTACTCGGATGCTGACTGGGCTAGTAACCTTGATGATAGAAAATCAATCAGTGGTGGTTTCTTTTATATCAAAAACTGTTTAGTTTCTTGGTTAAGAAAGAAAAAAAGTTCTATATCACTTTCAACAGCTGAAGCTGAATACATCGCAGCTGGTAATGCATGTATGCAGCTTGTTTGGATAAAGTGAATACTAAGTGACTATGGAATTAAATAGGATTCTATGTTGTTATATTGTGATAATTTCAATGCCATTAATATTTCAAAAAATCCTATTCAGCATTCTCGTACTAAGAACATTGACATTAGATTTCATTATATCTGTGAATTAGTAAAAGAAAAGGTTATATCTCTGGATTATATACCTACTGAGAATCAACGTGCTGATATTTTTACAAAACCGCTTGACAAAAGTCAGTTTCATCAAATGAAATTTGATCTTGGTATGTGCATTATAAGATGATGTTTTATGCATTTTTTTTATCATATTGTATATACTTGATAGGTTAGATTTCAATTTATGTAAATATTCTGAAAAATATTAAAAATTCTTTTAAAAATGTATTTTTTTTGCTTATACTCAACCGATCGTGGAAACACACCACCAGTCGTGGTTCGACCGGTCGTGTACATCCACGACCAGTCGAGGAACTCATGAAACCCTTTTTATTTGGAAAATCTTTCATCTTCCTCATTTCTATTTCTTCCTCCAACCGGCCGAACCTCGATTAGTCAAAGCCAACTCCTAAAATCTTCATTGTAAGTGCTCCATTTGCATTTTTCCTCTAGATTTGAGTCTAGAATACTTCTCTTTTACTCTTGTAGCTATTTATTTTGAGTTTCATTGTGATTTGGGAAAGTTATTCTAAAAAATTTGATATTAGAAAAATCCATTTTCTTTCATTTGCAACTCCTTTTATTTTTAAACTCCTTGTTGCAAATGGCTTCTAGAGGAAGGAAATCAACTTCTCATGGTCCATCATCTTCCTCTAGATCAGCCCCTCTCACTAAACGTCATCTTAGAAATTTTGAAGATGATCCATCATATGTTCGTGACATCTGTATGCGAAATGTAATCATTGAACACCTTGTTGATCTTAATCATACAGCTACGTTTGATATCTTTCCCATGCTATAAGCTGTAGGTTGGGATAACTTACTACATTGGGGTAGACCTGCATAGCGGTCCATTGCTCAATCCATGTTTGCATGTATATGTGATTATTCACTTGAAAATCTGACATTTAAAATTGCACAAGAGAATGACCATTTAATGTTGATCGTCACTTAATATTTGCTCTTATGAAAATTCCAGTTAATGATGAGGGAGTTCCCATTCATACATTGATTGAAAAACCCTCTCAAACTGAAAAATGAATGCTTTCTAAGGATTTATGCAATTTAGATGCTCCATGGACACCTAAAGGAAATGCGCTCCCCTTGAGGTATCTGTTACCCAAATACAGTGTTGCACAGGATTTTTGTATCTAATCTGTATCCTCGGTCGGGTAATAAGACTGAGTTAATGTCTTTTATGGTTCGTATTCTTCATAATGTAGCCTGAGGTGCTCATCTCTGCCTACCTTCTTTAATTTGTCATTTTATCATTCAGTTTCGACTCCATCCTGGTCATAGTGATATTTCCTTTGGATATTTGATGAACGTATTGGTTTCTCATATGTTAGTAGATATGTCGATTGGAGAGGCCCCTATCCATCACTTGATATTTAATAATTCTAATCTCAACAAGATGAAGCTAGAATTTCTTCCTGGCCAAGTTGATGGTGGTGGTACAGCTGAAGCTAAACATGAGGAAGAAGCTGGTGATCTTCCTCCAGATGATATTAAAATGGATGATATCTTTGAAGAGCTTGATTCTGACTCTGTAGATGATCCAGATTATTCGCCTTCTGCTTTCAATGCACGCTTTGTTGCATTGGAAACTAAGGTTGAATATTTAAATGCTAGGATGGAAAACATGTCTGTTGCCAATGATTTACAATTCAAGTATATACGCAAATATCTTAAGCGCTTGAACAGGGGCATGCACAAACTTGATCCCTCCATCCCTGCTCCTTCATCTGGGTCAGATTAGTTCATTTTCTATTTTCTGGTCTGTAATAACTTTCTTTATATCATGTTCACTGGATTGGATTTGCTATTATCAGTATCACTGTTTGTGGCTCAGTTTATCTATTATATGTGTTACTTATGCTATGGTTTCAATTCTTATTTTGTTACCTCCTTGATTATTACTCCTTTTCAATCTGCTTTGTTCTTCCTTTGTCATATTATGACAAAAAGGGGGAGTAGATATACTTTTGCTAAAGTAGGATTGGTGTTACTTAGGAAGAGTATGTATAGTGGTAGACTGTATGAGCATGAGTATATGAGTATGGACTGCTTGTTCGTTGAGCAGTTGGTTGTATATTGATTTGTAGGTTCATGAATGTGTGTCGGTTTAACAACTGGTGCATGATTCTTTAATCAAATAATTTGTGATATGTATCCTATATTTAAAGTATGTTTTGTCACAAATTTGACAAAGGGGGAGATTGTAAGTGCTATAGTGAATAGCCCCTTGTGATTGTCAAATTTGTGGTGACAAAGATACTACTTTGAAACTTGTTTATGTGATGAACAAAAGATCTATTCAAGACACAAGATTGGCTTCGAGTAGACAAGCACAACTATTCAAGTTGAAGATCTTGAAGGTGAAGATTTCAGAAGCTCTCAGAATCTTGGAAGTTATTCAAGTTGAAGATCTCAGAAGTTTTTAAGTTCAAGTTCTCAGAGGCTTTTCAAGCTGAAGATCTCAAGTTTAAGAACTCAATCTTCATGATACTTAAGGTCACTGGTATTTAAGTTTCAATGTCCTTACTTCACTATTGAGGTATGACTGACCTTAGGTTGATCTTTAAAGTAGGTCACTTTAGATACATAATCCATATATCTTTTATAAGTGACTTGGATCTATTCTAAGGCTAGTCCTAGACCCTGTTCGACTAGTCTTAGCAATGGTTCGACCAGTCAAAGAAATTCCTCGACCAGTCCTAAGTTGTTGAGGATTTTCAGAATTTTCTGGTTATTCTTCGACCAGTCCTAGAGAGTGTTCGATCAGTCCTGTAAACAGTGTCGACTGGTTCTTCGACCGGTCATGATTCTTCGACTTAAAGTACAATGTTAAAATTGGCCATCTTCGACTAGTCGTATGGAACCTATGACTAGTCGAAGGGGACCTTCGACCAGTCGTAGGGTACCCACGACCGGTCGTGCAACTGAAAATCTTATCGTGCCAGATTTTTTCAAAATTATGTTGGTCCTTGACTATTCATAGAAGCTGTAAAACCAGTCGAAGATGCGATATGCTCGCCTATAAATTGAACATGAATTTCAGAGGTTGTACAAGTAATTCAAGTAATATCAAGGCTCCACTCAGAGATAAGTTAGTATTCATTTTAAGCTACATTGTGCTTAATTTTTATTCTCTTTTGTTAGATTTCATTATTTGATTTTTTTCCTGAATTCCAATCTGATTTGAAAAGAGGAGTTGCTGTATTCCTTCTTCTTGGAATTAAAATCAAATAGAGCTACGCCCAATTTGGTTTAATTTAAAATTAATTAGAACTAGAACCATTTAAAGTGAATATTGGACATTGAATGTTGATTCGAACTTCTACTCTGATTGGTTCTTTTGAGCTGCTACAACGAAGGAGAAATCTAGGTATTTTACGTTTGAGTAATTTACTTTCTTTTGGTTTCTTTTGAGATTCGCCAAAAAATTCTCATTGTATTGGTTATCTGAGGAGAGCTAGGAAAACTCAGATGTAGGGTTTTTTTAATTGTGTATGTCCATAGACAAAAACATATTTGTAAAGGTTTTTGGTGAACCTGTGAAAACCTACATCGTTAGTGAACGCTAATATCCCCTGTGTGAGCATATTAGGAGTGGAGTAGAATTCTGTGTGGCTATTGTATAACAGTTGGTGAACACACAGGTGAACCACTATAATCCCTTGATGTCACGCCCCAGACTCAGTAACTGGAATCCCAAGGAACCCAATGGCCAGTTCTGGCAGTAACAGCCTCCATAGTATCCCATTCTTGGCTCCTAAGGCAGGTTCCAATCCTAGGATCCTATAAGGAGGATTTTCATAACTGTATAATCATTACCAATACGATTATACTCAAGATCAAAACAAGTACATCTGAGAATAATAAAGGTCACACATTACAAAATCCACTAAGAATTTGAACTTTTACAACCATTCATAAGGTTCAAAGGACATACATGCGATAAAAGGAAAAGAGGGAAAGGTCAGCAACACTAGAGTCCTCAAATGCTCAGCTCTACTCCACGCTCTACTGCTACGATGCCTGCATAGAATCTCCTACACGCATCAATCGTGCATACGCTTATAGAAGCTTAGAGGGTGGTGTAAGTGTGTGACAATGGTGCACAGAAGAATAGTAGGAGGTATAAGAAGGGAAACATGCTTAATGAGAATATCACTAGCCTTACCAAGGCTTATCATAAATACGATGCAATGAGTACCGGGAGCCATACCAAGGTAATGCATGAGGGGCTTACATAGCCAATGCTAATGCAATGCAACTAATGCCAGTACTCATAACCAAACCATATGCAAGTACATTTCCAATCATAAGAAAATCACCGGGGTCCATTACACTGCTAAATGACTGCCGCTCTACAGACCCCGTACAGTCAAATGAGCATAAGAGACCTCACTACCCACCTATGGACAGCCAATCACTAGCAAAGCTTGACGGTAGCGGACCCATTTACGAGCTAGTTAGACTCAACCTAGTAATGCCCACTACACATAAGGAAGGTAAGGCCACACCCCTATCCAACTGACTACACGACAATGAGAGTCGCAGTCTAACGGTATAAGGCTCTAGTGCGCTCACGTATTCCACCCGGTCACGACGTTAGAGCAGATCCTTAGTACCATGGAAGTTTTAAAAATTTCACCCATGGGCATCCTATGCACCCGGTATGCTCAACTAATATTTCCAGTGTCCACACATATGACCATCTACGAATACCCCTTTGGAAGCAAGGTCCTGATGAAGTTAGGGCGGATATCCACAAGCTATGCAATGTCAGATGCATGAATCACACAATCACCCATGTATCAATCCCAAGCATCCATCTCTCAGGGAGATACCAACATGTTCTACACAATGACACAACCATGGCCAATCATACCTCAACTAAGCATGTATATGATGTGTATGGGAGTGGGCCATGAAGATGAATAGGGGTGCCAATAAGGTGAAGATAAACTCTCTACCTAACCATAAAGGGTATAGGTACTTAACTAATTCCTCATAAGGAATACAACCTCTAGTGGGGGCCCATATACCTGGGGTAGCCCATGAGACTGAGGAGAACAATGGTATGGGCTTAAATAAATAAAACGGCCTAGCAAGGGTCTATGGTGGGCCTTTAACCACCCATAGAGGCACATGGGCCTACCCTAGGGTCACCAATGTGAACATCTAACCACAATTGGTCCTTAAGAGGTAGCTCATATCTAATTGATCATGGATCAAGGCCCAAGGCCCATGCAATATCAGAAATAAGAAATGAGCAACCATAATCATACCACAAACACTCATGTTGGGCTTCAGAAAGGGCGGCCCAAGGCCTACCCAAAATATGGGTCTAATGGGAACACACATAACCCAACCCATATATACCACTATGGGTCTTTAGGAAAAAGGTTAGGGCCCAATATAAAGGCCACTAATCCAATATATTATGGTGCCCTAGTGGGCGGCCCATTGCTCAAACCACATGGGCGAATGTCATGCTCTTAGTCAAGTAAGTTGGGCCTACAACCCGGCCTAAGTATAAAGTTAATTTGGTGGGCAACTAAGGGCCTATTTACTTGTGCAATCCAGCCCACTAACCCAACACAATAGTATGGTAAAAATGGTCCAAGAGGTCAATGGGCCTATCTGGAAAGTTCCAGCCCAATTGGGCATAAAGAGTTCAACAACTATCTACATTCATGGACCCAATTTAATTCAAATGTGGTGGGCCTCAAAAGTGCATTTATTAAGCCTAAAATTTAAGGAACTAAAGGTATAAATTATTTTCTCTAAGACCTTCATAAATGTGGTGGGCCCCACACCTTAAAATTTCAGCCCAAGGCCAAGCATAATTATAACATGTTGCTGTCCTAAATTTGGGCACTCCATTGGAGTGGGTTTAAGGCCTCTAAAACTCTGAAAATTGAGGGTCAAGGTCCCTTTTCATGCATACAATGAGAGAAAACCCAAAAATGTGGCCCACCATCAGAAGAAATATTTTTGAATTATGGTTTTTATTAAGGCATATTGCTGGACTGCACAGCAGAAAAATCTGGGAGTCCAGCCATCTTGGCCCATTCCTTTGGATGCCCAAACGAGGTAATTTGAGGCTAAAATTTTACAGAGTGATACTTCCATACATGGACCACACCTTAAAAAAATTTTAAAATTTTTATATATTTATAAGTATTTTAATTAATTTAAACAAAATAGACTTTTCAGAAAATCGGACAGACCTGGACGTCCCAACGCGGTGGGCCAGTCTGACCCTCGCCATGATGTGTATAAGGGTTCATTGGACCTGACATTTGGTAGGTGGGTCTTACCATGAGTAAAACATACTTATACAAAATTTAAGAATTTTTGGACATCTATAAATATTTCAATTCATTTAAAGAAATCAATCTATCCTGAAAATTGGACTGATCTACACACCATATTATAATGGGCTGGTCCAGCCACCACCATGGTGTTTACAGGCGTCCATTGGCCCCAAAATTTTATAGTTGGGTCATAAAATGAGTGGGACACACCCTTATAAATTTTTATAATTTTTAAATACCCACATATATTTTAATAAATTTCAGAAATCTAACCTGTCCCGGGTGGAATGTTGATGGAACAGTGCAGAAAATCCAGACTGTCCACCTCATTTGGACCACACCTTTGGGACCCCAATGAAGGTCAGTTGGGGCTGAAATTTGGCATAATTATAAGTGGGGTCCACACCTTCAAGAAACATACATAACATGGGACCAAAAAACCCTCCAAATGCCTAGAAAGTTGGCCTCAAAATGACCTAAAAATCTGTACAGATGGTTCTGGACAGCAACATATAACAAAAAATAAATAAATATAAAAATAATTTAAAAGGGGATTTAATCCAAGAAAATCATGGTATGGACCACCCCAGTGGGCCCCACAAACATACAAACCCTTCTCATTACAAAATACCCCTTGCATGTGCCCCATATAGGTGGATTAGGGGCTCCAACGTCCAAGGGTGGACTGTCATGGACGTCCACCCTCCATGGATGGTCTGAATATTTTTAGTCCACAAGGTGAGCCATAAACTCATGATCAGAAGATTATTAACAAATGAAAATAAATATTCAGCCATAAGAGAAGGGTCTCCGCCACATTGAGGCCCTTCCCCTCATCACTCATGCATACATATTCCACTATATTGATAGGATTACAAGATCTACCCATGCATGCATCTTCAAATCAAAATCTAATGGTGGAGATGCCATCTCCACCAAGGATCAAGGGTCTAGATGACCTTAGGATCCTTCAAACTAAGAAAAGAAACTATGGTGGGGTCCATGGAGAATGGCCCCACCCATGAGTAATGCATGCACAAAAGGATGGGCCAATGGCCACATCCAAGAAGACATGGGGCCTCCACCATCATTTGGTGGGCCCCACATGCTTCAAGCATGAGGTGAAGAAGAGAAATAAGAGGAGGGAATGAAGATCCTAAGGTTCTAAGTACAAGCACACCCATCTACAAGGTCTTCAAGTAAACACCTCCAAGATGGTCTTCAAGCTCCAAGGTACATGGATCTACTGTTGAGATCTTATTTCAATGGCTAGATGGGGGGGTATATGAGGGAAAGTGGGCTAAAAAAATGGAAGAAAATTGCTGGAGAAGAAGAGAAGAGAGAGGGAGAGAGAGGGAGAGAAATGAGAGGGAAAAAGAGAGGAAGGAGATTTCAAGGCAAGCAATCATCTCTCTCTTGCCTTGGATAGAAAAGAGTAATCATTATAGTAGGGAGTTAGAAACAATGTTGATAGGGTAAGTTAGGTATGAGTGGTGTGTGAGGTCTTGGTAGTGTGAGTTATGAAGATTTAGGTGGTGTGTGTAGTGTGTGTTGGAACTTGTACAAAAGAGGGAGTGTGGGACACATGCACCACTCCAAGGTGGGCCACATGATTAAAATTAAGGGTCATAAAATGAAACGCACACAACTTATGATTCACACATCGGATGAAAGTACAAGACGCGGCGTCAAAACCGCAACGACGAAGCGGTCACAATGGCATAGGTCTTAGCTCGATCTGAGTCGGGTCTACGTGACCGGACTCAAGGATGACCGCAAGCACAATTTGAAGGTCACGGGTTACCGAAATTCGACCGGTAGGACCGTGGGACCACAAGAAATGAAATGCACACTCACACACACTCATGCACACATGCAAACTTAGGTCGGGTCTTACACTTGACTTGTGGTTGAATGATTTTTATTTCATATCTTTATTTATTCATTTGAGGGATGTACATGTGGTTATGAATGTTGTAATCATTTATTTCAAGCATTATGGGGAATGTTATAATAGTTTAGAATTTATTTCTTACTATTCATTTATCAGCTTGATATTGGATTGTTCCAGTAAGGTTGCCCTGTCATTTTTATGGTGCATGGTTGTCCCTAAAATAATATATATTTGTGATTACAAGTTATTCTTCAGTGCAGTTTGTATTTATTTTTTATTCCTCTTCGGTTTGAGACTTGATACAAAGTACTTTTTAGAAATCAGGTTGTCCTACCATAAACTCTGGTTTTTGGTGTAAGGTTGTCCTTAGAACAACATTTGTATCAACCTCTCAAGATCTGAATTTTGAGGTTGCCTTTCAATCTTGCATTGTGGTTTATTTTGTTATGTTGTTTCCTATCATATTCCTTTAATTTTTGTTATTATAAATTTTTATTTGGCATAGTCCTATTCACCCCCCCCCCCCCCTCTAGGACATATAGCTGGGCCTTTTTTCACTAAACCCGAACCCAAACCCGAACTCAAACCCGAATCCCTCAACCTTAACCTGAACATATAACCTATAACCTATAATCTAAGCCTATACCTAAACCTCAAACCTAAACCTAAACCTAAAACTAAACCTAAACTTATAACTTAAACCTATTCTCAAATCCTAAAACCCATAACCTAAACCTATAACCTATAACCTAAAATAAAACCTATAACCCAAACCCGAACCCGAACTCGAATCAGTAAACGTTAACCTAAACATATAACCTATAACCGATAACATAAACCTAAACCTAAACCAAAACATATAAACTTAACCAGAACCTATGACCTAAACCTTAACATATAACCTATAACCTATAACTTATAACCTAAACTTATAACCTATAACCAAACCTTAACCTGAACCTATAACCTAAACCTAAAACCTAAATGTATTCTCAAATCTCTAAAACTAAACCTACACCTAATCCTAATCCCAACTCCCTAACCTAAACTTAAACCTAAACTTGAAAACTCAAACTTAAACCCAATCCTGAACTCGAACCCGATTTCCTAAACCTAAACCTATACTTATAACCTAAACCTTAACCTATAACCCAAACCTTTACCTATAAACTAAACATATAACCTATAAACTAAAACCTAAACCTGATCCAGAACCCGAACCCGAACCCAATTTTCTAAACCTAAACCTTAATCTATAACCGATACTTATAACCTTAACCTAAACCTATTCTCAAATCCCAAAACCTATACCTACAACGTAAACCTAGACCTTAACCTAAACATAAACCTATACTTATAACCTATAACCAATAACCTAAACCTAAACCTAAACCTAAACTTATAACCTAAACCTATTCTCAAATCCCAAAACCTATGACCTAAACCTAAACCTTAACCTATAACCCAACCTAAACCTAAACTTATAACCTAAACCTATTCTCAAATCCCAAAACCTATAACCTAAACCTAAACCTTAACCTATAACTCAACCTAAACCTAAGTTTATAACCTAGACCTATTCTAAAATCCCAAAACCTATAACCTAAACCTAAACCTAAACTTATAACCTAAACCTATTCTCAAATCCCAAACCCTGTAACCTAAAACTAAACCTTAACCTATAACCCAACCAAAACCCATTCTCAAATTCCAAAACCCATAACCTAAACCTAAACCTTAACCTAAACCTATAATCTATAACCTAAACCAAAACTTATAAACCAAACTCGAACCCAAACCTGAACCCGAACCCGAATCCCTATCCTTAACCTAAACATATAACATATAACATATAACCTATAACCTAAACCTAAACCTAACCTAAACCTATAACCTTAACTTAAACCAAAACCTATAACCTATAACTTATAAACTAAACTTATAACCTATAACCAAACCTTAACCTAAACCAAAACTTATAACCCAAACCCAAACCCGAATCCCTAAACCTTAACCTAAACATATAACCTATAACTTATAACCTAAACCTATAACCTAAACCTAAATCTAAACTCAAACCTATAACATTAACGTAAACCAAAACATATAACCTAAACCTTAACATATAACCCATAAACTATAACCTATAACCTAAACTTATAACCTTTAACCAAACCTTAACCTAAACCTAAAACCTAAACTTAAACATATAACCTAAACCTAAAACAATGTATTCTCAAATACCTGAACATAAACTTACACCTAATCCTAATCTCAAATCCCTAACCTAAACGTAAACCTAAACTTGAAAACCAAAACTTAAACCCAATCTCGAACTCGAACCTGATTTCCTAAACCTAAACCTTAACCTAAACCTAACCCTATACTTATAACCTATAACCTATAACCTAAACCTTAACATATAACAAAAACCTTAACCTATAAAGTAAACTTATAACCTATAACCTATAACCTAAACCCGAACCTGAACCCAAACCCTATTTTCTAAACTTAAACCTTAACCTATAACCTATACTTAGAACCTTAACCTAAACCTATTCTCAAATCCCAAAACCTATACCGATAACCTAAACCTATACGTTAACATAAACATAAACCTATACATCTAACCTATAACCTAAATCTATTCTTAAATCCCAAAAGCCATAACCTAAACCTTAACCTATAGCCCAAACTTTAACCTATAAACTATAAACTAAACTTATAACCTATAACCTAAACCCAAACCTAAACCCGATCCGGAACTCGAACCCGAACCCGATTTTCTAAACCTAAACCTTAATCTATAACCTATACTTATAACCTTAACCTAAACCTATTCTCAAATCCCAAAACCTACACCTACAACCTAAACCTAGACCTTAACCTAAACATAAACCTATACTTGTAACATATAACCTATAACCTAAACCTAAACCTAAACCCAAACCTAAACCTAAACTTATAACCTAAACCGATTCTCAAATCCCAAAACCTATAACCTAAACCTAAACCTTATCCTATAACCCAACCTAAACCTAAACCTATTCTCAAATCCCAAAACCTATAACCTAAACATAAACCTTAACCTATAACCGAACCTAAACCTAAACTTATAATCTAAACTTATTCTCAAATCCCAAACCCTATAACCTAAACTTAAACCTTAACCAATAACCCATCCTAAACCTATTCTCAAATCCCAAAACCCATAACCTAAACCTTAACCTAAACCTATAACCTATAACCTAAACTAAAACTTATAACCCAAACCTGAATCCAAACCCGAACTTGAACCCGAATCCCTAAACCTTAACCTAAACATATTACCTATAACCAAAAACCTAAACCTAAACCTAACCTAAACCTACAACCTAAACCAAAACCTAAACCTATAACCTTAACCTAAACCAAAACCTATAACGTAAACCTTAACATATAACCTAAACTTATAACCTATAACCAAACCTTAACCTAAACCAAAACCTATAACCCAAACCTAAACTTGAACCTTAACCTAAACCTATAACCTTAACCTATAACCTAAACCTTAATATATAACATATAACCTATAACCTATAACCTAAACTTATTACCTATAACCAAACCTTAACTTAAACCTAAACCTACACCTAATCCTCATCGCAACTCCCTAACCTAAACCTAAACCTAAAATTGAAAACCCAAACTTAAACCCAATCCTGAACCTGAACACGATTTCCTAAACCTAAACCTTAACCTAAACCTAAACCTATACTTATAACCTATAATCTAGAACATAAACCTTAACCTATAACCCAAACCTTAACCTATAAACAAAACCTATAACCTATAACCTAAAACCTAAACCCAAACCTAAACCCGATCCCAAACCCAAATCCGATTTCCTAAACCTAAACCTTAACCTATAACCTATACTTATAACCTTAACCTAAACCTATTCTCAAATCTCAAAACCTATACCTATAACCTAATCCTAGACCTTAACCTAAATATAAACCTATACTTATAACCTATAACCTAAACCTTAACCTTAACCTATAACCCAACCTAAACCTAAACTTATAACCTAAAACTATTCTGAAATCCCAAAATTCATAACTTAAACCTATAACTTATAACCTAAACCAAAACCTATAACCTAAACCAGAACCCAAACCCAAACCCGAACATGAATCTCTAAACCTTAACCTAAACATATAACCTAACCTAAGACTTTACCTAAACCTAAAACCTAAACCTAAACCTAAACCTAAACTTATAACTTAAACCTAAACCCATAACTTATAACCTAAACCTATAACCTAAACCCTAACCTTAACCTAAACCGTAAGCTAAACTTATAACCTAAACCTAAACCTAAACTTATAACCTAAACCTATTCTCAAATCCCAAAACCTATAACCTAAACCTAAACCTTAAACTATAACTCAACCTAAACCTAAACTTATAACCTAAACCTATTCTCAAATCCCAAAACCTGTAACCTTAACGTATAACCGAACCTAAACCTAAACTTATAACCTAAACCTATAATGAAATCCCAAAACCTATAACCTAAACCTAAATCTTAACCTAAACCTATAACCTATAACCTAAATCGAAACGTATAACCTAAACCTGAACCCAAACCTGAACCCGAATCCGTAAACCTTAACCTAAACATATAACCTTCAACCTAAACCTAAACCTATAACCTTAACCTAAACCAAAACCCATAACCTAAACCTTAAAATATAACCTATAACCAAACCGTAACCTAAACCTATAACCTATAACCTAAACCTATAACCTAAATGTATTCTCAAATCCCTAAACCTAAACCTACCCCTAATCCTAATCTCAACTCCCTAACCTAAATCAAAACTTAAACCTAAACTTGAAAACCTAAACTTAAACCCAATCTCGAACCCGAAATTGATTTTCTAAACCTAAACCTAAACCTATACTTATAACCTATAACATATAACCTAAACCTAAACCTATAAACTAAACTTATAACCTATTACCTATAACCTAAACCCGATCCCGAGCCCGAACCCGATTTCCTGAACCTAAATCTTAACCTATAATCTATACTTGTAACCTTAACCTAAACCTATTCTCAAATAAAAAAACCTATACCTATAGCCTAAACCTAGACCTCAACCTAAACATAAACCTATACTTATAACCTATAACTTAAACCTTAACCAATAACCCAACCTAAACCTAAACTTATACCCTAAACCTATTCTCAAATCCCAAAACCCATAAACTAAACCTATAACCTATAACCTAAATCAAAACCTATAACCTAAACCCGAACCCAAACCCGAATCCCTAAACCTTAACCTAAACATATAACCTATGACCTATAACCTAAGCCTATACCTAAACCTAAACCTATAACTTAAACATAAACCTATAACTTATAACCTAAACCTATAACCTAAACCCTATAACTTTAACCTAAACCTTAACCTAAACCTATAACCTAAACTTAAACCTAAACTTATAACCTAAACCTATTCTCAAATCCCAAAACCTATAACCTAAACCTAAACCTTAACCTATAACTCAACCTAAACCTAAACTTATAACCTAAACCTATTCTCAAATCCCAAAACCTATAACCTTAACCTATAACCCAACCTAAACCCAAACTTATAACCTAAACCTATTCTCAAATCCCAAAACCTATAACTTAAACCTAAAGCTTAACCTAAACCTATAACCTATAACATAAACCAAAACGTATAACCTAAACCCGAACCCAAACCCAAACTCAAACCTGAATCCGTAAACCTTAACCTAAACATATAACTTAAACCTAAACCTATAACTTTAACTTAAACCAAAACCTATAACCCAAACCTTAACATATAACATATAACCAAACCTTAACCTAAACTTAAAACCAATAACCTAAACCTATAACCTAAATGTATTCTCAAATTCCTAAACTTAAACCTACACCTAATCATAATCTCAACTCCCTAACCTAACCTAAACCTCAACCTAAACTTGAAAACCTAAACTTAAACCCAATCCCGAACCTGAACCCAATTTCCTAAACCTAAACCTAAACCTTAACCTATAACCTAAACCTTAACCTATAAACTAAACCTTAAAAATAAAAACGAAAATGGTTATACATGATGCACTTCTTTTACTTTATTTTTCTTTCCTCCAATGGTCATTATGATTTATGAATGCCATGACTATTTGTAGGATGATGGAATATACGAAGCTGTTACAGGAAGTGACTTTGTCATTACTAGAGTTGCATTTTGAGAAAACTCTTCAATTACTACATAAATGACTGTGGAAGTAATTTTATAGAGGTCACTAAGAAATTAAAAGGAAAAGGAGTGGACTTGGACAAAAATTGATTTTTAATTCTTCAGGTGGGTGATGGCTGAAAAAGGCCTATTTACTTCTGAAAAAAAAGTATCATACTGTCAAAATATATCTTCTCTTTTAATTCTTTATCATTGAAATTTCATGGTGAAGTCGAGCAAATTTATCTAATGAAGCTAAAGATTTGTATTTTCAGCATTATTGTAATTGTAATTGTAATTGATTGAATGAAGGATTGTAATTGATTGTAATTGTAATTGATTGAATGAAGGATTGTAATTGAATGAATGAATGATTGTAATTGAATGAATGAATAATTATATATGTGGTAATTGAATGAACAAATGATTATATATATTTTTTTAATATACGAAATAGCTACGAATATTGACTGTAGCCGATAATCCAACAATTGTAGCCATTATTAAATTTGGCACATTTTCATGAACTTTTAACTACAAATAATATTCATAGCTATTTGTACTTATTGATACAGATATAATTGCTACGGATTATATCTGTAGCTGTTATAACCTATAGCTACAAATTAAATTCGTAGCTATAGGTTCCAGACCTATTGTTATGGAAACTATGACTACGGTCGTGCCACGGACTAGCTACGGACTAAAACCGTAGCCATATGTTTATGGCTACAGATTTTATCCATAGCCTTTGCCCCTTTTTTTTGGTAGTGTTTAGGAATTTTCACCCAGGGATATCTATGTCATCCATATGTTAGAACCAAATATTTTTGGTGTCCATCTAGCCATCCACGATATGCCTGTGGAGGCCATAACTTTAATGTCGTTAGGGCATACAGTGGTCATATTACAAAATACAAGATGCATGAATCATACAATCCAATCATGCATCATTCCTTCACATACCATGTGTTGATGTGGGGTAGCTCCACTCTCAAGGAGTCCTATAAACAACTTGCCCTATGATATATGTAATGGTCAATCACATCTCATAACAAACATGCAAGTGATACATATGGGAATATATCATGATGCTATATTGTCACATACTCATAATCGGTATCGATAATCGGCACCGATAATCAACATCGATAATCGGCCTCAACAAATGGCCTCGGTAATCGACCTCGATAATCAGCCTCGACAATCGACCTCGACAATCAGAATCAGCCTTGACAATCAGAATTGGCCTTGACAATCAGAATCGACCTCGACAATCAGAATTGGTCTCGACAATCGGCCTCGACAATTAGAATCGGTTTCGATAATCGGAATCGACCTCGATAATCAGCATCGATAATTGACATCGATAATCGGCTTAACAAAGGGCCTAAGGGAAGGTCACAATGTGGATATTTAACCATTGTCATGCTCCAAACTCAGAAATCAGATTTACAGGAATCTCGATCACCGAATCTGGTGCCAACAATCTCCGTAGTACCCCATTCTTAGCTCCCAGCGTCCATATGTCAGATTCTGATCCTGAAATCCTACAAGGAGGATTTTTTTCAATGTATGGTTAACTCATACTAAGCATAACTACAAGTTTACCCAAATCATAAAGGTAACATCATCATCACATACCCACGAATAAAAATATTTAAATACAATGCTGAAAGAGAAATACATATGTCAAAATAAAATCAAAGCTCCATAAGAAAGCTGCATGCTCCATACTCAACGTCGCTGCAACCCAACATCACCTGCACGCATCTCTCGTGCATGAGCTTATAGAAAGCTTAGAGGGTGGTGTAAGTGTGTGCACAAGGTAAGTGCCCAGTATTCAATACAATGCCATAATCATACAATACCGAAAATACTGGTAATCCATAAATTGTACAATATTGGAGTAAGTAGAAATACTGACAAGATCATGAATTATCAGGGTAAGCATGAATACTGACAAGATCATAAATTATCAGAGTAAGCAGGAAGACTGACAAGATCATAAACCATACGATAATTGAGTAAGTGAAAATACGGACAAGTCCATAAGTCAATCAATATCAGAATACGCAATATAGAACAACTATGCCAAATGAGAATTTATAAAGAGCCAAATATCAAATGTCGAGGATACGATGCAATATATATATCCTAATGAGTTTACAAATAGCAACAGCCATATCTAGACCATATAAATGCAAAAATACAGTAACTCAAAATGCAATATGCCGCGGATATAATGTAATATGCGGTGTGAATGGAATGACTAAGTTGGAGTGTAAGGTTGAGATGATAGTATGTAGTATCGCAGGCTATGGGGTCCATCACAAGGGACTTCTATCCAAACCAGTCTCATACCTGAATTTGGATAGTCAGACTTGATGTGGTAAACTCCTGATCTCAAGTTAGTCACACGCCCCAACTAAAATCCTGGCCATTGCCAAGGTACATGTAAGAAATAGTTGCTCACCACCAGCCCGAGTGGATAGTGAATGAATGAATGAATGAGTATGCAACTCCTTCTCAACAAGTCCATGTATCAGTACAGTTCATCTCTGGGATTATCACCGGGGTTTAGCACACTCTAAATAGCATTGCCCCTCTCCAGCATCACAGTCCAAGTGAGCGTAAGAAACCTCACTATCTGCCTAACCAATAGTCGTCAATACTTATCCAGCATGTCGATAACGGACCCATTCACTAGATGGTCAAACTCAGCCTATCAATGCCCCCTATGCTTGGGTGGGTAAGGTCACACCCCCTCCCAACAAATCATGATACAGTGGGAGACATTGTAAGACCCGTACTTGGTCTGTACTGTTCTGTAGACTTCCGCGGTCTTACCGGTTGAATTTCGGCAACCTTTGACTCTTAACCGACATTTACGTGCGACTCTGATTCGAAAGCCGTCAACCTGTATCGACTCAACCTAAGACCATTACCATAGCGACCCGCCATCGCTGTGGTTCTGATGCCACGACTTGCGCGCTGAGGCAATACCCTGGTCAAGAGATGCGGGCCAGCGTTTGGCGCGAGGAAAACGCCGTGCGTTGCGAAACCCAAGAGAATCTCTACGATGTGTCACATCAATCCCATCAATCAATCAATCCATCAATCCATCACATGTCAAGTACATGTCAAATACACATCACTTTCACCTATTCCCAAGCTACCACAAAAGTCAGGATTTCATTACAAAGCCCATACCTCTCTTACACAAAATGCTTCAAAAGTTAAGAATCTCTTACACCTCACATGCCTTTCTTACACAAAAGGCCACCAAAGTCAAGGTTTTCTTACACACCCATCATTCATCCATCCATCCATCACCCATCTCTCTCTTTATAACACTCTCTCTCTTTCTCATTTCTCATCTCATTTTCTCAAGAAAAGAGAAATCCATACCTATGAAGCTCTCCAAGCCTCTCCCTCCCTTTCAAAAAACTCCAAGTGTGGCCCACCTCCCCATCCCAAGATCTTCAATCCTAGCCATCCATTCCTCATCTCCTCTATTGAAATTAAAGCTAAGGTGCTAAGGGACCCCTAGGAGCAAGAAGATCGAACGATGAGTGCATGATAATAGTAGTTTTCTTTGTTTTTAAGATGGGCCAAATGAGGCCAACCGATCAATGGTTTGGATCTCATTTGGGACCCTAAGATGTGGCCGATGGCCCAGTTTGATCATCATGATCATCCATGATGGGGCCATTCTCCATGGACCCCATCAAGAATTTATTTCATTACATTTGAAGGTCACCTAGACCATCCAAATTGGTGGAGAAAGGATCTCCACCGTTGAATTTAATTTTGTTAGATCCATGTGTAAAGGGACCCATTCTATTGTACGATCTCTTCAAGAGAGGGCTCATAGTGGCGGAGCCCTCCATCATAAGCGTGTCCCACTCTATCTCTCTCTCCCTCTCTTTTCTTTTAATTATTTATTTTGTGTGATGAAATGGCCTTATGGCCTACTTGGATGGACTCCACCATGGATCATGTATTGGATCCAAACCATCTAAAGGAGGAGCCCACTTTACACATGTATTGTAACCTCACCACCTCACCATGTGGTGGCCCACCTAAACAGGGCCCACCCTAAATGTATTTGATAAGGCCAAAAAAAAAAAAAAAAAAAACATCCAAGGACGTTGCTGGACATGGAAACAAAGCACATATATTGGCTTGGCTTTTAAAGGTCATTGGGGCAGGCCACTTGTATAGGACCCACCTTGACGTTTGTATCCAATTCATACCATCCATCCTATTCCTTGGATCATTTTAGGCGGTGAGCCATAAGATGGGGTTGATCGGAGTATTTAGTGGGCCATAGTGTTGAATATAACATTGTTACCATTAAAATCTATTTAGATTTTTTTCTACACGTCGAAAGTGGGCCGTTAGTGGACTCATTGGATTCATTATAAGCCATAGAAGCCAATGGACGGAGTGAATTTATGCGATGTGGGCCCCAGACGTGAAAAACCCTAAAAAAATGGGTTTCCCAAGTTTTTTTTTTAAAATAAAAAAATTAGAGGCAGCCCTCTGACGTGCTGCTGCGTGCAACGAGCACACGGTCAAGCGTCCCAGCAGCCACCCACGGCTATTGTCGTGGGCCCCACCATGATGTATATGTCTATTCCACGCCATTCATGAGGTGGCCCCCCCCTCAGGTGGGTCCCCTCTAAGTCTCAACTGATTCCAATGCTCAGGTGGTCCACACCACATGAAACAGTGTTGATTGAGCGCCTACCATTAAAACCCTTCTATGGGCCATAGATGTTTCAGATCAATCTAAAATTTGTTTTTTCACTTCATCTAGGTCTGAGTGACCTTATGAATGGGTTGGATTTCAAATAAACATTTTTGTGGGACCCACATGGGACCCACAGTGATGCAGGTGTTTCATTCCCACCGTCAGCATGACGGTGGGGCCCTTAGTGCGTGTGCGTGCGTGCGTGTATGCAGTGTGTGTGCGTGCGTGCGTGCGTGCAGTGTGTGTGCAGTGTGTGTGTGTGTGTGTGTGTGTGTGTATATACATACATATATATATATATATATATATATATATATATATTATATTGTATTACATATATAATATTATATATATTATATATATTATCTGTAGTTTTTATATTATATAATACATAATATTCGATGGTGGGCCTTCATGTGGGCCCCCACTCTTGATGCAGGTGCTGCATCCAACCTGTCCATCCATTTTAAAAGCTCATTTTATGGTTTGAGCTAAAGAATGGGCCAGATCCATAGTCCGAGTGGACCCCACCTTAACATATTATAAGGCCTATTTGATTTATATAATGCCTATGAGTTTAGGCCCATTTGATTTATATAAGGCCTGTGAGTTTAGGCCCATGTGATTTGTATAAGGCCTATGAGTATAGGCCCATTTAATTTGTATAAGGCCTATGAGTATAGGCCCATTTGAATTGTATAAGGCCTATGGGTTAGGCCCATTTGAATTGTATAAGGCCTATGGGTTAGGCTCATTTAATTTGTATAAGGCCTACGGGTTTAGGCCTAATTGACGCATTCAAGGTCCAACAGGTTATAACCCATTGCAATGCACTTAAGCCCCATTGGTGCGGCCCATTGATGTGGCCTGCTTGACGAATGGAAAGCCCATATGATATGGCCCATTTGATGTATTTAAGGCCCAATAGGATATACCTGAGGCACATTGTAATGTGTGATCCCAACCTAGTTCATGATATTCACTACGGGTAACGCCTTGGGAGCAATGTTGGTTTGACGTCCACATTGCGAGTGTAATGCTGGTTGGATGTCCACATTACGACTCTCCTTAGGGCCCAGTGTTAGGCCCGTACTTATGGTATATAGGCCGTCCAGGCCCATCTGCATTGTAAGGATAGTCCATCTTATTATAATATGTTTAGTATAGCTTCATGACTCATGATCATACGCATCATATGTATGCTTGACATGAGAATTGACTGATCATAGCATATACTTTCGGGCAAGTTGTTTATGGGCTCCCAGTTAGGCGGTATTACCCTACATGAGCGCACGATATGCGCAGGATTTGTTGCATGACTGGATAGCGAGATTCATGCATTTTCCATTTGTGTGACATGGTTATTGTATGCCCTAACGACATCAGGGCTGTAGCCTCCACAAGCGTATCGTGGTTGGCAGGATTGGATACCGAAAATCTTGTTCTACATGGGGTGCTATAAATATCCCTGGGTGAAAGTTCCTAAACCCTTATGATACTAAGAGGTTGCTCCAATGTCTAGACCGAGTGGGTAGATGAGCGTTGAGTGCCGAATACTAGATGGTTACGCTCTCCACTGTGTCGTGGTCGGTTGGAAGGGGGTGGAGCCTTACCCGCCCGAGTGTAAGGGGCAATGGTAGGCTGAGTTTGACCAGCTCGAGGAATGGGTCCGCTATCGATAAGTCGAGCCCGATATTGGCAGACGGATAGTGAGGTCTCTTACACTTACCTTATTGCGCGCGATGTGGAGGCGATTTGGTTAGAGTGTACTAGACCCCGGTGAAATCCCAGAGTTGAGCTGTATTGATATGTGGGCTTAGATGAGGATTGAATGCTTGACTTGCATCTTGCATCGCATAGCCTTGGTACGGCTCATGATATTATGGATTCATCTGCATATTCCGCGTTACTCTGATATTGTATTATCATATTACTACCTTGTGCACACACTTTCACCACCCTTTAAACTTTCTATAAGCTTATGCACGACCGTTGTGTGCAGGTGACGTTAGGGCACAGCAGCGCTGAGACAGGAGCACTTGCAGATCGTTTTGGAGTTTTTGTTCTTTACCATTGTATTTTCCTTTATGCTCATTGTACTTGTAAAGTTTTTAATCATAGTGGAAATATAATGGAGTTCTTAGTTATTGTTTGTGGGTTATGCCTTTGGTTATGCTTATTACAAATCAAACTGACGTTGAAAATCTTCCTCGTAGCATCCCAGGATCAGAACATGGCGAATGGAGCCGAGAATGGGGTTCTACGGAGGCTGTCGGTGCCGGATTCGGCGATCGGATATTTTGTGAACCCGGTTTCTGAGTTTGAGGTGTGACAGAAGTTGGTATCAGAGCATAACTTGGGAATAACCGAAAACAATATTACATATTTGCTATGAGTGTAAAATGGCTAAGTCTCAAAGTTTGGATAGCTTAGTGATCTCCCGTTGCAAACCCTTAACGTGCGTGCCTTCGAGAGTTTTAAAGTTGATAGGCACCTTCGTTCTTTCCTGTAGGACATGGCGCGTGGGAGAGTAACCCGTTCGACTTGCGCACCACCACCTGAGGATCCTGCTCCACCACCTGCGATGCCCGTTCCACCACCAGAGATTCCTACTACCCATCCTGATATGTTGCTCCTCCACCAAAGATCGGTGAGGACCCGACCATATCCGTGAGTGCCTCACAGTTGCAGCAAATGTTACAGGCTGTGACGGCTGCACTTCAGGGGTAGGGCAGGCAGCCAGTTGTTTCACCAGCATAGACAGAGTAGGATCGTGCGAGTGCTCTCCTTCGTGAGTTTCGATGGCTCGATCCACAGCGTTTTCAGGGTGAGCCAGACCCGACGGCAGCTGAGAGATGGCGCGTCGATGTGGAGAAGATATTTGATACTATGGGATGTACGACTGAGCGGTAAGTCAGATTAATCGTATTTCTTCTCCATGGTGAGGCTGAGCATTGGTAGACATCAGTCTCTCAAGCAGCAGACGCCAATTTTGTATGGACTTGGGAGGATTTTATGGATCAGTTTGACCGATAGTATTTCCCAGATCACATCCGACGACAGCGAGCGTTGGAGTTTGAGGCTCTGGTGCAGGGTGATATGACAGTGGCTCAGTATGCGGCTCGCTTTGTAGCGCTGTCCAGATTTGCACCATATCTGGTAGATGATGAAGAGCGGAGAGCCCGTCGCTTCGAGGACGCCCTGTGTTACGGTCTTCGCAGCCGTGTTATTGGCCATGAGCTTCCGACCTTTGACGAGGTGGTACGGAAGGCATAGATTTTTGAGACATAGTGGGTTGGTTCTCAGTTTGATCACGGTCAGAGGAGAGTTCGGAAGAGGCAGACTCCTTCCAGTGATTCTCAACAGCGTCGACCACAGCAGCAGAGGCGTATAGGTCGCCCAGCCTTCCGAGCACCAGCAGCACCTCCACCACCACCTCTGAGACAGTTCACAGGCACTTATTTTAGGTACGGTGCGATGGGACACTGTTCGTGGGAGTGTCCCAGCCCCCAGTAGCAGCAGAGAGGCCCACAGCAGCAGAGGGCTCCACAGCAGCCTCCATCGCAGTAGCAGAGACCCCCACAGCAGCAGTGACAGCCGCTCCCACCACCGAGGCCACCTCAGCATTAGTATCAGCCTCCGAGACCATAGCAGCAGAAGCAGCAGCTTCGACCACCTCAGCGACCTCAGCAGCACGCTCAGAGGGGACAGGTACCTCCCCAGTTGGCTCAGGCTAGATTCTATGTGGCTCAGCAGGATTCGCAGTCATCTAGAGGAGTCGTTGAGGGTATACTTTCAGTCTCTACATGCATTGTGCGTGTGCTATTTGATTCCGGTGCATCGTACTTTTTTGTGGCCGAGAGCTTCTGCCGATCGACTGGCTTACTGTTGGAGTCTTCTGGTGAGAGCCTATCGGTATCGACTCCCTTGGGGAGGACTGCAGTGTTGGGCCGATTTTGCTCGTCTTGCCCTGTTCTAGTTGGAGATATTTTTTACTTGCCGATTTATTTGCATTGCCAATGTTCGAGTTTGATGTCATCCTGGTCATGGATTGGCTCACCGAGTACTATGTCATTATGGACTGCGCCGCGAGGACAGTCACGTTTTGTATACCCAGGGTGCCGCAATTCCAGTTCGTTACAGAGCCCAGAGGAGAGCGGTTGTCTTGTTTGATGTCCTGCGCCATTGAGGAGTCTATTGCCGCTTGTATCGACCATTTGCCCATGGTTTGTAATTTTCTCGATGTGTTTCAGGAGATTCCGGGATTACCGCCTCGTCTACTCACCGAGTTCCAGATTGATCTTGTGCCCGGTACAGTGCCTATTTCAAAGGCCCCATATCATATGGCACCGTTGGAGTTGCGGGAACTACAGAACAAGTTGGACGAGTTGCGAGAGTTGGGTTTTATCCGTCCGAGCAGTTCGTCGTGGGGAGCACCGGTACTTTTCGTGAAGAAGAAGGATGGTTCGTTGAGGCTCTGCGTTGACTACCGTGATCTCAACAAAGTCACGATTAAGAACAGATACCCACTCCCTAGGATTGATGATTTGTTCGATTAGCTGTAGGGTGCACAGTTCTTTTCAAAGATTGACTTGCGTTCCGGTTATCATCTGATTCGGGTTCGAGATGAGGACATTCCGAAGACAGCATTCAGGACGCGTTACGGTCATTTTGAGTTCCAGGTCATGTCCTTCGGGCTGACCAATGCACCCGCGGTCTTCATGCAGCTGATGAACGAGGTCTTCTGCCCATATCTCGATCAGTTTGTTGTAGTTTTCATCGACGACATTCTGATCTATTCGAGGACCTGTGAGGAGTATGAGCAGCACTTGGAGATTACTTTGTAGACCCTCCGCGCACACCAGCTGTATGCGAAGCTAGAGAAGTGCGAGTTCTGGCAGGAGGAGGTGAAGTTTCTCGGTCACGTGGTGACTAGAGAGGGTGTCACAGTGGACCCCTCGAAGGTCGAGGCAGTGCGTCAGTGGGGCCAGACCATGACTGCAACAGAGATCCGTAGTTTTCTTGGTTTAGTAGGCTATTACCGGTGTTTCATTGAGGGCTTCTCTCGTATTACATCCTCGCTAACCAAGTTGACTCGGAAGGGTGCAGAGTTTATTTGGAGTGACGCCTGCGAGCGGGCATTTATGGAGTTGAAGGACCGTCTGACGTCCGCTCCTGTCCTCACTCTTCCCTATAGGAGTGACGGTTTTATTGTATTCATTGATGCCTCGCATATTGGTTTGGGTGCTGTCCTGATGCAGCATGGGAGACCAGTGGCCTTTGCGTCTCGTCAGTTCAAGGTCCATAAACTGAACTATCCTACACCTGACTTAGAGCTGGCTGCAGTTGACTTCGCACTGAAGGTGTGGAGGCACTATCTTTATGGAGTCAGGTTCGATCTCTTCTCCGATCACAAGAGCTTGAAGTACCTCATCTCGTAGTCTGAGTTGAATATGAGACAGAGGTGCTGGATGGAGCTCCTGAAAGACTATGATTTCGATCTCAAGTACCACCCGGGTAAGACGAACGTGGTGACAGATGCCCTCAGCCGTCAGCCACGAGGCATAGTGACGCATATGATGATTCAGGAGTGGCGGATGCTTGAGGATATCTCAGCGTATGATTTTGAGTTCGGCCTGCAGTCTTCCATTGTACAGTTATCGAGTTTGTCGATTCAACCCTCTCTTATCGCTAGGGTGATCGAGGCTCAGCAGGCTGATGAGTCGTTGAAGAGTTATATGGTTGAGGCGGCACCTGAGAGTCAGACAGATTGGCAGATTGGTGCAGACGGTGGACTTCACTTCAGAGGCCGATTATGTTTCCCGGATATTCTAGAGTTACGCAGAGATCTTATGACCGAGGCACATCGATCACAATTTTCTATCCACCCGGGCTCGACGAAGATGTACCGTGACATGAGGCGACAGTATTTTTGGGCGGGGATGAAGCGCCAGATTGCCAGTTTTGTGGCTGAGTGTGACACGTGCCAGCGTGTCAAGGCCGATCATCAGAGACCTCCTGGTCTATTGCAGCCATTGAGCATCCCGATGTGGAAGTGGGAGCACGTGTCGACTGATTTCATTATGGCTTTGCCGAGGACTCAGCGCGGTCATGATGTCATTTGGGTTGTTATGAAGCGTCTGACGAAGTCGTCACATTTTCTTGCGATACGTACGACTTGGTCTATGGACCGGATTGCGAGATTATTCATCGAGGAGATTGTGAGACTGCATGGCGTTCCAGTCTTGATCGTTTCAGACCGAGACTCGAGGTTCACGTCTCAGTTTTGGGGGAGCTTCCAGCGAGAGATGGGGACTGATTTGCAGTTCAGCACCTCGTACCATTCGCAGACCGATGGCCAGACCGAGAGGGTCAACCAGATCCTTGAGGATATGCTTCGGGCCTGCGCGATTGATTTCAGGGGTAGCTGGGATGAGCATCTGCGATTGGCTAAGTTCGCATACAATAACGTCTATCAGGCGACCATCGGCATGGCTCCTTTTGAGGCACTATATGCAGACCATGCAGATCACTGAGTTGCTGGATCGAGGTTGGAGAGCATCGTCTCCTAGGTCCCAAGCTTGTGCAGGAGACGTCAGAGGCTATTGAAATCATTAGGCAGAGGATACGCATAGCTTAGAGCCGACAGAAGAGTTTGGTTGATCGTCGGCGTCGTCCCTTGGAGTTTGATGTAGGGGACCATGTGTATCTCAAGGTCTCGCCCATGAAGGGCGTAGTTCGATTTGGAGCGAAGGGCAAGCTTGTCCCGAGATTCATAGGACCTTTTGAGATCACTGGGTGCGTTGGCGCTGTGGCCTATCGGCTTGCCTTGCCATCTCAGTTGTCTGGCATCCACAACATTTTTCACGTCTCCATGTTGAGGAAGTGTGGGTCAGACATAGTTTCCGTTATTGATTGGCAGCCGCTGGAGGTTCGTGATGATGCTTCTTACATTAAGCAGCTAGTTCGTATCCTTGATCGGAAGGAGCAGGTCCTCATAACCAAGGTAATTCCTTTGGTGAAGGTTCAGTGGGGCCACCATTTTGTAGAGGAGGATTCTTGGGAGCATGAGGCTGAGATTCGAGAAAGTTATCGTCATCTTTTGTATGCTGTATTTGATTCTATATGATGACGTTATGTCTCTTCTTCTTCATGAGTTATGCCTAGTTGCGATGATTGTGTAAATTTCAAGGATGAAATTTTTATTAGGAGGGGAGAGCTGTAAGACCCGTATCTTGGTCCGTACCATTCCATAGACTTCCTCAGTCTTACCGATCGAATTCCAGCAACCTTCGACCCTTAATCGACATTTACGTGCGACTCTGATCCGAACGTAGTCAACCCGTATCGACTCAACCCAAGACCATTACCATAACGACCGCGCCATCACTGCGGTTCCGATGCCGCGACTTGTGCGCCGAGGCGATACCCTGGTCAAGAGATGTGGGCCAACGTTTGGTGCGAGGAAAATGCCACGCGTTGCGAAACCCAAGAGAATCTCTACGATGTGTTGCATCAATCCCATCAATCCATCAATCCATCACATGTCAAGTACATGTCAAGTACACATCACTTTCACCTATTCCCAAGCTACCACAAAAGTCAAGATTTCCTTACAAAGCCCATACCTCTCTTACACAAAATGCCTTAAAAGTCAAGAATCTCTTACACCTCTCATGCCTTTCTTACATAAAAGGCCACCAAAGTCAAGGTTTTCTTACACACTCATCATTCATCCATCCATCCATCACCCATCTCTCTCTTTACAATACTCTCTCTCTTTCTCATTTCTCATCTCATTTTCTCAAGCAAAGAGAAATCCATACCTATGAAGCTCTCCAAGCCTCTCCCTCCCTTTCAAAAAACTCCAAGTGTAGCCCACCTCCCCATCCCAAGATCTTCAATCCTAGCCATCCATTCCTCATCTCTTCCATTGAAATCAAAGCTAAGGTGCTAAGGGACCCCTAGGAGCAAGAAGATCGAACGGTGGGTTCATGATAATAGTAGCTTTCTTTATTTTTGAGATGGGCCAAATGAGGCCAACCGATCAATGGTTTGGATCTCATTTGGGACCCTAAGATGTGGCCGATGGCCCACTTTGATCATCATGATCATCCATGATGGGGCCATTCTCCACGGACCCCATCAAGAGTTTATTTCATTATATTTGAAGGTCACCTAGACCGTCCAAATTGGTGGAGAAAGGATCTCTACTGTTGGATTTGATTTTGTTAGATCCATGTGTAAAGGGACCCATTCTATTGTACGATCTCTTCAAGGGAGGGCTCATAGTGGCGGAGCCCTCCATCACAAGCGTGTCCCACACTATCTCTCTCTCCCTCTCTTTTTTTTTTAACTATTTATTTTGTGTGATGAAATGGCCTTATGGCCTACTTGGATGGACTCCATCATGGAGCATGTATTGGATCCAAACCATTTAAAGGAGGGACCCACTTTACACATGTATTGTAACCTCACCACCTCACCATGTGGTGGCCCACCTAAACAGGGCCCACCCTAAATGTATTTGATAAGGCCAAAAAATAAAAAATAAAAAAGAAAGCGTCCAGGGACGTTGCTGGACGTGGAAACAAAGCACATATATTGTCTTGGCTTTTAAAGGTCATTGGGGTAGGCCACTTGTATAGGACCCACCTTGACGTTTGTATCCAATCCATTCCGTCCATCCTATTCCTTGGATCATTTTAGGTGTTGAGCCATAAGATGGGGTTGATCGGAGTATTTAGTGGGCCATAGTGTTGAATATAGCATTGTTACAATTAAAATCTATTTAGATTTTTTTCTACACGTCGAAAGTGGGCCATTAGCGGACTCATTGGATTCATTATGAGCCACCAAAGCCAATGGACGGAGTGGATTTATGCGATGTGGGCCCCAGACGTGAAAAACCTTGAAAAAATGGGTTTCCCAAAATTTTTTTTAAAAATAAAAAAATTAAAGGCAGCCCTCTGACGTGCTGCAGCAGCAGCACGCTGCTACGTGCAACGAGCACACGGGCGGGCGTCCTAGCAGCCACCCACGGCTACTGTCATGGGCCCCACTATGATGTATATGTCTATTCCACGCCGTTCATGAGGTGGCCCCCCCTCAAGTGGGTCCCCTCCAAGTCTCAACTGATTCCAATGCTCAGGTAGCCCACACCACACGAAACAGTGTTGATTGAGCGCCTGCCATTGAAACCCTTCTGTGGGTCACAGATGTTTCAAATCAATCTGAAATTTGTTTTTTCACTTCATCCAGGTCTGAGTGACCTTATGAATGGGTTGGATTTCAAATAAACATTTTTGTGGGACCCACATGGGACCCACAGTGATGCAGGTGTTTCGTTCCCACCGTCAGCATGACGGTGGGGCCCTTAGTGCTTGTGCGTGCGTGCGTGTATGCAGTGTGTGTGTGTGTGTGTGTGTGTGCGTGTGTGCAGTGTGTGTGTGTGTGTGTATATATACATACACACACACACACACACACACATATATATATATATATATTATATTATATTACATATATAATATTATATATATTATATATATTATATATATTATTTGTAGTTTTTATATTATATAATACATAATATTCGATGGTGGGTCTTCATGTGGGCCCCCACTCTTGATGCAGGTGCTGCATCCAACCTGTCCATCCATTTTAAAAGCTCATTTTATGGTTTGAGCTAAAGAATGGGCCAGATCCATAGTCCGAGTGGACCCCACCTTAACATATTATAAGACCTATGAGTTTAGGCCCATTTGATTTATATAAGGCCTATGAGTTTAGGCCCATGTGATTTGTATAAGGCCTATGAGTATAGGCCCATTTGATTTGTATAAGGCCTATGAGTATAGGCCCATCTGAATTGTATAAGGCCTATGGGTTAGGCCCATTTGAAATGTATAAGGCCTATGGGTTAGGCCCATTTGATTTGTATAAGGCCTACGGGTTTAGGCCCAATTGACGCATTCAAGGTCCAACGGGTTATGACCCATTGCAATGCACTTAAGGCCCATTGGTGCGGCCCATTGATGTGGCCTGCTTGACGAATGGAAGGCCCATATGATATGGCCCATTTGATTTATTTAAGTCACAATGGAATATACCTGAGGCCCATTGCAATGTGTGATCCCAACCTAGTTCATGATATTCACTACCGGTAACGCCTTGGGAGCAATGTTGGTTTGACGTCCACATTGCGAGTGTAATGCCAGTTGGATGTCCACATTACGACTCTCCTTAGGGTCCAGTGTTAGGCCCGTACTTAATGTGTATAGGCCGTCCAGGCCCATCTGCATTGTAAGGATAGTCCATCTCATTATAATATGTTTAGTATAGTTCCATGACTTATGATCATACGCATCATATGTATGCTTGACATGAGAATTGACTGATCATAGCATATGCCTTCGGGCAGGTTGTTTATGGGCTCCCGGTTAGGCGGTATTGCCCTACATGAGTGCATGATATGCACAGGATTTATTGCATGACTGGATATCGTGATTCATGCATTTCGCATTTGTATGACATAGTTATTGTACGCCCTAGCAACATCAGGGCCGTAGCCTCCACAGGCGTATCGTGGTTAGCAGGATTAGATACCGAAAATCTTGTTCTACATGGGGTGCTATAGATATCCCTGGGTGAAAGTTCCTAAACCCTTATGATACCAAGAGGTTGATCCAACATCTAGACCGAGTGGGTAGATGAGCGTTGAGTGCCGAATACCAGATGGTTACGCTCTCCACTGTGTCGTGGTCGGTTGAAAGGGGGTGCAGCCTTACCCACCCGAGTGTAGGGGCCAATGCTAGGCTGAGTTTGACCAGCTCGAGGAATGGGTCAGCTATCGACGAGTCGAGCCCGATATTGGCAGACGGATAGTGAGGTCTCTTACACTTACCTTATTGCGCGCGATGTGGGGGCGATTTGGTTAGAGTATACTAGACCCCGGTGAAATCCCAGAGTTGAGCTGTATTGACATGTGGGCTTAGTGAGGATTGTATGCTTGACTTGCATCTTGCATCGCGCATCGCATAGCCTTGGAACGGCTCATGATATTATGGATCCATCGCATAGCCTTGGTACGGCTCATGATGGCATCGCCGGTTCCGCGATGCATCGCCGGTCAAAATCATCGATTGGGTCCAGGCTTTGGGCTGGAGGTGTTTGGGGGCTAGGGTAGCCCCCTGGTATGCGGGTCGTTCGTTAAAAACACCTCAATCAAGTACTTCCTTCACAAAGTGACCCTCTAAGCTCTCCTTTTGCTCCAAACGTCCAAGTTTTAGTAAAAACCACCCCTCCAAACTCTTCCTTCTTTCGTTTTCAAATACCCTCAATCCACCCTTCGAATTTCATCTCAAACAGAGATCATTATAGGCTACTTCCTTTAGAAATCTAAAGAGAATCACCTAGTGCTGCACTAGACGACCTGTGAAATTTGCACCAATCACTTTCAATACGATCCGCTATAGCCAAAATGTATAGGATAGGTGACGCTACAATACCGTAAAGCCTGGGATCAAGCTCTATTCCCGATTGCTCTCTGGAGCACCTTGGAAACTTTGTATCGGCTCTGGACCGCACATCGGAAGTCCGATTACCCTGAACTTAGACAATCCTGACCACCTAGTTGGACTTGACGTTCATCTCAAAAATCAAGTCCAACTGATGTCCTGGCGCTATTTTACTAGGTTCGGAGTGAAGAGAGTGAGAAATAAATATAATATATGAAATCTGGCACGTCCGTTTGCGCGCTCTTTCTAAGCATTCTGACCGTCAGAATCTGATCCAAATACACCCTCGGATCAGGGAATATTTTCCACTCAGGTCAGTATACTTGGAATCCCTGATCGAGTTCCCGTAACCGTTGAACTGAAACTAGTCCACCACGGGCGATCTGAAAATCCGATCGGACTGAAAACTCTGATTGACCTAGATCCAATGTCAGGGAGCTTAAGTCCGATCGCATTCAGTCACACGACCTCTAAAAATGCTCCGTTGGATCAGAACAAACCCTCTTTGGTTACAAAATAAGTATACCTTGGCCCCAAGTCTATTTTGGTCATGTTTGGGCTTATAAAAAGGGCTTAAACCCTTGCTCTTTCATTCCATACGAATTTGGAGAGAGAAGAGAGAAAGGGAGGGAGATTTGGAGCTCTCTTCTGGGAGTCTTCCCTTCACCTCCATTTTCCATAGCCGCCGCTTCTGCACCGCCATTCTGGTGTTTTCAGCTTCGTTCTAGGTAAGAAAATCCTAACCACTTGCTGATTTGGGGATTTCTTCAATTCAAATAGTAAAGTAGCTTATGTACTTGTGCATTAGGTCGCATTTACGCCGTTGACGAAGCATTGACGTTCTATTCGAATCGATACACGTCTACGACAAAATGTGCGGATCTTAGATGCTTTGATTGACTGATTTCAAAGCTTTTAATGTCTTTTAATAGTAGATTATCGACGGCAACACCGTTTGACATTTACAACATGCTGTCTGTTTTCCGTTTCGTAAACGTATGGTAAATATGAGATTTAGGGTATTTTAGGCATTTATACAAAATACTGTATACGTCCGTATTTTGCAAAAACGATTGTCATGTTTATTTGTCGTATTATAATATTAAAAATGCGTGCATGATCTGTTTGGCGAAGAGATTCGCCCTTATGCGCATTTTGAGTCGAAATATGCTATGTAGGCTAAAGTGTGTAGACTAAGTGTTTGTATAAATGTTTGTATAAGTATGTATTGAGTAAATGGTGTTGTGAATTAGTTTTGAGATTGAATTCTCAATCAATATGCTGACGTATATGATACCACCATGTTGCTTATATGAATTGATTTCCTTATATGTATAGAATACATGTGTTGGTTGATTTGTTTACTTTGTATACTATACCATGTGTTAACATGCTTGTATGGTTGTATTTCATTTCTGTTTCTCTCATGTGATTATTGACATGGATTACAAATGCTTGGGGCTATGACTTAGTCCAGGCAGTCGATAACGGATCAAATTCGTGGTTGGCTTCTATTTGCCACGAAGGACGTGTCGATGAACGCGAGTCGTGTTTTGGGTTGGCGGCAGTGGTAAGGCCATGCGAAGTGTTTTATGCACTTCATGTCGCTCAGGTTGAAATGCGATCGTACTAGTCGAGCCCGTCAAGTAACCCGACTGGCCATTGTATGTTCACCATGTATGAGTCATAACTGCTTGAACCTAGGGTACTGAACTTACCATTGGAAACCCTATTAACCATGGTACCTTGATCCATAAAGACTCATAAGCGGGGCATGGTGGTATGGGACACCGTGGTCGAGCTGTCGGCCTACGCTGGGGTCACAAACCTCCCCATAGTGACCAGTGAGCACCCTAGTCTGAGCAGATTATGGTGGTATGGGACACTATATTCTTGCTGTCGGCCTACACTGATCAGGTGACGAGCCCTTTGTAGTGACCATGAGTTTATCCTGACACCGCACGGGGACAACGAGTCCTGATGCAGTCTCAAGGATAATTAGGCCTGTATTGATAAGGTGATGGGGGAGAGGTGCAACGAGTGCGAGCAACAGCCCTGACAGCCCTTGCAGCGACCTACAAATTTAACATCGTATGAGATTACTAGGAATGACGACCCTAGACAGGATCTGTGTTGGGATTAATATAAGCAAAGTACCTTAGTTTCCCAATACTGCTGTATGAAAAGGAATAATAATAACTTGGTAATCATATCCACATCACATTGCAAGTGCCTGGAAGATGTGGAGCACTAAGCAGAATGCAAGCATGTCGCGGGCGTAAGATGGTGCCGTATGAGGGAGAATGTCAGTGAGGGCATCCATCATGTCATCTCATCCTTGCATTAACAACAGTATCTAGGAATGTTTGATTGTTTGCTTTACTATTAACGCGTAATTGATTTGATAACATGCTAATCTTTGCTTTATGATTCCACTGAGTTAATTACTCACTCCCACGTTACGGGACGGTGTTCTGAACACCCACCAGACCCTTTTGTAATTGCAGATGATGGCGAGGCCTGCGAGGCGGAGCTAGACTTGATGATGATGAGGAGGATCCCTCCTTTATGCGTGTTCTGATCGACGGGATTATAGGGAGGTTGATTAGATGCCTTGACACTTGTCATTTTATATTTTCGGAGCACTCATGTATATTCTTTTCTTTCTATTTTGAGGTATACATGTATATGTTTAACCTGGTAACATATTCACAATCTGGAGACTTAAAATGAATTATATATTTTATGTATTTATCACAGTCTTCCGCTTGCTAATTTAACTGCCTCTGGAGTATGATATGATGTTTTGGCTTAGTCTTAATCTTGTTTAATGCCATTCTATAGACAACATGCATTTATCATTATCTATGTTGCATAAGTGACGTTTTGGAACTCGAGAGTTGGGTTTCTACTTGACCCTCGATTTTCAGGGTGTTACACAGACATGGCCTCCTGGTATTCGGAACTCGGGCACTCATGTATCTACTCGGTCTCGACATTAGGGCGTCCTGTGGTACCTAGAGGGTTTGGAGATTTTTAACTAGGGCCAACTATGGCAACTCGATACTAGAACAAATTTTCGGTGTCGCGTCTGGCCACCCATGATATGCCTATGGAGGCTATGGTCCTGATGTCGCTAGGGCACACAATGCAAGATGTATGAGTTATATAATCCAGTCATGCATCAATCCTGTGCATACTGTGCACTCACGTGAGATAACCTCTGCCTATTAGGGAGTCTCATAACAATTTACTCAATGACATTTGCAATGGTCAACCACACATCATAACAAACATGCAAATGATGCGTATGGGCATGTATCTTGATGTTATGTTGTCATATATTCATAATCGGTGTCAATAACCAGCATCGATAATCGACATAGACAATATGGACATTTAACCAACATTGCCCCAAAGGGATGACCCATATAGAGCCTAACAGACAGTGGACCCATGACCTCACATAAGGGCCAAATATACAACACCATGGGCCTCACTTAAGAGCTTAATACACATCATGATGGGCTTTTCAGATGGGCCTAACATACATCACAATGAGCTCCATCGCTTAACCCTCAAATGCACCACGATGGGCCTCATTACATAGGCCTCAAATGTATCAAGCCAAGGCCGAATGCTCATCAGAATGGGCTTCAAATATGGGCCGCATATACATCACAATGTACCTCAGCAATCGGCGTCAATATCCGACCTCGACAATCGGAGTCAGCCTCAATAATCAGAATCGACCTCAATAATCGAAATTGGCCTCAACAATCAGAATCGGCCTCAACCTTAGATAATTGGCAATCAGAATCGGCCTTGACCCCGATAATCGAAATCGGTAATCGATAGTCGAAATCAGCCTTGATAATCGACACCAATGATTGATAATTGTCGTCGTCAATCAGCATTGATAATCGGCGCAGACAATCAACATGTAAACAAGGCAGGGTCCATAGAGAAATAGTTGATTAACCATAATATAAGGATCGGCCCTCGGCTGGGGTTACATCAAATTCGATAGCATGAAACCATCAGTTTATGGTGAATGGGACCCACTTATTTAGTTAACCCACTAAAAGGATGATGAGAATGGGTCTAATAAGACCTAAAGGATGGTCACAATGTGGACATTCAACCATCATTGCCCATTAATGTGGACATCTAACTAATATTGCTCCCAAGAAGTGGCCCACATAGAGCCATATGAATAGTGGCCCATGGCCTCACACAAAGGCCTAATATACATTTCCATAGGCCTCACTCATGGACCTCATGTATATCACAATGGGTCATAATACATGGGTCCCATATGTGTCAAATGGGCTACAATATATAGGCCGAAAAATACCTCTCGTTGGGCCTTACTAAATGGGTTGGAAATACATCACAATGGGCTTAATACACATCATGATGGGCCGCATCATATGGGCCTTGAATACAACTCAATGGGCCACACCAAAAGGGCTGTAAATCCCCAACAAGTGGGCCTTGCACATGGGCCTCATCACATCAAGTTGGGCCTCAAATATACATTACCGGTGGGCCTTAAAGACACATCACATCAGGCCCCAACATATGGGCCGTGTATACATCATATTGGGCCTCAAACATGGGCCTCATTTATATCTAGTGGGCTACATCAATGGGACGCACTAATGGGCCTCATATAAAACATGTCGGGCCTCATGGATGAGCCATAAATACATTAAGGCGGACCTAATGGATGGCCAAAAATACATTAAGTTGGGCCATAAAAACATCATATTGGGTCTCAACAAAGGCCACAAAAACATAACAGGTGGGCCCTGCATATGGTCCCTATGCTGCATTACATGGGCCTTAAATACAAAACAAGTGAGCCTATCACATGGGCCAAAAATATAAACAGGTGGGCCCCATACATGGGCCAAAAATACATCATGATGGGCCCCACGGATGGGCCCACCAATGGGCCTCAAATGGGCTTAGACCATACCAAAAATCATTTCAATAGTTGTAGGTGTACATGTGTATCATGTACACTCATTCCACGAGGCACATGGCCCACTAATGATGATCAACATTATCTAAATGTTTCTCATGTAAATTGGCACCATCCAACCATTGTTCACATAAATCACCACCGTTTAACCATTGTCCACGTAAATCAACACCATCCAAACATTATCCAACAATGAATCATATCAAAAGATCATCTGGACCGTACCATAAATAACAGTGGTGATAATGATTTTCATAGTTAAATTTCTAGTGGGCCCCCCATAGTATTTATTTTCCATCCACACTGTTCATAAGGTCACAAGGACCTAAATAGGGAAGGAAAATAAATATTATATTGAATCAAAACCTTTGTAACCCAAAGGGGTTTCAAGGGTGGGTGTTCAACACCATTGTTTTATGTAGGGTGGTGTACTTAATATTAGATTTGCCTTTTTTTTAGTCTCAAGCCCAAAGATGAGCTCACCAAATGTATAGACGGTTTGGATAAAACACATGCGGCATAGTGGGCCCACGTCCAATCTGATGGACTGCTTGGATATAGAATACATACCTAAAAAGGGGGCCCACCGTTCCACCACATGGACTGTGTGGATAAGACCCACACATCACGTGTGGCCCCTCAAATTGGATGGACAGTGTGGATATAGCACACGCATCATGGTGGGGCCACACACATGTAAAATGGATAGACGGCAAGGGTACACCATGGTGGGCTCCACTTGTAAGATGAATGGATGGCTTGGACATCATGGCTGCTGCACTATCCGGCAAATGGACGGTGCAGATGCAACATAAATCATGGAGTGGTCCACGTAGTGGCCCACCTTAACATATATAATATAATATAATATATTATCATATAATATAATATATTATATTATATTACATTATATTATAATATAACATGACACAGAGAAAGCCACCGTCCAGAGAGTAGTATGATCTGGACGGTGCAGATTTAATGTATATGAGGTGGTGGGTCCACACGCGTGGCCTACCAATATGATATTATTAATATATTATATTTTATATACATTATATATATACAGATTTATATATAAATGTGTGTGTGTGAGAGAGAGAGTGCAAGGGCCAGCGTTGAATGGAAAACATACATCACGGTGGGATTGCCTAGATAAAATGAATGGACGGTCTGGATATACTTCACATGCATGATGGTGGGACGTCCACACCTCAGCTGGACTGACGGATTGGATATAAAACACTTAACTCAAGGTGGGTCCCAAAAAACTTACCGACGTCAACACACCAGCTGGAAGGCTGGTGTGGGACCCGCAGAACTTGTTGTCGACAATACAACAGCTGTATAGCTATGAGGGCACACTGGTCAATCCGTCCCCAGATGTGGGTTCCATGTAGGGGCCCACCATAATGTTTACTTACTGTCCAATCTGTTGATAAGGTCACACGGACCAGAATAAAAGAGAAAAAAAAATTTCATAATGATCCAATACTTCTGTGGCCACAGAAAGAGTTTCAATGGTAGACGTTCAGCCCCTGTTGCCTTGAAGTGTGGACCACCTATTTCCCATAAATGGCTAATTTTTAGGAGATCCCAGTTCCCAAGGGGGACCTATCAAATGCATGGTGTTGATGTATAGTACACATCATGGTGGGGCCCACGGTTGGGACCGTGAGTCCCTGCCCATCCACCCGTAGTAGTGCAGGAGTGTAGCCGGCATCCTTTGGTCGCTGCAGCAGCAGCGCCTGCTACTGCGATTTATTTTTTTTTGTAAAAAAATGTTTTCCGGAGTTTTTTGCATGTGGGGCCCACATCAGGTGAATCCACTCCATCCATTACATTCCATGGCTCGAGATAATTCGAAAGAGCCCAATATTTGGGGTATTTTGTGTGTATAGAAACATCAGGGTGGATTTCATCGGTAGAAAATACTATTTTCTATGGTATAGCTCACCAAAAAATTGAATTCACTTCATTTTTTTACTCAACGCATAAAATAATCTGGGGAATGGAATAGACGTCTTAGATTAAATTAATGCATCAAGGTGGGGCTTGTATGAATGGCCCACCCAAAAATCTAAGAAACCCCACTGACGTTAGTATATATATATATATATATATATATATATATATATATATATATATATATATATATATATATATATATATAAAACTTGTTAGTACACACCCATGTCAGTACACGCACTCCATGTTAGCTAGCTTCACATCTAGCGTCCTTGGACGCTGGATGGTATGGATAAACACAGCATCATGGTGGGTCCCACATATATGTGGTCCACGTTTTATTAAGGTGAGTCCCACATGAACGTGGCCCACCTGATGGGTCTAGTATTTGTGTGTTCTCATCATCTATCAGGTAGGGTCCGGTTCATCCAAGTGGGCCACACATCACACAAAAATGAAAAAGAGAGAGAAGCACCCACCTTTTATCTTCTTGGATTTCTTCTTCCATCAACATATCTTAAAGCTCCAGGGGATGCATTTGAACGGTGGAGATTGATTTTGGAGAGTGGGATTGGGTGGTAGAGAGTGGGCCACACCAATCTCCTCCATGGAAGCCATGGACGTTGGAGCTCTTAGAATTTTTTTTTGAGAATGAGAGAGATGAGAGAGAGAGGTGTAAGACAGAGAGAGAGATGAGTGTGATGGGTGTGAATGAGTGATGTGTACTTGTGTAAGAGAGTACTTTATGTAAGAAAGAGTTGACTTTAAGGGAAAGATGGTTGTACTTGGGGATGGGTGAGTGATAGAGGGTGATGTGTACTTGATTGATTTGACATATTATAAAGATTCTCTTGGTATTTGCAATGTGCGGTGTTTTCTCGAACTGAATGTGGGCCCATATCTCCTGGCTCAGGTATCTCCTCGGCGTGTAATACACGATGTCAGAACCGCGGCGACGACGTGGTCATACTAGTACAAGTCTCTAGTCGAGCCAACTCTAATATATGGGACACGTCTCAGGATCGTGCATAAACGCTGATAACAGATCACAAGTCACCGGGACTCGACCGGGAGGACCGCGAAGGCCTATGGAATGATACGGTTTAGGATACGGGTCTTACAACCATCATTGCCCATCAATGTGGACATTCAACTAACATCGCTCCTAAGGAGTGACTCTCATAGGACCAAATGTATAGTGGGCCTATGGCCCCACACAAAGGTCTCATACACAACATAATGGGCCGCATACAATCTCAATGGGCCTCATACAATCCTAATGAACCTTACATAAGGGTCTGATACATCACAATGGGCCAAGTCACATGGGCCTAATACACAGCACATGGGTTGCATCATGTGGGCACTTCACATGGGCTACACGGTGGGCCATATACAGCCTATATACATCATAATGGGCCGCATCACGGTGGGCCATATACAGCCTATATACATCACAATGGGCCACATCACGGTGGGCAATATACAGCCATATACATCACAATGGGCTACATCACGGTGGGCCATATACAATCTCATTGGGCCACATCCCATGGGCCTCATATCTGGGCCTCAAATATATCATAATGGGCCGCATTACATGGGCTATATATACATCACATTGGGCCTTACTCATAGGCCTCAAATACATCATATTAGGCCTCATGCCTGGTCCACAATTACATCATAGTGGACCTCACCAAATGGCCTCATATAAATCATAATGGGACCGCATTACATGGGCCTATATACATCACAATGGGCTGCATTACGGTGGGCCATATATACATCACATTGGGCTGCATCACATGGGCCTATATACATCACAATGGGCTGCATCACGGTGGGCCATATATACATCATATTGGGCCTCACAGATGGGGCGCAAATACATCACATCTGACCTCACGGATGCACGGTATGGATGTACAATACATTCATCAAAGGTGGGCCCCGAAAAGTATCGTTTACGGATGAAACTTAAATATAGTTACATCACGGTGGAGTCCCACGCATGTGACCATTAGAGATTTGGATCTGCCTAACGTCATAATGGGTGGTATGAATTTTAAACAAGTGGACAGCGTGGAGCACACATACATCACCGTTGCCCCACACATACAGGTGGATGACTGAGATGAAACAAATATATCACGTTGGGGTCCTTAGAACTTGCTGACGTCAATCACACCAACTTCCTGCTGGTGTGAGGTACACAAGCCAATCCTTCCAGTTGGTGGGTCCCACATGGGGCCCACCATATACATATATGTATATATCATACGTGTGTGTGTATATATATATATATATATATATATATATATATATATTATATTATTATTATTATTATTTTATTATGTATCTTTTATTATTATTTTATTATTATTATATTTTTTATACTAACATCCAGCGTCCCGGCCTAGACGGACAGCCTGGACGTAAAGCACATATATCATGGTGGCCCCCACCGTCCAGGACATGGACGGTGTGGATATGCATCACGTGTGGGTCCCACGTAGATGAATGGTCTGGATTTCATGCACATGGCATGTGGGCACCACTGCCGCTGACCAACATGGGTAAAGCACTTACATCAAATAGTCCCTCCACTGTCCAAGGTCTGGACGGTGGAGATATAAGGAACATACATCAGGGTAGGCCCCATGCCTTGCACATGTAGCATGTGCAGGGTGGCCCTATGGATGAATGGTGTAGGCGTAACACCTGTCTCGTGATCAGGCCCAGTTGCTGATGTCACAACATCAGCTATATAGCCGGTGGGACCCACACTGCTTGCTAACGTAAATACAACAGATATATAACTAGTGTGAGGTACCCTAGCTAATTCACTTCCATTTCAGGTGGGTCCCACGTGCTGGAGGTAGCACATCATCGAGGTGGACCCCATATTTGCATCAAGCTGATATTTGTGTTTTTACTTCATCCAGGCATGTCTAAATGGATAGGCAGCAAGGTGGGGCCCAACACATGGACAATCTAGATCAGGTGGGCCACATACATCATCATCACACAAAAAGGAAACAGAGAGAGAGAGAGAGAGAGAGAGAGAGAGAGAGAGAGAGAGAGAGAGAGAGAGTGTAGTGGAGGGACCCCACCACTATGGGCCCCTCTTTGATTACAACACATACATCAAAATAGGTCCCATTATAAGTGGGCCCTACATTAAAAATAAGATCTTACGCTATGATCACTCACCAATTTCGCTCCTTCTCGGCTCCTTGGACTCCTAAACTCCTTGGCTTCGATTTTGATGGAGGATGATGAAGTTTGGAGGGATAGGATAAAAGATGTGGGGGTAGGAAGGTGGGCCACACTCTTAGCTCTCTCATGGATGTTTTCTCTCCTTGAGAATTGCTTAAATGAAATGAGAAAATGAGAGAGAGAGGAGATGTAAGGAGAGAGGGATGGGTTGTTGTAAGGAAGGTTGACTTTAGGGATGGGAGAGAGAGGGGTGTCATGCTTGTTGGTAAGAGAGAAATGAGTGTTGTACCTTTTGTACTTGACTTGATTGATGTGATTGATTTGATAGATTCTCTAGGAATTTACAACGCGTGGTGTTTCTTCGAAAAATACGCGGACCCATAACTCTTGGCTTGGGTATCACATCAATGCACAAAACGCGGCGTTGGAACCACGACGACGGTGCGGTCGCAATGGTATATAAGTCTTGGGTCGAGCCGACTCAGATCTTCGAAATGCAACTTAGGGTCATGCATAAACGCTAATATAGGTCGTAATTTGCCGAAATTCGACCGAAAGGACCCCGATAGTCTACAGAATGGTATGGACTGAGTTACGGGCCTTACAAAAGATTCACTGATATCTAAGATTGTCATGCAAGTGTCCAACCATAGACACAAACAAAACATCACCTCCACTTATTTCTTCATCAGATGTGACAATATTGGCCTCCCTAGAAGAAGCCTTTGAGTTTTCTTTCTTTACTTTAGGAATTATGCAATCTTTCTTTATGTGTCCATTTATCTCACAGTTCCAGTGCTTTATTTTTCCTTTGCCCATACCCTTAGATTTGGATCTAGGTCTTGCAGATCCTGTATCTCACTCAGTATTTCTTCCCCTCGTAAATAATGCACTGAATGATGTCCCCATAACGTCATTTAACTTTCTCATGCCCTTCCCTTGAAGGGCTAAGATAAAGGTGTCAATACTCGGGGGTTAATTGTGTCCATGAATGACTCATACGATTGTGAAAGAGAATTCAACAACATACATGCTTATTCCTCATCTTTGATTAGTTCCTTCATATCCAGCAGTTTGCAAACCAATTTATTAAAGTTACTCATGTGAGCCTTCAAATCTCTACCTCTGCCATCTTGAAGGTATACTAGTGTAGCTTTAAGTGTGAGCAATTTTCAGAGAATTTTTTCACATAGATATTCTTTAACTTCACCTATAAACTTGTCGCAGTTTTCTCCCTTAAAACATTGTAGAGAACCTCATCCATAAGACATAAACGGATGGAAGCTAAAGCATTTATGTGAAGAGTATTCCAGTCTTCATCATTCATAGTTGATTTTCGCTCCTCAAGAGCTTTAACTTCGCCTTGCTTGGTTAATAGACTAATAATCTTGATCTTCCATAACTCAAAATTATTTTTGCCTGAATACTTCTCAATATCAAACTTGGCGTTTTCCACTGATGCTAATCCTGCATATTTAAATCTGTGCCCCAACAACTGGTCTGATACCACTTATTGGGTTTTGGACTACGGAATCACACGAAGATGGATCTAGGATAGCAATCCAAGAGCACTAAGAAAACACAAGAGAACAAAAAGATTTAATGTGGAAAATCCTTTCAGGAGAAAACCACGACACAAAGAGACAGATCTTCACAATGAAAGTAGAAATTATAAAGAGGAAAGACTTACCAGACTTGAGTACTCTTCAAATCTCTCCCTTGCTCCACCCTTTTAAAAACCCTAAAACCCTTTTGAAAAGCCTTAGAATACCTCCTAATCTCTTTTACACCTATATATATATATATATATATATATATATATATATATATATATATATATATATATATATAGTTTTAAAAAAAAAATCTTAAATAAAATCAGAAAAAATCATAAATGAAATCAGAAACAAATCCCACACTTTCAGAATTACGTGAAAAAACTGTACAAAATCTTACATCAAATACAATAGAAAGAACATGCTCAATAAAAGGCACCTTGAAAGTGCACTCCCTCAAAAGTGGTGAAAACAACGGACTCATGTTCGTGGCATCCAACTGTGTGAACTTGACCCTGCATGTAACTTTGACGTGGGCCTAACTTCTGTTCAAACGATTCTAAGATGCCATCAACAGCACTGACCTGTTCTGATTTGGAGGGACTTTGTTTAGCTTTAGTTATTCGCATATTTTCTCGTGCGAGTTGCATCACATGATTCCCTATCTCATGCTCCATAGATAAAAGGAGATTTTTGGTATCTACAGCCCAATGTTTCTAGAAATGAACCTATGTTAGTGATCCAGGCCGTTGATTCAATGCTCACCAAATGGGATAGACCATGCCTTAAAATCCTCGGGATCAGGAGATCACAGACATCCAATGCCTTCCATCACGTAGAAGCTTCGTTTAGGCCAGGTAACACCAAGTTCTGTCCAGCTGTAATGTAATGTCATTTCCTTAGTCCGCAAAATACGGTAGAATCAATGCACAACCCGACAGTCGTTTGAGATTTGGTGACATCCTTCTTGAGTCGTTTGAGTGACCAATGAAATAGTGACATGTCATGGCCAACGAAACATGGTGTAAAACCGACTTAAATGAATCCACTCTCTTCCAACTTTCCAATCAAAGATGTTGACGGTTGTTGTGTTTTCTTTTTAACTCTTAATTTGTAAACTATCAATTGAAAGGATTTTAAAGAAATTTGCCGTCCGTGGTGTGTCCCACTCGACCGATAGTCTAGACAAACAATCCAAGCTCCCAATTTTTCTAACAAGGTAGCAAATAGGGACGTTTTAAATTTTCTCAGTGTCCCATTAAACGAACAGTCCAGATAATCATTCTAAGCGCCGATTCAATGAAGTGAGGCTTTACTCAATATGCCCAGGTGGGGCCCATGATTCACTATATCCTAGATTAGATTATTAGAATGTTGCATCAGTGGACAGATAATTCTACAAAATGTTTTTGATTGTACAATCATGACCTTCAATTTGTGACCAAAAGTAAAGGAGTAAAAAGCCTACGACCTTACAACTCAGTGGTAGACTTACACGAGTTTTAACAAAAGGTCATAAGTTCGAGCATCCATTGTGGTGTGAGTGTGCAGGCGTGTATGACACACACACACAAAAAAAAAAAAAAAGGAATAAAAAATGAATAAGAAGAGAAATAGGATTATTATCTACGGCTAACAACCAATCCGATTCCTAAGAAAAATAATGAATAAGAAGAGAAATATGACTATTATTCACATCTAACAACCAATCCGTTTCCTCAAGTACAATTGTCCAGTCACAGGTCCTAAAATAAAGGTAGTGTCCTATTAGATGAACAGTCTAGATGATAGAATCAAGGCTCCTATATACTCAGATGGGGCCCAAGATTTAATAGCTAGATTAGTCGTCCGTGGTGGTCCACGGAATGTAATCGACCACTATAAAAATAGCTAAAATAAGCATAGTCTATAGTCTATCATGTGTGCGCAAATATTTTGTACAGTTGTAGTGATTATACTATATTTATAGTTTGTCTAATATGTAGATGTACAGCTGTGTATACAATTATTCTACACTGATTTATAGTTAATAGGTGGATAGATTTTTATATGGTTCATACCAAGTTCATATGGTATCTGAACTTGGATCTGATTCAAGACATTGATCTCCGTCAACTGCAGTGATCTTCTGTTAGTGTCCAACTGAAATATAAAAACTCCGATCCGCAACAGCCCCTGCAGTGCCCATTCGCATCACCTGCATCAGCCGGCCGCCACCCTGACACCATCACCACCAGTTGCAACAACCTCACTGCCACACCACCACCAACCTGCACTTGCAACATTCCATACCACCACACCACCACTAGCAATAGCCCTGCCACCACACCTCCACTCTCATCACCACTTGCAGCATTCCTCACCATAACCCATACATCACCTCTTCATCACCCACCCCACATTCCACCCCAACCTATTGTTGATGATGTCTTAAATCTCTCAATAATAGAGTTTGTTGATGTCATTGACAAACTACTCGATGCCATCGACTGATGCTCGATCCCAATAGAAAATTTTCATAATAGTTGTTGGAATGTTTGAGTGTTGCTACTCGATGTCATTGATAGATTCTTGATGGGTTATCGTTGCCATCAAAGGTCCCATTGAGTATTCGACCAGAATTGTATAAGTGTAGGAATTGTTTCCTATTTCGGTTGTGATAGTTTATATATCGGGTGTAATCAGAATTTGGGATGAGGAGAGGTGTATTAGGGATTTCTAAGTCATTACTAAGGTGTAACACCCCGGATTTTTGCCAACCTGGAGTTAGACATCCTTAGGCAATGAGTCAACCATATCACTTTCAAAGATCAATCCTAAAGTCTAGAAATCATTTTTCAACCCATTTCCTTCAAAATCTTACCTTTCACCACCTTATTCTTCAAATTTCTCCAAGTACCTTCATATTAGACACAATCCTAAAGTTTAAAAGGTGAAGAACTATACTTAAACTAAAACTTACCGTAAATGGTACGTATATGCATAAAATAAGATTTTGACTATGGAATTATTGGAATCTCATGATGTAGATAGGTTATTTGGATGGATTAGCTTCTTCTACCCCAAAACATATATTGTACGTCATGTAACTCATTCCGGTTTGCAAATGAGACTCGATAAACGCCTCGACGGACTCGTGGGCCCAAACAACTCAATTCGGGGGAATCCAAGGTGGGCCCCACATGTTTCCGCCATCCCTGGGGGGTGAGGACCTCACCCCTGGGGTGAACCCAAGCTAAATAGGTCAGTGACCGGTGAGGCGTCGTCCGTATAGCGGATAAGCAGCCCGGTTTCGGCACTTTTTCTGCACTTTTTTATCAAACTTTAAAAAATTATATATCCTTCGTTATAACTTCAATTTAGGTGATTCAAAAATTATATTGAATATAAATGAGTCTAGTTGTATATAAAAATATGTAAAAAATATAATAAAATACTTAATATAGTTTAAAGTAGGTCGTTGTGAGCAAATGTCCGATAATCACTTGTTGGACAGCTGCTGCTTTTAGAATTTCTAAAATTTTTCTACATCTCAAAATATTATAAAATTTTGTGGGGTCAGGTTAAACTTGATGATTAACCACTAGAAAAATAATTAAAATAATATGATACCTAAAAGTTCTCAAAATGGGGCATAAAATGGCCCTAGGACCGTATTCTGCCATAATTAGGGTTGAATTTGATTAAGTACCAAAATGAATACTAAGTAGAATTGACTTGAACCACTTTAAATATGAACTAAAAGATCCAAAATGAGTAGGACTGCTAACGCTATGTTACCTAGAAATTTAGGATCAATCTCTAAGTCCAGTTGACCTCGGGACCGTTTGAAAAGTTTGTATTTGATCTAGACCACATGTCGAAAGTCCGATATCTATAATCTCAGACCATTATGACCGCTTAGTTGGACTTGACAATCATTTCAAAAATCAAGCCCAACCGATATCTTGAGACCATTTTACTGAGTATAGAGTGAAGAGAGTGAGAAAAGAAAAATATTTAGAAAATTAATTCAATTTTTAATAAATCTGGCACATGTCGCTTGTGCGTTATTTTTAAGTGTTCTGACCATTGAAATCTGACCCAAATACACCCTCGGATCAGGAAACATTTCTCACTCAGGTCAGTATACTTGGAATCCCTGATCGAGTCTCAGTGACCATTGAACTGAAACTGGTCCGCCACGGTCGATCTGGAAACCCGACTGGACTGAAAACTTAGCTGGACCTAGATATAATATTAAAGAGCTTAAGTCCAACCGTATTTAGTAACAAGACCTCCAAAAGTGCTCTGTTGGATCAGAACAGACTCGATTTGGTTATAACTTAAGTATACCTTGACTTAGAGTCTGTTTTGGTTATGTTTGGACTTATAAAAGAGCCTTAAACCCTTAGCTTTCTAACCCATATGAATTTGAGGAATACCCTAAGAGAGAAGAGAGAAAAGAGATAGAAAGTGGGTGTTGAGGGTCAAATATTGCATATTAGACCCCAGATATTGTCTGGATTTACGAATATAATGGTATCTAATGGCTTGTTTTCTCATTCTTGTGTTGCAAGGTGATTTTATGAGCATGGATGGAAAAAGGACGTTAATTGAGATTTAACGATCTGATGACGCCAAAGTCAAGGGACACACTCCAGGGGACCAAGATTGACAAATATACACGGTCAGAAATTCGAGAAAAGTTAGAAATTGAAGCTCAAGTGGCCTGAAGGACGTCCAGAATGCAAGATCACGAGGTTTCCACCATCCGTTCGGCTCGAAACTTCATACGTCGCTTGAGGACCATAAATTAACCGTACATATAAAATTTCAGCCATTGAAGATCTCGGGAAGTGCCCCAATTGACAGATCAGCCCATAAACCGTTGATTATGGGCCCACCTGATATCTGGAACTGCCTCAAAATTATTATTGACGCCTTAAATGAGGAGTCAAAACAGATGGACGGTACAGATTTCTCCAAAACAGTGCAATGGACCCCATATGAGATGAGTGTGTATAGTGCACATGTGCACTCGCCGTGCATGGCAAGTGTCAGAGACGGCTTGACCGTCTCTGACCGAAAGAAAAAAAAAAAAAAATTTCGTTCGCAGCGGACGCACGGCCACTGGCCATTTTTGCGAACGGTAGTGGGCCCCACCCATTGCTCGTATGGCCAATCTGATCCGTCCACCGTGTAGAGGGCTTCGAGAACTATAAAACCATGCTGACCTTTTGCACCCATGCGTGCACACGTGTGAGATACAGAGGCCACAAAAGGGCTGCCCGGTAGCGTTCAAATCTGATCTTTTTGTGATTTCTTCTCTGGGCCACGTCAATCGACGTTCAAAACCACCCATTCTTGACTGAAATTTCGTTCTGAATCCAATGGACGGGGTGGATTTTCCAGAAAATGCTTCTGTGGGGCCCACCGACCACAACAGCGAAATGGTGCGAAAGGTTTCGCACATCCGCGAACACCGACTTTTTCGGACAGTTTTGGCCCACCATCTTTGATCATATGGCAGATCTGAACCGTCTATCATGTAGAGGACCCAAGAAAGTACTAAGGGACGGTGTTTCTTTGGAATTTGAGCGAGGAAAGTGGCGTGTTTCATGGTACCGAACTTGGCTGCGAAAATTACACTCCGTGTCCTGCTACAACTCTGTCACTGACTCCAGCCTTCCAGCAGCTATAAAATGAGGTTTTTGGATGTGGGAAGCATTCGTTCAGGGTCTGGGAAGGAAGAACAGAGGGCTCAAGCTTGGGTTTCAATGTGGGCAGAGGAGAGAGAGAGGAGCTTGGTTTTTTTCTTTCCCTTTTCTTTTCCTTTTCTTTTTCTCTTTATTTATTTGGATTGAGCCCATCCATGGCAGGCTAAATCCTCCTAGCTAGGGCTAGGAGGTGAAGCTTGTAGTGAGATGAGAGATTATATGCTTTTAATTTAATTTTAATTTTTGAATTGAAGTTGATTTTAGTTTGATTTTAATGGAAATATTTTTGGTCTTTAATGATCTGTTATGACTGAAATTACAATGGGTCTGCAATGCTTTGAATATTTTCTTATCCCTTTTATGTTTATGACGTTAGGACGTCCCATTGTTCACCATAGTCTCCTGGGCATGGTTGGATGACGGTACCCTTCTTAACCTTCATACATATGATTGGTTGGTAATTAGTTTAATTCTGTTGTTTGCCATAGTCTGTGGGCATGGTTTGGTGATGGAATCCATTCTAATTCATACACCTTTCATCTCTTTGAAAACTAGATCAACGGCAGTTCTGTAATTTCTCTGATTTTTGATGCAAGCATAAGTTATCCCTGATCTCTGCAAGTGGATCCTCTGAATCCCTAGTTTCCTATCTCTGAGTTGTTTCCTAAGTTTTAGATTAATTATTCTACAAGTATTTCACCATTGCTAATTGATTTAGAATTCATCTTAGCCTAGTTCTAGTTCTAGTTAGTTTTAGATAACGTACAAGTTTCAGTCCCTTGGGATTCGACCTCGGTCTTACCGAGTTATTACTACATCACAACCCTGCACTTGGGGAGTGAACAAGTCTTACCGGGGACTGTCGGCTACGTTTTTCTGAAATTAATTAGTTTTGGGATTAGTTTAAGATTAGATTTTCTTTAGAATTTTTAATTCTAGGTTTAGAAGTAGTTATTTTCCTTGTTAAAAATTTTTCCTAACGTTAGAAACTTACTATTCTTCATTCTATTTGATTTTTAGAACTAACCTAATTTTTTTCTGTTTAGTAGGAAACTTCTAATTTAGTAAGCTCTTTCTAATTTCTCTTTCTTTAGAATTTCTTCTTTTTTTTTTCTAGAAATTAGTTTACTCTTAATTAGGACTTTCTATTCTTAGAAACTAACTTATTTTGTTTTGTTTTGTTTTGCAGATTCTTAACCTAGGACTCCAAATTTGGTAACTTCTTTCCATCTTTCCCTTTTATTTTCTAGATTTCTTCTTCCTCTCTTAGGTTTAAGTTAGAAATTGAGGGCTGAGTGTGTTTTATGCCCCAGTGGGCACGCGACAACACTCGACGTCTCGTGACTGAAGGAGGATTAGTTGAGGGGTTGACTGTCCATCGCAGGACTAGACACCACTTGAATTCTCCTGGGTTAGAGGACGTTATGGTTGAGGAAGTACATGATGAGAATGAGGTGCATCAGGCACCCCCGCCTCGTACTTTATGAGATTATTTACAACCGGCGGGGGTGAGTACGCCCTCATGCATGATTTTTCCTGAGAATACAGGACATATGGACATCAAGCCAGGGGTTATCCAACTCCTTCCTAAGTTTCATGGGCTTGAGTCTGAAGAACTATACTTGCATCTGAAAGAGTTCGATGAAATCATAGGCACCTTATACTTTCCTAATGTATCTGAGGATACTATTAGGCTGAAACTCTTTCCATTTTCCTTGAAAGAAAAAGCCAAGACGTGGTTACATTCACTGCGTCCTAGATCCATTGGCACATGGAATGATATGCAGAGAGAATTTATAAAGAAAATTTTCCCACATCATAAGACAATTACCCTCAGGAGAGCAATCATGAACTTTGCCCAAAAGGAAGATGAAACATTCTTCCAATGTTGGGAAAGGTTCAAGGATCTGGTTAATGCATGCCCACAACATGGCTTTGAAATATGGCGCATTACAAATTTTTTCTATGATGGGCTAACATCTTCCATGCGCCAAATGGTCGAGACAATGTGTAACGGAGAATTCATCAATAAAAATGTCGATGAAGTATGGGATTACCTCGATAGTCTCGCTGAAAAAATACAATCATGGGACTATTATCCAAGGACGAACGTTACGTCTAGGCCGACTCATTCAAGGGAAAAAGGAGGAATATATCTCCTGAAAGAGGATAATGATCTTAATGCCAAGGTGGCCAATCTCACCAGAAAATTTGAGGCCATGGAAGGAAGGAAGGAAAAGGTTAATGAAAGTGTTTGCGGCATCTGTGATTGCAACATTCATACTACTGAAAATTGTCCTTCAATACCTGCCTTTCGAGAAGTATTGAATGAACAATCTAATGCCGTAAATAACTATCAAAGACCTTTCAATGGACCACCCTCTAATACGTACAATCCTGGTTGGAAAAATCATCCAAATTTCAGTTGGAGGAATGGACCAACGGCTACACCTCAAGGTTTTCTAAACCAAAATCCAACTCAAGAGAAACCTCAAGAGGATTTGGTTCTAAAACATTTTCAAAAGCAAGAGCTTTTCAATCAGGGTATGATGCAAGCCTTTCAAGACCTTACGAAAGCAATACTTGAACTTAAGGCTGAAAATACGATTGGAAACAAGGGGAGCTTCCCAGCTCAACCTCTTCCCAATCCTAAACCGCATTATGGAGATAGTGATCCCAGCTCTTCAAATCAAATGGGGCACGCTAAATCCATCACCACTCTTAGGAGTGGGGAGGTTATTGATAAAACCCTTCCGGTTAGGCCCGAAAAGCCTCAAGAACCAGAAGAGGACAACAATGATGGATCTGGTGACGCCCCACAAAAATTTGAACCGGAACCTCTAGAGAAGCCAGTTGTTCCGTTTCCCCAACGGTTGGTTGAACCAAAATGTCTCTCTAACTCTCAGGATATCCTAGAGGTGTTGAAACAAGTGAAAGTCAACATTCCTCTGCTTGATGTTGTAAAACAGATTCCTTTATATGCTAAATTTTTAAAGGACTTATGCACTACCAAACGACGAAAAAGTGTTCAAAAGAAGATCTCATTGACTGAGAAAGTGAGTGCCATCCTGAAACAAGATGTGCCGCAAAAATTCAAAGATCCCGGTTGCCCAACCATATCATGTGTAATCGGAAACTATCGAATTGATCACGCACTTCTTGACTTAGGAGCAAACGTTAATCTGATTCCCTATTCGGTATACCAACAGTTAGGTTTGGGTGAATTAAAACCCACTCGAACCACACTACAACTTGCTGATCGTTCTGTTCGTATACCAAGAGGGATCATCGAGGATGTGTTGGTCCAGGTGGATAGATTCTACTACCCTGTTGATTTTATCATCTTGGACACCGAACCCATCAATGACACGAGCACTCAGATTCCCGTCATTCTTGGTCGCCCATTCCTGTCCACTTCAAATGCAATTATCAATTGCAGAAATGGTGTCATGACTATGTCCTTTGGAAATTTGACATTGGAATCGAATATCTTTTTCAATAACGGCAGCAACTCAGAGGATGATGACGATTTCCACGATGTTAACATGATTGATTCTTTTGTGGAAGATAGAACGCCTCTCACCTTATCCTCTGATCTTCTAGAGACGTGTCTGGCCCACTCCCATGATCTTGATGATGATATAATTAGGGAGACGTGTGCCATGCTTGATACTGCACCGGTACTTGAAGTTAACCGGTGGAGGCCACACATTGAAGAATTACCCCAAACTTATGTAGTGCCTCTACTGTCTAACCTCAAGCCATCGAAGCTTGACTTAAAACCTTTGCCCTCTGATTTAAAATATGTCTATTTAGGTCAAGATGAGACATACCCGGTGGTGATTTCTGCCCACCTGGAGAAAGAACAGGAGAGTATGCTGATATCTACTCTCATTGAGCATAAGGGAGCTCTTAGATGGACGATAGCGGACCTTAAGGGAATTAACCCATCGATTTGTACTCACCGTATATATCTTGAGGACAATGCAAAGGCTATTCGGCAATCACAACGTAGACTAAATCCAAACATGAAGGAAGTGGTTAAGGCCGAGGTTCTCAAACTATTGGAAGTGGGGATCATTTACCCCATATCCGATAGTCAATGGGTGAGTCCAACTCAGGTAGTTCCTAAGAAGTCCGGGATCACCATCGTAGCCAATGCCAATAATGAACTCGTACCGACCAGAGTTACTACTGGTTGGAGAATGTGCATTGACTACAGAAAGCTGAATACCGTAACAAGGAAAGACCACTTTCCTTTGCCCTTCATTGATCAAATCCTAGAAAGGCTAGCTGGTCATTCCTATTATTTTTTCCTTGACGGGTATTCAGGTTATAATCAGATTAAAATCGCCCCTGAGGATCAGGAAAAGACCACATTTACATGTCCCTATGGTACCTTTGCTTACAGAAGGATGCCATTCGGGCTATGTAATGCCCCTGCCACCTTTCAGCGATGCATGACGAGTATCTTTTCTGACATGGTGGGGAAATATCTAGAGGTCTTCATGGACGATTTCTCTGTTTTCGGTTCACCTTTCAGCGAGTGCTTAGCAAGTCTTAAATGTGTGCTGAAAAGATGTGAAAAAAAAAATTTGGTACTTAACTGGGAGAAGTGCCATTTTATGGTTCAAAAGGGGATTGTCCTTGGGCATATCATCTCGTGCAAAGGAATCGAGGTAGATAAGGAAAAAATCGATCTTATCTCTAACCTACCTCCACCCAAGAACATCAGAGATGTGCGATCCTTCTTAGGACATGCAGGCTTTTACAGACGATTCATAAAGGACTTTAGTCTCCTCTCTCGTCCTTTATGTAATCTTCTTCAAAAGGATACACCATATGAGTGGACTGAGCAGTGCCAAGAAGCTTTCACTAAGCTTAAGGGCATGTTAACCACTGCACCTATCATGCAGCCACCCGACTGGAGTCTTCCTTTTGAACTTATGTGTGACGCCTCTGATTATGCTCTTGGAGAGGTTCTAGGCTAGAGAAAAGATAAGCGGCCTTACGTTATTCACTACGCAAGTAGGACTCTAAATTCTGCCCAAGTGAACTACTCGACTACGGAAAAGGAACTCTTAGCCGTAGTGTTCGCTTTGGACAAATTTAGGTCTTACCTAATCGGATCCAAGATCATCATCTACACAGATCACGCGGCACTTAAGTATCTTCTTTCTAAGAATGATTCTAAGCCCCGCCTGATACGATGGATCCTTCTACTCCAAGAATTTGATTTGGAAATTAAAGATAAAAAGGGAGTAGAGAACGTAGTGGCCGATCATCTTTCTCGCCTTAATACCTCTGATTCCCTTGAGGCGACCCATATCAATGACATGTTCCCTGATGAACAACTGTTTAGAGTCTCCCATTCACCTTGGTTCGCTGATATTGCTAATTATCTTGCTACAGGTGCCATACCGACACACTGGACGTCACAAGATAAAAAGAAATTCTTTACCAAGGTGCGTAACTTTTTCTGGGATGATCCATATTTGTTTAAATATTGCCCAGACCAACTCTTAAGGAGATGCGTACCAGACGATGAGCATCAGAGTGTCATCTCCTTCTGTCATTCACAGGCCTGTGGTGGTCACTTTTCTGCTAAAAAGACCACGACCAAGATTTTATAGTGTGGCTTTTACTGGCCCACTATGTTCAAGGACACTCATGAGTTTTGCAAAGCTTGTGAGCGTTGTCAAAAATTGGGAGCATTGTCCTGTCGAAATATGATGCCTTTAAATCCCATCCTTATTATAGAAGCATTTGATTGTTGGGGCATTGATTTCATGGGACCGTTCCCCCAATCATTTGGAAATCTGTATATTTTGCTCGCCGTAGACTATGTCACTAAATGGGTCGAAGCAATTCCGTGCCGCAAAAATGACCATCGCACGGTCATTAAATTTTTGAAAGAAAATATCCTGTCGCGGTTCGGAACACCTCGAGCCATCATTAGTGACGGGGGCTCACACTTCTGCAATAGACCATTCGAGAGTTTAATGAAGAAATACGGTATCTCGCATAAGGTGAGCACCCCACACCATCCACAAACAAGTGGACAAGCTGAGATTTTCAATAGAGAGATCAAACATATCCTAGAGAAAACGGTTAACCCTGATCGTAAGGACTGGTCAATCCGATTGACCAATGCCTTATGGGCGTACCGTACTGCTTTCAAAACTCCTATTGGAACATCTCCCTTTAGACTTGTCTATGGGAAAGCCTGTCACTTGCCTGTGGAATTGGAACATAAAGCATACTGGGCGATCAAAAATCTGAATTTCAATCTGGACAACGCTGGCTCGCTACGCAAACTTCAATTAAATGAACTTGAAGAAATCTGGAACGATGCGTATGAAAACTCAAGAATTTACAAGGACAGGATGAAGGCGTTTCATGATCAACATATTCTACGGAAATCATTCATGCCAGGTCAGAAAGTCCTCTTGTATGACTCTCGACTACATCACTTTCCGGGTAAGCTTCGATCTCGTTGGACCGGCCCTTACATTGTTGTTACTGCTTATCCTCATGGGGCCGTCGAGATAAGAGATCCCGACATTGGCAAGGAGTTTAAAGTAAATGGACATCAATTAAAGCCATTTGTTGAGACATTTGATTCAGAGGACATGTCCATGCCTCTGATTGCTCCTATTTACCAGGACTGATCTCCTAGTCTGATGGAGGTATAGGTAGGTTTATCGCTTTCAGAGGTTTAGGATAGTCACTTTCATAGGTTAGTTAGTTCAATGTTTGTGGGTAACATTACTGCAAACCCTCACGAGACTACAACTCGTCCACTAGGGGTAATGTAACACCCTGAAAATCGGGGGTCGTGTATAAACTCAACTCCCGAGTTCCAGACCGTCACTTATGCAACAAAAATGGTTATGATTCAATGTTGTCTGATTTAAAGCATCCACATGAGTAAAAGTATACCAAAACTGCAATTCATACTTCAGATCCAGTGATAAAAGCAAGCGGAAGACTAAACAATATATATCACTGTATGGAAAAAAAACAAAGTACTCTCAACTGTCTCCAAAGTATGACTACATCTCTGAGTCTCATATACATGTAAATAGACAAAAAAAAAATAAGTCCAAAATAGTCCCACTGAAGTCCCCCTCGATCCAGGTCACCTACGGGAAGCCGTCGTGGTACTGCATATAAGAGAACTCATCCTGGTCCTCGTCAATCTCCGGCTCCACGTCCTGGATCTCGTCGCCACCTGCAACTACAACAGGGTCTGGTGGGTGTTGCAAACACCATCCCGTAACGTGGGAATGAGTGATCAACTCAGTGGAATCATAGAGCAAAGATTAGCATGTTCACAATTCAATCACGCGATAATAGTAAAGCAGTAAATCAGACAAACCTAATACTGTTGTTTAATGCAAGATGATATGACATGATGTATGCCCTCACCGACGATCACCCTCATGCGGCAACATCTTACGACCGCGGCATGCCACACTCCCTAGAGTGCTCCACATCTTCCAGGCACATGCAATGCTATGGTGATATGATTACCCAGTTGTTATTAGTCCATTCAAACAGCAGGATTGGGAAACTAAGGTACTTCCCTTGTATCAATCCCAACACGGATCCTGTCTAGGGTCGTCACTCCTAGTAATCTCATACGATGTACATTTCGTAGGTCACTGTAAGGGCTGCCAGGGCTGTTGCTCGCACTCGTTGCACCGCTCCCCCATCACCTTATCAATACAGGCCTACTGTACTCTACTGCACGGAAGGGTCGTCGCCTCCCGTGAACTCAGAATACGCTCGCGGTCACTACAAAGGGCTCGTCGCCTGATCAGTGTAGGCCGACAGCTAGAATATAGTGTCCCATACCACCATAATCTGCTCACGAGTCAAGGTGCTCATTGGTCACTACGGGGAGGTTTGTGGCCCCAGCGTAGGCCGACAGCTCGACCACGGTGTCCCATACCACCATGCCCGGCTCATGAGTCTTCGTGGATCAAGGTACCACGGTTAATAGGGTTTACAGTGGTAAGTTCAGTACCCTAGGTTCAAGCAGTTATGATACGTACAAGGTGAACAAACATCAGCCAGTCGGGTTACTTGACGGGCTCGACTAGCGCGATCGCATTTCGAATTGAACGACATGAAGTGCGTAAAACACTTCGCGTGGCCTAACCACTGCCGCCAACTCTCAACACGAATCACATTCATCGACGCGTCGTTCGTGGCTATGACCAGTCAGCCACAAATTCGCTCGGTTACCGACTGCCTGGACTAAATCAAGTCCCACACATCTATGGAATTTCATTAATACGATACAAAGGTATTGGAATTGAAATACATCATGTGAGCATGTTAGCACATGTTATAACATTCAATTTAGGCAAATCTTCAAGGCATGCTTTCCAAGCATATTCAACTTAGGCAATTCTTAAGGCATCATTTCTATGCATACGATGCAATCATGCATAAGGTCAACATATAGGAAATCGTTTAGGTCAGCCTATTAATCATGAAATCAATCTCAAACTACTACATAACATCATTCAATACAATACATACTAATACAAGCATTTATACAAACACATACACTACACCCTTAAGTCCACATATAGTATGTCGACCCAAAGTGCGCAACTTGGCGAATCTCTTCACCAAACTGATTATGCAGGCATTCCTAACTCTCTAATGCGGCGACAAATCATGTCAATCATGTCAGCAAAATATGCATGGAGACCGTACTTCCTACAAATGACTAAAATGCCCTAAATCTCATATTCTTCGTTAATTTGCGAAACAGGAAACGGAGAGCATGTTGTACATGTCAAACGGCGATGCCGTCGATAATCTACTATTAAACGACATTGAAAGCGTTGTAAACCGTCAATCGAAGCGTCTAAAATTCTCACCTAATCTCTTACGGTCGCGAGAATTTGAACGGAGCGTGTAGGCTTCGTCTACGACAGTAGGAGAACCTGATTCATGGATTTCGTTAGCTAATACGTTCAGAATCTACGTGAACCCTAAATCAGCAAGTTTTTAGGGTTTTTCTATACCTGAAAAAGCGTAGAAATCACCAGCCAGGTGATTGGAAGGAAGCGTTGATGCAGCAACTGTTGGCGGCTCGGAAGCGGGAAAAATCTCCTCTTCCCTTTCTCTCAAACTCTCTCTCTCTTTTCTAGGGTTTAGGGAAATTCGTATGCAAGGAAGGAATGAGGGTTTCAACCCCTTTTATAAGCTTGGAAACGCCCGAAATAGGCTCCGGGACGAAGTTTACTTATTGCCTATCCATTTCGGGGCTGTTTCGGTCCAAAAACTGATTTCTGGTGGTCCCCTGGTCGATTGCGATCAGACTTAAGCTCATGGGTACCAGATGTACCTCGTATTAAGTTTTCAGTCTGGCAGGGTTCGCAGATCGCACGTGGCGGACCAGTTTCAGTTCAGCGGTCACCGCACATAGATCAGGACTGAAAGTTCCGTGACAATAATTAGATATTTTTCCTGATCCGAGGGTGTAATCTGGATGAATTCTGACGGTCAGAACGCTTAATACTGACGCGTCAAGTCGTGTGCCAGATCTAAATTTGAAATTCCCAATTCGTCCCTATTCGCGGTCGCTTCAGTCCAGTTTCAACGAAATACTCTGTGATTATCGGTTTGACTTGATTTTCGAGATGATTGTCAAGTCCAGCTGGGCGGTTCTAACGGTCTAAGATAGGAGGTATCAGACCTTCGACGCGCGGTCTAAATCCAATACAAAAGTTCCATATGGTCCAGAGGACAAACCTGCTTAGAGTTGGATCCAAGGTTATAGAGTATTGTCGAGTTGTCCGTTCTACTCGATTTGGGTCTTGTAGAACGTATTTAAAGTGATCAGGGACTATTTCCCAGCTACTCTAGCGTTGCGCTAGCTAACTTACGTAAAATTTTCATGGAAATTATTTATACGCGATTTCGGGTCAAATCGGTACTCGATTCCAAGTACGGATTTTTCACGGGCGTTACAGGTAACTTAGGGGTTTAAAGGCTTGTTGCATACGCTAAATGCAATCGAGAGCACCTGCGAAAATGGTATAGGTAGGATTTTATTTTCATTATTTTTATTCTGCTTTCTCTCTCATGCTGACAAGCTTCCATGCCGTGATCTATTGGAAACTCTCTTGATTCGTTATCCAGGTACTATCTTCCCATCACTTTACTTTCTTTGTCCCATGTGCATTGCATGTTTATATATTTTACATTGAGGACAATGTAGATTTTAGGTTGGGGGTGGGAGATTAGGCTTCCTAAGGCTTCCTAATCAGTATTTTCTTGGTCTTGAACAAAAATTGTGAAAATTTTTAACTTGGTCTTGAGCAAAAATTGTGAAAATTTTTAAAATTTTTCTGACATTTCTTGTAAATTCAACATGATTTTGACATATATCTTTGATTTAGAATTACGAGATACGTGATGTTGGTAATTTATGACCCTTCGATTTAGCTACTTGATAGATTCCACAGTTGAGTTTAAATTATCAATCCATGATTAGAGATTTTAAACATTGATTGAATCATGATTTCAGGACACGTCTTGCTGACACATTCAGATTTCAGTTTCATATCGAAGGATTAACTTGGTAATCATTGAGGATAAAAGGAACCAGTCTGAAGTATCTTGCCATCATAGTATAAAAATTGGAAAGGTGGATAATTAATCTTCACCATAGGTTTGCTCCCTATAGGTGTGGAGTTAATTCCCCATGAATGATATCTAAAAAGAGTCAGGTGTATGATCTTCACCATAGGTTTGCTCCCTATAGGTGAGGATTTGATTCCCCTTCCTTGGCATTTCTTTGAATAAAAAAATCACAAGTTAATAGGCTAATCTATGAGGCAAGTTTTGGATTAAGTTTGCTTATCATGAATTCTCTTGCTGGTTACCAATGAGATCCTGAAATAACAAATTCAATCTTAATGTGATTAGCTGAGATTACACTATACATCCATGGATCTCAATGTTTAAAATTTTTCTAATTGATGGATTAATGCTTTACACTTGATTATGAAGTCTACGGTGCACTTGAGCTCAGGAGAATACAATTTCTAACATTCATGAATATTAAATTTCTCGTATTTTGTTCAAAATCTCACTCGATTTCATAGAAAGTTCTCCTATAATTCTCAACTTATTTTTCGCATACTTTGCTCGGGACTAGCAAAATGCTGGTTGGGGGTTGTGTTGAGGGTCAAATATTGCATATTAGACCCCAGATATTGTCTGGATTTACGAATATAATGGTATCTAATGGCTTGTTTTCTCATTCTTGTGTTGCAAGGTGATTTTATGAGCATGGATGGAAAAAGGACGTTAAAAGTTGAGATTTAACGATCTGATGACGCCAAAGTCAAGGGACACACTCCAGGGGACCAAGATTGACAAATATACGCGGTCAGAAATCCGAGAAAAGTTAGAAATTGAAGCTCAAGTGGCCTGAAGGACGTCCAGAATGCAAGATCACGAGGTTCCCACCATCCGTTCGGCTCGAAACTTCATACGTCGCCTGAGGACCATAAATTAACCGTACATATAAAATTTCAGCCATTGAAGATCTCGGGAAGTGCCCCAACTGACAGATCAGCCCATAAACCGTTGATTATGGGCCCACCTGATATCTGGAACTGCCTCAAAATTATTATTGACGCCTTAAATGAGGAGTCAAAACAGATGGACGGTACAGATTTCTCCAAAACAGTGCAATGGACCCCATATGAGATGAGTGTGTATAGTGCACATGTGCACTCGCCGTGCATGGCAAGTGTCAGAGACGGCTTGACCGTCTCTGACCGAAAGAAAAAAAAAAAAAAAATTTCGTTCGCAGCGGACGCACGGCCGCTGGCCGTTTTTGCGAACGGTAGTGGGCCCCACCCATTGCTCGTATGGCCAATCTGATCCGTCCACCGTGTAGAGGGCTTCGAGAACTACAAAACCATGCTGACCTTTTGCACCCATGCGTGCACACGTGTGAGATACAGAGGCTACAAAAGGGCTGCCCGGTAGCGTTCAAATCTGATCTTTTTGTGATTTCTTCTCTGGGCCACGTCAATGGACGTTCAAAACCACCCATTCTTAACTGAAATTTCGTTCTGAATCCAATGGACGGGGTGGATTTTCCAGAAAATGCTTCTGTGGGGCCCACCGACCACAACAGCGAAATGGTGCGAAAGGTTTCGCACATCCGCGAACACCGACTTTTTCAGACAGTTTTGGCCCACCATCTTTGATCATATGGCAAATCTGAACCGTCTATCATGTAGAGGACCCAAGAAAGTACTAAGGGACGGTGTTTCTTTGGAATTTGAGCGAGGAAAGTGGCGTGTTTCATGGTACCGAACTTGGCTGCGAAAATTACACTCCGTGTCCTACTACAACTCTGTCACTGACTCCAGCCTTCCAGCAGCTATAAAATGAGGTTTTTGGATGTGGGAAGCATTCATTCAGGGTCTGGGAAGGAAGAACAGAGGGCTCATGCTTGGGTTTCAACGTGGGCAGAGGAAAGAGAGAGGAGCTTGGTTTTTTTCTTTCCCTTTTCTTTTCCTTTTCTTTTTCTCTTTATTTATTTGGATTGAGCCCATCCATGGCAGGCTAAATCCTCCTAGCTAGGGCTAGGAGGTGAAGCTTGTAGTGAGATGAGAGATTATATGCTTTTAATTTAATTTTAATTTTTGAATTGAAGTTAATTTTAGTTTGATTTTAATGGAAATATTTTTGGTCTTTAATGATCTGTTGTGACTGAAATTACAATGGGTCTGCAATGCTTTGAATATTTTCTTATACCTTTTATGTTTATGACGTTAGGACGTCCCGTTGTTCACCATAGTCTCCTGGGCATGGTTGGATGACGGTACCCTTCTTAACCTTCATACATATGATTGGTTGGTAATTAGTTTAATTCTGTTGTTTGCCATAGTCTGTGGGCATGGTTTGGTGATGGAATCCATTCTAATTCATGCGCCTTTCATCTCTTTGAAAACTAGATCAACGGCAGTTCTGTAATTTCTCTGATTTTTGATGCAAGCATAAGTTCTCCCTGATCTCCGCAAGTGGATCCTCTGAATCCCTAGTTTCCTATCTCTGAGTTGTTTCCTAAGTTTTAGATTAATTATTCTACAAGTATTTCACCATTGCTAATTGATTTAGAATTCATCTTAGCCTAGTTCTAGTTCTAGTTAGTTTTAGATAACGTACAAGTTTCAGTCCCTTGGGATTCGACCTCGGTCTTACCGAGTTATTACTACATCACAACCCTGCACTTGGGGAGTGAACAGTGGGGGAGAAGTTTGAGCTTTCTCCTGGGATTCTTCCCTGCTGCCCCACGTGCCGAAGCAATCCACCTACATCGTTATTCCGGCGATTCTGATTTCGTTCTAAGTAAGAAAACCCTAACCCTAACCTGTTTTAGGGATTCCATCGATACAAGTAGCTAAGTAGCTAACTTACCTTGTGTTATAGGTCGTCATATCGACGTTGACGGAAGCGTAGAGTTCCTATTCAATTCATTACGCTCCTACGACGTAAGGTGCGGATTTTAGACGCTTAGATTACCTGTATTCAAAGCTTTCAATGTCGTTTAATGGTAGATTGCTGTTAAGAATGCTATTTGACATGTAGAACATGCTGTCCGTTTTTCATTTCGAATACGTACGAGGAATATGAGATTTAGGGTATTTTAGGTATTTGTAGGAAATACTATATATGTACGTATTTTACTGATATGAATGCCATGAGTATTTACCGTGTACTTATACTAGTTATACGTGTATGATCTGTTTGGCGAAGAGATTCGCCCTAATGCACATATTGGCCGACATATGCTATGTAGACTAATGTGTGTAGACTGAGTGTTTATTGAAATGCCTAAATCAATAGATTTATGCCTGCCATATGTTTTGAATGTAAGAACATGATTGTTGTGTATTAGACATCTCCTTGATATAAGGATCCGTCATATTATATGTTGTAATCAACATACGTCAAGTACGTTGGAGTTGAGTAGTCTAAGTGTTTGTATAAATATATGTATTAGTAAGTATTGAGTAAATGGTGTTGTAGATTAGCGTTGAGATTGGATTCTCAACTAATTTGATGATGTATATGATTTCCTCTATGCTTGTTGTATTTCAATTGATTTCCTTATGTGTGAAGTACTTGTGTATGGTTAAATTGCCTATGTTGTATCTTATAACATGTTACTAACATGCTTGGATTACTTGTTATTTCAATTCTGTTTATCTCATATGATTATTGATTCACATCTTTGCGCTTGGGGCTATACTCTAGTCCAGGCAGTCGGTAACAGTTTAGAATTCGTGGTTGGATTCTATTCGCCACGAAGGATGTGTATGACGAACCCGAGTCATACTAGAATCGTCGGTAGTGGTTAGGCCACACGAAGTGCTTGTGCACTTCATGTCGGTCGATTCAACGTGCACTCATGCTAGTCGGACTCATCTAGTAACCTGATTGATCGTTGTATGTTCACCTTGTATTCGTCATAACTACTTGAACCAAGGGTACTGAACTTACCAGTGATAATCCTGATAACCGTGGTACCTTGGTCCACTAAGACTCATAAGCCGAGCATGGTGGTATGGGACACCGTGGTCGAGCTGTCGACCTACGTTGGGGCCATAAACCTCCTCGTAGTGACCAGTGAGCAACCCAGACTCGTGAGCCGATTATGGTGGTATGGGACACTATATTCGAGCTTTCGGCATACACTGATAAGGTGATGGGGGAGCGGTGCAACGAGTGCGAGCAACAACCCTGGCAGCCCTTTGTAGTGACTTCAAGCGTACTTTGAGTCTACGTGAGGCGACGACCCTTCCATAACCATAAGAGTACAACTAGGCATGTATCGATAAGGTGATGGGGGAGTGGAGCAACTAGTGCGTGCAACAGCCCTGATAGCCCTTGCAGCGACCTAGAAATATATCATTGTATGAGACTACTAGGAGTGACGACCCTAGACAGGATCCTTGTTGGGAATGATATAAGGGAAGTACCCTAGTTTCCCAATCTTGCTGTATTAAAAAGACTAATAACAACTCGGTAATCATATTCATATCGCACTGCATGTGCATGGAAGATGTGGAGCACTGAGGGAAGAAACCATGCCGCGGACGAAGATGGTGTTGCATGAGGGAGTATGTCGGTGAGGGCATCCATCATGTCATTTCATTCTTGCACTAATCACAGTATTTAAAAATGCTTAATTGCTTTCTTTACCATATCGCATGATTGATTTGATAACATGCTAATCTTTGCTCTATGATTCCACTGAGTTAGCTACTCACTCCCACGTTACGGGATGGTGTTACGCACACCAACCGGTCCCTATTTTAGTTTCAGATGGTGGCGATGCTTGCGAAGCAGAGCCGAACTTGATGATGATGAGGAGGATCCCTCCTATATGCAGGTTCTGATTGACGGGGTTACAGGGTTACTGATTAGATGTCAATACACTTAGTATTTTACCTTTTATTTACACAACCATGTATATTCTTTTCTTTCTATTTTAGAGTATACATGTATTTAGTTAACCTGGTAACATGTTCACACTCTGGAGACTCACAATCATTTATATATTTTATATATCTATCACATTCTTCCGCTTGCTAATTTAACTTTCTCTGGAGTATGATATGCTGTTTTGGCTTAATCCACCTCATGTTTTATGTACTATTACCGTCAACATTCATCCATCATTGAAAATGTTGCATAAGTGATGTTCTGGAACTCCGGAGTGGAGTTTATGCTCGACCCTCGATTTTCAAGGAGTTACATAAGGGTTCAAGAATATATATAGGGCTTGTAAAGTAGATTTGAGGCTTGTTCAAATCGGTAACACTCTATCTCTTGTAATTTCTACTTTTACAATGCATTACTCATCGCTTTGTACCGTAGTATTTTCCCAAAGGGGTTTTCCCATGTAAAATTCAGATTATTTTTGTTTGGAATTGGTTATGCGATTGCATGTACTTTGCTTGATTCGTCTCTATGTACTTCCACGGTTCCTCAACAAGTGGCTTTAGAGTTAACATTAGGAAGTATATCGAATATGAAAACAATGTATCAATGACATCTAACCCGAACTTCGACGTAGAAAAATACTTAAGTAAAAGGAATTTTGAACTATGGAAAGTTAAGATAAATGATATCCTAGTTCAATAAGGATTCGATAAAGCTCTCCTTAAAAAGCGACTGGAATATATAACAAAAGAAGAATGAAACATGATAGATAAGAAAGATAGAACCTCTATCCAATTGTGTTTAATATATGAAGTCTTCTATATTGTCATTAGAGAGAAAACTGCAGCAAGTACATGAGCGAAATTAGAGAATATCTATGCGAAGATATCTCTTGAGAATCGTTTGTACTTGGAGCTAAAATTTCTTAATCTGAAGATGGTGGAGGGGACTGATGTTGAGGCCCACATTAATAACTCTAATAGGTTGATTTGTAAATTGTTGGATGTGGATGAATGATGAAAGATGTGGATCAGGCATGTAGACTATTAAATTCTCTCTCAGGTTCTTATGATTCGTTTAAGGACTCTTTGTGCACCGGTAGAACAACTATTAGTATTGAGACCATTATTTTAACCCTTCAGTCGAAGGCGATGAGAAAGAAAAAAGGGTGATGTTGGTGCTTCTACAGATCCACTAGTTACGAGGGAGAGAAATTCTAAGTGATACAGTGGATCTTTATGATCAAGGTCCAAATCCAAAGGCAAGGGCAAAGGAATGTTGAAATGCTGGATTTGTGACATGACCATACACATAAAGAAGGATTGTCAGAATCCTAAGTCAGGAAAAGAGAATTCAAATAGTTCTTATAAGGAAGCCAATACTACGAAATCCAGTGAGGAAACAAATAATAGTGAGGTACTGATTGCATTAAAATCTTGGTACTTTGATGAAGAATGAATTTTAAATATGGATCTTCATACCACAGACCCCTTGTCGGAATTGGTTCACTAGTTATAGTGAGTGCAATGGTGGCCAAGTGTTTATGGGCAATGATAATGCATGTAAACTGGTGGGCATTGGATTGGTGCGCATTAAGATGTTTAATGGCATGGAGTGTATCTTCACTGAGGTGAGACGCATTCTTAATTTCAGAAAGAGTTTGAACTCTCTATGAGCACTCGAGGCACTTGGGTGTAAATTTATCGGTTTTGATCATGTCCTTAAAATTTCAAAGGGCGCGCTTATAGTCATGAAGGCACAGAGGAATGGAAACCTTTATTTATAAGTTCATCGATAGTACTTCATTGGGTAGATTTACAACATCTGTAGTGGATTGCACATCTACACGTATGTGTCATATATGCTTAGGTCACATGAGTGAGTAGGGCGTGAAGGTAATTTTTGACCGATGTTTAATTCTAGTTTCTAAAAGCATTGATTTTGGTATATGCGAGCATTATATATATGGTAAATAGTCAAGTTTTCTTTTAAGTCTAGGAAACATATTTACAAATGGATTATTGATTATGTGCATTTTGTTCACCACCCCAAGTATAGGGTTGCAATGTAGTAATAATCTCGGTAAGACCGAGGTCGAATCCACAGGGAATGAACCTTGTACGTAATCTGACAATAACTAGAACTAGAAGTAGCCAAAGATATAATCTAAACCAGAGGAATTTAAGAGAATAATGATGAATAACTTTAACTAAAACTTATAAAATTCAAAGGTGGAGAACTAGGGTTTCCAAGGATCCACTTGTAGAGGTCAGGGAGATCTATACTTGATTCAAGAATACAACTGGATTTAGAGTCCCATCTTCATCCAGTTGGAGGATATAATATTAAAAATCAAATATGAACTTCCTTTGATACAGTTTTCAAGAGATGAGAAGGATGTGAATTAGACTTGATTCCATCACAAAACCATGCCCATGAGACAAAGTAAACAACAGAATTTAACAAATCCATATCCAATCTGAGAGACTTATGAACATAGGGGAAGGTTCCATCATCCAACCATGTCCATGAGACGATGGTGAACAACAGGTGTCCTATGCTCATAAACTTTATATATGCATAGAAAATACTCAAAGCTATCACATATCCATTGTAATTTAACTCACAACAAACCATTAAAAACTATGAATATTCCATATAATCAAACTATAATCAAAGAGAGTTCAATAAACATGAATCAAAGCAGTGGAAAACACCCTATCATGCTACAAGCTTCACCTCTTAGCCTTATCTAAGAGGTTTAACTTATCATAGACATTATTGAATTAAGATCTCAGAAAAAATAATTAAAGGAAAAGAAAAACCCAAGACGGAAGAGGGATAACTGATGTCGGCCACGCACTTTCTCTCTCTCTCTCTGGTGCTCCATGTCCCCAAGATGATGCTCTCCACATCTCCCTCTCCTTTTCTAGCCTGTGTGAGGTAGTGCTGGAGTCGGCAGAGATACAGGTTACATGCGTAACCTGTTTGTGTAGCAACAGTGGAAGATACCATGTTTAGCCTGCTTTTGGCACGTATAACTAATCCGTTGCCAGGATCTGACTTCTTAGCTAGGGTCGTGGACCCCTTCTTGACCTTTTGGATGGTCCAGATCATTGAAACGATTGTGTCCAAGCTCATACAATGGCCCATGGAGAGCTAGATGTGCGATCGTGTATATTTGCATAAAAACCTACGCTGGGGTGTTCGGTGGGCCCCACAATGATGTTTTCGGAGAAATCCACTCCGTTCATTGGATTCCTGGTAAGATTTCGATTGGAAAGGGGTGGTTTTGGTCGAGTTTTGGTGCGGCCACTGTATCAAATCACCCTGCTGTTCATCCTGTGTTTGATAGCGATTTGCATGTGTACACGTGCATGGGACCAAAAGATTTTCATGGGCATGGTTAGTACCACCCCCTGAATCAAATGGACGGTTTTGATCGTTCAAATGGTGGATAGTGGTGGTTCACTACACGTCCCAGTCAAACGTGGGTGCAAACTCTGTGTAAATAACGAGATGGGATCGGGTTAACCTGCCTTTGACCACAATTCAGGTCCACTGCACAACAGTTGCACTTGTGCACTGTGCAGTAGCGCTGCTAGTGGGGTCCACTTGTGATGTTTCTGATAAATTTACTCCGTTCATTCGCTCTTTCTTCCAATTTAAGGGGTTGAGAGCAAAATTGAAGCATATCCAGATATCAGGTGGGCCCCAAATAAGTGATTTATGGGCTGATATGTCCGTTGAACTACTTCCATAAAGATCCAATGGCTAAAATTTTATGAGTATAGTTAATTTAGGGTCCTCAGGCCAGATATAAAGTTTCGACCCAAATGGATGGTGGGATCCCTGTGATCTTGCATTCTGGATGACTTTCAGGCCTCTTTATTGTCAAATTACTTAATTTTCTCAGATCTTTAGCATGTGAATTCTTCAATCTCGGTCCCCTAAGATCTGTCCCTTGCCTTGGTGATTCTTGAGCATCAAATCTATGCCTTTAGCACTCTTTTTCAATTCAAGCTCTTAAATTTATCTTTTAACACAAACATGATCAAAATACGACGTTAAATAGTATCATATTCGTAAAATCATGTAATAATTGGGGTCTAATATACAATATTTGACCCTCAACACAATCCCCAACCAACATTTTGTTAGTCCTGAGCAAAGTATGCGAAAAATATTTCAAGAATTACGGGACAATTCCTATAAACTCGAGTGATTTTTGAAAAACAATTCAGTCAATAGAATTCTAAGATTCATGAATGTTGAGCATTATTTTCTCCTAGGTTCAAGTGCATGGAAAACTTCATAGTCAAGTTCAAAGTAATAATCCATCCATTAGAAAAAAAAAATCTAAATATTGAGTTCCATAGGTGTATAGTGTAACCCTGACTTATCATAATTAAAGGTCCAACTCTCAATTTTCATGATATCATTGGTAATCAACAAGAGCATTCTGGATAACCAAACTTAAACTAAAACTTGCCTTACAATTCATCTTTTTTATTCTTCTAGCTTTTGATTTTTCCATCAATGGCTTCAGGCTATGTCAACATTTTTAAAGATCTTTAATAGGTAGCCATTTTTGAACACAACTGTTTTTTAGTTGGATATACTCTGTTTTATTTTTTAATGAACATGATATACAAATTCCCCAGGTTGGTTCCATTCATGCTTAGTGATTATCGGGTTAATAATTCAATATCGAACTAAAACCTTAATGCGTAAGCTAGATGTGACATGTGAAATCATGAAACAATCAATGTTTAAAATTTCTAATCATGAATTAACAATTCGAACTTAACTTTGAAATCTAACAGATAACCGAATCCTAGAGTCATAAATCACCAACATTACATATCTTATACTTTTAAATCAAAGATGTCTGTTAAAATCACTTTGAATTCACAAAAATTTTCAAAAAATTTTGAAAATTTTTCACAATTTTCACAATTTGTGCTCAAGATAAAGAAATTACTGATTAGGTAACCTAATCTCCCATCCCCAACCTAAAAGCTACATTGTCTTCAATGTAAAATATATGAGCATACAATGCACATAAAATAACAAAAGTAAAGGAGAAGTGATGGAAAGATAGCACCTGATGAAGGAAATTGAACGGCTTCTACCGAAGAGATCTCAGCGTGAATGTAACACCCCGCACTTTTGATATTACCGTTCAAACTCATAGCAATGGAATCTCGGAATTGGACTAACAGAGAGCTTAAACTTAAACAAATGCAGGATGGGACCCCCAGTCATCATTGAAGCCGTCCATTCAAGGCCTAGGAGCTGAGTTGAACCCTATGTCAGTCAGAAAGGTAAACTCAACTAAACACCACAAATTTAAGCAACTTATAAGTCGCTTAATCAAGTCATATTAGGACGGTGCACCCACTAACAACTCTTGAGGATTATTTAGTGGCCAACCAAATAATCACTATACCTTAGAACCCCCATTTAACCATTGAAGCCAATTATCAAACTAATCCAACCATTGGATCAGTGTACACTAGCCAGATATGGCCTAAGATGTGCTATACGGCCCACTTGGGTCTCCATTGCGCCCTAAAATGGGCCAAGACCCCTAAGTGGGGCCCCCATGGAAAATGGATGGACTGGATTTGTCATAAACAATGTGGTGGACCCCACACAGAGTGCATGTGCACCCCATGCGTTCATGCACGATGTACATTGGAATACCGAGCTTGGTCAAACAACCTTTGATCGAGCCAAAATAAAAAAGAAAAAGGATTTGCTCCCTCCCATTTTGAAATTTAAACTGACAATCTTCAACTTCCAAAGTAGCCCACCCTGGCCACTATCTGGACGATCCAAACCGTCCATCGTGTTCATAGGGCCTGACGGACCAAAACCTTATAAGCGTTCGAGCTCATACATAGGAATGAGAGAGATCGAATGAAACCGTTTGGGAGCCTTCATGCGGCTGGGATCCAAGATAGTGAGCCCATTTGTGACCATTTGGGTGGCCCATGATTGTGTTGATTAGGCCATCCCAGCCATCCATTAGCCCTTGGAAGGCCGTTTCTCTCACTACCAAAAATGGCCAAGTAAGGCCTGCTCAAAGAAATGTAAAAAAAAAAGACTTTCCTCTTTGAGAAGAATGTGCTGGCACATTTCTAGCCACTCCTGGGGCCACGTGGGGATATCCTAGCCTCTCGTTCAGGGTGAGGTGAGATGGAGATGAGAAACATATCATCTCACGAGAAAATAATAAAAAATGGAGATTCTCGTGAGATAATTTGAAAATGACGTTTGGGACCTAAAAAGTGGACCCCACGTTGATCGAAGGTTCCATCTAGTCCACTCAAAAAGACCAGATCATGTTGAAATATGTGGTGAAGTGATTTTTCATTAGAGGCCCGATTGTCTTCCCCGATAACCCACAAAAATTTGATCATGAGATGGGCCACACTGGACCTAAAAATTTACTTTTCGGATGGGTCAGGGCACCATCAGTCCATCCCCAGGCATGGATGGGCCCCATGCATAACCCTCTTTTGATAGCAACCATTACAAGGAGGGCCATTTTTTAACTGTTGGGACTCTCCCTCCCAATGCTATAAAAAGTGCCCTGTAGCTCTCGTGATTTGCACCAGTGAGAAAGAAAGGAGAAAAGGGAGAGAGATAAAGGAAAGAGAGAGAGAGAGAGAGAAGGAAAGAGAGAGGTGCAAACTCAGTCCTACATTTAGTCGCCCAGCCTGTTCAGACTAAGTCGAGCCAATGCGGGTAGGTGGTATCTATTCGAGTCGAGCTCAAGCTCGAGTGGTTCACGCTGCTGTTGGCTCGCGTGTTGGAAGTTTAGGTAACGCTCAGTCCGTCACTCCGTTTTAAATTCCAGTATTGAAGGGCCATTTAACTCTCTTAGTCTAGGTCATTATCGTCCGTAAACTAGGCAGAAACTCGGCCATTGCTGGGCCAAGTTGAGGTCAAGTCTAAGCCGAAATCAAGCCTCAGTTAGGCCATAAATTTGAGAAAATGTCGGTCTCCAGATGGGCCAAAACAAGATTGAAACCAAGCACTCATCAGGCCTTGGATTGAGCTAAAAAGATCAGCCTCCAATAAGGACCGTGCGGCCTCTCAAATGGGCCGTAGGTAGAGTCGTGGCAGGCTATGATCTTAGATGAAACCGTGCCTTCAATCCATGTTGAAATCAAGCCTTGAATGGGCTGGGGACTGAACCAAAATCAGGCCTTCTTCAGGCCTGATTTAAGCTACAAATACCCCACCAATAGAGCCCTTATTTAGATTGGAAATGAGCCTTATACTAGGGTGGAAGCAAGCCTTAAAGAAGAGCTGAAGATGGGTCTTTATCTCGAGTCAAGGATGAATCGAACCAAAGATCTAGGCCAAACGATGCCCCAAAGCCAGGTTAATACCTGGTCATGCATTGGGCCAGAGCTTAGGCTGAGAGTCAGCCCAGGACTGGGTAAAAGTTGGCCTAGACATGAACCGATTAAGGCTTCTAGTGGACAGACCAGGCCGAGCTCTGGTTTAGATCCATGGGATCACTTTTGATCACAGTGGGCTGCAGCTGAGAAAATCTCAGTGGGTCACACCAGGAATCATAGTGGGCTGCAGCTGAGATAATCTTAGTGGGTCGCACCAGGAATCGCAGAGGGCCGCACCTGAGATAAGTCTTAATGGGCTGCACCGTAGATCATTGTGGGCCGCACCTGAGTTTGGAGCCTAGTGGGCCACCCACATTCAGGCAATGGACCTCACCTTAAATATAAGGCCCCACCTTAAATCTGGTGGGCCACGTTCCAGCTAGCCCAGTGGGCCACGTCCCACTCAGACGTTGCTGGGCCACGCCCTGTTCAGTAGACCCATCTCGGCCCTATGTCGCAGCTGGGCTAAGTCAGGCCCAATTTGGACCTCAGAGATGGGTAACCTCATGCCCAAATTAGGCCTTGTATAAATGCAGAATCTGGTGGGCCTGTTCTGGCCCAAATTCTTTTGATTGTCGGGCCCATACGAACCCCCCACACAATATCAATTATCTAAGACCCTGGGAATATGTGACTAATACAAACTATACTCTAGGAGATTATTGGCGTAACTTGGAGCCATTAGATACTCACGAGAATTTCATATCGAAGTCAGGATCATAACTCTTCCAGGTGATGATTTTCTTCCCCTTGAGCTTTCCATCTCTAAACTAGATTAAGGATTGACCTTTATAACAATTGTAAATGATATCATAGGAGTGGATAATCATTCAACTTGTTCCTTTGGAGTACATTCTCTTTTTCCTTGTTTAACTATTAATTAACTATGGTTCATGTATTTTAGAAATAATCAAATCCTTGATTTAGTTCACCACATGTCATAGGGCCGACCATTTGAATTGTTTACTCCACCATATGTTCTTGGAATTCGTTAAATTTTTGATTAGTTTAACTTGAAAGCATGAGTTGGATTCACTAAAATATTCAATTGTTTACTTGAGATACATGCATTGGAGTTTGATAAGTTAGGAATATGTAATTCTTGAACTGGTTGCATACACGAGTCCTACTTCAAATATCAAAGTATGCCTAAATCTTCATAAGATTGTATTGTTTGTAAGTCATACATTATTTGAAACCTCTCTATGGAACCTCTTATTTTAAGAGAGTCCGAGCTTAGGGTGTAACGGAATGAATTGTGATGAAAATAGACCCTAAACACGAAGGTTATGATTAAATGAAAATTGAGTTATGGGGCTTACCACCTATGGAGTAATTCCACCTACCTAACCATGGAATGAACCTTGCAACATTTAGTCTCTTCACTATTTACTCGTATTGATCCACACATACTGTCTCATTTTAGTCGCTGTGTTTAATGATTTTGATACTTCATTCCTAGTCGGCATATGGTGGTAGTTCCCTTTGTATTGAGAATTGATTGGCCACGTATTAATGGGTTCTATACACACCCTAAGGCGGTAGCCTCATGAGCCGTGGATGTTGGTATGTGACCTATGCCTGATCTGTCGGCCTACGCAAGTGATAAGCCCACGTAGTGACCTTGAGCTTATTGAAATTGACTTATTATAACTGGACTAATAATGGCTCGGCTAATCATGCATACATGGCATAAACCAACATCTATCGCTATCGTACCTAATGTATGTATTTTGTCCGACTGGATGAGTTTTCCCAGGTCGATGATTGCATGGGGGACGAGCCCAATGTCTGCACGGATGAGCATCCCCAGGGCAATGATTACATTAACGTATCCATGAACATAAAAGACTGCATTTACTATGTTTTGGGTTACTTAGATGTTTTATGCTATTTCTTGCCTAGGGCGGCGGTGTGTAGTCTTAAGGGGAGATCACATTGAGCTGGCCACTCATTCATCAATTTTCAATTGTACAGAGGATATAGGGGCTGATGGATTCGTAGTGGATCGGGAGGCGACTGTAGTCGAGGAGGAGCCTTATGATGAAGAGTTGTACTAGGAGGCAACTGCATATTATGGCCTCAACCAGTAGATTTCATTTATGATAGTTTGTTTGAAATTATTACATTTGAGGATTTTGTATTTGGCCTCCAGCTGAGTGGGTCAGGATATTGTTTTCCGTTTTGATCATATTTATGCTATGGTTGTTTTCTATTACTTGCACTTTGATTTTCATTGATTACCATTATTATTCAGCTAACTCCCGTGTCTTTGGGATACGAGTCGTGTACTCAAGTTCTGAAAACCGGGACGTTACAATGAAGGTGGGTTAACACAAGAGTGAAACCACAAAAGTAAACTATCTTAGAACAAATGGAAAGCAAACTACCCTAAAGGTGTAAAGCCAACTATCCTAGAAGGACAAAAAGCAAACTACCCTAGTCCTATGAAAGCAGTAAACCTACCTATACCTCCACCAGACTTGGAGATCAATCCTGGTAAATAGGATCATTCAAAGACATGGACATGTCATCTAAATCAAATTTTTCAACAAATGGCTTTAATCGATGTCCATTTACTTTAAACTCATTGCAAATGTCTGAATTCTGAATCTTGAAAGCCCCATGAGGATAAACATTGATAATGGTAAAAGGGTCGGTCCAATGAGATCGAAGCTTACCTGAAAAGAGATGTAACCGAGAATTATATAAAAGGACTTTCTAACCTAGCGTGAATGATTTTCACAGAATGTGTTGGTCATGAAATGCCTTCATCCTGTCTTTGTAAATTCTTGAGTTCTCGTATGCATTGTTCCGGATTTCTTTAAGTTCATTTAATTGAAGTTTGTGTAGCGAGACTATCCAAATTGAAGTTAGAATTTTATTGCCTAGTAGGCTCTATGTTCCAACTCTATAGGTAAGTGGCAAGCCTTCCCCATAGATACGTCTAAAGGGAGACATTCCAATAAGGGTTTTAAATGCAGTACGGTAAGCCCATAGAGCATCAGTCAATCAGATTAACCAATCCTTTTGATCAGGGTTAACCATTTTCTCCAAAATATGTTTAATTTACCTATTGGATATCTCAGCTTGCCTAGTTGTTTGTGGATGGTATGTAGTACTCACCTTATAAGAAATACTATATTTCTTCATTAAATTCTCGAATGGTCTATTGTAAAAATGTGAGCCCCCTTCACTAATGATATCTCGAGGCGTTCCAAATTGAGAAAGGATGTTTTCTTTTAAGAATTTAATGACTGTTCAATGGTCATTGTTCCGACACGGAATCGCTTTGACTCATTTAGTGACATAGTTTACAGTGAGCAAAATGTATAGAATTCCAAAGGATTGGGGGAATGGTCCCATGAAATCGATACCCCAACAATCAAATGCTTCTATGATAAGGTGGGTTCAAGGGTATCATATTTCGAGGGGACAATACTCCCAATTTCTAACAACACTCACAAGCCTTGCAACTCATGAGTGTCTCTGAACATAGTGGGCCAATAGAAGCCACACTGCAGAATCTTAGCCGTGTTCTTTTTAACAGAAAAGTGAACACCACAGGCCTTTGAGTGACAAAAGGAGATGACACTCTATTGCTCATCATCTGTCACATATCTCCTTAAGATTTGGTCTAGGCAATATTTAAACAAATGTAAATCATTCTAGAAGAATTTGCGTACCTCGGTGAAAATTTTCTTCTTATCTTGCGCAGTCCAATGTGTCGGCATGAAACTTGTGACAAGATAATTAGAAATATTAGCAAACCAAGGTGACTTTAAACAGTTTTTCATCAGGGAACATATCATTGATATATGTCATCTCAGGAGAATTAGGGAGATCAAGGCGAGAAAGATGGTCAGCCACTAAGTTCTCTACTCCCTTTTTATCTTTTTTTTTCTAAATCAAATTCTTGGACTAGGAGGATCTTTCTTATCAGGTATAATGCCCTGACTTTTCAGGACCCGAGTACACTACATGTTTCTCAAAAACCCGAGTGTTAACTTATAAAGAACCAAATCCCATATAAAATTTCTTTTTTCTTCATTAGAGTTAACAAATAAGCGTAGAATGGACAAGTCAGCATAAAGAAAAATTTGTATTTTATTCATAATGTACAAGAGGTTACCCATAATGACTTATACAAACCAATGTCTTAAAAATTAACAAGCACAGGATTTACATGATTTAATACATAAAAATTAATAGAAGGCATATAAATATGAGCCGTAAGACCGTGCAGCTCCTCTTAGTAATAGAGTCGTGCATCCGTGGAACTTGTGCCTAGTTTTCATCAATCTGAACCTGAAAATCACTTAAGCCACCTGTGCTACCTATACAGTTATATATTAGATGGATAAGTGGCCAATTCAGTGTGAATTTCTCTCAAGATTACACACCGCCGCATTAGGTAAGCATAGTTATAAAACAAAGCATACAAAATAATACATGATGCAAGTCTTATTAGATGCATGGATGTGTGAATGCAATCATCGCCTCGGGGATGCTCATCCGTGCAGACAGTGGACTCGTCACCCACGCAATCATTGACCTGGGAAAATCATCCAGTCAGATAAATACATACATCACATACGATAGTAATAAATGTTGGTTTATGCCATGTATGCATGCTTAGCCAAACAATTATTAGTCCAGATACAATTAGCCAATTTAATTATACTCAAGGTCAATATGGGGGCTTGTCACTAGTGAGGCGTCCCATACCATCATCCCCGGCTCATGAGACTACTGTCTTAGGATATTTTATAGAAACTTATTAACTAGTGGTCAATCATATTACGGTATATGGGGCTTACCATCGCATGGTTTCACAGTATAAAACATTAAACCCATATAAGAAAAATATCAAAACAAAGTCACGTAGGGCCAATATCAAAACAAGCCACATAGGGTAAATATCAAAATAAGCCACATAGGTTGGGTATCAAAACTATGAGATAAAAAACCATCCTTGAAAACCACTTAGACACAACAACCCTGGATGGTAGGCCCACATCAATGATCCATTTAGACCACCACTCAATAACCAGTAGATCGAAGGTCCATTACAATCACCATCAATCGAGTTACATCCCAAGTATGAGTGTACATTTAAAAGTGGGGGTTTTCCACTGATGTACCAATCTAAGTTCCTTAAGTAATCCACAAATAATCCATAAGCATGAAATAAGTATGTAGGATAAACATTTAAGCATGTAATATAGCATTTCAATTTCAACAATTAACACGTGATTTTAAAATGAAGATATCAATTATAGATTAAAATAAAAATTATGACTTAAGCTAATGAAAAAATGGAAAGCTCAATGGGAAGAATCATCACCTTATACTTTGAATCGCCAACTGGTGTTGTTAAGAAGCATGTGTATCCTTAGAATTGAATCCTACCATGAGTTGGGAAGTTGTACGTGAGATCAGGTCTCTATAAAGTGTTTATGACTAAAATTAGTATAACTTAGGGTTTTGATTTATTTTTTTTTAGGGTTTTAATGTAACATTAGGATTTTCTTTCTAGGGTTTAGTCTTGAACTTAGATTCTAGGATTTGATTATGGAATTTGAACTCTATTTTATGTGGCCACTAATGATATTATTAATGAGAATAATAAATGAATAAAATTAATCAAATTAGTTGGTTATGAATTTTAAGAATATTAACAATAGCTACTATTATATCGAATTATCTAACAACCCATGAATAATGATACTAATAGTGTCTCATAATCATAAATCAATAGTAGGAGGAACCTATATTGATATCATAGAGAGTAAGCTTTTCGAGGTATACTATTAGGATCATAACTTATGGTTTAGGTTACTTAAATTCACGATTTCATCCACTAATCTGATCTTAGGCTTTGGCTTAGAGTTTGAAATCAAATGCTTAAAATTAATCCAAAATAATATTAGCGGTGGAGTAATGATAAATAATAATTATCGGTTAATACTATCAATATTAATTTAAAATAAATAATCTACTATTGACAACATAATGCTAATTTTTAATAGTAAGTTTCTATAATCACCAACACTAGAAAAATCAACCCACTAATGGTTAACCACAACTAGGAGAGCTTTAGGGATTTACCTAACCTGTGAGCTTGGGCTCGAACTTATGCAAACTGGTCCCAAACTGAGGTTGGGCCTAATCTATGGGGTTTTGGCCCAAGTCAGCAGTTGGGTTCGGCCCAAACCATGGCCCAAGTTGTAGCCCGATCTAGGCCCACTTAGACTGGCTAGGCTGGACCATTCCTGGCCCAACCATGTGACCCATATGTAGCCCATAATCCAGTTGGGCAAGCTGGAACGTGGCCCACCTGTCTAAAGGTGAGGCTCGCCATGACTTGGGGTGTGGATTTATGGTGGCCCATCGAGATATGTGATGCGGCTTGGTGGGGCCTGCTGTAGTCTCAAAAGGGTTTGATTCTTGTTCTGAGCTTAGGCTGATTTCAACCCATATATCTCAGCCCATTACTCAGCCCATATTTCAGTCCTTTCATGGCCTGATCTTGGCCCATACTTTCAACCCATTCGAGGCCTGATCTCAGCCCATTTTTAAGCACATATTATGTAACACCTCGTACTTTCAATTCTCGGGTGTCACCACATAGATTTAAATTAGCTTACATATATGTAGTGAACCACGTAATTTTCCTTACATGTCACTATCCAACGATTCTCAACCTATCCATCTTAACCCTTAGATTTTAGACTATGACAACTCACAACATCATAATAAGATTTGAGATCAATCTGTCTGTTTGACTGTCACAAATTGACCCCGTATTTAAATAATGAAAATCTTATTTTTATAATCTTGAGCGTGATGACATCTCATCATATGCTTATTTAGTACAATCGAACCATATGAAACAAATTTAGGGATCAAAATCATAAGATCCACCATTCATAAGTCTACAACGTCCCATAGGAAGATCCATCCTATCCAACTCCTAAATTACACCTAAACATTCATTAGGACCCCTAGAGTTATTGAAAATTAAATATTAGTCATTCCAATCGTTGGATCGTTTAAACCATGAGATAATGGTCCTAACTCCTAATGCCTATAGTGTGGCCCACAACATGAATTATATATATGTGTGTGTGTGTGTGTGTGTGTGTGTGTGTGTGTGTGTGTGTGTGCATGTGTGCGCGCGTGTGCATACAATAATAATAATAATAATATGAAGTGATATAAATACATATATACACATAACAAAACAAATGAAATAAAATAAAATTATTATTATTATGTGGGTAGTAACAAGTCTTGAAGATGTAGACAACCCATAGGGCCACTTTAACTATTGATGTTCGATTTGGGGTAAATTTGAACACCAGAACAATTATAACCATCCATTAAAGGTCAAGATCTGGTTGGCATGGCCCACCTAAGCTTTGTATTAACCTCAGCTCCGGTCAGATGGTCTAAATGGGCCCACAAAGGACCATGGACAGAGTAGATCTCTCATAAAACTTGTAATGGACCCCACACTGAGGTGCATGTGCACCTCAACCAATGTGCAGGACATGCACCAAACTACCAGGAGCAGTTAAAGCTCCACTGACCCGAAATGTCTAAAAATAAGTGGGTTTCCTGCCAACAACGCGTTTGAAAAATGCCATCCATGATTTTTGATGCGTGGGCCACCACGATGATTCATGGGGTGATCCGAATCGCCCATCTTGTGCGCAGCTATGTCTTGACCAAAACCCAACCTCTTCCGCACATGAAAACATGTGTGTGTGTGCACGGTTCTTGACATAATCAGCCCCTACTAACACTTGTTTCCAAAAATGAAAACTTCATTCCTCTCTCCCCACGCCAGCTTAGTGATCCGCGTAATGGGCATTTAGCACGATCTCGGTCATCCGTCTAGGCATCTATCTGCGTCATTCTCCTATTGCAAAAAATGGGCAGGCCACCGCTTGCACCACGAAAAGTAAAGGGAAACACTTCCATTTTGGGAAGGCGTCTCTGGCACGATCCGAGCCTTCCGCTCAAGCCCTGAAAGCCATCCTAACCACCCACATTAGGGCAACAATGACTTCCTGAAGTTTTCGTCAGTCCGCGCGAGAAAAGAGCTGCAACGGATTTTCTCATAAGACAATGCACTTGAACGAAATGTAAGTTGAAAAGTGGAACCCACATTGATCGTGGGTCCCATCAAGCTCGTCCAAACTGTATAGATCACCGTGATAAGTCCAAGGTAGAAAATTACCATTAGAGACAACATCATTTTCCCCGTTAAATGGAAGAACCCACCATCATGACATGGACCCCATTTTTAGATCAGACTTGCTTTTCTGGTGGGCCTTAGGTATGGAAATCCATCGCTCATAACGGATCAAACCATGCACGCAGGAGGACGTGAGTAGGATTGCACAAATCCCAACCGTTCGCTGTAACAGTTAGGGCGACCCTACACCTACAAAAAATGGCTCCATTCTTCAGGATCCTCACTGCCATTTCAGGAAATAAAGTAGAGAGAGAAGGGAAAGAGAAGGTGGGAACTGTGCCTGAACCCATCAAGTAACAACTGCATCTAGTTAGAGTCGTGTTCGGCAAAATGAGGCCCAAAGCCAGCCTTTACCATGGCCGCATCTTAGGCCGATGTTAGTTGAGTTATGGACCAAGGACAGCTTACATCATGGCTATGCTTGGGACCGAATGTCCATAGGAAGAACAACCCCGATCGACCCATGTTAGGAGCTGAAGATAGCTCTCAAACAAGGCTTGGACGTGGGATTAATACTGGGCAAGCAATGACTGTATTTTTGGGCTAAAACCATGTCAAACGATGGCTATGTTTTGGGCTAAAGTTAGACTAAATAACAACTCTATTTTGGGATTAGAACCGGGCCAAACAATGGCCTTATTTGGGGCTAGAAGCGGACTGAAATAGGACCTCATTAGGCTTGGATTTGGGATACAGAATTCCTTATCTGGGCCCTAGATTGGTGATGAAAAATGCTCTCAGCTAGGCCACGATTATGACTGATAACTGGCCTCAAATACGCCTAATTCATGGCCTCAGCTAGCCTCCAAATCTAAGTGTAACATCCTGAAAATCGGGGGTCGGGTAGAAAGCCAACTCCCGAGTTCCAGAACGTCACTTATGCAACATAGATAATGATAAATGCATGTTGTCTGTAGAATGACATTAAACAAGATTGAGACTAAGCCAAAACAGTATATCATACTCCAGAGATAGTTAAATTAGCAAGCGGAAGACTGATAAATACATAAAATATATAATTTATTGTAAGTCTTCAGAGTGTGAACATGTTACCAAGTTAATTAAATACATGTATACTCCAAAAATGGAAAGAAAAGAATATACATGAGTGCTCCAAAAATATAAAATGACAAGTGTCAAGGCGTCTAATCAACCTCCCTATAATCCCATCGATCGGAACACGGAGGAGAAGTCCTCCTCATCATCATACAAGTCCAGCTCCGCTCCACAAGTAGTACCAGCATCTGAAACTATAATAGGGACTGGTGGGTGTCTGAAAACACCGTCCTGTAACGTGAGAGTGAGTGATCAACTCAGTGGAATAATAGAGCAAAGATTAGCATATTATCAAATCAATCACGCGTTAATAGTAAAGAAAACAATCAAACATTCCTAGATACTGTTGTTAATGCATGCATGAAATGACATGATGGATGCCCTTACCAACGTTCTCCCTCATGCGGCACCATCTGCGTCCGCGACATGCTTTCTTCCCGCAGTGCTCCACATCTTCCAGGCACATGCAATGCGATATGGATAATGATTACCAAGTTGTTATTAATCCTTTTCATACAGCAGGATTGGGAAACTAGGGTACCTTCCTTATATCAATCCCAACACAGATCCTGTCTAGGGTCATCACTCCTAGTAATCTCATACGATGTTATATTTATAGGTCGCTGCAAGGGCTGACAGGGCTGTTGCACGCACTCGTTGCTCCTCTCCCCCATCACCTTATCAATACAGGCCTATTTATATCCTTAAGACTACATCAGGACTCGTCGCCCCCATGCGGTGTCAAGATAAACTCAAGGTCACTACAAAGGGCTCGTCACTAATCAGTGTAGGCTGACAGCAAGAATATAGTGTCCCATACCACCATAATCTGCTCAGAGTAGGGTGCTCACTGGTCACTACGGGGAGGTTTGTGGCCCCAGCATGGGCCGACAGCTCGACCACGGTATCCCATACCACCATGCTCGGCTCATGAGTCTTTATAGATCAAGGTACCATGGCTGACAGGGTTTTCAATGGTAAGTTCAGTACCCTAGGTTCAAGCAGTTATGACTCATACATGGTGAACATACAATGGCCAGTCGAGTTACTTGACGAGCTCGACTAGTACGAGCGCATCTCAAGCTGAGCGACATGAAGTGCATGAAACACTTCGTGTGGCCTAACCACTGCCGTCAACTCCAAACACGACTCGCGTTCATCGACGCGTCCTCCATGGTAGATAGAAGCCGACCACGAATTCAATCCATTACCGACTGCCTGGATTAAAACATAGCCACAAACATTTATAATCCATACTAGTGATCATATGAGAGTAATGGAATTGAAGTTCAACAACACAAGCATGTTAACACATGTTATAGCATACAAAGTAAGCAAATCACCCAACACATGTATTCCATATATATAAGGAAATCAATTCATATAGCAAACATGTAAGAAATCATGTACAACATCATATGGATTGAGAATTCATTCTCAAAACTAATTTACAACACCATTTACTCAATACATACTAATACAAACATTTATACAAACCCTTAGTCTACACACTTTAGTCTACATAGCGTATGTCAATCCAAAGCACGCATTAGGGCGAATCTCTTCGCCAAACAGATTATACACACATATATAATATCATAACATGATAAATCTAGATGTCAAGCATTTCAACAAAATACGGATGTATACAGTATTTTCTATAATACCTAAAATACCCTAAATCTCATATTTACCGTACGTTTACGAAACGGAAAACGGACAGCATGTTCTACATGTCAAACGGCATGCTCGTCGATAATCTACTATTAAACGACATTGAAAGCTTTGAAATCAGTCAATCAAAGCGTCTAAACCTCACCTTTTGCCTTAAACGTGTATCATTTCAAATAGAACGTCTACGCTTCATCAACAGCGTAAAGGTGACCTAATGCACAGGATACATAAGATACTTCGCTATTTGAATCAAAAGAATCCCAAAAACAGCAAGTAGGTAGGGTTTTTCTTACCTAGGAGTGCGTTAAAATCACCAGAAAAGTCATTGGAGTGTGGTGCTTTGGCACGTGCTAAAGCTGCAGCAAGTGGCGGGAATTCTCTCCCACCACTCTCTCACAATCTCACTTTCTCTCTCTTTCAATCTAAGGTTTCTAGTAAATTTGGATGGGAGAGGTATGTGAGGGTTTAAGGCCCTTATATAGCCTAAATTCTAACCTAAATAGACTTGTGAACAAAGTATACTTAAGTTATAACCAAATTGGGGCTGTTCCGATCCAAAAGAGTATTTCGGGAGGTCCCCTAGCCGAACGCGGTCGGACTTAAGATCATGGTCACTGGATGTTGTCCACACCCAATTTTCAGTCCGGTAGAGTTCGCAGATCGCACGTGGCGGTCCAGTTTCAGTTCAGCGGTCATCGTGCATTAATCAGGTCTACAAGTCTCGTGATATGAAAGAGAAATTTTTTCTGATCCGAGGGTAAAATTTAGCTAAATTCTGACGGTCATAACGCTTAATAATAACGCGCAAAGTCACGTGCCAGATTTGAATTAAAATATCCAAATCTTTCCCCTTTCTCACTCTCTTTACTCCAAGCTCAATGAAATAGCCTCATAGCGTCGGTTGGCTTTGATTTTTGAAACAATTGTCAAGTCCAACATGGTGGTCACAATGGTCTAAGATTGTAGATATCAGACTTTCGACGCGTGGTCTAAATCCAATACAAAGTTTCAGAAGGTTCCACAGAGCAAACGAGTTTAGAGTTTAATCATAGGTTTCAGGGTATTATAGCGTCATTAATTCTACAAGTTTTGGGTCTTGCAGAACATATTTAAAGTGTTCAGGGACAATTTCACAGCTACTCTAGCGTAGCGCTAGCTAATTTACGCTTAATTTCTAAAGAATTTGGTTCTAAATGATTTCTTTGGCTCTGAAATTGATTCCTAAGAGTGATGTGGTTGACCCATTGCCTAAAGACGTCTAATCCCAGGTTGGAAAAAATTTAGGGTGTTACACTGAGCCTTTCATCAAGATAAAAAAATGGGCCTCAAGGGGTAGCTGAGGGCAGGCCTTATCTGGGTCCTGCAACGGCTGGAATCAGCCCTCAGTTGTGTTTTGGTTTGGACTGAGGGCAGGTCTCCAACCTGCATTAAAACTCGTCCAAAGACTGGGACAAAACCAACCTTTAAGTGAGTCGTGGGTTGGGCTCAAACCAAGGCTCCAAATGAGCCACGAGCTAGGCTCAAAGATGGCGCCATGAGAGGAGTGGAACCAGACCTCCTTTGGGCCAAGCAATCCATGTCCTGGCCTAGGACAGGTAACACATGGTGGGCCTAGGCTCAGCCACACACACACCACTATGGGCCTCACCTTAGATTCTCGATGGGCCACACCTGAGTTGCAGCTCAGTGGGCCGCACCACTCAAGGGTGGCGGGCCCTGTGCTCTTTAGTAGGTTGGGTCGCCCCACATAACTATGGGCCTCACCTTAAATCTCTATGGGCCTTACTTAAGGACTGATGTGGGCCCAAAACTTTTATAGCCACATTTTAGCCTAGCCCAACAATGTCTAAGGCCATTGGAACAGACTTGTGGAGGGGACAATAATGGGTTACCCAGCCTCAATTCTAAACTTGATATGGGACCCCAATGGATGGGCTAAGGTAAGGCCTAGCTTGACCCTCGATTAGGAATGATTTTAGGCCCAAAGCTAAGCCACTGGTTGGACCAAAACCTGGTAGGCCTGTTCACCCTAATGCTGGCCCCAAATAACCTCATTTATAGGGCCCTTCAAACCCACACTAGACCCATTTTTATGCATTATTGCCATTGTTATTAGGATTATTAATATTAGCAAAGGTTAGCCATTAGTGGATCGTTATGCTAAACTAGTTATTATAAATAAATTACAATTTTTAAATAGTAGTATCCTGTTTATTGTTCTTAAATATTCATTTTGGATGGTCATTGGTGTCACCATAATGACTACCTTGCTACATTGACTAATATTAATTATAACGCTAATATTAACAAGTATTCTCTAATTATTAGATTAACATTGTTACCATTTCCTATGTTAATAGGAATGTTAAATATTAGGACGCATGACCATTAGTAAATTATCTATTCTAGTAATAGTTATTATATAAAATAAATTACCATGATATCATTATGAGATGCTAATGCATTGTCTAAATCATAAATAGTATATCATAATATTAATTATCATCTAATAAGTATTAACTAATCTTAACTATAATACTAATATTAATAAATATTTTATAACTATTAAATTAGCATTTATAAACTATTACACATTAATTAAAATTCGAACCCTAAAGTTAAGGCTACAACTAAGCTCTAAGATAAAACCCTAAAACCTAAAAGTAATCCAAACCCTAGGTCATATAAATCTTGACCATAGACACTCGGTAGAACATTGATCTCATGTATAACTTCACAATCCATGGTAGGACTCAACTCTGAGGGTGTATGTGCTTCCTAGCAATGTCAGTTAGCGATTCGAGTATAAGGTGATAATTCTTCCCCTTGAGCTTTCCATTTTCCCATTAGCTTAAGTTATAATTTTTATTTTAATTTATAATTGATATCTCCATTTCATAGTCACATGTGTTAATTTTTGAAATTGAATTATTATATTAAATGCTTAAATGTTTATCCTGCATATTTATTTCATGCCTGCAGACTATTTGTGGATTGCTTGTGAAATTTAAACTGGTATGTTAGTGGGAAACCCCCACTTATAAATGTACACCCATACTTGGGATGTAATTCGATCGACAGTGATTGCAATGAACCTTTGATCTAGTGGCTATTGAGTGGTGGTTTAAATGGATCATTGATGTGGGCCTACCATCCAGGGTTGTTGTGTCCAATGATTTTCAAGGATGGTCTTTTATCACATGGTTCTGATACTCGGCCTATGTGGCCTACTTTTATATCGCCATATGTGGCTTTGTTCTAGAATTTTCTCTATATGGGTTGGATGTTTTATACTGTACAACCATGCGATGGTAAGCCCCATATTGTAATATGATTGGCCACTAGTCAACGGAGTACTATTAAACATCTTAAGGTGGTAGTTTCATGAGCCGGGGATGGTGGTAATGGACCTATGCTCGATTTGTAGGCCTACGATGGGCCATGTGCTCCTCGTAGTGACTGTGAGTTTATTTAAATTGGTTGATTGAAATTGGACTAATAATGCGTTGGCTAATCATGTATTCATGGCATATTACGATGACTTGGATCATTATGCCCCGTGATTACGTTGAATGTTGCGCTAGACCAGTCATTCGATTTATGATGATGACTTGGATCATTATGCCCCACGATTACGCTGAATGTTGCACTAATGACTAGTCATATGCCCGTCCGAATGTTTTACCTAGGGCACAGACTGTCTGGATGTTTTACCTGGGTTGATGATTGCATGGGTGACGACCCTAATGTCCGTCTGGATGTTTTACCCGGGACAATGATTGCATTCACGCATCCATGCATATAATAAGACTACATTTACTCCATTTTGTTTGTCCAGATGTTTGATACTATCTCTTATCTAATCTGGTGGTGTGTAATCTTGAGAAAAATTCACATTGAGTTGACCACTCATCTATCAAATATACAACCGTATGGTAGTACAGGTGTCTTTAGTGAAATTCATGTTCAGACTTGATGTTTGCCTGAAGGAGTTGCGTGATCTTACGACTTATATTTATATGCTTTCCGTTATTCTTCGTGTATCAAATTTTTGTAAATCATGTGCTTGTTAAATTCAGAAACATTAGTTTATATAAGTCATTATGAGCAGCTTCTTGTATATTTGAATAATATTGAAAATTTTCTTTATGTCAATTTGTCCATACTATGCTCATCTGCTTACTCTGATAAAAGAAAAAAAAAATGTATACTGGACTTTGACCATCCTTTAAGGTTAACACTCGAGTTTTGGGGAAACGAGTCGTATACTCAGGTCCTAAAAAGTCGAGGCATTACATATTATGACTGAGTTTGGGCTCAAATCGTAGTTCGACAAAACCCATATCTCAACTGAGTAATTTTCTCAACTCAGGAGCACTAACACCCGATAACTCATTTTAAAATTAAATTCAACCAGTGCTGAGCTTAAACCATACTTGATCAACTTCTTGGAGTGTCTTGAAAACATGCCCACCCGACAATCGACTCGGTAGAACTCGATAAATCACTGAGCTAACTTGATCCGACTTGGCAGACCTCATCTCACTTATCTCCTCTCTCTCTCTCTCTACCTGATTCTTCTCCTTCTTTTCCATCTGTTGAAAGCCAGCAATAACAACTGGATGTCTAGCCTGACTCGGTCTAATCTCGACTCGGTTCGAGTCAGCAGCTTGGTGGATTGATCAACAATGTGGTGTGGCTGCATCACTCTAACTTTCTCTCCTCCTCCCTTTTCATCTGAAAAAGCCTGTACTCGGTCCAGCAATACCCCTGGAGGACCGAGTTCGTGTTAATCCAGTGTGGCATGAAGCCGAGCGTCAACCACTCTGCACGCCTTCTCGTCTCCCTCATTCCCACTCCCTTTTCATCATTTCTCATCCCTGCTGCTCACAGCTTCCTTTCTTCCTTCCTCATTTCTTTTAATCTTTCATTTTCTACAGGTTCAGCGGGACTATTGGAGAGTTAGATCCGTCCCCACTTGAATCGAACTTAGTGAGATTAGGCTGAGGAAGATGATCAGCCATTAATGGCAGATCCTGACTGGATCGATATTCCTCCAATACAAAGTTTCTGGAGGGCTCAAACGTGACCTAAGAAGCTTGGAGAAGAGGGAAAAATGGGGTTCCATGGGGGTTTAGGTGGTGGTTTGAAGAAAGGAAGGAACGATCGGGTTTAGTTTTGTTGGGGGAGAAAAACCCTAATCCACAGCTAGAATGGAGGGCTAGGATAGGTTTGGATGGACGTCCGAGATGAGAGGAATTCTCTTCACTCGGATTTCCAAGATGGCATGGAAAAAGAAACAAAAACTTTCTATTTTTAGGAGGTGTTGTTTTTTTGAGGTATGCTTGCAGTGAGATTTTTGTGCAATCGTACGTGCTGGATCGTGTGAAATTTGTAGGTTTTGGTCACATGTGGGACCTCTACCGAATGGACGGTTCAAATCATCAACAGGAATGATCATGATGGGCCACAGATCCACCTAAACAATGACAGTCCATTTGAAATGGACATTGGTAGAAGCAGAAATAAAAGAAGGAGCTTTCCTTCTTTAGAAATCTCAGTCACACCTGGTCTAACTGTGCAGTGTCATCCAATGCACCGCGGGTACACTGCCCTCACTGTACACATGCACTAATGTGGGGTCCATCATGATGCTCGTGAGAAATCCACTTCATCCATGATGCTTGATGGGACTACATGGGTCCCTTGACCAAGGATAAAGCATTTCTAAGTCTTAGGTGGTCCTTATTTGATTATTTACATTCCATATGGTGATGCCCGTCCATTCAACAGTCGAATTATGTCCACCTTTGGTCATTAGTGATCCTGGGGACACCCTACCAGGTTTAGAGGGAGCATGATGATTCACTTGCTTGTTTAGAATGTGATTAACTCCTATCATGGGTCCTTGTGTTTGGTTGATGGCCACCGACAATCCAACGGTCAATTTTAAAATTTGTGGGGCCTGCCGCAATGTGTTTCCCAAATCCACTTTGTCCCTCTTATTCTACTCATTCCAATAGACCCTCAGACGAGTGATGAGGTAGATCTGATGCTCAAGTGGCCCATCCTATTTAGCTTAAGTTGTATTTACCGATTCACCTTGACCCAGCGGTCGGATTAATCCCAATCTGAACTTCAATGGTCTTAAAAATTGTTCAGATGATTGGGACCACTTATTTATGGATTTACAATATTGAGTGTCACGATTTTGACATCTTTACTGACATAAATTACTATTATTTTACGTTACACTTGAAGGGCTTATTCTTAAACAAATCTATCCTTATGGTTGGTCAACTAGTATAATTCAAGCATCTACTCCTTAGCTTACTTTAGTTGTTATATGGGCTACATAACGTGAGTGTCTAATTACTATTTGTTTTGACATCCTGCCAATCCAACCAATCTATTGGTTGGATTGACTCATACTTAACTACTAATAACCTTAAGGGCCCTAGAAAGCATTTAGGTGCGATTTGAGGTTGGATATGAAATCAGCTGATATGATTTGTGTTTTGAAGGGTGGAACGTCTAACAGGACGTAGTAGCCCGATGAACAGTGGATCTTGTGATTTTGATTCTTAAATCTATTTTATCTGATTTAATTGTACTAAATAGGCATATTATAAAATATCATCACTATCAAGATTCTAAAGATAGGCTTTTCATTCATTCAAGTCTAGGGTTAACTTAATCATGTTGTGATAGTTAAATGGATAGATTGATCTCAAATCTTATGATGGTGTTGTGAGTTATCATAGTCCAAGATTAAAGGGTTAAGATGGATAGATTGAGAGTCAATGGATGGTGACATGTAAGGTAAACAACGTGTGTTTCCACATACATGTAAACTAATTTAGATGCACGTGGTGACACCCGAGTATCGAAAGTGCGGGGTGTTACATTAGGCAGGGCTTAGTATCATGCTTAGAAAGAAGATACTTGAGCGCCGCATGATCTATGTAAATGATGATCTTGGATTCGATCAAGTAGGACCTAAATTTGTCCAAAGTGAACACTATGGCCAAGAGTTCCTTTTCCGTAGTCAAGTAGTTCACTTAGGCAGGATTTAAAGTTCTACTTACATAATGTATAACATATGGTTTCTTTTCTTTTCTCTGGCCTAAAATTGCCCCAAAATCATAGTCAGACGCATCGCACATAAGTTCAAAAGAAGGGCTCCAGTCGGGTGGCTGCATGATAGGTGCAGTGGTCAACATGCCTTTAAGCTTAGTAAAAGCTTCCTAGCATTGCTCAGTCCACTCGCATGGTGTATCCTTTTGAAGTAGATTATATAGAGGATGAGAGAGGAGACTAAAGTCCTTTATGAATCGTTTATAAAAACTAGTGTCCTAAGAAGGATCGCACGTCTCGTATGTTCTTAGGTGGAGGTAGGATAGAGATAAGATCGATTTTAGCCTTATCTACCTCGATTGCTTTGGATAAAATGATACGTCTAAGGAAAATTTCCTTATGAACCATGAAATAATACTTCTCCCAATTGAGTACTAAATTCTTTTTTTCACATCTTTTCAGTACACATTTAGGATTCTTTAAGAAATTACTGAAAGATGGACGGAAGACAGAGAAATCATCCATAAAGACCTCTAGATATTGCCCCACCATGTCAGAAAAAATATTCATCATACATCGCTGAAAAGTGGTAGGAGCATTAGATAGTCTAAATGACATCATTCGGTAAACAAAGGTGCCGTAGGGACATGTAAATGTCATCTCTTCCGGATCTTCAAGGGCTATCTTTATCTGGTTGTAGCCCGAATACTCATCAAGGAAATAGTAATAGGAATGGCCAGCTAGCCTTTTCAAGATTTGATCAATGAAGGGCAAAGAAAAGTGGTCATTCCTTGTGACAGTATTCAACTTTCTGTAGTCAATGCACATTCTCCACCTAGTAGTAACTCTAGTTGGCACGAGTTCATTATCGACATTAGTTACGATCGTGATTCTAGACTTCTTGGGAATCACTTGAGTTGGATTCACCCATTGACTATCAGATATAGGGTATATGATACCCACATCCAATAGTTTATTAACCTCGGCCTTAACTACTTTCTTCATGTTTGGATTTAGTCTACGTTGTGATTGCCAAGAGGACTTTGCATTATCCTTGAGATAAATACAGTGAGTACAAACTGAAGGGTCAATTCCCTTAAGGTGAGTAATTATCCATCCAAGGGTTCCCTTATGCTAAATGAGAGTAGATATGAGCATACTCTCATGTTCTTGCTCAAGGTGGGAAGAAATCACCACCAGATATGTCTCATCTTAACCTAAATAAATATATTTCAAATCAGAGAGCAAAGGTTTTAGGTCAAGTTTCAGTGGCTTGAGGTTAGACAGTAGATGCACTTCATCAGTTTGGGGCAACTCTTCAAATTATGGCCTCCACTGGTTAACTTCAAGTACCAGTGGGGTATCTAGCATAGAACACATCTCCTTAATCATATCATCATTAAAATCATGGGAGTGGGCCAAGCATGTCTTTAAAGGGTTAGAGGATAAGGTCATAGGCGATCTGTATTCCATGAAACAGTCGATCATGTTAATGTCGTGGAAATCATCATCATCCTCTAATCGTCTTCTTGTGTTGAAAAAGATGTTTAACTCTAATGTTATATTCTCGAAAGACATGCTCATGACACCATTCCTGCAATTGATGATTGTGTTTGAAGTGACAAGGAATGGGCGACCAAGAATGATAGGAATCTGAGTGCTCATGTTACAAATGGGTTCAATATCCAGGATGATAAAATCTACGGGGTAGTAGAATCTGTTAACTTGGACTAACACATCCTCAATTATTCTTCTCGGTACACGAACAGAATGATAAGCAAGTTGTAATGTGGTTAGGGTGGGTTTTAATTCACCTAAACCTAACTGTTTGTACACTAAGTAGGGAATCAGATTTATGCTCGCTCCTAAATCAAGAAGTGCATGCTCAATTCAATAGTTCCCGATTACACAAGGTATGGTTAGGTTATGGGGATCTTTGAATTTTTGTGGCACATCTTGATTTAGGATTACACTCACTTTCTCAGTCAAGAAGATTTTCTTTTAAATATTTTGTCGTCTTTTAGTCGTACACAAGTCTTTTAGAAATTTGGCATATGAAGGTATTTATTTTACAGCATCAAGTAGAAGAATATTGACCTTCACTTGTTTTAACACCTCTATAATATCCTGAGATTTAAAAAGAGGTTTGGTGCAACCAACCATTGGGGAAATGGAGCAACCAGCTTCCTTTGAGATCCGGTTCTAATTCTTAAGAGCATGTCTCGATCCATCATCTTTATCCTCTTCCGGTTCCTTAGACATTTTAGCCCTAACCGGAATGGTTTTGTCAATGGTCTTCCCACTCTTAAGAGTGGTGATTGATTTAGCTTGCTCCATCTGATTTGAACAGCTTGGATCACTTATCTTATATTGGGGTTTAAGATTAGGGAGAGGTTGAGCAGGAAACATCCCCTTCTTCTATAATTGTCATATGTGAATCTATCTTTTACATAAATTTTATAAGTTCTCGTATTGCTTGAGTAAGCTCTTGTGTGGAATTTTGAACTAGTTCTTCTTGAGGTTTTCCTTGATTTGGATTTTAATTGAAAAAACCTTAAGGGGTAGCAGTTTTTCCATTCCTCCAACCAAAGTTTAGATGATTTCTCCAACCAGGATTATATGTATTAGAGGTAGGTCCATTGAAAGGTCTTTGGTAATTGTTCATGGCATTAGATTGCTCATTTAACACCTCTTGAAAGGTAGGTATTGTTGGACAATTTTCAGTTGTGTGAACGTTGCAAGCACAAATACCGTAAACAATTTCCTTATCCTTATCCTTCTTTAATTCTATGGCCTCGAGTTTCCTGGTGAGAAAAGTCATTTTAACATTGATATCATCATCCTCTTTCAGGAGATACGTTCCACCCCTCTCCTTAGATTGAGTCGGCCTAGACATGGTGCTTGGTTTTAGGTATGTGTCCCATGATTGTTCATTTTTAGCAAGTCTATCCAAGTAGTCCCACACATCATCGATATTTTTGTTCATGAATTCTCCATTACACATTGTCTCAACCAATTGGCGCATAGAAGATGTCAGGCCATCATAAAAGCAGTGTATAATACGCCATGTTTCAAATCCATATTGTGGGCAGGAACTGACAAGATCCTTGAATTGCTCCTAACATTGGAAGAATGTTTCATCCTCCTTTTAGGTGAAGTTTATGATTGACTTTCTAAGGGTGTTCATTTTATAATGTGAAAAAAAAAATCTTTATAAACTCCCTTATCATGTCATTTCATGTGCCAATAGATTGAGGACATAGTGAATGCAACCACATCTTAGCTTTCTCTTTCAAAGAAAAGGGAAAGAGTTTCAGCCTGACCGTGTCATTAGATACGTTAGGAAAGTATAAAGTGGCTATGATCTCATCAAACTCTTTCAGGTGTAAGTATAGATTTTCTGACTCATGCCCATGAAATTTAGGAAGGAGTTGGATCACCCCTGACTTGATATCATGTGTCCTATATTCTTTGGAAGAACCATGCATGAGGGCGTTCTCACCCCACCAGTTGTAAATAATATCATAAAGTACGAGGCAGGGGTGATTGATACACCTCAGTCTCATCTTGGACTTCCCCAACCCTAGGTTGAGATAGTCCTTCTGGTTAATTGACCAGTTGATTTGCAGAAAATTTCCTGATGGCCCCTTGGTGGTAGGTCTCATCTCTATAAGACCCATATCCTAGTCTATACTATTCCGTTGGCTTCTATGGTCTTTTCAGTTGAATTTCGACAATCCTCGACCCATATCCGATGTTTGAGCATGATCCTAAGCCGGATCTAGCATATCGAAGTCTGCTCGAATCAGAACTTATATCAAGCGACCGCGCCGTCACCACGGTTCCAACGCCGCATTTTGTGAACTTCGAGGGAATCTCTACATCATGTCCCATCAATCAATCAATCACTCATGTCAAGTACAAGTCATACCCAAGTACAAGAAACCCATCTCTCATATTTCCAAAGTCAACTCTCTCTCTCTTTCCACCCATCCCCTTCTTACAACACATCACTCCACCCATCACCCATCACACATCACTCCATCACCTCTTATCAGCCCATCACTTTTCTCTCTCTCCCTCATTTCTCAAAAAAAACCTCTCCTAAGAAAAAATTCCTACATCCAAGCTCCCTCTCTCCCAAACCACAAGTGTGGCCCACCCTCTCATCTCTCATCTACACCATCAAAACCCCATCAACCTCTATCAAAGTTGAAGGCAAGGAGCTTAGGAGCCTAAGGGAGCAAGGATAAGGCCTAGAGGTGGGTGATCCCCCATTAAATTTTAATTTTTAAAGGTCCACTTGTTGTGGGACCCACTTGATGAATGATATGTACAAGGGAGGGCCCAATAGTGGCAGGGTCCCTCCCCCTCGTTCCTCTCTCTCTACCTCTCTCTCCCTCTTTCTATCTTGGATGTGTGGCCCACCATAATGTCAGGGTACATCCAGCCGTCCGTTCAATTTATGGACGCTGGATGCAGCTTGGCTGCTATACCACGCAGTTACTTAGCTGCTACTATTGTAAGTGCTATGATTTCATATCCCTTTGGTTGTCAAATTTTGTGGTGCCAAAACCTATCTATGTCTTGTATTTCTTATGTTTCATGTTTGAGACTTTTTCATTGCTTCAAGACATCGTATTTCAAGACAAGAACTTAAATGAAGAAAGTTTCAAGTCTCGTCATGGATGAAGTGTACAAGAATAAAAGTCTTCAAGTATGCATGCTCAAGATTCTAACAAGTACAAGAATAGAAGAAGACTTTATCAAGTCAAGAAAGGTTCAAGCTCGAGAAGGCCTGCAACAAGATTTATAAATTCTCAAGCTTCACTTAAGGGTCATCTGAGAATACAGACTATCAATGTTCATCTCACTTTCAAGGTTTATTTGACCTTAGATTGACCTTAGGTTGGGCTTTATTGTAGGTCATTCTGGATGCATAATTCATATATTTTAAATATGCTTGTTCGGGCTGTTCTAAGACCAGTCCTAGGGACTTCAAGACCAGTCCTAGCTCTGCTACGACCAGTCTTAAGTTTTTCAGGACTAGTCCTAGGTTGTTGAAGATTTTTAAATTTTTCTGGTTGTCTTACGACCAGTCTTGGACATCATACGACCAGTCCTGTGAGCTGTTCGACTCGTCCTTCAACCGGTCATAGCCCTACGACTCGAACTCCAGCAACTAATCTGGGGGTCTTACGACCAGTCGTAGGTGATGCACGACCAGTTGTAGGTGGCCCACGACCGGTCTTAGGCTACCTAGGGCCAGTCATGAAACAACTAATCATTATCCCGCAAAAATTTTTGAAAATCTTTGAAGCTACGACCAGTCTTAGGGATCCTAAGACCAGCATAGATGGGATTTTTTAGGCTATAAATAGAGCACGAATTCCAGAGTTTTTCAATTCAATTCAAGCAATCTTAAGGCCATACTATGAGATAAGTTCGTGTTTGTTTTAAGTTATTTTTTTCTCATTTAATATTCCTTTAATTAGCTTGTTCATTATTTGATTTTGATCTACATTCCAATCTTATTAGAAAAGGAGAATTTCTGATATTCCTTCTTCTTGGATTCAAAATCAAATAGAACTAGCCCTTTTTTATTTAAGATAAAATCAATTAGACTTAGAACCATTCTTAAAGTGAGTATTGGACTTTGAACGTTGAATCGAACTGCTACTCCAATTGGTTCTACCGGGCTACTTCAAAAGGAGATTCAGGTATTTTACATTTGTGTAATTTACTTTCTTTGGTTTTGTTTAAGATTATCCAGAAAAATCTCATTGTTTTGGTGATCTGAGGAGAGTCAGAAAATTCAGATTGTGTGGGTTTTTGGATTGTGTAAGCCCGAGATAAAAAGACACAATTGTGAAGGTTTTAGGTAAACCTGTGAAACCTATTTTGATAGTGCATGCTAACATCCCCCGTGTGAGGATATTAGGAGTGGAGTAGCATTCTGTGTGGCTGTTGGATAATAGTTGGTGTACACACTGGTGAACCACTATATATCATTGTGTTGTGGATGTGCTTTATTCTTTCATTCCTTTATTCATTCAGTTTTGTGGATTGTATTTGTGGATGAATATTGTAATCTCTATTTCAAGCAAGTTTGAGAATGTTGTAATAACTTAGGATTTATTTCTACAAGTTAATTTGGTTTCCTTGCTTTTTATTTGTCATTGGTTTAGGATACAAAGGACGTTCTAGAAATGAGGTTGTCCTACCTTAAACCTTTAGTTTTTGGTGTAAGGTTGTCCTTAGAACTAATATAGTATCATTCTCTTAATTCTAGGTTTTTGAGATTACTTTTAATTCAGCATTGTGCTTTATTTCTTTTATTATTCCGCTGTTTTAAGTTTCATTTGGCATAGACCTATTCACCCCCCCTCTAGGGCATATAGCTAGGCCCTTTCAAGTGGTATCAAAGGCTAATAGCTCGTGCTTATTGTTTATTTATTGGATTTATTTCCTGAGCTAACGATCTAAATTATATTATGATGTCGAATTTTGATAGCCTATCAGTCACTAGGCCACCACCCTTTAATGGCACAAACTATGCCTATTGGAAAGCTAGGATGAGGATCTTCCTCAAATACTTAGATGAAAGTGTGTGGCTGGCCACAGTGAATGAATGAAACCCTCCTATCACTGAAGTAACTAATGACGATGGTTCAAAATCAATGAAAGTAATGGCTTATCCTCTTTCGACCACACTTCAAAAAAGTGAAAGTAGTGCCAATGCAAAAGCACTAAATGCAGTTACTTGTGCATTATCACCAGATGAATTCAAAAGAATCATCTCTTGTGAAAATGTAAAAAAAGCATGGGATGTATTAGAAATGACACACGAGGGTACATCAATTGTCAAGAAATCTAAAGTCCAACTCCTCACAACTAAATTTGAAGAAATTCATATGGAGGAGAATGAGATGTTTATGGACTTCTACACTAGATTGAATGACGTTGTGAACTCTTTGTGGGGTCTTGGTGATAGAATCCTAGAAAGTAAAGTGTGCGCAAAGATACTACACTTACTTCCGGAACGGTTCAATTCTAAAGTAACCGTGATTCAGGAACTTCGTGATATGGATACCATGAAGGTTGAGGAACTAGTTGGTTCACTACAAACCTACAAGTTGACCTTTAAAGCTCTTAAAGGAAAATCAATTTCTCTCAAATCATCTAAAAATGTTTCACAAGAAAGCACTTCGGACTTAGAAAATTCCGAAGATGATATGGCGCTTTTAGCAAAAAAGTTTTACAAAATTTTCAAAAGCAAGAAAAAGTTGATTTTCAAAAGTTAAATGATAAGAGACGATCTAAACCTAGACTTTGAAAGATAGTAAATGTTACAACTGTCAAGAGTATGGGCACTTAACTAACAAATGTCCTAAAAAGGACAAATAAAAAAGGAAAAGCATGTTGGCTACTTGGGATGAATCGTCTAATTCTGAATCCTCATCTAAATCAGAAGATTCTAAAACCGAGTTGGGCGATGATGTTAAAGCCCTTATGACTCTAGTTAAGATCACTTTTTCAGATAATGATGATATATCTAGTGAAGAAAATCTGAATAGTGATTGAGATAATGAAGATGATCTTCAGGATGCTTATAATGCCCTTTATGAGGAGAGTTGTAAAATTGCTGTCAAGCTTAAGTTACAAAAAGAAAAATTTTCTAAGCTTAAAGAAGATTATGAGTCTCTCGTTTTAGAAAAGTCTCATATTTTTTATTCTTTTGAAAAGACCAATGTGATTTAGATTTCAAAACCTCCAAAATTGAAGATTTGAGATCCGAAAATGAGAAACTCAAAAATGAGGTAGCTTCTCTTCTGAGTTTAAAAGACACTTGGAGATATCCCCAAGGTGATCCTAAATTGGAAAAATTATTGTCCGGATCAAGAAAATGTGGCGATCAATTCGGGTTGGGCTATGATAAGAATACATCTCCTATACAAAAGAATATTGCTCCTAAATTTGTAAAAGGAGAGTCTTCAACCTCAAAAGAAAAGAATAGTTATCAAGGTTTTTCCAAAAATTTAAGGACTTTTTAAAAACCTAAAGGTAGCCATGTCAACTTTGATTTTCAAAACCTAAATCCATTGGCTGAAAAAATAATTGATCTACTCAAGGAGCTATTAAAGTATAACTCTATAGGTTTCTCCTATAACAACAGACAAAAAGACCATTTATACTCCTAAACCCAAAACAGTTCTGAAATGGGTTCCTAAAGTTGCCTGCTTGGTTGCTCACATTGCTTTCAAATCTACAAGTCATTCAAAGTGGTACCTATATAGTGGTTGCTCCAGGCATATGATAGGCGACAAGGTTTTATTCACCGATCTAAACGATATGACTGACGGGTCAGTCACATTTGCTGATGGAAGAAATTGCAAGATCATAGGCCAAGGTACGGTTCAACTTTATAACCTTCCGTTATTTAAGAATATTTTATATGTTGAGGGCTTGAAACACAACCTACTAAGCATTTCTCAGATATGCGATAACAACCATAGTGTGAAGTTTTCTAATCAAGGTTATGAGATACTTAATAAAAAGGGTTCTGTTATATTAACTGGTCGCAGAACTTCTAAAAACTGCTACATCATTAGTGATGCAAGCTCATCTACTCAATCGTGTTACATGGTCCATACCGATGAGACTGAATTATGGCATAAACGCCTTGGACATGTACACTATCGGAACTTATTTAGATTGAGCAAAAGAGAACTAATTAGAGGTTTATCCAAATTGTAAAAAGTAGATAAAATATGTGGTGAATGCCAGTTGGGCAAACAGACTAGGAGCTCTCACAAGAAAGTGAACTCCAATACCACATCTAGACCACTCGAGCTTCTCCACATGGATCTTATTGGACCAACCAGAATGGAGAGTCAAGGAGGTAAAAAATACATCTTGATTATCGTAGATGACTATACCAGATTCACTTGGGTATCGTTCTTAAAAGATAAAACTGAAACCCTGGATGAAGTAAAAAAAGGTCATTAAACGAATCCAAAATGAGAAAGGTTCTCATGTTAGTAAGATCTGTAGTGATCATGGATCCGAATTCAAAAATAGTAGTTTTGAAAAATTATGTAGCGATCAAGGAATATCGCATGAATTCTGTGCGCCCAAAACACCGCAAAAAAATGGTATAGTTGAAAGAAAAAATAGAGCGCTTCAGGATATGGCTAATGTTATGTTGAATAGCATGAAGCTCTCTAGAAATCTTTGGGCTGAAGCAGTCAATACCGCATGCTATATTATTAATCGGGTTTATACCAGTAAATCTGATAATAAGACTACTTATGAATTATGGTTTGAAAAGAAACCTACTGTCAAATACTTTCGAGTTTTTGGCAGCAAGTGTTATATCTCACGAGATCGTGAAAATTTATAAAAGTTTGATACGAAGAGTGATAAAGGTATTTTTCTTGGTTATTCTTTGAACAGTCGAGCTTATAGGGTTATAAATAAGAGAATTGGTGTGATTCAAGAGTCCATCAATGTGGTCATTGATGATCATTTGAATACACCAGCTCCGAGTTCAGATGATGATGAAGCTCTTATTATCGACAATCATGATACCTCATCAAGTCAAAAAGAATCTAAACCAAGGACTGTCAAAGATCATCCAACCAATCAAATTCTTGAAAACCCTCTCACTGGAGTTCGTACTCACAAACGACTTGAGAACATATGTAATTATGTTTGTTTTACATCCCAAATAGAATTGGTCAATGTGAAAGAAGCACTTTCTGATGAAAATTGGATAGTTGCTATACAAGATGAACTTAATCAATTTGTTCGTAATGATGTCTGGTATCTTGTTCCTAGACCTAAAGATAAACACATTATCGAAAAAAAATGAATCTTTAAAAATAAGTTTGATGAGCTTGGAAATATAATACGAAACAAGGCTAGACTGGTTGTAAAAGGGTACACTCAGATTGAAGGCATCGATTACGATGAAACCTTTTTTCCAGTCGCTCGCCTTAAATCAATCAGACTTTTTATTTCCATCGCATGCTTTAGAAAATATAAGATTTATCAGATGGATGTAAAGAGTGCCTTCTTGAATGGCGATTTACATGAAGAGGTGTATGTTGAACAACCTTTAGGGTTTGAAGACCCCAAGTTATCTAACCATGTATTTCATCTCAAAAAGGCTCTCTATGGGCTAAAACAAGCACCCAGGGCATGGTATGAGATATTGACTAAATTCTTGCTTAGTCATAGCTTTCTAGTAGGAAGTGTCGATAAGACACTCTTTGTTAAGAAACATAACAATGATATTTTAATGGTTCAAATTTATGTTGACGATATTATTTATGGATCAACTTGTACTAACATGTCTATTGAGTTTACAAATCTTATGAAATCAAGGTTTGAAATGAGCATGGTTGGTGAACTAAACTATTTCCTAGGGTTGCAAGTAAAACAACAACCTAATGGAATTTTCATTTCCCAGACCAAATATGCTTCAAACTTGGTTAAAAGGTTTGGATTTGAGAATGGTAAGAACTTTGATACTCCTATGAGTACAACGTTAAGACTCTTAAAAGACTCTACGGGTAAAGATATAGATCCTAAACTATATCGTATTATGATTGGTAGTTTATTGTATCTAACTGCTAGTAGACCTGATATCGCGTTAAGTGTTGGTATTTGTGTAAGATATCAGTCTAATCATAAGGAATCACATCTTACTGATGTTAAATGGATTATTAGATATGTCGCAAGTACTATAAATCTGGGTCTTTGGTATCCTTTTAATACTAGTGTTCAATTAGCTGGGTACTCAAATGTTGATTGGGCCGGTAATATCGATGATAGAAAATCAACCAGTAGTGGTTGTTTTTACATTGGAAATTGCCTAGTTTCTTGGTTCAGCAAGAAGCAAAGCTCAATATCACTCTCTACTGCTGAGGCTGAGTATATTGCAGCTGGATATGCTTGTACTCAATTAGTTTGGATGAAACGCATGCTAAGCAATTATGGAATTAATCAAGATTCAATGATCTTACATTGCGATAATTCCAGTGCCATAAATATTTCCAAAAATCCAATCCAACGTGCACGTACTAAGCACATTGACATTAGGTATCATTACATTCATGAGTTGGTTGAAGAAAAAGTTATTTCCTTGGAATATATACCAACCAAAACTCAACTTGCTGATATATTTACTAAACCGCTCGACAAAAGCAGGTTTAATAAATTAAAATTTGATCTTGGTATGTGCATTTTACATTGAGTATTCTTTCTTACATGTATCATACTGTATTATATTTAGTATTATTTGTGTTTAAATTTCAATTTTTTACATTAAATATATATTTTTAGTCGTTGCTCGACCGGTCGTAGCTGTACACGACCAGTCCTGATACGACCGGTCGTGCACGTCACTCGACCAGTCGTGGAGCTCATTAACATGATATATTTTGGAGAAAACCTCCTTCTTCTTCATTTCCACTCCGACCTACGATGAGTCGTGGCTCATCCAGTCATAGGATTTCTTGTATTTCTTCAAGGTTAGTCTTATTTCTTTATTTTTTTTGAAGTTTGATGTTCTCTATACTTTGATTTGATCATTGTGTAGCTTGGTTTCATCTTTTGTTGGGTTTTTCAAGGGTTTCTTCTCAAATTACTGATCTAGAGAAAACTCATCCTTCTTTTTGTGCATTTCTCTTACTATTTGTATATCTTGTTGAAGATGATTGCTAGAGGGAAGAAGAAAATATCCTGAGGTCCATCCTCATCTAGATCTACACCGATAACAAAACGGCACCTTCGGTCACCCGAAGATGGTCCTCAAGATGTATGGGATTTGTGTGTCCGTAAGGTTATTGTTGAGCATCTCGCTGATCTCAATCACATTGGTCCATATGGTATTGTCCCTCTCCTTGAATCTGTTGGCTGGGCTAACATTTTTCTTTGGGGTGGGCTTGCATACCAGTCAATTGCACAATCAATGGTTGCATGTATCTCAGAATTCTCCCTTGATAATTTAAAGTTTTTAATTGATACTAGAGAAGCAAAATTTGAAGTAGACCGTCATTTGATATCGGGTATTATGGATATACCCGTTAATGATGAAGGTATTCCGATTCATACTCTATACGATAAACCATCTGAATCGAAAAAATATATGTTGACAAGAGACCTATGCAAAATTAATGTGCAATGGACACACAAAGGGAATGCGCTCCCTTCAAAATACTTGTTACCCAGATACAGAGTGTTACACCGTATATTTATTTCAAATCTGTATCCTCAGTCCGGTAATAAAACTGAGTTGACTTCTTTCATGGTTCGTGTATTGCATTCTATTGCTTCTGGTACCATGGTCTGTCTTCCTTCATTGATCTGTTATTTTATCATATAGTTTCGTCTCCATCCGGGTCATAGTGATATTCCATTTGGTTATCTTATGACTGTGTTAACTACTCATATGCTTGTCGATACAGCTATTAATGAGGTACTCATTCATCATCTTATTTTTAATAATACCAATCTTAATAAGATGAAGTTGGATTTACTTCCTGGTCAAGTTGATGAAGGTGGTGTTGGTGGTGTTGGTGGTGAAGCCAGAAATGAAGGGGAAGCTGGCGATCTTCCTCAACGGGATATTAATATGGATGAGTTATTTGATAAGATAGAATCTGATTCGCCAAATGATCCAGATTTTGATCGATCTAGTTATGATGCACGCCTTCGTGCATTGGAGGAGAAGGTTGATAACATGAGTATAGCCCACGATATGCAGTTTAAGAATATGCGAAAATATCTTCGTCACATTAATAGGGACTTACACCAGATTGATCCTATTATCCCTGCTCCCTCCTCTAGATCTGATTAGGAAGATTATCTTTTGGATTGTATAAAATTATCTTATCTTTTATTTTGGATATTGTATTAACTTGGTTATGGCTTGATGATTCTGGATTTACATTTTGAGATATGATATTTTCTTCCATATTCCTTTCTAATTATTATTTTTATTACTCTCTATGTTGTTATTCTCTTTCTTCTTGTAAATTTCCCTTGTCATTTTATGACCAAAAGGGGGAGTAGTATGGAAAGGGGGAGTAATTTGTATGGTTTGATTGATTGATATTATTTTCATGAGCAGTATTTATATTACTCAGGGGGAGTAGAGTAAATTGTGCTTTTATGACTTATGATTCTTTATTGAGCAACTGTTGCTCTTATCTTTTATGATATGTGTTTTGTCATAAATTTGACAAAGGGGGTGATTGTAAGTGTTATGATTTCATATCCCTTTGGTTGTCAAATTTTATGGTGCCAAAACCTATCTATGTCTTATATTTCTTGTGTTTCATGTTTGAGACTTTTTCATTGCTTCAAGACATTGTATTTCAAGACAAGAACTTAAATGAAGAAAGTTTCAAGTCTCGTCATGGATGAAGTATACAAGAATAGAAGTCTTTAAGTATGCATGTTCAAGATTCTAACAAGTACAAGAATAGAAGAAGACTTTATCAAGTCAAGAAAGGTTCAAGCTCGAGAAGGCCTACAACAAGATTCGTAAATTCTCGAGCTTCACTTAAGGGTCATCTGAGAGTACAGACTATCAATGTTCATCTCACTTTCAAGGTTTGTTTGACCTTAGATTGACCTTAGGTTGGGCTTTATTGTAGGTCATTCTGGATACATAATTCATATATTTTAAATATGCTTGTTCGGGCTGTTCTAAGACCAGTCCTAGGGACTTCAAGACCAGTCCTAGCTCTGCTACGACCAGTCTTAAGTTTTTCAGGACCAGTCATAGGTTGTTGAAGATTTTCAGATTTTTCTGGTTGTCCTACGACCAGTCCTGGACATCTTACGACCAGTCCTGTGAGCTGTTCGACTCGTCCTTCGACCGGTCTTAGCCCTACGACTCGAACTCCAGCAACTAATCTGGGGGTCCTACGACCAGTCGTAAGTGGCCCACGACCGGTCGTAGGCTACTTAGGGCCAGTTGTGGAACAGTTAATCCTTATCCCGTAAAAATCTTTGAAAATCTTTGAAGCTGCGACCAATCCTAGGGATCCTAAGACCAGTCGTAGATGGGATTTTTCAGGCTATAAATAGAGCACGAATTTCAGAGTTTTTCAATTCAATTCAAGCAATCTTAAGGCCATACTCTGAGATAAGTTCGTGTTTGTTTTAAGCTATTTTGTGCTCATTTAATATTCCTTTAATTAGCTTGTTCATTATTTGATTTTGATCTACATTCCAATCTTATTAGAAAAGGGGAATTTCTGATATTCCTTCTTCTTGGATTCAAAATCAAATAGAACTAACCCTTTTTTATTTAAGATAAAATCAATTAGACTTAGAACCATTCTTAAAGTGAGTATTGGACTTTGAACGTTGAATCAAACTTCTACTCCAATTGGTTCTACCGAGCTACTTCAAAAGGAGATTTAGGTATTTTACATTTGTGTAATTTACTTTCTTTGGTTTTGTTTGAGATTTGTCAGAAAAATCTCATTATTTTGGTTATTTGAGGAGAGCCAGAAAACTCAGATTGTGTGGGTTTTTGGATTTTGTAAGCCTGAGATAAAAAGACACAATTGTGAAGGTTTTAGGTAAACCTGTGAAAGCTATTTTGATAGTGCATGCTAATATCCCCTGTGTAAGGATATTAGGAGTGGAGTAGCATTCTGTGTGGCTATTAGATAATAGTTGGTATACACACAGGCGAACCACTATATATCGTTGTATTGTGGATGTGCTTTATTCTTTCATTCCTTTATTCATTCAGTTTTGTGGATTGTATTTGTGGATGAATGTTGTAATCTCTATTTCAAGCAAGTGTGGGAATGTTGTAATAACTTAGGATTTATTTCTGCAAGTTATTTTGGTTTTCTTGCTTTTTATTTGTCATTGTTTTGAGATACAAAGGACATTCTAGAAATAAGGTTGTCCTACCTTAAACCTTTGGTTTTTGGTGTAAGGTTGTCCTTAGAACTGATATAGTATCATTCTCTTAATTCTAGGTTTTTGAGATTGCTTTTAATTCAGCATTGTGTTTTATTTCTTTTATTATTCCGCTATTTTAAGTTTTATGTGGCATAGCCCTATTCACCCCCCCTCTAAGGCATATAGCTAGGCCCTTTCAACTATCATGTGTCAGCGGATCTTATGGCCCACTGAATGGTGTAAAAGATCCTCACCATTCATTCTCTTAACGTGGACCCCACCATGGCAGTGTGCGGAGCCCACCATGATGCTTGTTCTATATCCATGCCGTTCGGTGTCTTTGGACGCTGGACGGGTGTGGCTGGCATGGAGTGCGTGAACTGACGTTGGGTGCACTAACTAGCCAAGTGTTTGGGTGGGCCGCTACTACGGGCTCCACCTTGATGTATGTCCTTAATCCAAGCTGTCCATCCTCTTCCTCGGATAATTTTAAGTATTGAGCCGAAGAATGAGGCCTATCCGATAATCAAGCGGGCCATACCATAGGAAATAGTGGTATTACCGTTAAAACCTACATTAATTCTTCCATTCGTCAAAAACACATCGCATATTGGTCTCATTTAGTCATTTAGGGGCCATAGAATCAAATGGCCAGGTCGGATTTCCTTGAAGTTAGCCCCACTTGTGAAAAACCACAAGAATATTGATTTTTTAAAAAAAAATTTAACAACAGCAGACGCTGTTGCTGTCAACGTCTCTAGACGCTATAGCAAGCAGCGTCTGCTGCTTTGCACGCTGACTAGTGGGCCCCATCTCAGGCTCCACCATATGTGGGTCGAGCATCAACACCATGCATTTTATGGGGCCCCTTCTTAAGCAGTGGGACCCCCAAAATCAACCATATATGGAACGTCAGGTGGCCCACACGGCTAGGAGCAGTGTGGCATTGAACGTCTGCCATTGACACCCTTTATGGGTCACGGATGTTTTGTATCAATATGAAATTTATTTTCTTCTTCACCTGGGTCGTGTGACCTCGTGAACAGGTTGGATGGAAAACAAACATTTTGGTGGGCCCCAGGTTAACATGGCCTTATCAACAGGTTGGGTGGAAATAAACATCACCGTGGGCTTTAGGTCCACGTGACCTTATGAACAGTTTGGGTGGTGAATAAACATCACCATGGGCCCCTGGACAGATTGGATGCAAATAAACATTATGGTGGGCCCCTGGTCCACGTGACCTTAGGACCAGATTCGATGCAAATAAACATTACAGTGGGCCCAGTTGGGTGGAAAATAAACATTACTATGGGCCCCAAGTCTGAATGACCTTATCAATGGGTTGGATGGAAAATAAACATTATAGTAGGCCCCACATGGGACCCACTTGATGTATGTATTGTAATCCACACCTCCCATTAGTGTGGGCCCCACCATGGGTATGTACCTCATCTATGTCGTCCATCCTTTCAATCATTATAGGATCTACCATGATGCATGTATTTCATCCAAACTATCTAACCATTTTGGAGATAATTTAAGGCCCATTATTGAGGCCACCTTGGTTTGTATAAGGCACGTTGTTGAGGCCTGCCTTGATAAATATGAGGCCCATATTATTAGGCTCATTGTCATGTATGCAAGGCCCACATAATTAGGCCCATCTTAACGTATTTATGGCCCGATGTTGTGGTCCACTTTGACATATACGAGACCCATGCTATGAGGCTCATTTGATATACTGGAGGTCCATGGGTCGAGGCCCATTAGGACGTACATAAGGCCCATTGTAGTATGATTCCACCATGGTATAGGTGATGACCTTTATAGCAGGTTATGCCTTGGAAGCAATGATGGTTTGATGTCCACATTATAAGGATAACGTTGGTTAAATGTTCGCATTATGACTCTGCCTAGGGCGCCTTTGATAAGCCCATACCTGTAATGTGTAGGCTATCTAAGCCCATCTTCATTTTGATTAAAGCCCATCACCACATAACTTGTTCAGTGTATATCCATGATTCATGATCATACGCATCATATGTATGCCTAATATGAGGAGTGACTGATCAAGCATATACCTTCGGGTAGATTGTTTATGGGCTCCCTGATAGGCAGAGTTACCCTTCATTAGCACGTAGTATGCGCAAGATTTTTGCATGAATGATAGTGTGATTCATGCACTTCGCATTTGTATGACATGATTAATATATGCCCTAGCGACATCGGGGCTATGCCCTTCATAGACACAATGGTACCAGAGGATGACTCCAACGTCGAGACTTAGTGGATATATGAGTGCACGAGGGCTGAATACCAAGAGGTCACGTCTCTCACTGTGTCATGGTCGGTTAGAAAGGGGTGTGGCCTTACTCGTCAGAGGGTAGGGGACAATACTAGGCTGAGTCTGACAGCTCATGAATGGGTCCACTATCGACATTCCGGATAGGTATTGACAAACTATTGGCCAGGTGGATAGTGAGGTTTTTTACCCTCACTTGGACTGTGAGGCTGGCAGAGCGGCAGTGCCATTTGGATCGTATTAAACCTCGGTGATTATCCAGAATGAGAACTGTACTGATATATAATGAGGATTGACATGCTTGAGTTGTATCTCGCATCGCATGGCCATGCTATGGCCAATAGCATTCACATCTTGCACCGCATAGCCTTGGTACGGTTAATTACATACATGTACTCATTAGCATGTTTCCACATTAGTCTGACCTTGCATTTTGAGCACGCTTATATTGCGCACGCACTTACACCCCCCTTTAAGCTTTCTATAAGCTTATGCATGATTGATGCGTGCAGGTGACGCCAAGACTCAGCTGTAGTCTTACCGTAGTTGGAGCATACAATTTACAGTTTGGAGCACACAATCGAACCTTTAGAGTTTTTGTTATTTTCATTATTTTATATTTTTCTTTAGGCACATTGTACTCAAAGTTTTTTATCATAGTGGATTTTGTGATGATGATCTTGTGGTTATTGTTAATTGGTTATGCTTATGGTTATGCTCATTACGATTCAAATTGATGACTAGAAATCCTCCTTGTAGCATCCTAGGATCGGAACCTAGTAAATGGGTGCCGAGAGCCGAGAATGGGGTTCTACGGAGGCTTTCGGTGCTGGATTTGGTGATCGAGAATTTTGTGAGCTCAGTTTTCGAGTTTGGGTCGTGACAGAAGTTGGTATCAGAGTATAACTTGGGAATAATCGAGAACAACATCACATGTTTGCTAAGAGTTTAGGACAATTAGGTTCCGAGTACGTAACCTTCCGATTGAGCTCCCTAACTTTCGATTCTTAAGGTTGATTGGTGTCCTTATTCTTTCCAATAGGACATGCCACACAGGAGAGTGACCCGATCAACTCCCTCCCCACCACTTGAGGCTCCAGTTTTACAACCTGCGCCTCCCGTTTCACCGTCAGAGATCCCTGCTACCCTGCCTGAGGATGACATTCTTCCACCTAAGGCCGATGCGGAGCTGACCGTGCCTGTGAGTGCCTCTCAGTTACAGTAGATGTTAAAGACTGTGAGAGCCGCACTTCAGGGACAGGGCAGGCGCCCAGTTGTTTCACCAGCCCAGGTTGAGTCGGAATGCGTGAGTGACCTTCTTCGTGAGTTCTGACAGCTTGATCCTCCACGCTTCTCGGGTAAGCCAGATCCGACTACAGTCAAGAGGTGGCGCTCTGATGTAAAGAAGATCTTTGATACTATGACGTGTACGACCGAGTAGCAAGTCCAGTTGGCAGTGTTTCTTCTTCAGGGTGAGGCCGAGCACTGGTGGACCTCGATTACTCGTGTTGTAGGGCCCGACTTTGTCTGGACATGGGATGATTTTATAAATTGATTCGAGGAGCAGCACTTCCCTGACCAAATTCATCGTCAGAGAGCGCTAGAGTTCGAGACTCTAGTACAGGAGGATATGTCTGTAGCGCAGTATGCGGCCCGTTTTGTGGCACTATCGAGGTTCGCGCCATATTTGGTTGATACGAGGGGCGGAAGGCCTGCAATTTCTAGAATGGCTTATGTTTATGGTCTTCGAGGCCGTATTATTGGGCATGAGCTCCCGACCTTTCAGGTGGTAGTAAGGAGGGCTCAGATTTACGAGATTGAGCGGGCTGGCTCACAGAGCTATCGAGATCAGAGGAGAGGACAAAATCGAAAGAGGTAGGGCCCCTCTAGTAGCTCCCAACAGCATCGACGATCACAGAGGTTCAGGAGCCACCCACCTTCTAGAGCACCAATAGCCCCTCCAGTGCCACCCTAGCAGTCATTCTTAGGGACCTGTTTTGGATGCGGTGGGACAGGACACCGCATATCTAAGTACCTTCACCCTCATCTGCAGCAACTAAGAGCACCACAACAATCTCCACAGCAGTAGCCTCTAGCACAGCAGCGATTGCATCAGCAGTGACTCCATCAGCAGCGTCCACAGCCACCTCAGCTATCGAGGCCCCAGCAGCAGCAGAGACAGCAATGCAGGCCGTCGCAAAGGTAGCAGCAGCACCAGGGACCTCAGAGGGGACAAGCACCTCCCCAGCCAGCTCAGGCTAGATTTTATGCAGCTCGGCAGGACCTGCAGACCTCTAGAGGAGTCGTAGAGGGTATACTTCCAGTCTCTTCATGCATCACACATGTACTGTTTGATTTCAGTGCTTTGCACTCATTCATGTCTAAGGATTTTTACCGATCGCTTGGATTTTCGACAGTGTCTACTAGTGAGGGATTAACTGTATCGACGCCCTTAGGGAAGACCACAGTATTAGGCTATTTTTGTTCGTCTTTCCCTGTTTTATTTAGTGATATCTTTTTTCTCGCTGACTTATTCGTGCTGTCGATGTTAGATTTTGACATTATCTTGGACATGGATTGGCTTGCTAAGTACTACGCTATCTTGGACTGTTCAGCGAGGACAGTTACATTTTGAATACCAGGCTTGCCGCAGTTTCAGTTCATTGCTGAGCCCCGAAGAGAGCCATTGTCTTGCTTGATGTCCTGTGCCATTGAGGAGCCTGTTGCTGCATGTATTGATTAGTTGCTGGTTGTATGTGATTTCTCCAACGTGTTCAAGGAGATTCCGGGGTTGCCGCCTCATCGACATATTGAGTTCAAGATTGACCTCGTGCCGGGTACTGCACCTATCTCGATGGCCCCGTACCATATGGCACCGATGGAGTTGCGTGAGCTATAGTGATAGTTGGATGAGTTACGTGAGTTGGGATTCATCCGTCTGAGTAGTTCGCCTTGGGGAGCACCGGTACTCTTCGTCAAGAAGAAGGATGACTCGTTGAGGCTCTGCGTGGACTACCACGTGCTCAACTGGGTCACGGTCAAGAACAAGTACCCGCTCTCGAGGATAGAAGATTTGTTTGATCATCTGCAGGGTGCACAGTTCTTTTTAAAGATTGACCTGCACTCCGGTTATCATCATATTCGAGTCTGAGAGGAGGACATCCTGAAGATGACTTTCAGGACTCGTTATGATCATTTTGAGTTTCAGGTCATGTCCTTCGGACTGACTAATGCACCCGCGGTCTTTATGCAGTTGATGAACAAGGTCTTTCATCCTTATCTCAATCAGTTTGTTGTGGTCTTCATTGATGACATTCTGATATATTCAAGGACCTATGAGGACCATATGTAACATCTGGAGATCACCTTACAGACCCTCTGTGCCCACCAACTATATCGAAGCTGGAGAAGTGCGAGTTCTGGCAGAAGGAGGTGAGATTCCTTGGTCACGTGGTGACGAGGGAGGGTGTCATAGCGGACCCCTCAAAGGTTGAGGTAGTGCATCAGTGGGTCCAGCCCACAACTGCGTCTGAGATCCACAGTTTTCTTAGTTTAGCAGGATACTATCGACGTTTCATTGAGGTTTCTCCCGTATTGCATCCCTGTTGACCAGGTTGACTCGGAAGGGTGTAGATTTTGTTTGGACTGATGCATGTGAGCAGGCATTCATGGAGCTGAAGGACCGTCTGACGTCTGCTCCTATCCTCACTCTTTCCTCTAGGAGGAATGGATTTTTTGTGTTTACTGATGCCTCACGTATTGGTTTAGACACTGTCCTGATGCAACACGGCAGACCTGTAGCCTTTGAATCTCATCAGATCAATGTCCATGAGTTGAATTACCCGACGCATGATTTGGAGCTGGCTGCAGTCGTCTTCGCACTGAAGGTGTAGAGACACTATCTCTATGGGGTCAGGTTTGAGCTCTTCTCCGACCACAAGAGCTTGAAGTATCTATTCTCTCAGTCTGAGCTAAACATGAGGCAGAGATGCTGGATGGAGCTTCTAAAGGATTATGATTTTGACCTCCAGTACCACCTAAGCAAGGCGAACATGGTGGCGGATGCCCTCACCTGTCAGCCACGAGAGCTGGTGGCACATATGATGATTCGAGAGTGGAGGATGCTCGAGGATATAGCAGAGTAGGACTTCGAGTTTAGTTTACAGTCTTCTGTTGTTCAGTTATTGAGTCTGTCGATTCAACCCTCTCTTGTCACAAGGATGATCGAGGTTCAGCAGACAGATGAGTCGTTACAGGATTATCAAGCAGAGGCAGCATCTGAGAGTCAGACGGATTGACAGATTGGTTCTGATGGTGGACTTCGTTTCAGAGGCCGATTATGTATCCCGAATATTCCTGAGTTGTGCAGAGATCTTGTGACTGAGGCACATCGATCGCGATTATCTATCCACCCTTACTCAATGAAGATGTACCGTGATATGAGGAGAGTTTTTTTGGGTGGGGATGAAGCACCAGATTGTTAGTTTTGTGGCCGAATGTGACACATGCCAATTTTGTCAAGGCCGATCATCAGAGACCCCCTGGTCTATTGTAGCCATTGAGCATCCCGATGTGAAAGTGAGAGCACGTATTGACAGACTTTATTATGGGCTTGCCGAGGACTTAACGCAGTTATGATGCCATCTGGGTCGTAGTGGACCGTCTGATGAAGTCGGCACATTTTCTTACGATTCGTGAGACTTGGCATATATACTGGCTTACCAGGCTATTTGTTAAGGAGATAATGAGACTGCACCGCGTTCCAGTCTTGATCGTTTCTGATTGAGACCCAAAGTTCACGTCTCAGTTTTGAGGGAGCTTTTAGAAAGCTATAGATAATGATTTACGGCTCAGCATGGCGTATCATCCGCAGACCGATAGCCAAACCGAGAGGGTCAACCAGATACTTGAGGATATGCTTCAGGCCTGTGCGATTGATTTTGGAGGGTAGCTAGGATGAGCATCTGCAATTGGCTTAGTTCGCATACAACAACAGTTATCAGGCGACCATTGGCATGACTCCTTTTGAGGCATTGTATGATAGACTGTGCAGATCTTTGAGTTATTGGACCGAGGTTGGAGATCAGCGTCTCCTAAGTCCCGAGCTTTGCATGGCAGGAGACGTCAGGGGCTATCTATATCATTAGGCAGAGGATGCGCACAACTCACAGTCGGCAGAAGAGTTTTGCTGATCGCCGGCGTCTTCCTTTGGAGTTCGTTATTGGGGACAGTGTATCTCAAGGTCTCGCCCATGAAGGGCGTAGTTTGGTTTGGAGTGAAGGGCGTAGTTCGGTTTAGAGTGAAGGGTAAGCTTGCCTCGAGATTTATAGGACCTTTTCAAATCACTAGGCTCGTTGGCGCCATGGCCTATCGGCTTACCTTACCATATGAGTTGTCTGGCGTCCACAACATTTTTCACGTCTCTATGCTGAGGAAGTGTGGGTCAAACATCGTTTCAGTTATTGATTGGTAGCCACTAGAGGTTCGTGAGGACACTTTTTTACATTGAGCGGCCAGTTCGTATCCTTGATCGGAAGGAGCAGTTCCTCTAGACTAAGCTCATTCCCTTGGTGAAAGTTCAGTGGGGTCACCATTTTGTTGATAAGGCATTTTGAGAGAGCGAGGCTGAGATTCGAGAGCGCTATCCCCATTACTTTGATGATTGATTGTATGTTGTATTTTGTAAACTATCTCGGATTTCATATGATGATATGATGTACCTTCTTCCTTATTTCGTAAACTGTCTCGGATTTCATATGATGATACGATGTACCTTCTTCCTTATGAGTTATGTCTGGTTGCGATGATTGTGTAAATTTTGAGGATGAAATTTTTATTTGGAGGGGAGAGTTATAAGACCCATATCCTAGTCTGTACCATTTCGTTGGCTTCCGTGGTCCTTCCGGTCGAATTTCGACAATTCTCGACCCGTATCCTACATTTGTCCACGATTCTAAGTCGAATCCGACATACCGAAGTCGGCTCGAACCAGAACTTGTATCATAGCGACCATGTCGTTGCCGTGGTTCCAACGCCATGCATTGTGAATTTTGAGGGAATCTCTACATCATGTCCCATTAATCAATCAATTACACATGTTAAGTACAAGTCAAGTACAAGCCATACCCAAGTACAAGCAACCCATCTCTCCCATTCCCAAAGTCAACTCTCTCTCTCTGCACCCATCCCTTTCTTACAACACATCATTCCACCCATCACCCATCACACATCACTCCATCACCAATTATCAACCCATCACTTCTCTCTCTCCCTCATTTCTTAAAAAAACCTCTCTTAAGCAAAAATTCCTACGTCCAAGCTCCATCTCTCCCAAACCACAAGTGTGGTCCACCCTCTCATCTCTCATCTACACCATTAAAACCCCATCAACCTCCATCAAAGTTGAAGGCAAGGAGCTTAGGAGCCTAAGGGAGTAAGGAGAAGGCCTAGAGGTGGGTGATCCACCATTAAATTTTGATTTTTAAAGGTCCACTTGTTGTGAGACCCACTTGATGAATGATATGTATTAGGGAGGGCCCAATAGTGGCGGGGTCCCTCTCCTCCTCGTTCCTCTCTCTCTCTACCTCTCTCTCCCTCTTTCTATCTTGGATGTGTGGCCCACCATGATATCAGGGTACATCCAGCCGTCTATCCAATCCATGGACGCTGGATGCAATGTGGCTGGTCTACCATGCAGCTACTTAGCTGCTACTGTCAGGTATCAGCGGATCTTATGGCCCACTGAATGGTGTAAAAGATCCACACTGTTCATTCTCTTAACGTGGACCCCACCATGGCAGTGTGCGGAGCCCACCATGATGCTTGTTCTATATCCATGCCATTCAGCGTCTTTGGACGCTGGATGTGTGTGGCTGGCATGGAGTGCGTGAACTGACATTGGGTGCACTAACTAGCCAACTGTTTGGGTGGGCCGCTGCTACAGGCTCCACCTTGATATATGTCCTTAATCGAAGCTGTCCATCCTCTTCCTCGGATCATTTTAAGCGTTGAGCCAAAGAATGAGGCCAATCCAATAATCAAGCGCGCCATACCATAGGAAGTAGTGGTATTACTATTAAAACAGACATTGATTTTTCCATTCATCAAAAATATGTCGCATATTGGTCTTATTTGGTCAATTAGGGGCCGTAGAATCAAATGGCTGGGTCGAATTTCCTTGAAGCTGGCCCCACCTATGAAAAATCACAGGAATATTAATTTTTTTAAAAAAAAATTTACAACAGCAGACGCTGTTACTGTCATCGTCTCTAGACGCTGCAGTAAGTAGCGTCCGCTACTTTGCACGTTGGCCAGTGGGCCCCATCTCAGGCTCCACCATAATGTGGGTTGAGCATCAACACCGTGCATTTAATGGGGCCCCTTCTTAAGCAGTGGGCTCCCCAAAATTAGCCATATATGGAACATCAGGTGGCCCACACGGCTAGGAGCATTGTGGGATTAAACGTCTGCCATTGAAACCCTTTATGGGTCACTGATGTTTTGTATCAATATGAAATTTGTTTTCTTCTTCACCTAGGTCGTGTGACCTCGTGAACAGTTTGGATGGAAAATAAACATTTTGGTGGGCCCCAAGTCAACGTGGCCTTATTAACAGGTTGGGTGGAAACAAACATCACCATGAGCTTTAGGTCCACGTGACCTTATGAATAGTTTGGGTGGCAAATAAACATCATCATTGGCCCCTAGACAGATTGGATGCAAATAAACATTATGGTGGGCCCCTGGTCCACGTAACCTTATGAATAGATTGGATGCAAATAAACATTACAGTGGGCCCAGGTTGGGTGGAAAATAAACATTACTGTGAGCCCCAGCTCTGAGTGACATTATCAATGGGTTGGATGGAAAATAAACATTATAGTACGCCCCACATGGGACACACTTGATGTATGTATTGTAATCCACACCTCCCATTTGTGTGGGCCCCACCATGGGTATGTACCTCATCTATGTCGTCCATCCTTTCAATCACTATGGGATCTACCATGATGCATGTGTTTCATCCAAACTGTCCAACCATTTTGGAGATAATTTAAGGCCCATTGTTGAGGCCACCTTGGTTTGTATAAGGCCCGTTATTGAGGCTCGCCATAATAAATATGAGGCCCATATTATTAGGCTCATTGTGATGTATGCAAGGCCCACATAATTAGGCCCATCTAAACATATTTGTGGCTCGATGTTGAGGCCCACTTTGATATATACGAGACCCATGCTATGAGGCCCATTTGACATACTGGAGGCCCATGGGTCGAGGCCTATTAAGACGTACATAAGGCCCATTGTAGTATGATTCCACCATGGTATATGTGATCACCTTTATAACAGGCTATGCCTTGGGAGCAATGATTGTTTGATGTCCACATTGTAAGGATAATGTTGGTTAAATGTCCGCATTATGACTCTCCCTAGGGCCCCTTTGATAAGCCCATACCTGTAATGTATAGGCCATCTAGGCCCATCTTCGTTTTGTTCAGAGCCCATCACCACATAACTTATTTAGTGTAAATCCATGATTCATGATCATACGCATCATAAGTATGCCTGATATGAGGAGTGACTGATCATAGCATATGCCTTCAAGTAGATTGTTTATGGGCTTCTTGACAGGCAGAGTTGCCCTTCATTAGCGCGCAGTATGCGCAAGATTGCTGTATGACTGATAGTGTGATTCATGCACTCCGCATTTGTATGTCATGATTACTATACGCCCTACAGACATCAGGGTCATGCCCTCCACAGGCACATCGTGGATGGTTGGATCAGATACCGAAAATATTATTATTAAGCATCACGGCGCCATAGATGTCCCTGAGTGAAAATCCCTAAACCTAATAGTATCAGAGGATGACTCCAACGTCGAGACTGAGTGGATATATGAGCGTACGAGGGCTGAATACTAGGAGGCCGCGTCTCCCACTGTGTCGTGGTTGGTTAGAAAGGAGTTTGACCTTTCGCCTGAGGGTAGGGAGCAATACTAAGCTGAGTCTGACCAGCTCGTGAATGGGTCCGCTATTGATGTACCAGATAAGTATTGACAGACTATTAGCCAGGCGGATAGTGAGGTTTCTTACGCTCACTTGGACTATGCGGCTGGCAGAGCGACAGTGCCATTTGGAGCATACTAAACTCCAGTGATTATCCAGAATGAGAACTGTACTGATATATGATGAGGATTGGCATGCTTGAGTTGCATCTCGCATCGCATGGCCATGTTATGGCTGATAGCATTCATATCTTGCACCGCATAGCCTCGGTATGGCTAATTACATACATGTACTCATCAACATATTTTTGCATTACTCTGACCTTTAATTCTGAGCACGCTTATATTACGCACGCACTTACATCGCCCTCTAAGCTTTCTATAAGCTTATGCACGATTGATACGTAGGTGACGCTAGGAAGCAGTCGTAGTCTTGCCGTAGTTAGAGCATACAGTCTGCAGTTTGGAGCACACAGTTGAACTTTGGAGTTTGTGTTATTTTCATTGTCTTGTATTTCCCTTTAGGCACATTATACTCAAAGTTTTTGATCATTGTGAATTTTGTGGTGATGTTCTTGTGGTTATTGTTCGTTGGTTATGTTTATGGTTATGCTCATTACAATTCAAATTGATGATTAGAAATCCTCCTTATAACATTCCAGGATCGGAACCTGGAAAATGGGTGCCAGGAGCCGAGAATGGGGTTCTACGGAGGCTGTCGGCGCCAGATTCGGCAATCAGGAATTTTGTGAACCTGATTTTTGAATTTAGGGCGTGAAAATCTCCATTCAAGTTGTAAACATTTTAAACATTCCCAGCACGAGAGCGTGAAAGGCAAAGAAGATCAAGCCTAATCTGGTCAACGCGTTCTTTGACTGGATTTATCTAGTGTGGTCTGCGGCTGCTAATGTAATAGGTGCACATGCACTATGTTTTGGGTCATTTAGTGATGATTTCGGAGGATCCACTCCGTCCATTAGGAGTGTAGTGTCCCTTTTAGGGGTGGGGTTAGATTTGAGCTTCAAGTGGTTTCGTTTTGGCAGTTTTAATAATAGTTTGTAATTTATTTTAGTGTATATTTCAGTTTGGTATATTTGTAGTTTGATGTATCTCCGTGCTTTGTCAGGTCTTTGTGAAGGTGTTCGAGGAAGATTTTGGGGTGTTACAGTGGACCCCAAAAGCTAAAATCAACACCTAAAGGGTTAATTAACATCTAAACCCATCTTTAGGGCCAAATAAACTTCATCTAACACTATAAATACCTCCTTTTGGGTAGCTCTTCTACTAAATACGAATTTGCCCTAGCTTGGTGAGAAAGAGAGAAAGTGATTGAGGTGGGGAGAGATTGTGTTTGTGGAATCCCTCACTATAAGAAGGAAATCCCCATAATAAAACCCTAGAAGCTACCATTCTCCTCCATCGAATCCAACTACGCTTGTGATTGAAGGTAGAAATGCCTCCTACCTTTGTATTAAACCCTCTAGCGATGGATTTTATAAATCTTACATATTTTCCCTTCGATTTGAATTATGAATCGGTGTTTTTCGCCAAAACCATAACCTTAGGTGCTCAGAGAATGAGAAATCTCTTTCTATGGTGCGGACCATTCCTTCTAGGTTGTCTTTTATCAACCGTTGATATTCTCATATAGTGATTATATATTTTTATTAAGATTTCAGATGTTATACATGCTAGTTTTTCTTTATTATCACAATCTTGATGTTATTTGCTATTGGTTGACAACATGTTCGATGAAATGCTTGAACGGTATGAAATTCTTAATATTAATACTCTTCTATGCCATTGTTATGTGGTATACATATTGATTGGATTGTAATTATAAAGATTAAATTCTATTGATTAGTACATATATTCAATTGGCTCACCTTGTTGTGGTATTAAATTGCTTTTTTTTGTTAGCTTGTTAATACAAAACCCTGTCAGTTGACACTTCACTAGTAGCCACCCCCACTAGGGAATCGATACCAAGACCTCAGTATTAAATTACTTCATTCTTAAGATTTTGTACTTGATGATCTAAATTATTATTATTATTGTGAATCAAGCTCCATAAATCATTTAAGTAGATGACCTACCTTAAGTTGGCTACTCCAGGCTTACTTGTTGTCCAAGGTTGAATATGGACGACCGGTAATAGTTGGAACTACATGGGATATTTTACATCCAATGCCAGTTTTACTAGAGTTCTCTGTAGTGCATCGGATTAGTCTAATACAAAGATGATCATTCTGATAATTGGTGATTAAATAACACCCTATAGAATCTGGGATACTACTGTTTCTATTGAATTTGAGTCAATTCATAACTATTAGTGCGATACGATGCTCTTATAGGCATATGGGTCGAGCATGGTGATATGGGACACCATGTCTAAGCTGTCATCTTATATTGGGTGAAGAGCCACTCGCAGTGACCAATGAGTATTAATGGAGGTGACATGGCATATTACGATAGGATAGGCATTTGTTGGTAATAGTGGTGATGAACCTGCCAGTTTATTATAGAAATTGGGTGACGAGCCCTTTCTGCATTGATTAAGTATTGGCTGATGAGTGCTTACACTTTTTAAATTGTCCTTGGGTGAAGAACCCTTACCATTGGAACAATCATGCACTTTAGATATTTGGGTGTTGAACCATAAATCAGATCAAGGACACTAGTGACGAGCTGCTACGTGTCGCAATGAGTGACGTGACTCGGTTTGTGACTTGCAAGAAAATTGTAGAATCTTATCATCACTAATATATTGTTTAAACTTACATTAATAAAGATTTAGCGAAAGCTGCATATAATGGCATCTATTGGTAATGGTGAAGACGAGCCAAATAACCATAGGATAAATATTATGTGGATGATGGTGCCGACGAGAAGTATTACAATTTTTGTTATTGTCGAGAATGCATCCACATATCACGCCATCCGTGCACTTAATAAAAAAAATTAAGAAACCGTTTATTTTTTTTACTATCATTGCATGTGCTTGACTTGTGTTGATAATATGTGTAACTAAAGAAAATGGTACCACTGAGTTGATCACTCACACGTGGGATAGTATTTTAAAACACTAACCAGAAGATGTTTTCAATATAGGTATCACTGAGGATGACATATTAGATAAGGTGTGCCTGGACTCTGTAGATGAGGTCTCGTACTTTAAGGTCTTAGATGGGCTAGCATAGGCCAACACAATTCACCACAATGTTATTATTGGAGTATTGAGCAAATACATTTGACTTTTTTGATTCATGTATTTTTGGACATGTATATTTGAGTCTCTAGCTAAGTGGACTCCGTGGATTGATTGGATCGCATGTACTTTTTAGTGATTTTTTTCTAACTACACTTATATTGGGACACACACAAACACACATAGAGATTCACTATTTAGCTTAATTCCTATGATTGTTTTGATGTCATTATATTTATAAATTAGAAATCATGCTTCTAAAAAGAAAAAGTGACACCTGAAATGTTAGGGATCGAGTGTGTGATCAACTCATGAAATTCGGGGCATTATAAAATGGTATCATAGCACAAGTACTTTAGACATAAACTAAGCTAGTGGGTTGGGAACTCATCAAAAGCTACACGTTAGCATAGTTAGGACTATGAAACTATGGCATAGATGGAGTTAAGAAAAGATTAACTTTGAGAGTGGGGATTGAGCATGGAAATCCAAATTTTCCAAGAAATAGGTAAAAAGGTAGTTACGATCAACCCTAAATAGGACAACAACTGTAGCATCCCAATTTCATGTAACCAATTATACGTGCACCTATACATATATATCTGCCTTGCGAAGAATAAATTAAAAACTTAAGCATAATGAATTACTGAGAATGATAGAAGTAATTAAATTTCAGGGATAAAATTTTGTGTAAGGGGGTAGATTGTAACACCCCAAACTTTTCAATACCTGAGTATTAAAAGTTCTCAAGTGTAACCATAAAATTTAACTTAGTATGGACATGTGTATGATACTAATTTACCTATCCTAACCTTACATCTATTCTCCAACATGAAGCCGACCACTGAGAATGATCTTCATCCATAGATCAAGCCATCTGACCATTGATTTTAAGATAAGATCATCATATATCCAAGTGCTCTCACTTTTCCATCATAACCAACCATTTAGCCTACTATCCACCAATAGTTAAAGATATTTGATTGTCCACTTTGAATTTCGACCACCCGACCATAGTAAACTAACTATTTGAAATCTGTATCTGCTTATACACATGTCAAACTAAAATTTTGATCCGTTCATCTTGTTCACCACCTATGAATATGCTTAATCCACCATCAAAACTACAATCTTATAAACTTACACATGTGAACATGTCAGTTGAATCTAACGGTATACACGTTCTACCTCTTGATTACTCCAAAAATTCACTTATGATCATCCGTTTATAATATTGACCATACACATACTTACATACATGATCAGAGTACAACTATCAAGTTTTTCTATTTTTAACATGTCATCTGACCATCCATTATGTTAGTTGATATATGTACATTCTCTTAATTAATTTGGTGAATAATTCTTTATTCATAATGATATAGATAGAAGTTCTTTTATAAGAATTACTTAGAAATGTGCCTATAACCATGTAAAATCATTAGATTTTCCAAAACTCTCATATAAGCAGTAATTATGAAAATGTTATTAACCTAGACTCATAAATTCTAGATCACGTGGTTCTCACGATTTGTTAGATTTAAAATTTTATACCCTACCTATGTATCATAAATTAATGATACATATTAAATTTCAGCCTTTAGATCATTGTAAAAGTGACTCAATTGACGAATCAACCCCTTAACTGTAGATTTTGGTGTCCATCGAATGAAGAAACCTCATGGGTAGTCGTACCAAGATATTTTTCTTCATATGAATGACTTGGATTGCACATAATATGAACCAAGTGTGAAATACGAAGACTCCACTTTGGTAGGATTTTTCTTAGGCGCGAAGTTATCCTTTTGAGGCTTATCAACTACTTATAAATATGGATCTTTCAATTTAACCACTTCTACCATCCATCACAACTTAATTTTGGACCATACTTTGGTCTCATGTGATTATGAGGCTATACAAAATTTCGACCCTGATCTATGATCCTGCACCATTGAATGTTAAAGCTAATTCCTTTATTTTGGTACAAAAGGTGAAATTTTATATTTAAAATTTTTTCACTATCGATCAACCACCAACTTTTGTCCAACCATTTAACTATCCTGAATATACATTTCTCCCAAAATTGGGCCCTGATCATTAAGTGTGGACCGTTAATTGAAATTAAGTTCATTTTGGCACCCGTTAGGAGAATTTTCAAGATAAACATATCTAAATTTTGGATCACCAAGAAAATCATATACCCTAGCTCTATTTGACTACCACAACACACTAGATGAATTAGATTTACAGAAAGATGGTTAGAAAAGGGAAAATTAGAGAAACCTAATGCAAGTGGGATGTAAAGCACATTCCTCTCACACGCCCACTCCTTTTATAAAAAGGGGTGTGCGTTCCCCTCTCCACTCATACACCCTATCTCTCAATGCCTAAGGAAGAGAGAGAAAGAGAAAGAGAAAGAGAGAGAGAGAGAGACAGAGAAAGAGAAAGCCTAAACGCCATTATCTTATTCCTTCTCCACGTGTAGTGTCTTCCTCTTGCTCAAGCGATGTCATGATTCATATAAAAGATTTTCTACATCGAGTTCTACCTAGGGTTTAGATTTAAGGCTAAGGTGAGGCATTCCTTTAAAGCTTACATTAATTTGAGTTGATATGATTTATCTTATTTTTTACATACTTTCATATTACTGTATTTTTTCATGCAATTAATTAATTTACCATTATCAATTATTTATCTTTTAAAAATTATGGTTAAGGTATAATTTTAATTATACATGATTTTTATGAATTTATGTGGGGTGATGGATGTCATTTGCCAATTTTGAGAGCGACGTGTGCTTTCACTTTATATTGAGTTAGCCTTTTGCTCATCTCCCCTTATTCTTGTTAAGTTAGCCTATTTGTTACTCTTCTTTTTTATTAAGATAGCTTAATGCTACCTTTTTTCTTTATTAGGTTAGTCTTGTGGCATCTCTCTTTATGACTTGAGCATGTGTCTTGAAATTTCAAAACTCTCATGGTTCGACTTATTTCTCTATTGATGCAAGTGATGTGTTATAGGCCTCATATATAGTAGTTCATATATATTATCGTGGACGTAGTGCGTTTTGGGTAGCGGCCCTCATGTTGGCACGTAATCCTGTGGGTTGGTGAGTGGTGCACAATCGATATAAGTAAACCATCATGCGTGTTACATTACTTCTCAGGATTGGATATCATAAATAGTTGCTCCATGAACATATCGTGTCATGTAAATCCCCTAATTATGTTATTATGTCCATTGAAATGTTCGCATAAATCAACGTTACTGTTGGACATGCCGATGAATCTCCGTAGTATAGGATGCGGGGTGAGTTGAGCTTTTTATGAACTATATTCCACAATGTGATGACCACTACGTATGATGGACCACACATACTATGCTAGGCATGCAGTCATGTAGATTGGTGGAAGATTGCTTAGCCCCGTTCATCTTTGGCGCAAGAGCACTCGATCGGTTTGCTATTACTCACTTTAAATTGAGTATCTGTTTCCCTCCTTTTCCTGCTAGGATTGGAAATCCTGTATTTTACATATCCATATGATTGAGTCCTTGGGTTTTCGAAACAGTGTAAAAAGAAGTGCTTCGAATCATTGCTATTTGACTCGGACAATTCATACCACTCATAGTGGTGGAGTATGAGACATATAAGAAACGTCACATTATTCTTATGAATCTCTAGAATTATTGTTAATCTTAAAGGATAACCATCACCATGAGTAGAGTATTGACCCTCTCCAACCATACAGGTATTGCAGGTGAATTACAGGCTGATGATATGGCCGATAATCATTTTATAGAAGATTCTTTCAAAAAGAAAAGAAGGATAAATTCACGAATTATTTTATTTATTTTTCGTTACAAACTTTGATAATGTAATAAACTCTCTTTGAGAGGATATTAAAGAATTATTTGTATGATTTTTACTCTAATGGAATAATAAATACAGTCGATTTTATTCTCGTGAATGGTAAAGAATTATTTGTATGATTTTTACTCTAATGGAATAATAAATACAATCGATTTTATTCTCGTGAATGGTTACCTTGGAAAATGTAACTATATGTGATTTATATTTTAAAAAACAAGGTGTAATTTTGAAGTATCCAATTTTTACATTATTAACACCCAGAATTCTCAGGCACAAGTTTGTACTCGGGCTGTGAAAATTCGAAGGGTTATAGCAGCCCATCGGTTGATCGTGGGGGAGCACAATCGTCCGTGCGACATTAGACAATGAGTCATAGTCACCATGAAATTCTACGGTTTCCCCTATATTTTTGGCCAAAAAATCCTGTAATATGCAATTATGGCCTTGATTTTCTTCATTTCTTCGCTTCTCTTCAATATAGTTTGAAAATATTTATTCTCTTTTAATCTTCCTTTTTCCACATGATTTGAACATCATCTCTTGAGCTTCAATTCTTCAAATATTTCACTCTACCTCTCCTTTGGCTTTAAAACTTCAATGGTAGCTTGTTTCTTCTTGGATCTTCCATTATCTCCTATACATTGAAAACACATCAAATTAGTCTAATTTACCGATCGAATGTAAGGGAAAAGGATACAAAATGAGGAATAAATATACAATATTTAGAACTCAACATTTAGCTAAATTAGGACTATTAATTCTATGTTTTATTATTTAAAGCATTGTAATTTCATTTTTGGGACAAACTTTACAACCTCTCAGAGCCTCCAAAATATCTTAGAGCTTCTGATTCTTCATTCCTTTTCAAAATCAATAAAACCCTAGCATCAAGATGGTGGCCTTCTCCATGCCATTTTCTCTTTAATTCTAATTATGGCAATCTTTTCACTCCTAGCCAAAAGGAGAAGTGTAACAGAAGAACTGGGTCTTAGGGAGTGGAGCCTATAGGAACTTTAAATGACACAAAGTTAGAGTGTTAGGTATTAGAGACTTGAACATAGGTGAAATGCCCTATAAATATGGAAAATAGAGAACATAGAGATAAGATCTTAGGCCTTTGGAAATACTTTTAGGATAGTCGATTAACCTTAGACACTAGGGGAAATCCATTAACCACCAAGTTGAACATATATTTAACAAGAACACTCTTTGAATCTAACCTAAAGCAAAATTTCAAAAAATTAAAACTTAAAATTTCTAATAATACATGATATTTTTCAACTGTCTAGAGTGATCGAAACCACGAATTTAAGGAACTGTACTGAGTGAAGTATTCACAATTTGACCTAAGTTATAAATCATGATGGTTATCAATGGACTCAATGCTTGGCCAAGCAAAAGACCGAATTTCACTGAGATTATGAAATGATACAATGAACTTTTTGCCCTGGCTTGGTAGGTGATTGACATTTCCAACTCAAAGTCACTACAACCGTCTTTTTGTATTAGCCCAAAGACTATAAAATAAACATTTGTTACCTCGCCTCTTAGGAATTGTTCGGGATAGCTAATAAAACCTATAAAATGTATTTAGGACCATGAGGAGAGGGCGCCCACCAAATTGTCCAAAAGACATAACCATAATCTAACATAGGAGTTTTAGCCCAAGAGTTTTTATGGTGGACACCCGATAGTTGGAAACTTGGGACCCAAATCACAGCCCATTCAAACATACGAATTGAAAATGGAAATTTGGAGAGAGTTTGCCTGTTAATCCATTTTGTTCATATTTCCATACTCACTAGTAATCTATAAATCATCCTATAGTGTTAAACTAGATTTTCTTAAAGGATTTAAGTTGAGACCATGATAAAAGTCATTTCTCTTGGTAGAAGATTATGGTTTCCAAATCCACGTCCCCTCGAGTGCAGACCTTGTGCAAGTCGACTCCACCATCTGATGATATTGATCGATGGGTGAATCTTGTGTTCGCTCTTACACTTCTTGTCAGATAAGGTAATCCTGATGTGGAGTTGGAATAAAAAAATGTTCCGCCACCACCAATCATGAGTATCTTTAGTGTTTCCTCTCTTCGTGCCTAACCAGAAGTCCTTGGTGCTACATTCGATGTGGGTGGGCAGATGGATACCCTAATTCAGCAACAACAAACCATAATATAGAAAAAACAACTTCAAGAACATATAGCGTAACACTAGGGTACTTGAAAGTAGGGAGAAGTCTCTACCTCGACTGGCTCCCTCTCTAGATCAAGCCAGGTGCTGCAACTACTTTAGAGGCCATATCGCCAGGTTCTATTATAAGGAAATGCAAGATGAGGGTGTGATGCCTCTATCTCAAAAAGAGTCGGCCAAATCAAATTAAGACCGCACTTCAGTCAGCCCCCGCTTCAAGCAAAGCTAACAGTGCCATTACTGCAAGAGACTAGGCCATTGTGTTTTCCACTGCTTCAAGAACATACGAGATGAGGGTACCCTTTCTAAAGAGCCCAAACACTATAAATCCTACTTTGGTCCTACGTCTTCAAGAGCCAAAGTAGTGTGAGGTACGAACTTTATAAATCACATAATAATAAGGAAGTAATTTCATGATGCTTAGGTTTGGGGAAAGGTCCTATGATTGCGTTATTGTTGTTAGCGATGGAGATATACATCTCGAATCTTGAGGGTATAATTATTTTTAAGGGGGTAGAACCCAATAAACCAGGATAGTGTAGTATAAAGAAATCAACGAAAACTTAGGAGTTACGAAATAAGAATATCTTTACTTATTAACATTAGACAATTTCATGGATGAAATTACTTTTCAGGGGAATAGATTATAATGTCTCAAATTTTTACCAACTTCAAATAAAAAATCCTTGATTTTTTTTTTTCACATTTTTTTTTCACCTAGTGATCCATAATACTCAATTCTAACCTACAAATAGTTGTCACTGAAATTTTTGTTTAGACTGCTGCTACTGAACTATGAATGTATAATTAAAGTCCTAGAGGGGGGTGAATAAGACTTTTGAATAATTATTCCAATTTAAAATCCTTATTGCAAAACTTAAACTAATCTCCAGTTAAACTAAGCAAAGCAATCTACCTCTAAAGGCTTCGAAGCCAATAGAGGATCCAATCTCATAGACTTATAAAGATATATCAATCAATCAACTAGTTTTATAGCATGGTGAACATGTGTGAATGGAATATTCTACCTATTAATACTAAGCATTCATCCTATCATGCATGCATATCTAAGCATTCAACCATATAAGCCTGAATTAAACAGATGCACAAATGTCAATCCCAAACACATGCATGTATAGTGGTTTGGCTATGTGCCTACTCCACTCTCAGCAGACTCATTTTCTCCTAGAGTATGTTGGATTTCACTATGAGAGGTTTTAAATCTGGTTTACCTCAAACCTTTACAACCTAGACAAGGTATAGAATACATAAGTAGAGGTGTACATGAACCAAGCTAGCTTGGTTAGCTCACTCGACTCGACTAAAAAAAGCTCGATTCGACTTGGTTTAAAGTTGAGTTTGAGCCGAGTCAAGCTGATTTTTTGAGCTCAAAAATAAGTTTAAGCTAAGTTCGAGCTGGCTCTAGCTCGACTTGACTCGAATCGAACTTGGATCGAATTAGTTTGGTGACTCAGTTACTTTGATATTGATGTTGCTCACCAGGTGTTTGATGAAATGACCCAACGAAGTGTGGTTAGTTACAAGGAAAGTACGTATATGAAACCAATACCCTTTTTTTCTTAATTTTTATGTTGCTTAGAAGGTGTTTGATAGAATACTTGTCAAAACCATTGTTGTTATCTTAAATACAGTAAGATGCAGTCCAGGTGTTTGTGAAATTGTTGCACAGGCAAACTTGGCTTGAACTTGCCCAAGCTGCTAACTGAACCAAACCGAACTGGCCAGTCAGGCTCGAGGACCGAGCTGAGTGGAGTTCTCGTTGAGGTTAGCTAGTGGTCGAGCCAGCTCGACTCGGTTCGACTCAAGCTGAGGCCAGCTCGACTCGGTTCGACTCGATGTACACCCCTATACACAAGGCAATCACTTATGCCTACATAAGGCATTCACACATGCCTACATAAGGCATTAACACATGCCTACATAAGGCATTGAGTCTTACACAAGGACACTATACGTATGCTCCCATCAGAGGCCTATAAAAGGTCTTAGGAAGTTTGCAAAACAAACTCTGAAACCAAATCCTACACAAGGAAAAGGTTTCATACTCTTTGAAATTTTATACTTACTTTTAAGTGGATGAGCCCTTCTTGTTACAGCTTATGGGTTGCCTGATCTCTGCTTTCATGTGCTTCAATCAGCTCCTAAAAGCTCCCCCAATTGTGATGCTATGGTTGTTCTGATGCTTTAGCTTCATAATCAATTTCCTTGCATATAATGCTCATTTAGGGTAACCAAGGAAATGAGAGTGGGTTGAATCTCCTACTACTGGATGGTAAGTGGATTTCCTATGGGATTCAACTGATGGATGCTCTAAAGTATTATAGAGGCTAAGAATATACTAATATGTTTGGTCTCAATACTTTAGAGAAGGCTTGAGATCATGTTCTCCACTAATAGGCGCTTTGAATGCTCATTAAGGTGGGGAATCACAATCATAAGATCATGAATCTCATATAGATAGAGTGTAGGATGATTAGGTTAAGCTTGAGATGCACTAGGGACTTTAGGATGCCGTAACCCATCATTTCTGCAAAGATCCATATGCTCTTTTTATAAGAAAAAGGTTGCAAAGGATATATAACGACTATATTTTAGTCCTATCGAGGGGTCTTTTGGTTGGACTGAACTGTTGTCGGTCAGACCAAATAAAGTCCTCAGGTTACTAGACACTTTTAGCCACTTTCGATTGGATCGAGGATTATCTTTGGTTACTGATTGCTTGCCTCTAAGTGCAGAAGTTTTTAAATAGTATCTCGTGAATACAAGGTCGATCCCACAGGGAGATGAATTGTGAGAAGGAGAAAATCAAATGCAAATCAAACTAAGTAATAAAAACTAAACTGATGATTTGATTTTGAGATTTTTGAATGGATGTAATTTAACTGAATTAAAATAACACTCAAGCTTCAAAGTTCCACACATAGGTTAATATTCCAAAATCATGATGGCTTGGATAACACAACTAGGATTTGAGCACTATGGTCAGCTGTCACGCCCCGGACTCAGTAATCGGAATCCCATGCAACCTAATGGCCTGTTCTGGTCGTAACAGCCTCCATAGTACCCCATTCTTGGCTCCTGAGATAGGTTCCGATCCTGGGATCCTACAAGGAGGATTTTCATAATAATGTAATCATTACCGATATGAGCATATCTAAGATTACAGCAAGTACATCTGAGAATAACAAAGACACACATCGTAAAATTCACTATAAATTTAAACTTTTACAACTTTCAGAAAGTCCAAAAGGACATACATAAGATGATAGGAGAAGGAAAGGAAGATCAGCAACACCGAGTCTGCAAGCTCAACTCAACTCTGCTCCCTGCAGCTATGACACCTGCCTAGAGTGTCCTATACGCATCAATCATGCATAAGCTTATAGAAGCTTAGAAGGTGGTGAAAGTGTGTGACAATGGTGCACAGAAGAATAGTAGGAGATGCAAGAAGGGAAATATGCTCAATGGAAAAATCACTAGCCTTACCAAGACTTATCATGAATACGATGCAATGAGTACTGGATGCCATACCAAGGCAATGCATGAAGGGGCTTGTACAGTCAATGCTAATGCGATGCAAGTAATGCTAGTGCTCATATCCAAACCATAAGTCAAGTACATTTTCAATCATAAGGAAATCACCAGGGTCCATTACACTGCTGAATGACTGCCGCTCTACAGACCCCGCACAGTTAAACGAGCGTAAGAGACTTCATTGTCCGTCGGTGGACAGTCAATCACCAGCAAGACCTGACGGTAGCGAACCCATTTATGAGCTGGTTAGACTCAGCCTAGCAATGCCTCGTACACACTGGCCAAGTAAGGCTACACCCCTATCCAACCGTCTACATGACAGTGGGAGTCACGACCTAATGGTATAAGGCCCTCGTGCGCTCATGTATTCCACCCAGTCACAGTGTTGGAGCAGATCTTTAGTACCATGAAAGTTTTAAAAATTTCACTCATGGACATCCTATGCACCCGGTATGCTCAACTAATATTTTTTATGTCCACACATACAGCCATCCACAAATATTCCTATGGAGGCAAGGCCCTGATGAAGCAAGGGCAGATATCCGCATGTTATGCAATGCCAGATGCATGAATCACACAATCACCCATGCATCAATTTCAAGCACCCATCGTACTCCAGAGGAAAAAACTCCACCCCTCGGGGAGATACCAACATGTCCTACTCAATGGCACAATCATGACCAATTATACATCAACTAAGCATGCATATGATGCGTATAAGAGTGAGCCATGGAATGATTAGGGGTGTCAATGAGGTGAAGATGAACTCTCTACCTAACTATGGAGGGTCTAGATACTTAACCAATTCCTCATAAGGGATACAACCTTTAGTGGGGGCCCATTTATCTGGGGTAGCCCACGAGACTAAGGATACAAGCTACGGGCTTAAATAATATAGAGATGGGCCTAGCAGGAAATGAAGGTGGGCATCAACCACACTTAGAGGGGTCTATAATGGGGACATTTAACCACCATTTTCCCAAGGCATAACCAACCATAATCCATATAGCTACAAGGCCCAAGGCCCACATCTAAACCAGATACATAAGCCCCCCAAAAAGGTATGAGAAAAAGGGTCCAATACTACCTTCAACAACATGGGCCCAAGGAAAGGAATCAAGGCCCAAGGCCCAAGTACCAATGGCCATAGGACTCATACATTTAGTTGAACTTAATGGGCAGCCCATGAGCACAAAAACACGGCTTAAAATAGGTTTAAGTAGGGTAAAATGGGCCCCACTACATCAGCCCAACAAATAGAAATCTAAGTGGGTAACCAAGGGCCTAATACCACCTTTATCTCAGCCCATAAGTTCATCAAAATGTGAAAGTCAGTCCAACATATGGCTAGGCTAAGCTGGGACATTCCAGCCCAATCTGGGCCCACTAGGAAGTCCCAAAATTTGGTTTATATTTGGATCCTACAACTGATCATCAATGGAGACCCAAAAAGGCCTTAATTAATCCTAAGAATATTCTAAAATATAAGGGAGCAATAAATACCCAATTTTCTCAATATGGTGGGCCCCACAATAATGGATCCAATGGGCCTTAGAACATCAGGAATGGGTCCCTAACTAATCACACACAAAGCCCAATGGGCTGGGGCCCAAAGTTCTAAAATAACAAGGGACAATAATGTACAGAAAATTTCTACAATGCATGTTGTTGTCCTAAATTTGGGCACTCCATTGGAGTAGGTTCAGGGCCTCTAAAATTCTAAAAATTGAGGGTCAGGGTCCCTCATCATACATAAAATAAGAGGAAACCCAAAAAGGTCACCCACCATCAGAAGAAATATTTTTGAATTATGGTTTTTATCAAGGCATATTGCTGGACTACACAACAGAAAAATCTGGCAGTCCAACCATCTTGGATCATTCTTTTGGATGCCCAAATGGGGTCATTTGGGGTTGAAATTTTATAGAGTGACACTTTCATAGGTAGGCCACACCCTCAAAAAATTTTAGAGTTTTTGAATATTCCTGAGAATTTTAATTAATTTAAACAAAACAGTCTGTCTATAAAATCGGACAGACCTGAACGTCCCAACATGGTGGGTCAGTCCGTCCCTTACCACGGTGTGCACAAAGGTCTATTGGCTCTTAAATTTAGTAGGTGAGTCCTACCATGAGTTGAACACACTTTTAAAAATTTTTATAATTTTTGGACATCTATAAATATTTTAATTCATTTAAAGAAATCAATCTATCTTAAAAATCGGACTAACCTGGACACTATATTATAGTGGGCCAGTCCAGCCACCACTATGGTATGTACAGATGTCCATTGGCCCCCAAATTTTGTAGGTGGGTCCTACCATGGGTTGACCACCTCTCAAAAAATTTTTATAATTTTTCGATACTCATAAATATTTTAATTAAATTAGGAATTTCAATCTATCCAGGAAGGGATGTTGCTGTCCATGCATTGTTTATCCAATAAGGTGGGCCAAAAATTCATCCAGGAGGGGAAAAATGGAGGTTTAGTATTTTCTTCATAAAATATAGTAAGGTGTGGTCCACAAAAGTGGCTCATCCCTCAGAGAAATTAAGCTAAAGTGTATGCCTTCCCTCCATACATATGGGCTGGACAACCCAACAAGGTGGACCGCCCACCCCTGTGTGCCTCCTTTTTGGGTACCATTTCATGGGTCATCTGAGGTATGACCCACCACACCTAAAGGTAAGGTCCACACCTTCTCATTACACCCCATAATCATAAAGAAAATGAGAGAAATCATGATCCAAAAATCCATGCCAAAGATTGAACATGACAATCCATGCAACAATCCAAATTTTTGGACAAGAATACATGGCTAGACAGATCAGCCTATATCTCAATAATTTCAACCATAAAAAGGGTGTGTGGCCTTCCTCAGTGCTCCCCACATAAGTATATATAAAAAACTAAGACTAGAACACTTGCTTGCATTGAATAAGGTGTCCAAAGATCATGGAGTTGGGTGGTAAGGGTGTTCCACCTTATTGGATTTTTATTTTTATTTATTTTGGGACATCCTAGGCCCACTAAATGGGCCACACACACATCATCACCCACACATCAAAGGAAAGATAAGAAGAAAAGAGAGTAATCCGGCCATGGGGGTAGGGCCCCGCCACTAATGGGCCCTCCCAAGAGTCAATCTTAACCATACAACAATGTTACTTCAACATGCAACATTATACCAATGCATGCATGATCTATGATTAGAATAAGTGGTTGGGATGTCATCCCAATATGACTTACAGGGTCTAGATACCCTTGAAATAAAGAGGATGATGTAATACATCATGATGGGGTCCATGGAGAATGGTCCCATCATGTTTCATGATATGCATGTAGGATGGACCAAAAGGCCACATCCATGAGGTCAAATGGGGTCCCCGCCATGGATTGGTGGGTCCCATATGATCCATGTAGGAAGACAAAAATAAGATCAAGGGTAGAAAAGAAAATTAGAAATTAAAATCACTCACTTTAATGGATTCCACCCAAAGTTACATCAATCTACTCTCCATGCTCCAAGGGACATGTATCAATGGGTGAAATGAATTGTTGGAGGTTAGATAGGAGGGGATTAGAGGGAGAAGGGGCTGGAGAAGAGAGGGAGATGGAAGGGAAGTTGCTAAAAATTCTAGCAATGGAGGGAAATGAGAGGGAGAGAGAGAATAAAAAGAGGAAAATGTCATAATTATTTTGTAAGAAAAGCCATCATGAGATAGGGAGGAGATTACAATGTTTAGGCTTTTAGACTAGGTTTGGGTGGTGTTTGTTAAGATGGGTGGTGTTTTCATAGAATTTGTGTGGTGTGTGTAGTGTGTATGGGGACTTGTGCCATGGGTGATGGTGGTCCACATGCATTTCACTTAAGTGGGCCATATGATCAATGGTCATATAATGAAATGTACATAACTTTTAATCTACATATCGGATTTATGCGTGAGACGCGGCGTTAGAACCGCAACGAGGAAGTGGACATGATGGCATAAGTCTCAACTCGATCTGAGTCTGGTCTATGTGACCGGACTCAAGGATGACCGCTAACAAAATCTGAGGGTCGCGGGTCGTCGAAATTCTACTGGTAGGACCGCAGGACTACAAGAAATGAAATACACACTGACACACACACATGCACACATACGAACTCGGGTCAGGTCTCATATCAACCTAATCGAAAAATAAAATAGTTTAAATATTTTAATAAATGATATAAAAGAATAGAAAATCATGAATTTTCACCATTCATATATATTCTCATGCGTCAGTGATTTTAAGAATTCAATATCAATGAGATAATGAAAATCAAAGAAATATAACAAGTTGAGAACCTCTCCTGTCTAGGAAATCTGATTGATCTAAGGTAAGTCTATCCATCAATATGGATCTCATATGATGAAAACATATGGATCTCACAAGAGGATCAAAAGTAAAATCTAAACAATAAATAACATGCATACATCATTCTTCTCATCAAATTAAATAATTCATCATCATAATTTAAAATAATTATTAAACCCATGAACTTAGAAAAACATAATTAGAATAGAAAAAGAAAACAATAAGAAAGAAATAAATTCAAATAGAAAAGATTTAAAAGAAAAAATAATTTATAAAACTTAAATAAAATTGAAAACCCTTTAAAAATTTTTCACACTGCATAGTTTTCCAAAATAGACTTCAGAGTTTCAGAATACACTTTTTTAGGACGATTTTAGGATTCTTCACTTCAAATCTTCGATTCTCTTCATTCCTCACTTAGTTTTCTTGGATTTTTAGCATGTGAATTCTTCAATCTTGGTCTCCTAAGATCCATCCCTTGCTTTGGTGATTCTTGAGCATCAAATCCATGCTTTTAACACCCCTTTTCAATCAAGCTCTTAAATTCACCTTGCAACACATACATGAGTAAAATAGAACATTAAAATGATTCATGTTCATAAAACCAAGATATAAATGGAAAAAATTATGCATTATTTGAGTCTCAACACACTCCCAACCAGCATTTTACTAGTCCTGAGTGAAATAAATGAAGAAAAATAAAAATAAGAATAAAACCTAATTCTAGAAACAAAATTAAAATAAAAATAAAAATTCTAACTACACCACTTTCATAGGTAATCTCCATTGCATTTAGCATATGAACAAACCTTTAAATCCCCATGTTTCCCCTAGTAGACGAGTTATAGTCTCGTGAGGGTTTCCAGAAATGTTACCCATAAACATTAAAAACTTAAAAAATAGTTCAACACCCAGAAATTTATACAATTATGCCTTCATCCATCATATGAATTCCAAAACAAAACAATACTTACCCTAAGTCTGGAGTTAGGTAGAATTTTAATTTTCTAATCTATTACATCCTTGAGTTCAAAGATCTAATCAAATTTTAGAATAGTTATGATCCAATATACTTAGATGCTCCATGACAGTAGTCTAACTTTGAGAAATATGCATGTTCCCTATCCTAACTCCTTTCAATCATGCCAAGAATATGAAATCTCTAGTTATCTCATTTCCTTTATGACATTTCTTTTTTTATCAGCACATCATTATTATTATAAACCAGCCTTAGATGAAGATTCCCACCGGGTTTGCTTCATAACCTAAGGTATCGTACTTGTAATGGTAATAGTAATGGATATTAGGTATCCTTACTCCTGATTACTGACACGATTGTTATGGTCATTGCATTCATGCTCTATAATAAATTTATTTTTTCATCACTTTTTTTCTTCAATATTCACTCTTTTAAGCATATATCAATGGTATTAGTTCATTCAACCTTTTTTGAATCACATATTATATTCCTCACTTAGCTAGCTAATGTGTATTGTGAATTCAGTATATCAAATTACAACTCACTTTAAACTAGTGATTAGATAATTAAACTCAAGTTTATAATTTTTAGTCATTAGAATTCTGATTACTATCGACCTAGACTAAGTATTAACTTTGCCTTTGGAATTCACATAATATCATGTTCATATTCTTGTATATAAAAATATTAATTTGAAAATGTTAAAATTTTTTTCTCATAAACTTAAAAAATATATATAAACTTAAACGTAACTGAAACCTAAAAAAAAACTTAAACCTAAAAAAAAAACCTAAAACAACTCACATAGATGACTATCCACACCCCCCAAACTAAAATCTACATTGTCCCCACTGTAATGATAATGTAATTCGAAGAACAATAAAAATAAAAAAAAAAAGGATGGATAATACCTACCATGAAGAACTCATCTGCTAGGTGACACTAAAAAATTTTGAATATGATACAAATCCTACATAAATGCTTTGTTAGACTAGGAACATTAATCTGAATATTCTGGCTCATGAAAAGGGACGAACTCCTCTCTCAAATGAAAGTTTTTCACATAAGGTTTCAATCTTTGACCATCAACCTTGTACACATTGTCATTATGTGGATTCTTAATTTTAACAGCCCCATGAGTATAAACATTCTTCACAATAAACGGGCCTATCCATCTTAATCTTAACTTTTCCGAAAAGAACTGGAGACAAGAATTGTACAATAAGACCTTTTGATGAGATTCAAAAAAATTTCTCAAGATATTTTTATCATGAAAAGCTTTGATCCTCTGTTTATATATTTTAAAATTTTCATACGAGTCTCTCCTCAACTCTTCTAATTTATTCAACTCTAATTTTCTTTGTCCACTTGCTTGGTTCATGTCAAAGTTTAATTTCTTTATTTTCCAATAGGCTCTATGTTCCAAATCCACAGGCAAGTGGCAAGTCTTCCCATACACTAATCTATATGGAGACATGCCAATCAGGGTCTTATAAGTAGTCCTATAAGCCCATAAAATGTCGGATAGTCTGAGGGACCAATCCTTCTTATCTGGCATTATAGTTTTCTCTAAAATGTGTTTGATTTCCTGATTATAAATCTCAGCTTGCCCACTTGTTTATGGGTCACATGAGGTGCTCACTTTATGCTTGATGCCATATTTTTTCATCAAAGCCTCAAATATCCTATTGCAAAAGTGAGAGCTGCCATCACTAATGATGGCCTTTGGAGTTCCAAATCTAGAAAAAATATTTTCCTTGAAGAATCATATGACCACTTTGTTGTTATTGGTCCTACTTGGAACTGCCTCAATCCACTTTGAAACATAGTCCACACTAACCAATATCTAAAGAAATCCAAAAGAAGATGAAAATGGGCCTATAAAATCAATACCCTAACAATTAAAATTTTCCAATAGTAAAATTGGGGATAAAGGCATCATTTTGTGTTGGGACACTCTTCCCAACCTTTGACATCTATCATAAGTAACACAAAAAGCATGGGTGTCTTTATACATGTGGGCCAGTAAAAACCCCACTGTAGGATTTTTGTAGTGGTTTTCTTAGCAGAAAAATGACCTCCACATTTATATAAATAACACTCTAAACTTCATCCTCTGGAATACAACATCTAAAAATCTGATCAGTCGCATATTTATATAAATACGGGTCATCCCAGAAGAAGTTCCTAACCTCGGTTTCAAAATGCTTCGTATCTTGTGACTTTCAATGATATGGCATTTTTTTTATTACAAGATAGTTCACTATATCCGTATACCAAGGTAATTTGGAGATCGTAAATAATTGTTCATCACGGAAAGTGTCCTAGATATGTCTTCTCAGTGGAATCATCTAACACTAATCTGGAAAGGTGATCGATCGGCTACTACATTTTCTACTCCTTTCTTATCTTTTATGTCTAAGTCAAATTCTTGGAGTAGGAGAATCCATTTGAAAAGTCTTAAATTTGCATCCTTCTTAAATATTAAATATTTCAAAGCCGAGTGGTTCATGAAAATGATCACTTTGAATCTCTGCAAGTAGGACCTAAACTTATCCAAAGCAAAAACTACTGCAAATAATTCTTTTTCTGTTCTTAAGTAGTTCACTTGGACCTAATTTAGAGTTCTACTCGCTTAGTGAATAACGTAGGGCCATTTGACTTTCCCTTGCCCCAAGATAGCCCCTATGGTATAATCACTTGCATCGCACATTAGTTCAAAAGGAAGTGTCCAATCTAGTGGACAAATGATAAGTGCAGTGGTAAGGGATGATTTAATTTTATTAAAGGCACTTGCGCACTCATCTGTCCACTTAAATGGAACATCCTTTTGAAGAAGGTTAGTTAAGGGTCTAGTAATGGCACTAAAGTCCTTGATGAATCTTCTATAAAAACCATCATGCCCTAGAAGTGATCTAATATCTCTAACAGTTCGGGGGATAGGTAGATTAGTAAAAATGTCGAGTTTGGAGCGATCTACCTCGATTCCATTTTTAGAGATAACATGGCCCAAAACAATTCCTTTTTGAACCATGAAATGATATTTTTTTCAATTTAAGACAAGGTGCTTCCCTTCACACTTAGATAAGACAAGAGATAAATTGTTAAAGCATTCCTCAAAACTACTCCCAAATACAAACAAGTCGTCCATGAAAACCTCAAGAACCTTCTCAACCATATTTGAAAAAAATATTTAACATACATCGTTGGAAAGTTACTAGGGCATTACACAATTCAAATAACATCCATTTGAAAGCAAATATGCCAAATTGACAAGTGAACGTGGTCTTCTCTTGGTTTTCCTGGGCTATCTCTATTTGGTTATATCCGAAATATCCATCAAAAAAACTATAGAAGAAGTGTCACGCCCCAAACCCGGAAATCGGATTCATAGGAATCCCGATTGTCGAACCTGGTCCCGACAGCCTCCGTAGTACCCCATTCTCGGCTCCTAGCATTCATATGTCAGATTTTGATCCTGAAATCCTACAAGGAGGATATATTTTTTTTATACATTTAACTAGTAATAAGCATAACCACAAGATTACCCAATTAACAAAGGCAACATCATCATCACATATCCACTAATATAATCATTTGAGTACAACACTGAAAGGGAAATATATAAATAAAAAATCAATCTCCAAAAGACCACTGCACGCTCCAAGCTCAACACTATTGCAACCTAACATCACCTGCACGCATCTATCGTGCATAAGCTTATAAAAAGCTTAGAGGGTGGTATAAGTGTGTGCACAAGGTAAGTGTCAAGTGTTCATTACAATGTCATCATCATACAATACCGAAATTACTGGTCATCCATAAATCATACAATATCAAAATAAAAAAAAAAATACTAACAAGATCATGAATTATCAAAGTAAGCAGGAATACCAATAAGATCATAAATCATACGATAACAGAGTAAGCGGAAGTACGGACAAGTCCATATGTAAATCAATAGCAGAATACGCAATATATAACAGCTATGCAATAAGGAGTCATGAAGAGCCAAATATCAAAAGCTAAGGTGCAATGCAATATACAAATCCTGCTAAGTCTATCTGGGCCATATAAGTACAGAAATATAGTAATATGCAATATGTAATGCGAATGAAATGACCATGTTGGAGTGTGAAGTCGGGATGATAGTATGTAGTATCGCAGGCTACGAGGTCCATCACAAGAGACTTCTATCCAAACCAGTCCCATACCTAAATTTGGATAGTCAGACTCAACGTGGTAAACTCCTGATCTCAGGTTAGTCGCGTGTCCAACCGAAATCTTTGTCATAATGAAGGTACACAATAATTAGTTACGCACCACCAACCCGAGTGGATAGTGAATGAATGAATGAGCATGCAATTCTTACTCAATAAGTCCACTTATCAGTACGGTTCCTCTCTGGAAAATCATCGGGGTCTATTACACTCTAAACCAGATTGTCGTCCCATCGCGCAACAAGGTGAGTGGAAGAGACCTCACTATCTGCCTGTTAATATCGGGCATGGCTTATCGATAGCCGACCCATTCCTCGAGCTGGTCAGACTCATCCTAGCATTGCCCCCTCCTCTCGGGTAGGTAAATCCGCACCCCCTTCCAACCGACCACAACACAGTGGGAGACGCGGCCTAACGGTATACGGCCCTCATGCGCTCATGCATCCACTCAGTCTAGATGTTGGAAAAACCTATGGAACCAAGAGGGTTTAGGGACTTTCACCCAAGGATATCTATAGCACCCCATGTATAACAGATTTTCGGTGTCCCATCTGGCCATCCACGAAATACCTGTGGAGGCTACGACCCTAATGTCGCTAGGACGTATAGTAATCACAATACACAATGCAAGATGCATGAGCCATACAATCCATTCATGAATCAATCTCGTGCATACCATATACTCATGTGAGACAATCTCCGCCTATTAGGGAGACTCATAACAACATGCCCAATGACATGCAATGGTCAACCACATCTCTTAACAAACATGCAGAAGATGAGTATGAGCATGTATCATGATGCTATGTTGTCACATACTCATAATTGGTATCAATAACCGGTATCAACAATCGGCATCGACAATCAGCTTGACAATGTGGACATTTAACCAACATTGCCCCTAAGGAGTGGCCCACATAGAGCCTAACATATAGTGGACCCATGGCCTCACACAAGGGCTTAATATACAACACCATGGGTCTCACTCAAGGGCTTAATGCACATCACAATGGGCCTCTCACATGGGCGTAATATATATCCCAATAGGCTTCAAATACGGGCCGCATATATGTCATATAGATCTCGATAATCGGCGAAATCGACTTCGACAATTGAAATCGGCCTCGATACTCGGCCTTGACAATTGAAATCAGCCTATACAATCGGAATGGATCGATAATCGGAGTCGTCAATCGGCCATGACAATCGAGATTAATCGATAATCGGAATCGGCAAATAGGTCGCGCCAATCAAAATCAGCAATCAGTCATGACAATCGAAATTGATCGATAATCAGAATTGGTAAATTGGTCACGTCAATCAGAATCAACAATCAGTCATGATAATCAGAATAGATCGATAATCAGAATCGACAAATCGGTCACATAAATCATAATCAGCAAATTGGTCACGACAATCAAAATCGATCGATAATCAGAATTGACAAATCGGTCACGTCAATCGAAATCAGCAATCGGTCACGTAAATCAGAATCAGTAAATTAGTCACGACAATTGAAATCGATCGATAATCAGAATTGACAAATCGGTCACGTTAATCGAAATCAGCAATCGGTCATGATAATTAGAATTGATCGATAATCAAAATCAGCAAATCGGTCACGTAAATCGGAATCAGTAATCGGTCACGACAATCAAAATAGATCGATAATCAAAATCGGCAAATCGGTCACGTAAATCAGAATTAGCAATCGATCACGATAATTGAAATAGATAGATAATCAGAATCCGCAAATCGGTCACATCAATCGAAATCGACAATCAGTCACGATAATCAGAATCAATCGATAATCAGAATCAGAAAATCAGTCATGTAAATCAAAATCTGCAATTGGTCATGATAATTGGAATAGATCGATAATCAGAATCAGCAAATCAGTCACATCAATCAGAATTGACGGTCATGACAATCTGGAATCGGTGAGAATGGGCCTAATAAAGCCTAAGGGAAGGTCACAATGTGGACATCCAACCAACATTGCCCGTCAATGTGGACATCTAACCAACATTGCTCCCAAGGAGTGGCCTACATAGGGCCAAACATATAATGGGCCCATGGTCTCAAGTATAATCACGATGGGCCTTATTTACGTCATATAGGCCTCGTCATATTGGGTCAAATTACGTCTCATTGGGCCTTGAATACACAACAGGTAGGCCTCGCACCAGGGCATCGAATACATCTCAATAGGCCTCTTATGTCAAGCGGGCCACATCACAGGGGCCGCATTGTATAAGCCGCACAAAGGGCTTTATGTACATCAAACAGGCCGCACTATTGGGCCTCATGTATACCAAATCGGGATGCATTACATGGGCTTCAAATACATCGTATTGGGTATCAACAAATGAGTCATATATGTATCACACTAGGCCTCAACAATGGGCCTTGAATACTTCATAATGGGTCTTGCCAAATGGATCAGGAATACATCACAATGGGCCATGTCATATGGGCCGAAAATACATCTCAATAGGTCATGACCCATGGGCCTCAGTACAAAACATGTGGGCCCTACACATGGGTCTCATATGCATCGAATGGCATACGTGTCATGGGCCTAATACATATCACAATGGGCCTTGCCCATAGGCCACGAATATCATAATAGGCATTGTCTATAGGCCTCAAATACATCACAATTGTCCTTGCTCATGGGTCACATGTACACTTCAAATGGGCTGCTCACTCGGGCCTAACACTCAACAGGTGGGCCTTGCACATGGGCCTCAGAATATAGGGTAGGTGGGCCCTATCACACGGGCCTCGAATACAAGCAGGTGGACCCTATAATATGGGCCTAAAACATACATCATGATGGCCCCATGGATGTGCCAAATACACATCAGGTGGGTTAGTACCGTCCCAACTGGACGGCGTTTACAAAACAAATTCATAACGGTGGATTCCACCGTCTCTTACTGAACAGTGCAGATACAATACATAAATCATGATGGGTCCTACACACGTGACTCACCAAAGGTTCAAACCTGCCTCACGACTAGATGGATGGTGAGAATATAATAATTACATCACAGTTGGGTTTCCACCGTCCAATGAACTGGACAGTGCAAATATATCACATGCATGAGATGGGTCCACACGCGGTGGGCGTGGGATATACGTGTCATCAAGGTGGACCCCAAGCTAGGGATGGATGGCTGTAAGAACATATACATCATGGGGTCCACGAGGCTTGCTGACGTCGACCTACAGTTGATAGCTACGTGGTACCCACCATCCTTGAAATGGTTGGATGGTATGGATAAAACACATGCATCATGAGGGCCACACTGTCCACGTGTGGTCAGCATGGACAGGACATACATCGGTGGACCCACCATCCAGCACAGCGTGGATATACATACATCAGATGGTGTCCCACCTTAGATGGACAGTACGAATACAACACCAGTCTCATGTGGGTACCACTGTCCATGTGTGGACAACGTGCAAAAACACATACATTATTGTGGACTCCACCGTCCGCCTGGATGGTGGAAATAAAACCCCTACATCACTGTGGGTCCTATGTGGGGCCCACCATAACAGCTATTTTCCATCTGAGACATTGATAAGGTCGCACAGACTTGGATGACGGGTAAAAATAAATTTTATCTTGATCTGAAACTTCTGTGGGTCCAAAATAGGTTTTAATGGTAGACGCTGAAACAACACTATTTCCAATGATGTGGGCTACCTGAGTCGTAGATTCAGTTGAAACTTGGAGGGGACCCACTTGAGAAGGGGGCCCACAAGATGAATGGGTTAGATGGAAAACAAACATCAGGGTGGGGCCCATGGATGGAGCCATGGGTCTGTGTCCGTCCGCCCACTAGCCACAGGTGCGGCCTTCGCCTCTGACACAGCGGCATTGCTGCTGCTGTGTATATTATTTTTTTTTGAAAAAAAATCTATTTTTCCAGGGTTTTTCATATGTGGGGCCCGAATCAGGTAGATCCATCCTATCCACTGGTTCCCATGGCCCTAGACAAGCCAATCAAGCCCAATATCTGATATGTTTCAACTTATAAAGATATCAAGGTGTATTTCAAAGGTTAAAAGACTGTTTGCTATGTTACAGCCCGTCAGGACATCGGATCAGCTTCATTTTTTTGGCTCAAAGCTTAAAATGATCTAAGGAAAAGGATGGATGGTGTGGATTAAAAACATATATCAAGTTGGGGCCTATATGAGTAACCCTCCTCCAATGCTTGCAACCCAAGCCAATATTTATGTTTTCTCTAATGTCCAGCGTCCAGGGACGCTGGACGGTCTGTCCATGCGAAGGTGGGCCACCACATGATGTATGGTGTGGGTACAACACATATAAGGTGGGCCTTGTTTATAGATGGTTGGGATGAACTACATACTTCATGGTGGGGTCCATCCGGATGGGTCACACGGCCATATTATTACCCAAAATGATAGAGATAGGGAGAGAGAGAGAAAGAAGCACCCACCTTAGGATATTATCTTCTTCTTCCTCGTATAGCCTCTAGAGCTCCAATAGATGGACTTCAACGGTTGAGATCGATCAAGGATGGTGGAGATAGAAATAAAGGAGGGCTACACTAGTTTCTCTCCCATGAAAGCCATGGACGGTTGCTTGGAGAGAATGAGGGAGAGGGAGATGAGAGAGAGAGATGTAAGAGAGAGAGGGATGGGTGAGTGATGGGGTGTGATGAGTGAGTGATAGATGTGTACTTGTGTAAGAAGAGTGTTGACTTTTGGGGAGGGTAGTTGTACTTGGGGATGAGATGGAGTGATGGGTTGTACTTTGATGATTGATGTGATGTATTGTAGAGATTCTCTCAGAATTGCAACACCGGTGTTTTCCTTAAACTAAACACGGGCCCACATCTCCTAGCTTGGGTATCGCCTCGACATGCGAGACGAGACATTGGAACCGCGGCGCCGACGCGGTTGCTAGGGTAAAAATATCGGGTCGAGCTGACTCTGGAATGCAGGATATGACTTGGGATCGCACGTAAATGTCGATAGCAGATCGTGGGTCACCGAAATTCGATCGAGAGGACCGCAGAGGCATATGGAATGGTACGGGCTAAGATACGAGTCTTACAAGAAGTGACCTGCTACCCTCTCTAAAACTTAATCAATGAATGGTAGAGGGAAATAGTCCTTCTTTGTGACCTGGTTCAATTTTCTATCGTCAATGCAAACACGCCAACCTGTGGTGACACGTATTGGTATGAGTTCATTATTAGAATTATACACAATAGTTATTCCAGATTTTTTTGGGACTACTTGAGTTGGACTTACACAAATACTATCGGATATTGGGTAGATGATTCCCACATCTAATAATTTGATCACCTCATTTTTTACAACTTCCATCATGTTTGGATTAAGACGCCTTTGAGATTGTTTAATTAGTTTGGCATCCTCATCGAGGTGGATTCGATGGGTGCATATGGAAGGACTTATTCCCTTGATGTCAAAAATGGTCCAGCCTAAGGCTCCTTTTTGGTCTCCTTAGAACATTCAATAATTTAATCTCTTGATCCTTTTCTAAAAATAAAGAGATCACAACAAGATAAGTTTTATTTTCACCTAAGTATACATACTTATGCTCATTTGGTAGTGGTTTTAAATCAAGCTTTTGAACATTGGTTGGTGATGGTAGAGGTTGCGAGTCCTCGATAGATAGAATTTGAGTGCACAGCCTCCATTGGTACATACCAATGTCCTGGGTGGTAGTGTTCTCATTATCATCACAAATTTTAGCAAACACTTTTTCTAAATTAGAATTTTTCAAGTCTCCAAAGACTTGAATCAATTCCTTAGTCAGACTAGGTTCCAATCCCTCTTCTTCTATCAAGTAGTCCATAAATTTCAGCTTATAGATCTGATTATTATCAATGGGCAACTTACATAAATTGAAAATGTTTAGCTCCAGAGTCATGTTACTAAAAGACAAGTTCATCATTCCATTCATACAATTTATGATTGCATTTGAAGTTGCTAGGAATGGGCGGCCTAAAATGATGGAAACTTGAGCATTAGTATTTATACATGGTTCAGTGTCTAGTACAATAAAATTCATGAAAAAGTAGAGTTTCTTCACTTGGAATAGCACATCCTCTAAAATTTTCCTTGGTACCTTAATGAAGCGGTTAGCAAGTTATAGTGTAATTGTGGTTGGTTTAAGCTCGCCTAACCCCATTTGTTTATAAATCGAATAAGGTACTAAATTGACACTTGCAACCAAATCTAGCAAAGTATGCTCAAATTAGAAATTTCCAATAATACAAGGAATAGTGGGACTTCCTGTGTCTTTGTATTTGGGTACAGCCCTTTGTTGGATGATAGCGCTCACTTTCTCAGTAAGGAAGGCCTTTTTGTGTACATTTAATTTTCTCTTTACAATACATAAATCTATGAGATATTTAGCATATGATGGAATTTGTCTAATGACATCAAGCAAAGGAATATTGACAGTAACCTTTTGGAGCACATACAACACCTCTTAATATCTGATGGGGACAGTTGGATTCTAAAGTCTAGATGGGAATGGAACTGGAGGCTCATATGACTTAGTCTCTTTATCCTTTTATTTTTGCGGCTCTTGAACCATAGCTGGTTCGTCATTCTCTTAAGATGGTGGCTCATCCTCCGGTATTTCTACTAGTTACATTATCTTGTTATCAACCTCTTTTCCACTTCTCAAGGTAATGATAGTCTTAGCTTGTTCATGATGTAGCTCACTTGAATTTAAGTCTCCAATAAAATGTGTGTTTCTAGGGTTTGACACAGGTTAAGAAGGAAGGGTGTCTTTTTTCCTAGTATTTAGTTGAGTCTCAATCCTAGCCACGACCGTCTTTAATTCCTAATTTGTTTGGATTAGAGACTGATTCATTTGAGCTTGAGAGTTCATGATACGGTCATTGTATCTTCCACATATGATCGCTTTGGTGAGGGCACATATAGTACATTATTAGGTATCCCAAAGAAGTTATTTTGTGGAGGCATTTGAGGTACATTAGGCGCATTAATTTGTGGTCCATTCCTTCGACTAAGATTAGGATCGTTACGCCAATTTGGATTATATGTATTTCTCATTGGTTGCATAACTGACCTTTGGTAGTTATTTATAGCATTTGCTTGCTCATGCTCATGCGTGATATTTTGTACAAGTGTGATTATTGGACAATCTTTTGTGTCATGGTTTACACTACCAAAAATGCTACAAAAATTACCTAAGGAAGTGTTTTTTTACCTATATCAAGCTTCCTAAATTTCAAGGCTTCGATCTTCATTCGACTAAGATTAGGATGGTTACGCCAATTTGGATTATACGTGTTTCTCACTAGTTGCATAACTGACCTTTGGTAGTTATTTATAGCATTTGTTTGCTCATGCTCATGCGTGATATTTTGTACAACTGTGATTATGAGACAATCCTTTGTGTCATGGTTTACACCACAAAAAATTCTACAAAAATTACCTAAGGAAGTGTTTTCTTTAACTATATCAACCTTCCTAATTTCCAAGGCTTCGACCTTTCTAACCAATGCAGCGAATTTTTTATTAAGGTCGTTTTCCTCTCTTATGACATACATCCCCACTTTTTCTCTATGAATGGGTCTAGTTTGGTTTGGTTTAGTAGAGACATCTCATGTCTATGTATTTTCTGCTAACATATCTATAAAATCCTAAACCTTATTATGATCATTATCATAGTTAGTGCTTGAAAGACTCAACTGAATTTACTTTCAAAGGAAAAAAGAAAATCTATAAAAAATTTAGAGGGTTTATAAGAGAACTTACTTAATCTATCTTGCACAGATCTAATCTCTCTCAGTCTTTCCCCGGGAACGGCACCGAAAACTTGATTGGTTACCTCCAAGTGCAAAGGTTCGTAAACAGTATCCCGTGAATGTCGATCCCACAGGGAGATGAATTGTGAGAAGAAGAAAATCAAATGCAAAACAAACTAAGTAATAAAAATTAAACTGATGATTTGATTTTGGAATTTTTGAATAGATGTAATTCAACTGAATTAAAATAACTCCCAAGTTTCAAAGTTCCACACATACGTTAATGTTTCAAAATCATGATGACTTGAATAACACAACTAGGATCTGAGCACTATGGTCAGCCTAATCAGAAAATAAAATAGTTTAAATATTTTAATTAATGATATAAAAGATTAGAAAATCATGGATTTACACCATTGATATATATTCTCAAGCGTCCGTGATTTTAAGAATTTAATATAAATGAGATAATGAAAATCAAAGAAATATTATAGATTAAGAACCTCTCCTATCTAGGAAATCTGATTGATCTAAGGTAAGTCTATCTATCAATGTGGATCTCATATGATGGAAACATATGGTTCTCACAAAAGGATCAAAAATAAAACTTGAACACTAAATAACATGCATACACCATTCTTCTCATCAATAAAATAATCAATCATCATAACTTAAAGAATTATTAAACCCATGTGCTTCCTTTCTAACTTGGGCTAGAAGGAACTTAGAAAAATATAATTAGAATAGAGAAAGAAAGCAATAAAAAAGAAATAAATGCAAATAAAAAATATCTAAAAGAAAAAAATATATATATAACTTAAATAAAATTGAAAACCCTCTAAAAATCATAAATCTTGCTCTTAAATGCTTTGAATGATGCTTAGGAATGTCGTGGGAAGCCCTATTTATAAGTGGGGAACTTCAATTTTCGTACAAAGTTAAAAAACTCTAGAAACTGCTTTGAATTTACATAGCTTTCCAAAATAGCTTCTTACTACACATTTCGTTAAAATAGTCTTCACGTTGTACAGTTTTTCAAAATAGACTTCAGAGTTTTAGAATACACTTTTTCAGGATGATTTCAAGATTCTTCACTTCCAAGCTTCGATTCTCTTCATTCATCACTAAGTTTTCTTGGATCTTTGGCATGTGTATTCTTCAATCTTAGTCTCCTAAGATCCATCCCTTGCTTTGGTGATTCTTGAGCATAAAATCCATGCTTTTAACACCCTTTTTCAATCCAAGCTCTTAAATTCACCTTGCAACTCATACATGAGTAAAATAGAACATTAAGCTAATTCATGTTCATAAAACCAAGATATAAATGGGGAAAATTACACATTATTTAAGTCTCAACAGTTGCAGTCAGTTGGACAGAATTAACTCCAAATCTCACTGGACTGTTTTGGGATGTTTCGGTTGGACCAAAGGTTCCATTCGGTCGGACCTTCTCCAACCGAAGTAGTGACAAATTTTCCTATTGAAGTTTTTGTCTTGCAATAGTCATGTTTGTTTGGACAAAAGCTATGATCGGTCGGACTGAAGGTTGTTATTTTTTATTTTTTATTTTAGCAACTTTCAAACTTCTAAAGCTAAATCTAAGGAGATAGGAATTATGAATCTTTATGGCATAAGGGATGATCTAACTAAGATTTTCTATTTGAGTCAGGATCATCTAAAGGGTATAAGTTATTTATTTATTTAAGGATTAGACTCATAGGAGTATATTTTTACCTTGTGAGTGTTGCCTAATGCTTTTTCTTTAGTTGTGTCTTTGATCTTCATTTTCCAAGGGCTCTCCGAACTACTTGACACAATAGTTCACGTGATTGACAAACTAGTGTGAAGGTATGAGTGAACTTACAATTACTAGTAAAAACTACGTAAATTCAATTAATTACCCATAAGAAACTAATGATTATACCCGATCACCAAAATTCTTGGGCCTAACCGTGTGATCTATTCATCTAGGGAGCATATCTAGGTGATCCACCACTAAGTAATCAAGATAATCATAACTTAATGAAGATATACCTAAATCCAAGATAATCGACATATTATATCTTAATTTTTTTCAAGCACATAAATAAAAATAACCAAATTACCCTATGAACTTCAAATAAAATGGTTTTGGGAGATTAGGTCCAAATCACATTTTTCACCAATCTCATAGAGGCTAAACGATGAACCTAACTAATCCAAACGCTACCTATATAGCGCACAAGAAATCTTGAAAAGGCCGATCTAAGAGTCCTAGAGAGGGGGGTTGAATAGGACTACGCCAAATTAAAAAAATTAAATGTGAAATTAAACTAATATAAATAAATATAGCACTCAAACAATCTCACAAAGTAGAAATGAATAACAACCTCAAATGTACAAGTATTGAGAAGTTAATATAAATATTATTCTCAGGACAACCTTACACCAAAAGCTAATGGCTTATGGTAGGACAACCTGATTTTTAGAACAGTTTGTGTATCAAAATCCCAAACTGATACAGAGGAATAAATAATAAAATAGCAAAGAAAATAACTACGCTATTACAGCATTCCCACACTTGCATAAAAAGATTACAACATTTTCCACAAATGCTTAAAAAGGAAATTAAAACATCTACACAATGCCACAATCAATCAATCACTACAAGACCAGAAATTATAGTGGTTCGCTTGTGTGTACACCAACTGTTTTAAAAAAAAACACATAACAACTCCACTCCCAATATCCTCATCCAGTGGATATTGGCGTTTACTATGAAATAGGTTTTTCAAGGTTCACCTAAAACCTTCAAAATTGTGTCTTTCAAGTGGGCTTACACAATTTAAAAACCCCACGGTCTGAGTTTTCTAGATCACCTCAGACAAACCAAAAAGAAAGAGATTTTCTTGGCACAATTTCAAAGAAACCAAAAGAATAGATTTACAAAAATGTAAAATACTTATCTGGATATTCTCCTTTGATGTAGCCCGGTAGAACCAATTTGGAGTACAAGTTTAACGTAGATGTTCAATGTCCACACTCACTTATGAAATAGTTCTAAGTTCTAAATAATTTTTTAAATTAAAAACTTTGGGTTAGCTTGATTTGATTTTGATTCCAAGAATTGGAAAAACTTCAATCCCTTCTTCAAATACGATTGGAATGTAGAATACAAAATCAAATGCAAAAAAGCTAATTAAAGAGAATATTAAATGAGCACTAAATAGCTTAAGAATATCACTAACTTATCTCTCAGAGTAGTGTCTTGATTTTTCTTGAATTGAATTAAAAAAACTATGAAAATCATTCTCTATTTATAAGTGCAGAACTGCTCATTCGACTGGCCCAAAGGTCAGCTCGACTGGTCGAAGGACCAACAAAATTTTAAAAATTTAGGCGTAATAAGATCAGGCCGTTCCATGACTAGTCAAAGGGTCTGCTCGACCGGTGGAGTGGCCTCCATGACCGGTCGAGCCCTGTCCACGACTAGTTGTGTGAGACCCAATTTAGTTACTCGACTTTGAGTCGAGCCTACTTGACTGGTCGAGTAGTCTCTAGGACTGGTCGAAGCTATAACAGAAAATCCTAAAAATTAGTAACAAACCTAGGACTAGTTAAGGATTTTCTTGGACTTGTCGATCCAGTACTAGGATTAGTCGAACATAGTCTAAGACTAGTCGAGAAACAGTCTATATACTTATCTAGTGACCCAATTAAAGTATGTAATCAAAATGACCTAACCTATAGTCAATCTAGGGTCATTCATAACTTATAAGTGATATTTGAACATTGAAGCGTCTTTTGCTTCAATTGATAGTTGATTTTGATGTACATGAAGCTTGACATCTTAACATACATAAAGCTTGACATCTTTTAACACTTTGAAGCTTGAACTTAAAATACTTGAGTTGTATTTCACTTTGAGCTTTAAGTACCAAAGTAAAGTATATTATCTTGAGTTAGATGAAGCTTTGAAAGCATAAATTATTAGTTGATGTTGTACTTAAACTCTTATACTTGTGATGCTTAAATCTTGAAATGAATCATCTTGAACTTGTCCTTGAATCTTAAAATGGAACTTCTTGAACTTTAAGACGAACTAAACAAGAAATAGATTCCAAAAGGTTTTGGCACTGTAAAATTTGACAATCATAGGAGATAGAAAACCTAGCACTTACAAATCTCACTACTCAATTTATTTTAAATATGGTCCGATTGACCAAAAAAGAACTAAACCGCTTGCTATTGGACCATTGAACTTGAAGTTATAAAAAGATGTTCATCTTAGCTAGCTTGACGTCCATCATTGAACAAATAACTGAGACAGTGCGGTGAATCATTCAACTTAGACTCGTGAGATTATCACATGTGATGTGTGAAGCTATCTAGAAATTACCAGAAAGTTGAGTTAATTGTGCACATCCAAACTTGGTCGATATTGCGGCTTTCGGACTATCAATTCATGACTAAATTAAGAACACTAACCTAAATTACAACCCTACCACTATCCCTATAGGTACGACCCCGATTGATGATCGGTAACCATTAAACAGGTCTCTTCACCATATCCTTTGATCGTAGTCTCTGAATTACAGGGAAAACGAAGCCTTACATAGATCACCACTTGGGACAACTATCTTATCATTTAGATTAACCCATATAAGATCTTTACTCTTACTCCTGTGGAAGGCTCTCAGGAGTTTCAACACCTGGTCAAGGGTTCGAGTATCCATAAGTGGTGAAATCCCACTAAGGTGTGACTGTGAGTGGGATGTGTGTGCATGTTAAAAAAAAAAAAGATTGACCCATACACCCCATGATGAACCCCAAAAGCTAAAATCAACCCCTCATAGGGTTAGATAACATTTAAATCCATATCTAGGGCTAAATAAACATCATCTGGTATTATAAATACCCCCTTTTGGGTAGCTCCTCCCCTTCATACAAATTCTCCCTAACTTGGAGAGAAAGAGAGAAAGAGAAAGAGATTGAGGTACGGAGAGATTGTGTTTGTGGAATCCCTCACTCTAGGAAGGAAATCCCCACAACAAAACCCTAGAAGATACTATTCTACTCTTACACATCATCTGGTATTTTAAATACCTCCTTTTAGGTAGCTCCTCCCCTTCATACAAATCCTCCCTAACTTGGACAGAAAGAGAGAAAGAGAAAGAGATTGAGGTAGGGAGAGATTGTGTTTGTGGAATCCCTCACTCTAGGAAGGAAATCCCCACAACAAAACCCTAGAAGATAACTATTCTACTCTTGTTAAATCCACCTCCACTTGTGATTGAAGGTAAGAAATGCCTCCTACCTTTCGATTAAACCCTCTATTGATAGATTTATTGAATCTTATGTGTGTTCCTTTTGATTTAAATTAGGAATCAATGTTTTTTTTTTTTCCAAAATGCCAACCCTAAGTGCTTGGATATTGAGAAATCTCTTTATAAGGTGCGGACCATTCCTTCTAGGTCTCCTTTTATCAACCCTTGAGAGTATTAGATAGTAATTATATATTTTTATTAAGATTTTAGATGCTATATATGCCAATTTTGATTTATTATCACAATCTTAATGTTATTTATAATTTATTGACATGATGTTCGATGAAATGTTTAAATGATATGAAATTCCTAATATTAAAACTCTTCGATATTGTTCGTTAAGTGGTACTATATGGATTAGATTGTATTGATAAAGATCATTATATTGATTAGTACATGTATTCAATTAGCTCACCTTGTTGTGGTATTAAATTATTTTGTTCTTGAGATTATATACTTAATGATTTAAATTATTCTTATTGTGGATTAATCTTTGTAAATCATCAAAGTGGATGGCTTGTCTTGGGTTGCCTATCATGCTTATACAGTTAACCAAAGTTGAATAGGGATGACTGATAGTAGTTGGAAATATGCGTGATGTTTTACACCCAATGCCAGTTTTGATGGAGTTCTATGTAGTTGATTAGATCAATCTAATGCAAAGAATATCATTTTTATACTTAGTGACTGAATAATACCTTGTAGAATCTAAGATGCCGCTATTTCTATTAAATTAGAGTTCATTCATAACCATTAATACGATACGATCCTACTAAAGACTCATGGACCAAGCATGGTGGTATGGGACGCTGTGTGTAAGTTGTTAGCCTATGTTAGATGATCAGCCCCTTGTAGCGACCAGTGAGCATCAATAAAGTGATGTGATATATTAAGATAGGATAGGCATTTTTTGGTAATATTGGTGATGATCCTACGATGTTTTTATAGGAACTTGGTGACGAGCCCTTTCCACATCGATTTAGTGTTGGCCGACAAGTCCTTAACTTTTGAAATTATTTTTGGGTGTAGAACCCTTACCATTAGAACGGTCATATACTATGGATATTAGAGTGATAAATACTCGGATCAAGGGAGACTAATGACGAGCCGTTACGTACCACAATGAGCCATGTGATCTGATACGTGACTCATGAGATAATGGCGATCTCCTAGTATTAAGTATGAAATATTGTGTATTTTTCCCTTGTCATGTATTAGTTTTATAAACATAGATGTGCTTAATTAATTGATCTAATTACATCTATGCAATGTGATTTTAAGAGCTAAGATGAAAAGAACAATTAAAGAGAAGATTTAATGCTTAAAGAATAACCAAGTAAAGATTTGGATATTTGGAGGTGATTAATGAAGATTTAATGTTCTAAAGATCTAAGAAATCCATGTGTGTGTGTGTGTGTGTGTGTGTGTGTGTGTGTGTGAGAGAGAGAGAGAGAGAGAGAGAGAGAGAGAGAGAGAGAGAGAAGATCGAAAGATCACAAAGTCCATTAATAAAAATAATAGACTATTCGGCCCCACCTGAGGTTGGTTCAGTTCGATCGAATGTGCACAAAATAGTCCAAAAATAAATTGTTATTTTTGGATGAAATTTGCCTCTACACTTGGGTTCGATCCAAGTCATGTTCGGTGCCTTTAAAGGGAGGCCCAAGTGAGACGGAGACTTAAGACATTTTGGTTAAATCCGGTTGTAGTCAAAGGAAATTTGGCCGGACTCGGTGCGACCAAAGGATATCATTAGTGCTAATGAACCATAACATAATTGTGTAAATTTGAACTCAGTTCCAAGTTTGTGTGAATTTTTTCTATTTAAAAGGGTAGTTTAACCCATCCTAGATATGAATTAGGATAGTAGAGATAGAGAAAAGAGTTACGAAGCTTCTAAGGAGTCCTTCAATTTTTCTTTAGTTTTTATATTTTTCTATTTGAGTTTAGTTTGATCATGTATATGGTTGGCTAAATATCTTAGCTAGGGCTAAGAGGTGAAGCTTATAGTGGTTTTTAATATCTTCGTTTACTTTGATTCAAGTTATTTGATTTGAATGTTGAACAATTCATTGATATTGGTTTAAATTAAGATTTATTTTTAGTTTACTTTGATTGATTGTCGACTCTAGGCACATTGGATGCTTATGAAAGCTAAGAGTGATTGCTTATATATTTTGCAAGGGATTAATTAGTAAAATCCATTGATCTATCACAGAGTAATGGCACGATATATGCTTTGAATTCTCTGCAATCAATACTTTAGTGGTTTATGTGAGAATGAATTTAATTGAAGTTCAAATCTATTTTAGTTTATGAATGGTGATTTAACCACTCTATTATCCAACTAGATAACATATGAAATTCCAGTTGAATTATATAACTGAATTAAATGAATAAATATAAAGAATGACTGTAAGTGAATCCTTAGCACTCTAGTATTTTGCTTTACCGAATTCTTCTAAGTTTGAATCATATTTCTTCTTAAAATCTAAACTCGTAATTAATTTTAGTTCTAGTTATAGTTCTAAAGTATTCTAGAAAATATAGAAACATAAGTCTTTGTGGGTTTGACCTTGGTCTCATTGAGTAAAACTAAATCGTAGAACTGCAATTAGGGTTTGCATCAATAAGTTTTTGGTGTCATTTCCGAGGACTTTGATTACGTCTTTCTGAAATACCTTAATGTTAGAATTGGTGTAGGATTAGGATTAGTTTTATCTATGTTTTTAAATTAATTTTATCTATGTTTTTAAATTAGTTTTTTTTTTTAGATTTATGGATACTAACATTGTTCATTCTTCTTTACAGAATCTAACTTAGAATCATCAATCAAGTACTATCTTTCAACCCTTTTACTCTAGCTTATTTTGGATTTCTTCTTTTATTGTAGTTTCTATTCTAGTAAAAGTAGGTTTAGGTTTATAATTAGGTTTGAGAGTCATTCATGCCCAAGTGGGCTTGTGACAACACTCTTTATCACTTAAGTGAAGGAAATTAGTTGAAGGATTACCTATCCACTAATCAACCTTATCATAGTGTCAATGAGCAACAAGATAAAAACAATGTGGACAATGGTCCTCCAGCTAGAACCCTACGTGATTACCTATAACTAGCTAGGACAAGCACACTTTCCTACATGATATTTCCACATAATGTAAGAAACATGGATTTTAAATTGGAAGTTTTTCAACTACTTCCAAAATTTCATGGACTGGATTCTTAGCGTCCACATCTACATCTCAAAGAGTTTGATAAGATTGTAGCGACCTTACACATCAACAATGTGTCAAATGACACCCTTAGACTAAATTTTTTCCCTTTCTCATCGAAGGAGAAGGACATGTCACGACTTTACTCTTTAGACCAAGATCGATTAGGACATGGGCTGAGATGACCCTGGAGTTCCTTAAAAAGTTCTTCTTTGTTCATAAGACCAATACCCTTAGAAAGGCCATCATGAACTTCTTGTAGATAGAGGAAGAAACTATCTTCCATTGTTGGGAAAGGTTTATGGATCTTGTAAGTGCTTGCCCACATCATGGCAACAAAATTTGGTGCGTCGTAAGGTTTTTTTTATATATATAATGGATTGACATCACTTATGCGTCAATTCATAGAGATGATGTGCAACAAGGAATTCATGAACAACAATCCCAATGACACATAAGATTATTTTGATATGCTAGCTGAAAATGTGAAATCCTAGGATACTTGAGCCAAACCAAAAAATTCCAAGTTGACTCAGTCCAAAGAAAATGGAAAAATATATATATTAAGGGAATGAGACGTGTTAGTGCTAAGGTGGCCAACCTTACGAGAAAGGTTGAGGCCATGGAATTGAAGAAAGTAGAAACGGTCAAACCTAAGGAGACTCTTGGAACTATTTGTGGTATTTTTGTAAGTAACATACACTTGACATAGGAGTGTCATGCAATTCCTGCATTCTAAGAGTTGTTATATGAGCAATTCAAAGGCCTTTGAGTTCTCCCATCTCAAACATGTACAATTCTAGTTAGAGGAACCATCCAAACCTCAGCTGGAGGAATGGACCAACGATTAATGCAAATAAAAATCCTTAAGAGTCTCTTCCTTCGATACTCATTCCATTATTAACATAAAAAAGTCCTAAGAGGATCTAGTTTAAATATTCATACACAATCAAGTGCAGTTCAATCAGAATACTATACAAGCATTGCAAGATATTAAAACATCCATAGGAGTGTTTGTATAGTTCATTCAAAGATTGGAGTCACAACTAACTGTTAGAGAGAATGAGACTCTTTTATCCCAACCTCTACCTAACCCAAAACCACAATGTGAGATAAGTGACCTTAGCTCTTCCACCCAACATGTGGAGTAAGAAAATTCTATCATCACTCTAAAAGTTGAAAATAATTGATAAAAGCATCCCAATGAGGGCTAAGAAGCCTAAGGAATCGAAAGAATCTAAAAGAAATGATGGGCATAGCAACACTACACATGAAAAAGAATCAAAGAAAAAATATTTGCCTATGGTTTCATTCACACAATGATTGATCTCACTGAAACCTCAACCCAACACTAAATATCTCTCAGAGGTCTTAAAACAAGTGAAAATTAACATCCCTTTGTTGGATGCCATAAAATAAATCCCGTCATATGCCAAATTCCCTAAATACCTCTGTACAACCAAGAAATAACACAATGCCCAAATATATATATATATATATATATATATATATATATATATATATATATATATATATATATATATATATATATATATATATATATAGAAAAAGTGAGTGCCATCGTTAAACAATATGTGCCCCAAAAATACAAAGACCCCGGTAGCCCATCTCATGTGTGATTGGGAACCACCAGATTGAGCATATGTTACTTGATTTGGGGGTGAGTGTGAATTCGATCCCCTACCCTGTCTACGAAAAAGTTGGCCTAGGTGAATTAAAACCCACCAAGACCACACTCTAACTTGTTGATCGTTCGATCCGTATACCGAGAGGGATGAGAGAGGATGTGCTTGTCCAAGTCGATAAATTTTATTATACATTGGAGTTTATTATTTTGGATACACAACTCATCATTAATGCTAAAACTCAGATTCCTTTCATCCTTGGTTGCCCATTCTTGCGAATATTACACTTGAGCTAAATGTCTTCAATATGTGCAATCAACAAGGAGATTGTGATGACGTCCATGAGATTAACTTGATAGATCCATTCGAGGAAGATAAGTCACTTTTAACTTTGTACTTTGACAATTTAGATATATGCTTATTCCACTCCACATATTTGGATGATGACATGATTAGGGAGATGATTGTCTTGCTTGATATGACGCCAATACTTGAAACTAACTAGTGGATGCCTAAATTTGAAAGATTATCTCTAAGTGACTCAAAACCTCTACCGTCTAGTGTCAAGACATCGAAGTTTGACCTAAAATCTTATCTGTTGATCTTAAATATGATTTTATGGATTAAGATGAGACATATCCAGTGGTGATATCTTCCTAATTGGATAAGGAATGGGAGAGTATGTTAATTCTACTCTCAAAGACATAAAGCATCCATTAGATGGATTATTGCAAAGCCCGAGGGAATTAACCCTGTAATTTTTACTCACCGCATTCACCTTAAAGATAATGTGAAAACATCTAAACAACCACAACGCCATTTAAATCCAATTATGAAGGAAGTGGTTAAGGCTAAGGTATTAAAGCTATTGGATGTGTGGATCAAATACCTTATATCTGATAGCCAATTGGTGAGTCCAACTCAGGTGGTACCTAAGAAATCTGGGATTACTAACATAAATAATGTGGATAATGAACTCATGCTAACTAGAGTCACTACTGGTTAGAGAATGTGCATCGACTACTAAAAATTAAATATCGTCACAAGGAAGCATCACTTTCCTTTGCACTTATTTGATCATATTTCAGAAAGGTTAGTGGGTTATTCTTATTATTGCTTCTTGGATGAGTATTTGGACTACAACCAGATAAAGATAACCCTTGAGGACCAGAAAAAGGCTACATTCACATGTCCTTTTGGCATTTTCTCTTACCGAAGGATGTCATTCGGTTGTATAATGCCCCAGTCAGATTTCAATGATGCATGTTGAGTATTTTTGGGTAGTTTTTAGAGGTCTTCATGGAGAATTTCTCCATCTTTGGTTCTTCCCTTAGTGAGTGCCTTGCGCATTCGAAATTGGTGCATAGGAGATGCGAAGAAAAGAACCTTGTGTTAAATTGTGAGAAATCACTTTATGGTTTAAAAGGGAATAATCCTTGGATACATCATCTCGTCCAATAGAATTTAGGTGGATAAAGCTAAAATTGACTTAATCTCTAACATACCACCGCCCAAGAGCATATGCAACATGAGATCCTTCTTAGGACATGTCAGATTCTACCAAAGATTCATAAAAGACTTTAGTCTTATCTCTCATCCTTTGTGCAACCTTCTTCAAAAGGAAATTCCATTCGAATTGAGCATGGAATGCCAAAGAGTTTTTACTAAGCTCAACAGCATATTGACAAGTGCTCTCATCATGCAACCACCCGATTGGAGCGTACCTTTTGAAATCATAAGTGAGGCAAGTGACTATGAAATTGGAGAGGTGTTAGGCTAAAGAAAAGAGAAGAATCCTTGCATCATCTACTATGTGAGTAAAACTCTAAACCATAGCTAACTGAACTACTCCATTGTGAAAAAGGAACTCCTATCCATAGTGTTCGCCTTAGACAAGTTTAGGTCCTACTTTATACGATCCGAGATTATCATCTTTACTGATCATGCAACACTAAAGTAACTTCTTTCTAAGAAGGATGACAAGCCTCATTTTCCAAGATGTATCATTCTACTCCAAGAGTTCGACCTTAAAATTTGAGACAAGAAAGGATTAGAAAACGTAGTGGTCGAGCATCTCTCTCGGCTTGTACTATCTGAATTCATGGAGACGATGCCTATTAATGATATGTTCCCTGATAAACAACTCTTTAAAGTCTCTCAATTACCTTGGTATGCTGACATTACCAATTATTTTCCTATAGGTACAATTGTTACTCATTGGATTGCGCAAGATAAGAAGGAATTTTTTATCGAGGCACGCAAGTTATTTTGAAATGATCCTTATGTTTTCATATATTTCCTAGATCAAATCATAAAGAAATGTGTGTCTGATCATAAACAACATAGCGTCATCTCCTTTTTCCATTCATAAGCGTGTATTGACCACTTTTTTGCTAAGAAGACCACAACGAAAATTCTACAGTGTGGCTTTTATTGGCCCCCTATGTTCAAGGATACTAACGAACTCTGCATAGCATTTGAGAGATGTCAGAAATTGGGAGGATTATCTCATCACAATATAATGCCATTGAATGCCATTCTATATTCTTCTCACCATTAACTATGTCTCTAAATGGGTTGAGATAATTCTGTGTTAGAATAATGACCATCGCATGATCATTAAATTTTTTAAAGATTTTTTTTTATCTTGGTTTGGAACACCTCGTTCCATCATACGTGATGGAGGATCTCACTTTTACAATAAACCATTCGAAACATATATGAAGAAATATGGTGCTTTGTATAAAGTGAGCACCCCTTATCATCCTCAAATGAGCGGCCAAGTTGAAATATTGAATAGTGATATTAAATAAATTTTGGAAAAAATGGTCAATCTGGATGACAAGGATTGGTCATTTCGACTAACCAATGCACTGTGGGCTTATCAAATGGCATATAAAGCTCCTATTAGTTTTTCACCCTATAGACTTGTCTATGGAAATGTTTGTCACTTGAGTTGGACCATAAGGCATATTGGGCTATAAGGAATTTCAACTTCAATATCAACAAAGTTGGCTTGTTGCACAAGATACAGCTAAATGAACTTGATGAAATCTGAAATGAAGCTTACAAGAAATCTCGGATATACAAGGAGACGATGAAGGTGTTCTATGACAAGAACATCATTCAAAAAACATTTGAACCACATCAGAAAGTCCTTTTGTATAACTCAAAAGTTCATCTTTTTCATGAAAAACTAAGATCTCATTGGATTGGCCCTTTTAAAGTCAAAATGGTTTATCCTCATAAAGTTGTCAAGATATAAAATCTAGTGAATCGTAATGGTCATTTCCTTAAATCATTTGATGAGAACTTCAATTAAGAGGATATTCCATCCCGTTGAAAGATCTTATCTATTAGTCTGACCTTTTAGTCTAATGGATGTCCACCTATCCATTTACTACTTTCTTAGGATTACGTTAGAATAGTTAAAGTTTATGTTAGTTTGTTTTTGTTTAGTGAAAATCCCTTTAGATGATGGAGACTCCAGCCCATTGATCCTCTTCAAGTACTCTCTCTTACTCACTCCTATTTTATTTTCGTTGTCTCATATTATGATGCATTGCATGTCCTTTTACATTTAGGACAATCTATATTTTAGGTTGTGGGGAAGATTTGATGGAATTAATCAATATTTTCTTAGTTTTTGAGCAAAAAGTTTCAATTTTCATATTTTGAAAGTCTTTTTTTGAATATTAATATTATGTGTATCGAAATATAATTGAATATAGGATGATGTGTGGGATCTCGGTCTTTTACAATATCGCTCGTGTGCACACATGTTCCAACTCGCACCGTTGATAGACCATACGCTACACCCTAGTGCACCTAGAAAACTCACCCAAGTGATTTGTTTAGGAAGATCTTGAGACCTCTATCATATGGACTATGTTGTCGTTGCGATCGCAATGGTGAAAACTACGCATCAATCCGACACTTTGTTAGTGAGATATGACACATCGAATGTAAGGATCAAATTATGTACCCAGTAACACAAGCAACCTTTATTATGTTAGGCCCATTGGACTTGATCCCATGTGGGCCTAAAGCCCACTTTTAAAACATAGAGATTACCAACAAATAGGACAATTGCTACATGACAAAATAAGAAGGTATCACATATAAGACAAGCATTAAAAGACAAAATTGAATTTTATCCCAAAACTTATCATTAACTCTCTCCCCATGCCTTAGAAACTAATCATGACTCATGTCTACCTCATCATATACATGCATCCAATGCATATCTTTATTTGTGCCACATCACTTCAAACAACTAATTGCAACACTCCACTTTGTCATCCACCATGCATCACCTACAACCCATAACTATTATCCATCCATTAGTCAATGCATGTCTAGATTTCTTCCACTTGGCCAATGTATGCTTAGAACCATCCACCTCATCCATCCACTACCCATACCATACATCACCTTCCACTTCACTTTTAACACCAATAAGATCCCATAAACTTGCCAAATCACCTTGCCACCTCAACCCCTAATTTCCCATATAAGAGTAAGAGCTCTCTTGTACTTACTCTTTTCTTATACTTAGAAAAATTCTGAGATTTTTAGAGAGAGTGAGAGAGTGGGGCCAATGTGTGGCCCACCATTAATCATACAAGGAGTGTACCATACATTATCATCCAACCATCCATCCATTGAGGTGAATCTACACCCCTCCTCCCTTCCTCCCATCTTCCTCATCCTCCTCTTTCTTCCTCTTTCTATTTTCTTGATATGTGTGGGCCCCACTGGTGTGGAGTTCTTATGTGCATGTATTTATGGCTATGGTGGTCAGCAAAGTGGCCCATGTCGGTATGGTCCACCACGATGAACATCATATCCACACCCTTCACATGTAATCCTGTTTTTGTATCTGGATATCATGCTTTAAAAATCATATAAAATCAATCATGACAAGATTGGAGTTGAAACTTGAGAATAATATGAAACACAATATGAACTAATTCCAGACCAAATTTCATAGCCATCCAATGGTCTAATCATCCGTAACATCAAATTTACTTGGCTGTTGTCCAACAACACATGTAGGATTCTGATTTTCCTAAAATGGACCCATTTTTAATTTCTTTAATGAATCTATTAAAAATATACGTTTAGTTAGATTTGTAAAAAATTGAACCAGCTTTCCAACGGTATATAATAAGCCTCAATTGGAGTTCGGACAACTGAGATCTTGGCCTTATACGAAAGATGTATTTGGGGGCTTGTGATGACTGTTCTTATGTGGTTGATATCTGTGATTCCAACAGTCAGATGCATTTGATATTTGTTCTTAACTTACTTGAGAGAATAAATAATCATGTATGGTCCCTATGATCAGATTCTTTCATAATAAAGTTTAGAAAATTCTAAACTGACACATACTTCCGTAAGGATAAATCTTAAATTTTTTTGTATGGTCCAGATGATCCAAGGCTCTGTATGGTTGGAAACTTATATACAACCTAAATGATGTATTATTAAATCATCCATTAGATCAGATTTTCTAACAGAGAATTTGATCATAGAGATTTGATCAATATATTTCATGGGCTAGTAGATGTGTATTAGATATATGTTGTACATAACATTCATCCTCTTATTAACCCACTTGGGTGTGGGATCACTTGTGATTTATGCATTTTATTAGTTCATCCAATCTGGAAACCCGCGTATGTTTTTGTATATCTCTTATCTATGGTTTGCTAGCCTATGGGCCCCACTTGCCATTGGATCTATTTCATTTCCTTTGCACTTTCTATTTGTTAAAGTTTTCTAAGTACTTGACTGTATTACATGTAGGCCTCTTTAACACCTTGTAGTGGGGCCCCACACTCTGTAGTTAAGGGTCCCACTTTGGGGGATGTTTAGTCCTTATATAAGTGAGCTAGGATGTCCCACCTTTTTGTCAAGAATGATTCCCTAAGTGTTTGAAAATTGGACCCTAAGTTGTGACAGGCCACATTGCTGAAACTGTCTGATTATTTATTTTTTGTACCCACTTTGGGCCTCTATAGTGGACCACACGCTGGAGATATGAGTAAACCACCACTTGAAACCTTTAACCTACACCAAGGGATAGATAAATAATATTTTAATTGGGCTAAATCAGATCCCACATGATCAGTGCGTGGATCCCAAAATGGGGCAAGTCACAGTTGTGTAGAAAATTAAAATACCTATGCTTGGCCCTGTACCAAATATTACATGTGCATAACCAGTTCTTCTCAGCTTATAGTTTTTGAAGCACATATATAGTACAACCAAGGGCACCTGATGGGACACTAAAGGGTGGTCCCCTATGATTATGAGACGTACTCAAGATTAGGCAAAACTAATTCTGTACTATGTTTCCTGCACATTTCCTACAAGTACACGTTTGGGACATCATTGTAAATTATAAACACCCAACCAATGAGGCTTGCCTTTTACCTTTTAAAGCCCATATATAGAGCTACCAGATAGATCCCTCCTTTCACCATATGTGGGTCCCACATGATTATAAATCTGAATTGAAGATGGGCAAAAACCAGCATTTACACAAAAGTTGGTTTGATGTAAAATATATATGGGGCCACGTCAGTGGGGTCCACCACCTTCCAAAAGCACTTAATGCAACATCTAAACTTTGAAAAATAACTCTCAGATATTGTTGGGCTTAAAAACCTTAAGTGATCCATCTAGTATGGGTCTTACCTTTCATGTAATGAGGTCCACCTAAAATGTTTTGTAAATGAGTGTTGTATAACTTGTAAAATATTTAGTAGACAGATCGTACTGTTTAAATGTTCTCTTAAGACATATATGGCCTTGAGCTCATCTAAATGATATAACCCTAAGGCCTAAGTGGGCCCAATACTAAGAGAAATCGTTGGAGAATAAGAAACCCATAATGATAACCTTCCTTGAGTCTGTTAAGCAGGCCCATTGCCTACTAGGGCAGCATGCCTTTCATACTACCTCTAGTCAAGTGTACCATGATTAGAATGACCTATTTTAAAATGCATATACTGGATAATTGGGTTTTTCTTAGTTTGTTATGTATGTGGCTAGTGGGCTCGATATAATATATGACATGAAAGATGTTAGCATGTTATCCTTTATGTTTGAGATTGTACATTATTTCTAGTTGGTGAAATGTTTAGGGCCCACGTAGTTATAGAGCTAGATTAACACCATTGAAAGCATTGTCGTTGGACATTTATGCCCTTGGGTTGGCCTATTGGCTCACCAAATGAGACTCACACTTGACCGATACGACCTCATGCCTTATATGTAGTTCAAGTCCAGTGTGAAAATCACACTAGGTAAGACGTACCTACATGTATGGTAACATGATAATGATGATTATGAGTTATTGGTTAAAATGATAGATATGATTTAATGGATGGTGAATTATAGCATATGCATTGATGATGATTGAGTAATTATTTATAGTACTTATGACATTGTTTATGCTAATCATGAAGAGAAAATGATCCTCATGGTAATAATGATGTGTGTGTGTGTGTGTGTGTGTGTGTGTGTGTGTGTGTGTGTGTTTGTGCATGATGACAAAACATGCTAGTTGACTACAATGCTTGATATCCAAGTGAAATAATAATGCATGTATTGATTGTCGTAATGATAATGTGGATAAGAAAACCATTTTTTACTTGATGCATGGATAATGATAAAAAAAATGATGTTGGTGGACATAAGGATAACCTTATGCATGATAGAAAACTAATGCTTAGGGCATGTATAATGATAGTATTGGATAATGGCCATGATATTAATGATGCATGTGAATCCCTATATGCGATGTACTCTATGCACATGATTGCATGATACATGTTATGAGGATAAATTTGATGTTGAATGATGTCTATGATAATGATGATACATGTTAAAACTTGTATACCATCATAACCTATGCACTTTATGTATGTGCGTGTTATAGGAGCCCTGGTGGCCATTGGTTACGTATTCACAAGAGGTATAGGGCCTCAGTGTGCTATGAAGACACTTTTAAGTATATGGACCCTCGTGTCAAATTGGATATTCTTGTGTTTAGGCCAATTATTGTTTATATCTAATAGTCATGTTAGTTTACCTAGTCTAGTAGGACACACTGAGAATATGCTTAGTATAACATCATAATACATACCTATACGCATCATTTACATGCTTGTTATGAGGAGTGATTGATCATAGTATATGTCATTGGGCAGATTATTTATGGGACTCCCTGATAGATGGAGTTACCCCACATGAGTGCGCGATACGCGTAGGATTGATGTATGTTGGATAGTGTGATTTATGCACCTTGTATTGTATAATTCGATTGTCGTACGCCCTAACGACATTAGGGTCGTAGCCTCTGCATGCATAACGTGGATGACAGGATTGGATACCAAAAATACTTGCTCTAACATGTAAGCAACATAAATGTCCTAGGGTGAAAGTCCCCAAATCCTTATAGTGCCAAAGGATACTCCAACGTCGAGACTGAGTGGATACATGAGCGAATGAGGGCCAGATACTAGTAGGCCGTGTCTCCCACTGTGTCATGCTCGGTTGGAAGGAGGTGTGGCCTTACCCGCCCGAATGAGGGGGCAATGACTACGCTGAGTCTGACTTAATTTGAGGAATGGGTGACTTAGTTTGAGGAATGGGTGCACTATTGACAAGCTCAGCACGATATTGGTAGGCGGATAGTGAGGTCTCTTCCACTAATACAGTTGTGCGCTTTGATACGGCAACAAGTTGGTGTTGAGTGTACTAGACCTCGGTGATATTCTAGAGATGAACTGTACTGATATGTAGATCTTGATGAGGACTGGCATTCTTGCATTACATCTTGCATATGATATCGGCCACGTAGGCCTTGCACCGCATAGCCTTAGTATGGCTGACAACATTGTACTAGATCCTGGTGATATCTCAGAGATGTAAGGTACTGATATTGTGATGCCCCGTCACTGTTGCACACGTAGGTAGGAACACGTGTGCGGACGCTGATGTGGGTGGGGCCTAAGGGCCTAAGCGAGTTACCAGTGGTTGGCAGGCTACTGTGCTGGTAGGTTACTTATGCATACAGTGGGGCGAAACCTTGTCCCATATCAGAAGCAATGTGGTGGTTATATGTGGACTTACTGAGGAGAAGTTTTGTACTTAACATCTAACTCATTCATTCATTCACTATCCACTCGGGCTGGTGACGCGCAACTAAATCATTATACGTACCTTCATAATGGCTATGATTTCAGTTGGGTATGCAACCAACCTGAGATCAAGAGTTTACCACATTGAGTCTAGCTATCCAAATTTAGGTATGGGCCTAATTTAGACAGAAGTACCTTGTGATGGACACCACAGCTTACGATACCACGTACTATCATCTCGACTACACACAACAGCCTTACCATTACCCTTCCATCGTATGTCATACATTAGAAAATGGAATTTGATTTTCCTGTTCATGATGATTAGCTATTTTAACGATTCATGGTCGCTTGTTGAGTGATATGGCCTATTATTGATGTCATGTTCATGATAATCAGTGTATTTGTATGACATAATTGATTGATAACCTACTCACCTATGATAACATGATTGGTTGATAACATGCCTATGGTCATTTTGTATGTCTTTATGGGAGTGCCCTGATAAGGTGTATTTTACTCCCAGCACGCAGTAAACTCACGAGTTGTGATTTGTTCATACATATGACTCATACCTTTTTCAGGATTCATACAAGAGCTATTGGAGTTTGTTATCGTTTCCTATGCACCATATTATGTGTGAAATGTCGAACAATTTTGTATCTTCGATATGCGTTGATACCATTAACAAAATGTGTAATCGCCTAAACAGATTAACCATTTATAAAATAATTCACATTGAAAATCTTCCTTGTAGGATCCCAGGATCGGAATCTTGCATATGGGTGTCGGGAGCCGAGAATGGGATACTATGGAAGCTGTCATCACCGGATTCGGTGATCGAAAGTTTTGTGAGCCTGGTTTCCAAGTTTGGAGTGTGTCGTGATGAGGTATAAAGTAACTGTTGAAAGTCTAGAGTCTAGTTGATTAGTAGATTTTTTAACAAGTTCTTTTAATAAATTGATTGATTGGATGATTTAAACATTAATTGAGTCTAGTTTACAATTCACATTTGACTCATATTCTTTAAGGTTAAATTGAACTCTTAGTGTTTAGCTTTGTGATTACTCGAGCACTACAAAAAAATAGGGCAATGCCGACAGCCAAAAACCATCGGCGATGACCATCCCCAACGGCTAGAAGCCGTCTGAAGGTCTGTTGAAGAAACGCCGACGGATTTAAACCGTCGGCATTTCTGACCACTGTGAGCAACGGTTTTAGCCATCAGCATTTTCATACAAGGGCCATTCGCCAACGGCCAAAACCATTGGCGTTTGTAATGAATTTTAAAATTAATAATAATGGAAATTAGTTGCCTAAAGTTGTTCTATCAACATCTTTATAAACTCTGAATCACATACAAATAAGTTGGAAGTTTCGTAAATTTTATAGCCATCAATTCAACAATGTAATGGAAGTTCCTACTTGAAATATAATTTGATCTATGAAAAAAGAAAAGCGAGAAACTGGATGAAGTTCAAGAGAACCCTTGTACAAAAAGCAAAATGCAATATTACCTTCTTGACCAATGATATGTTGATGTTCGTGTGACCAACCCCGATATCTTTGGGGTAATCCACTTCAAAACACAACCTATGAATATACCAATATGGCATGGAAACTAATTGAGAAACAAAACATCCTATGAAACAAATAGAAAAGTGAGCTAATAAAGTTTAGGGCGTGTTTAGCCGAGCGCTGAATATGGTATTAGATGGGATTAGGAGGGTTATCCTACGCCATCTCATCCCATCCCCTGTTTGGGATGGTGGGATGTACCTTACCCTCGTAAACACCGCCCTTAGCTAACATGGATTCTACCAATCCCAGGATGTGAATTTTCACCTCTATGTGGGACCCACCAAGATATCAATGAGATATCCACTCCGTCCATCATTTTCACCGGCCTACATTTAGCCATAAACCTGTTTTAAGGAAACTATAAAACAGATAGTGGGGCACACCACAAGAAGCAATGTAGATGCAAACCCATGGGCTATCCATTTGGGACAGTCCAAATAGGCTGCTGTATATCCCATGGGCTATCCCAAACCCATGGGATCAAGGGACAAACACTGACACCACCATCATTACCTTAAAATCCATTCCATCCATCCTAATCCCATGGGATTGGTCTGGCCAAACACGCCCTTAAAGTGGATGTTGTCACTTTCTTTCAGTTGTTAGAGAATCTATCTTGGATGCTTACTGTGGATGGCGGTCTATTCTGTTGATTCTGCAACATTTACTGTGTATGTTTCATAGACCAAAAACTCACACTGATTGGACAGTCCTAGCCCTTCAAAAAAATCAACCAGGATGTTGCTGATGGCACAATAGATTTTAAAGCTCTTTCAATACTGAATGGGTTACATCTGTTAAGAAAAATTGGTTTTGACATAAAAATAGCACAAAAAATCATAAAAATGAATGCAAAATGAGTGCCTAAATGGGTTTCTTTTGTAGCTCAGAATAAGGAGGAAGAAAAGGAAGCAAGATTTGAGCTCCGACACACCCATTTTAGCATTGATTGGCCAGGGCCCAGCCCACTGACAGACCTATAGTGAGGGGAAGTGGATTCACTTGCTTGGGATGGTGTTTTCAGACCTTTCCTTGTTGGGTATTCTTTCCTCTCGTAAATATTTGGCATAGTAGCAATTCAAATTGATTCAAAGAAGAAAAAAAAATGAAATTATTGGGTGCAGCTACACAAAATTTAATCATCAGAAATCCATTAAAACCAAGTATAACAGATCAAACAACTATTGATTAAAACCTTTTTGGTATATAACGATACATGCACTGGACAATGGTCTCAAGAATTACCAATGATTCTGTCCAGTAGTAAAGAATACGAGGTAAACCAAGTATGGTTGTTGCAACCCAATCAACAATTGCATCCACTTGGAGATCTCCTTGGTACTTGATACCAGAATTTAAAGCAAAAAAGGCCATAATAGAAATATCCAAATTAGCAGGAAAAGAAATTTAGTTATGTAAAATGAAGCATACATTTAGCAACATGGTCATGAACCTTTTTGTATGATTCTCAAGTGAAGAAATTTCAGGCACTAAGAAGCTTCGATGGGATGCAGGAATAATAACATTGGTTTGTTAAAATAACAAATAAACTGTGGAAACTCACCTAACAAGACAATTTGAACTTCTACAACCAAGAGGCAATGCAACAAGGAAGGCCTGCATGCATCATTAAGAATCAGAAACTATAAGCACTCTTTACAAACTCACGTCCCTTGATCTATCTGCAAATAATCTTTCTGGCATTTTACCACTTTCAATGGCTAATCTTAGTAGCATTTCAGAGCTTGACATCTCATCTAATGAAATAAGAGGTGAACTAGATCATATTTTCTTCACCATTTTCTTCAGTAATTGGACCAAACTCATCTCTCTTCAGTTCCAATACAATTGAGTCACTGGAAACATTCCATCTGAAATCAGCCAGCTTACAAATCGCCAAATCTTGTACCTTTGGGGAAATAAAATAAATGGATCAATGCCTCTGGAAATAGGGAATCTTGTGAATTTGAATTAGTCTTGTCCAGGAACCATTATGGTTCCATTCCTTCCACTTTAGGAAACCTGACAAAGCTTTCCACCTTGTTCCTAGACCAAAATCGAATCTCAGGCTCCATTCCTCCACAAATTGGGAATCTAAAAGATCTAGTCTAGTTGAAATTGTTCCAAAACAAGCTGATTGGTTCGATCTAGTCTGCCTCTTAGGTGGTCTCCTAAAGATTGTAAATGTCATGGGGTGGTTTTGCATCTTCTAACTCCAATCAACATTTTGAAACTCTGATAACTCATGAAGAAAATGGATTTGAAAGAAAATGATGGCATGTCACAACATAATAAGGAAACAAAGCACAACAACTCATAGTCAAACACATCCATCTCTTTCTCTAAATCCTGGCATGACAAAATATTAGAGAAATAAAATACTCCCAAGCCACCTGCAGAATCTAATTCTCTCCACTTCTCAATACCATTGAATATCTCAAATGCCCAAATCACATGTTGCATGCATGTAAAAACAGGGATCAAGAGAAAACCTAAATTTATGTTTTTCATTATTATTATTATATAGTATGCATGCCAGCCCCAATTAATTGAAATAAGGCTTAGATGATGATGATTTATATATTATGCATACAGTTGTGAAGGTTTTCTATTTCTTTGGAGAGAAGTTATATGATACGTGATCCACATCTTTGTACAATATAAAACTGCAAATAGGTTCTTATTTCTAGAAGTAGACACATTAGGACATGAATACTACCAAGATGCACCCATGTTTCAAAGATCCTGACCACTGATCGGATGGGAACCATAGTTGATGAAGAATGTCCCAAAAGTACTATAGATTGGAAGATCCTACCAATGCAATCTTTGGACTTTCCTCCATCGCATTGCTGTAATTTTCAGAAGTGCCTGTGTACCGATTGAATGGTTAGGATCTTCTTACTTGGAAATTTTTTGAGGCATGCTCCATTCACTATGAAGCCATAATTGCTTTGAAACATCAACACCTGAAATAACTCCTCAAGGAAAGTACTGGATGTTCTTACCCATAATGAGGATTGATCCCACTTGTCCCAAGACCAAGCTCGTGCATGTTGGTTTCCCAACGATTATTGCACCGCATGACCTCAGGCGCAAGACACAACATGCGTCATTTTTACAATTTCTCAGCTTCTGTAACCGCTTGGTACCACCTACAAGAACCATTGCATTGAATATCAAAATGAGAATAAATAAATCTCCTGCACAAAACATAATTTTAAAACTCGAAAAACTTGACTTAAAAGTTTGGCCGGTCAATTAAAGATCAACCTTTTTGACTCTTGAATAACAAAACAAGGAAATATTTATGACTTAAAAGTTATAAATATGGTAAATCTAGGCAATTTTTTTTTTGAGTTTTGTTGAGTCAAATTGACTTGACCAAGTCACCTGTCTAGACAGAGTCAAGTTTTTTTTTTTTCCTTTCTTTCTTGAGTCTTGATGAACTGATCAAATTGACTAGAGATTTTTCTAGTTTCCAAATAGAGGTACAAAGCAAGGTTTACAAGTGAGGCGTACATCAGGCAGAAAAAGAAATAGCCAGCAAAGTTACCGCTTGAGAGTAGTACATCCCATAGCTGAGAGCAAAGGCCACAAGCAGTTCGTAAGTATCAACTGAGAACTTCCTCTACTCATCGGATATCTTTAGCTTGTGGAGAGCAAGAAGAAATGCCTGAGGATGCCAAGCTTGAGGTATTTATCTAAATCAGGTTGACAAGGTCTCATAAAGGAGTCAAAAGGAACACAGAAACTACTTATGAAGTCTCATACGGTTTGTGGCCTATGGAGCAGAGGCTTCATCTTCAAAAATTGCATATTTGATGGTGGCTGCATTGAATGAAACTCCCAATGGTGTATGCAGCCTGAAAGGAAACAGAAAGCAGCATTCAGTTTATTCGATGCACAAAAATCACTGAAGAATCATTACATGAGAACCTTGTTTTGTTTCATGTTTCATTAATGAAATAGGAATACAACCCAAATGTCCGAAGTTTTATGGGGCATCCTCAATTCTTTCAAATATTCTATTCTCAAGAAAAACTAACAAGCAAGGCATTATTCAATTAGGATTTCTTAGATAGAGCCAGAATCACTCTAGTCCACATGGTTTGATCAGTGCCTAAACAATGAATACAAGGACCTGCATTTATGCATTACCGTACATGATTATAGTGTCTAGTAAGGATAACAAATTCAGGAGGTTAGCGACCTATGTAGACAAATAGCACTCTGCAAAGGGAAGCCCATACATATAAGAACCATCAATCGAATAAACGCAAATTCAATCATAAAAAACTGTGAAACAATTTATACATTAATTATGCCACCGAGATCTATAAAAGCACATGCATATGAACTAATAATTACAAGACAAGCACTAAACCACACCATTCTCTAAAGATAAATATTTATAGAATTAATATAAAATAACTCCTAGACCAGGAGAACAAGGGAATGTAATGTTATGTAAGAGCCAAACCTTTTGCATCAAAGAGAAAAGCTACAAGTCGCTTCTTGGAACCCCATATGCCAAGTAAGCTTAAAATAAATCCAGATATTAGAATATTGAAATTGATGATCAGTCATCACCTTTTCTTTTTCCATTTTGCTTCTTTGACGAGGTGTATCTTTATACTTCATAGTGAGTTGCCTTAACAATCCACATAAATAAGAATTAAATTGAGAAAATACATGCATGATCAGAGCATTATATAAGTTAATCCAGAAAGCTAGCTTCTCGTCGTTGCTCAAGTTGACTAGGTTGACTTTTGCCAATTGCTCAACCAGCAATCTGTACCCAAAATAGAACAGCATGTCAGTGTCAATAGACTTTGTCCCCATCCAAGGACTTATTAAGAATTTACATTTCAAGCATTTCACATAATAAATAAAAATTTAAAAAATTTAAAAAAAAGTGCAGAACATGTTACTTGAACCTCTGCAATGCTCCGGAAGCATACTCTAGTTGCTTCTTCCCAACTAACATCCAAGAAACCTTAATTGATGAACCATAGTTTCCAATGTTTGCCCAATTTACTTTTCCACAAACTTTGTAGGGATCAAAGACATTTTCAGAGGCCAACACCTCACTGTTACACTGTAAATCAACTTGCGAGCTATGCGCCCATGACACAATTGTTGAGGGTTCAAATAGTGACCAAATCGATAAACTGGAAAGATGACCAATGGGAGACACAGGAGAGTGGAGGTCCTCATCAGGCATGTCACGCCCCAAACTCAGAAACTGGGCTCACATAATTCCTAATTACCGAATCCAGCGGCGATAGCCTCCGTAGTACCCCATCCTTGGCTCCTAACGTCTATTCACCAGATTTCGATCCTGGGATCCTACAAGGAGGATTTCTATAACATAAGTCTGATTTATAATGAGCATACCCAAGATCATAACATCATAACCACAGATAATAACTATAGGAATAGCATTACAAAATCCACTAGAAATTTAAAAGTTTTTACAAGTACAAGGCACAAAGGGAAATAAAAAGTCCATATAAAGAAAACTCCAAAAGGATCAATGACACGCTCCAGCTCCTGCTCCGCTCTCTAGCCTAGAATCACCTGCATTCATCAATTGTGCATAAGCTTATAAAAAGCTTAGAGGGCAGTGTAAGTGTGTGCAGGACAGGTGCCATGAATGTGATATCAGAGTATGCGGAAGAATGCGGTAAGACCATGAATACCACTAGCTGTCATAAGGCTAAGCAATGCAAGGCAGGAATACCATCTGGCAATCAAAGGCTATGCAATGCGGGGCTATACAGCCAAATGCCATTGCAATATGCAATGCGATCATACTCATCCTCATATCAAATTCACATATCAGTACAGTTCCTCTTTGGGAAATCATTGGGGTCAAATACTCTACCTGCTAGTTGCCGCTCTCTAAGCTGCACAGCCCAGCGAGCGTAAGAGACCTCACTACTCGCTTGTGGACAGCCAACACCAATAAAGCACGACGGTAGAGGACCTATTTACGAGCTGGTCAAAGTCGGCCTAACTAATGCCCCCTCACAACCGACCATGATACAGTGGGATACGCGGCCTAATGGTAAAGGCACCATCGTTCATGTTTTTCACTCGGTCTCGGCGTTGGAGCATCTCATGGTACCATGAAGATTTTAGGACTTTCACCCAAGGACATCCTACGTGCCCTTAGTGCTTAAACAAACATTTTCGGTGTCCAAATCCGGCCATCCACAATATACCTGTGGAGGCTACGACCCTGATTCTAGGACGAATATCAATCGTGTTGTGCAATACCAGATGAATGAATCACACCAATCAATCATGCATCAAATGTTGTGCATCCAGCGCGCTTAAGTGGGATAACTTCATCACGCAAGGAGTCCCATAACAGCCTGCCCAACAACATAAGTCATAACCAAACAACCATCCACCGAGCACACAAATGATGCCCATGAGTCATGAAAATGACTAAGTGTGCCATGAAATGATGTACTCTCCTTGGGTCTAGGTACTTAGACAAATTTTTCCACAGAAAAGAAGGAACACAACCACTAGTGGGGGCCCAATAGCTTGGGGTAACCCACGAGACTAAGTAGTCAATGCCATGGGCCTAAATGATGAGAACGGGCCTAGTAAAGGGTCTATGGTGGACATTTAACCACTCATAGATGAGAATGGGCCTAACAAATGGGCCTAGAAGGGGTCCTCAATGTGGACATTTAACCACTATTGTCCCCTAACAAGGTGGCCCAACAAAAGTCTACCTAGAAGAAAGGCCCAGGGCCCAGGTACTATCATAAAAATACGCAGCCACATATATATTTCTCACATAATGGCCTAGAGAAAATGGCTCAAGCCTACACATAACAACATGGGCCTATAGGGAAGATTATGGCCCGAGAACAATGTCACCAAATCCATGCATTATGTTAGACTTAGTGGTAAGCTCATAGCCTAAGAACATAGGAAAAAATCATATCCAAGTTGGGACAAATGGACCTTACAACATCAGCCTAAAAACTAGTAAATTAAGTGGGCAATCAAGGACCTACTCACGTCTATTTTTCAGCTCAACTAGTCTAGCATAATGGTGGAAGCAACCCATATATACACTTGGGCCAAGCTTGGACGTCCTAGCCCATCTGAGCCTGTTGTCCATCCAAAAAATTTGGTCCATCATTGTCGGGCTCAAACAACAACAAAAGAGCGAGCCTTTCCTGGCACTAATTAAGCCCAAAAGTCTTAGCATTAAAAGTATAGCATATGCACTCATTATTTCTCCACTTGGTGGGCCCCACATCCTTAATATATCCAGCCACATATACAATTTTTCTCATAAAACCTAGCTGGACTTTCAGCCCACCCAGCTTCCTGGGCCTGCTGAGGTCCTGTAGAAAATGATTTTGGAGAGACATAAATTATATGGTGGTCCCTGATCATCATGGTGGGCCCCAACAGATGGAGAATGTGGGCAAAAACACAAACTCAAGTGGACCTGCTATTAGACTGCAAGTCCAGCAGCACCCAAAAAGCTTGGACATCCCAGGTGGGCTTGGACAACTACCTTGAAACACATCAAGGTGGGCTCCACAGGTGGACGTCCCACCTAAGGAAAGGTCCACACTTCAGTGGGCCACACAAGGGAGGAATATGGAAAGAAAACACATGCATCAAGGTGGTCCACAAGGGGTGGACGGCCAGCCCATGGCTGGACGTCATCCCAGCTGGACATCCAGCATGGTGCTATCGTTCCAGCCCCAAAAACCCCAAAATTTCTCTAATTCAGGTGGTCCACATGCACCTGAGGTATGTCCCAGCAAGTGGGCCACAAAATGGGGGAAGAAGTAGGGCCATAAACACTTCAAAATATTTTTAATCCAAATGGGTAGCAAGGTTGTAAAAATTTTTGCTGCAGGAAAAATGTTGTTGGCCCCATCTTGTACACCCAATGGGGTGGGTATAGGCCTGCCAAATCAAAGAGGAAATGGGTGGATTGTATGTACCCATATATGAACAACATGTGGGGTCCACCAGAGTGGCCCATTACCCGCAAAACTAGGCTAATACAGGTGCATTTTCCGCATGTAGGACTGCTGGACAATCCAAAAAAAGTTAGACCGCCCAGCCCTCTTGAGCCCACTCCATGGAGCTCAAATCAAGGGTGGAAGGTGTGGGCTCCATCCTACATCAAGGTAGGGTCCACACCTCAAAGAATCCTTAAAAAAATTCTAGAAGAAAATTCTTGTAAATAGGCCTTACAACAATGTCCAAAACCATACATCAATTGGGCATGGAATCTGGACAGCAACATATGTTGTCCATTTCCAGCCCACTGCAAAATAAATAGAGGGATTAAAGCTTAGATTAAACAAGTGGGGTCCACCTAGATGGGCTACAAATATTCCAGACCTAATCCTCTTACAAAAACATCCAAGGAATCAGGCATTAATGGCCATCCAACCCATATAGCCAACATGGGCCTGGACGTCCAGCATGATAAGCCTAGACGTCCCAAAAATCTGGATGGTCTAGAGATATTTGGACACATCAAGTGGACCACATACATCAGGGACAAAGAGGGAAGAAGAGGGAGAGAAAGAATCACGGCCATGGGAGGACTCCGCCACTATGAGTCCTCCAACAATCCAAACCTTACATCATAGGTCCATGCATAAATGGATTCTTATATCCAAAGAAAATTTGAGGTGGGATGTCATCCCCACCATGCAATCTCATGTCTAGATGACTGGACAACCTTAAATCAAAAGGGGAAATCATCATGATGGGGTCCATGGAGAATGACCCCATCATAGCAACATGCATGCATGAAGTGGGCCACTAACCACACTCATAGAGTCATGTAGGATCTCCACCATTGATTGGTGGGTCCTACAAGCTCCCAAGAATGAAAAACAAAATTACATGAAGAAAGAAATCAGAAAACTAATCCTAGAAGTACACCCACCTCTAAGAGCTCCCTTCTTCTTCTTGCCTTGGGTGTTATAGCTCCAATGGTGAGGTTTTAATGGTGATGATGGGTTTTAGATGGTTAGATTAGGATGATTTTTAGGTGCAAGGGGATGGAGAAAGGAGAGCTTCTCCCATGGACATCCAAGGTTAGAGAAGAGAGGAGAATGAGAGAAAAGAGAGAGAAGGGAAGGAGAAATGAGAGCTAGGATGAAATGATGAGAAATGATGAGTCTTAGGAGAGGGAGAGCATGCTTGCAATCATGAAGCGAGGCATGCTCTAGGATGACATCATGCCTAGGGTGTAGTTTGCATGGGAAATGTGAAACACTAAACTGGGCCCATATTGAGGGTCAAATATTGCATATTAGACCCCAATTATTGCCTGAATTTACGAACTTTGTGCTGTCTAATGGCCTGTTTTTATCGTGATTATGTTGCAAGGTGTTTTTAGGAGCATGGATTGAAAAAGGTGTTAAAAGCATGGATTTAACAATCCAAAGTCATCAAAGGAAGGGACGAACTTCGGAGGACCAAGATTGACGAATTTACATGGTCAAAAATCCGAGAAAACTAAGAAACTGAAGTTCATGTGGCCTGAAAGTCATCCAGAATGCAAGATCATAGAATTTCCACCATCAGATCAGCTCTAAATTTTATACATGGCCTGAGGACCATAAATGAACCGTACACGTCAAATTTCAGCTATTGAAGATCTTTAGAAGTGGGCCAACGGACTGATCAACCCCTTAATTCATTAAGTGGGGCCCACCTGATATCTGGAACTGCCTCAAAATTATTCTCAACGGTTAAAATAATATGAGGAAGAGGATGGACGGTGTAGATTTCTCGTAAACATCACGGTGGGCCCTGTGTATAGGGTGTGTGCACACTGCACAATGCACGCATGCATGCACCAAAGACAACGCACGTGGGTCAGCAGCGCTGACCCGCACCTTTCTAAAACAGCAAGTGCTATTTCCTTTTCGCTTACGCATGGACAGCCTGCGTCCGTTTTACGATCGACTATGGGCCCCACCTATGGACCGTATGACTCATCTGATCCGACCATCTTGTAGAGAGCTGCAAACACTACAAAACTATGTTGACTCTTTTCATTCATGCATACACACATGTGCGTTACAGAGGCCACAAAAAAGTTACCCTGCAACGTTCAAAATTGATCCTTTTATGATATCTTCTCTGAGCCGCTTCAATGGACCTTCAAAACCACTCATTCTTGACTAAAATTTCATCCTGAATCCAATGGATGGGGTGGATTTTCCAGAAAATGCTTCTGTGGGACCCACCAATCAAAACAGCGAAATGGTGCGAAAGGTTTCGCACATCCGCAAAAACTGACTTTTCCAGGAAGTTGTGGCCCACCATCTTTGATCATATGACAGATCTGAACCGTCTATCATATAGAGGACCCAAGAAAGTCCTAAGGAAGGTATTTCTTTGGAATTTGAGCGAGGAAAGTGACGATTTTTGAGGTACTGAACTTGGCTGCGAAAAGGCTTTCGCTGCGCATGCAATAGCTTTCCAAATCCGATTCAAGCCTGATTTTCACCACTCCAGCAGCTATATAAGGAGGTTTTGGACGTGGGGAGCATTCATTCAGACCTTGGGAGGAAGATCCAAGCTTGGACGGGAGGTGCAACAGAGAGAGAGAGAGGAGAAGTTGAAGTTTTTTTATATTCCTTATTTCTTTTTTTTTTCTGTTTATTTTATAAATCCTGAGGATATTAGTCACATCATGTCTGGCTAAACCTCTTAGCTAGGGCTAAGAGGTGAAACTTGTACTGTAATGGGAGAGCTCCATGCTTGTGCCTTTTATCTAGATTGACTGATGTTGATTATAGTTTAATTAAGAGAATATTTCTAGTCTTTAATGGTCTGTTGTGACTGAAATTACGATGGGTCTGAGATGGCTTTGAATATTTCCTTTTCCTTTTAATGTTTATGACGTCAAGAAGCCCTGTTGTTTACCATCGTCTCCTAGGCATGGTCGGATGTCGGTACCCTTTCTGACCTTCATAACAGGTTGATTGGTTAGTAATTAGTTTAATTCTGTTGTTTGCTTTGTCTCCTGGGCATGGTTTGGTGATGGAATCCATTCTAATTCATATACCTTTCATCTCTTTGAAAACTAGATCAACGGCAGTTCAGTAAATTCCATAATTCTTGAAGCAGGCATAAGATCTCCCTAATCTTACAAGTGGATCCTCTAAATCTCTAGTTACCCTTCTCTAATATCTCCTTAGTTTTAGATTAATTAACCTACAATTATTTCACAATTGCTACTTGATTTAGATTTCATCATATTCTAGTTCTAATTCTAGTTAGTTTTAGATAATGTACAAGTTTCTGTCCCTTGGGATTCGACCTCGATCTTACCGAGTTATTACTACATCACAACCCTGCACTTGGGGAGTGAATAAGTTTTTGGCTACATTTTTCTCAAATTAATTAGTTTTAGGATTAGTTTAAGATTAGATTTTCTTTTTAGAATTTTCTAATTCTAGGTTTAGAAGCTTAGTTATTTTTCTTGTTAGAAATTTTTCCTAACTTTAAAAACGTGTTATTCTTCATTCTATCTGATTTTTAAAACTAACTCAATTTTTCTGTTTTGTAGGAAGCTTCTAATTTAGTAAGCTCTTTCTAATTCTTCTTTCTTTGAAATTTCTTCTTTTCTCTAGAAATTAATTTACTTTTAATTAGGACTTTCTATTCTTAGAAACTAACTTATTTTGTTTTGCAGATTCTTAACCTAGGACTCCAAATTTGGTAACTTCTTTCCATTTTTCCCTTTTATTTTCTAGATTTCTACTTCTTTTCTCTTAGGTCTAGGTAGAATTTAAATCGAGGGCTGAGTGTGTTCTATGCCCCAGTGGGCACGCGACAACACTCGACGTCTCGTGACTGAAGGAGGATTAGTTGAGGGGTTGACTGTCCATCACAGGACTAGACACCACTTGAATTCTCCTGAGACAGAGGAGGTTATGGCTAAAAATTAACCTCAAGCACTACCCCAACCTAGGGTTGAGGAAGTACATGATGAGAATGAGGTGCACCACGCACCCCCGCCTCGTACTTTATGAGATTATTTACAACCGGCGGATGTGAGTATGCCCTCATGCATGATTTTTCCTGTGAATACAGGACATATGGACATCAAGCCAGGGATTATCCAACTCCTTCCCAAGTTCCATGGGCTTGAATATGAAGAACCATACTTGCATCTGAAAGAGTTCGATGAAATCATAGGCACCTTATATTTCCCTAATGTATCTGAAGATACAATTAGGATGAAACTCTTCCCATTTTCCTTGAAAGAAAATGCCAAGACGTGGTTACATTCACTGCGTCCTAGGTCCATTGGCACATGGAATGATATGCAGAGGGAATTTATAAAGAAAATTTTCCTACATCATAAGACAATTACCCTCGGGAGAGCAATCATGAACTTTGCCTAAAAGGAAGATGAAACATTCTTCCAATGTTGGGAAAGGTTCAAGGATCTGGTTAATGCATGCCCACAACATGGCTTTGAAATATGGCGCATTATGAATTTTTTCTATGATGGGCTAACATCTTCCATGCGCCAAATGGTCGAGACAATGTGTAACGGAGATTTCATCAATAAAAATGTCGACGAGGTATGGGATTACCTTGATAGTCTCGCTGAAAAAACACAATCATGGGACTATTACCTAAGGACGAACGTTACGTCTAGGCCAACTCATTCAAGGGAAAAAGGAGGAATATATCTCCTAAAAGAGGATGATGATCTTAATGCTAAGGTGGCTAATCTCACCAGAAAATTTGAGGCCATGTAAAGAAAGAAGGAAAAGGTTAATGAAAGTGTTTGCGGCATCTGTGATTGTAACATTCATACTACTGAAAATTATCCTTCAATACCTGCCTTTCGAGAAGTATTGAATGAACAATCTAATGCCGTAAATAACTATTAAAGACCTTTCAATGGACCACTCTCTAATACATACAATCCTGGTTGGAAAAATCATCCAAATTTCAGTTGGAGGAATGGACCAACGGCTACACCTCAAGGTTTCCTAAACCAAAATCCAACTCAAGAGCAACCTCAAGAGGATTTGGTTCTAAAACATTTTCAAAAGCAAGAGCTTTTCAATCAGGGTATGATGCAAGCCTTTCAAGACGTTACAAAAGCAATACATGAACTTAAAGCTGAAAATACGATTGGAAACAAGGGGAGCTTCCCAGCTCAACCTCTTCCCAATCCTAAACCACATTATGGAGTTAGTGATCCCAGCTCTTCAAATCAAATGGGGCACGTATTGATAAAACCCTTCCGGTTAGGCCCGAAAAGCCTCAAGAACCAGAAGAGGACAACAATGATGGATCTAGTGACGCTCCATAAAAATTTGAACCGGAACCTCTAGAGAAGCCAGTTGCTCCGTTTCCCCAACGGTTGGTTGAACCAAAACGTCTATCTAACTCTCATGATATCCTAGAGGTGTTGAAACAAGTGAAAGTCAATATTCCTCTGCTTGATGTTGTAAAAAAGATACCTTTATATGCTAAATTCCTAAAAGACTTATACACGACCAAACGACGAAAAAGTGTTCAAAAGAAAATTTCCTTAACTGAGAAAGTGAGTGCCATTCTGAAACAAGACGTGCCGTAAAAATTCAAAGATCCCAGTTGCCCAACCATATCATGTGTAATCGGAAACTATCGAATTGATCACGCACTTCTTGACTTAGGAGCGAGCGTCAATCTAATTCCCTACTCGGTATACCAACAGTTAGGCTTGGGTGAATTAAAACCCACTCGAACCACACTACAACTTGCTGATCGTTCTGTTCGTGTACCAAGAGGGATCATCGAGGATGTGTTGGTCCAGGTTGATAGATTCTACTACCCTGTTGATTTTATCATCTTGGACACCGAACCCATCAATGACACGAGCACTCAGATTCCCGTCATCCTTGGTCGCCCATTCCTATCCACTTCAAATGCAATTATCAATTGCAGGAATGGTGTTATGACTATGTCTTTTAAAAATTTGACATTGGAATCGAATATCTTTTTCAATAACAGCAGCAACTCAGAGGATGATGACGATTTACACGATGTTAACATGATTGATTCTTTTGTGGAAGATACAACACCTCTCACCTTATCCTCTGATCCTCTAGAGAAGTGCCTGACCTACTCCCATGATCTTGATGATGATATAATTATGGAGACGTGTGCCATGCTTGATACTGCACCGGTACTTGAAGTTAACCGGTGGAGGCCACAAATTGAAGAGTTTCCCTAAACTGATGTGGTGCCTCTACCGTCTAACCTCAAGCCATCGAAGCTTGACCTAAAATCTTTTCCCTCTGATTTAAAATATGTCTATTTAGGTCAAGATGAGACATATCCGGTGGTGATCTCTGCCCACCTAGAGAAAGAACAGGAGAGTATGCTGATATCTACTCTCATTGAGCATAAGGGAGCTCTTGAGGACAATGCAAAGGCTGTTCGGCAATCACAACGTAGACTGAATCCAAACATGAAGGAAGTGGTTAAGGCCGAGGTTCTCAAACTATTGGAAGTGGGGATCATATACCCCATATTCGATAGTCAATGGGTGAGTCCAACTCAGGTGGTTCCTAAGAAGTCCGGGATCACCATCGTAGCCAATGCCAATAATAAACTCGTGCCAACCAGAGTTACTACTGGTTGGAGAATGTGCATTGACTACAGAAAGCTGAATACCGTCACAAGGAAAGACCACTTTCCTTTGCCCTTCATTGATCAAATCCTAGAAAGGCTAGCTGGTCATTCCTATTATTGTTTCCTTGACGGGTATTCAGGTTATAATCAGATTGAAATCGCCCCTGAGGATCAGGAAAAGACCACATTTACATGTCCCTATGGCACCTTTGCTTACAGAAGGATGTCATTCGGGTTATGTAATGCCCCTGCCACCTTTCAGCGATGCATGATGAGTATCTTTTCTGACATGGTGGAGAAATATCTAGAGGTCTTCATGGACGATATCTCTGTTTTTGGTTCATCTTTCAGCGAATGCTTAGCAAGTCTTAAATGTGTGTTGAAAAGATGTGAAAAAAAAAATTTGGTACTTAACTGGGAGAAGTGTCATTTTATGATTCAAAAGGAAATTGTCCTTGGGCATATCATCTCGTCCAAAGGAATCGAGGTAGACAAGGCAAAATTTATCTTATCTCTAACCTACCTCCACCCAAGAATATCAGAGACGTGCGATCCTTCTTAGGACACGTAGGCTTTTACAGACGATTCATAAAGGACTTTAGTCTCCTCTCTCATCCTTTATGTAATCTTCTTCAAAAGGATATACCATACGAGTCACTAAGCTTAAGGGCATGTTAACCACTGCACCTATCATGCAGCCAACCGACTGGAGTCTTCCTTTTGAACTTATGTGCGATGCCTCTGATTATGCTCTTGGAGCGGTTGTAGGCCAGAGAAAAGATAAGCGGCCTTACGTTATTCACTACGCAAGTAGGACTCTAAATCCTGCCCAAGTGAACTACTCGACTACGGAAAAGGAACTCTTAGCCGTAGTGTTCGCTTTGGACAAATTTAGATCCTACCTGATCGGATCTAAGATCATCATCTACACAGATCACGTGGCACTTAAGTATCTTCTTTCTAAGAATGATTCTAAGCCCCGCCTGATACGATGGATCCTTCTACTCCAAGAATTCGATTTGGAAATTAAAGACAAAAAGGGAGTAGAGAACGTAGTCGCCGATCACCTTTCTCGCCTTAATACCTCTGATTCCCTTGAGGCGACTCATATTAATGATATGTTTCCTGATGAACAACTGTTTAGAGTCTCTCATTCACCTTGGTTCGCTGATATTGCCAATTATCTTGCTACAGGTGCCATACCGACACACTGGACGTCACAAGATAAGAAGAAATTCTTTACCAAGGTGCGTAACTTTTTCTGGGATGATCCATATTTGTTTAGATATTGCCCAGACCAAATCTTAAGAAGATGTGTGCCAGACGATGAGCATCAAAGTGTCATCTCCTTCTGTCACTCACAGGCCTGTGGTGGTCACTTTTCTGCAAAAAAGACCACGGCCAAGATTCTACAGTGTGGCTTTTACTGGCCCACTATGTTCAGGGACACTCATGAGTTTTGCAAAGCTTGTGAGTGTTGTTAAAAATTGGGAGCATTGTCCCGTCGAAATATGATGCCTTTGAATCCCATCCTTATCATTGAAGCATTTGATTGCTGGAGCATTGATTTCATGGGACCATTCCCCCAATCATTTGGAAATCTGTATATTTTGCTCGCCGTAGACTATGTCACTAAATGGGTCAAACCAATTCCGTGCCACAAAAATGACCATCGCACGGTCATTAAATTTTTGAAAGAAAATATCCTGTCGCGGTTCGGAACGCCTCGAGCCATCATTAGTGACGGGGGCTCACACTTTTATAATAGACCATTTGAGAGTTTAATGAAAAAATATGGTATCTCTCATAAGGTGAGCACTCCATACCATCCACAGACAAGTGGACAAGCTGAGATTTTCAATAGGGAGATCAAACATATCCTGGAGAAAACGGTTAACCCTAACCGTAAGGATTGGTCAATCCGATTGACCGATGCCTTATGGGCGTACCGTACTACTTTCAAAACTCCTATTAGAACATCTCCCTTTAGACTTGTTTATGGGAAAGCTTGTTACTTGCCTGTGGAATTGGAACATAAAGCATACTGGGCGATCAAAAATCTGAATTTCAATCTGGACAACGCTGGCTCGTTACGCAAACTTCAATTAAATGAACTTGAAGAAATCTGGAACGATGCATATGAGAACTCGAGAATTTATAAGGACAGGATGAAGGCGTTTCATGATCAACATATTCTATGAAAATCATTCACGCTAGGTCAGAAAGTCCTTTTGTACGATTCTCGACTACATCTCTTTCTGGGTAAGCTTCGATCTCGTTGGATCGGCCCTTACATTGTTGTCACTGCTTATCCTCATGGGGCCGTCGAGATAAAAGATCTCGAAAATGGCAAGGAGTTTAAAGTCAATGGACATCGATTAAAACCATTTGTCGAGACATTTGATTCAGAGGATATGTCCATGCCTCTGATTACGCCTGATTACCAGGATTGATCTCCTAGTCTGATGGAGGTATAGGTAGGTTTATCGCTTTCATAGGACTAGGGTAGTTTGCTTTATTTGTCTATCTAAAGATGGTAAATTTAGCACTCTTGGGAGGCAACCCAGCTTTTTATTCCTTTTCATTCTTTAGTAGATGATTCAATGTTTGTGGGTAACATTACTGCAAACCCTCACGAGACTACAACTCATCCACTAGGGGTAACCTAGGGGTTTAAAGGCTTGTTGCATACGCTAAATGCAATCGAGAGCACCTGCGAAAGTGGTATAGGTAGGATTTTATTTTCGTTATTTTTGTTTTTCTTTTTCTCTCGTGCTAACCAGCTTTCATACTGTGATCTCGTGGAAAATCTCTCTTAATTCGTTATCCAGGTACTATCTTCCCATCACTTTACTTTCGTTGTTCCATGTGCATTGCATGCCCATATCTTTTACATTGAGGACAATGTAGATTTTAGGGTGGGGGTGGGAGATTAGGCTTCCTAATCAGTATTTTCTTGGTCTTGAGCAAAATTTGTAAAAAAATTGTGAAAGTTTTTACAATTTTTTCAGAAAATTCTTGTGAATTCGAAGTGATTTTGACAGATATCCCTAATTTATATTTTCAAGATGTGTGAGTTGGTAATTTCAGACTCTGGGATTCAGTATCTGTTAAATTTCGCAGTTAAGATCGAGTTATTAATCCATGATTAGAAGTTATAAACATTGATTGAGTCATGATTTCACATGTCACGTCTCGCCTACTCATTTAGATTTCAGTTCCATATCGAATGATTAACTTGGTAATCACTAAGCATGAAAGGAACCAGCCTGAAATACCTTGCCATCATGGTATAAAAATTGAAAAGGTTGGATAATTAATCTTCACCATAGGTTTGCTCCCTATAGGTGTAGAGTTAATTCCGCATGAATGATATGTGAAAAAGGTCTAGGAGTACGGTCTTCACCATAGGTTTGCTCCCTATTGGTAAGGATTTGATTCCTCTTTTTGGCATGACTATTAATGGAAAAATAAAAAGTTGAAAAGATCAAAAGATGAAATTTATGAGGTAAGTTTGGTTATCATGAATTCTCTTGCTGGTTACCAATGAGATCCTGAAATAACAAATTCAATCTTAATGTGATTAGCTGAGATTCCACTATACACTCATGGATCATAATGTTCAGAATTTATCTGATTTATGGATTAATACTTTGAACTTCATTAGGAAGTTTACCGTGCGCTTGAGTCCAAGAGCAAGTAATGCCCAACATTCATGAATCGTAGAATTCTAATGCCTGGATTATTTCTCAAAAATCATTCGGCTTTACAGAAATTTTCGTATAAGTCTCAAAATGCTGGTTGTGGGTTGTGTTGAGGGTCAAATATTGCATATTAGACCCCAGTTATTGCCTGAATTTACAGACTTTGTTGTATATTAGACCCCAGTTGTGTTTAATAGCCTGTTTTTATCGTGATTATGTTGCAAGGCGTTTTTAGGAGCATGGATTGAAAAAGGTGTTAAAAGCATGGATTTAACAATCCAAAGTCATCAAAGGAAGGGACGGACTTCGGAGGACCAAGATTGACGAATTTACATGGTCAGAAATCTGAGAAAACTAAGAAACTGAAGCTCAGGTGGCCTGAAAGTCAGCCAGAATGCAAGATCATAGAATTTCCACCATCAGATCAGCTCCAAATTTTATACATGGCCTGAGGACCATAAATGAACCATACACGTCAAATTTTAGCTATTGAAGATCTTTGAAAGTGGGCCAGCGGACTGATCAGCCCCTTAATTCATTAAGTGGGGCCCACCTGATATCTGGAACTGCCTCAAAATTGTTCTGACGGTTAAAATAATATGAGGAAGAGGATGAACGGTGTAGATTTCTCGTAAACATCATGGTGGGCCCTGTGTATAGGGTGTGTGCACACTACATAATGCACGCATGCATGCACTAGAGACAACGCACGCGGGTCAGCAGCGCTGACCCGCACCTTTCTGCTGCTGACTCGCACCTTTCTAAAACAGCAAGTGCTGTTTCATTTTCGCTTACGCACGGACGGCCTGCGTCCATTTTGCGATCGATTATGGGCCCCACCTATGGACCGTATGACTCATCTGATCTGACCATCTTATAGAGAGCTGCAAACACTACAAAACCATGTTGACTCTTTTCATTCATGCATACACACGTGTGCGTTACAGAGGCCACAAAAGGGCTGCCCTGCAACGTTCAAAATTGATCCTTTTGTGATATCTTCTCTGGGCCGCGTCAATGGACCTTCAAAACCACTCATTCTTGACTGAAATTTCATCCTGAATCTAATGGACAGGGTGGATTTTCCAGAAAATTTTTCTGTGGGGCCCACCGATCCCAACAGCGAAATGGTGCGAAAGGTTTCGCACATCCGCGAAAACTGACTTTTCTGGAAGATTGTGGCCCACCATCTTTGATCATATGACAGATCTGAACCATCTATCATATAGAGGACCCAAGAAAGTCCTAAGGAATGATATTTCTTTGGAATTTGAGTGAGGAAAGTGGTAATTTTTGAGGTGCTGAACTTGACTGCGAAAAGGCTTTCGATGCGCATGCAATAGCTTTCCAAATCCGATTCAAGTCTGATTTTCACTACTCTAGCAGCTATATAAGGAGGTTTTGGATGTGGGGAGCATTCATTCAGACCTTGGGAGGAAGATCCAAGCTTGGACGGGAGGTGCAACAGAGAGAAAGAGGAGAAGTTGAAGTTTTTTTCTATTCTTTGTTTCTTTTCTTTTTCTGTTTATTTTATAAATCCTGAGGATATTAGTCACATCATGTCTGGCTAAACCTTTTAGTTAGGGCTAAGAGGTGAAGCTTGTAGTGTGATGGGAGAGCTCCATGCTTGTGCCTTTTATCTAGATTGACTGATGTTGAATATAGTTTAATTAAGAGAATATTTTTAGTCTTTAATGGTCTGTTGTGACTGAAATTACGATGGGTCTGAGATGGCTTTGAATATTTTCTTTTCCTTTTAATGTTTATGACGTCAGGAAGCCCTGTTGTTTACCATCGTCTCCTGGGCATGGTCGGATCTCGCTACCCTTTCTGACCTTCATAATAGGTTGATTGGTTGGTAATTAGTTTAATTCTGTTGTTTGCTTTATCTCCTGGGCATGGTTTGGTGATGGAATCCATTCAAATTCATATACCTTTCATCTCTTTGAAAACTAGATCAACGGCAGTTCAGTAAATTCCATAATTCTTGAAGCAGGCATAAGATCTCCCTGATCTTACAAGTGGATCCTCTGAATCCCTAGTTACCCTTCTCTGATATCTCCTTAGTTTTAGATTAATTAACCTACATTTATTTCACAATTGCTACTTGATTTAGATATCATCATATTCTAGTTCTAATTCTAGTTAGTTTTAGATAACGTACAAGTTTTAGTCCCTTGGGATTCGACCTCGGTCTTACCGAGTTATTACTACATCACAACCCTGCACTTGGGGAGTGAACAATCCACATGAAAAAATGTGCACATGGGTAAAGTGGGTCCCACATCATGATTAAGGGTCCAAAAATGGTGCGGCCACAACTTTAGATCTACACCTCAAATTGACGCACGAGACGCGGCGTCGATGCGGTTACAACAGTATAAGTTTGGGGTCGATCCGGATCATGTTTACATGATGGGTCTTAAGAATGATTGCAAATGAAATCTATAGGTCATGTGTAACAGGGATTCGACTGGTACGACCGCGGGATCTAATGGAATAAAACAGACACTAAGGTTAAGGGTCTTACAAGGCAAGCCACACATATCCGTTGAATGTGAACCACTAGATACCAATCCATTGCTCAAGTGGTAGATTGAGTGAAGATAGCATCGTTTCAACACTAAGGTATTGGTATCAATTCCCAAGTGGGGTGTACTAACATGCTAACAAAAATAAAAAAGAAAAAGAAAAAAAATAATGTGAACCACTAGCAATTTCTTGAACTAGCAAATGAGTACATCTAGAGCCATAATATCTTTGGCTAACTAAAAAAAGATTGTGAACCACATGATGATCTTTGGCTAACTAAAACAACACCAACAATCCATCTTCAGTGGGAAAATTTATGACTATTAGAAAGTTGGATTCATCCAATCTCTACATTTCCAGCCTTTAGTGCATCCATGTGCTGGTCTACCCACTAAATGGTCCTGATCACCACCATACACATTTCCTTATATATGTTGGGATGACGCTACATGGAACTTCTATGAAGCACATCATGGTAGTGTTTCTCTTAAACAAATAGACATTCTGAAGTTCAGAAGACCACGTCTCCATATAAAGATCTCAAGTATGGAACATCTTTTGTAGCATCCACTCAATCTAATGTTAGGACAATTCTATTTTTGTGTATAGTTGTTAACTGATCTATTTCTCTATTTTGTCAGTTGGGCCAAAACATCGTTAGTTAATAGAAATGAAAGAGCATCATAAATTCATAAATACAAGTTATGGCAAATGTGTGCTAGATCACTACTTTTTCCACAAGTTTTGATTAATTCCAATATGTAAGTACTAAAACAGCCTAAGCACTTCAAGAACAATTTATCACCAAACCAATGAAAATGACACAATTTATAAACAAAGATCAAAGAGCATTTCTAACAGGTCCCTAACAATCTGATCAAAGACTTTCATCATGGTCAGAACAGATGAACTGTCCTCTTCAAGAGAAAGTCCCCTGAAACTCTTTTTATAGCAAAGAAACCTGGAGATCCTCACCTAAATGGAGGACATCTACATTTAAGAAAGCATCAAATAAATGAAAACTACATGCAAGAATCTAACAAAAGCATGATCTCTGGGAATCACATAGGCAAAAGACTAGGAGAAGAAGGAAAGACATGTACCCACGATGGACAAATGCCTTATGGAACTATGGATGAACTTGATAGACCAAATACCATGTAGATATAGCAGCATGTAGATAGCCACTGGCATCACCTTCCGAAGTAATGGCACTACTTGAGCTCAGGTCTCCATCTTCATTCACCAAATCTAACATCTGCTCAGATTTGTCACCATCTCTGATCTTCCTGTGTTACAGATTCAACATCAACTCAGACCTATCATCTCGGTTCATCGAAACCCACCACTGTCCCCTCATTGAAAACTGAAAATCCATCCATCCTTCGACAATAGATGTCGCCCATTGCAATCCGATCAGGATGAATCCACCCTCATTGTAGTCCCCTCAAACCCATTAGATTAGGCCATCGCCCAAATCTGATAGCCCCCAAAATCCTTTTTGCATCTGCCATTAAAGCCCCCATGAACCTCTACCACTGCCTCTTCTCTATCAGAATCATCACATGAAAACCCGGAGAGCAAGGGAATGAGAAAGGGGTTTTGATAGAAAGGGTTGAGAGAGAGAGAGAGGAGAGCATTTTATGGAAAGGGTTTGAGAGGGAAGCGGATTGGCTGGTGTACCGCACACTAGGGTACGTGTCGTGCAAAGACGGGTGTTGCAGCTCCTCGAGCTCTAATTTATATGAACGGTTCAAAGAAGATCAAAGTTAGATGGGCCCAAAAATGATGTATTTATTATATCCACACCATTCATTTATTTTCTGAGAGCATTTTAGAGCATGATATAAAAAAAGATTCATATTCAATGCTCAATGGACCACACCAGAAATACAGTGGTGACAATGATTCTCACCGTTAAAACATTCGTAGGGCCCACCATAGCATTTATTTTCCATCCAATTTGTTCTTAAGGTCACACAGACCTAGATGATGAGGAAAAATAAATATCACATCGATCCAAAACTTTTGTGATCCCCAAAGTTGTTTCAATGGTAGACGTTCAATCCCCCATAGCTTTTTGCAGTGTGGTCCACTTGATCTCTTATTTTTCAGTTTAAGACTTGGATGAGCTCGCTAAAAGAAAGGATGGTTAAGATATAACACATACCTCATGATGGACCCCACAACCTAGAAAGGTCACGCTAGCTATATTATTGGTGTGTCGTACACCAGCAAATCCCTTTCGAGGGAGCATTTGGTCTGTGCTCTATGGGGCCCACCATGATCTATGTGATTTATCCATGCCATCTATACATTTCTTAAGATCATTTTAGGGCTTCACTCCAAAAATGAGTCGGATATAAATCTTAGGTAGACCACACCGTAAAAAACAGTAGTAATTGAATGTCCACCACTAAAAAGCTAAAAAGATCATAGTTTTTGTCGGCGGTTTATTGTGATTCGCCGACGGCTTGTAGCTGTCGGGGAAACTACTACACAGCCATTGGCTTTGGTCATTTTTTTTGGTAGTGAAGAGTGTTAAGAACTAATAGTGGAGATCCTTATCTACCTTGGTATGAAAAGAAGAAAATAGTTAGAATAAAAAAATGGCAACCTATTGCATGTGCTTAAATGAGAAAACAATGAAAATAGAAAAAGAAAAAAGAAAAAAGAGAGATAATAGTGTGAAAGTTGTCGATGAAAAAAATCAAAAAGTTTTAAAAATAAGTGAAAAAGGAGATGATTTAGGAATCTGTAACTTGTGTTGATGTGGCCACTCCCAAGTAATCATCATAGTTAACATCAAGAGAAAGTTGACTCTTATAGATTATAAGTTGGAATTCACTGAGTACACTAGAAACTTGATGTTTGAATGCATTCTATTAATTGATTGATAAAAAAGAAGTTAGTTTAATAGTTAACTAGTGATATTAGGCTTTAGAATGACAATATCTCATCCATGTGTCTTTAAATTATACCCGTATATGTAGAGGATTGCATAGAATGTTGTTTTTTAAAAAGAGGTTGTAAATTTTAGTTTTGAAGATTCATTTTCACATGGTTTATTCGGGACTAGTAAAATGCTAGTTGGGGCTGTGTTGAGTGTGAACTATTGTATAATTCTCTCTTATTGTGCATTAGTTGTATCAGCATAGATGTGCTTAATTTATTTAATTATGTATGTTTTGTTATGCGAGGTGATTTGGAGAGCTAAGATGAAAAGAAAGATTAAAGAGAATTTTTAATGCTCAAAGAATAACCAAGTAAATATTTGGGATTTAGAGGTGATTAATGAATATTTCGAGTGCCAAAGATCCAAAAAAATTAAGTGGAAAAGAGAGGGGACTAAAAAAATCACAAAGTCCATCAATATAATTAACAAACTATTTGGTCTCACCAGAGGTTGGTTCAATCTGACAGAATGTACATCGAACAGTCCAACAACAAATTGTGATTTTTAGATGAAATTCGCCTCAACACTTAGGTCTGACCAAAGCCCTGTTTGGTGCCACCGAAGGGAGAGTTTAGTGCGACCTAAGGGAGATAGAGTAGACATATTCTGGTGAAATTTAGTTGCAAATGAAGTAATATTCGGCTGGATTCGGTGCGATAGTGGTGCGAACGAAGGCTATCGTTGGTGTGACGAAAGCGTAATATAGGTTCCAAGTCAAAGTGGAATTTTTCTATTTAAATGGGTGATTCAAGGCATCCTAGATACGAATTAGGGTAGAGGGGAGAGAGCAAGGAGTTGTGGAGCTTCTATTGAGTCTTATTTTTCCTCCAATCCTTCGGTTCTTCTTTGATTTTTAAGTTTTTCTTTTAAATTTAGTTCAATCATGTCTATGATTGGCTAAATTTCTTGGCTAGGGCTAAGAGGTGAATCTTGTAGTATTTCTAATGTCTTAGTTTACTTTGATTCAAATTATTTAGGCCGAATGTTGAACAATTCTTTAATATTGGTTTGAATGAAAATTGATTTTTAGTTTACTTTGATCCATTGTATACTTCGAGCACATTGGATGCTTAGGATAGCTAAGAGTGATAGCTTATCTATTTTTCAAAGGATTGATCTCTAAAATTCATTGATCTATTATATACTAAGGGCATGATAGATGCTTTGAATTCCCTGCAATCAATACTTTTGTGGTTTATGTAGGAACCAATTCAATTGAACTTCAAATCTATTTTGGTTTATGAATGATGATTTAACTACTCTATTATCCTATTGGATATGATATGACTTTGATTCCAGTTGAGTTATATAATTAAATCAAGTGAATTAAAAATTAATAATGACTATAAGTGGATTCTTGACACTCTAGTTTTTTCTTTACTAGATTCTTCTAAATTCGAATTAGAATTCTTCTTAAAATGTCCCACCCCAGACTCGGTGACTAGACCGACAAGGAATTTGATAGTTGGTTCTGGCCCCAACAGCCTCCGTAGTACCCCGATCTCGATTCCTGGCTCAGATTCTGATCCTGAGATCCTACAAGGAGTATTTTCATATCATAATTCTAATCCAAACGAGCATACCCAAGATCATAGCAAGTAAATCTCATAAATAAACCAAGGAACACACTGCAGAATCCACTATGAAATAAACCTTACATATATATGACTCAAAAAGGAATACATGATACAGAAAGGAGGAAAAGATCTACACCCAATCCACAACACTCACCAAACCAATCCGCAACTCCTCTACTACGGCACCGACCTAAAATTACCTGCACGCATCAATCGTGCATAAGCTTATAGAAAGCTTAGAGGGCAGTGTAAGTGTGTGACAATGGTGCTAAGAAGAATATAGGGGAGGATGCAAAAGTAAATATGAATGATACCAATACCAGTAGCTATACTGGGGCCAAGCTATGAATGCAGTAAGTCGTTCCAAAGCTATGTAATGCAATAAATGAGTACTAGGCGACATACTAAGGCAATGCAATATAAGGATTATACAGCCGATGCAAATGCAATACGAAGAAATGCCAGCCCTCATATCCAAACTATATATCAAGTATAGTTCCATCATACGGAATCCACCGAGGTTAAATACACTGCAGGACGACTGCCGCTTTACAGACTTGCACAGTCAAACGAGTGTAGGAGACCTCACTACCGGCCTGTGGAGGCTCGACGGTAGCGGACCAACTCACGAGCTAGTCAGACTCAGCCTAAAAATTTCCACTCACTTAGGCGGATAAGGCTACATCCCATCTCAACCGTCTACACAACAGTGGGAGACGCGGCCTAACAGTGTAAGGCACTCAGGCGCTCATAATTTCCATTCGGTCACGGCATTGAGGCATCTTCCAGGTACCTTGGAGGTTTATGGGCTTTCACCTAAGGATATCCTATGCACCTTAAATGCTGAAATAATATATTTTCAGTTTCCACATACAGTCATTCACGAATATACCTGTGGAGGTAAGGCCCTGGTAAAAAAAGGGCGATAATATTTATGAGATGCGATGTTAGATGCATGAATTATATGTACCAATCATGCACCAGTTCCAAGCACTCATTGTACACAAGAGGAGAAAACTTCATTCCTCTATCAAACCAACCCAATGACCCCACACTAATGCAATCCAACCACGCAATGATGCACATGGGTCATGAGGGTGAAATAGGTGCGCCACACGGTGATAATGATGAGTAATACACTCCTTCCTAAGGAGGGACTAAGTCTAGATATATAGATAAACACTCTAAGGAGAAATCCTCTAGTGGGGGCCCAATAGATTGGGGTAGCCCACAAGGCTAAGGAATATAATATATGATCCTAGAAGGATAAGTGGTCCTAATAAGGGGCTATGGTGGACCTTTAACCACCTATAGAAAACCCATGGGTCTACCTTAAGATCACCAAGGAGGACATCCAACCTCAATTGGTTCCCAAGAGATAGCCCGCCTCTAACTAAATAAGAATCAAGGCCCAAGTTCTAAACCAATCATAAGCCTAGTAAGCAATCATACAAAGCCCAACTCATAAGTAATATTGTGGGCCCATAAGCAAGGTTTGGGCCCAATCATAAAGGTCATAAACTTACATATTGTGCTAGGCCTAATGGGCAGCTCGTTATTCCAACCATATGGGCAATTCTTATGTTTAATTCAAGTGAATTGGGCCTTGTAACTTGGCCTAAGTATAAGGTTATTTTGGTGGGCAATCTAAAGGCGCAACTACTTGTGTAATTTGGCCTACAAACCCATCACAATAATATGATAAAAATAGGCTCAAAGGTCTAATGGGCCAATCTAGAAAGTTCTAGTCTAACTAGGCCTAAAGTATCCATCAATTAACTATGTACATGGACCCAATGAAAACCAAACTAGGCCTAAAGTATCCATCAATTAACTATGTACATGGACCCAATGAAAACCAAACTAGGGTGGGTCTCAAATGTGCACTCATTAAGCCAAAAGCATGATAGGAAATAGGGCAAGATGTTTGTGTAAGCATCCCCAAATCTGGTAGGCCATGCTACCCCAAAACATATAATTATGGGCAGTAACTTTGGGCCTATTGCTGAAATTCCAGCCCATCTACTTTTTGGGCCTGGTGGAATCCAATAATAATTTACTTATTTAATTATTTTATTCCCGAGGCATACGCCACTAGCTTCCTATGCTGCATCAGGACAACACCCAAGTCCACTTTAGAAGCATTGGTAAATACAACAAAACCCTCACTCCCATCAGGAAGAGTGAGAACAAGAGCGTCCTTCAACTCCATAAATGCCTCCTCATAGGCATCACTCCAAATAAGCTTAGTGTCATTTCACATCAACTAGGACAACGGTGCTGCAATACGGGAAAAACTCTCGATAAACGGATGATAATATCCCGTCAAACTAAGGAAGCTACGAATCTCAGACGCATTCATGGGCTAGCCCCACTGACGCACTACATTAACCTTCGAGGGGTCCACAATGACACCCTCCCTCATCACAATGTGACCGAGGAACTTCACTTTCTCCTACTAGAATTCACACTTCTCCAGCTTCGCATACAGCTGGTAGGAAGGGAGGGTCTCTAGCATAATATGTAATGCTCTATATGGTCCTCCTGGTTCCTCAAATATACAAGACCTTGTTCATCAGCTACATAAATACGGTGGTTACGTTGATCAGTCCGAATGACATGATTAAGAACTCAAAGTGATCGTAGCACGTATAGAATGTTGTCTTCGGAATGTCCTCCTCTCAGACCCAAATCTGATGGTAACTGAACTGTAAGTCTATCTTGGAAAAGAACTGTGCACCCTGCAGCTAGTCGAACAAATCATCTATACGGGGAAATAGGTATCTGTTCTTGATAGTGACTCTATTGAGCTTGTGGTAATCCACATAGAGCCTCAACAAGCCATTCTTCTTCTTCATGAACAATACCGAGGTTCCCTAAGGTGAACTACTGGGATAAATAAAACCCGACTCCCAGAGCTCATCCAACTGCTCCTGCAGTTCCCTCAACTCCATAGGTGTCATCTAGTAGGGGACCTTCGAGGTGCGGTATAGGGCACCAAATTAATTTTGAACTCAATCTACCAATGTGGTGGGAAACTCGGGATCTCCTGGTACACATCCAGGTACCGCAAACAACTAGCAGCGGCTTAATACACCCTGCCATGGAATCCTCGATGACACAAGCCAATAAACTCGACGACGGCTCTCATTTGGGCCCGACAACGAACTGGAATATTGACAAGTCGAGAATATGAAATGTGACTGTCCATGCGGTACAATCCAAGACGGCATAATACTCTAAAAGTCAGTCCATACCCAAGATAACATCAAACTTCACCATTAGTAAAATAAATAAATCGGTGGGAAGGAACATCTCACCCACTAGCACCGGGAAAGAAAGGCCACAACAGTTCAACACAACAGACTTCCCCAAGGGAGTCGAAATGGCCAAGGTCTCAGATGCGGACTCTGATAGAATACCGATCGATCGGAAAAACTGTTCTGCCACAAAGGAATGGGAAACGCCATAATCAAACAGAACATGGGCATTACAAGCAGAAACAAGAAGAATACTCTCGACAACTCTGCCAGTCAATGACTATGGGTCCTGGCCCTGTGCACACTGCATGGAATAAAATTTATCCTAAGCTGGCAAAGGAGCAATCCTGAAGACTGCGGATCCTAAGTCTGCGCTTACTGAGTAGCAATGTATACTCGACCTAAAGATTGAGGAGGTGCATATCCCCTCTGCTGCTGGTGTTGTCTCTGCTACTGTTATTGTGGCCGCTGTGGAGGCTTGCCTGGATGCCTCTGTTGCTAAGGATGAATCCTAGGAGCGGGAGCAAAAAGCTGCTCTCACTGCTGATGCTGCTGCTGCTGACATTGAGGAGGATGAGGAGGATGCAACTGCGATGGCCTCTGCTGCTGCAAGGGGAGAGGGCAATCACGCCTCCGATGCACAGTCTGCCCACAACCATAGCAAACACCCAAAAAATCGTTGGAAGATGGAGCGGCTGGCTGTGCTGATGATGATGAAGCCATTGTTTGTGCTGCAGGATGCCTAAACTCGGAGCTGCCTTTCCGTCTCTTCTGACGGTGTTATCGGGAACTGCCGGCTGGTGATCCTCTTCTGGAACTCTGATCTCGCGATCTCTAAAACAAATCCCAATCCTCCTCATAAACCAATGCTTGATGGATGACCTGATCAAACGTCGTCAAGCGATGTCCCACCACGCGACTATGAAGAGTGGGACGTAAGCTGCTCATCAAATGTCGAGCCCTCTGCTTCTTGTTGTCGACGAGATAGGGGATGAATTGGGAAAGTGCTACAAAAAGGGCCTCATACTGGGACACCATCATATCTCCCTAAACTAGGGCCTCAAACTCAATCACCCTCTTCTCCTGAACATGCTCGGGAAAGAACTTCTAGTCAAAGCTGACCACAAATTCCTCCAAAGTCCAGACAAACTGAGGCCTGACTATCCTCGACACTGATGACCACCAATGACGGGCCTCGCCCTACAGAAGGAAAGAAGCTAACGAAACTCTTTGATCGGCTGGACACTGTATGTTTCGAATATCCTTGCGATCTCAGTATGCCATGAATCGACGGCAGAAGGGTCAAGCTCACCACTAAACCTCGGGGGATCATGCTGCAGAACTCACAAAATATCGCGCTCATATACGGCAAGTCAAACTGCCCAGGAACCTCGGCAGCAGTAGGTTGACCGGTTTGCATCGCAGCAATGATGTCCTGCATCAACTACTAGAAATGCTCAATACCGACTGGAGCTATCGGAAACACAGGAGTGGCACTCGCCTTAGGCAGAGGCATGGGTGCAGCCGAAGGAATGGGAGCCTCTATAACCAGAACAACAGGCTCAGGCAGGGGAATAGGCACCATGGGGGGTGGAATTGGGACCTCAAGTATAGGATCGGGACTAGGGTCCACGATGGGTGGAGCGGGGTGTGCTCAGGTCGACTGGGTATCATGAGTGCCTCTACTTCTCGCGCCTTGACTGCAGGCACATGACCATGGGCGCCACGCCTAGGCGGCATCGTCTACACAAGAACAAGAGCGACGACACATAGGATCAGATATTACAGGCTTAAATGAAAGAAAGGCTCTTGGGACATTACTTGTTCTAAGCTCGAAGCAGATATGCAATGTTATCCCAAGTTATTCCAAAGTTACTTGTTATGCTTTGATACTAATTCCTGTCACGCCCCAGACTCGGTGACCGGACCTACAAGGAATTCAATAGCTGGTTATGGCCACAATAGCCTCCTTAATACCCCATTCTCGATTCTTGTCTTAGGTTTCGATCCTGGGATCCGAAAAGGAGGATTTTCGTATCATAATTCCAATCCAAACGAACATACCCAGATCATAACAAGTAAATCTCAGAAATAAACTAAGGAACACACTGCAAAATCCACTATGAAATAAACCTTACAGATACATGGCTCAAAAAGGAAATACATTAGATAGAAAGGAAAGAAGAAAATATCTACAATCGATCCACAGCGCTCGCCAAACCAATACACAACTCCTCTGCTATGGCGCTGACCTATAATTACTTGCACACATCAATCGTGCATAAGCTTATAGAAATCTTAGAGGACGGTATAAGTGTGTGACAACGGTGCTCAGAAGAATATAGGGGAGGATGCAAAGGAAATATGAATGATACTAATACCACTAGCCATATTGGGGCCAAGCTATGAATGCAGTAAGTTGTTCCAAGGCTATGTAATGTAATACATAAGTACTTGGTGCCATACCAAGGTGATGTAATATAAGGCTTATACAGTCGATGTAAAATGCAATGCGAAGTAATGTTAATCCTCATATCCAAACCACATATCAAGTATAGTTCCATCATAAGGAATCCACCGGGGTCAAATACACTGTAGGACGACTGCTGATTTATAGACCCGCATAATTAAACGAGTGTAAGAGACCTCACTACCCGCCTGTGGACAACCAATTACCAACGAGGCTCGAGGGTAGTGGACTCACTCACGAGCTGGTCAGACTCAGCCTAGAAATGCCCACTCACTCAGGCGGATATCGCCACATCCCATCTCAACCGACTACACAACAGTGGGAGATGTGGCCTAATAGTGTAAGGCACTTGGGCGCTCATAATTTTCACTCGGTCATGGTGTTGAGGCATCTTCCAAGTACCTTAGAGGTTTAAGAGCTTTTACCCAGGGATATCCTATGCACTCCAAATGCTCAAATAATATATTTTCAGTATCTACATAAAACCATCTATGAATATACCTGTGGAGGCAAGGCCCAGGTGAAACAAGGGCTATAATATCTATAAGATGCGATGTTAGATGCATGAATCACGCATACCAATCATGCACCAATTCTAAGCATTCAATGTGTGCAAGAGGAGAAAGCTCCATCCCTCAATCAAACCAACCCAATGACCCCACACTAATGCAATACAACCACAGAATGATGCACATGAGTCATGAGGGTAAAATAGGTGCGCCACACGGTGATAATGATGAGGAATACACTCCTTCTCGAGGAGGGACTAAGTCTAGATATATTGATAGACACTCTAAGGAACAATCCTCTAGTGGGAGCCCAATAGATTGGGTTAGCCCACAAGGCTAAGGAATATAATATATGAGCCTAGAAGGATAAGTGGTCTTAATAAGGGGCTATGATGGACCTTTAACCACCCATAGAAAACCCATGGGCCTACCTTAGGATCACCAAGAAGGACATCTAACCTCAACTAGTTCCCAAGAGATAGCCCACCTCTAACCAAATACGAATCAAGGCCCAAGGCCTAAACCAATCATGTGCTTAGTGAGCAATCAGACAAAGCCCAACTCATAAGCAATATTGTGGGCCCAAAAGCAAGGTTTGGGCCCAATCATAAAGGTCATAAAATCACACATTTTGGTGGGCCTAATGGGCAGCCCATTATTCCAACCATATGGGCAATTCTTATGTTTAATTTGAGTGAATTGGGCCTTGCAACTTGGCCTAAGTAGAAGGTTATTTTGGTGGGCAATCTAAAGGCCCAACTACTTGTGTAATTTGGCCGAAAAACACATCATAATAATATAGTAAATATAGGCCCAAAGTTCCAATGGGCTTATCTAGATAGTTCCAATACAACTAGGCCTAAAGAATCCACCAATTAGCTATGTACATGGACCTAATAAAAACCCAACTGGGGTGGGCCTCAAATGTGCACTAATTAAGCCCAAAGCATGATAGGAAATAGGGCAAGATGTGTGTGCAAGCATCCCCAAATTTAGTGAGCCATGCTGCCCTAAAACATATAATTATGGGCATCGACTTTGGGCCTATTGCTGAAATTTCATCCCATCCACTTTCTGGGCCTGCTGGAATCCAATAATTATTTAATTATTTAATTATTTAATTATTTTGTTCCCTGGTGACCCACACATGTCACAATGGGTCCCACCAGATAAGAGGAGTGGATAAACACAAACATCAAGTGGGCTAGTTGCTAGAATACAAGTCTAGCAGCAACCCATAGGCTGGGCGTCCTTGGTGGACGATCATGGGGGCCCTGGGACTGCTGCCCAATGGGCATCGAGGTGGACCCCATATGTGGACGTTCCACAGGGGAGGTGGGCCATGTCCCATGTGGATGACATAATGGAGGGACATCATGGATAACACACCACATCAAGGTGGGCCGCTTGGAGGGTGGACGACCAGCCATGGCTGGACACAAGCCCAACTGGAACGTCCAAATATGGCTACCATTCCATCAGCAAAACCTCCTATATTGGGTAGAAAATGGTGGTCCACACCCCCAAGATGGATCCCAAAATGCTAGGCCACAAGATGGGCCAATTAGGAAGCCTTAAGCTCAAGCAAAACATGAAGCAACCACATGGACAATAAGGTCTAAGCAGAAAATCGGCTGCATAATAAAAAAGGCTATTTTTCACATAATGATCATCCAATAAAGTGGGCTTAATCTTGCCCAAAAGGGGAGGGATGAGTGGTTAATATTTTTGTTGAAAGGTATAGTGAGGTGGGGTCCACAAAAGGTGGCCCACCCCTCAAAATTCAAGCTGAAATTTGTGTTTTCCCTTCGTGCTATAGGGCTGGACGTTCCAGCAAAGTGGATCGTCCACCCCTATGGGCCTACATTTTTAGGTGCCTTTAGATGGACAGGTGGAGGGGTTTAGGGTAATTTAAGGTGGGGTCCACTACTCCAAAGGATACCCCACATCAGGGAGAAAGAACCCACAAACATGGGCAAACTCCATCCCAAAATCAGTTACAATAGTCCAATAAAACTGTCCAAAATCTGGGCAGCCATATATGGCTGGGCATACCAGCCCATATTTGGACATTGCATCAAATCAAGAGTGGTGTGTCCTTCCTTAGTGGGCCCCACTAATGTCCAGATTAAGGCCTCAAGCCAAAACACTTTGCATGCATCAAATATGCAGCAGGTAGGACACCTCGAATTAAGAAATGGGTGGTAGGGGTGTCCCACCATTACTGGATTTTCTGGATGTCTTAGGCCCACCAAATGGCCTACACATATCATCATCCAAAAATAAGAGAAAAGGGAGAGAGAAGAACAATCCAGCCATAGGGAAAGGGCTCCGCCACTATTGAGCGCTCCCAAGAACAATCACACCCACACATCTTCATTAATATACAAGTTATAGTATAGATCTACATCATGCATGTCCTATAATCAAGATGAATGGTTGTGATGCCATCCCAACCTTGATTCTAAGGTCTAGATGACCCATCATGCTATGAAATCAAATGATACCACCATGATGGAGTCCATACAAGAGAAACCCCATACATGGCTCATGCATGCATAAGATAGGCCATTTAGCCATATCCAAGGGATTGTGTAGTATCTCCACCATTGATTGGTGGGTCCTACACTTTCTAAATGAAAGATATAAGGAGATCTATACTATAGAAATGAAATTACTCATCTAGGGGAGCATCTACCTTGGATCTCCACTAAAACTCCAACTCTAGGCTTCTTAGGCTCCAAGCAAGCAAGATTGATGGTTGAGATGGGTTTTCAATGGATGGATGGGGAGGAAATATGGGAAAAGGGGGCTGGAATATGAGAGAATGGTGGGGACGTATCACCCTCTTGCAGGGAGAAAATGAAAATGAAAAGAGAGCTAATGAGAGGGAAAGAAGAGAGAGAGAGAGAGAGAGAGAGAGAGAGAGAGAGAGAGAGAGAGAGGTGTTGTAGCAAGGTGATTATTACGAATGGCTTGGGAAGAAAAACCATCATGGTTTCTCTAAGGAAGGGTTACATGGGGTAGAGAAACCCATCATAGGCTAGGAAAAGAAGAACTACATGAGGGCTATAAGGTAGGGATGGGTGGTGTTGGAGATGTAGGTGGTGTGGGAGATGGAATCTCAGGTGGTGTGGGTAGTGTGTGTTAGAAATTGTGCAAATGAGATGGGGCACCTTGGAAAACATGCTCTTCACACTAGGTGGGCTACATGATCATCTCAAAGGGCTAGAAATGAAATGCCTACAACTTATGATCTGCACATTGGATGGACACATGGGACGCAGCATCGGAACAGCAACAACAATACGAATAAGATGGCATAGGTTTTAGGTCGATTCGGGTCGGGTCAAGGTGACCAGACTTGAGGATGACTGCATACACTATCCGAGAGTCGCGGGTCACCGGGATTTGACCGGTAGGATCGTGGAACCAAGAGAAACGAAATGCACACACACACATGCACTCGGGCCGGGTCTTACAAAATATAATCTCATATTAGTTTTATTTTTAGTTCTACTTCTAAAGTATTTTAGAAAACATACAAATATAAGTCCCAATGGGTACGACGTCAGTCTCACCGAGTAAAACTATAGTCTTACACTTAGGGTTTACATTAACACCTAGATTTTCCAATGTATTTTTTAATCTTGCATTAATAAAGATTTTGCTAAACATGCATATCATGGCATCTCTGTTAGTAATGGAGGTGACAGGCCACATTACCGTATGATAGATATTTTGTGATAATAGTGTTGATGATAAGTATTACAGTTGTTGTTATTCATGGGACATGTATTCATATATCATGCCATCCATGCACTTAATAAAATAGATTAGAAAATTATTTATTTTGTTATGATATCATTAGCCACGTTTGATTGTGTTGATAAAATGTGTAACTTAGGAAAATGATACCACTAAGTTGATCACTCAGTCCCACCTAGAACAGTGTTTCAAAACACCAACAAAATGATGTTATGGATGCAGGATTTACCAAGGTTGATGCATTAGATGAGGTGTGCATGGACTCTATAGATGAACTTTGTAGTTCAAGGTCTTAGATGGGCTAGTATAGATTAGCATGCTTCACCAAAGTGTTGTTGTTGGAGTGTTGGGTAAATTCATTTGATTTTTTATTCATGTATTTTTGAACATGTATATTTGAGTCCCTGGTTGAGTAGACTCTATGGATTGATTAAATCGTATGTACTTTTTGATGATTTTCGTGACTACACTTACATTGGGATACACACACACTCACATGTGTTCACTCCTCAAGTGCAAGGTTGTGATGTAGTAATAAACTTGGTAAGACCGATGTCGAATCCCAAGGGACTGATACTTCTACGTTATCTGAAACTAACTAGAACTAGAATGAGATGAAATCTAACTGAATGAAATTTAGAGAATAATGGTGGAATAATTATCTAAAACTTTAGAGAATTCAGAAATATGAAATTAGAGATTCAGAGGATCCACTTGTAGAGATCAGGGAGATCTTATGCCGGCAAAAAAAGACTCAACTGGACTTAGAGTCCCATCTTCATCCAATTGAAGAGTGTAACCGTGAAAATCAACTGAACTTCCTTTGATATAATTTTCAAGAGGTGAAAGGTGTATGAATTAATGGATTCCATCACCAAACCATGCCCAAGAGACAAAGTAAACAATAGAATTAAACTAATTACCAACCAATCAACAGTGTATGAAGGTTAGGAAGGGTACCGTTTGGACAATTAAAAACTAGTCACCACTGTCTTCGGGAAGTCCGTCACCAAGGCGATGGTCACACTTACGGTCTAGAGTGAATGAACAGTGTGGATCATCTAAATACATGATGATGAAGGTCCACTACTACATCCTGTGGCCGGTCGTACGTGAGTGAAACAGAGACACTCCGTCTCTGTTTAGGAGAGTCGGTCAAACCGACTCTAACCGAGCTTCTCTTATACGATGCACGTTGAGTTCACATACACTCTATACACACGATGTTCGTGGGCCACCATCATGATGGTCGTGAGAAATTTGATCTGTCCATCCCTTTCTTTATATCATTTTGACTGTTGGGACCAAACTTGAAGCATATCCAGAGATCAGGTGAGCCCCACTTAAGGATTTAAGGAGCCGATCTGCCCATTGAGCCACTTTTAGAGAGGTCCGGGAGCTAAAATTTGATGTGTACAGTTAATTTATGGTCCTCAGGCTACGTATGAAGTTTCGAGCTGAACTGATAGTGGGAACCCTATGATCTTGCACTCTGTACGTCTTTCAGGCCACTTGATCTTCAGTGTTTCGGTTTTATTGGATCCCTGGCGTGTAAATCCATCGATCTTGGTCCTCAGGGGTCTATCCCATACCTTAGCATCATCAGAGCAATAATTTCATACTTTTAGCACACTATTTTGGTCGAAGCTCCTAAACACACCTTGCATCACAAACACGATTAAAATAGACTGTTAAACAATACCATGTTCATAAATCCAGGTAATAACTAGGGTCTAATATGCAATATTTGACCCTCAACAACATGTAACTTAGGAAAATGGTAGCACTGAGTTGATCACTCAGTCCCACCTGGAACAGTGTTTCAAAACACCAATAAAATGATGTTATGGATGCAGGTTTTACCAAGGTCAACGCATTAGATGAGGTGTGCATGGACTCTATAGATGAACTCTATAGTTCCAGGTCTTGGATGGGCTAGTATATATAGATTAGCACGCTTCACCACAATGTTGTTGTTGGAGTGTTGGGTAAATTCAATTGATTTTTTTATTCATGTATTTTTGAACATGTATATTTGAGTCCTCGGTTGAGTAGGCTCTATAGATTGATTGAATCGTATGTACTTTTTGATGATTGTCGTGACTACACTTACATTGGGATACACACACACATGCATTGTTTAGCTTAGCTCTTATGATTATTTTGATGTCATTATAACTATAAATGAGAAATCATGCTTTCGTAAAGAAAAAAGTGACACCTAGAATGTCAAGGATCGAGTGTGTGCTTGGCCCTAGAAATTTGAGGCATTAGCTAGACTTAAGCCTAGTCATGTGCTAGTGCCGATAAATTTGGGAGGGTCTATAAGTATAGGATTGAATGCTACACCCGCAAAATCTCATAAGAAAACTTGGCCTGGTGTAATCACGACTCCTATTAAAAAGATCATATCCAAAGATATGAAGACTAAATATAATCAAAATCTTTGCTATTACTATGATGGGTGCTTCACACCAAGCCATCGTTGTAAACAAATGCAGATATTCATGATTGATGAACCAAAACCACCCGATTTATTATTAACAGAATTTGACCATGATTCGATGGTGGAGGTTTCATCGCCTACCAATTGAAGAGGCTACTATGACGTAATCCTATTTTAATGTCATGAGGACATGGATGAGTTTTAAAGGGGGGAAATGTTATGTGCCCAACCTAATCGATGTGCTAATGTGGAAAGTAAAGCTTATCTTAATAGTTCCTTTCTTACTCTTATAAAATAGGATGGTATTTGTATTGAAATAAGATATTAGATTATTTAATAGAATTTTTGTTAAAATATGAATATTGCTAGTATTTGTGTTTATCTTTCCATTTAGGTAAGATTCCATAACTCCTTCATAACTCTTTTTTGTGTAGTTCTGCAAGAGAAATAATGGAATGTAAATGAATTTTACCTTAAACCGTGTTTTTTTACACAAGAAAATGCCCTTCCCTTCTTTTCCCATGGGCTTGATATGGCTTGGACCCTATCACCATTTTTGTTATTTTGGAAATTAATCATCTGTATAAATTTTTTGCATCAGAAGTATTGTTTTGGTTCTTTGGAGGTGCACAACTCCATGTGGACTTTTGCTGCTTTAGTTATTCAACTATTTATACTCCTTGTTTGCATGATTGTCCAGCTAGAAAACAGAATAGGGCCCAACATTCCTGATTTGCACTAAATAAATGAACGATCTCCATTGAAGATAAGTTACATTTTTTTCTTAGAAAAGTTAGAATATTTCATCTTATTCTTGTCACATTAAATGGGACAAACTATGTTTATTGGGCATCTTTTATGAGAAATGTGATTCATGGAAAATGACTACTCGGCTATATCGATGGAACTATGATTGAACCCAAAGATAATGCTACAAAATTTGTTGAGTAGGGTGTTAATAATGCCCAAATAATAGCTTGGCTAATGAGCTCTGTTGAAATTAACATTGTTCTAAATTTGAGAAATTTGTGAACTACCCATGAATCATGGGTTTTTCTTGAAGAATTTTTTTCATTAAACTAACTGGGCTAAGAACTATCAATTAATGCAAGAGTTTCAATCTCTTCGTTAGGGTGACAAAATTATTTGGGTTTTTTAATCTTCGATTGAACAATTATGGGATGTTTTGCCTCTTATTGACCCAATGCTTAAATATGGCCCTAGTGCTAAATTATGGAATAATTTCGAAATGAGTTTCAAATAATCAATTTTTTTTATGGCACTGCACCCAAAATTTGATGATAATGTTATACTTCATTGATCATCTCTTCCATCTATGACCCAGACACTTTCCAAGCTTATTTTGGAAGAAACAAAATTAAAATATCTTACCTTCTACTCTTCTAATGATAATGTCTTTGCCATTACTTGTTTTACACGCAACAGAAAGTCTAGGTTGAATTACACTAAAGACTCTAAACAGAGCATTTCTTCTACCTCTCAAGATATTGGACATCGTTTCTTTTCTTTCCCTCCCAAAAATAACTCACAAATCTAATATCACTATAATCGTCAATTTGGGCACATAAATTTCACTTGTCCAAATAAAAGGGTAAAACCTCTTGATGGAGTTATTACTGATATAGGATCATACTTGGAAATCAATATATCTCCATCCATTGTTGCTAACCAAAATGTTAGTTTACTTCAGTTACCCTAACTTTTGAATAACTTCACTTTATACTCTCCCAATCTCGCCTATCTTCTCAACTGGTTACCTCCTTCTTAGGTAATACCATTTCTTTTTATGGTTAATAGATTCGGGAGCTTCTCGTCACATGATAGCTCATGAGTCATTGTAATATACAACTGACACCCTTTTCTAGTACTGTAGATGAAGCCATTATGACAGTTTTTCAAATTGGCTCCATCGATAATGAAAACTTGCACATTTTTGGTGCCTATCATATTCCTTATATTACCATGAATCTACTCTTTATTGATCAAATTATAAAGTCTAAATATAATATTGTCTTTTCTCCCTTTGATTTTTATGTGCAAGATAAATAGTCTAGGAAGCTGATTAGGACTGGGCGTAAAGTTAGAGATCTCTATTTTTGGAAAATCTACACTTGCGCACTTCAATACACACATCTTCTTGTGGTGCAACTATTCTTGATTCTTCATCCCTATGGTACCACTGTTTGAGCTATTGTTGCGCGGCACGCCAACAACGTAGTGAACCGAGATCCAATCTCCAGTCTCACCCACAAATGATAAACAAGAAGAAATATAAACTAGAAACAGATCAAAGTAATCTAAACAAATCACAAGACAAGATTTACATGAAAAAATCTCAAACTAGGGTAAAAAGTCATGGATGCAAACTTCCACTATGAAGAAAAAAGAAGATTACAAGGAAAAATACTAGCCTCTCCCTTGGAAGAATAGAGAAACCCTTTTGCCCATACCTTATAATTATTTCCCAATACCCTAAAAAAGCCCCAGAGACATCTATATATAGTTTAGACAACTTTCCTTTTACACCCTTGCGAAAGCTGACTAAAAAATCCACAGCTCGCATCAAATTCGAAAATGAATCTGCGTAACCACGACTGGTCGACCAAACTGCACGACTGGTCGAGTGGACCCCTCAACTACTCAAGCATGGGTGACGACCGATTGAGTACGTTGGAACCAAAAAAATTGATGCTCAGTGGACTTTGAGTCGAGCCCGTCTACGACTGGTCGAGCAGGGGCCACGACCGATCATGCGATCTCCAGATGTGGCTCCACATCTCAACAATCTCCCACTTGGAGACACATCACCATAAACCTTTATATTCTACATTCAGAGTGCATCACCTCTCTGTCTTCAAGCCTGAAAATCAATCAAAGCTGAACAGAGCTTCACCTTCTCCCGTGTGACCACCTTGGTCAGCATATCTAGAGGATTCTCACTTGTATGAATCTTCTCTAGCGCAATCGATCCATCTTCCAGTAACGAACGTATGAAGTGATATCTGATGGAAATATGCTTGGTCCTTGAATGAAAAGCTAAATTCTTAGTCAAGTGTATTGCACTCTGACTGTCATTATATGGCTTACAATCTGCTTGCTTCTTACTCAACTCTTCCATGAAACCTTGCATCCACACCATCTTCTTTCATGCTTCTGTAGCCTTAACATATTTTGCTTCTATCATACTGATAGATACTATCTTCTATAACTGAGAGACCTAACTGACTGTAATACTACTTAGAGTAAAGACATAACCTATAGTGCTTCTTTTAATATCGATATCTCTTGCCAAATCTGAATCCACGTAGCCTTGTAGTTTGATTTCTGATCCACCATAACACAGCCCTACATCCTTAGTACCTACTAGGTATCTAAGGATCCACTTCACAACTTTCCAATGTTCCTTTCCGGGGTTGTTCATAAACCTACTAACAATTAAGACTGCTTGAGCATAACATACATGAGACTCCCCATAGCTGACGTGTATGGGACTTTAGCCATGTAGTCCCGTTCCTCCTGCGTCTTTGCTCCTTGCTCCTTAGATAGCTTGAAGTGGTTGGCTAATAGAGTTTTAACCAACTTAGCACCTCCCATATTGAAATAATCAAGTACCTTAGCTATGTACTCTGCCTGTGAAAAAATCAGTTTCTTATTTTACCTGTCACCCTTTATCCTTATGCCTAGGATTTATTTTGCAGCTCATAAATCCTTCATGACAAATTCTCTAGACAGTTACCTTTTAAGATCTAAGATGTCCTTCATACTTAAACTAGCCACAAGCATATCATCAACATATAGAAGAAGAATGATGTACGACATATCAAACTTCTTCAAGTAACAATAGTAGTCTGCATGACATCTCCTAAAACTATTTTTTAACATGAAACTGTCGAACTTATTATACCACTACCTCTGGGCCTGCTTCAGGCCATATAGACTCTTCCTCAGTCTACACACCTTGTTCTCCTTTTCTGGTGCCATGTATCTTGTCGGTTGATGCATATATATCTCTTCTTCAAGGTCCCTATGAAGAAAGGCTGTTTTAACATCTAGCTGCTCTAGATGCAAGTCCTCTGCGACCACTATACTCAAAATCATGCGAATCGTAGATATTTTCACCACAAGTAAAAATATTTTAGTGAAATAGATACTTGCCTTTTGTTGAAACCCTTTTACAAACCAATCTGGCCTTGTACCATTTCGAACCATCATGCTCCTCCTTCAATCTATAAACCCACTTGTTATGAAGAGCTTTCTTACCCTTGGATAGAGTGACTAGCTCCCATGTACAATTAGACTCAAGAGAGTGCATCTCATCATCCATGACCGGTTCCCACTTAACCCGTGTATCTGACTGTAATACCTCTTCAAAACACTCCGGTTCATCATTATCTGTCAGCAATAGATAATGTAAAGAGGGTGAGTATCGGACCGTGGGTCACCTCTCCCGAGTAGACCTCCTCACAACCGATGTTTGTGGATCTGCCTCATAATGCTCGTGTGCATAATCATCCTGTGGCGTTGTAACACCCGTGTCCAGTAACTCTTCCAACTCTACGAATTACTTTTTCTTGGCCTTATTTTCCTGTATACTGTCCTTATGCATCACTTTTTTTATTGAAAACTACATCCCTGCTTCTGATGATTTTCTTATTTTTTACATCCCAAAACCTATAGCCAAAATCATGCTACCTGTAGCCTATAAACGTGCACCTCCTGGACTTCGCATCTAGCTTGTTCTATGCTCTGCATCAATGTGAACATATAAAGTGCAATCGAACATTCTGAGATGTGCAAGGTTCACTTCTTTTCCAGTCCACGTTTCTTCTGGTAGTCCACCATCCAATGGTGTTAAGGGACTTTTATTGATGAGATATGTGACAATATTCACAGAATCTACCCAAAACATCTTAGAAAACCCTGCATGTAACCTCATGCTCTTAGCGCACTCAAGGATGGTCCTGTTAATGCACTCAGCCACACCATTTTTTTGTGGTGTCATTGGAATCATTTTCTGATGTTTGATTTCATTTGCTACACAATACTCCTCAAACCTCTTATCACAGTACTCTCCCCCATTATCAGATCTGAGATATTTTATTATCTTACCTATCTCATTTTCTACCATAACTTTTCACTTCTTAAATACATCAAATACATCAGATTTATACTTTAAGAAATAGACCCACAGTTTTCTACTAGCATTATCAATAAAAGAAACAAAATAACATGAGCCACTAAGAGATAATACCTATGCCAGTCCCCACACATCAGTGTGTACAAGCTCCAACAGATGTATCTTTGGAGCGCGTCCTGTCTTCTTGAAGTTTACCATCTTCTGCTTGTCATACACACAGTCCTCACAGAATTCCAAGCTAATAGATTTTAACTCTGATAGATTCCCTTTTGATAATAGCACTTTCATCCCCTTCTCACTCATATGTCCTAACCTGTGATGCCATAACTACCCATTCACTCCAGTTAATGCGACTGCGAGTGAACTATACGATCCTGAAGTCACGTACAAGGTACCTTCCTTTTTGTCTCAAGATATCACCAAGGTACCTTTTGTGATCTTCTAAGAGTCACTGGTGAATGTCGTCACATAAACGGTATCGGCCAACTGCCCCACTGAGATTAGATTCCTTCTCAAACTTGGTACATGTTTGACATCCTTCGATTTTAATGACATTTCATCTTTCTAATTTATATGAATGTCTCTCTTTCTAATGATACTACACTACTCATTATCACCCAGGTAGACTCTCCCAAAGTCACCTGACACATAATCATGCGAAACTTCCTTACACCAAGTGGCATGAAACGAAGCACCCGAGTCTATAACTCAAGACACATTCCTCATATCAAGAGACAAGATCAACGCCTCTGTGTCACTCTCCTTAAATAGATTCACTGAATCCTTCCCACCTTGAGAGCTTCCTTCTTATTTCTTGAGCGCCCTACAATCACGTTTCATATGCCCCTTCTTGCCGTAATGCCAACACCCATTTTTATCTTTCAGCCCCTTGGACTTCTTCCTTGACTTAGAATGCCCGTGTTTATTGCCTTTATTCAGCGATCTTCCTCTTCCTTCAAAGTTTAAAGCATTCTCTGAGTCCCCTGAAACTCCTGATGCCTTTCTTCTAGATTCTTCGCTGAGAATTAGACCGGCCACATCATCAAATTTTATCTTTGTCGACCCTGAAGAATTGCTCACAATAATCACCAAACCATTCCAACTGTCTGAAAAATTGAATAAGATTAATAACGCCCTGACCTCATCCTAAAAAATAATGCCAATGAATTTTAACTGGCTCATGACTGTATTGAACTCTTTTAGATATTCAGCCACGCTCCTAGCATTGACATCTTCATGTGGAATAGTTGTTTCATAAGATGAACTTTGTTGGATGCTGAGAGTTTTTCATACATGGTGGCTAGGGCTTCCATTAATTCTTTTGTAGTTTTCACCTTGGATATGTTGAAGGCTATACTCTTAGATAAAGAAAGTTGGATCGTTCCTAAAGCCTTCCTATCTAGAAAAAACCATTCATCATCTGTCATCTTTTTTGATTTCTTCTCTTTTCCTCCTAGAGGAATATATAGGTCCTTCTAATACAGATAATCCTCCATCTACATCTTTCAGAAGATAAAACTTGAACAATCAAACTTCTCAATTCTAGTTTTTCCTTCTTCCATCATCGCTCTCAATAGAACAAAACCAATAGCTTTGATACCAGTTGTTGTTGTGCAACATGCCAACAATATAGTGTACCGAGATCCAATCTTCGATCTCACCCACAAATGATAAACAAGAAGAAATATAAACTAGAAATAGATTAAAGCAATCCAAATAACCCACAAGACAAGATATACGTGGAAAAATTCCAAACTAGGGTAAAAAACCACGGATGCAAACTTCCACTATGAAGAAAAATGAAGATTACAAGGCAAAATACTAACTTCTCCCTTGAAAGAACAGAGAAACCCTTTTGCCTACACATTAGAATTATTTTCCAATACTCTAGAGAAGCCCTAGGGACACCTATATATAGTTTAGGCAACTTCCCTTTCGCATCTTTGCGAAAGCCAACTCAAATATCCGCAGTTCGCATCAAATTCGAAAACGAATTTGTGTAATCACGACCGGTCGAGCAAACTGCACGACCAGTCGAGCGGACCTTTTGATCGGTCAAGCATGAGCCACGATCGGTCGAGCACCTCAGAACCCAAAAAAATAATGCTCATTAGACTTTGAGTCGAGCCAGTCCACGACTGGTCGAGTAGGGGCCACGACCGGTCGAGCGGCCCCCAGATGTGGCTCCATATCTCAACATGATCCACGTCTCTTCTTCTCAAATATAATTTATAGTTTCTCATGATCTTCTTAGTACTTTTTCACATAAAAATTTCATACGTAAAAATTTGTGAATCTTGAAAACTTGTTAAAACTCATGCATTACCTTTTACTTGTAATACATGTATTTCTTATTCTATGTTTTCTCTTGTGCATAATGACGTGTGAGGACTCGATCCAATTTTATTAAAAGGGAGATCTCCTTATTGTGTTCTTCATTGATAATTGTAGTAGATATACTTGGGTGTTTTTTATGCACATTCGTAATAAGTTTTTTAATTTATTTACATAGTTTTATTAGTATGTTGAAAACCAATTCTTAACTAAGATTAAAGCCTTATGATTTGACTTTAGAGGTAAATATATGAGTCAGAAGTTTTAAAAAAATAATAATCTAATGATCACATCAATCATCAATGTTATGGCCCATATACTCATGAATAAAATGGTGTGGCTGAGTATAAAAATCGCCACACCCTTGAAGTTGATAGAACTCTTCTCCTCTCCACCCATGTTCTAAGACTTTCTAGGCAGAAAGCTATTCACATTGCTATTCATTTTATTAATATCATGCCTTCCTTTATATTGTTTAGAAAATGCTCCCCATTTGAAACTTTGTTCTGTTAAATTCTTAATTACCCCTCATCTATGTATTTAAGTGCACTTGTTTCATTTTACTACCTTTTTCTATTCGAGACAAATTGTCTACTAAATCTGTTAAGTGTTGTTTTTGTTAGTGTATTGATTTGTACACTTATTTGTTAATCGTGTGCATTTGTGTGTGTCAATGAGTTAGTTTAGCCCGTGGATGTTGAAGATTGAAGACACATGAAAACCTAACCTTAATAGGAAAACCTTCAATTGAACATGTTTAGATAAGCTATGGAGATCACGATCTATTATAAACCAAACTTGTCACGCCCCAGACTCAGTGACCGGGCTTACAAGAATCCCGATAGCTAATTCCAGCGTCGACAGCCTCCATAGTACTCCATTCTCGGCTCCTGGCACCCATTTACCAGGTTCCGATCCTAGGATCCTATAAGGAGGGTTTCTATACCATAAATCTGATCCATAAAGAGCATACCCAAGATCATAACATAGTAAGAAAAGATAATAACTACAGGAACAACATTACAAAATCCACTAAGAATTTAGACTTTATATAAGATACAAGGCTCAAATGAAAAGAATACAAGATCTAAACAACGACAACTCCAAAAATGGTCCTTGGCATGCTCCAATGCTCCTCCTCAACTACGACTGCTGCCTAAAATCTCTTGCACTCATCAATCATGCATAAGCATATAGAAAGCTTAGAGGGTGGTGTAAGTGTGTGTAATACCAGTGCCGGGAAAGCAATATCAGAGATTAGGGAATGCTGCATGAACCATGAATATCACCAATGCCACCAGCCATACCAAGGCTATGCTATACTAAGCCTAAATGTAATGAGCCATATCAAGGCTATGCCAGACCAGCATGAATGCTATAGGCCATACCAAGGCTATGCAATGCAACACATGAGTACCGGGCGCCATACCAAGGTGATGCACAAGAGGCCTACATAGCCAATGCCAATGCAAGGTGCAATGCGATTAATGCCAATGCTCATATCAAGTCCACATATTAATATAATTCAACTGTAGGTAATCCACCGGGGTCAAATACACTGCCAGCTGACTGTTGTTATCCTAGTCGCACAGTCTAATGAGAGTAAGAGACCTCACTACCTACCTATAGAAAGCCAATCACCAACAAGGCTCGATGGTAGCAGACCCAGTCACGAGCTGGTCAAACTCAGCCTAGCTATTGCCCCCTAACTCAGGTTGGTAAAGTCACATTCCATCTCAATTAAACATGCTACAGTGGGAGTCATGGCCTAATAGTATAAGGCACTTGGGAGCTCATGTTTTCCACTTGGTCTCAGTGTTGAGGCATCTTCTAGTATCATGAAGGTTTTGGGACTTTCACCCAAGGACATCCTACGTGCCCTAAGTACTCAAACGACATTTTCAGTATCCAAAACTCGGTCATCCATGATATGTCTATGGATGATACGACCCTGATAAAGCTAGGGTGAATAACAACGTGCTATGATAGTATCGTATGCATGAACCACACCAGTCAAATATGCATTGACCCTGCGCATCTAGCGCACTCAAGAGGGGCAACTCCATTACACATGGTGTACCATAAAGTATCTGCCCAATGGCATAAGTCATGATCAATCATATCATGCTCTAAGCATACATATGATGCATATGGATGAATCATGAAGGTAACTAGGTATGACATGTGACAATGTTGTACTCTCCTTTTATCAAGATTAAGTTAGATACTTAGACAATTCCTCAAAATGTGAAAGATACATACTACTAGTGGGGGCGTAATGGTTTGGGGTAGCCCATAAGACTAAGTAGACAAATCCATGGGCCTAACAAGAGTCTAAGGTGGGCATTCAACCACTCTTAGGTAGAAATGGGCCTGGAGGGGTCTATAATGGGGACATGTAACTACCATTTCTCAAAAGGCATTCCAACAATAAACTATACAGATACAAGGCCCAAGGCCCATATTCAAGATAAAAATAGATGGCCACATACATATATCCCACATAATGGGCCATAAGGGAAAAAAAAAGGTCCAATCTACATACAACAATATGGGCCAAAAGAAGGGAATCAAGGCCCAAGTCTTAATGGCCACCGAATCCATGCAATAAGTTGGATTTTGTGGGCAGCCCATGAACATAAGTACATGACCTAAAGTCAAGTCTAAGTTGGGTAAAATGGGCCTCACAACATCAGCCCAAGAATTGGTAATATAAACAGGCAATCAAGGGCCCAATCTCACCCTTATCTTGGCCCACAAGTCCAGAAAAATGGTGAAAAATAGCCCACTCACATGGCTGGGCCAAGCTAGGACGTCCCAGCCCAATCTGGGTCCACTGGATGTCCCAAAAATCTGATCTAAGTTGGGGTCCTCATATGATCACTAAAGATGACCTAAAAATACACTAATTAAGCTTAAAAATTCTAAAAATATAAGCATGCAACATATACACAAGTTTCTCATTATGGTGGGCCCCACATCCGATAAAATTTCAGCCACAAAAATCTATGTTTAAGGCCCCTTACTGGACTTTCAACCCACTCAACTTCTTGGACCTGCTGAAGTCCAGAAATTGGTCAAACTATGTGAAAAATAATCTCATGAAGGCCAGCAATACTCACAAGGGGCCACACCAGATGGAGAGTGTGTATACAATATAAAAAAATCAAGTGGGCCTACTGCTGGACTACAAGTCCAGCAGCAGCCCAAGACAGTGGGCGTCCCCATGGTTGGGCGGTCCAAGGCTTGGATGGCCTGGACCATACATACATTAAGGTGGGCTCGACACTCCCACGTGGGCCACACCAAATTGGGGGGGGGGGGGGGGGGGGGGGGGAATGGCTGGATGTAACACATAATCATGGTGAGCCTAAGAGCTGGGGACAGCCAGTCCATGCTGTACATCAACCCAGCTGGGACTTCCAGCAGGGCTGCTGACCCAGCTTGGTAGCCCCCAAAAATCATGGCCCAGTGGGCCCTAAAACATCAGAGGTGGGCCCCAATAAAATGACCATAATGAACAATGGGTTAGGGCCCAAAAACTTCTACAATGACATAATAATGGATAACAAGATTTTTTTAAAAAAATTTTGCTACTACATATTGTTGTCCTCATCTTGTGCACTCCATTAGAGTGGGTCCACAACCTCCAAAAATTTGGAAAATAGGGGGCCAAGATCCCCTAACATGTGTACATCAAGTGGGGTTCAGAAAAGTGGCCCAACCCTTTCAGAAAAATTTATGAATTTAAGTTTTTATTAGACAATATTGCTGGACTATCCAACCCTCTCGATCCAATCTTTTGGATGCCCAAATGAGGTCAGATGGAGGTGAAACTTGGCATGCATATAGGTGGGGTCCACACCTCCAAGAATATCTTATTAATGGGGATCGAACACCCCTTAAAATATTCCAAAATCTAAGTTCAAGATAGCCCAAAAATCTGTCTAGAAAGTTTGGACAACAACGTATGGCTAAAATAAATTAAATATAAACACTACTAAAAGGGGAAATCACCCCATAAAAATTATGATATGGACCACCTTGATGGGCCCCAAAAATATCCAGACCCTTCCCACCACTAAAAACTCTTTGCATGTGCCCGATTTGGGGCAATTTGGGCACTAATATCCATAGAGCGGATTACCATGGGCGTCCACTCTCCTTAGATGGTCTGGATATTTCCAGGTCACAAAGTGGGCCACACACATCAGAAACAAAAGGATAAACAAAGGAATAAAAAGGATTCGGCCACAAGGGAATGGGCTCCGCCACATTGAGACCCTTCCCCTCATCACACAACTACACACATTCACTATTTCAGTATTTACATGGATCTACATGAGTATAACTCTTCCTACTCAAGATCTATGGTGGAGATACCATCTCCATCAAGGATCAAGGGTCTAGATGACCCAAGGATCCTTAAACATAAGAGAGAAAACCATGATGGGGCCATGAAGGATGGCCGCAAGCATGGATCATGCATGCACAAAGGGGTTAGCCATTGGCCACACCCAAAGAGACATGGGGGCCTCCACCATCATTTGATGGGCCCCACATGCTTCTAAGATAGAAGAAGAGGGAAAGAGCATCTATGAAATCAAAGAAAATCAGAAAATCCTAACTACAAGAGCACCCACCTCAAGATCCTTCTTCTTTTCTTCAACATAATGACCTTCTAGCTCCAAGGAAGGGTTTTCAATGCTGGAGACGGGGTTTAGGTGGTGGGATTGGGAGAAAGAAGAGGGAGATGTTGCTGGATTTTGGAAGGAAGGGTGGATGCTCCACCTAGCAAGGAAAGGAGAAAGAGAGAAATGAGAGAGAATAGAGGAGAGGAGGGAAGTAGTAGTAACAATGATGAGTTAGGAATGAAATGATGGGTTTTGGGGAAATGACTTAGGGAAGAGAAATACATGGGGAAGTAAAAAGAAATCTCATGATTATTTTAGAAAAGAGAAACTCATAATTGCTAGGCTACGTTAGGAAATCATGGTAGCTTGCATGGGAGATAGTGCACTAGGGTGGGCCCACATGGGGAAATGTGCAAGGGTCTAGGTGGGTCCCACAAGCATGATCAATGGCCCATATAATCACGGCCCATAACTTAAGATATACATATTGGAATTTTGCATGAGATGTGGCGTTGGAACCGCAGCGCCGATGCGGTTAAAATGGCATAGGTTTTGAGTCGATCCGGGTCAGGTATATATGACGGGACTTAAGGATGACTGCAAATAGAATCCACAGGTCGCGAGTTTCCAGGATTTGACCAGTAGGACCGTGGGACATAAAGGAATGAAATGGATACTCAGGTAGGGTCTTACAAAACTGCCTAAAAAAGTAGACTAAAAGGAGAGCTCATGCAAAGTTTGGTTGATCTTGATTGATTGGTTCGATCGATTAATCATGGCCAAAACTATATATAGAGATTTCTAATATATCTTGATGACCCTCGACCAAAGCACGATCAATCGAGTCGATCGATCGACGGTCGAGCTTGATTGATCAAACCTGGCCAAAATTGACTAACAAAGTTTTTTGGCCTAAATCGATAGAGTTCGATCGATCGAAGACCTCGATAAATCAATCGAATGTGTTGTTTTCTTTCCATTATATGATTGTTGGAATTTAATTCCTTTACATAAGATATTTGGGCATTTGGTATTTTTATGGGTTTTTTTATGCAATAGAAGTCTATGTGATTCCTCACCCATATCTTTGATCTTAAGCCTATAATCTAAAGAGATCCAAGTTATTTTCCTTGTGATTTATCATTTGAATGAAAATTTTAAGCTCCATTTGAAGATACACTTAATCTCATCTATGTTCTAGAGATTAGACCCAAGCTTATAGTTATAATATACAGGGAATTATTGTCATCCAAATGATAAGGTTGTAGAAGACGTCAATCGCCAGTGACCTAGACACAGACACAGGAAATAGATGTGGTCAGAAAATATACAAGGCCTGTGCAAATGCCCATAATAAATCCATTCTATCCATCAGTTTTGAAAGACCACAATAAGACAAGAGTACAAAAATAGGCAAATCCAAAACTCAGGTAAGGTACACCACATGAAATAGTAGGAATTGAACGCCTAACATTGGAAACTTTGTGAGGGCCATAAAATAAGAAAAAACTCCACTTGCCCCATGTTGTAGCACCTTATCACAGCAGTTCATGCTCTATTTTAGCGCTTCCCAATGTACGTAAAGAGAGTGGATTATGGGTCTCATTGCCTTTTACTGTGTCTTTCTGTGATGTACTATTTAATCCACGCCGTTCATATGTTTTTCTAGCTCATTTTAGAGTGAGATCCCAAAATTGAAGCATATCTAAATATCAAGTGGACCACACTATAGAAAACAATGAAGATAATGACATCCACCGTTGAAACATTCCTGGGCATACGGTGAGACTTATTTGTCATCCAACTTGTTCAAAGGTCAAACAATCTGGATTAAGTGAAAATAAAAAATATTAGCTTGATCTAAAACTTTTATGGTCCTTGAGAATATTTCAACGATAATCATTCAATTCCTAACATTTCCTGCAGTGCAATCGGACACGGATTTTCTGCCAAACCCTTTCGGAGGAAGTTCTTGCGCAAGGAAGCTATGTGGGGCCCATAAAGATGTTTGTGAGAAATCCACCCCGTCCATCCATTTCGAGTGCTCATTTTAGGAAACCCGACCAAAAATAAGGTGGATCGAAAACTAAAGTGGGTCACACAAGAGGAAATAGTGGGGATTCAGTGTGAATCCTTGAAACATTCTTGGGACCGTAAATTCTTTGTATCAAAATATATTTTTGGTATTTTCACTTCATCTCAGTGTTAATGACCTTATAAATGGTTTAGATGGCACATAAATATCAATATGGAGCCCAATAAGGTTTCAACGGTAGTAATTTTTTTCCCAAGTTTTCCTCTCGTGTGACTTAAGTTTTTTCCACCTCATTTTTTGTAAAATTTCCTAAAATGAGCACTCAAAACGGATGTATGATGTGGATTTCTCACAAAAATCTCCGTGAGCCCCACCCAACATCCTTGTTGTCACGCCCCATACTCGAAAATCGGGCTCACAAAATTCTCAATTGCCGAATCTGGCGCCGACAGCCTCAGTAGAACCCCATTCTCGGCTCCCAGCTCCCATTCACCAGGTTCTGATCCTGGGATGCTACGAGGAGGATTTTCAAAATCAGTTTGAATCGTGATAAGCATAACCAAAGGCATAACCCACAAACAATAACCAAAAACTCCATTACATTTCCACTATGATAAAAAAACTTCACAAATACAATAAACATAAAGGGAAATACAATGATGATAGACCAAAAGCTCCAAAATAATCTACCACGTGCTCAAGCCTCAGCGCTGCTGCTATCCAACATGTCCTGCACACAACGTCGTGCATAAGCTTATGGAAAGCTTAAAGGGTGGTGAAAGTGTGTGCGCAAGGTAGTAATATGATCATACAATATCAGAATAATGTGAAATATGCTGATGGATTGATGAATAATGTCGACACTACTAAGGCCATGCGATGCGAGGTACAATCAAGCATACGAGTCCTCATCTAAGTCCACATATCAATATAGCTCAATCTAGGATATCACCGGGGTCTAGTGCACTCTAAACCAGATCGTCACTCCACACGCAATAAGGTAAGTGGAAGAGACCTCACTATCCGTCTGCCAATATCTGGTTCAACTCGTCGATAGCGGACCCATTCCTCGAGCTGGTCAAACTCAGCCTAGCTTTATCCCCTCCACTCAGGCGGGTAAGTCTGCACCCCCTTCCAACCTACCACAACACAGTGAAAAGTGCGACCGTCTGGTAATTGGCACTCGGTGCTCCTGTACCCACTCGGTCTAGACATTGGAGCAACCTCTTGGTACATAAGGGTTTAGTGACTTTCACCTAGAGATATCTATAGCACCCCATGTAGAATAAGATTTTTGGTATCCAATCCCACCAACTACGATACACCTGTGGAGGCTACGGCCCTGATGTCACTAGGGCGTATAGTAACCATGTCATACAATGTGAAATGCATGAATCACACTATTTAATCATGCAGCAATCCTACGCGTATCGTATGCTTATGTAGGGCAACACTGCCTAACTGGGAGCCCATAAACAATCTGTCCAAAGGCATATGCTATGATCAGTCACTACTCATATTAAGCATACATATGATGCGTATGATCAAGAATTATGCTATACTAAACATGTTCTGAAGTAATGCACTATCCTTACAAAATAAATGGTCTAGACGGCCTACACACAACAAGTACGGGCCTATCAATGGACCTAGGGAGAGTCGTAATGTGGATATTTAACCAACATTAAACTTGCAATGTGGACTTCAAACCATCATTAATCCCAAGGCACGACCGTTATAAACATCATTACATAATTCAAGTTGGGATCACATATTGCAATGGACCTTAGGTACATCCCATTGGGCCTTAAATACATCAAATAGGCCATATCATATGGGCCTTATATTCATCAAGTGGGCCACATCAATGGGCCGAACCAATGGGCCTTATGTGCATTGCAAAGTCCATAACCCGTAGGCCTTAGAATGCATCAAATGGGCCTAATCTCATGGGTCTTATGTGTATCAAATGGGCCACACCAATTGGGACCCATATTGTACATCAAATGGGCCTCAACCCATAGGCCCTAGTACATCTCAATGGGCCTTAACCCATGGGCCCCTCAACCCATGGGCCTTACATATAACAAGGTGGGCCCCATACATATACCAAAATGGGGTCTTAATGGATGGCTACAATAACTCAAAATGGGCCCCATACATATACCAAAGTGGGGTCCACTTGAACTATAGACCTTACTCATTCTTTTAGCTCAAGCCATAAAATGAGCTTTTAAAATGGATGGATGGTTTGGATGTAGCACATGCATCAAGGGTGGGGTCCACTGACCTATGGACCTAACTCATTCTTTAGCTCATGCCTAAAAATAAGCTTTCAAAATAGCTGGACGAATTGGATGCAACACATGCATCATGGAGGGCCCCACTGTCATTAGATAGCTTGAATAAAACACATGCATCAAGGGCTCCACAGTCCGCCTGGATGGTGCGAGATAAATAGATATATCATGGTGGGTTCCACCGTCCACACAGGCATGGACGGTGTGGTAAACACATACATCAATGGAGGGTTAGCCCACCATAATGTTTGCCTACCATCCAAACCATTCATACGGTCACAGATACCTGGATGAGGAGAAAAAAATAAATTTTATTTTGATTCAAAACTTTTATGGCCCATAAAAGGGTTTCAATGTGTAACGCCATGAAAATCGGGGGTCGAGTAGAAACCCAACTCCCAAGTTCCAAAATGTTACTTATGCAACATAGATAATTATGAATGCATGTTGTCTATAGAATGACATAAAACAAGATTGAGACTAAGCCAAAATGGCATATCATACTCCAGAGACTGTTAAATTAGCAAGCGGAAGAATGTAATAGATATATAGAATATATGATGGTTGTAGGTCTCCAGAGTATGAACATGTTACCAGGTTAAACATATACATGTATACTCCAAAAATGATTAAAAAGAATATACATGAGTGCTCAAAAAAAAATATAAAATGACTAGTGTCATGGCGTCTAATCAACCTCCCTGTAATCTCGTCGATCAGAACCTACATATAGGAGGAATCCTCCTCATCATCATAAAGTCCAGCTCCACTTCGCAAGCATCGCTATCATCTGAAACTAAAATAGGGACTGATGGGTGTCCGGAACACCGTCCCGCAATGTGGGAGTGAGTAGCTAACTCAGTGGAATCATAGAGTAAAGGTTAACATGTTATCAAATCAATCAAGTGATAATGATAAAGCAAGCAATTCAAACACTTCTAAATACTATGATTAATGCAAGAATGAAATGACATGATGGATGCCCTCACCGACATACTCCCTCGTGCGACACCATCTTACGTCCGCGGCATGCTTTCTTCCCTCAGTGCTCCACATCTTCCAGGCACATGCAGTGCGATATGAATATGATTACCGAGTTGTTATTAGTCCTTTTCATACAGCAGGATTGGGAAACTAGGGTACTTCTCTTATATCATTCCCAACAAGGATCCTGTCTAGGGTCGTCACTCCTAGTAGACTCATACGATGATATATTTCTAGGTCGCTGCAAGGGTTGTCAGGGCTGTTGCACGCACTCGTTGCTCCACTCCCCCATCACCTTATCAAGACAGGCCTAGTTGTACTCTTATCACTACGGAAGGGTCATCACCTCACGTAGACTCAGAGTACGCTCGAGGTCACTACCAAGGGCTGTCAGGGCTGTTGCACGCACTCGTTGCACCGCTCCCCCATCACCTTATCAGTGTAGGCTGACAGTAAGAATATAGTGTCTCATACCACCATAATCTGCTCACGAGTCTGGGTTGCTCACTGGTCACTACGGGGAGGTTTGTGGCCCCAGCGTATGCCGACAGCTCGACTACGGTGTCCCATACTACCATGCCCGGCTCATGAGTCTTATTGGATCAAAGTACCATGATTATCAAGGTTATCACTGGTAAGTTCAGTACCCTAGGTTCAAGCAGTTATGACGAATAAAAGGTGAACATACAATGGTCAGTCGGGTTACTTGATGAGTCCGACTGGCGCGAGCGTACGTTGAATCGACCGACATGAAGTGCACAAGTACTTCGTGTGGCCTAACCACTGCCGATGACTCTAGTACGACTCGAGTTCGTCATACACATCCTTCGTGGTGAATAAAATCCAACCATGAATTCTAAAATGTTACCGACTGCCTGGGCTAGAGTATAGCCCCAAACACTAGTAATATAAATCAATAATCATATGAGAGAGACAGAATTGAAATACAAGAAATTTCAGCATGTTATCAGCATGTTATAACATACATCATAAGCAGTTAACCATACACAAGTACTTCACACATAAGGTAATCAATTAAAATACAACAAGCATGGAGGAAAACATGTACATCATCAAATTAGTTGAGAATCCAGTCTCAACGCTAATCTACAACACCATATACTCAATAGTTACTAATACATACATTTACACAAACACTTAGACTACACAACTCCAACATACTTGACGTATGTTGATTTCAGCATATATAATATGACAGATCCTTACATCAAGGAGATGTCTAATACACAACAATCATGTTCTTACATTCAAAACATATGGCAGGCATAAATCATATTGATTTAGGCATTTCAATAAACACTTAGTCTACACACATTAGTCTACATAGCATATGTCGGTCAATATGTGCATTAGGACAAATCTCTTCGCCAAACAGATCATACACGTATAACTAGTATAGGTACACGGTAAATACTCATGGCAAACATATTAGCAAAATACGTACACATACAATATTTCCTACAAATACCTAAAATACCCTAAATCTCATATTCTTCATACGTATTCGAAATGAAAAATGGACAACATGTTCTACATGTCAAACAACACCCTTATCATCAATCTACCATTAAACGACATTAAAATCTTTGAAAACAGGTAATCTAAGCGTCTAAAATCTGCACCTTACGCCGTACAAGCGTAATGAATTGAATAGGTATTTTACGCTTCCGTCAACGTCGATATGACTACCTATAACACAAGGTGATCAGCTACTTAGCTACTTGCATCGATAGAAACCCTAAAACAGGTTAGGATTAGGGTTTTCTTACCTAGAACGAAACCAGAATCACCAGAATAGCGATGTAGGCGAATGGCTTTGGCACGTGGAGCAGCAGGGAAGAATCCCTGAGAGAAAATCCAACTCTCTCACTTTCTCTCTCTTTTATCTCCTCTCTCTCTCCTAGGGTTTTTCCCAAATTCATATGGGTTAGAAAGCTAAGGGTTTAAGGCCCTTTTATAAGCCCAAATATAACCAAAATAGACTTCAAGTCAAGGTATACTTGGGTTATAGCCAAATCGGGTCTTTCCTGATCCAAAAGAACATTTATGGAGGTCCCCTGACTAAATGCGGTCGGACTTAAGCTCATGGATGTTGGATCCTGATCACATGAAGTTTTCAGTTCGATAGGGTTCCCAGATCGCACATGGCGGACCAGTTTCAGTTCAGCGGTCACTGAGACTTGATCGAGGATTCCAAGTACACTGACCTGAGTGGAAAATGTTTCCTGATCTGAGGGTGTATTTAGCTCAGATTCCGATGGTCTGAATGCTTAAAAAATGTCGCGCAAGCGACACGTGCCAGATTTATTAAAAATTGAATTAATTTTCTAAATATTTTCCTTTTCTCACTCTCTTCACTCCGGACTTAGTAAAATGGTCTCAGGATATCGGTTGGGCTTGATTTTCAAAATGATTGTCAAGTACAACTAGGCGGTCGTAATTGTCTAAGATTATTGCTATCGAACTTTCGACGCGCAGTCCAGGTCCGATACAAAGTTTTCGAATGCTCCCGTGAGCAACTGAGTTTAGAGTTTGATCCTAGGTTTTAGGGTATTGTAACGTCAACTATTCTACACGTTTTGGCTCTAACAGATCGTATTTAAAGTGATTGGTGACAATTTCACAGGTTGTCCAATTTAGCGCTAGTTAATTTCATCTAATTTCTAAAGGAAGTAGCCCCTAATGATTTCTGGTTGAGGTGGGATTTGAAGGGTGGAGTGAGCGGTATATGAAAATGAACAAGAAGTGTTTAGAGAACGATTTTGGAGGAGATTCGAAAGATTTTTCAAGAAACGGAAGGCTTAGAGGGGTGGTTTGTGAAGGAAGTATCAAAATGGGAAAGAGTAGGGGTCGAACCCTATACCATAGGGTTCCACTAGGCCCTAAATGCAATTGGCCCGAAGGCCCAGCCCAACTGGGCCCGTTTACCGGTGAGGCCTCGTCGACTCGGCGAGGTCCTCACCGACCACTGGTCGATTTAGTGAGGCCTCGCCATTTGGGCGAGGTTCTCCTGTCCCCTGGGCTCTAAAAAAGTATGGGGCCCACCCTAGGCCCCCCTGTAAGTTGATCGTTTGGCCCCCGACTCCATTTAAGACATTTTTGGAGCCAATTTGTAAACTGGAATGAGTTTATGCAGCGTATAGCATATGATTTTGGGGAGGAGATGCTAATATATCCAACTAACATATTTATTTTGTTATATTTCAAAATTTTAAGGGTCAAGACCTATTTTATCCATTTATTTACTATTCACGGTAAGTTTTATCTTAGGTATTGTTATTCATCATTAATACCCTAGGATTGGTGTGTATTATGAATGTGTTTAGAAAATAAATGAAGAATAAAGTGGCGGAGGGTGAGATTTTGAAGGAATTGGATAAAAAGAGGTTTTAGGCTTTGAGATTGAGTGTAAGATGTTGGGGTTGACCTACCACCTAAGGACATTCATTTATAGGTTTGGAATGGAATGAAACATGGCCTAAACCCTTCGATTGACAGTCTAGAAGTGATTTGGGGTCGTTGGGTGTGATCAGGAGTGTGCACGGACTCGATCTCGGCGACCGTTTACAGTGAGTTTTAGTTTAAGTATAGTTCTTCACTATTTAAACTTGAGGATTCGTGTCTAATATGAAAGTACTTGGAGAAGTTTGAAGAATGAGGTGGTGAAAGGTGAGAGTATAAAGGAAATGGGTTCAAAAGTGATTTCTTTGGCTTTAGGATTGAGCTTTGAGAGTGTTATGGTTGACCCATTGCCTAAGGATGCCTAACTCTAGGTTGACAAAAATCTGGGGTGTTACACAATGGTAGACGGTTCAACCCCACTGTTTCATATGATATGGGCCACTTGAGGCTTAGATCTGTCTCATATTTGAAGGGGGCCTACCAAATGAATGGGTTGGATGGAAAATACACATCATGGTGGGGCCCATAGCTGGAGCCGTGGATCGCTGTCCGCCTGCCCGTCACACGCAGCAACATGTTGTTGCTGTGTCAGAGGCAGCAGGCGCTGCCCTTATTTATATATATATATATATATATATATATATATATATATATATATATATATATATATATATATATATATATATATATATATATATATATATATATTTAAAATCGTTATATTCTCGCGGTTTTCCACGCGTGGGGCCCACATCGGAAGAACCCATCACACCCAATGGATTCTACAGTCCATAACTCATCCATCAAGCCTAATATTGGGCATCTTTCGGTATGTAGAAAAAATTAAAGTGAGTTTGAACGGTGAAAATCATTATTTTCAAAGGTGTGGCCCGCCAGAAGATTAGATCCGCTTCATCTTTCGGCTCAACGCCTAAAACGAGTCAAAAAATAGAATGGACGGTGTGGATTAAGTCCATACATCAAGGTGGGGCCTACATGAGTGGTCCACATAAAAGCTTAAACCAAGCTTATATTTGTGTTTTTCAAATGACGTCCAGCATCTAGGGACGCTGGACGGTTTGATATACCAAGTGCAAAGATGTGGGCCTGCTCAGGTGGGCCACTAGATGATGGATGGAGTCAATACAACACATATAAGGTGGGCCCCACTTACAGATGGCTTGGATAAAGTACATATTTCATGGTGAAGTCCATCCTGATGGGCCACACAAACACATCACCATCTCATAAAAAAAATGAAAAAGAGAGGGAGAGAGAGGGAAAGAGAGTGGGACACGCGTGTGATGGAGGGACCCTGACACTATGGGCCCTCCCTTGCAACCAATCACACATCAAGTGGGTCCCATTACATGTGGGCCCATCAAAATCAAAAATCAACGGTGGAGATCCTTTCCCCACCAATGCGGACGGTCTAGATAACCTATTTAATGTAAGGGAATAAACATCATGATGGGGTCCATCGAGATTGGCCCCATCATGGAATGATCATGATGATTAAAGTGGGCCATCAGCCACATCTTAGGGTCCCAAGTGAGATTCAAACCATTGATCAGTTGGCCTCACTTGGCCTATCTTAAAAACATGAAAACTACTCTATTAAAGCACCCACCACTTGATCTTCTTGCTCCCTTGGCTTCCTTAACTCATTAGCTTCGATTCTAACAGAGGAGATGAGGTTTAAATGGTTGAGATGGGAGATCTTGGGATGGAAAGGTGGGCCTCACACATGCATTTTTCTCTCCATGGGAGGGCTTGGACATGAGCACCTCTTGATTGCTTGGAGTTATGTTGGAAAATGAGAGAGAGAGGGTTGTAAAGAGAGAGAGATGTGATAGAGTGATGGATGTGAGAGAGAGGGATGGGTGTGTAAGAGCCTTTTTGACTTTTGTGGTAAATATTGTAAGAAAAGTATGGGCTTTGTAAGAACTTTTTAACTGTTGTGGTTGCTTGGGGATGGGTGTGAGGTAATGTGTATTTAACATGTTGAGATTGATAGATTGATGGATTGACGTGACAAGTCGTAGAGATTCTCTTGGGTTTCACAACACACGGGGTTTTCTCACACCGAACGTTGGCCCACATCTCCTAGCTAGGGTATCGCCTTGGCGCGTGAGTCGCAGCATCGGAACTGCGGCAATGGCGCGGTCACTATGGCACAAGTCTCGGGTTGAGTCAACTCAGGTTGACGACGTGTGAATCAGGGTCGCACGCAAATACTGGTTAAGGGTCACAGGTTGCCAGAATTCGATCAGAAAGACCGCGAAAGTCTATGGAATGGTATGGTTTAGGATACAGGGCTTACACTTGTGTAGGAACTTCGAAATCCACGTCCGGTGCAAACTACTTTAGCTTTGGATAAACTTAAGTTCAAATGAGCTGGAAAAATGAATGGACAACGTCGATAAAATACATACATCATGGTGAGTTAAGACTCTTCACATCACATTATAGAGTGTCAGTGCAAAAAAAGAATGTTAAAACCACATGGTGGGGCACCTCAAAAGTGCACTCGCCTTACACATGGAGGAAACAACGGACGCGAATGTGTGTGACATCCAATGGTGCGAATTAGACTCGTATGGTAACTTTGAAGTGGGCCCAGCTTCTATTAACCTGCATCTTTGATGCTATCAACAACTATTTGAGCTGTTCTGATTTGGAGGGATGTCACTAACTTTAACTATTTGCACATTTTCTTATGCGAGTCGTGTCACAAGATTCCCCATCTCCTGCTCTAGAGTCAAAGGGGATTTTTAGGATCTACAACCCATGTTTTTCTAGAAGTGAACCCTATGCTATGTGATCCAGACCGTTGATTCAATGGTCCCAGTATGGATAGTCCACCCCTTTAAAATTCTCTAGATTAGAAGATTGTAGACATCCAATATCTTTCATTGAGAACGGATTCAGCCAGGTCATGTAACACCAAGTTATGTCAAGGTATGATATTATGCCATTTTTTATTTACATCAGTCACATAACATTTATGTAGACAACTATAAGACCTATACCCTAGACCGTACCATTCTGTAGGCTCCCGCGGTCCTCCTGGTCAAATTCTGGAAACCCTTGACCTGTATCCAACGTTTACACGTGATCCTATGCCAAGTTGTGCATACCGAAGTCGGTTCGACCTGAAATTTATACCGTAGCGACCATGTCGTCTCTGCGGTTCAACACCACGTCTCACGCGCCGATCCGATACCTGTGCCAGAAGATGTGAGCCCGCATTCATTTCAAGAAAAACGCAGCACATGTGAATTCTGAGATAATCTCTATGACCTATCCAATCAATTAATCAATCAAGTCAAGTACACACCATACCACAAGTACAAGAAATCCATCCCTTTCCTATTCCTAAAGTCAACTCTCTCTCTCTCTCTCTCTCTCTCTCTCTCTCTCTCTCTCTCTCTCTCTCTCTACCCATCCCTTTCTTACAACTCCATCACTCTACCCATCACCCATCACCCATCAATCCATCTCTTGTTAATCCATTACCTCTCTCTCATTCTCTAAGCAATCCCCAAACTTTCAAGAGAGCTTCCAACGTCCAAACTCCCCAACCATTTTCCCACTCTCTCATCTCCCATCTCAACCTTCTAATTCCATCAACCTCCATCAAAGTTGAAAGTGAGGAGCATAGGAGTCCTAGGAACAACCTTCATCAACCTCCATCTCATTTCCTACTCTCTCCCTCTTTTTGTGATGTCTTTTAGCCCACCATGATACAAAATGATCCTGACCGTATGATTATGAGAACCACCTTGTCGCTGCTCCATCTGGATGGCCCAGATGAAGGGAAATATAAATATCAACATGATGCGGTACATGGACCCACCTTGATGGATTGCATCCCATACCATCCAACATCAGGTGTGGGCCACACGGATGAGGCAGATTCAAATATCAGGTGGAACACACCACCCTTTGAGCATCTGGACATGGGTCCCACCGGTGATGAATCTGTTGTGATCCACATCGTCCAGATCGTGGACCTCACCTGTTGTGCACATGTAGTTTATCCATACCATCCAAGATGGAGGCAGATTCAAATCTCAAGTGGAGCCCACCATGCTTTATCTAGCACATGGAACCACCATAGTGTATGTGTTTCACTCGCACCGTCTAGCCAAGGACGGTGTGGTCCATATTGATGTAGGTATTCTACATCAACACAATCCATTTTGGACATGATAGGTAGGGCCACCGTAATGTATGGGTCTTATCCACACTGTCCAGCAATCTGGACGGTGAGACCCACCCCTGTGCATGTGTTTCACTCACGCCGTCCACTGTTGGGACGAGATCACCACTTGGATGCTAGATAGTTATATATATATATATATAAACTAAACAACATATATATATATATATAATATAATGTTATATACATATAGCACATATATGTGGTGGGCCCCATGTGGGACCCACCTGTCTAGAATGATGATTGGCTGGTACACCAGTTATATGGCTGCTATATGTGTAACGTGTGGGTTTGATCCATACCGCCTATCTATACGACCTACCAGATGAAGGGGCCTTATCCTTACCGTCCGTCCATTTGCTGGATGGTGGGACCTAGCCACATGTGTGGGGTCCCCACCATCCAGCTGGGATGTGGAACCCAGACAAGATGTATGTGTTACATCCAAACCGTTCATTCATTTGGTGAACAAGTCCAGCAAACAATGTTAAGAAAAAAAAAATGAAGCAGATTCAATTCTTTGGTGGGCCACATATGTGGGCCCTACCTTAATGTATGTGATTCATCTAAACCTTCCATCCATTTGGTGAACTTGTCCTAGGGCTTGAGAAGAAAAATAGGACTGATCTAGCTATCAAGTGGACCACACCGCCATAAAAAGTGGGGATTAAACATCCAGCATTGAACCCTTTTGGGTCATAGAAGTTTTGGACCAATATGAAATTTATTTTTCCTCTTAGTTTAGGTCTTTGTGACCTTATGAACTAACTGGACAGAAAATAAATGTTATGGTGGGCTCACTGGAGTTTTAATAGTGGAAATCATTATCACCACTATTATTTGTGGTTTGGTCCAGATGATCCTTTGGATATGATTCTTTTTTTTGAATAATGGTCTAAAACGATCTCTAGCAATAGATGAAGGGTGTGGTTGGTTTGGGCTCATCCAAATTGGCCCATTTGATTAGGCCAAATTAATTCGGCCCATTTGATTGGCCCATTTGATTTGGCCCATTTGTACCGGCCTATTTAATTCCGCACAATTGATTTGGCCCATTTGTACCAGTCTAATTGATTCAGCCCATTTATACCAACCCATTTGATTCGACCCATTTATATCAGTCCAATTGATTCAACCTATATGTACCAGCCCATTTGATTCGACCCACTTGATTTGGCCCATTTGATGTAATTAAGGCCCATGATGATGCATATTAAGCCCTTGTGCTAGGCCGTGGGCCCTATCTGATTAGCCCTATGAGCGTCATTCCTTGGGAGCAATGTTGGTTAAAGGTCCACATTGATGAGCAATGATGAGTGGACGTCCACATTGTGACCTTTCCTTAGGCCTTGTTAGGCCCATTTATCATTCTCTAGTGGGTTAACCCAAGCACTTGGGCCCCATTAATTTTAATTGATCCATCATCGGTCATCTTTTTATGCACCCTGCCTTGCGTTGAGGTTGATTATCGATGCCGATTATCGGTGCTGATTGGTGATACTGGCTACCGTTACCGATTATGAATTTTTAACAGCATAGCATCATGATACATGCCCATACGCATTATCTGTAAGTTTGTTATAAGATATAATTGTCCATTATATATGTCATAGTGCAGGTGGTTTATAGGACTCCCTGATAGGCGGAGTTATCTCACATGAGCGCACGGTATGTGTAGGATTGATGCATGATTGGACTACATGACTCATGCCCTTTGCATTTGTGTGATTGTGATTATCATATGCCCTAGTGACATCAGGGCTATAGCCTCCACAGACACATCATGGATGGTCGGATTGGATACCGAAAATACTATTTCTAGCATTGAGGCGTCATAGATGTCCCTAAGTGAAAATCCCTAGACCCGATGGTTCTAGAGGATGACTCCAACATTAAGACCAAGTGAATACATGAGCAAGCGAGGGCCATATACTAGTATGCCGCATCTCCCACTATGTTATGGTCGGTTGGAAAGGGATGTGACCTTACCCGCCTGAGTGAGGGAGCAATTTTTAGGTTGAGTTTGACCAGCTTGAGAAATAGGTCCGCTATCGATGAGTCGGGCCTGATATTGGCAAGAAAATAGTGAGGTCTCTTCCACTCACCCAGTTGTGCGCTCAGATAGGGGCGGTAAGCTGGTGTAGAGTTACTAGACCCTAGTGATTATCCAGAGTGAGAACTATACTGATATTTGATGATCTAGCGATGAGCTGCATTGACATATGGATTCGGATGAGGACTGGTATGCTTGAGTTACATCTTGCATCGCATGGCCTTGATATGGCCGACATCATTCACTCCTTGCATTGCATAGTCTTGATATGGACGATAACACTCATGCCTTGCATCGCATAGCCTTGGTACGGTTGATGTCATTCATGGACTTGTCAGCATTTTTGCACTACTCTGATATTACAAACTTACATTTTTACCATATGCACACATTTTCACCACTCTCTAAGCTTTCTATAAGCTTATGCACGACCATTGTGTGTAGGTGACACTAGGAAGTAGCAGTTCAAGAACAGGAGCGTACTGCATAGCTTCTAGAGTTTTGGCTTTATTATCTTATATTTTCCTTCTTACGCATTATACCTTAAAGTTTTTAATCATAGTAGATTTTGTTATGGTATTCTTATGGTTATTGTTCGTGGGTTATGCTTATAGTTATGCTCATTACGAATCAAAATCATATTACAAATCCTCCTTATCGAATCCCAGAATCAGAACCGGGTGTATGGGTGCCAGGAGCTGAGAATGGGGTACTATAGAGGCTATCGGCACCGGATTCGGTGATCGAAAATTTTGTGAGCCCGGTTTCTAAGTTTGGGGCATGACAGAAGTTAGTATCAGATCCTAACTTGGGAATAACTCAAGACAACATCACATATCTAATATGAGACCAAGCCAATTGGGTCTTAAGTATGTACCCTTCCGATCTAGTCCTCTAACGTGCCTTCAAGAGTTCTCTAGGATTGATAGGCACCTTTGTTCTCCCTTATACGACATGCCTCCCAGGAGAGCGACCTGAGTGACTCCCGCTCCACCACCTGAGTCTCTCGCTTGAATACCTATGACTCCCACTACACCACTAGAGATCCCTGCTTCCCAACCTAAGGATGTCGTCCCTTCTCCTGAGATCGGTGCGGATCTAACCGTACCCGTGAGTGCCTCCCAGTTATATCAGATGTTACAGGCTGTGACGGCTACACTTCAGGGACATAGTAGACACCCAGTTATTTCACTAACCTAGACCAAGTAGGAGAGAAAGAGCCCCCTTCTTCGAGAGCTTCGACATCTCAATCCTCCGCGATTCTAGGGCGAGCCAGATCCGACAGCAGCCAAGAGGTGGCGCTCCAATGTAGAGAAGATTTTTGATATTATGGTGTGTACGACCTAGTAGCGGGTCCAGTTAGTAGTATTTCTTCTCCAGGGTGAGGCCGAGCACTGGTGGACCTCTATTACCTGTGTTTTAGGGCATGATTTTATCTGGATATGGGAGAATTTTATTAATTGATTTGAGCAGCAGTACTTCCCTTACTACATTCATCATTAGAGAGCGTTAGAGTTCGAGACTCTAGTGCAGGTGGACATGTCCATGATCCAGTATGCGACCCATTTTGAGGCACTATTAAGGTCTGCACCGTATTTGGTTGATGACAAGGAGCAGAAGGGCCATCTTTTCAAGAATGATTTGCGTTATGGTCTTTGTGGCCGTGTTATTGGGTGGGCTGGCATGCAGAGTGATCGAGATCGAAGGAGAGGTTAGAAGAGGCAGACCCCCTCCAGTAGCTCCCATCAGCATCAACGACCACAGAGGTACAGGAGCCACCCATCTGTCAGAGCACCAATAACACTATCAACACCTTCAGCGGCACCCCCTCAGAGGCAGATTTCTGATACCTGCTATGGATGTGGTGGGATAAGACACCGTAGGTGGGAGTGTCCCCTACCTCAATAGCAGTAGTCGAGAGCACCATAGCAGCCTCCTCAGCAGCAGCTGAGAGCATCGCAACAACCTTCGCAGCAGCAGTGACAGTAGATCCCACCACCAAGGCCCTCTCAGCAGTAGCACCAGCACCAGCCTCTGAGACCTCAGTAGCAGAGGCAGCAGTTTCGAGCACCTCAACGACATCAGCAGTAGCAACATCCTCCGAGGGGACAAGCACCTCCACAGCTAGCTCAGGCTAAGTTCTACGTGGCTGAGTAGGACCATAGTCCTCCGGAGGAGTCATTGAGGATATCTTTCAGTCTCTGCATGCATTGCTCGAGTTTTATTTGATTCCGGTGCTTTACACTCGTTTATGTCCGAGGGATTGTGTCGTTCAACCAGATTGCCGATAGAGTCTGCTCGAGAGGGGTTAACCATATGGATGCCCTTGAGGACGACTACAGTATTAGGGTGCTTCTATTCATCTTGTCCCATTTTAGTGAGAGAGATTTTCTTGCCCGCTAAATCGTACGTGCTGTCGATGTCAGATTTTGACGTTATCTTGGGCATGGATTGACTTGCTGAGTACCACACCATCTTGAACTGTTCTGCGAGGATAGTTACGTTTTGCATATCAGGCTTGCCACTATTTCAGTTCGTTGTTGAGCCCAGATGAGAACTGTTGTCTTGTTTGATGTCATGCACTGTTGAGGAGTCTATTGCCTCATGTATTGATCAGTTGCCAATTATCTGTGATTTTCTCGACGTGTTCCAGGAGATTTCAAGGTTTCTGCCTTGTCGGCATATTGAGTTCCAGATAGATCTTGTGCCGGGTACTGTGCCCATCTAGAAGGTCCCGTACCGTAAGGCACCGACGGAGTTGCAAGAGTTGCAGTGACAGTTGGACGAGTTGTGAGAGTTAGAATTCATTCGTCCGAGCAGTTCTCCATGGGAAGCACCGATACTCTTCATCAGGAAGAAGGATTGCTCATTGAGGCTCTATGTGGATTACCACAAGCTCAACAAGGTCACGATCAAGAACAAGTACCCGGTCCCCACGATAGATGATTTGTTTGATCAACTGTAGGGTGCACAATTATTTTTGAAGATTAATCTGCATTTCAGTTATCATCATATTCGGGTTCGAGAAGAAGACATCCCGAAGACGGCTTTCAGGACACGTTATGGTCATTTTGTGTTTCAGGTCATGTCCTTCGGACTGACCAATGCACCCACGGTCTTTATGCAGTTGATGAACGAGGTCTTCCGTCCATATCTCGATCAATTTTTTATGGTTTTCATCGATGATATTTTGATATATTCGAGGACCCATGACGAGCATATGCAGTATCTGGAGATCGCATTGCAGACCCTCCATGCCCACCAGCTGTATCCGAAGCTGGAGAAGTGTGAGTTTTGGCAGGATGAGGTGAAGTTCCTCAGTCATGTGGTGATGAGGGAGGGTGTCGTAGTGGACCCCTTGAAGGTGGAGGCACTGCATCAATGGGGGCAGCCCACGACTACGTCCGAGATCTGTAGTTTCCTTGGTTTAGTGGGATACTATCGACGTTTCACTGAGGGTTTCTTCTGTATTGCAACCCCGTTGACCAGGTTAACTCGAAAGGGCACAGATTTTATTTGGACTGATGCATATGAGAAGGCATTCGTGTAGCTGAAGGACCATTTGATGTCTGCCCCTGTCCTCACATCTCCTTTGGGAGTGATGGATTTGTTGTATTTACCGTTGCTTCGCGTATTGGCTTGGGTGCTTTTCTGATGCAGCACGGGAGTCCAATGACCTTTGCATCTCACGAACTCAAGGTCCATGAGCTAAACTATCCCATGCATGATTTGAAGCTGGCAGCAGTCGTCTTCGCACTAAAGGTGTGGAGACAATGAGTTGAACATAAGAGCTTGAAGTATCTATTCTCTTAGTCTGAGTTGAACATAAGGTATAAATGTTGGATAGAGCTCCTGAAGGACTATGATTTCGATCTCCAATACCACCCAGGCAAGGCAAATGTGGTGGCAGATGCCCTCAGCCGTCAGCCACTGGTCTTGGTGGCACACATGATGATTCAAGAGTTGAGGATGCTTGAGGATATAGCAGAGTATGACTTCGATTTTGGTCTGCAGTCTTCTATCGTTCAGCTATTGAGCCTGTCGATTCAACCCTCTCTTATCGCAAGGGTGAACGAGGCTCAACAGATAGATGAGTCATTACAGGATTACCGAGCAGAGGTAGCATTAGAGAGTTAGACAGATTGGCAAATTAGATTTGATGGTAGACTTTGCTTCAAAGGCCGATTATGTGTCTCGGATATTCTTAAGTATTGCAAAGATCTTATGACCAAGGCACATCGATCGGATTTTTTTATCCACCCTGGCTTAACAAAAATGTATCATGATATGAGGCGACAGTACTTTTGGGCATGGATGAAGCGCCAGATTGCCAATTTTGTGGCCGAGTGTGACATATGTCGGCATGTCAAGGCCTATCATCAGAGACCCCCTAGTCCATTGTAGCCGGTGAGCATCCCGATGTGAAAGTGAGAGCATGTATCTACCTATTTTATCATGGGTTTACCGAGAACTCAGTGCGATCATGACGTCATCTGGGCTGTTGTGGACCATCTGACGAAGTCGGGATATTTTCTTGCGATTCGTGAGACTTGGCATTCGGACTGGCTCACCAAGCTAATTGTTGATGAGATTGTGAGACTGCATGGTGTTCTTGTCTTGATTATTTCAGACCGAGACCCGAAGTTCATGTCTCAATTTTGGGGGAGCTTTCAGAGAGCGATGGACACTGATTTACAAATTAACTCTGCGTATCATCCACAGACCGATGGGAAAACCGAAAGGGTTAACCAGATCCTTAAGGATATGCTTCGAGCCTAAGCAATTGATTTCAAAGGTAGCTGGGATGAGCATCTACGATTAGTTGAATTTGCATACAACGATAGTTATCAGGCGACCATTGGCATGGCTCCTTTTGAGGCATTATATGACAGACCGTGCAGATCCCAAGTTGTTGGATAGAGGTCGAAGAGCAGCATCTCCTAAGTCTTGAGCTTGTGTAGTAGACATCTGAGGCTATCAATATCATTAGGCAGAGGATGCGCATAACTTAGAGATGGCAGAAGAGTTTTGCTGACCATCGGTGTTGTCCCTTAGAGTTTACAGTAGGGGATAGAGTGTATATAAGGATCACACCCATGAAGGGCGTAGTTCAATTTGGAGTGAAGCGAAAGCTTGCCCTAAGATTCATATGACCTTTTGAGATCACTGGGCGTGTTAGCGTCATGGCCTATCGACTTGCCTTGCCATCTCAGTTGTATGGCGTTCACAATGTTTTTCATGTCTCTATGCTGAGGAAGTGTGGGTTAGATATCGTCTCTATTATCGATTGGTAGCCGCTGGAGATTTGTGAGGACACTTCTTACATTGAGCAGCCAGCTACTATCCTCGATTGGAAGGAGCAGGTCCACCGGATCAGGGTCATCCCCTTAGTGAAGGTTCAATGGGGTCACCATTCTATTGATGAAGTGTCTTGGGAGCGCGAGACCAAGATTTAAGAGAGGTATCTCATCATAGAGCGCTCTTGAATATGATGAGATAGCACTCTCGAATCTCAGTCAAGATAAGATAATGAGATCAAGTCTAGATAATGAATATACCAAATTCTGAACTCTACAACCCATAGTTTCATTATCTAGACTTGATCTCATTATCTTCATTATCTAAACTTGATCTCATTGTCATATTGGTATATTTATTAGAACTAATTTTTTGTCAAATACTAACGAAAGGGGGAGAAAGATTAAGTAACACGAAAATAATGAATTCTGTATATATATATTGATACAGGGATTAAGGATTTGTTTATTGATACAGGGATTGATGAGATAAGGCCTAATAGTGGTGAGGTCCCTCCCCTTCACATTTTTCTCTCTCGTTCCCTCTTTTTGTGATGTCTTGTGGCCCACCACGATATAAAATGATCTTAACCGTCCGATTCTGAGACCCACCTTGCAGCTGGTTCGTCTGGACGACCCAGATGAAGGGAAACATAAATATCAGCTTGATGCGGCGCATGGACCCACATTGATGGATTGTATCCTATACCATCCAACATCAGGTGTGGGCCACACGGACGAGGTAGATTCAAATATCAGGTGAAACACACCATCGTCCAAGCATCTGGACATGGGTCCCACCGGTGATGAATTTGTTGTGATCCACATCATCCAGATCATGGACCCCACCTATTGTGCACGTGTAGTGCATCCATACCATCCAAGATGGAGGTAGATTCAAATCTCAGGTGGAGCCCACCATGCTTTATCTAGTACGTGGAACCACTATAGTGTATGTATTTCACTCACACTGTCCAGTTGAGGATGGTGTGGTCCATATTGATGTAGGTATTCTACATCGACACCGTCCATTTTGGACGTGTCAGGTAGGGCCACCATAATGTATGGTTCTTATCCACACCATCCAGCAATCTGGACGGTGGGACCCACCCTTTACATATGTTTCACTCACACCGTCCACTATTAGGACAAGATCACCACCTGGACGCTGGATAGTTATACACACACACACACACACACGCACACACACACACACACACACAATAGACATATATATATATATATAATTATATATATTATATTTATGATTATATATATATATATATATATATATATATATATATATATATATAATTTAATATGATATAAATATAGCACATATATGTGGTGGGCCCCACGTGGGACCCACCTATCTAGAATGATGATTGGCTGGTATGGTATTTATATGGCTGCTATGTGTGCAGCGTGTGGTTTTAATCCACACTGCCTATCTGTGCGGCCCACCAGATGAAGGGGCCTTATCCTCACCATCCATCCGTTTGCTGGATGGTGGGATCCAGCCACACGTGTGGGGTCCCCACCGTCCAGCTGGGACGTGGACCCCAGACGTGATGTATGTGTTACATCCAAACCGTTCATTCATTTGGTAAGCTAGTCCAGCAAACGGCCTTGAGAAAAAGAAATAATATTAAAATGAAGCAGATTCAATTCTTTGGTGGGCCCCACCTTGATGTATGTGACTCATCCAAACCGTTTATCCATTTAGTGAACTTGTCCTAGGGCTTGAGAAGAAAAATAAGACTGATCTAGCTATCAAGTGGACCACACTACCATAAACAGTGGGGATAAAACATCCAGCATTGAACCCTTTTGGGTCACAGAAGTTTTAGACCAATATGAAATTTATTTTTCCTCTTAGTTTAGGTCTTTGTGACCTTATGAACTAACTAGAAGGAAAATAAATGTTATGGTGGGCCCAATGGGGTTTCAACAGTGGAAATCATTATCACCACTGTTATTTGTGGTTTGGTCTAGATGATCCTTTGGATATGATTCTTTTTTTGAATAATGCTCTAAAACGATCTCTAGTAATAGATGAATGGTGTGATTAGTTTGGGCCCATCCAACTCGGCCCATTTGATCGGCCCAATTAATTCAGCCCATTTTTACTGGCCCATTTGATTCAACTTAATTAATTCAGCCCATTTATACCGGCCCATTTAATTCGGCCCATTTGTAACGGCTCATTTGATCGGCCTAATTGATTTAGCCCATTTATACCGGCCCACTTGATTCGGCCCACTGGATTCAGCTTATTTGATTGATTCGACCCATTTGATGTAATTGAGGCCCATGATGATGCATATTAGGCCCTTGTGCTAGGCCGTGGGCCCCTATCTGATTAGCCCTATGAGCGTCATTCCTTAGGAGTAATGTTGGTTAAAGGTCCAGATTGATGGGCAATGATGGTTGGACGTCCACATTGTGACCTTTCCTTAGGCTTTACTAAGCCCATTCTCATCATTCTCTAATGGGTTAACCCAAACGCTTGGGCCCTATTAATTTTAATAGATCCATCATCGGTCGTCCATCTATGGACCTCGTTTTGCGTCGAGGTTGATTATCGATGATGATTGCTGATACTGGCTACCGATGTCGATTATGAATTTGTGACAGCATAGCATTATGATACATGCCCATACGCATTATCTGTATGTTTGTTATAAGATGTGATTGGCCATTGTATATGCTATATTGCAGGTGATTTATGGGATTCCCTAATAGGCGGAGTTATCCCACATGAGTGCATGGTATGTGCAAAATTGATGCATGATTGGATTGCAAGACTCATGGACTTTACATTTGTGTGATTGTGATTACTATATGCCCTAGTGACATTAGGGCCACAGCCTCCACAGACACATCGTGGATGGCCGAATTAGATACCAAAAATACTGTTTCTAGCATCAGAGCGCCATAGATGTCCCTGGGTGAAAATTCCTAAACTCAATGGTACCAGAGGATGACTCCAACGTCGAGACTGAGTGGATACATGAGCGCACGAGAGCCGTATACTAGTAGGTTGCGTCTCCCACTATGTCGTGGTCATTTGAAAAAGGGTGTGACCTTAACTGCCTGAGTGAGGGGGCAATTTCTAGTTTGAGTTTGACCAGCTTGAGGAATAGGTCTGCTACTATCAAGCCGAACCCGATATTGGCAGACGGATAATGAGGTCTCTTCCACTCACCCAGTTATGCGCTCGGATAGGGGTGGCAAGCTGGCGTAGAGTGTACTAGACCCCGGTGATTATCTAAAGTGAGAACTATACTGATTTTTGATGATCTAGCGATGAACTGCATTGACATATGGATTCAGATGAGGACTAGTATGCTTGAGTTACATCTTGTATCACATGGCCTTGGTATGGCCAACATCATTCACTCCTTGCATAGCATGGTCTTGATATGGCCGATAACACTCATACCTTGCATCGCTAGCCTTGGTACGGCTGATGACATTCATGGACTTATCGGTATTTTCTCATTACTATGATATTACAAACTTCCATTTCTATCGTATGAACACACTTTCACCACCCTCTAAGCTTCTATAAACTTATGCATGACCGTTGCATACAGGTGACGCTAGGTAGTAGCAGTTCAGGAGCAGGAGCGTGCTGTAGTGCTTCAAGAGTTTTGGCTTTATTGTCTTGTATTTCCCTTCTTACGCATTATATCTTAATATTTTTTATCATAGTGAATTTCGTGATGGTGTTCTTGTGGTTATTGTTCATGGGTTATGCTTACGGTTATGCTCATAATGAATCAAAATCATATTAGAAATCCTTCTTGTAGAATTCCAAGATCGGAACCTGGTGTATGGGTGTCGGGAGCCGAGAATGGGGTACTATGGAGGTTGTCGGTGTCGGATTCGGTGATCAGGAATTTTGTGAGCCCGATTTCTGAGTTTGGGGAATGACAATAACGAAATGGACAAAATCTAATTGCAAATTAAAGATATCTTTCACTCAATATCTCTCGTCACCATATCATATATAATGACTTGGAGCCATACGTTCATATGATGAAGGACGCATAGCCCTCATATGAACAACACATGTAGCTGAGCAACTACTCGACAAGCTTACAAAGACCTACTCAAATAGGAACTCTATTGTAGTTACAATACACTTAGTACCATCATCTGAGACAATTATGTCAAAATGGGTAACTTTCCAGAAGATGATAAGTGTGGTTTGAGAAGCCGACTCCTCCCGAAATGGAAGAAAATCAAAGGACGTGATGATGAATCCAAGTCCATCTAGGATATAGATTAATCCCATAACTTTCAAAGATCTCTATAATTAGGCTGACAAGGAGACCTCGATATGGAAGATCACCCTCCTAGATCTATATAAAGAGTACCCGATGAATAGCTCCAGGCCCTCGCCAACATACACAATATCTAGAGATAGTGTAATGTTGCTTATCTTAGTTTTAACTTTAGTTCCTCTACTTCGGTCCAACTCCATTATAGAACATCCAGAGTTTAGGATAGCTTATATTGTTGTTTTCCAACGGCATTATTGCAATATACTTACTAGTGTGAAATTGCGGTAATGACTGTTTTAGTCGAAGTGAGAATATGCCAAGATGTCCTAAAGGGGGGTGAATAGGACATTTTAAAATTTTTATGATGATTTAGAACCTATCAACCCTATCCTGCAGTAATATGCAAATAGCAGGATTTCTTTAATGTAACTCTATTGGCTTCTAAGCCAAGTAGAGGATCCAATCATAAGACTATGCAAAACATAAACAAGTTGTATAACATAGTTCATGATGGATGTGACTATGTGAGATGTGATTCTAATTAGTTTTAGCAAATCATGTACACATGTATTATGAGAACATTTAGAGAAATCACACAAGCAGTAAGAGTGAATAGCAATCCTAAACACAATCATTTTTATAGTGGTTCGACTACGTGTCTACTCCACTTCTGGCAGACGCACTCAACCCTTGAGTGTACGGGATCTCACTAACGGAGGTTTCAAATCAGGTTCACCTCAAACCAGTATAACCTACACAAGGCTGACTCTAGGTCCTACACAAGGTACCTAACATGTCTCTACGAGACACAAGTTTATGCCCCACACAGGAGCAAGGGTCAATACACAGCACCTAAATTTTAAGCCACCCAAGTCAAGGATCCACACAAGGAACCTAGAGTTTATGTTCCCATGGGCAAGGGTCAACACACATCACCCAGGTTTTACTAAGCCAAAATCATAAATTTATGACGGACCAAATCCGTCGTAAAACCAAATAAACGATGGATTTCATCCATTGTTATTTACTGGGTTGTTTTTTCTTTTCGATGGATAAAATCCCTCATTTAATCTTTGATGGATATGGTCTATCGTATAGTACCGACAGATAAGATCCGTCGTAAAAAATAAAAATCCGTCGCAAGAATTTAAAATGTCATCATCATTAAAATTATTAGCGACGGACCCAAATCCGTTGTGGATTTTCTACTTGTTCAGAAATTAGCGACGGATTTGGTCCGTTACTAAAATGTCTGTAAATTAAAAAAAATGTACCGTTAGTTTTATTATTTATTTTTTTTTGAATCTTGCACCTGATAGTCATTCAAAAAATAATTTTTACGATTGTTTAATGAGAATTCTATTCATAAAATAAATCCTATTCACATGATCGTTTAAGAAGATTCCTATTCATCAAACCAAAAGGTTCAATCATATTGAAAATAAAAATTCACTACCAAAGCATTGTATGATCTCATATGAAAAATACATGCACATAAATGGAATCCACTAAATATGATACCTCGAATAACAACATATATCCATTGACTTGCAAAAGCCTGCAACTCCCTAATGAAATCTAAATATATACTTGCATACTTCTACGAGCCGGGAGCTTTTGATGGGACACTTCTTTCTTCCAGCTTGACTCCACAGCTTTGTCTACCGTGGGAACATATTCATCAAACTCTGAGAACCCTGTCGTTCCAAATAAGAGAAGCATGTCAAAAACTACTGCTAGACACATTGTCACAGTATTTATAGAAGATGGAACATTAATTAATTAAATGCAAATAGAAGAAAAGCCTCATTGAGAGTACATGAATCTTTGAAGTGGTTTTTGTATCGGTAAAAGACTTCACTATCCTCCATAGCAACCTGAAACTAGGGCTAGCATTGATGATAAACATTCGGCACAATGTCTATACAAGAGCAAGTCCAATGTTATAGGCAAGCACTATCTAGATGCACATTTCCATTAACAACTCAAATTCCTATTTAATTTTTGGTCTGAACCAAATAATGATTACACCCCATCTCGCCCATTTCAAGCCCACACAGATCCATTTGTCCCAGTTTCGGTCCCCAATCAGTCAGGTGACTCATTTCAGGTCAAACCAAAAATGATAAGACTGGAAGGCACTAAGTTGTATCGGACATCATTTAAAACCATGTTAACAGGTGGATGATGTAATGGAGTGTAGGGCTATTAAAACTCTATACATAAGAAAAATGAAAAGGGTGCAGAAAATAAGAGGTAGAGCAGAATTGCGACATCAAACTTCCATTTAAGCTTTTTAACAAGCTCAGCTCACCCATTATAGATGCAACCTACTAGGTCTAAGAGCCCTAAAGAACCATGAATCTTATAAGAAACAAATGCAAGCAAAAGGATACAGATGCACCAGATTGTGTGATTAAATACCAAAAGAGAAGTTGGAGAAAGTGATGCCAAGCCAAACCTGATATCTTTAGCCATATCATTAAGTGCTTCCTAGGGCCCACCGTAATGTTTATTTGCAATCTAACCTGTTGATAAGGTCACAAAAACCTGGATGTAGGAAAAAAATAAAAATAAAAACCAAATATCAGCTTGTTAAAAAATGCTTATGGTTCAATCATGATCAATCACCACCATTTACTATGGTATGGTCCACTTGAGAATTCAATTTGCTTCATTTTTAGTTTCATGTCCTAAAATGATCTACAGAATGAATGGACTGCATGGATATAAAATACATATATTAAGGTTGGCCCCATGGTAAGGGCCACACCTAATCTGCTCCCCGTTTTACCTTCCCTCTGTGACGTGTTTATTAGGAGATGGGGAGTACATGAGTTCCTCTTGTACAACCAAGCATGTAATAAATGGAACTGTGATTCATGTGGCCCATCAGATGGACAATCGATAACCCAAAATCAAGGTGAGTCATAGCATCCGCTATTTATCTGAAAAAATGAGTGGTTCTTATAGCAACGGACTGCATTTAATCATTAAAATTTGATGGCTAGATTTATCCAATCACTGATTTTTGGCCAATAGAAAATCACTTGATTAGCCCACAAGATCTACGAGTCCCAATCACTACATGTTTTCCATGTGAACCTTGCCTTAAATGGGCACCCATATCTATTAGAATGTTGGGTGCAAGTTGCATTCTAATGCATCATTAACTTATCTATGATTTGAAATTTAAAAGAAATATCACTATTTAACTTAAAATTATCTAGGGTAAAGGCAATGAGCCCTCCCACCCTCTCAATCCCTTGAAAGGATTCACACAGGTTACAAGGAAGCCAACACTTACAAAACATGAAAAAATCAATAAAAACAATTTCATGATGGAGTTCCACATTAACTAAAGATAATTTGATTTCACTACTAACAACAGGGATAGATGTTTCATATGATAAATAGACCATCGAAGCCACTAACCAATAGTTTTCACGGTGTATCCCTTCTCATAGATTACATTTGTTATCTATCATGAACTTTATGAGGAAGCAACTGGTTCCCACCATGGAATTTTCAATGGGATAAGCTTCATAATGCTTGGACAGAGATCTATCCCAACTTTCCATACAGTTTACAAAAATTTACAGGGAAAAAGAGGGATACATTAGCTTCTGGATTTAGGATGTTTAAATCTTCCTTTCATGTTAGTATCACATTAGCTTAAGCTTCACCATATTTGGTCCTAAATACAGATTTGACTGGCTGCATTTTTCTGAATAGAACATCAACAACAAGGCCAAAGGTAGAACTCATAAATTATCATACCATCTCTGAACTAAAACTTAGGAGGTAGATAAAAAAGACCCACATGAATCTACAGTGCCATACTTTGAAATAAATATCCAAGAAATTACTAGTGGACAAAACTAAAAGATCATCTCGAAGAGTCCTGTGAATCAATGTCGTCTGCCTTAATAGAGAAACCATCTCTAGCATTAAGCCACCATACTCACTAAGTGACCTGGCCAAATAAGCAAGCCACCACACACACAGAGAACCAGTCTCCTGCGAGCAAGACCATAAATGGCTTGTCATGCAAGTAAAGGGTTGGCCGGATGGGGTGGACCCCACCGTGATTTGTTTCCCAAATCTGCTCCGACCACTAGATGGGTGACCCATTTTTTGCTTATAGCTAAAAAACTATCCCCATCAGTGCTTTAGGTGGACCACAATTGGAAACAGTGCACTAGGAAACACCTACCCTCCAAACTATTTCCCTCGGTGTGACCCACTTGATTTATGAATGGGCCTGATTTTTTAGCCGTAAGCCTAAATTTGGTATGGCATCTAATGGTTGGAGTGGATTTCACATAACCATTATGGTAAGCCCCTGTAAATAAATAAATAATCAATGGTGGACATCTCTCCCAATTATTTCCTTCAGTGTGGCCCACCTGAACAGTAGGTTGGCCTGATGGCCCTAGGACTAACATGGGCACAAGGCTGAAAATAAAGCAGGTCCAAATCTTAAGTGAACTATATGGTAGGAAGCATGGGTGATTGACTGTCATAAACATTTTATGATCCACAAAAGTTTTGGACTCAGCTGATATTTGTTTTTCCCTTTATCTAATTGTGTGGCCTTATCAGCTGGTTGGATGTCAAATAAACACTATGAAGGACATTAGGAAAATTTTAACAGTGGGGCATTCAATCACCGTTTTTCCTTTCAGTAGTCCACTAGATATTTAGATCTTCTTTACTTTTCATCTCATGCCCTAATATGATATTAAAAAATGAATGTACAGGTGGATGCACACCCCCATGGTAAGGGCCCCACTGTCTTGGTTGAGGCTCAGGCATCGCCAAATCCTTAACTCCCACCAGAAGTAGGAAGTGGACTAAACGGTTACCGGTAATATGTTAATGGGTGTTGGACTAACCATAAGCCTGTCTCTATCTTGATGTATTTGTAGTATATACACATCATCCATTAGTTTTCGAAGCTCTTTTTAGAGTGTAATAAAAAAAATTAAGCACATCCAAATCTCAAGTAAATCACACCACAGCAAAATAGAGTTCATCCCATCATTAAAATATTTTGAGACCCTACTGAAATTTTTATTTGCCATCTACATGATTTTAAGAACATGAGAAAAACCTGCATCAATAGTAAATATCTTGAAAATACCTTACAACATGTATGTAGCTTGGAGCTGAGCAAGTTACGAACATAGACATTGAATAGTCTGAAAAGGAAAAGAAAAGATATCAAAACCATCATTCTGAATAAAACCATGGTGAAGGTAAAGGAAAAATTCTATTAGCAATATTATAAAGATGGAAATGGGCATGGAGCTGGTTATCACAATTTACAACCTCTGTAGATGTTTGTGTATGAAGCAACAAAATGAAGGGTCCATTTGTATATCTGTTCTGAATTGGTCACTAAGCTGAGCTGGTTATCACAATTATTGGAATCACTTCCATCAATTGATGACCATAGCTGTCAATATCATTTGGTGGGCCATTTTGGTTTGCCAGTGAAAGATGTTTTTGAAATATTCCACAGAAAATGACATAATTTGTACAAGTCACTTCCTAATTCCAAAAATAAATCTGAATTTCAAAACAAAACAAGATCTCCCAGATAATGAAGATTAATCAAATACAAAGGAACATGGTAATGTGAACACCTAATTGGAGATAGATTACAGGAGGCATTTCCATTTCCAACAGATAACTATATCCATCCTTTCTACCTTTAGTCATATAATATTACAAAAGGTGTACTGTTGTGAAAAACCAAAAGTGAGAAGGATGGATGTATTCATTAGTCAAAACAGGTGTAGATAACAGGTCCCAAGATTAATCGTGACAGAACCATAGGGCATGGTAGAGACTAGAGAGTGAAACATTGACTTCAAATGAACTTCAAGGATCAGAATAGATGATTTCCTTCTTTTAATATATAATATTTAAAAAAAAAAAAAAAAAAAAACTAAACAAATCTTACAAGCCAAACCTGAATATCTCTCTTCTTATTCAAATTCCCAACATAAAACCAAGCCAATAATTAGTGAAAAAGGTATTTCAGGTTACCTGAACAGCGGTTTCATTCTTACAATCATCATTGTCAATTACAACCCTGAAAAAATAGAAAAGAAATTAGATAAATTAAAAGAAAAAATCCAATACCAAAACAAAAGAAAATAGGGAAAACCACAAAACCCAAGATGGTTTTGGGGGTAAAAGACCAGGCAAGCTTAAAAGATAAAATTCCCAAAAATTACAAAAAGAAGCACTGAAAAAATCATAAAAAAGATGAAAGAAAAACAGAAACAAAGAAGAAACAAAAGACCCTTTGTAAGTAATCTATACAACACTTCTATTCCTTGATTAAAAACAAAAATAACCAAATTTAGGCCTCCTTCAAAAGCTAAAACATCTATAATTAACAACATCATGCAGCAAAAAAATACCCAAAATAGAAAAAGAAAAGGGGTCTGAGGAATTCTTAGAGCTGTTTTCTACAGAAGATGCCAAATGCCCAAGCTCTTCAATTTCTAAATTGACTGAGATATCAGACATAAGCTTGCAGAAATAAGAGAAGGGATTGGTGGGATATGGCTTTGTCCATCATCAACCTAAGCTTACTGATTTCTCCATGGATAGTTGTTTAACATATTCCGAAAACTCGGAAAGAATGAACTATGATTCTGTCAATGGATATAAATCCAACAAGCATAACAGAACTGTTACATTTCCATCAGCAGAATTGGATGACTACATGTTCATTTCTCACCAACAGCTCCATATCTCTTTCTACCGCATCACTCATAGCACATATGGACAACAAGGTTAAAACATCATTTTTATACAACTCCTATTTTCTTGAACCTGTCAAGCAAATGTGGTGACAGTAAAAGTTACAATATGTGCAATATGGGTAAGACAGCTATGTGCATTTCCTACCACTTAAAAAATAGTAGCCTACATGCACCCATATCCACATGTAGCAGATCATGGGCCCCATTGTGAATGGAGTTTTTTCCAAAAATCACAATAACTAGATGATCTTAACCACTCATTTTGTGGCATTGCATGGACAGTTAAAAGAAAATGGCTGGTACTAAAACACAATGGCCCACATGTCTATTCAGCGTGCTTTCCAGTATGTGTTCCATCCACAATAATGTAAAAAATATCTATACTACAAATTCTAGGACCCTACTAAAAGCTTTTCAAACTAATCCTACAACACTGAATTTCTTCATAAAGTAAAAAATATCTATACTACAACCATAATACGAGCATATTTAGTAAAAGAAAGAAACAGAAAATCTTTAGCAATTAACTCTCAACTTTAACTGTTTCCAATTGGGGTTCAGCCCATTTATAGGCTTGTGCTGATTTTTCTAATGCCTGAAACAATATTATGAATTAAACTGATATTCCTATATTGGTACTAGCAGTTCAGAAAACCAACCAGAGAAATTATAACAACTTACCCCATATTTTGATATTGGAATTCATCGTTGAGCATGTAGTATATGTGCTTCCTCCATGTTGTGGCCGACCTCACAAGCTTCCCCCACCTTTTAAATTATTCGCCCTTCATTTCCAAGAATAGTTTAATTTATCAACTCAGCCCATTAAAAAATATTCCCACCCTCAAATATTTTCATCGAGAATTAAATTGTAGGAGAAATGGAAAGAAAGTTTGCCTGCTAAAACTTCAAGTGATTGTGCAAAAAAAGAAAAAGAGGAAAAAAAACACACACACACACCTTGTAGAGATGTCCGTTCCCTGTAAGAGAAATCAGGCCTTCAACCCTTTCGCTAGGAAGCACCAACAAGCATGGATGTATTTTATCCATATGTTCATCTATATGCACACTGTACACATAACAATCTAGTTGCATATGCATACAAGTGACTAACATGTTAAATTTGGTCTGGTGATTATAATTCATGGTCCACCAGGTAGGTTTGCACTTAATACATAGCTTTTCCTAAATGACGAATTTAAGAAATATCCAATCGATCAAGCTATTCTCTCATTTAACCCAAAATAAATAAATTCAACAAATTAAAAATAAATAATAAATAATAAATAAATAAACAATCCAGATTCAATGAAAAGAATCTAAAAAGCAACATTCCATTCATTAATGCAAGAACAAATAAAAATCATAATAAAATTAAAACATAAAAAACCTTTTCAGATTCAATTAAGTGAATGTAAAACATCACAACTATTGCATTCAAAAAAAAAAAAAGGGATGCGACTTTTGCAATCCTTCAAAATAGCATTGTAACACTCCAAATTTTTTGCCAACCTGGAGTTAGACGTCCTTAGGCAATGGGTCAACCTTATCACTTTCAGAACTCAATCTCAAAGCCAAATAAATCACTCTTCAACCCATTTCCTTCAAAACTCACCTTTCACCACCTCATTCTTCAAATTTCTCCAAGTACTTTCATTTTAGACACGACTCCTCAATTTTAAATAGTAAAGAACACCAATCCTAGGTTATTAATGATGAAGAACAATACCGAAACTAAAAATTACCGTGAATAGTAAATAAATGGGTATAATGGGTTTTAACCATTAACCTTTTGGAAACTAACAAAATAGATGGGTTAGTTGGATGGATTAGCCTCTCCTACCCCAAAATCATATGCCACATGATGCATAAACTCATTCTCGTTTATAAACTGGCCCCGAAATGTCCCAAATGGAGTCTTGGGCCTATCTAAGCCCAAATACAATGAACCAGGGTGGGTCCCACATATATTTGGGGTCCCTAGGGTAGGGGGAACCCAACTCATATGGACGGAATCATCGGTTCACAGTTTGACCGGCGAGGGCTCGCCGTACGGTGGGCCCCACTCTGGCCGGCCTTTGAGCCGGAGGTGTTTGGGGGTTAGGGTAGCCCCCTGGTATATGGGTCGTCCCTTATAACCTCCCTGATCAGGTACTTCCTTCACAAAGTGACCCTCCAAGCTCTCCTTTCTCACCAAAAGGCCTGAATTTTGGCAAAAACCACCCCTCCAAACTCTTTCTTCTTCCGTTTCCAAGCACCCCCACTCCACCCTTCAAATCTCATCTCAAACAAAAATCAATAAAGGCTACTTCCTTTAGAAATCTAACGAGAATCAACTAGCGCTGCGTTAGACGACTTGTAAAATTCTCACCAATCACTTCGAATATGATCTGCTAGAGTAAAAACATATAAGATAGGTGACACTACAATACTGTAAAACTTAGGATCAAACTCTATTCCCGATTGCTCTTGGGAGCACCTTGAAACTTTGTATCGGCTCTGGACCGCATGTCGAAAGTCCGATTACCCGAACTTAGACAATCCTGACTGCCTAGTTGGACTTGACAATCACCTTAAAAATCAAGTCCAGATGATGTCCCATGACGATTTACTTGAGTTCATAGTGAAGAGTGTGAGAAATGTTAGAAATTAATATAATTTATGAAATCTGGCACGTGTCGCTTGCGCGACATTTTCTAAGCGTTCTGACTGTCAGAATTCGATCAAATTTTATCCTTGAATCAGGATAGGTGGCCCTACATGTCAACGCACTTCTGGCCCTGATCGAGTACCGGTAGCCGTTGAACTAAAACTGGTCCGCCACGTGCGATCTGGGAACAGTACCGGACTAAAAACTTGATATGACCAGGATCCAGTATCCATGATCTTAAGTCCGACCGCATTCGGCCAGGGGACCTCCAGAAATGCTCCGTTGAGACGGAATGTCCGTATTTGGACATAAAATAAGTATACTTTGGCCCCAAGTCTATTTTCATTGCTTTTAGACTTATAAAAAGGGCTTAAACCCTTACTCTTTCATTTCATATGAATTTGGAGAGAGAAGAGAGAAAAGAGAGGGAGAAAGAGAGAAAGGAAGGGAGATTTGGAGCTCTCTCTTGGAATTCTTCCCTGCTGCTCCATGTTCCATAGCCGCCGCTTCTGCACCGCCATTCTGGTGTTTTCAGCTCCATTCTTAGGTAAGAAATCCTAACCTTAACCTGATTTGAAGCTTAAAATAGTTGTAGTTTTGGTATAGCTAACCCGTTTCATGCCATAGGTAGCGTACCCACCGTTGACGAAGACTTATCGTCTGAATCAACTCTGTTTCACAATTTCTGGTTTAAGGTGAGGATTTTAGATGCTTTGATTGACTAATTTCAAAGATTTCAATGTCGTTTAATAGTAGATTATCGACGGCAACGCCGTTTGACATGTAGAACATGCTGTCCGTTTTTCGTTTCGTAAACATATGGAAAATATGAGATTTAGGGCATTTTAGTCATTTATAGGAAATACTATTTACATCCACATTTTGTTGAAATGTTTGCCATGGTTATTTATCATGTTAGGATATTAGGAATGCGTGCATGATCTGTTTGGCGAAGAGGTTCGCCCAAATGCGTACTTTGAGTCGACATACGCTATGTAGACTAAAGTGTGTAGGCTAAGTGTTTGTATAAATGTTTGTATTAGTACGTATTGAGTAGATGGTATTGTGAATGAGTTTTGAGATTGAATTCTCAAGTAATATGTTGATGTAAATGATTTCCATCATGTTGGCTAAATGTATTGATTTCATTATATATATGAAATGCATGTGTTGGATGATTTGCTTAAGTTGTATGTTATAACATGTGCCAACATGCTTACATTATTGTATTTCATTTTTGTTACTCTCATATGATTACTGATGTTGATATTCAAGTGTTTAGGGTTATACATTAGTCTAGGCAGTCGGTAATGGATTGAGTTCGTGGTTAACTTTTATTTGCCATGAAGGACGTGTCGATGAACGCGAGTCGTGTTTTGAGTTGGCGGCAGTGGTTAGGCCACACAAAGTGTTTCATGCACTTCATGTCGTTCGACTTAAAATGCACTCGTACTAGTCGATCCCGTCAAGTAACCCGACTGGCCATTGTATGTTTACCCTGTATGAGTCATAACTGCTTGAACCTAGGGTACTGAACTTACCATTGGAAACCCTGTTAACCATGGTACCTTGATCCATAAAGACTCATGAGTCGGGCATGGTGGTATGGGACACCGTGGTCGAGCTGTCGGCCTACGTTGGGGCCACAAACCTCCCCGTAGTGACCAGTGAGCACCTATGACTCACGAGCAGATTATGGTGATATGGGACACTATATTCTTGATGTCGGCCAACACTAATCAGGTGACGAGCCCTTTTGAAGTGACCACGAGCGTATTCTGAGTCTATGGGAGGCGACGACCCTTCCGTAGCGACGAGAGTACATTAGGCCTGTATTGATAAGGTGATGGGGGAGCGGTGTAACGAGTGCGAGCAATAGCCCTGACAGCCCTTGCAGCGACCTACAAATATAACATCGTATGAGATTACTAGGAGTGACGACCCTAGACAGGATCTGTGTTGGGATTGATATAAGGAAGGTACCTTAGTTTCTCAATCCTGCTGTATGAAAAGGATTAATAATAACTCGGTAATCATATCCACATAGCATTGCATGTGCCTGAAAGATGTGGAGCACTGTGGAAAGAAAGCATGTCGCGAGCGTAAGATGGTGCCGTATGAGGGAGAATGTCGGTGAGGGCATCCATCATGTCATCTCATGCTTGCATTAACAACAGTATCTAGGAATGTTTGATTGTCTGCTTTACTATTATCGCGTGATTGATTTGATAATATGCTAATCTTTGATCTATTATTCCACTGAGTTGATCACTCACTCCCACATTATAGGACGGTGTTTGCAACACCACCAGACCCTATTTTAGATGCAGGTGATGAGGTGATTCAGGACGCAGAGCCAGATTACTATGAGGATCAAGATGAGTTCTCGTATATGCAGTTCTCCGACGATTTTTCGTAGGTGGCCTGGATCGGCGGGACCGACTAGTTGGACTATTTTACGACATTTTCTTTTGTTTATGACATGTATATGAGACTCAGAGATGTATTCATAACTTGGAGACAGTTTGAGATTATTTTATTTTCATACAGTGATATATATATTCTTCAGTCTTCCGCTTGCGTTTTATCACTGGATCTGGAGTATGAATTGTAGTTTTGGTATAATCTTACTCATGTGAATGCTTTAACTCAGACAACATTGAATCATAATCATATTTATTGCATAAGTGATGGTCTAGAACTTGGGAGTCGGGTTTCTACACGACCCCTTATTTTCAGGGTGTTACAAGCATGTTGTACATATGCTATCCATTATTTCTTAAATGGTGCATTTAGCATTCATGTATGTCAATCAAGACCATCCAGATGTTTGGAGGGTCGCACATACCTTGCACATGATTGGAGGGCAGGGTTGCATTCGCAAAATTATCACATATAGCAACTGTATATGAACTTTCACATTCTACATTTTATCTCACCAGAGTTGCATTTGCAAAATATTCAATACATGCAAAAGGTGAGTCACATACCATGAAACCTGTTATAGAAATTGGGCCAATCTACTCATTGGGTAGGCTATAAGTCAAAATTAATGGCCAGCTAATGGACATCTAGCTAATCACATGACTAAATGTAATTGCCCCGCCGACATGGTAAGTGTATTGACCTAAAGTTCAAACCAAGTAATCATCATTTTGTGAATGTAGTTGTCCCGCCGACATGGTAAGTGACTTCCCAAAGATTGAAAAGGTCGAAAGCTACAACAAAACCAAAAGTAGATATACCTTGCTGGCCGCCTTGTTGCCAAGACCAAATTTATTAGCATGCTTTCCATCTGGAATCGTGTAATCTCTAAACTAGTCCCGAATTGCAATGAGAGTTCCCTACATCAAAGAAAACTGATAGATGAAACCAAGGGCCAGAGGATAATTCCAAGTTGTGAATGAAAATGACCATTGAATGTATCTCATCTACTCTGAACAAAGTTTTTCATGGTTCAAATCACATCATAAGAAATAAGTAGCGGTCTCCAGACATGTATCAGCAAACTCAAAAATGAGATATGTCAGCATGTATTAGATTATACATTCCATGTGAGTACTGATTTAGTGCATCACTAGAGATGACAAATGACAATATAAAGCTGAATCCTCATTTCATCATATGATGGTGGCATCAGTATAATTTCTACATAGCAGGAAAGCTAAAAAAATCATATGAGAAGAAAATGAAGTCAACATTCATTAAAATAAAATATCTATCCATATAATCAAAGTGAAGGAGTCTTATGCATTAGCGCATAATGATCAAACATTTGCAAATACGATATATGGATTATGCCACTTCAATCTCCGTCCTCAAAAATTAAAAAGCACTAATGATGTAAGACCATTTAACCATCCAACAGGAGACCTAGAGTGGTCTCACTACTATCAGATTTCTTATTGCAGGACAATCTGACCTTCCAAGAGAGCATGGCTTGTAAAAAGATACCATGTCCTAGGCAGCTTGTGCTAACACAACTTTGCTTACATCCAAACGGCCCCTCAAGAGCAAGATATTCCAATCATCTAGGGGTGAGATTCCTCTAGATGCCTTTGTTTGTGGTAAAAATCTTAAATCATCCATCCCTTTCATACATTTCCATTTCTTTTCCTGTGCTCCATACTAAATTACATCCTGCTTATGGTTTTGCTGCTGTAAGTGTTGGCAACTTGAATATGTACACACACGTGCATTGGGAAAAGGCTTATTAGATGATGATGATGCACGTATCTTAATTGTTCTAAACCTGAGATAGATCTGGTCTGCAAATTCCAGATTTGTTTCCACATAAACAATAATGACTTTCAAAACAATGTGCCTCTTAACCTAATCAACACCATGCTCAACTAATGAAATAATATGAAGCAAACTGACATGTTCCACCAGCTGCGTAAGCACATCTGGAAGAGCTGTAGAGCCTGGCTGTTAGATGTACCCAGTATGAGAATGGGATAAAATAAGACGAGGACATCTACATTTTGCAAAAGCAGAGCCCATGTATTCCACAAAATTGACATGATAAGATGGGCTAAACACCCCAATCCTCAAAATCTGCTCCATAAGAATGCGATGATAAAGTGTTGGGTCCAATCTCAATCATTTCTCATCTGCTGGTAGACAAGTTCCCGTCCACATTTGATAGACATCCCATGTGGGCTATGCTCTCATATATCTAGAAATGATTACAAATCCAATATTGTCTCCAAAATCCAGAAAGGACACAACATTATAACTAATCCAACATTTGTAAAATACCTACTATCAGAGGAGAAAATAATGATAATATTTCATATCAGAAAATGTTTCTCAACATCAGCAACATCGTGCACAAGCGAAGCTCTCAGATCATCCAACGATATTGTAACTATTTTCCAATCAAGCTCCCCCTCATCAAGCATAGCCAAAGCTGCTAGGGGCTTGACCTTGAGACATTCAAATGAATAAAGAACTCGAGATAACTAAAAAAATCGGAAGAAAGAAAATGTAAAAAATCATGGAAAAAACAAATGGCGGATATGAAACCCTAAAAATCGCTGCTCGGGCAAATTTACACCAAAATGCAGAGATTTTCTTCTATTATGATATATCATAGAACGAAAAAGAGGAGGAAATTGAAACGAGGTACCTGAAAATCTCCCGATCGCAAATTCCTTGCAGTGTAAATGAATGTCAAAAGAGGAACTCCAGCAACTTTTGTTTGAATGATGACACTGCTTCCTCTGCTTGGAAGATGGATTCAGAAATCCTCTTCTAAAATGAGATGCAACTTTCATATCCGTCAATTGTGAGTTTTCCATCATTTATAAAATAAACTATTTTAAAAGCCATACATATAATGGAACATTTACAGATGAATAAGATAGTCTTATATAGGAAATAAGTATAAATATTAGCCATTTACAACTAGACCCATTATTTAGATGGTCTGGATAACACCGTCTCATTGCCACTATTATTATGAATGAGTCACCACTATTTTACATCAAATACAAAACTCGCACATTATCACTGTACAATAAAAAAATATATCCAGTTGAGCTTTAGATCAAGTAGCGTTGAGCTTTGGATCTAGTAGGCGTATATGTTTTATCCCCGCCGTCCATCCATTTCTTAACGTCATTTTAGGGTTGATCCCTAAAAATGAGCTTGATATAAATCTCAAGTAGACCACACCACATGAAAATAATAGTGATTGGATATCCATCATTAAAATCCTCCTAAGGCCCACTGTACTGTTTATTTGACATCCAATCTATTTATTAGGTCATACAGGCTTAGATGAAGGGGAAAAACAAAAATCATCTCGATCCAAAACTTTTATGGCCCCCACAATGTTTTTAATGGTTGATGCTCATTCAACACTGTTTCCTGCAATGTGGTCCATTTCAGATTGGGATATACCTCATTTTTGGTCATGTTGTAAGATGATTTTTAAAAATAGATGGATGACATGGATTAAACACATACATCATGGTGGGGCCCACAGAGCACCAACCACCAGCCATTGGCTGGTGTCAAGGGGAGTAGCCAATCTATTCCCTTATTTGTGGTGTGGTCCATTTAATCTTTGGATATGATTCATTTTTTGGATAATTCTCTAAAATGATCTCGAAAAATGGATGAACGATGTGGGTTGATCCCAAATTTTCGGTAAATCCAAAACTTTAGTGAACCATGCCACACAAAACAATGTGAAATAATGATTTCCACCGTTAATACCTTCCTTGGGCCCACAGTAATGTTTATTTGTCATCCAACCTGTTCATAATATTAAAAAGATATGAATGAAGAGAAAACACAAACATCAGCTTGATCCAAAACTTTAATGGTCTCCAAGAATTTTTCAATGGTAGGGGTTCAATCACACTATTTCCTATGGTGTGGTCCACTTGAGCTTTGGATATACTTCCTTTTTGTTCTTGAGACCTCAAATTATCTATTAACATGGATAAATAGAGTGGATAAAATAAATAAATAATGGTGGACCCCACAGAGTTTTCTCAGTATACTAAGGGTAATTAGTAATTCACCTTAATGGAGTGGAGAGGGGTTTCCTTAAAACATTCATAATCATATATTGGGCTTGCATAAATGTGATTCACATATCCAACCCACTCATTATGTGTGTCCCACTTGGATGAGGGGTCAGACCAAGTTTCAGCCGCATTCAAAACTCATGTGGGCCCCACTAAGTGCTTTTATATTTTTTAGGGTGTCTTCACATGGTTTTAGATGGAATGGGCCACCTGAGTTTCGCATACGGATGATTTTTGAGATATCTCATAACCTAAAGGGGACACATCGAATGCACGGTGTTGATGTTCGACACACATCATGATGGGGCCCACAAAACTTACTAACATTAATACTAAAGTTCTCGTGAGGTCAATAAGTTGGGATACAATTTTGATCAAAATATTTAACTTATTTTATATGTTTGGTCCACTCACTTTATTTTACTAGTCAATATCCTCAATTTGACTGGTTACTCACCCCGATGAGGCTGCAAGTTTCTTTTTCACAAATAAATTTCAATTTCCATTTAAAAAGAACATTTTTTTTCAAAATGTATATTTTTTAGACTTAATTTTTCTTTCAAAAACTTTAACAAAATATCATTTTTATTATAAAATATTAAAAAAAAAAATAAAATACAAATTCTAAATTTTTATTTTCAAAATCTTAAAAATTTTCTAAAATTTTATTTTACTTTTCTTAAAAATTCCAAAATGGCGATTTTTTTCTCCAAAAGCATCATTTTGTTTTCAACTTTTCAATTTTCTTTTTTAAAATGATATATATTTTTTTCAAAATCTCAATGTTTTTATAAATAACTTTTTCTTTTAATTTCAAATTTTTAACATTTTTAATTATTTTTAAAATCACGAATTTTTTCAGCTTTTTTATTTTTCATTTCAAAATGTTTGTTTTTTTGTTAAAGTATCGATTCTTTAATATGTCTAATTTTAATAATTTCAATTTTTTCTAACATCTCCATTTTTTTTAAAGCATTTTTTTTTTCGAAACTTGTCAATTTCAAATTTCTCAATTTTATTTTATTTTTCAAAATATAAACTCTCATTTTCTATTTGAAAATATTTTAATTTTTCAACATCGTCAAATTTTTTAAAATCTTTTTAATTTTCTTTAGCAGGATATTATTTTTTTCTCAAAATTAAATTTTATTTTTTTTCAAAATTATCAACTTTATTCAATATTATTATTTTTCCCACAAAATAGATTTTTATTTTTTCAAAATCTCATTTTTTCTTAAACATTGTTAATTTTTCTAACATCTAAATGGTTTTTTTCATGTCATATTACAAATCATTTAAATATTAGTTTTAAAAATTTTTAAATTAATAATTTCCACTCATTGATATAAAAGTAATTTTTATTCATTTATTTATTCTTTGCATTCAATCAATTGTTAAAAAATAATATTAAATACAAATATGTACAATTAAACCACAATTTGTATTAAAAAAACAATTCTTAGACTAGAAAAAAAAAAACATGATTTTCCACCGTATTCTTAAAAAAAGAAAAAAAAAAAAGTTTATGCAATAGTCCTTTTATGACGGACCATGATACATCCCAAAAAACAACTGAAAAGTGTTACTATTTGGTATTTTGGGTGGGAATTTACAGCTGTACATTTTCCATTACAAAATTAAAATTTGCAACGGATTTAGTCCGTCGCTAATTTACGACGGACCAAAATCCATCGTAAATCAGAATTTATCGACGGATTTTGGTCCGTTGTAAAATTTCATGACGTTTGGACCGGATTTTCGAGAAAGACGGACGTAGCAACGGACCTTTTTCTATTAGCGACGGATGAAATCCGTCGTTAAACCAAATACTTTTTCGTCCGTCGCAAATTCACAGTTTTGGCATAGTATTTTAGACCACAGGTCAAGAACCTACACAAATAACTTAAGTTTATGCTCTCCACAAAGTAAGGGTCAATACACAGTACCCCCACGTACTCTCCCGTCAGAGGTCTCCTATGAGGACTTGAAAGGGGTGAGAAGCACCTTTGACCCAATCCTACAAAAGGAATGATCAAAAGGGTCTCTAGACTCTAATGACTTACAAATAAGTAGATGAGCCCCATTACACACGTTGATAAAGATCTCATCCATTGATGATGAAGAATCTTCAACTCCCTTAAACTGCAACATAGATGATACTTCAATGTAAGGCGACAAGTTGGGTCAAGGTTATGTTGGAATCCTACTCTATTAAATATTTTCCTATATTAGAAACAGAGTGATTCCAACCATCTATGCATTCAAGGTATCCCAGCTCAATGATTTTCCATTACGGTGGTAGCTAGAGGATCTTTGAATGTGGAAGTTCATCCCCCAATCCACTCTGTTGAATATCAATGATGAGGGTGAATTGGAGGATGAACTCCTATGAGAGTAAAAGGCTTAGGGTAGGTGATCTAAATTAAACACTCAAAAGCTCTATCTATTTTCTCTACAAACAACCAAAGGCAAGCTCTCATTAAATAGGTAGAAAGTTTCAACAAAAATAAAACAGTCATATTTTTGACAGAGTTTGATATCATCGAGTGTATACTCTCGATCACTTCAAATGGCTGCTCGATGACACGAACTCAATCTGTCAAACACTTTTTAACCTTTTTGCTAATAGGTCAAGGATATCGAACATGCTTCGATGTCATTAGATTTTGAACTCCGATTTCATCGACGCATGGTTCGATTCCTCGACATTTGAAAACATAAGAGTAGAGTTGCCTTAATAGGTATTGATATGATTGAGCATCCCTCGATATCATCTGATTTTGAATGTCGATGATATCGATACCAGTTTCGATTCATCGATATTTTCAAGGAATTTTCCTATAAGCTTGTTGGATAGTTTATGTCCTATTTCGATTACATCGACCTGGTCTTGATATGATCGATATTCGAATATCGATATCATCGAGTGATCCTCGATACTTAAAAGATTTTACCTGAAAGCTTGCTAGTCAAATTTGTGTCCCAATCCGATATTATCGAAGGTCCATCGATATCATCAAGATTTGAATTTCGAAGATATTGACTCTCTTCGAGACATCGATAATCTCATGATTTTCTTTAACTATTTTCTGAACACAAACTGACTAGATGTCGATCTTATCGAGCCTTCTCGATGGACTTAAGATTCAAAAGTCGATGATATCGAGCCTGTCATTGATTCATCGAAGATTCAGTCCATGATTAATTATGGTTGCTAAACTTCTGAAGTCCTCATTCGATATTATCGTGTGTTTCGAGGACATCGATGACAGGGTCCAATTTCATCGAACCAAGTATCGATAAATCGACAAAGGCTAAAAACTTAGAGATTTTCCTGATTTTGGAAAACAGTTTTCACACCTAAAACCCTATGTTATTCTAATAATTTTTAAGGGTTTTATATACCTGGTATTTTTAGGACATGGGATGTGAGGCTAAGTTTACCTTTGACGAGTTCAGGGCACACATCCAATTGAGGCAGTCGCTTGAAAGATCTTCCTATGGGGCTCATATGTTTGGTTGACTCAACACTCATGCTAATTGATAAACCAGGGCACTTTCATAGTGTAAGTATCCATGACCTACCATTATTGTATCCCTGATTAACTGAGTCCTTACTTGGAAGATTACATCCTTTTAACTATCCATCTCAATTGTTTGTCCATATAGGTGATCACAGGTATTTATCTTTGTTTTATTTCTCTACTTCTTTTATTTTATTAATGATTATACTAGACTCCATTATAAATAGATAAAATCAGCAATTTAGCATTTAGTTTTTAATCATTTTCATCCATTACTACATTATTGAGAAACCTATGGCCTATGATCATCAATGAAAGAAAAAAATCCATTCAAAAGGACTAATCCTCCCCTTCTAAATTGGTTGATCATTCCAATATTGGTGCCTGGATAGTCAAGTATACCTTCACAAGTTTGATCATATAGTTGATTTGTGACTTGGGGTCACAGGTGTTCAATTGAACTCAAGTCGAGTACAACTTTGGTATGCCGGCACTATCATAATCGCACATGTTTAATTAAATGTGGGTCATTCATTAACATAAGTGGCCTCTTATTTGATTGAATAACAATAATTTTATTGACCCACCAGACATGGTTGAGTACATACTCGCCCTTGGTAAACCCCCCTTCTAACAAGCATTTGTCCAAACAATGAAATGACACTACATCATGGCTTGAAGGAACTCATTGCTACCCAACCTAACTGAATCCACTCCCTTCCAACTTTCTAATCAAATGTGTGGACTATTGTTGTATTTTCTTTATGACTACTTATTTACAACCATCAATTAAGGAGTATTTTCAAGGAATTCATTGTCCAAAGTTTAGGAGAATTTTCAAGGATTCACTGTCCATGGTGTTGGAGTTTTAAATTCCTTAATATACATTGATACACCATCCTCTAACGACTCAAGTTTTAGAGAAAGTGGTTGTTTGACATGGTATTAGAGTGGGAGGTCAAGTGTTTGACTCTCAGAAGTAGCAAATATGGTAGTGGAATATATTCTCCCACGAGGGGCATTTATGGTGCAAGCTTCACCCTTACCCAGTATGTTCACATGTGAAGTTCTACCCCACACGTGGGGGAGTGTTGGCCTCAGAGTTAAATTGTTTTATTTAGTTAGTGGGGAATTGTTGGCCATAGAGTTAAAGGGCTTAATGAAATTGAGTTGATCCAAGGGGCTTAAGAATGATGTCTACCCAAGAGGGGTGTGCCATCACATGACCACCATTTTTTCACGGGTCTAACTACGCCTATTAGAAAGCTAAAATGGGATTGTTTCTAAGATCCATTGACCTTATGGTTTAGGCTATTGTCGAACAAGGATGGACTATGCCCATGGAACATGTCATTATTGATGGTAAAACCATTACCGCTCCTAAAGATGGGTCTAAATGGAGTGCTGATGAGAGAGTGCAGTATACCTATGATGCTAAAGCTTTCAATGTTATTTACTATATGGTTTTTCCCAATCAATTTAAATGTATTTGCACATGTGAAATCGGGAGGAAGTGTGGGACAGATTAGAAAGCTCTCGTGAGGAAACTAATATAGTAAAACGATTGAAGCTTTAGTTCTTAATGACCCATTTAGAAATTATTAAAATATAAGAGTGTGAAACTTTCATGGAGTTTTATTATAAGTTATATGATATTTGTAACTACATGTAGAGTTTAAGAGAAATGATTTCATAAGGGCATATATATAGGAAAATACTTATATCTCTACTGGATAAGTTCACAACCAAGATGACTTTGATAGAAGAGTGTAGGAATATAAATGAGATAAAATTAGAAGAAATCTTACATTCCCTACAAACATTTGAACTACACTTTAAGACCCCTTCTAAAGAAAAAAATTAGTCATTCTCAAAACATCTCATAGGAATTCACATAAACACAAAGGGATTAAATTTGAAAGTGATAGTGATGATGAGGAGGAATTGTCTAAAATTTTTAAGAAATCCCTCAAGTTTAATAGAGGGAAGAGCTGTGATAGGAAGGATGACAAGATGATTGACAAGCATAAAGGTAAAACTATCAAACCACCTAACACAAGTTCAATGTTAAAATTGTGAGGGTTATGGACATCTTGCCCCCGATTGTCCTAGCAAAACAAGATCCAAAGGCAAAGATATGGAGACAACATGGGATGATACAGAGGAGTCTGAATCTACCTCAGAAGACTCCTCTAGTGTTGAAGACCTTAGTCATTTATGTGTCTTATCGGCCTACAACACGACATCCCTCCCTAGAGATTTGGAAGACCATAACACCTCAAGAAGGTAACATTGGAAGGTTTATTTGGGTTGAATATTTAAATCAAAGGATTAAGCCTTATTTTTAAGCTCAATTGATATACCTGAGTATTTTACCCTAATTTATTACCCTAATTGAAGATCAGAGGATTTCAGCCTCATATCAGTGCTTTATAGTTAAATCAAATGATTCAGCCTCATCTTGAACTCAATTGATAAAACCTGAAGATTTAAGACTCGTTTATGAGCCTAATTGTAAATTTGAGGCTTTCAACCTATATAGTAAGCGTATAGGAAAATCCGAGGATTCTAGCCTCATTTTGTGCTTATTGGTAAATCTGGGAATTAAGCCTTATTTGTCTTGATAGTTTAAGCTTTAAAATTACTAAATTTTAAATATCACATGTTTTTAGCTTAAACTAAATTGGTCATTCTCATTGTAATTAGAATTTCTTTTAAATGATCATAATCAACATGCTCCTATATTTTTAATGATTATATACACTTGTTAACCCCTGTTAGTATAAGCCTCATAATTGGTAAATCTATGACTTATAGAGTTATTTCGTATATGCTTTTTTTGGTATATTAATTAGAACTAATTTTTTTTCAAATACTGACAAAAGGGGGAGAAAGATTAAGTCACACAAAAACAATGAATTTTGACTTGCAGGATTTGTTTATTGATACAGGGATTGATGAGATAGGGGGAGCAATGAAAGTGTTTATTAGATAAGACAATGAGATCAAGTCTAGATAATGAATATGCCAAATTAAGTGTTTATTGAACATGTCTCTACAACCCATAGTTTCATTATCTATGGGCTACACCTCTATGACAAAAGATAGATAAGACAATGAGATCAAGTCTAGATAATGAAACTATGGGTTGTAGAGTTCAGAATTTGGTATATTCATTATCTAGACTTGATCTCATTGTCTTTTCTAGATCGAGATTCAAGAGCTTGATCTCATTAGATTCAAGAGCGCTATCTCATCAAGTCTAGATAATGAATATACCAAATTAAGTATAGATAAGACAATAAGATCAAGTCTAGATAATGAAACTATGGGTTGCACCTATACGACAAAAGATGTAGCACTCTTACATGTTTCATCTCTTAAAAAAATCAAAACAAAACAAAAACTTTTTTCTAATAGTTCTCTTACACATTTCCTTGGGTTAGAGGATTATATAAACCCTCTTTAAATAATGGTATACTATTACAAGTGGATGGAGTGTGTGCAAAAAACAATTTGCAATTGCTAAATAGGGTAAATAAAAACAACCACCTTACCAGTATTTGCATGTCATGCAAGTTACTACATTTCGGTGTTCCAAATCATTAGAGTAGCATATACAAAAAGCCTTTTACTTGCAGCCTTTTGGACTGCAATATATGCATAAAGCTCTATCCAAGGTATCCTTGATCTGTCAAAGAATGACTATGGCATCTCAAGTATATAATGGTTAAAATACAATAAATTGTCAACGCTTATAGTGCAAAATGAGGAAAACACACCTTTAAAAGAGCATTGGACAATGACCTCAGATCACCATCCGAAGATCCCACAATATCCTTGCAGCGCATCATCCACTTCTCAACTTTTCCAATTTCAACTACATTATCTCTTCAAAAAATCTCTAAACTGGACTATAAAGTAGCATTGATTTCATGACATCGAGATTTCTTTGTTCTCTATATTGATTTTCAAGGAAAAATGTGAGAGAGAGAGAGAGAGGTTGGGAAATAAAGAGAGGGGAATGTGGCCAAGAGACAGGGAGAAGGTGAGGGAGAGCGGGAGATCAAGAGAGGGCGAGGGAAAAGGAGAGGCTGAGTACGAGAGAGAGAGAGAGAGAGAGAGAGAGAGAGAGAGAGAGGGCAAAGGAAATGTCAATGAAGAACATGTGTGTTTTGGGAGGTATGCACGCGGGAGAAAAAGGGGGGGTGAAAATTTTATTTTGGGGGAGGGGCACCTGATGGATGGCCTTTAGCACATTGGGTTTTAGGACCGTGGGGCCCACCGTGATGTATTTTATATATCCATTCCATCCATTAATTTTAAAGTATTATTTTATGTGTTGATGTAAAAAATGAGTCAGATCAAAGCTGTAAGAAGACCACACAACATATTAACAAAATAAATTTAATTTTTATTATTTCTTATGGTGTGTTCCACTTAGACATTTAATCTACATAATTTTTGGGCTCATCCACTAAATTTATATAACAGAATTGATGGGCAGCTTAGATCAAACACATATATTCCATTGGGCCACATGGAGCCCATTAAGCACCATCAATATCTAATAAGCTTCTGGTGAGGAGGTAGGTTTTAGCTACAAATTAATTAGGTTTTAACTACGGATTAAATCTATAGTAATTTTTCTATAGATTTAATCCGTAGCCAAAAACTTTCAAAGTCCATGGACTTTACTCGATTTTTTGGTAGTGGCTCCTGCGGGGACTAACACGTACCCACCCCTATCTGGTGGCCTACACAAGGATTTGATTTAGGCCCTATATAAGAACAAAGGTCCTACATAAGAACCTAGGTTTAGGCTCTACACAACAGCCAATCTCCTAAACAAGAAAATAGATTTACACCCTACACAAGAACCGATGTCTTACATAAGAGCAGAGGTCTTACACAAGAATCTAATCGAGTTTTTATCACAAACTCTTATCCTCAATCTAACACAAGGAGAGAATACAGACTCTTACACTTAACAACTTACTTGTCAGATTAAGCCCATTTTGTAGCGTCATATTGGGTTCACAAACGTTGCTCTCCCGTGCTTCAATCGGCCTCCCTTTTCTCTCTCGATCATGATGCTGATGCTTTGCCAAGGCTTCATCTTCAATATCAAACATCTTGCATGTAGTGCTCCTTTGAGGTGATCAAGGTAATGGGAGGTTGGTTGAATCTCCTACAACTAGTGAGAAGATTTATTTCTTAGGGAATTCTCCTATATTAGTCTTCTAGAGGATTTATACAATGGTATATAAATGAAGGTTAAGTCTAATCTCTAGAAAATGTAGGAGTTCAAGTGCGTCTTTAAGGTGGAGGTTAAAATCTTTATTAGAGTGTTAATCTCAAGGAAAATGACATAAAACACTTTGGTTTATAAGCTTGGGATTAGAAATGTGATTATGGAATCACCTAAGCTTCTATTGCACCAAAAACCCATCATAATGCCTAAGAACTGAATGTCATTTATAAAAAGTTTGAGTTCCAATAATCAGAAATTTAACTTGCAAATAACGGTTTTGTTGATATCATTGAATGGTACCTTGATGCCAATGAGAAAATCAGATAATATGATTAATTCTTGCTTGACATATTAGAGTTACTTATTCGATTCCATCAAGTAGTCTTTGATGACATCGAAGTGAACCTTCGATGCCATCTAAGGAGACCTCGATACCATCAAGAAAATCAAATAAAAAGATCTATTCTTATTAGACATATCTGCAGTTCTTATTTGATGCCATTGAGGAGATTTTCAATGCCATTGAAGACCCCTCGAGGTTTGCTTGATGGGATTGAACATCACTCAAAATCTTTTATTTTCGGCTTATGTTTTCATAGCAATTTTTCACCTCTTCTAGCCTTACTTATCATGTTTCAATTAAGTTCATAAGGCTAATGGATTATTAAGAAGGTTTACCTATTAAGCCAAGATCATCTAGATATTCAAGGATTATTTTGGGTAAAAGGTTAGGATCACTAAGGCACATGTTTTACATATTCTTTGCTCCTTAATGATCTTGTACTCTTGTATCTTCGGTCTTCAACTTACAAAGGCTCAACTGACTACATGATATAAGGATTCACATGATTGACAAACAAGATACACAAATCAATGCATTAACAATCTTCCCCCTTATCAACTATGTAACAAAAACCTAACCTAGACAATGTTATGATCCATACCAAAACAACTAAATATTGCATGTCCATTATAAATGATTTACAATTCAATACACCAAGTAAAGTTCAGGATTTGTACGAGACCAAGCTTGTCTGGCATTTTTTGTTTCGATCTTCTTTTATATGTGACGAAATTTACCCTACATCCAACAACCACTTAATTTGGAATCATGTTCCCGCCATATCGTAGTTTAGAAAGAGAGGATCAGGTAATCACAATGCATGTTACTAGAAACATCAAGAAGCACATGCGAGGAAAAAGGAAAAGGAAAAGAAGATTGCTTATGTCCCAAAGTGTCATGGAATACATTTTGTCCAGAGGGAACTTTCTTTCAACACATTAGAGACTTTATCGCATTTATAAAGAAAGGAGAGAGGGATGAGTAGACTTTTCATGCTATGAGTTAGTAGTAAAATTGTAAAGCTGACCCCAAAATTGCTGGGACAAGGCAATATGAATATGGGTTTATCAATGGGCACATAATTAGTTTAACATATCAGACCAGTGCATCAGCTCTATGTTGGGATGAAAGCATTACCAACCAACTCAATTGTTAATTGGCAGGAAAAAACTATCATAATTGTTAAATCCAAACCCTAAATTTACTTAAGTGTAAAAATTACACAGGAAGTCCTCATCTGGATAGAAATTAAATGTCAAAACCATTGTGGTCCCCATAATGTCTTATAAATTTTGTCGAAAAAAGTGTGAAACTTGGTTTGCACAAAACTAAAGAGTGAAAATCTTTAAGATAGTGTCATATAGAAGGCACTTGTTTGCAAAATCTTGTAAAAGTTTCCAAAATGTAGAAATGTTATTCATCTAAGCTATTCTTGGAATACACTGGGACTAAAACAGGTTAAAACTTAACACCGATTCCCTTTTATTATCACTATTCAATATAATGATAAACTTGATTAAAAGCATCAATGTGCATTTCATGTATATGATGGTAGGTTGATTTACCTTGTTTTTTATATGCAGAAACTTCCCTATTGGGAGGCGGTTTATGTTGCACTAGTTTGCACTTTTGTAAAGTTTCTGCTTTGTGTTTGATTATTATTCTCAAGTATCTCATGAGTGGATTTGATTCATTAAATTAGGTACTATCTCTCATGCATGAGCCCATACTAGCTACTGCAGGCATGGCAAAAGAATATAAATGCCCTTTTTGCCTTTGTATTGAGACTAGAGCTATTTCTAAGAATGGCAGGCATCCTTTGGTATGTTCTAGTCATAAATTATTATTTTAACGAAGTTGACATCTTAGTAACTAACTAAATTTGGCATCATTTCTTATAGATATCTAGGGAAACACGCCTTGAACTAAAGATGTTCAACGAACTTTTGTGTGATGCCAGGGATTTTTATGCAGGGTAAGAAACAATGCATTCTATACATATTTGGATATAAAGCACACAATACACACACACACACACACACACACACACACACACACACACACACACACACACATATATATATATATTCCTAAAACCCATATAATATTCTTCTGTCATTATTATCACATAAATAATTCCTTAACTATTAGCTTGTTGTCATATTTTTCCATTTTGTTGGGCTATGTCATGTTGTCTTATAATATTCATCATGCAACTATGCTACTATTAAATAATCATGGTATAGATCTTTACAAATCTTACAAATATCTATCTTTGATCCTATGTAGTTTATTTAATCGAGCCCCCTATAGGGAATAATAGCATGGTGTAACGTCTTGGAAAAATCCATACAAAGACCTGTGTACTACCTCAGGCAGAAATCTCTAAGGATCAAATTATGTAGAAATTAGACAAAAATTAATTAAGTATTAAACTGAATTAATTAGTAGATTAGCTTGAATCGCTTTCTATATGAACTTCAAGACCCAAAACTGGTAGCATCGCTAACTATACATTACCTAAAAACCTAGGAGAAATCTTAAAACCTAGTTTCTCTTGGGAGCACATTGAAACTCCATATCGGACCTGGACCGTGCGTCGAAAGTCTAATTACTACGAAACTATACGATTATGACTGCCTTACTAGGCTTGACAACCATCGTGGGAATCAAGTCCAAGTAGTATCTAGAAATGCATAACTTGAGCTTGGAGAGAAGTGTGTGAGAAATGCGAATATCTTTAAAAAATGAACTCAAACTTAAATGATTTAGGCTGTTTATTTGCAGGTCAAATCTAAGGTTTCAGACTGTCAGATTCTAACCCAACTACACCTTTGAATCAACAAAATTTCCCTACACATGTCAGTGTACTTGTGGCCCTAATCGAATGACGATGGTCGTTGAACTGAAACTGGTCCTCCACAGTCGATCCACAAATTCAATGGGACTGAAATCTGTCAGAGAATTTTTTTCAGACAGTATGTAGGGAATGGACCTCTAGATGAGCTTCGTTGGCCCAAAAACTTTTTGGCTATGACTTAAGTATACTATGAACCTGGGGCCATTTGAACTAGTTTCAGGCCTATATAAGACCCTTAACCCACACCTCTCTCATTCCATACGAATTTTTCTAACCTTAGAAGAGAGAAGAGAGAAAAAAAGAGAAAAGAGTGAGGAGAAGTGTGAGAGACCTGTGGTTTATTGCTGAAATTTTCCTAACCCTAGGAGAGAGAAGAGAGAAAAAAGGAGAAAAGAGTGAGGAGAAGTGTGAGAGACCTGTGGTTTGTTGCTGGGATTCACTCCCACCACTCCATGTACCGAATCATCTCTCCAGTATCGCTACACCGTCGAATCCAAATTCATTTTTAGATAAGAAATCCTAACCCTAATCTGTTTTAAGAATCCAAATAGAGGAATCAGTGAAATAGCTAACCTATTTCATGATTTAGGTAGCCATTTTGCTGTAAATGGAGACGTAGTGTACGAATTGAGTTCGTAACGAGCATACCAATGAAAGGTGCAAACTATAAATATTTAGGTTATGGTTTTCAAGGCTTTCAATGTTAGTTAATGATTTATAACTGACTTAATTGCTGTCACATGTACTTAGATACAATGTTTTCTGTGTATTATACATATATATGAACTGTGTTGAATATAATGCATTCCATGTATTTGTTGAAATGTTTGAATGAATACAAAACTATGATTCGTTCTTGCCATGATTATTAATTGAGAATATATGATTGTTATATGTGTGACAACTCTTTTGTGAAAGGATTAACTATAATATATGTCATAACTAATTTATTACATGTATGTTGATATATGTAGTCTAAGTGTTTGATAAAATGTCTGAATTAGAAGTTACTTGTTGAAATGTATATAATAAGGGTGTTGAGATAGGATTCTCAATTACTATATCTATAGTTACAGTTTCCTTCATGTAACCTATCTTACTATTACGAGATTTATGGATGAAATGCCTATATATGACAACGTTGCACTGTGTTTGTTAAAATGCTCAAATGAGATTTATATTTGAATTGATTGTCACATGATTTTTTGACATCACATATGAATGCCTATTGTATTTGAGTATGATTATGACTAATACATAGTCCAAGTAATCGGTAACGGTTTACGATCAGTGGCCGAACTAGTTTCGCCACAACGGATACGCTCGATGAATCTGAGTCATACGGTGATTATCGACAGTGGTTAGGACACGAGGAGTGTATATGCGTTTCATGTCGATTAATTTAACATACGCTCATACCAGTCAAGCTTGTCAAGTAACCCGATTGACCTAATGTATGTTCATCATGTATGGACGTTACTAGTTGAATCTAAGGTACCACTTACCAGTAAAAAGCCCGTTTAACCCTGGTACCGTAATCCACTAAGACTCATGGGCTAGACATGGTGGTATGGGACACCGTGATTGAGCTGTCAGCATACGATGGGGTGACGAGCCTCCTCGTAGTGTTCATTGAGCAACCCAAACTCGTGAGCCGAATATGGTGGTATGGGACACTGTATTCAAGTTGTTAGCCTATGTTAAGGTGAAGAGCCTTTCTGTAATGACCTCGAGTATAAAATACACCTATGTTAAGGTGACGAGCCTCCCTATAGCGACTTGAACTTGCCTATCCACTACTTTCTAACCAGGGGTGATGTTGCCCTATAACTTGCATATTGATTGACAACCCTAGATGGATCATTATTTGGGTAAATGATATAAAGGGAAGTACCTTAGTTTCTCGAATCTACTGTATGAATAATCCTAATTAAATATTAGCTAATACAACCATGCACTGCATTGCATGTGCTTTAGCGAGGAAACGCACGTGTCCGGAGTGGTGCATTCGCAATCATGAGATGATGTCACTAAGGGAGTGTAGGCAAGGGCATACATCATTCTAGTATATCATTCCTGCATTAACAAGAGTACTTAGGACATGATTATTGTACTGCTTTATCATTACTACTTGACTAAATTGATAACATGTTAACCTTTGCCTTATAGCTCTACTAAGTTGATCACTCACTCCCACTCTGGGACGGTGCTTTAAAACACCAAGCAGACTCTATTGTAGTTACAGGTGATGGTGAGACTAACAAGATGGAGCCTGAATTTTATGATGATGAGGAGGAGTTCTCCTACACGCAACTCTCTGGCGGGTTTATGTAGACCTGGAGTTGCGTTGATTGGATTACAGGGATACAAATTAGTTAGACGTTATACTTGGTCATTTTATATATTTTAGAATAAACATGTATATATTCAGCCTAGTGACATGGTCATACTCTGGGGGTTTACCACTACTTATATTCTTTATATATTTATCACAGTCTTTCTCTTGCGTAATCTAATTATCTTTGGAGTATGGTATGTTGTTTTAGTATAATCTCACTCATGTTTAATGCACTAATATGGATAACATTTAAACATCATTATTTATGTTGCATAAGTGATACATTAAAACTCGGGAGTTGAGCTTTTGCTCGACCCTCAATTTTCAGGGCGTCACACATGGGCAGGTGGTTCTTATATTGGACTTGTTTATTTTTCTTTTGTTACTTGAAATTTAGTATCATTTTAATTCACTTGGTGATCATTGAGTTTACATTTTTTTTTCTAATTAATTGTTGGGTCATCAGCCTTAGCCAATGCACATATTGCTACTACTTTTAATTCCAAACATGTAGGACACATGATTTGATGATCAAGATGCTTGATATGATGGGGCCTACCATGGATGGAGATACCCTAAAAATATCTCAGGTTAGAGGATAGATATAAATGCTAAGATCGGTGTCCTACAGTTGGAAAACTGAGAAGGCAAATTGAGCACAGAAGCACATATATGCGTTGTTTGGTTTCTGTGGAATTCTAATTCAAGCATGTTTACACATCAACCTATGGGCGTTTGGCTATGTACTTCAACTGGGTTTTGGCATTCCACTAGGAACCTTTAAGTCTAACCCAACAAAATTGAGTTTAGGATCCCAATTAATTTCCTTCATTTCCAGCGGAACTGGACAATGGTCAGACGTGGTATTAGGAAGACCTTTTTGACTGGAAAAAATTGGAAACTTCTGAACCCACCCTATAGAAACCCAAGAAGAGACATGGCTAGAGAGACTTCACCATTCGAAAGGAAGATCCACCAATGCATGCTTGAACCCAATCAGTAAAACCTCTCATACAGCTAGTAGTCCTAACCCCATTAGGCTATTCATGTTGGCAAAGTTCTTAACATATGTAGTCTAGTGGAATTACTCTCCAATGTTTACTACTGGGTTTTTCAATGTAATGTTTGCATTTGTATCATCTCCCTCCTTCTTCCATGCCTATTAGCTTGATATGCTAATTTATTGATAGAAATTGAATTTATATATTTAGTGAATTCGTTATCTTATATTCTCATCGCTTCATCTTAGCTACACCTGCTTCATAAACGAGCTTTTTCTTCCCAGGATTATAGAAATAGATATAGTACAAGACATTGTGGATCAAGCTTTGGCATGCAAGTCCCACTTAACTGACATAGTGAATCGTGTACTTGCATATGTCAACAAAGATCTTAGTTTCATGTCTGAAAATCTTTTGATTGTTTTGAAGTATTTATTTTCCGCCAACCTTTGTTTCTATTACTTCAATTTTGCCTTAGATTTTGTCCCTGATTATTTTAAGATATTAGGCTACATACAATCTAAGGAAGTTTTTCACAGTAACGAGTTTTGGGATCATGTGCCGTTTTTTTCCATGCACTCACTCACTCCACACATGCCTGTGCACTCACACCACAATGGGTGCTCGAACCCATAACCTCGTGTTGAAACTCTTGCGAGTCCACCACTGAGCCATAGGGTCGCAGGCGGATCACACACCTTCATATAAAAATGATTGTATGTTTTGTTGTCAGTGCCTCACCTGAAGATTACAGCCAATATGAGTAACTATTCCTTTTATAGTGGATGTTGGTGTTATTCTTTCTTCATATATATGTTATTCTAGTGTGTATACGAGTCTTGGGTACCGGTATGGAATAGGTGTTGGACTCACTTTAACCCTTGAATCTCATGGTTGGGGACATGATTGTCTGTACTACTATAGAAAGAGAGTTTCCACACCATTTTACTTCTGAACTTTTTCCGTATTCACAGTTGTTATTTCCAATTTTATCCCTATCAGAATACATATATTACACAACTTGCATAAATATTTGATAGTTCATATTAAGCTTTTCTATGATATAAGGCAGCTTATCTACATGCTTCTATGTGTACTGGGTTGGCACACAAACAATTAGATCTATTCCTATCATCAGGTTGGCCATACCTAATTAGATTCTTTGGCTCAAAAATAGGCTAGTATACTCCTCATGTAGGTCATATTTACATAACAAATCGATTGGTTAGAATATCTTCACCAAGTTTTTTCTAAACTATCTGCTTGACCTGCCTAATTAGTGGTCAGCCTGATGGTCGTTCTAGATGGGTAACTCAATAAACATCACATTAGTTTTACAGTTATATTATTCTAGTTAGTGGCTACCATCAAACAGATGGTTATAGAGAAAAGGATGGATGGTTTGTGTGCAACATATACAACTAAAGCTACTTGGGGGTGAAACAAGTCCTCTTCAGAAGGATAGATAGTCTTTGTGCAATAGAGATAACTTGTAAGGCCCGTATCCTAGACCATACCATTTTGTAGGCTTACGCGGTCCTCCTGGTCAAATTTCGGCAACCCTTAACCCGTATTCAACGTTTGCACATGATCCTAAGTCGAGTCTTGCATATCTTAGAGACCGCGCCATCACCGCGGATCCAACGCCGTGACTCGTGCACCAAACTGATACCCAGTCCAGAAGATGTGGGCCCACGTTCATTTAGAGGAAAATTCTGCACATTGTGAACTTTGAGAAAATCTCTACAACATATTCTATTAATCAATCAATCAATCAAGTACAAGCCATACCCCAAGTACAACAACCCATCCCTTCCCATTCCCAAAGTCAACTCTCTCTCTCTCCACCCATCACCTATCACACCTCATTCCATCACTTCTCTCTCTCTCTCTTTCTCTCTCTCTCTCATTCCCTCTCTTCACTCCCAAGCAACAAGAATCCCACGTCCATGCCCTCCCAAGCTCTCCTAAATCATCAAGTGTGGCCCACTTTTCACCCTCTCACCTCTCATCCCTACTATCAAAACTCCATCATCCACCGTCAAAAGTTGAGCATAGGAGCTAAGGATGCTAAGGGGCCAAGAAGAAGGTCAATAGGTGGGTGATCTAACTGTCAATTTTATTATTTGAGGGCCCACATATGGTGGGACCCATCTTGATGTATGCTTTGTATATAAGGAGGGCCCATAGTGGCGGGGTCCCTCCCCTTCTCACCGATCTCTTTCTCTCTCTCTTTTGTAATGGGCATGGCCCACTAGATCCGCATCGATCGTGGACCCACCATGATGGATGTATTTTATCAATGTCATCCATCTGTTTTATCCAGGCCATCCAGTGGGCTTGGATGATGAGAAAACACAAATATCAGACCCATTAGGTGTGCCGCGTTCATGTGGGACCCACCTTGATGAAACATGGGCCATGTACATGTGGGACCCACCGTGATGCTTATGTTATATCCATGTTGTCTAGCGTCCTTGGATGCTGGACAGGGTGCGGCTAACATGGAGTGCGCATATTGACATGGGTGTGTACTAACAAGCTAACAAAAAAATTTGAGCTTTTGGGGTGGGCTACTCATGTAGGCCCCACCTTGATGTAAGGATCAAATCCACACTGTCCATCCTATTTCTTAGCTCATTTTAGGCGTTGAGCCGAAAAATGAAGTCAATCTGATTATTTGGTAGGCCATAGCATAGAAAACAGTAGATTTCACCGTTAAAATCCACTTTGACTTTCTTACACACCGAAACATACCCAATATTGGGCTTCTTAGACCCGTCACGAGCCAAGGAACCCAGCCGATGGACTGAATTCCTTTGATGTGGCCCCACCTATCAAAATCTTTAAAAAATATATAAAAATATAAAATAGCAGACGCTGCTATTGTCAGCGTCCAGAGGACGCTACAGCAAGCAGCGTTCACGATTTGCTTTGGCACATGGTCAGTGGGCCCCACCTCAAGCCCCACCATGATGTGAGTTGAACATCAACACCGTGCATTTTGATGGGGCCCCTTAGGGCAGTGGGCCCTCCAAAAATTAGTCGTACCTGGAACTCAGGTGGCCCACATCACAGGGAACAATGTGATTAAACGTCTGCCATTGAAACCTTTTTGGGTAACAGGAGTTTTGGATTATTATGAAATTTATTTTTCCTCTTCATACTGGTATGTGTGACCTTACCAACAGATTGGGTGGAAATTAAACATTATGGGGCCCACTGATGTATGTGTTCCACACTTTCCATTAGTGTGGCCCCCACCATGAGGCATGTGCCTTATCTATGTTATCCATCCCCATGAGACCCACCATGATGCACGTGTTGCATCCAAATCGTCCAACCATTTTGAAAGCTCATTTTAAGGCTTGAAACTAAAAATAAGACAAATCTAGGATCAAGTGGACCACATTTCAGGAAACAATGGGTTTGAATGTCCACCATTAAAACCCTTGGACTACAGGGTTTAGACCAATACGATATTTGTTTTTCCCTCTTAATCTAGGTCCTTAAGACCTTAAGATTAGATTGGGTGAGAAATAAACCTTGTGGTGGGCCCCTGTGAATTTTTTAAACAGTGAAAATTATCTCCACTGTAACTTAGGGTATAGTCCAAATGATCCTTCAATATGGCTCTTTTTGGGTATGTGATGAGGCCCATCTTTATGTATTTATGGCCCATTGTTAAGACCCACCTTGATGTGTATGAGGTATGTTATTGAGGCCCACTTTGTTATATATGAGGCCCATGTGATGCAGCCCATTTGATGTATTTGACTCGGCCCATTCAACTTGGCCCATTCGACTTGGCCCAGTTGATTCAACCCATTGTTTCGGCCCATTTATTAGACCCGATGTAATATATGAGGCCCGATGTTGAGGCCCAGTTGTATATATATAAGGCCCATGTGATGCAGCCCATTTGATGTATTTGGAGCCCTTGGGTTAAGGCCCAACGGGATGTACATAAGGCCCATTACAATTTGTGATTCCACCATGATTTATGTAATGAAGTTTATGGTGGGCCATACCTTGGAAGAAAGGATGGTTTGACGTACACATTGTAAGAATAATGTTGGTTAAATTTCTGCATTATAACTCTACCTAGGGCCCATTTTTAGGCCCATACTTTTTGTGTGTAGGCTATCTAGGCCCATCTTCGTTATGAACAGAATCCATCACCACATAACATGTTTAGTATAGTTCCATGATTCATGCTGATACTCATCATATGTATGCTTTTATATGAGGAGTGACTGATTTTAGCATATGTCTTTGGGCAGATTGTTTATGGGCCCCTTGATAGGCGGAGTTGCCCTTCATTAGTGTCGTACGCGCAGGATTGTTGCATGACTAATAATGTGATTCATGCACTTCGCATTTGTATGACATAATTACTATACGCCTTAGCAACATCAGGGCTATGACCTCCACAGGCACATCATGGATGGTAGGATCGGACACCAGAAATATTATTACTAAGCATCGGAACGCCATAATGTCCATGGGTGAAATATATATAATCATTAAAAAAAGACTTACCTCATCCCCAGTATGTGCCATCCAATGCATTCAAATGAAACATCTGGCCTAGATGCTTGAATTGCATACCAATGTAGTGGTCCCTCCTTGGATCAATGGTAGGCGTCCCCCTCTCAACTATTCTTGTTGTAGTGGCCAATCTGCATTGTGGATTGGTCTGAATTTCATGGAGATTTGTATTGAAGCGGTACCGACTTGGATGATGTGAGTCTTAATGGACTATTTTGAGTCATGAATATGAAAAATTAGTGCATCCGTTCAGTACAAATGGGACCCATGCTCCCATAATCGTGTGAATGATATCTGTGTTGTAATGACAGTTATCTATAATAATAATTTGTTCATTATAGTGCATTCACAATAGTTATCATTATGGTTACATTTATTCAGATTTTGGTAATTCATGTAATGTTCTCCAAACTGCTAGAGCGATGGGTTGACTTTAAATATATGGGATTTCTAATGGGAACGATTTTGGTGCTATTGATCTTAACTCAGTCATCAAGCACTCTTGTTTCCGTATGTGTGTTCTTTGAGTAGGTTGTGCAAGTGCTTATTGCTTTTCTCACACTTCTAATGTCAATTGCAGCCTCATCTAATTTTTTGAGTAGAGAGTGGAAATAGGGAGCTAAAGTGATCATTAAATGCTACACAGGACATTTCTATTTTGGTCAAGAGTTCATTCTTATTTTCTTTTGAGCAAAAATTTTTAGACTATAAAGACTTCTATTCTTGTTTTCTTTTTCTTTTTTTTTTTCTGTTTTGGTCAAGAGTTCATTCTTTTAGATCTCATCCTGGAATGAACCACTAGTTTTGATATTGTTTTGGTTTTGGAAATGGGATGTATGCCTTTTATAGCTTCACAAAGTTAGGCTGATTTGATTTTTCTTTTCACTTTCAGATTAAAAGATGCTTTGATGTTGTTAGTTACTAGTGAACAGAGAAGTCATTGGTGAGTTTTTTATGCTCTTCTTTTTTAGTGAATCACACCTTAGAGACAATACAAGCAGTAGATTCAATTTCCCTTTGAAACAGTAGATTCAACAAGCTTCTAACTATAAGCTTCAACAAGCAGTAGATTCTATCATATGCCACTGGTAAGGAAATAAATGAAACTGAAGAACAAGCTTCTAACTATAATCAGATGGTGACTTCCTAGCAATAAGCTTATAATCCTGAAATATAGCAAAATGTTCTGTTATGGACAACCTTCGTAAACACTCGATGGTCTTTCCAAACATCTATCTTCTCTGCTATGTTTTGCTTGCTTTAGCTGACATATGCCATGTTTGGTGAAGGTGGCTTCAGTCCTGTTTACAAGGGGAAGCTAATGTATGGTCAAGAAATAACAGTGAAAAGGCTGACGAGGACGTCATTACAAGGAGTGGAAGAGATTAGAAATGAAGTAGTGTTGGTTGTTAAGCTTTAGCACAGGAACCTTGTAAGGTTGTTGGGCTGTTTCTTGGAAGGAGAAGAGAAGATGCTTGTCTACGAATACGTTCACAACACCAGCCTCGACTCCTTTCTATTTAATCCAATCAAATGTTTAGAACTTAATTGGGAAAGATGAAACATGATCATCATAGGGATCGCTCGAGGTCTTGTTTATCTCTACGAAGACTCAGATTAACTGTTCTTTATATTTCTCTTTTAAAACTAGTGTTGTATTTGGTATTCCTCATGTAGCATTATTGAAATGAGATGTTTATGGTCATAACGATTGTGAAATAGACATTTTCTATGTAGCATGGATAATGACCAAAATATAGGTAATTGATTGAGTGTTTAAGATAATCCAATCGGTGGAATTTCATGGGAAAAAAAAAAAGCTGCCATATGTCATGCTAGTTTTAATAGATAAGGCCCTATCTGGCTGCTACTTAAAAATCAGTCCATCTCATTTTATATAAGGGTGTATTTGGTTGCACCAAATTTCATGAAAAATTTCACCAAACTGGACTGATTCATGGTGAAATATCATGAAATTTCAATTGGTGCAACCAAAGGCATCCTAACGTTAATTGTGTATCAGAGATTTCCATAAGGATAAAAAACTCTTGATAACCCATAATTTACATAAATTAAACTATGATCTCTAATAAATAATACTGTTAACTAAATGAGATGAAATCACTTTGAAGTGGCAACCAAACAGAGCCTAAAATGATGAACTCAATGGCTCGCATTCAGCTTCATAAATCAATAGTTGAGCTCATCCTGGCAGCTTGATTATGGGATTGTGGTTTATTTGTAATACTCAAAAGATGATGTGGTTTATTTTGTTGTTGAAGCATGTATGTTTCTAAATCTGTTCATCTATATGTACATTTAGTTTTCCTAGCTTGATTCTATTGCCACTTGTATGCATGCCATAGATCCGTACATTGTATTGTTGAAATATGAAGATGTGCTTGTGGAGAATGAGCGATCTGATATTAATGGAGAAAGACATGAACAAAAATAAAAATCAGTTAGTACAATTATCTATTTTACTTGTTTAAGTCAAGGAGGTAACTTGATATTTTATTTTAAGACACGCCAGTCATCATCCAATGATTGCTGCATGCCATTGTGAAGGTAGAGGATGGAAATGTGTTTTTCAGTGGAGCAAGGTATGAAAATCATGAATGAAATAGTAATATTTGTTTCCTCATAGGGTTCAAGTTGAAATGAGTATTTCTTTTTTATTTTTTCCTTCAGGTCACAACTTTTTTGTTCTACCAATCACCAATCACCAAAACTTAGATAGTGTAGGCATTTTTGTTCCCTTTCAGGAGATAATTGATATGGTGAGACTATTCCTTTAGTGTCAATTTCATTCCTCTTTGAGTTTTTATAAATTTATTAAGAAAAAAAGGTCATACATGATGCACCTCTTTTACTTTGCCTTTTTTTTCCCCAATGGTCATTCTGATATATGAATGCTATGACTATTTGTAGGATGATGGAACATATGAAGCTATTGCAGTAAGTGACTTTGTCATTACTAGAGTTGCATTTCGAGACAACTCTTCAAAGTACTACATAAATGACCATGGGAGTAATTTTACAGAGGTCACTAAGAAATTGAAAGGAAAAGGAGTGAACTTGGACAACAATCGATTTTTGATTCTTCAGGTAGGTGATGGGCTGATGGCTGAAAAAGGCCTATTTACTTGTGAAAAAAAATACCATACCGTCAAAATATATCTTCTCTTTCAATTCTTTATCATTGAAATTTCAGGGTGAAGTCGAGCAAATTTCTCTAATGAAGCCAAAAGCTAGGATGAAGGATGTACCAGCTGGCCATATGCGATTGCACACAGACTCACCAAGATTTTTATTTTCAACATTATTGTAATTGATTGAACGAAGGATTGTAATTGAATGAATGAATGAATGAATGATTAGGCAGGTAGTAATTGAATGAACAAATGATTATATATATATATATATATGTAGGCAATAGGTACGGATATTGACCGTAGCTGGTAATCTGACAACGTAGTTATATGCACTTTTCACTACAAAAGTCATTACTATGAATTAAATCTGTAGCTATTTTAATCTATCACTATGAATTGAATTCATAGCTATAGGTTTAAGACCTATTGTTACGGCACCTACGACTATGGTCGTTCTATAGACTTAAACCATAGCCATAGATTTATGGCTACAGATTTTATCCGTAGCTTTTGCCCCATTTTCTGGTAGTGAGCCTACAACGAGAGTAAACATAAATCTTTGGACTGCGATCGTGGTTGTTGTTTAGCATATGAAAAACTAATTAAAGTCTTTTGCGGGAGCCTGCAATATGTTCTTGTGTAAGACCGATGTTTGTGAAGAGCCTATAAAGAGTCATTCCTTATATAGGATTGTAAAGGTTAGAGGTTAACCTATTTTAAAACATTCAATAGTGAAATCTGGTATACTAATGGGTTGAGTGCATCCATCGGAAGTGGAATATGAAAACTGAATCACTATACATGCTTGTGTTTTGGGATTCTCATTTGCGAACTTGTTTAATTATGCTTATATATGATTGAATGTCTAAATGAATGATAGGTGTTACTAGTTAACACATCCTACACACACATGTATGCTATCATATTTATAAACTAGTTGCTTAATTGGCATATCATGTGTAGTCTATGTGATTGGACCATCTATTGGCTATTAAGCCTTAGAGTTAAATTGTCTTACTTAGTTTAATTGTCAATTAGTTTACGTAAGCAATTGTGCTTTAAAAGAAGTAAAATTTTAAATTGGTCCTATTCACCCCCCTCTAGAGCATAACTATCATTCCCTAGCTCTGACAAGCTTCTCTTTGCCCTTTAACTTGGACCTTGATCAATGCTTCTTCTTCTCTCACTCAGATGATTTTCCCCCAGAAACCAGTGCACCCAAAGGTACCTTACCATTATTCCTTCTCAACTGGGTCCAAGGTATCCTTATCATGGCATAGAGGATCCAGCAGATTCTTATAGGAATCTGGAAGGGATGTCAGCATGATTATGGATTTATCTTCTTCATCAATCTTCACATCCATACTTGTCAATTTGCAAAGTAGTTTGTTGAAAACACTGATTTTTTAAGATAAATCTGACCATTTCACCATCTTTAGAGTGTACAACTGTGTCTGCAGATATAGGAGATTTCATCATGTACATGCTCTCCAAATTCGCCCATAATACTATGGTAGTTATCTCATTAATGACATTGTATAGGACATCATCAGTGAAGCACAATTGAATTGCATTATAACCCTATGATCTAGGTCATCCCAACCATCTTTCTTCATATTTTTAGGACATCTCGCTTTGTCAAGGAGTGTCAGCAATTCTCCTTGCTAAATTTGGAGGGTTTTCATCTTCAACCTCCATAATTCGAAGTTCCTTTTGTCTATAAACTTCTCTATCTCAAACTTTACATTCGATTCCTTTGAATCCATGTCTCAGATTTGATTTAAACAACCCAACGTAAAGCCTACTCTTTGATACCACTTGCGCACAACCACCACAAGTTAGGCATAGAAGTAACCATAGAATGACTCAAACGCGCGATTAGAGAAACGAAAATTGAGCAATCATAGAGAAATACATAAATTTTACGTGAAAAAATCATTGCAAGAAAAAAACACAACACTAAGCCACAAACAATTCACTATAATAAAAATAGCTACATGAGATGAATGACTTACAAATTAAAATCCCAAGGTCTCTCCCCTTATAAAACCCTAGAAATCGTGTGGGTTCTTTCTACAGTATCCTAATCATATTTAGAAGCCTCCTTATACACTTCCGTACAAGATTAAGAAACAAAACTTGTACTTTCTAAAACTTACGCATTCCGTTTAGTCGATCCCACCTAGACTTTGGTCAACCAAAAACATCAGAGAAACTCCTTATTGACTAGAATCAAACCTCGGTTCACTGAAAACATTAGAGGAAGTTTTGATCGACCCAACTTCACTAAGCCACAAACAATTCACAACACTTAAGTCACAAACAATTCACTATAATAAAAATAGTTACAAGAGATGAATGACTTACAAATTCAAATCCCAAGGTCTCTTCCCTTATAAAACCCTAGAAATTGTGTGGGTTATTTCTACAGTATCCTAATCATATTTAGAAGCCTCCTTATATACTTTTGTACAAGATTAAGAAACAAAATTTGTACTTTCTAAAACTTGTGCATTCCATTTAGTCGATCCCATGTAGACTTTGGTCAACTAAAAACATCAAAGAAACTCCAAATTGACTAGAATCAAACCTTGGTCGACTGAAAACATCAGAGGAAGTTTCAATCGACCCAACTTCACTAAACAACCAGATTAAACACACTTTTCAACAATTTCAACTACACTTATCATCCATGTCTACATCTTTATTTCGACTAGCTAGAATCATCATCAACATCTTTATTTCAACTAGACTCATCATCGTATGGGTTTATTGTGCTTTAAATGCTCCATCTTATATTGTAAAGCATGGATGGCTTTCTAGCTATCTTCTAAAATTTCCATTTTAACTTACCAGGCCTATTTAATTAAAATTTTTAATAAATTAAACTAAAAAAAATATTATACTTTTGTAAAAAAAAAAAAGATATGTAAAAATATCAACCGTACATTAAGAACTCTTAATTAATATAAAATAAATTTCTTATTATAACTAAAATACAACCATCATAAACTTAATTTAAAGTTTTAGATAAGACACAAAGCAAGAAGGCAATGAGCCCACCACAAATCCTAATTATCAAATTGATGGCTCACGGGTAGTAAAAAGTAGTGAGCGGTTCACATGAAGAGAGAGAGAGAGAGAGATAGAAGAAGAAGTTTAACATTATATTATTAATTTCTGTGTTACGTTCCATCCACAGGTGGATCGGCGATTTGGACAGTCGGTGGTACAACCATGGCATGTGTACTATTGCAGAGTTGTCACTAATTTTTAAATGGCTAGGAATCTAGAAAATTCTGAATTTTGGAAATTAAAAATAAAAAATAAAAAATTAGAGGTTGAGTGTTAGTTTCCCACCATTCTAAGAGAAATTTTCAACTGTAGGACCAGCATATGGCTCATTCCCGAGACGAAGCCCAGCGCATTTTACTTTTCAAGAATAATCCCTAGGTGTATGGATGACTTGTAAAAGGTCGAAAATGCCCCTTCTTTATTTTCAAGAGGATCGACTAGTGCTCGAGGACGAGCGCTGATGCTCCCTGAACTACGAGTTATACGAACGGTTCAAATGAGATCAACGTTACATGGGCCTAGCAACTAAGTATTTATTATATCCACAACATTCATCCATATTTTGAGATCATTTCAGAGCATTAAAAAAAATAATAATAAAAAAATAAATAAATAAATAAAATCATATTCAAAGATCAACTGGACCACACCACAAAGAGCAGCAGAAAATTGATTTTCATCGTTGAAACTTTTGTAGGGCCCACCATAACAGTTATTTTCCATCCAATCTATTCATAAGGTCACAAAGATCTAGATGAAGAGGAAAAATAAAGGTCATAAAGACTTGGATGAAGAGGAAAAACAAATTTCGTAATGATCGAAAACTTCCGTGAACCTTAAAAGGGTTTCAACGGTATACGTTCAATTCTCAACTGCCTTTTACAGTGTGGTCCACTTGATAGTTAGATCTATCTTATTTTTTGTCCCAAGCCTTAATATGAGCTCTCCAAATAAATGGATGGTTTAGATTTAACACAGACCTCATGATGGGACCCACAAAAATAAAAAAATTAAAAGAAAAAGAAAAAACTACAGACTATCTCGACATTACCACCGGTTCGGCGGCAGTGTCGCGGCAGTCTGGCCGATTTTTTTTATTTTTTTTAATGGGGAGAAATTTTTATCCCTTACATTTTTCTCAAATACATAATTATGTAAATATGTATATATAAGTATATAAAAATATTTTTCTATCTCTTAATTCATTTCTTGTCTATTTATTTAGCAAGCATATCGCCTAAACTAGAATGAGTTACATAATGTACCATATATGATATTGGGGTAGGAGAAGCTAATTTAGCCAACCAACATAGTAATTTTCTGAGATTCCATCAGGTTGATGATTAAAAATCCAATTCACGGTCAATTCACTTCACTTCATGGCCATTTTCATGCACTTCACGGTCAATTCACTTCACTTCACCTTCATTTCCATGCATTTCACGGTCATTCTCGGCGATTCTGTGTCGAATCACGGTCAATTCGAACACTTCATGGTCAAATCAGTTCACTTCACGGCCATTTCCATGCACTTCACGGTCAATTCACTTAACTTCACCATAATTTTCATACATTTCACGGTAATTCCTGGCGATTCTGTGTTCATTCACGGTTAATTCGACACACTTCACGGTCAATTCACTTCACTTCAAGACCATTTTCAAGCACTTTGTGGTCATTTCACTTCACTTCACTGTCATTTCCATGCATTTCATGGTCATTCCTGGCGATCCGTGTTCATTCACGATCAATTTGACGCACTTCACAGTCAATTCACTTCACTTCACAACCATTTCCACGCACTTCGTGGTCAATTCACTTAACATCACCATCATTTTCATGCATTTCACGGTCATTCCTGGTGATTCTGTGTTCATTCACGGTCAATTCACTTCACTTCACGGCCATTTCCACGCACTTCGTGGTCAATTCACTTCACTTCACCGTCATTTCCATGCATTTCACAGTCATTCCTAGCGATTCCGTGTTCATTCACGGTCAATTCAACGCACTTCACGGTCAATTCACATCACTTCATGGCCATTTCCACGCAATTCGCGGTCAATTCACTTCACTTCACCGTCATTTCCATGCATTTTAGTGTCATTCCTAGCGATTCCATATTCATTCACGGTCAATTCGACGCACTTCATGGTCAATTCACTTCACTTCATAGCCATTTCCACGCACTTTTTGGTCATTTCACTTCACTTCACCGTCATTTCATTGCATTTCACGGTCATTCCTAACGATTCCGTGTTCATTCATGGTCAATTTAACGCACTTCACGGTCAATTCACTTCACTTCACAGCCATTTCCACGCACTTCGCGGTCATTTCACTTCACTTCACCATCATTTTCATGCATTTCACAGTCATTCCCAGCGATTTCGTGTTCATTCACGGTCAATTCGACGCACTTCGCGGTCAATTCACTTCACTTCACGGCCATTTCCACCCACTTCACCGTCAATCCACTTTACTTCACCATCATTTCCATGCATTTCACGGTCATTCCCGGCGATTTCGTGTTCATTCACCGTCAATTCGACGCACTTCACGGTCAGTTCACTTCACTTCATAACCATTTCCACGCACTTCGTGGTCATTTCACTTCACTTCAGCATCATTTCCATGCATTTCACGGTCATTCCCAGTGATTCCGTGTTCATTCACGGTTAATTGGATGCACTTCACCGTCAATTCACTTCACTTCACTGTCATTTCCATGCATTTCACAGTCATTCCCGGTGATTCTGTGTTCATTCACGGTCAATTTGACGCACTTCACGATCAATTCACTTCACTTCACGTCCATTTTCACGCACTTCGCGATCATTTTACTTCACTTCACCGTCATTTCCATGTATTTCACGGTCATTCCTAGCAATTCCGTGTTCATTCACGGTCAATTCAACGAACTTCATGGTCAATTCACTTCACTTCACGGCCATTTCCACAACCTATAACCTAAACGAAAACCAAAACCTATAACCTAAATCTAAACCAAAACGTTAACCTAAACCTATAACCTATAACCTAAATCAAAACCTATAACCTAAACCAAAACCAAAACCTATAACCTAAACCTGAACCCATTCTCAAATCCCAAAACCTATAACCTAAACCAAAACCAAAACATATAGCCTAAACCCGAACCCATTCTCAAATCCAAAAACCTAACCTAAACCTAAACCGTTAACCTATAACTTAAATTAAAATGTATAACCTAAACCAAAACCAAAACTATAACCTAAACCCGAACCCATTCTCAAATCCTAAATCCCAAACCCAAACTTAAACCTTAACCTAAACATATAACATAAACTCAAATCCCTAAACCTAAACATAAACCTAATCCTATAACCTAAACTCAAATCCCTAAACCTTAACATATAACCTAACATAAACCTATACTTATAACCTAAAACTATTCTCAAATCTCAAAACCTATAACTTAAACCTAACCTTTCGCTAAACTTATAACCTAAACCCAATTCCCTAAACCAAAACCTAGACCTAAACCTTATCCTAAACCTAAACTCAAATCCCTAAACCTTAACCTATAACCTAACCTAAACCTATACTTATAACCTAAAACTATTCCCAAATCCCAAAACCTATAACCTAAACCTAACATTTCCCTAAACGTATAACCTAAACTCAATTCTCTAAATCTAAACCTACACCTAATCCTAATCTTAACTCTTTAACATAAACTTAAACCTAAATTTGAAAACCCAAACTTAAACCCAATCCCGAACCTGAAATCGATTTCCTAAACCTAAAATCGATTTCCTAAACCTAAACCATAACCCATTCTTAAATCCAAAAACCTATAACCTAAACTAAAACTTATAACCTAAACCCGAACCCATTATCAAATCCCAAAACCTATAACTTAAACCGAAACCAAAACCTATAACCTAAACCCAAACCCATTCTCAAATCCCAAATCCCAAACCCAAACCTAAACCTAAACCTAAAACCTAAAACCTAAACCTATAACCTAAACTCAAATCCCTAAACCTAAACCTAACCCTATAACCTAAACTCAAATCCCTAAACCTTAACATATAACCTAACCTAATCCTATACTTATAACCTAAAACTATTCTCAAATCCCAAAACCTATAACTTAAACCTAACCTTTCACTAAACCTATAACCTAAACGCAATTCCCTAAACCTAAACCTAGACTTAAACATTAGCCTAGACCTAAACTCAAATCCCTAAACCTTAACCTATAACCTAACCTAAACCTACACTTAGAACCTAAAACTATTCCCAAATCCCAATACCTATAACCTAAACCTAACCTTTCCCTAAACCTATAACCTAAACTCAATTCCCTAAAGCTAAACCTATACCTAATCCTAATCTCAACTCCTTAACCTAAACCTAAACCTAAACTTGAAAACACAAACTTAAACCCAATTTCGAACCTGAACCTGATTTCCTAAACCTAAACCATAACCCATTCTTAAATCCAAAAACCTATAACCTAAACCTAAACCAAAACCAAAACCCATAACCTAAACCCGAACCCATTATTAAATCCCAAAACCTATAGCCTAAACCAAAACCAAAACCTATACCCTAAACCCGAACCCATTCTCAAATTCCAAAACCTAACCTAAACCAAAACCTATAACCTAAACCTAAACCAAAACCTATAACCTAAACCCAAACCCATTCTCAAATCTCAAAACCTATAACCTAAACCTAAAAGAAAACCTTAACCAAAACCAAAACTAAAACCTATAACCTAAACCCATACCCATTCTCAAACCAAAACCAATAACCTAAACCGAAACCAAAACCTTAACCTAAACCTATAACCTATAACCTAAATCAAAACCTATAACTTAAACCAAATAACTTAAACCAAAACCTATAACCTAAACCAAAACCAAAACCTATAAACTAAACCCGAACCCATTCTCAAATCTCAAAACCTATAATCAAAACCTTAACCTAAACCTATAACCTACAACATAAACCAAAAACTATAACTTAAACCAAAACCAAAATCTATAACCTAAACCTGAACCCATTCTCAAATCCCAAAACCTATAACCTAAACCTAAACCAAAACCTTAACCTAAACCTATAACCTATAACCTAAACCAAAACCTAAACCAAAACCTATAACCTAAACCCGAACCCATTCTCAAATCCCAAAACCTAAAACCTAAACCTAAACTAAAACCTTAACCTAAACCTATAACCTATAACTTAAACCAAAACCCAAAACTATAACCTAAACCCGAACCCATTCTCAAATCCCAAAACCTATAACCTAAACATAAACCAAAACCTTAACCTAAACTTAAAACCTATAACCTAAACCAAAACCAAAACCTATAACCTAAACCCAAACCCATTCTCAAATCCCAAAACCTATAACCTAAACCAAAACCTATAACCTAAACTAAAACTAAAACCTATACCCTAAACCCGAACCCATTCTTAAATCTAAAAACCTATAACATGAACCTAAACCTTAACCTAAACCATTAACCTATAACCTAAACCTAAACCTTAACCTAAACCTATAACCTATAACCTAAACCCGAACCGATTCTCAAATCCCAAAACCTATAACCTAAACCAAAAGCTATAACTTAAACCAAAACCAAAACTTATAGCTTAAACTCGAACCCATTCTCAAATCCAAAAACCTATAACCTAAACCTAAACCTTAACCTAAACCGTTAACGTATAACCTAAACCGAAACCAAAATCTATAACCTAAACCCGAACCCATTCTCAAATCCTAAAACCTAAACCGTGAAATAAACACGGAATCGTTAGGAATGATCGTGAAATGCATGGAAATGACGGTGTAGTGAAGTGAAATGACCATGAAGTGCATGGAAATGGCCGTGAAGTGAAGTGAATTGACTGTGAAGTGCATCGAATTGACCACGAATGAACACGGAATTGCTGGGAATGACCGTGAAATGCATGGAAATGATGGCGAAGTTAAGTGAATTGACCACGAAGTGCATGGAAATGGCCGTGAAGTGAAGTGAATTCACCGTGAAGTGCATTGAATTGACCATGAATGAACACGGAATCGTTGAGAATGACCGTGAAATGCATGGAAATGACGGTGAAGTTAAGTGAATTGACTGCGAAGTGTGTGAAAATGGCCGTGAAGTGAAGTGAATTGACAGTGAAGTGCGTTGAATTGATCGTGAATGAACAGGGAATCGCTAGGAATAACCGTGAAATGCATGGAAATGATGGTGAAGTGAAGTGAATAGACCGCGAAGTGCGTGGAAATGGCCGTGAAGTGAAGTGTGTCGAATTGACCGTGAATGAACAGGGAATCGCTAGGAATGACCGTGAAATGTATGGGAAATGACGGGGAAGTGAAATGAAATGACCGCGAAGTGGTGTGTGGAAATGGCCATGAAGTAAAGTGAATTGACCGTGAAGTTCATTGAATTGACTGTGAATGAACACAGAATCGCTAGGAATGACCGTGAAATGCATGGAAATGACTTTGAAGTGAAGTGAATTGACCGCAAAGTGCGTGGAAATGGCCGTGAAGTGAAGTGAATTGACCGTGAATTGCGTCGAATTGACCATGTTTGAACACGGAATCGCTAGGAATGACTGTGAAATGCATGGAAATGAAGGTGAAGTGATGTGAATTGACAGCGAAGTGCATGGAAATGGCCGTGAAGTGCGTTGAATTGACCGTGAATAAACACAGAATCACCGGGAATGACCGTGAAATGCATGGAAATGATGGTGAAGTTAAGTGAATTAACTACAAAGTGCGTGGAAATGGCCGTGAAGTGAAGTGAATTGACCATGAAGTGTGTCAAATTGATCGTGAATGAACACGGAATCGCCGGGAATGATCGTGAAATGCATGGAAATGACAGTGAAGTGAAGTGAAATGACTGCAAAGTGACTGGAAATGGCCGTGAAGTGAAGTGAATTGACCTTGAAGTGCGTCGAATTGACCGTGAATGAACACGGAATCATCGGGAATGACCGTGAAATGCATGGAAATGACGGTGAAGTGAAGTGAAATGACCGCGAAGTGCGTGGAAATGGCCGTGAAGTGAAGTGAATTGACCATGAAGTGTGTCGAATTGACCGTGAATGAACACAAAATCGTCGGGAATGACCGTGAAATGCATGGAAATGATGGTGAAGTTAAGTGAATTGACCGGGAAGTGCGTGGAAATGGTCGTGAAGTGAAATGAATTGACCGTGAAGTGCGTTGAATTGATCGTGAATGAACATGGAATCGCCGGGAATGTCCGTGAAATGCATGGAAATGACGCTGAAGTTAAGTGAATTGACCGCGAAGTGCGTGGAAATGGTCGTGAAGTGAATTGACCACGAAGTGCGTGGAAATGGTCGTGAAGTGAAGTGAATTGACCGGGAAGTGCGTTGAATTGACCATGAATGAACACAGAATTGCTAGGAATGACCATGAAATGCATGGAAATGACGGTGAAGTGAAGTGAAATGAAATAACCGCGAAGTGCGTGGAAATGGCCGTGAAGTGAAGTGAATTGACCGTAAAGTTCGTCGAATTAACCGTGAATGAACATGGAATCGCTATGAATGACCATGAAATGCATGGAAATGACGGTGAAGTGATGTTAATTGACCACGAAGTGCATGGAAATGGCCGTGAAGAGAAGTGAATTGATCGTGAAGTGCGTCGAATTGACCGTGAATGAACACGGAATCACTGGGAATGACCGTGAAATGCATGGAATGATGGTGAAGTTAAGTGAATTGACCATGCAGTGCATGGAAATGGCTGTGAAGTGAAGTGAATTGACCGTGAAGTGCGTCAAATTGACCGTGAATGAACACGGAATCGCCAGGAATGATCGTGAAATGCATGGAAATGATGGTGAAGTGAAGTGAAATGACCGTGAAGTGCATCGAATTGGCCATGAAGTGAAGTGAATTGACTGTGAAGTGCGTCGAATTGACAGCGAATGAACACGGAATCGTCGGGAATGACCGTGAAATGCATGGAAATGACGGTGAAGTTATGTAAATTGACCGCGAAGTGCGTGGAACTGGCCGTGAAGTGAAGTGAATTGATTGTGAAGTGCGTTGAATTGACCGTGAATAAACATGGAATCTCCGGGAATGACCATGAAATGCATGGAATTGATGGTGAAGTTAATTGAATTGACTACGAAGTGCGTGGAAATGGCTGTGAAGTGAAGTGAATTGACCATGAAGTGCGTTGAATTGACCGTGAATGAACACGGAATCGTCAGGAATGAACGTGAAATGCATGGAAATGACGGTGAAGTGAAGTGAAATGACCGTGAAGTGCGTCGAATTGGCCATGAAGTGAAGTGAATTGACTGTGAAGTGCGTCTAATTGACCGGGAATGAACATGGAATCACCGGGAATGACCGTGAAATGCATGGAAATGATGGTGAAATTATGTGAATTGACCGCGAAGTGCGTGGAAATGGCCGTGAAGTGAAGTGAATTGATCGTGAAGTGCGTCGAATTGACCGTGAATGAACATGGAATCTCCGGAAATGACCATGAAATGCATGGAATTGATGGTGAAGTTAATTGAATTGACCACGAAGTGCGTGGAAATGGCCGTGAAGTGAAGTGAATTGACCCTGAATTGTATGAAAATGGCCGTGAAGTGTAATGAATTGACCCTGAAGTGGATTTTTAACCATCGACCCGATGGAATCTCGAAAAATTACTGTGTTTGTTGGCTAAATTAACTTCTCCTACCCCAAAAATCATATATGATACGTTATGTAACTCGTTCTGGTTTAAGAGATATGCTTGTTAAATAAATAGACAAAGAAATAAATTAAGAGATAGAAAATATATATATATATATATATATATATATATATATATATATATATATATATATATATATATATATATATATAAACATATTTACATAATTATGTATTTGAGAAAAATGGCCGTGAAGTGTAGTTTTTTTTTTTTTTTTGTGGGTCCCATCATGAGGTATGTGTTATATCCAAACCGCCCATCTATTTCGAGAGCTCATGTTAAGGCTTGGGACTAAAAATAAGATAGATCTAACTATCAAGTGGACCACACTGTAAAAGGCAGTTGGGAATTGAACGTATACCATTGAAACCCTTTTAGGGTTCACGGAAGTTTTGGATCATTACGAAATTTGTTTTTCCTCTTCATCCAGGTCTTTGTGACCTTATGAATAAAGTGGATGGAAAATAAATGTTATGGTGGGCGTACAAAAGTTTCAACAGTAAAAATTAATTTTCTGCTGCTCTTTGTGGTGTGGCCCAATTAATCTTTGGATATGATTTGTTTTTTTTTTTTTTGGATAATGCTCCGAAATGATCTCAAAATATGCATGAACGTTGTGGATATAATAAATACATAATTGCTGGGCTGATCTCCTTGGAACCGTTCGTACAACTTGGAGTTCGAGGAGCGTCAGCACTCGCCCTCGAGCACTAGCCGATCCGCTTGAAGGAATAAGAAGGGGGCTTTTTCGACCTTTTGCAAGGCGTCCGAACACCTGGTGAGTATTCTGGAAAGTAAAATGGGGTGGGCTTCGTCTCGGGAATGGGCCATATACTGGTCATACAGTTGAAAATTTCTCCCATTCTAAAGTTGTCTTCTCACGTAGAATGTGGAGATAGCGTGCATACATGTTAATCCATACCATTCAATTGGAGGCTATCGAATGTACGATTAAAACTAAAAGTGGTTTGTGATATAACTTTGACTACGGAAACAAAATTGTAAGATCATCGGTCATCCCGGGCGTAGTTTGTTGACAACCCCACTAAGAGTATCAAGTGCCCACTTGCCAAGAAAAAGCAGAATTTTGAATAGAGCCACCCCAACAGGCCTGGTTGGTGTTGGACCTGTTCAAAATTCAGCCCAGGTGAACCCCGTCCCAGCCCAGCTACAGTCCTATTTGGGAGATTTTCAATGAGCTAGGTTGTCAGCATTTTCTGGGCTTGGGCTTTACCTATTAGCCCATATACTGTGCTTTGGACTGATTTAAGAACTATGTTAAGGCCCAAACTGAGTCCCAATCCATGACTCGACTCAATGAGCCTTTTGTCAAGTTAGGCCGGTTTTGGCCACTGGTTTTAGTTTTGGGCTAGGACTACCTGAGCCTACACCCAGTCGGCTCGTCTCCTTTGGTCACAACCTGCTTCTTTATAAGTATATATGTGACCTTAAGATTCTCTCATTGCACGGCCCAGTATCACTATCACTACCAGAGAATTTTAGCGTGGAGAGGGCATGCCTCTAACGAGAGCTGTATTTAGAGTTGCTGGACCTATGATGGAGGCTAGCGCAAACCTTGAAAAAGTACGTCTATGGGCTTATTTGTCAAAGAAAAAGAAAATACAGTACATTATAAAAATTTTATTGGTCAATTGGATATTTGGGAACCAAAAACACTAATTTGAAAATTTGTTTGAATTATTTGCTTTATCAGGTCTTGAATTTTGATGAACTGGTTTCGTTTTCAGCAATTTATGGAATAATGAATCAGGGAAGAAAACATAATTCAAAGGCTCATTTAAGCATTATTCCCTGTGATTAATAAAAATAATGGTTTAATAGATCTATTCCCCACTTATTGCTATTGGATATGCCGGACTTTAGACATGATCTGGATCCTTTTCAGAGGATGCCAAAAAGAGGGGGGGCCAAAATACTTCCTAATTGGAACACAATCCTTTGACCATTCAAAAAGAACATTCACATTTAGGACAAGAGTGAAATGATGAAATGGTTGAAATACGACACCAGATCTAATGTCTAAAATCCCAGGGTATCTTATAGCAATATATTGAGATGTATCCTAATAAATTGAAACGAATAAATAAATGAGTTGATGTTACAACCATCATTTCATAGTATTTGAGATAACTTTCTTATAATTACTTGATAAAAGTTCAATGATTCATCATTGAGCCAACTAAACTAAAACAAATGTAAAATATCTTTTAAAAAGGGAATAAGTAATATTCTTAAAAAGTGCAGATTCTAAGAATTGATTTTTGGTCCACCAAATATTATGGAATTTCATATCTTCATTGTACTTGAGTGTAATTTTGTGCAGAATATCATGAATTTCTATCATATTTAGGGCAATTGAAAGTGCCTCTAAATGTAGTCACACAGAAGAAAAGTTCCTTGCCATAGGATGAAATGTGCTTAGAGTGGCCTCTTGCCATCCGCTTACACATGTAAATTGACACACACACATATATATATATAGAGAGAGAGGCATGCACACATGTCATGAACTTTTAATCCGAATAGTCCATGTGATACGGAATCCCATAAAATCATTAGGGGCTGATTTTTGCCATGATCTAAAACTCTGAAGAGAGATGCAAATTAAGGAAACTGTTTTCTTTTTTCATGGCCCACCAAAGTTCTAGATCAAAGTAAAAGTTGGACCGTAAAGGATTCATGGGATGTTGCATCACGTGGACCATTCAGATTTTGGATGCACATAACGTGTGCTGAGTTTTGTAAAAGTTCACATGAGTTCATCCCAACTGGTTCGCGGTTGAGCATTCGGTGCCTCTCTCTCTCTCTATATATAGAGAGAGAGAGGCACACATTTTCACATCAAACCCTGTGAGAAAAGTGTCCTTTGGTACCACCTCAACCTAGTTCTCGTGCAATTAACTAGATGGTTATATTATTTCATAATATCAAAGTGACTTGATGGGGATAAGAAGTGGCTCACACGATGGTCGAAATCAATATATACTTAGACCTCTTTAATATATTTAATGTGATCTATCGATTATTCAGGTGTTTGATTTACATAATCAGAATGATTTGAGAGGGATGGGCAAATGAATGAGTCCCAGACGATGGATGGTTGATATCAGTGATTAGACCTTGTTCGTATATATATGCTCAATATGGATAGTTAATTTCACCATACACTAAGTAGATGGTTGGAAGCATTAATTTGTTCAAAGGGATTAAGAGAGATATGGGCAATCAAAGATAGACCCCATATGACTGATGGCCCACATCCATGCTTAAATATTTCTAGTATAATCAATATGGACTATACATTTTCCAAATTACTAATTTAATTGTTAGGATCATTGGAGCAAAGTGATATGCGATATGGGCAATGAAAAGTAGACCACGTGATGAATGGTCCTCATCAATAAATGGACTTCTTTAGTACACTCACTGTAAACCACACATTTCCTAAACCGCAACCCAGATGTTACGGTAATCCGAATCAAAGTGATTTTAGAGGGATGGCAACTAATGGAGGGCCCACATGATGAATAGTCCATACTTAAACCAGTACATATCAATGCTTAAACCACTCTTGTATACTTAATATGGTCCTTCCATTTCACCGAACTTCTAATGGGTTGGTTGGAGTCGTCGGATCGTAGTGATTTGAAACGAATGGGCAATCAAAGGTGGGACTTGCATGATAGTACAGTCCACATGTTTTTCATACCTATTCACGTATACTTGATATGGACCGTCCATTTCACCAAAACACTAATTAAACAGATGGTTAAGATCACCTGACCAGAGTGATTTGAGAGGGATAGTTAACCAAAGGTGGGCCCCACGTGATGGACAGTCTATTTCAATGATTAGATTTTTCTAAGATAATAAATATGAATTGTCTGTTAGATATATGTTAACCGGATGGCTAAGATCATCAAGGGATTTAAGACGGATGAGCCCCACATGATGGATGTAAACATGCATGGACCAAAATCACAAGTGTAGTAAACTGCTTGCACATGCCCCATGTGAAACACTTACATATATGAACATTGTGCAGACAAACAGTCTAAAGATTCTAGAATACCTCCACACGTATTGCCATGTTTAAAATGCAAGGACTACTGTAGCTTTTGGATCTGGCATAACGTTGTAACGGTCCAGATCATTTATATGATTTTTCATAACAAAATATTTCTTCAAGATTAGAAGATTCTAACAGTAAACCAAAATGGTTAAATGACATGGTCCATAACCAAACAAAAAGAGTTAAATGAAGAAAGGGTTGAAACTTGTGATATAAAATGGTTTGGCAGTGTTGATTTAAGACATATACATTACCGTGAGCCCTACAGTAGGAGTCCCACCCACATCAGTGGATCCGAGTCTTACTTAATCGACTCCCTTCTTCAACTACGCATTATTTTTCATAACAAAATATTTCTTCAAGATTAGAAGATTCTAACAGTAAACCAAAATGGTTAAATGACATGGTCCATAACCAAACAAAAAGAGTTAAATGAAGAAAGGGTTGAAACTTGTGATATAAAATGGTTTGGCAGTGTTGATTTAAGACATATACATTACCGTGAGCCCTACAGTAGGAGTCCCACCCACATCGGTGGATCCGAGTCTTACTTAATCGACTCCCTTCTTCAACTACGCATTTGGGATAGTTACATGGCAATTCAAACTGTCCCTATGGCTAAGATAATTGTATTTATTGTATAGACTAAAGTGTACACTGGGAATATGATACCAGCTATATGATTTTCCCTTTGAATTTGGACCACTCATTATTTTATTTTTAATTATTCATTCTATTACCATCGATTGGATGGCTAGGATTGATTGTTGAATGTAATTTTAGAAATATCATCAAAAAAATAAAATGTACATAACAATAACACCTACCCACACCCATTAGGGGTTGCAATGGCCCACCCGGACCGCGAGCCAAGCTGGACTTATACGGGCATGGACTTAATGTCTTGGCATGTGCTGGGCTTGGGCCACTTATGGCCTGGAAACATGCTTGGGCTTAAGTCATTTTAGCCCGCTCAGCCCAACATCATGGATACATGTGTTCTATGTACATGCGGCTCAGATCATTGGTTAGGCAATACGTGCATACATCTTGCACATTCGTTAACTCGTTAATACCCCACTGTCGGTCACTTCACTGCTAGCCACCCCCACTAGGGAATTGATACCGAGACCTCAGCATTAAAAGGAGGTATCTTTCACTCAGTCTACCACTTGAGCTATGGATTATTTATTTGTAATTGTGTCTCGCACCAGATTAACAGATGGATTAGCAACGTTCACAGTAGGAAACGGGTATTTGATCAAAGTTTCAGAAGTGGCCTTTTTATAGGGTGGACCTAGGCCTACTGTGCTAGTTTGATCTCGGGTTGGAAGGGCTGGGGCTTAGCCTGCCTTTCTCGGAACCGGCCCAGCATCACGTCTGAGCTTTGTTAAGCTCATAAGCGTGTACAAGTGAACTACGACCCGGATTTCCTGCCAAAGCCTCTAGCATTAAATTCTTACGTTAGGATGTTAGGTGGGACCCACAATGATGTTTCTGAAAAATTCACCCCGTTCATCCGTTTTTCTAAATTATTTTACGACATGAGACTGAAAATCAGGTGCATCCAAAACTCAAGGCAGCCATACTATAAGGGAAATTGGAGAAAAAATTTCCTACCATTGAAACCTTTCAGAGCTCCACCTTCATGTTTATGTGCCATCCAAACCGTTTATAAGGTCATTATAACTAGATGAAGTGAACACAAAAAAAACTTAGCTTGATACTAGTGTTTAAACGGTGGTCATAGAATCTCCACAGTTTCCTCTCGTGCGGCCAACTCGAGTTCTGGATCAACCTTACTTTAGGCCTCTTGTTCAAAAATGATACGTAAAAACGGACGACGGGTGGATTTTTCAGAAACATCACGGTGGCCCCACTAATATCCCACGCAAGAACTAGCACAATTGTCAGCGTGGCAGGCCGTGAAAAATATCCTAAGCCATTAATCAGGTGGACATGTCTCCTCCAAAAGGAAAAGATAGTCCATTGAGTAGGTGTGCCGTTATAATGGAAATAAGATGACATATTAGAGAACTTTGTCTGATTTTTCCACAACCGTATATTTGTTAGTGGACAGACTGGATTTTTGGGATAGGAAATTTATTTAGCGGTAGCTTGGATGCCGGACCTGTCTGCCATGCTGACATTTGTGGTGGCGCGTGCAATAACTGATTTCTATTTTCCTCGACCCAAAAAAGATAAGATTGATATGAATTGTACGCGTGGCAAATGTTAGTTCAAATCAAAACTGTCCAAAATGCAGGAAACACTTTAGGTAGGGCAAGATTGGAAATAAAGATTGAATCCAGGCCATTGACTGGTTTTCATCTTCACCGTTCATCCAATTTGCGCCAATCAACCAATTGGGAAATCAGATGAGGTTAATTTCTGACTTTGCAGCTATCTAAAATGAGAGCCACAGTTTTAACGGTTCAAGTTTACGCCATTTTGCAAATTTGTAGTGCTTGTGTTGATCTTTTGCTCATTCTCACATCAATATCTTCAACTCATCCATCCATTGTACATGATGTTGTCTGCATGACAAAGTAACTATACTGTATATAAGCAGGAATAGAAGGGGCATCATTCGATACTTGGGAGATGGTGGTGGTTGATACTCAGCCCTAAATATCCACATGTAACCGTTCAGACTGTCTAATCCACTCCATTTGAGAGCATGGATTTGGAATGAATTGGAATCAAAATCACACTTACATTGGAATTAAGGTGATTTCAATTCTTCATTTGTGTTTGATTGAAATTTACAATAATGCAAATCTTATATTTAGGAGCTTGCATTTGGAAGGCATTGGAAATTTTGGTTTTTTTTTTTTTTAAAGGAATTTTGAGCGATGGCGGGGCCACAAATGCAAGGATCACAAACAAGTGATTCACCAATATTTTTTAAGCATCCATTTAGATTTTTAATATTTGAATGTTTTAGATTATTTTATTGGTGTGATTTTAGTATTGCAATCAATAATTAAATTATTTTAGAGAATCATCAACGTACCATGTGTCTAATGGATTAGTAGCCTAGATAAATCTTTATTTAATGTGCGACTCTCTTGCCCTTAAAAAGAAGACAAAGAAGTCACTTCCTTTAAATTAGACCATAATCTCAATATTTTGCTAAGATTTCAATACACATTAAAATGTATATTTGCCATACCTTAGTTCCACTCCAAATCCAATGCTGCCAGATGCAAAAAGCAGCTAAATGGGTTTGAAATACACTCATTTACCACCAAATCCAAGGTGCCAAATGGGGTAGGATAGGTAGCAAAATCAGATTGATGGAATGTCCCTTGATTTCTCACCTTTGGCCTTTTCTTCATTTCAAATGTAGATTAAATGTCCACAATTCGTAAGAAAGAAATCACAATCTAACTCAAATGGACCCACGATTTAAAGCGCACAAATTGCATTCTGCGGGGCACTGAATAGGGTGACGATTTAGTGTCTGGCGTGATACTCAGAAAATGACAATTTTGCCCTTTCTAATGTGGGTCTCACCCCTAAAACAGGCACATGAGGCTTTTTTTATTGGCACCTGACCAGCCAAGCGCCTTATTGTATGGCATGTGTATGATTTCCTAATGCCTGTCTATAGGTCATCACAATTTGTCAATATGCCAAAGTTCGGGCAGAAAGAAAAAGATTATAAAGGAGAAATCACCGTTAACTTATTTTGATAAGGGTGGGCAACTAAAAGCAGAACCAACAAGATGGATGATTTAGATATATGATTGGACCATTTTTTGGTACTATTAATATTAACTGTCCATTTTCCTTGCCAATGAATTGGCCATTAAGTTATCTCATCAAAGCAATGCTTCAAGAATAATGGCATTTAAAGGCAAGGGTCATGTGATGGATGATATAAATTAATTATCAGACTATTTCAATTCTAATCAATATGAAGCATCCATTTCCATAGCCAAAGAATAAAATGTTAGATCATCCAATCAAACTAATATTTTAAAAGGATGTGTTGTCAGATGTCCTCAATCGGTTTGTAATTAGGTCTGTCGATGGTATCGACAAATTACTCGATCCCATCAAGCAGCTTTTGATCTCCTTGATACTCCACTCGGTCCCATCGAGAAACTCCCATTTTTTTCTTTTGCTCGCCGGATATTTTTTAGGTCCAAATTAATGCAGGGCCATTTTCACACTAGGCTCGAGTGGAGTTGCTAGTAAAATGCAGGGGCACACTCGGGGTAGGTGACTCATGTGATTTGAGACTCCTCACGGGAGAGGTCTCATGTTCAAGACTCCTCACTAGGGGTGATTAATGTGCATTTCATATTGAGCTCAAGTGGAGTATCTCGTGGGATGCGGGGACACACTCGGGGTGGGTGACCTATGTGCTTTGGGGCCCACGAAGGGGATTCGGCTAAGATCCTAAACTCATGAGATGTGGGGCCTGGGCTATAAGATAAAGGGATTAATTCATCATACTTTAATAGTTTGAGCTTTTAGAGCAAGTGGTTAATTGTCCTGCATCAAATTGGTATCAGAGCGGGAGATCTCGTGTTCGAGACCCTTCACCGAGGGTGATTAATGCAGGGGCATTTTCACACTCGGCTCAAGTGGGGTCGCCTGTGGGATGCAGGGGCACACTCGGGGTGGGTGACCCATGTGATTTAGGGCCCACGGGGGAGGTCTCGTGTTCGAGACTCCTTGGATTCAATCCCATTATTGGGTCATCGATGGCACTCAATTAAGGGTTTGTGATCGAGGATTAGGGTATTGGAAAACGTGTTTTTAGCTTTTGTGAGAAAATGAAGATCAAAGCTGGGTTCTTTTAATGGTTTTTAGAGTTTATTCTTAGATCGGTAAGTTCTTTCCTCTCTTGTAACATTGTTTATCATAATGGATTCGTTGTCTCTTTCCACATAAAATCTTATGTTCTCTATGTGCTTGATTTATTTGATCTCTTATTGTTTAATTCTAATTCGAAGTGGAATCAAAGAAAATAGTTAGGGTTTTGAGTTTTTGAAATCTGAAAACATGTCTTCTAATGGATTTAATATTAAATATGAAATGAAAAAGCTCACTAGAAGAAATAACTTTGATTTATGGAAGGTTAAGATGAGAGGCTTCTTAGTTTAGCAAGGATTGCAACACGCTCTCTTTGGCAAGGCAAAGCATCCTGCATCTATGACTGATGAAGAGTGAGATGAACTAAAGGAGAGGGCTACAACCTTGATACAATTATGTGTAGTAGATAATTTCTCATATAATGTAATAGATTAAAAGACCATGTGGACACTGGAAATCATTGCCCACGCGGATTTAAAATGTTTTTGAATTTGGTTTGATAAGTTGGAATTAATTGGCTAATTTGTGAATGTTGAAGTCGCCATTAGCCAATTGATCTTAAAATCCCGCAGTCGGCTAGAACCCATAAAATATATAAGGTTGAAGAAATCTGAAGACTCTTCTACCTTAGATTGACTCCTGGTCTACGATTCGGGATTCCATATAAGGGATATCGATTACAAAGAAGGAAAGTGTTGTGCACCCTCTTTACCCGTACAAATGTACGGTCTCTACTTGGTGTGGTAAAATAATTTCAAGGGATAATGTATGCTGTGGTTGAGATGGGACTAGGCATACACGCAGATTTCTGATGCAGCAAGATCCGAGACTTTGGTAAACGACGGAGCATATGTCCAATGGCATATCTAGAAGGTGGATATGATGATGCTTATGCAAAGAGATGAAGAAAATGGAACTACATCGCTAGGATTTTTTGATGTGACAGGATTCAGTATATGGAAAGTTACAGAGAATACGTTTACTAGAAATCTAGAAGAGCAGGGGGGTTAAGAAGGGAATAAATGTCCTGATGAATGCTTGTGTATGAGATGAACAAATCTTTGACTTGAACTTGAATAGGTTAAGACATGGACCGAGCGAGCCATGACCACTTTGGACTGGGTCTAAAGGGTTGAGATAGTTGAGGTAAGGCTAAGAGGTGGATGGAAAAAGTCTGAAATTTAAGGCTTGGGAGCTCCTACTCACCCCTCACTCTCACTTTCTTCTCTACTCTCCCTCTTTCTCTCACATTTGGAAAGTGAAGTGGTTGTTGTGTGCGGAAACGAGAAGAGAAGAGGGTTATTTATAGCCTTCTTCAATGGTATTATGGTAATGCTGAATTTGAGAGGGATAAATGCTGACATAGTAGTTTGGGATTGGTTGAGGAGAGAGACACGCCACGTAGCACATTCTCGTTAACTCTTAGTGTTGGTAAAAGGGTAAATAGGGTCAACTAGAGGGGTAATTTTGAAAGAAAGTTGACCTTCAGATATTATGACAATTGTTGCTTGGAGGACACACGTGCCCCGCGAGCGGAAGTAATCTCAGTCTACCGCCTAGGTCGGGCTCGAGCGTGTGGACCTCGTTTGGTGCACTGGTTCATTCGATGGTCTTCTTTTGAGTTTTTGGGTTCAATTGGGTGGGTTTTTATGTTGATCAGGATCTAATGGGTTTCAAGTTAGGTTGTGGGGTTTTGGGTTTAAGGTTTGGATTAAGATTTTGGGTTTGGATTAGCATTTTGATTAGGGTTTGGGGTTTAGATTTGATCATGATTCGGATTGTTTTTGCCTTTTCAAGATATTAGCCTGAGTGGGGTGTCTACAGATGCCCCTCTTTGGCCGAGGTTGCAAGCAATTGAAGGTCAAAGCAAGTGAACATCCCACCCTTCTAGTCAGAAAGGATAGTAATTCGAATCTATTGCCTGTCATTGTATCATTGTTAGTTGATTATTTGAAAAAAAGATGACTTGCACATATCATGAGGGTTGAGAAAAATATTGTGATTATCCCTGCGCATTGGTGAAGCATTACGGGTCACCAATCACAACCCTTTCGCATTAGATTATTAATAGTATCGGAGGATAAGTCTAAAAGTAGGGCCTTTGTACGTTGGTGTGGCTTTACGAGGATTCTTGTACTATTTGAACTGTCATTCCTTTGCTATGTAATCACCCTAAGAGTATTCGATCCATTTAATCGTCAAAGTGGTTAGCTGTCCTGTGCGGTGGTGCGGCCTTATGGGGAACTCACTACACCGACTTGGACTCGATTAAATTTTACGAACATCCTGGACCGGATATGTGCAAGTAATCTTTTACCGTGCAGGCTACTGATTTTAATAGTTTGGTTACAATAGATTGTTGTCACTTTGAGTTTGATTATTCTTTCCAGAGATAGATCCAATCATTTTTACTCGCATTTACACGACTGTCTAGATATAGGGATCGGGCTAACCATACTTGTATTATGTACTGATTCAATCATCCCTCGGGAACCGGATGGAGTCGAATCTTATTTAGCTATTTGCATTGACCACAACTGGAGAATATGAAAGATTTCTCAGTGTACTGCACGCCGCGTGCATTTTTGAAAACTTTTTATTTTAAAACTACCCTCTTTGGACTAGACTCCTCGGGGATTTTATTTGAAGAAATTTTTTTAAATTTTTTGAAAAATTTTTGTTTGATCTCGCGGGTGGGCGTCGTCATTCAGTTTTTTATTGGTCGGTTCAAATCAAATAGTCAGATGGCCTCCACTAATAAATTAATGGAGCATTAACATTGATTTGTTGCATATTCTTGAGATTTTCTTTCTTTTTTCTTGATTTTCCAGCAATATCTTTTCATTTTATCAAGATTCCCAATTTCTCGTGAGATTTTAAATTTCTCACGAGATTTTGAGATGAGAAATCACTTTTCATGTGGAATCTTCTCTTTTCCTCTTTTTTGTATTTTCTCTTTTGTCCTTTATTATGGTTGAATTTGGTGGATCCCACATCAATGGTGATGCTATGGTAGGTGGGGATCCATTTATAGGTGTTGAAGATGGTTGGGTGGAAGTTAATAGTGGAATAGTGGCCCTCTTAAGGAAGTCAATGCTATTTATGGCATTGCTCCTCCCACTATTAATGGTGAAGATGGGATGTGGTTGGGGGATTTGATGGGTTGGATGGGATTGGTGGGCCTATGCTAAGTGGGCCACTAAGGTTTGTGGATGTTGGTGAGATGAGGATGGATGGGTTTGATAGTGTAGATGATGTGATGATGGTGATGGATGGTCCGATTGATGAGCATATGGGAGTGATGGGTATGGATAGCATGGATGATAGGGTAGTGATGACGGATGGTGTGGATGTGATATATAGGGCTCGGATGGGTGGTGGGTCACATTTTGCTGGTTTGATTTGGCAGGTGATGGACCTCCTGCATCTAGCTTAGGTTAGATATTTGGCACAGATTTTGAGGCAGTGATGGGACAGGCTGTTATTTTCAAGGATCAGGGTACCAGTCTAGTCAACTACTGGGGTACTTTGGGTGTTGCGGCTCCTAGGGCATGTACTTTTCAGACTACTCCTGATGTGGCAATTATTGGAGGCTTGAGCCCACCTACTGTAGCTTTCCAAGATACTCTTCGAGATGCAATGAGCTAGTCAGGCCTTTTTCGGCATCATGAGATAGATCTGTTGGAGGGCATGCCCATTTTTGACAATTCGCCTATTGATCTAGGGTTCCAGATTGTAGAGGGTGTGCTTGTTCGAACTTGCCGATTGCAGCCGCACGGCACGTGTTTTGAGGGGTTACATTCTGGATTGAGAGCCTGACTGAGTTCGAGATCTTTGAGCTGGGCTCCCTAGGCTTCTGGGCAGTTCTTCATTTCTAAAAAGTTCACCAAAACTGGTGACTATTGAATGCAACGTCATATGATTGGGTTCCAGCATTAAACCTATTTTCCTTCAATGATTTGGAGTCGGGCCCATCTTTAAAGGAGTTTGCGGACCTGTCTGGTCTTCCTCTTACTTGAGAGCCTTATGTTCCTTCATCTGAACCAGTTCGTCAAGCTGATTTGATCTCTTGGTTTGGATTTTCAGTTATTTTTCCCATTGCAGAGGATAGAGCCGATAAGCTTTCGCTCGAGCGTCTTTATGACCGCTGTTCTACCACTCGAGGAGGCCCTAGATCTGATCGTCAGCTTCAGTACTTGAACACGCTGATATTCTATGTCTTGGCTGAGCTTCTTTTCTCAGGCTGACGGTAGTCATCGTTGGCGATTTTACTGGATGTGTTCTGCCATGTTTTGTTCCGTAGAGGTATCGCTTCTGTGGTGCTAGCGGAGATCTTTTTGGGCCTTACCGAGTGCTCTCTTGGTCATACTCCTATTTTCTGAGGTTGCTGCTCATTCCTCCAGGTATTCTTTTCTCTTGTCCTCTTTTCTTTCCTTTGCTTTGTTATCTACTTGCGACTTGAGCTCGACCTACGCCTTTCCCCAGGTGTGGCTGTGGGAGCACCTTTATATGACCCCTCTGCTTTTGTGGCCTAACTCCCACTGTGACGATGTGCTGTCTCTGTTACATGATGACCTTCCTCTTGGTGTGGAGGCCATGAGTCATTATACCGTCGTATGCTCTCTCAGCTCCAAGGATGAGAGATCAGTTGGGAGGCTTCATGGTTCTGTCGAACTCCTTTGTTGTTACTGGGTCTCCGAGGGTATTGCTCCTATCATCCTACTCATTTTCTCTAACAGTTTGGATTCTGGAAAGATGTTCACAACTTCGCATTTTCTGGATTTAGACATGCTCCTCTTCCTTCTAGCTTGATCGTTCTGTATCAATGAGTCTGGATTTCCTAGCAGGGCTCTTTAGATGCTGCGGCTCTAGAGTTCAAGTCTTAGGCTCCACCATTAGCGTAGTACCATACCAGTGATGGGTGGTAGAGCAGTCGATTTATCATCAGGTCCCTGGTTGGCACTTGGTGGATGAGGATGATGATCGAGATATGGTTGGTGATACTGCTTCATCCTCCACATGCGTCGATGATTCATTGGAGGCTTTCGAGGAACGGCCATTTATTGATCCATCATTTTTGCTTGCGACGCATGACTATCTTATATCTGAGATTGTCGTTCTTCATCATTCCTGTGAGGATATGGCCCGTCGACTAGAAGTGGGGAGCCAGTATGATGAGGGCATGCTTACTGTGCATTGCTTGGAGAGGATGGGGTCTTTTACCTGCGCATGGAGGTAAAGTGACTCAGGCAGAGATTGTTGATGTATGAGAGATAGGAGCTTACCTAGAATCCCTGATTTTGACCAGTTGCCTGTCCTGTATGGATGGATATGTATTTTTTATTTTCTTGTTGTTTTTGCAAGTAAAGAAAAGACAAGTAACGTAAAAGACTTTTGACAAGAAAGAATGTTTTTGCGTGTGCCAAAACTTATGAATGCTAGCTCGGTTTGGATTTGTGTTTTGGATGATTGGGATCAGAATATTAGGCTCAGCCCATGTTGTGTTTAGTAGTCTAAGCTGTGTACTAGAGATCTTAGTTCCCTAAGAGTGTGCCCAGGATCGTGTCCTTTGGATTTGAGCAGAGTCTGTTGGAATATTGATCCGGAGTTAGTCGCTTTTTTGTATCTCATTGTTGCGCTTATTGCCTTGGCTTCTTCCATACCTGCACTGTTATATTTTATTTTATTTTATTTGTTAGCCATTTTTGCCCATATCGCCCTTTTAGGTTTTCACTATGACCGACTTTTTCATCATTTTTGCTCATAGCAACATTTTAGATTTTCACTACGTCCCGGGTTTTTGATCTTGCTTGCCCCTTGACAGTTATGCTGTTTTTACCCTTGGCGCCCTTTCGGTTTTTCACCAAGTCCACTACATGCCCACTATTTTACTCGAGCCATCATTTCGGGTTTTCAACTCGCCCTTTCTATGTAGGCATGTTTCTTTTTTTTTCTTTTTTTTCAAAGTGCTGGAAGAGATGGAGAGGTTTCATTTATAGTCGGCCGAATGATTATCCTCCCGTCCTTGTCTTTGATCACAATAGTAAGCTGTTTTATGTCGGTTGGAAAATTTGAGGCTGGGGATGACCTTATTTTTCTTCTCCCTTTTTATCTCTTTTTTTTTTTGAGATTTTTTCTTTTCATTTTTTTTCTTTGTTTCTTCCTTTTTATGGTTTTTTTCTAAGAGAAGTGGTGGATACTCTTTAGTGGGAGAAATGATGGATACAGCTTTATGATTGTAATCATTAACAAGGTTAGGTATGGCTACCCATGATAGATCTTCACGTTGTTGGCGTTGATGGACTCGGGAAGATCTTCTCCTCTCAGACTGATGAGCCGAAGAGCGCCTCCTGGAAGTACATCTTGAATGATCAGCGGCTTGTCCCACGAGGGTTTGAACTTTCCTCTAAGATCTAGCAAGTGTGGTGGTAGGATACGCTTCTTGACCATGTCACCCACTTTGAAACTTCTTTTTCGGACCCTCTTGTTATAAGCCCGGGCGATCCTTCTTTAGTAGTATTGTGAGTGACTTGGCGCATGCATGTGCTTTTTTTTTCCAGATGTAGTAGATCGTATCTTTCTTGTTGCCACTCGCCTTCCTCGACATCACTCTCCAGCAATACTTGGAGTGATGGCATTTCGATTTCAACTGGTAGCATTGCTTCCATTCCATATGCGAATTTGTATGGAATTGCGCCTGTAGCAGACTGTACAGACGTCTGATAAGCCTAGAGTGCGTATAGGAGCATTTCTGACTAGTCGCGATACATTTTGACTATTTTCTCCAGTATGAAAATGATAGTCTTGTTTGCAGCTTCAACCCCACCATTCATTTGAGGATGGTAAGGGCTTGACTAATGACACTGAATTTTAAATTTATCAAGGAAATTACCCATCTTTTTATTGACAAATGGAGTCTTGTTGTCTGTAATAATGGCATGAGGAACCCTGTACCGGCTGATGATATTGTTCTTCATAAACTTGATTACATGAGATGCTGCGATGGTGGTGTAGGATGCTACCTCTATCCATTTGGTAAAGTAATATACTGCTACTAGGATATACTCATGCCTATTTGAAGCTTTGAGGTTGACCTTGCCGATGATGTCAAGTCCCCATATAGAGAACGGCCATGGTGTCCTTAGGTTGTAGAGTTTGGGAGCAAGTGTATGGATCTGGTTTGCATGTTCCTGACAGTTAAAGCATTTTCTGATGTGTTTGCAGCAATCTGTCTCCATTGTTAGCCAATAGTAAACAAGGCGTAGGATCTTCTTTGCCATTATATGTCCGTTCATGTGTGGGCTACATAGTCCTTCATGGATTTCTGACATGATCTGTGCCACTTCTAATTCATCCACGTAAAAGAGAAGGACTTGATTAAAGGATCGCTTATAGAGAATGCCGCCGGTGATCATGAACTGGGCCGCTAGCCGTTAGATAGTGCGACAATCGGTTGATGTCGCTCCTTCTGGGTACTTTTAATGCTTGGGATATTCCTTGATGTCTGTGTACCACGGCTGATCGTTCGGAGAGGTTTTGGCTTCGTCGCTTTATAGATAGAATGCAGGTTCTTCCTAGAGTTCGATGGTGAGCTCCCATTCAGCAACTCCTTTCGAGATTTCTATCATCGAGGCAAGGGTAGCCACAGCATCCGCAAATTGGTTCTTGACTCGGGGCATGTAAGAAAATGTGATCTCTTAAAACTCTTCGGTCAAATTTTCCAGATAGACGTGATACGAGATCAACTTTTCATCCTAGGTCTTCTAGTCACCATTCATTTGATTGATGATGATTTGTGAGTCTCTGAAGACTTGTAACTTCTTCACACTAAGGATTATGGCTTCTCTTAGACTAGTGGTACATGCTTCATATTCAGCCACGTTGTTGGTGCATTAGAATACTAATCGCTTGGAAATGGGAATTGGGATATCATCAGGAGAGTAGAGTATTGCTCCTACCCCACTCGCTTTTGAATTTGCAGCTTTGTCGAAGAATGTTCATTCTCCTACCCTTCTTTCTTCTTCTTCCTCGATTAGGAGGATGCCCTCATCAGGGAAGAAGGTCTTTAGTGGTTGGTAATCTAGAAGAGAGTGTGTTGCTAAATGATCGGCCAATGCTTGTCCCTTGATTGCTTTATAAGTGATATAGGTGATGTCAAACTCGAAAAGAAGCAATTGCCATTTTGTGATCCTGCCCGTTAGTGTTGGTTTCTCAAACAAATACTTTAACGGGTCTATGCGAGCGAGCAGAAGGATTGGGTGAGTGATCATTTATTGTCATAACCATTGTGTTGCCCAGACTAGGGCGAGACACGTTTTCTCTAAGCTGGAGTATTTGTCTTCGTAACTTATGAACCGTCAACTTCGATAGTAGATTGCCTGCTCCTTTCTTCCTATGTCGTCGTGTTGGCCGATGACGCATCCGATTGCTTCTGCTACGATGAAGATGTACAACAGGAGTGGCTTACCCAGAGTGGGTGGCATGAGCACTGGATGATTTAACAGATGCTTCTTAATCTTGTCAAAGGCCATTTGACAGTCGTCGTTCCATTCCTTTGGCGAATTCTTCCTTAACAACTTGCATATGGGCTCGCAGATGGGCGTGAGTTGTACGATGAATCAGCTGATGTACTGGATCCTTCTGAGGAAACCCTAAATTTATTTTTCAGTACTGAGCGGCGGCATCTCAATGATTACTTTGGTTTTGGTCTCGTCCACTCAGATGCCATCTTCACTGATGATGAAACCTAACATCTTGCCTCTGGTTGTGTCGAAGACACATTTTTGCGGGTTACGGCGGAGCTTAAACTTTTTTAACATGTCGAAGAGCTTCTTAAGGTCTTCGAAATGTCCTTCGATTGTCTAAGATTTGACGATCAGGTTGTTCAGATAGACTTTCATTTCCTTGTTTATCATATCATGGAATAAGGTAGTCATGGCTCGCTGATATGTAGTCCCACATTCTTCAACCCAAAGGGCATAACCCGATAACAAAAAGTTTCCCATGGTGTGATGAAAGAAGTCTTCTCACGACCTTTGATAGCCATCTTGATTTAATTGTAGCCGGAGAAGCCGTCCATGAATGAGAAGATCTTGTGTCCAACAGTGTTATCCACCAGTGTATCGAAGTGAGGCAGAGAGAAATTATCTTTAGGACTTGCTTTGTTGAGGTCCCTAAAGTCAATGCACATCCTGACTTTACTGTCTTTTTTGGGATGGGTACGATATTTGCGAGCCATTCCGGATAGTTGAAGACTACTAGGAATCTCGCATTGTATTACTGATGACTTCAACATGGACCTTTAGGGCCCATTCTGGCTTCATTCTTCGGAGCTTTTGAAATTGCGGTGAAGGCCGCTTTAGTTGAAGTAGGTATAGGTCAGTATATCCTAGAGGGGGGTGAATAGGACTTTTTAAAGATTTATACGTTATTTTTTTTATCCTATTCCACTAATCCTATCACATAGTATAAATTAGGATTACTCAAGAATTAACTCTATTGGCTTCCTAGCCTAATAGAGGATCCAATCACAAACTATTTAAAAGACAAATAATGTAGATGAGATTATGATGGATATGACTCTGTGTGCATAGAATGTGATCATATATAAAGACATGCAAGGCAATCACATAAATGAAAGACAATATCAAACTCAAACACAATCTTTTATAGTGGTTCGACGACTTGTCTACTCCACTCCCAGCTTCCACACTCAACCCTTGAGTGACCGAATTTCACTAAGGAGGTTTCTCATGGTTCACCTCAAACCTAAGGTTTTAAATCAGGTTCACCTTCAACCTTTACAGAGGTTTCTACTCAGTTCACCTCAAACCCCGGAGTTTTACTGGCATACTCCTAACCAGATGTTTATGCCCACACAAGATAAGGGTCCACACAACGCACCCTGAGGTTTCTACTCGGTTCACCTCTAACCATGGAGTTTTACTGGCGTACTCCTAACCAGATGTTTATGCTCTCCATAGAGAAAGGGTCCACACAATGCACCCCGCACGTACACTCCCGTCGCGTACACTCCCGTCGGAGGCCTCCTTCGAGGACTTCAAATGGTGAGCAACACTTAAAACCCAATCCTAAAAAGGAATGATCGCAAGTGTCCTCTAGACTCTTAGTACTTATAGATAAGTTGATGAGTCCCTTTCAGCACAATGATGAAGACCTACTTGTTGATGAAGAGTCTTCAGCTCCCTTGATCCGCAACATGAAGATATATATATGCTAGGCTTAGGATGGGTCAAGGTTATGATGGACTACCACTCTCTAAAGGTTTTCCTATAAGGAAGATAGAGAAGTTCCCATCATCTATGCATTCAAGGCATCCCAGCTTAATGATATGTCATTAAGGTAGTAGCTAAAGGATCCTTGAATGCAGAAGTTCATTCCCCAATCGACTCTATGAGATATCAATGATGAGGGTGGATTGGAGGATGAACTTCCTGAAAGAAAGGGCTTAGGTAAATGATAGGAAGGTTAAAACACTCTAAAGCACTCTCTACTTTCTCTACCATCAATGAAGACAACTCTCTCTATTTATAGGCAAAAGGTTCCAACGGATATAAATGGTCATATTTATGATAGAGTTCGATATCATCGATCAGTCGTCGATATGATCGAGCGTATACTCTCGATTGTATCGGCCGACCTCTCGATGATACGAACTTAATTGTCATTTCGCTTTTGGAAACCTTTTGCCAACTGGTCGATGGGATCGAGACACACATCGATGACATCGAATTTTGAACTCTGATTCCATCGAGTGATGGTTCGATCTATCGATAGGTGAAAAATAAGAGAGAAGCCTTGAAGAATTTCAGGATCACAGATATGATCGGAGAAACAGTCGATGTCATCGGAATTTATACATCGATCATATGGCGACCTTTCGATGGGATCGATAAATCGTATAGATTTTACATGTAAGCTTGCTGGACGAATTATGTCCTGACTCGATCCAATCGACTTGGTCTCGATATGATCGATATATGAATATCAATTTATCGACAGGCACCCCGATCAACATTAAAAGCAACCTGAAATTCATGCTGGAGAGAATATGCGCCCCACAGTCGATATGATCGACTGACTCCCGATATGATCGATATTTGAGTTCAGATTGAATCGGACAGTCATCGATATATCAAAGCAATTGATAGTTTTCTTTAGAAAAATAGGGGCGCCAGAAAGTAGTCTGTCGATACGATCGATCCACTTCAGATATGATCGATTTTTGAATATCGATGATATCGACTCGAAGGTTGATATATCGATAAATCGTCCAGAAGATTGTTTGATTGCTGGACGCTTTTTGTCCTCACTCGATTGTATCAATTGATATGCCGAGGACATCGATAGAGCTGGTCGATCATATCGAAAGGGGAATCGATATAATCGACAGTGTAAGAAAAACTTAGAAGATTTTCTTTTTGATAAAAAAATTTCTTACACATAAACCGTAAGATGTTGTAGTTCTTTTTAAGGGTTTAATCACCTGATATTTTGAGACATGGGATGTGAGGCTATGATTTACCTTTTGGTGAGCTTCCACACATCCAGATGAGGCAGATGCTTGACTTAATTTTCTTGTTAGGTGCTGTCGTCTGACTAACTCAACATACAACGTAATTGACAAACTAGGGCACATAATAGGTGCACTTTTAGCTTTTGCTTGACAGGATTCATGTCTGGCTTTGTTGGCAAGTGGTGTACCACCAAACCTTCATTTAGCCCTGGCATATCTTCGTAAGAGAAGGCAAAGTTAGACAACCTTGGTCTCAAGAACTCCATCATCCTCTGCTTGTATTCCAGAGACAGTGATCTATCGATGCCCACTTCTCTAGGGAGTTCCTGTGATCCTATGTTCACAACTTCAAAATCGTCTGCCACAATGTTGGACTTTGTTTCAAACCTTTCGAGGGAATCCTTGAGTTCAAGAGTTGTATCATCATTTCCCTCATCCTGGGCTTCATCCAAACTCATGAGCTCGAAGTCTAACTCTAGATCGAAATTGTATGAGTCAACTTCGAACTCTAGAGCTGTGCATGGAGTGTTTGGCATAGTGATTTTTGAAAGCTTTTTCGATGTTTTTGATTTTTGAAGATTTTCTGGTGATTTGTAATTTTAAGAAATATTTAATGTTTTATATTTTTTTAAATATTTGTTGTTTTTGTGTTTTGAAAGTTTTTTGATTTTTTTATGTCGCCAAAGGATCCCAAAGAAGATGGTGTCGCGAACCATGATTGATCCTGTCCTGCTTCGGGGTACCAACTGCTATTTACATTGGATTGTTTTAGGCCCGCATCCATGGGTGGCTTATCGGCCGATTCGATCATCAGGGGGATCGCTATCCAACCTGATTCTTTCCCCCTTTCGATCATGTTGTTCTGCTCTGTTTGTACTTGTGGGTCATTTGTCCCGATAACCATGATGTCTGCTAAGCTGGGCTTAGAGTTGGAGTCTGATTCGATCTCTTCACTCAAAAGTTGGAGCTCTTTGTGCTCGTCAAGTCCACACTGTGGTGAGATATTGATATCTGTCCAGTCAAGGGAAGGCCACTTCCCCTTCTCGATCCAATGGATGGGCTACTTCTGCCCTTTATACTGTTGAGTTGTTGGTAAGGGTGTTTCCTCTCGACTATTGGTGGGGATGGGTGTAAGTGCTATGATTTCATATCCCTTTGGTTGTCAAATTTTGTGGTGCCAAAACCTATATCTATGTCTTGTATATCTTGTTTCATGTTTGAGACTATTCATTACTTCAAGACATCGGACTTCAAGACATCGGACTTCAAGATAAGATCTTAAATGAAGAAAGTTTCAAGTCATGGATGAAGAATTCAAGAATAGAAGTCTTCAAGTATGCATGTTCAAGATCAAGCTCAAGAAGACTTTGTTCAAGTCAAGATCAAGCTCAAGAAGACTGTGTTCAAATCAAGATCAAGCTCAAGAAGGCCTACTATAAGATTCGTATATTCTCAAGCTTCTCTTAAGGGTCATCTGAGTGTACAGACTTTCAATGCCCATCTCACTGTTAAGATTTGTTTGACCTTAGATTGACCCTAGGATGGGCTCTACTGTAGGTCATTCTGAATACATAACTCATATTTTTAATATGCTTGTTTGGACTGTTCTAAGACCAGTCCTAGGGACTTCAAGACCAGTCCTAGCTCCGCTACGACCAGTCTTAAATTTTTCAGGACCAGTCCTAGGTTGTTGAAGATTTTTGAATCTTTCTGGCTGTCCTACGACCATTCCTGTGAGTTCTACGACTCATCCTTCGACCAGTCGCAGTCCTATGACTCAAACTCTAACAACCAAATTGAGAGTCCTACGACTGGTCGTAAGTGACTCACGACCAGCCGTAGGTGGCCCACGACCGGTCGTAGACCACCCATGACCGGTCGTGGAACAACAAAATCTTATCGTGCAGAAATCTTTGAAAATCTTTGAAGCTACGACCAGTCCTAAGATCCTAAGACCAGTTGTAGACGGGATTTTTCAGGCTATAAATAAAGCACGAACTTCAGAGTTTTAGCAATTCAATTCAACTCTATTCAAGCAATCTTTAGGCTATTCCCTGAGATAAGTTTGTGTTTGTTTTAAGCTACTTTGTGCTTATTTAATATTCCTTTTGCTAGCTTATTTTTTATTTAATTTTGATCTACATTCCAATCTTATTTGAAAAGGGGAATTTCTGATATTCCTTCTTCTTGGATTCAAAATCAAATAGAACTAGCCCTTTTGATTTAAAATCAATTAGACTTAGAACCATTCTTAAAGTGAGTATTGGACTTTGAACGTTGAATCGAACTTCTACTCCGATTGGTTCTACTGGGCTACTTCAAAAGGTGATTCAGGTATTTTACATTTTTTGTAATTTACTTTCTTTGATTTTGTTTGAGATTTGTCAGAAAAATCTCATTGTATTGGTTATCTGAGGAGAGCCAGAAAACTCTGATTGTGGGGGTTTTTGGATTGCGTAAGTCCGAGATCAAAGACACAATTGTGAAGGTTTTAGGTGAGCCTGTGAAACCTATTTTGATAGTGCATGCTAATATCCATTGTGTGAGGATATTAGGAGTGGAGTAGCATTCTGTGTGGCTGTTGGATAACAGTTAATGTACACATCGGCGAACCATTATATATCGTTGTGTTGTGGATGTGCATCATTATTTCATTCCTTTATTCATTAAGTTTTGTGGTTTGTATTTGTGGATGAATGTTGTAATCATTTTATTTTAAGCAAGTGAGGATGAATGTTGTAATAACTTAGGATTTATTTCTGCAAGTTATTTTGATTTCATTGCATTTTATTCATCATTGGTTTGTGATACAAGGACGTTCTAGAAATAATGTTGTCCTACCTTAAACCTTTGGTTTTTGGTGTAAGGTTGTCCTTAGAACTGATAAAGTATCACTCTTTATTTTAGGCTATTGAGATTACTTTAAATTCATCATTGTGATTTATTTCTTTTATTATTCCGCTGTTATTAGTTTTATTTGGCATTGCCCTATTCACCCCCCCTCTAGGGCATATAGATAGGCCCTTTCAAGTGGTATCAGAGCCTAATAGCTCGTGCTTATTGTTTATTTATTAGATTTATTTCCTGAGCTAACGATTTAAGCTATATTAAAATGTCAAATTTTGATAGCCTATCAGTCACTAGGCCACCACCTTTTAATGGCACAAACTATACCTATTGGAAAGCCAGGATGAGGATCTTTCTCAAATCCTTAGATGAAAGTGTGTGACTGGCCACAGTGAATGAATGGAACCCTCCTATCACTGAAGTAACTAATGGAGGTGGTTCAAAATCAATGAAAGTAACAGTTTATTCTCTTTGGACCACACTTCAGAAAAGTTAAAGTAGTGCTAATGCAAAAGCACTAAATGCAATCACTTGTGCATTATCACCAGATGAATTCAAAAGAATCATCTCTTGTGAAAATGCAAAACAAGCATGGGATGTATTATAAATGACACACGAGGGTACATCTATTGTCAAGAAATCTAAAGTCCAACTCCTCACAATTAAATTTGAAGAAATTCATATGGAGGAGAACGAGATGTTTATGGACTTCTATACTAGATTGAATGACATTGTGAACTCTATGTGGGGTCTTGGTGATAGAATTTCAGAAAATAAAGTGTGCGCAAAGATACTACGCTCACTTCCTGAACGGTTTAATTCGAAAGTAACCGCGATTCAGGAACTTCGTGATACGGATACCATGAGGGTTGAGGAACTAGTTGGTTCACTTCAAACCTATGAGTTATCCTTTAAAGCTCCTAAAAGAAAATCAATTGCCCTCAAATCATCTAAAAATGTTTCACAAGAGAGCACTTCGAATTTAGAAAGTTCAAAAGATGATATGGCGCTTTTAGCAAAAAAGTTTTACAAAATTTTCAAAAGAAAGAAAAAATTTGATTTTCAAAAGTCAAATGATAAGAGACGATCTAAACCTAGAACTCAAAAATCCTTAAAAGATAGTCAATGTTACAACTGTAAAGAGTATGGGCACTTAGCTAACAAATGTCCTAAAAAGGACAAATCAAAAAAGAAAAGCATGATGGCTACTTGGAATGAATCGTCTGATTCTGAATCCTCTTCTAAATCAGAAGATTCTGAAACCGAGTCGGGCGATAATGTTAAAGCCCTTATGACTCTAGCCAAGATCACCTATTCAGATCATGATGATATATCTAGTGAAGAAAATCTGAATAGTGATTGCGATAATGAAGATGATCTTTAAGATGCTTATAATGCCCTTTATAAAGAGAGTTGTAAAATTGCCGTTAAGCTTAAATTACAAAAAGAAAAATTTTCTAAGCTTAAGGAAGATTATGAGTCTGTTGTTTTAGAAAAGTCTCATATTTTTGATTCTTTTGAAAAGACCAAATGTGATTTAGATTTCAAAACCTCCCAAATTGAAGATTTGAAATTCGAAAAAGAAAAACTCAAAAATGAGGTAGCTTCACTTCTGAGTTTGAAAGACACATGGAGATATGCCCAAGGTGATTCAAAATTGAAAAAATTATTGTCCGGATCAAGAAAATGTGGCGATCGATCCGGGTTGGGCTATGATAAGAATACTTCTTCTAAACAAAAGAACATTACTCCTAAATTTATAAAAGGAGAGTCTTCAACTTCAAAAGAAAAGAATACCTATCAAGGTTTTTTAAAAAATTATAGGTCTTTTCAAAAACCTAAAGGTGGCCATGTCAACTTTAATTTTCAAAACCGAAATCCTTTAGCTGAAAAAATAATTGATCTACTCAAGGAGCTATTAAAGTCTAACTCTATGGGTCACTCCTATAACAACAGACAGAAAAAGACCATCTATACTCCTAAACCCAAAACAGTTCTGAAATGGGTTCATAAAGTCGCCAGCTTGGTTGCCCACACTGCTTTCAAAGCTATAAGCCATTCAAAGTGGTACCTAGATAGTGGTTGCTCCAAGCATATGACAGGTGACAAGGCTTTATTCACCGATCTATAAGATATGACTGAAGGGTCAGTCATATTTGGTGATGGAAGCAATTGCAAGATCATTGGACAAGGTACGGTTCAACTTTATAATTTTTCCTTATTTAAGAATGTTTTATATGTTAAGGGCTTGAAACACAACCTATTAAGTATTTCTCAGATATGCGATAACAACCAGTGTAAAGTTTTCTAATCAAGGTTGTGAGATACTTAATAAAAAGGGTTCTGTAATATTAACTGGTCGCAGAACTTCTGAAAACTGTTACATCGTTAGTGATGCAAGCTTATCTACTCAATCGTGTTACATGGTCCATACCGATGAGACTGAATTATGGCATAAACGCCTTGGACATGTACACTAGCGGAACTTATTTTGATTGAGCAAAAGAGAACTAATTAGAGGTCTACCCAAATTGTAAAAAGTAGACAAAATATGTGGTGAATGCCAGTTGGGCAAACAGACTAGGAGCTCTCACAAGAAAGTGAACTCCAATACCACATCTAGACCTCTTGAGCTTCTCCATATGGATCTTATTGGACCAACCAGATCGGAGAATCGAGGAGACAAAAAATACATCTTGGTTATCGTAGATGACTATACCAGATTCACTTGGGTATCATTCTTAAAAGATAAAACTGAAACCCTGGATGAAGTAAAAAGGGTCATCAAACGAATCCAAAATGAAAAAGGTTCTCATGTTAGTAAGATCCGTAGTGATCATGGATCCGAATTTGAAAATAGTAGTTTTGAGAAATTCTGTAGCGATTAGGGAATATCGAAAGAATTCTCTTCACCCAAAACACCGCAACAAAATGGTATTGTTGAAAGAAAAAACAGAGTGCTTCAGGATATGGCTAATGTTATGTTGAATAGCATGAAGCTCTCTAGAAATCTTTGGGCTGAAGCAGTTAATACCGCATGCTATATTATTAATCGATTTTATACCAGTAAATCTGATAATAAGACTACTTATGAATTATGGTTTGAAAAGAAACCTACTGTCAAATACTTTCGGGTTTTTGGCAGAAAGTTTTATATTTTACGTGATCGTAAAAATTTGAGAAAGTTTGAGATGAAGAGTGATGAAGGTATTTTTCTTGGTTATTCCCTGAACAGTCGTGCTTATAGAGTTCTAAATAAGAAAAATGGTGTGATTCAAGAGTCCATCAATGTGGTCATTGATGATCATTTGAATACACCAGCTCTGAGTTCAGATGATGATGAAGCTCTTATTATCGACAAACTAGATACCTCATCAAGTCTAAAAGAATATGAACCAAGGACTGTCAAAGATCATCCAACCAATCAAATACTTAGAAACCCTCTCACTGGAGTTCGTACTCGCAAACAACTTGAGAACATATGTAATTATGTTTGTTTTACATCCTAAATAGAACCGGTCAATGTAAAAGAAGCACTTTCTAACGAAAATTGGATAGTTGCTATGTAGGATGAACTTAATCAATTTGTTCGTAATGATGTCTAGTTTCTTGTTCCTAAACCTAAGGATAAACACATTATTGGAACAAAATGGATCTTTAAAAATAAGTCTGATGTGCTTGAAAATATAATATGAAACAAGGCCAGACTGGTTGTACAAGGGTACACTCAGATTGAGGGCATCGATTACGATGAAACTTTTGCTTCGGTCGCTCACCTTGAATCTATTAGACTTTTTATTTCCATCGCATGCTTTAGAAAATTTAAGATTTATCAGATGGATGTAAAGAGCGCCTTCTTGAATGGTGATTTACATGAAGAAGTGTAGTTGAACAACCTTCAGGGTTTGAAGACTCCAAGAAATCTGACCATGTATTTCATCTCAAAAAGGCTCTCTATGGTCTAAAACAAGAACTCAGAGCATGGTATGAGAAATTGACTAAATTTTTACTTAGTCATAGCTTTCAAGTAGGAAGTGTCGATAAGACACTCTTTGTTAATAAGAATAACAATGATATTTTGATGGTTCAAATTTATGTTAACGATATCATTTATGGATCAAATTGTTCTGACATGTCTATTGAGTTTGCAGATCTTATGAAATCAAGGTTCGAAATGAGCATGGTTGGTGAACTAAATTACTTCCTAGGGTTGCAAGTAAAACAACAACCTGACGGAATTTTCATTTCCTAAACCAAGTATGCTACGAACTTGGTTAAAAAGTTTGGATTTGAGAATGGTAAGAACTTTGATACTCCTATAAGTACAACGTTAAGACTCTCAAAAGACTCTACAGGTAAAGATATAGATCCTAAACTATATCGTAGTATGATTGGTAGTTTGTTATATCTAACTGCAAGTAGACTTGATATCACATTCAGTGTTGGTATTTGTGCGAGATATCAGTCTAATCCTAAGGAATCACATCTTATTGCTGTTAAACGGATTATTAGATATGTCGCAAGTACTATAAATTTAGGTCTATGGTACCCTTTTGATACTAGTGTTCAATTAGTCGGGTACTCAGATGCTGATTAGGCCGGTAATATCGATGATAGAAAATCAACCAGTGGTGGTTGTTTTTACATTGGAAATTATTTAGTTTCTTGGTTTAGCAAGAAGCAAAGCTCAATATCGCTCTCCACTACTGAGGCTGAGTATATTGCAGCTGGATATGCATGTACTCAACTAGTGTGGATGAAACGCATGATAAGCGATTATGGAATTAATCAAGATTCAATGATCTTACACTGTGATAATTCTAGTGCTATAAATATTTCCAAAAATTCTATTCAGCATTTACGTACTAAGCACATTGACATTAGGTATCATTACATTCATGAGTTGGTTGAAGAAAAAGTTATTTCCTTGGAATATATACCAACCGAAAATCAACTTGCTGATATATTTACTAAAACACTCGACAAAAGCAGGTTTAATAAATTGAAATTTGATCTTGGTTTTACATTGAGTATACTTCCTTACATGTATCATAGTGTATTATATTTAATATTCTTCCTCAACAAGATGTTAATATGGATGAGATTTTTGATGAGATAGAATCTGATTCACCAAATGATCCTGATTATGATCCATTTGCTTATGATGCACGCCTTCGTGCATTGGAGGAGAAGGTTGATAATATGAGTATAGCCCACGATATGCAATTTAAGTACATGCAAAAATATCTTCATCGCATCAATAAGGGGTTACACCAGATTGATCCGACTATCCCTGCTCCCTCCTCTGGATCAGATTAGATGAATTATCTTCTGGATAGTATAACATTATCTTTTTATTTTGGATATGGATTATAGTTTGATAACATTGTCTTTTAGATATTGTATTTTGGATTGATGATGGCTTGATGCTTTAGATTTATATTATGTCCTTTCATATCTCTTTGTCATTATCTGTTTTTTAATCTCCATGTTCTCTTTCCTTTTGTGACTTTTCCTTGTCATTTTGTGACAAAAAGGGGGAGTAGTAAGATAAAAGGGAGTAGTATGGAAGAAAGGGGGAGTAATTTATTTGTTTAAATTGATTAATTGAGAAGGATATGTGGATGTGAGAATATGTTGTATTGATGTTATTGATTTGTTTACATGAGCAGTACTTGTATTACTCAGGGGGAGTAGAGTAATTTGTGATTTTATGGCTCATGATTCCTTCTTATTCTTATTATGCTATGTGTTTTGTCACAAATTTGACAAAGGGGAAGATTGTAAGTGCTATGATTTCATATCCCTTTGGTTGTCAAATTTTGTGGTGCCAAAACCTATATCTATGTCTTGTATATCTTGTTTCATGTTTGAGACTATTCATTGCTTCAAGACATCGGACTTCAAGATAAGATCTTAAATGAAGAAAGTTTCAAGTCATGGATGAAGAATTCAAGAATAGAGGTCTTCAAGTATGCATGTTCAAGATCAAGCTCAAGAAGACTTTATTCAAGTCAAGATCAAGCTCAAGAAGACTGTGTTCAAATCAAGATCAAGCTCAAGAAGGCCTACTACAAGATTTGTATATTCTCAAGCTTCTCTTAAAGGTCATCTGAGTGTACAGACTTTCAATGTCCATCTCACTGTTAAGGTTTGTTTGACCTTAGATTGACCTTAGGATGGGCTTTACTGTAGGTCATTCTGGATACATAACTCATATATTTTTAATATGCTTGTTTGGACTGTTCTAATACCAGTCTTAGGGACTTCAAGACCAGTCGACCAGTCTTAAGTTTTTCAGGACCAGTCCTTGTTGAAGATTTTTGAATCTTTCTAGCTGTCCTACGACCAGTCCTGGACATTCTACGACCAGTCCTGTGAGTTCTACGACTCATCCATCGACCAGACGTAGCCCTGTGACTCAAACTCCAGCAACCAAATTGAGGGTCCTACGACCGGTCGTAGGTGACTCATGACCAGTCATAGGTGGCCCACGACCGGTCGTAGACCACCCAGGACCGGTCGTGGAACAACGAAATCTTATCCTGTAGAAATCTTTGAAAATCTTTAAAGCTACGACCAATCCTAGGATCCTAAGACCAGTTGTAGATGGGATTTTTCATGCTATAAATAGAGCACGAACTTCAAAGTTTTAGCAATTCAATTCAACTCTATTCAAGCAATCTTTAGGCTATTCTCTGAGATAAGTTTGTGTTTGTTTTAAGCTACTTTGTGCTTATTTAATATTCCTTTTGCTAGCTTATTTTTTATTTGATTTTGATCTACATTTCAATCTTATTTGAAAAGGGGAATTTTTTATATTCCTTCTTCTTGGATTCAAAATCAAATAGATCTAGCCCTTTTGATTTAAAATCAATTAGACTTAGAACCATTCTTAAAGTGAGTATTGGACTTTGACGTTGAATCGAACTTCTACTCCGATTGGTTCTACCGGGCTACTTCAAAAGGTGATTCAGGTATTTTACATTTTTTGTAATTTACTTTCTTTGGTTTTGTTTGAGATTTTCTAGAAAAATCTCATTGTATTGGTTATCTGAGGAGAGCCAGAAAACTCTGATTGTGGGGGTTTTTGGATTGTGTAAGCCCGAGATCAAAGACACAATTGTGAAGGTTTTAGGTGAACCTGTGAAACCTATTTTGATAGTGCATGCTAATATCCCCTGTGTGAGGATATTAGGAGTGGAGTAGCATTCTATGGCTGTTGAATAACAGTTGGTGTACACACAGGTGAACTACTATATATCGTTGTGTTGTGGATGTGCATCATTCTTTCATTCCTTTATTCATTAAGTTTTGTGATTTGTGTTTGTGGATGAATGTTGTAATCATTTTATTTCAAGCAAGTGTGGATGAATGTTGTAATAACTTAGGATTTATTTTTACAAGTTATTTTGATTTCATTGCATTTTATTCATCATTGATTTGTGATACAAGGACGTTCTAAAAATAAGGTTGTCCTACCTTAAACCTTTGGTTTTTGGTGTAAGGTTGTTCTTAGAACTGATAAAGTATCATTCTCTTTATTTTAGGCTATTGAGATTACTTTAAATTCAGCATTGTTCTTTATTTCTTTTATTATTCCGCTGTTATTAGTTTTATTTGGCATTGCCCTATTCACCCCCCCTCTAAGGCATATAGCTAGGCCCTTTCAATGGGTTTCTCCCCGTTAATGCTTGAGTGACTTATAATGGGCACTCCTGGTCCTAGGTCCTCATTGGGTGGCCTTGCCTCCGTGCCCCTGGCTTCATGTGATGGGTCCGGGGGTTCTGCCTCAAGCATCAAGTGTGCTTTTGATGCCCTGAAGATCTTATCCCAAGGTATTGGAGGGCAAATAGATTCCTGGCTAGAATATTCTGTTAGTTTGAGCCGTTGGAGGTGATCCTCAAGAGAGATCATCGTGTCACCACAAACAGTTCTGGCTTTAACAAACTCGATGGGTGTGCACTTGAACGGTTGCCTCTTCTTCGACCTTGTGGTCTGATCTTCCAGTGTTGGCTGATACCCCAGTCCCTATTTTTGTACATTGGTATGAGCTGGCTATACTATCATACCTTTCTCATGGAACTCAATACGATAGTTTAGGTTTAGCCGTTAGCCGGAAGAATGACATATTCGACTGCGAGTGGGTACGGGTTGGCAATGGAATTCACAATTTTAAATTCAAAACTGTGATATGATATGTTACCTTCCATGTGCTAGACGTCAATCACTGAAATGTCAGTTTTCGGGGCATTGATCGCCACTGGCAGGATGATTTCTGGTTCAGGAAACACAGATGATTTGATTTCACGAAGGAAATTTAACCCTTTGATGGAGAGTAGATGCGATAGCTCCAACAGCATGGAGCCATGGCCGTCCCAACAGAAGGTTAAAGGAGGCAGGAATGTCAATGATTTAAAAAGTGACAAGAGTCATGTCTGGTACGATTTGTAACTTAATATCTATTTTCGCCTCTACTTGCCTTTAAAAGTAATCGAAGGCTCTGACTCTCATGGTGCTGAGCCCGAAAGAAGATGGTTCAATCTTCAAACGTTCACAGTCCTCAAAGGGTAAATGTTAAGGCTTGATCCGTTATCAATTAGTACGAGTGGTACTTTGAAATTATCATAATGGAGGGCTAAATTAAGTGAACGCCCATGTTTGTGGCCTTCAGGTGGCAATTCATCATCAGAGAAAGTGATCACTCGCGGTACGAGGAGTTGTTCGATCATGTTTAACACCATTTTAGGAGGTATGTTAGAAGAATATGTGCATCATTCAGAGTTTTTGAGAAGATTTTTCGATGCGATCTGGACGTACACAAGAGTTCCTAAATGGAAATTTGTGCGGGAATGGATTTGAGCTGAGCCACTATGTTGTAAGCAACATTAGCTTTGTGGGTTATTCCCGATAAAGCTTTGCAAGTTTCTTTTAGGTTCTGATTGTCTCTTCTAAAATACCTACCATTGTTACCCACTTCGGCGCACTCTAGATAATGCCATGGGACTACTTTTGTGTTATAGGAGAGAACCGTTCTCCCTTCCAGATATATCATTGGTTCTTGAGGTTGAGTAGTTACCGGAACTGTTTGTGGTGGACTTAGTGATTTCTCTTAGAGTTGACTGAATCCTGGTGGGGTTTGCTGGTGGGATCTTCCTTCTCCTCTTGATGTGTATTTTGTGAAGGAGGGATCCTCTGGGCATGTGTCAGTTCGTGAGGCATTAGAAAGCTTAGTGATTGGACTGGGGGTGCCCCTTGCAAGGTTAATGGAGCCAAATCAGGGAGGCCTATCAGGAGAATGAGGGGTTTAGAATTCGACCTGTTTGGATATTCCGAGGATGGGGTTGGATTTGCTCCTTGAAGAGCGATGGGCTAAGAAAGTGACACGATGGGCGTTGTTCATGCCCTTTGGAGGATGAGAGGTTATGCCATTGGTGTAGCCTCGAGAATGAGGAATGGTGTTGTTCGTGTTGCTTCAAGTATGAGTTGTGGTGTTGTTGGTGCTACTTTAAGGAATACTTGTGGCCCAAGCAGGGACGCCTTTCGGTATCCCCATGTCCAATTTGCTGTATTGGACATGATTGCTTGTATAGAGTGATTAGAGGGGAAGTATGTGGGATGCTCCTTCTTAATGTTGTTGACAGTAGAGGTTTCGGATGTCGTGGGTTCTGCTGAATGCGATGGCAGGGGATTTTGGAGAATGTTGGCTTGAGTGGTACTGCCAGCCTGTGGGGTGACCACAATCTTTTGGCTCTCGATCAAATCTTGGACCACATGTTTAAAGGCGAAACAACAGTCTGTTAGATGACCAAGAGCATGGTGATACGCGCAATATTGGTTTCATTGTAACCTTCTAGCAGGGGATTTGGCGAAAGTTAAGGTTAGAGTGGTGTCAAGAGTTGCTTTTGCATTAACATTGTCAAGACCTGACTATATGTTTATTTTAATGGGGTGAACTTCCTACCTAACATTGCCTGTTTATATGGGTTTTACGTGTTTTTCCTAGGCTGTTGCTATTGTTGTTGAGGTGGCTATGCCTAATATCTTTGTTCGGCTTGCTATGATTGGTATTGCTTGTCTTGCTATGGCTCCAGTGATGGAGCATACTGGTTGCCTTGAGTGTTGGTGACGATATTATTGACCTCTATAGCGCGCTGCGTAGGAGCAGTGTTATTTCCATTCCTATATCCGACAGGTTTCCCCTCGACTTTGTTTCTTTTGATTCAGGGGGCCTGATGTGGCCATGGGGAAATGGGCCTAGTTCTGATCCCGGCTTTCATCTGTTCTCTAGCTTGAATGAGCTAAGAGAAATTCACATATGGGTACGAGATCAGATATCCTAAAATGTTTAGGTTTGTTGAATGGACAATCATGGATATTTACTCTTCACAGTCGACGGTGTTTCTCATTCGAGCCGCCATGGCCCGCCATCATCCCACATATGCTGATAATCATTTATCACTTTTTTGTCTCAAGGAAACCAGATCTTCCCTTCTCGAAGCCATGTTCAGATTGTAGGAAAATCTGTTGATGATTGCCTAGGAGAGTCTCTTCCAGGTCCTAATCTGATTGTTATCCAATGATGTATATCAATTCAAAGCATCACCCTTAAGAGATTTCTAAAAGAACCGTATAAAAACTCCATCGTTCCCTGTTATCGCATTAGGTTTCCCGAAAAAATGCTTTTAGATGTGCTGTGGGGCACCCACTATCGTCGTATCTTTTGAATTTGTGTAACTCAAAGTTTGGAGGCACCTGAACATTTAGAAAGGGACATAAGTCCCTGAATTTGGTGGATGGATGATCCACTCCTTGTTGCCTTTACAGTTGATTTTGTACCATCTGCAGCTGTTCCTGTAGCTCCTCGATTTCTAACTTGCTGTGTTGAGAATACCTTACCCCTTGTTGTAGGGCTTGCACTGCTTCTTCCTTATAAAGAATGACTTTTTCAACCCTTTGGTTTTCAAGAATGTGGGGTTGCTGGAAGGAGGATGGATTCCTAGCGGCGGGAGGTAGCTGAAATTGAACATCGTTCCTTTTCGGAGGTGGGTGTGATGTTCGAAAATGGCTCCCTCCTGGGATATTTGCCAATTCTGGAATGTTGCTCCCATTAGGGGGAGTGAGCTAGACTTGAAACTGACCCCCTTCATGGGCATCCAGCAATTCTTGTTGTAACTCCCATTAAGGGGAGCCTGTGTTGGGAGTTAATTGTTGTGATGTGTTAGGTAATGATATGTGGGAGGGTTGCTTCCATTTTTCGGTTGCTGTTAATCATGTGCTGACACTTCTAGGAGAGAGAGAATAGGATTTACTAGAGGGATGAGGCAGAAAGCAAAAGGCATTTAAGAGATTGAGCTATTTTGCACACTAGGTTGTGTTGTCTATGTGTTTGGTACAACACTTGGCACTAAGTGAAGTAATATGTCTTGAAATGCTTGGAAACTTTGGGCCATCTCACTCAAGGTTACATTGTCTGGAGGATTTGTTAAAAATGTTGGAGGGGTTGGCACCAGTGCTGGTGTTAGTACTGGTATTGATGTTTCAGGAGCTAGCTGAGCTGCCAGCTCTTCTACATAGGTAGCTTGAGAAGTCATGGCTACCCAAGATCGAGTGGTCATGATTCGAATTTATGCCTAAGCAAGTGTAAGTCAAAGACCGGTGGATTTTTTTATTTTTTATATGTGAATGCAATGATGAATGTCCCTTGAAATTGGAATTCCACACATTTTCGAGTTGGGTCACCCCTAGTTTGTTCTAGCAAATCCCCAGTGGAGTCGCCATTCTGTGGACACTAAAATCGGTGCCCACACTTATTTAAAATATTTTTGAATTTAGTTTAATAGGTTGGAATTAATTGGCTGATTTGTGAATGTTAGAGTCACCACTAGCCAATTGATCTCAAAATCCTGCAGTTGGCTAAAACCTGTAAAATATATAAGGTTGAAGAAATCCGAAGACTCTCTTACCTTAGATTGACTCCTGTTCTATAATTCGAGATTCTGGGTAAGGGACCTCGGTTACAAAGAAGGAAGGTGTTATGTACCCTCTTTACCCGTACAAATGTACGGTCTCTACTTGGTGTGGTAAAATAATCTTAATGGGTAATGTATGTTGTGGTTGAGATGGGACTAGGCACACATGCAGATTTTGATGCAGCAAGATCCGAGACTTTGGCAAGCCATAAAGCATACGTCCAACAGCATGTCTAGAAGGCGGATATAATGATGCTTATGCAAAGAGATGAAGAAAATTGGACTAGATCGTTAGGAATTTCTTATATGACAGGATCCGGTATATGACAAGTCATAGAGCATATGTTCACTAGAAATTTAGAGGAGCAGGAAGGTTGAGAAGGGAATAAATGTCCTGATGAATGCTTGTGTATGAGATGAATGGATCTTTGGCTTAAACTTGAATATACTAAGACATGGACTAACCCATGACCTCTTTGGGCTGGGTCTAAAGGGTTGAGATGGTTGAGGTGAGGCTAGGAGATGGCTGAAAAAATACTGAAATTTAAGGTTTGAGAGCTCCTCCTCACCCCTCACTCTCACTTGCTCCTCTTCTCTCCCTCTCTTTCTCTCACACTTAGAAAGTGAGGTGGTTGTTGTGTGTGGAAATGAGAAGAGGAGAGGGCTATTTATAGCCTTCTCCAATGGTAATGTGGTAATTACTAGGTTTGAGAGGGGTAAATGCTAACATGGTAGTTTGGGATTGGTTAAGGAGAGAGAGACGCCACATGGTGCATTCTCATTGGCTCTTGGTGTTGGTAAAAGGGTAAATAGGGTTGGCTAAAGGGGTAATTGTGAAAGAAAGTTAACTTTCGAACATTGTGACAACTATTGCTTAGAAGACACACGTGCCTCGCGAGCAGAGGTAATCTGAGTACTGCCGGTGGTAGTCAGACTACAGCCTGCGGTAGTCAAACTATTGCCCGAGTTGGGCTCGAGCCTGTGAACCTCATTTGGTGCACTGGTTCGTCCGATGGTCTTCTTTCGGGTTTTTGGGTTTGAATAGGTGGGTTTTTATGTTGATCAAGCTCTAATGGGTTTTAGGTTAGGTTGTAGGGTTTGGGGTTTAAGGTTTAGATTAGGGTTTTGATTAGGTTTCGGGGTTTGGATTTGATCATGATCCGGATTATCCTTACCTTTTCAAGATGTTAGCCTCAGTGGGGTGTCTACAGACCGTTATAAGGGTATGGACAAAACTAGATAATTTGTACATGAAGAATCCCTGTGTAGTTGTTTGTATCATAAGAAGAAATTTTATAATCTTAAGATGACAGAGTGGTCTGACATTAATGAAATGAATACTTTTAGAAAATTCTATATAAAATGATGAATGTGAAGGTTAAGATTGAAAAGGAAGATCAAGCCTTAATTCTTTTGAATTCTTCTCCACCATCTTTTAAAAATTTGTTAGACATGTTGATCCATTATAAGGATATCGTTGATGTAGAGACTGTCATTACAGCCCTTCATGAGTAGTGGAGAAAGAAGGACACTGGCAGAGGTACCTCCGTGGATGCGTTGGTTGCTAGGGGAAAGAATATTGAAAAGGAGAAGGGTAATAATTGATAACATCTGAATATTATATATTTATCCTCTCTATTACAGTAACTTTTTTGATATTTAAGTGCTAAATTGATCCAACTATATATATTTTCTGCATGCTTAAAACATGAATATAAAGCTCAAAAGGATGTGAAAGTGTCCTAGTTTGTCAATTAACATGTAGTCCGAGTCTTAGAGTCAAGTGAGCCCTAAAGAATACTCGAAAGTAAAGACTCAAAGGGTTAGAAGCTTCAAGTACAAGTTAAGGTAAGCTAGCCTTACAATCTTGCCAAACCCTATACCTAAATACCTTAAAACATAGCCCATCCTCAACCAAAAGCAGCGAGGGAGAACCATAATCAAGGATGATAAAAGGGTATGTAAGTTAATGTCTAAGCAAAAACAAGAATATAAATTTTAGACATTATCAATGGCATCGAAGTTCTATTAAACATCCTTCGATGGCATTGAAGGCACCTTGATGGGATTGAGCCATAGGGTCAGTTTGTCAAGCAAGAATTGAAGTATTTCTTAGATTTTTTGATGGCATCAAAACTTATTCAATGACATTGAAAGACTCTTCCATGGCATCGAACACAACTTCAATGGCATCGATATAGAGCATAAATAGTCCAGCAACAAAACAAGGAAAATATGGATTTTTCCGATGGCATTGAACTTACTTTCGATAACATCGAGAAAGTGCTCAAACATTCTAGAAAGAAATCACAGAAATTCTTCATTTTTCTGATGGCATTGAAATTAAGCTTCAATGAAATTGAAGTTAGTTTCAATGACATCGAAAAAGTGCTTAAAATATCCAATGAGTTATCTCAAAATATCAAAATTTTAGCAATGGCATAGAAGGTCAGTTCGATGGCATCATAAATGTGAAAGTGCCCTTGTTTGTCAATTAATGTGAAGCTTGAGTTAGTTAGCTCACTGAGCCCTATATGAAAGAACTACAAGATGCGGACTCAACAAAGTAGATGGATTAAGATATTCAAAGGTAAATTAAACCTCACATCCCATGACCAAAACACCTCAAGTATATAATTGATGTTTTATTTAAACCAATCTGATTTAAATGATTTTAAACACGCAACTATATGAATCAGATGTCGATATAGTACGTATTATGAGAGCATTCCCACGAGGACTGGTTGTCTCAATTCGAATTTTATGATTCTTCTTAACTAATCCAACAAATAATTAAGCAAATTACTAACACAAATCTATGAAAAATAACTGAGAGCAATAAGGAAAATTCAATTAAGGAGAAAATTAGGACTTTTGAATCCACCTGTAATAATCCTGACCCTTGTTTTGCCTGTTGATTCACCCTAATTCAGATTGATATAAATTTAATAAATAAAGCACACTCTATGTCCTTGGTCAGGCACATAGAATGTATAATCCCTTAAAGCATAAGGATCACATCTTTCCATCCATGGTCAAGCATGAAGAGATATAATTCTTATTTCTTTCCGTATAGAAAAACCTGTTCATGGTCAGACACAAGCACCTAGCATAAGATTCGAAACAACATCTACATCTAGACTTTGGTAAAGCTCATAGAATGGAGAAGTACGGAGTTTTTAGTTAAGCACACTAGAGAAAGAAATAAATCAATCAATTCAGATAAAATCAACACATAACAAGAGTCATTCAAATTAGAGAATTCATCTTAGCCCTAGCTAAAAAATTAGCAATCCATGGAATCAACGAGAAAGAAGGAAAAATAAAATTGATAAAATAAAAACAACCTTCTCTCCCTTCTCTCTCTCTCTCTCTCTCTCTCTCTCTCTCTCTCTCTCTCTCTCTCTCTCTCTCTCCTCTTCTCTTCTCTTTCTTCTCCCCAAACTCTCCTCTCCAAGCTCTGGCTCCCTAAGCTCTTCTTTTCTTTTCTCCTCATGTACACCCCCTCTCCCCCTCAGACGTCCCCAAAAAGATCCTTTTATACAGTAAGGATGGGTGGTGGAGAGGTCGGCTAGAGACGGTGCGGAAAAGTCTTTTGCAGCAATAGCCGCGTAACTCCTTTACGCAACCAAATTTGGGGCCTCCAAACTCACCATTTTCTTTGCCTTCTTTCCAAAGATCAACATCCCCTGGGATGTTTCTGGCTAGCCTATACGATGGATGGATCAGATCTTCCATCTGATCATGTCCATGATCATACAACTACCGCAAAAATTGGACCTCGTCTGGATGCAAAAATCAGACCTGCGCCTACTCCTTGCACTGTGGTGATGGTGGGGCCCATGATCAGCATCAGTTGAGAAATCCACACAGTCCATTAAATTCTCCTCAAAATTTCAGTCAGGAAAGGATGCTTTTGGTTTGCTTTTGATGCAGTCCACCTGATTTTTTGCTCTATCGTCCGTCCTGTGTTTGAATGGTTAAAAACCAATTGTCACTGTCTTATTCAATTCTGTCACCTAAGTGTGGATGAGAGGGACCCATGGACTCTGATGAACGGTTCGAATTATCTGTTTGGGTAGTGTATGGGGCCCATAACTACGAACTCAACATTCCGTTTCATGGACGCTGCTAAAAAAAAGGGAAATTTCCATTTTTGTTGAAGATAGTTGATCAAATCGACTTGGACCGAGCCATCCGGTCTTATGCAGTGCGGACGTGTGTACTATATGTACACACACTGTACATATGGGATCGACTATAATGTTTTTGAGAAATCTAATCCATCCATTCATTTTGTCTCCCCATTTAAGGGTTGAGACCAAAGTTGAGGCATATTCAGATTGTAGGTGGGCCTAGAATCGACAGTTTATGGGCTGATCTATTAGTTGGGACACTTCCACAGTGATCCGATGGCTGAAATTTAATATGTATAGTTAATTTATGTCACTCAAGCCTTGCATGAAGTTTCGAGTCGAATGGATGGTTGAAACCATGTGATCTTGCATTTTAGACCAATTTCGGACCTCTTTAACGTGAACGACTTGATTTTCTCAGATCTGTAACATATAAATTCTTCAATGTTGGTCCTCTGGAGTCCGTCCCTTGCTTTGGTTACTTCGGAGCATCAAATCCACGCTTGTAGTGCTCTTTTTCAGTCCAAGCTCCTAATTACATCCTGCAACAAAAACACAATTAAAATATGACATTAAACATTATCATGTATATAAAATCAGGTAATAATCAGGGTCTAATATGCAATATTCGACCCTCATCATAACCCCCAACTAGTATTTTGCTAGTCCTAAGAAAAACATGCAGAAAATAATTTCAGAATTAAAAGACAATTCCTATAAACCCAAGCGACTTGTGAACAAATAATCGAGATGCGAGAATTCTAAGATTCATGAATGGTGAGTGGAATTTTTCTCCTGGAATCAAGTTCATGGTAAACTTCATAATCAAGTTTAAAATATTAATCCATTAACTAGAAAAATTCTAAACAATTCAAACTTTTAATCATGGGTTAACAATTCAAACTTAAGTATAAAATCTAACAGAAGGCTGAATCCAATAGTCATAAATTACCAACATTCTATATCTTGTAATTCTGCAATCACCACTATCCTTCAAAATCATTTCAAATTCACAAGAAATTTCAGAAAAATTTAAAAATTTTCACAATTTTTACTCAAGACCAAAAAAATACTGATTGGGTAACCTAATCTCCCACCCCCAACCTAAAATTTACATTGTCCTTAATGTAAAAGAAATAATCATGCAATGTACATGGGGCAACGGAAATAAAAGAGTAGTAATGGAAAGATAGTACCTGAACGGAGAATCAAGAGGCTTTTCCAAAAATATCAACGTAAAAGCGAGTCAGCACAAGAGAGAAATCAACAAAAGTAAAATAACAAAAATAAAATCACAAAAAGAAGATCCTACATCTACCACTTTTGCAGGTGCTCTCGATTGAATTTAGCATATACAACAAGCCTTTAAACCCCTAGGTTGCCCCTAGTGGACGAGTTGTAGTCTAGTGAGGGTTTGCAGCAATGATACCCATAAACATTGAATTAACTAACTAGGAAAATAAAATGGAATGAAATGCTGGGTTGCCTCCCAGGAGCACTAAGTTTAACGTCTTCAGGCGGACAAGAATGGACCATGAATTAATCAATCTTGATAATCTGGGTCTGCCAAATAAATTTCCTCAACACCTTGATTAACCAATCCCAGACTTTTTGGGAACAACTTGAACCATACTATCTAAAATGCGATTAATGATACCAACGTCTAACAATTTAAGCACCTCCGCTCGAACATCCTTTTTCATATTAGGGTAAAGTCTCCCCAACATTTTCACGTTTTCTTCAAGATCATTATGATGCATACACATAGTGGGGCTTACTCCCTTTATGTCCACTATCATCCAATCAATAGTTGCCTTATATTCTTTAAAAATATTAAGCAACCTGCTCTCCTGTTCCTTCTCAAGGTTAGAAGCTATGATGACAGGAAGGGTCTTATAAGGACCTAAGAATGCATACTTGAGAGTTTCAAGTAATTGTTTAAGGTCAAGTTCAGGTGGTTTCTCAATAGATGGGACCGGTTTAGACTCAAAGGGTGGAAGAGGTTCCACTTTCGCTTTCCATTTTGCAATCTCCATTATAGGAGTAGAGTCGAACAATGCATTGACTTCTTGGATGGAACTCTCTATGTCAAAATCCATGCTAAAATGTGTTAAGCAAGTCTCAAGTGCGTCTTCAAAAGATTGAAGGAAAGATTCCTGCACTAGACTCTCAATCATGTCCACTTCAAATATATCATCCGAGTCTGTTAGTTGTTGTGCAGCATTGAAAACATTGAATTTAATCTTCATGTTACCAAAATATAACTTCATAACTCCATTTCTGTAATTTATGATAGCATTAGATATGGGCAAGAATGGACATCCCAGAATAATCGAAATTTGACTAGTAGGATTTTGGACAGGTTAAGTATCTGGAATGATGAAATCCACTAGAAAGTAAAACTAATCAACCTGGATTAGCGCATCCTCAATAATACCATGAGACACCTTGACAGATCTATCAGCTAGTTGTAGTGTTATTTTAGTTGGTTTCAGCTCACTAGGTCCTAACTGCTCATATACAGAATATGGTAACAAATTAACGCTCGACCCTAAACCAAGCAATGCCTTTTCAATCTTTTGCTCTCCTATGACACAAGAAATGGTAGGAGCTCCTGGATCCCTAAATTTATGAGGGGTGTTGTGTCGAATCATGAATCTGAGTTACTCCGCAAGGAAGACCTTCTTGTGAACTTTTAGCTTATGCTTTTGAGTGCATAAATCTTTAAGAAACTTAGTGTAAGCAGGGACTTGCTTGATAGCATCAAGCAATGGAATGTTAATTTGCACTTTCTTAAACATCTCCAATATATCATTAAAGTTATTTCCTTTCTTGACTGGTTCTAGACGTTGAGGAAAAGGTACTTTAGGCATATAGGATAACACATGAGTGGTTCCTAGAGAGTCAGAGTGTTGTTGGACTTTAGATGCATTAGTATGTCTCTCCGCTTCATTTTGGTCTTCCGATTTAGAATTTGATTCTTCCTTAGACATCTCTACTTTATTCTCAATCTGTTTAATGGACCTAAGGGTAATGATTGATTTGGCTTGCTCATGATATTGTTTTTGGTTTGAATTGGAGTCAATCTCATAGTCCTTTTGGATTTACCACAGGTTGGCTAGGAAACTTGCCCTTCTCTCTCTCACTCAATGTGGTGGCAAGTTGACCCAACTGTACTTCCAGATTGGCAATGGACTGCACATTTACATTTAAGCTTTGCTGGTTAGCTAGTAAAGTTTGTTGGGTATCTTTTTAAAATTGAAGTGAACTCTGCATAAAATGATTGAGTTTATCCTCAAGAGATGGTTTCCTAGATTGTGGAGGTACTTGTTGATATTGCAGGAATTGTTGAGGTTATTGACTACCAACTTAGGAGTAAGGTTACATAGGAGGATTTCCAGATGGTCCTCCTTCTTATGGTCCTTTTGCCCAAGAAAAATTTGGATGTCTAGCCCATCCTGGATTATATAGGTTTCTGAGTAAGGATCATTCCCAGTTCTCCGAAAGGTGTTCATAGTATGTACTTGTTCAGAGAGAAATTGTGAAAATGTTTCACCAGATGGACAAGACTACATAGGATGGGTGGGATTGGAACATATGGCACATGACTCTATTTGAGTTATATTTGGAGATCCATTATTTAACATCAAAGCATCAACTTTCTTTGTCAGGCTATCGATCTTGGCATAAAGATCTGGCATGACTCCTATCTCATATATACCACCTTGTTTCTATGGTTGGGGACTTCTTTTCTTTGGTAGATCAAATGTCTAGGAATTCTTTCACATGATGATATGGATCCTCCTTGTCTAAACAATAGAAAAAGGGCAACAATTGTATGACCCCAGGTTTAAGTTCAAAGTATGCTACCATGGTGGCTGGCAACACTATGCATGAAGGCACATTGAATTGGACAGGAGTTTAATAATCTCTTAAAGCTTTAATTCCATTCTCATCCACCATTTTAAATAGGATGTTTCTAAATCTTCTACGAAAGGTTCTTTCTATTTCAGGATAAAAAGGTGCTAGTTTTATGTTCAAAGATCTACGTCCTAGCATAAACTAAATAACTGCAATGTATGAAAGAAACTAAACTAAACCGAGATACAACCTAAGAGAAATAAAACTAGAACTAAAAATTATGAATTCCTAAAAATAAGATAAAATTATGTAAACAATAATTGGAAGAAAGAACCTGAAAAAGGAGATGATCGATGACCGAAGATTTGGGAGCTCCTCCTTTTGAAGACAATTTTATTTTGCAGCTTCCATCCTCAATTCCTATAAATAAAAATAAAAATAAAAATAAAAATAAAAATAAAAATAAATTAAGTTTCCTAAAATAATGCGAGAAAAATCGTAAGGCTATAAATTATGATAAGAGAGAATCCTAAATTCAATTGAACTGAAACAGTCCCCGACAACGGTGCTAAAAACATGATGTTTTACTTAAACCAATCTGATTTAAATGATTTTAAATTCGTAAGTATACGAATCAAATATAGATATGGTACGCATTACGAGATTATTCTCAATTCAAATTTTATGATTCTTCTTAACTAATCTAACAAATAATTGAGCGAACTACTAATACTAATATATGAAAAATAACCGAGAGCAATAAGGAAAATTCAATCAAAGAGAATACTAGGACTTTTGAATCTACCCTTAATTATCATGACCCTTATTTTACCTATTGATTCACCCTAATTCAAATTGATATAAATTTAATAAATAAACCACACTCTATGTCCTTGGTCGGATACATAGAATGTATAATCCCTTAAAGCATAAGGATCACATTTTTCCATCCATGGTCAGGAATGAAGAGATGTAATTCCTATTTCTTTCTCTATAGGAAAATCTGTTCATGGTCAGGCACAAGCACCTAGCATAAGATTACAAACAACATCCACATCTAGACTTTGGTTAAGCTTATAGAATGGAGAAGTACGGAGTTTTCAGTTAAGCACACTAGAGAAAGAAATAAATCAATCAATTCAGATAAAATCAACACATAACAAGAGTCATTCAAATTAGGGTCTTCATCTCAGCCCTAGTTAAAAAATTAGCAATCCATAGAATCAACTAGAAAGAAGGAAAAATAAAATTGATAAAATAAAAACATCCTTCTCTCTCTCTCTCTCTCCACTTCTCTTCTCTTTTCTTCTCTTTCTTCTCCCCAAACTCTCCTCTCTAAGCTCTGGCTCCCCAAGCTCTACTTTTCTTTTCTCCTCACATACCTCTCCCCCTCAAACTTCCCCAAAAAGATCATTTTATACAACAAGGATGGGTGGTGGAGAGGTCGGCTGGAGTCGGTGCGGAAAAAGTTTTCGCAGCAACAGCCGCGTAACTCCCCATTTTCTTTTCCTTCTTTCCAAAGATTAACGTCCCCTGGGGCGTTTCTGGCTGGTCTATACGATGGACGGATCAGATCTTCTATCCGATCATGACCATGATCGTACAACTTCTGCAAAAATCGGACCTCGTCCGGATGCAAAAACCGAACCTGTGCCTGCTCCATGCGCTGTGGTGATGGTAGGGCCCATGATCAGCGTCGATTGAGAAATCCACATCGTCCATTAAATTCTCCTTGAAATTTCGATCAGGAAAGGATGCTTTTGGATTACTTTTGATGCGGTCCACCTGATTTTCTGCTCTGTCATCTGTCCTGTGTTTGAACAGTTAAAAACCAATCATTGTTGTCTTATTCAATTCTGTCACCTAGGCATGGATGAGAGGGACCCATGGACTCTGATGGACGGTCCAGATTATCTGTTTGGGCAGTGTATGGGGCCCACAACTGTGAACCTAACATTCTGTTTCACGGACGCTACTAAAAAAAGGGAAATTTCTGTTTTTGTTGAAGACAGTCGGTCAAACCGACTTATACTGAGCCATCCGGTCTAGTGCGGCGTGGACGTGTGTACTCTATGTACACACACTGTACATATGGGATCAATTGTAATGTTTCTGAGAAATCTAATCCATCCATTCATTTTGGCTCCCCATTTAAGGGTTGAGACCAAAGTTGAGGCATATTCAGATTGTAGGTGGGCCTAGAAACAATAGTTTATGAGCTAATATGTCAGTTGGGACACTTCCATAGTGATCCAATGGCTGAAATTTAATATGTATGATTAATTTATGTCACTCAATCCTTGTAAGAAGTTTCGAGTCGAATGGATGGTTGAAACCATGTGATCTTGCATTTTGGACCAATTTCGGGCCTCTTTAATGTGAACGGCTTAATTTTTTCAGATCCCTGGTGTATAAATTCTTCAATGTTGGTCCTATGGAGTCCATCCCTTACTTTGGTCCTCTAGATTCTGTCCCTTGGTTTGGTTACTTCGGAGCATCAAATTTATGCTTATAGTGCTCTTTTTCACTCCACGCTCCTAATTACATCTTGCAACAAAAACACAATTAAAATATGACATTAAACATTATCATGTATGTAAAATCAGATAATAATCGGAGTCTAATATGCAATATTTGACCCTCATCAATAATCCCCATTAAAAATACTCTAATCTTTTCAAAAATTAACAAGGAAAATATGTTTTATAGAATAGGTTATAGAAAACTAAATTAAAAAATTATATGAAAATGCTGTTAAGTTTTCTACTTCCTTCGAGTCATCGAACACTACTCGATGACATCAAACATACTTGTGTGATGGTGTCGAATGTGACTCGATGACATCGAATAAGTTGTAAGGCCTGTATCCTAGTCTGTACCATTCCTTAGACTTCCGTGATTATTCCCATCGAATTTCAACAACCCGCGACCTGTAGTTGGAATTTGCGTGCAACCTTAAGTTACATCCCATGGATCTGAGTCGACTTGACTCAAAACCTATACCCTAGCAACTGCACCATCTCCACAGTTTCAACGCTGCAACTTGCTCACCAATGCAATACTCAGGCTAGGAGTTGTGGACTCGCATTTATTTCGAAGAAATGTCGTGCATTGTGAATCTCAAGAGAATCTCTACCCAAACATCACATCAATCAATCGAATACTAGTCAAATACACAACCTATCACACTCATCCCTCTCTTATCAAGCCATCCCCAAAGTCAATTCTTTCTTACAACAACCCATCCCTCTCTCCTTACATCTCCTCTCTCTCTCTCTCTCTCTCTCTCTCTCTCTCTCTCTCTCTCTCTCTCATTTTCTCCACCATTTTCCAAGCACCAAAAAGAGAGGACATCTAAGCATTTCCATGAAAGCCAAGTGTGGCCCACTTCCTACCTCGCCCCCTAAACTCTCAATCCAAGCTTTTAATCTCCATCATCCTGCATCAAATTTGAAGCCAATGAGCTTAGCATTCCAAGGAGCTAAGAAGGAGATCCAACGATGGGTGATCTTGGGAATTTCACCCTTGATTTCTATTTGAGGGCCCACTTGTGGTGGGACCCATTTGATGTATGCATTGTAAACCGAGAAGAGCTCATAGTGGCAGAGCTCCTCCCTCACACACACACCTCTCTCTTTCTTTCTCTCTTTACATCTCTCTTTACCTAATCGATTGTGCACCCTGATGCATAGATTTCATCCACGCTGTCCATTTAAGTGGGCCGATCCACTGTCCACATATGGGTCCACCTTGCTGCCCATTTTCAGGCAGGGCTGGACAAAGGGAAAATATAAATATCATATATGATCCAAAACAGGTGGGCCACACTAACATGGACCCCACCTTGATGTATGTATCTTACCAGGCCATCCATCAGTTGGCCTCGATTTGATTGGGCCCAACTGCTGGAGCTGGCACCGTCTAGCCTCCAGCAGGCCTAAATGAATGGAAAACACAAATGGCAGCTTGATACAAGCTGGTGGGCCACACGTGTGGACCCACTAGATGTATGCTTTATCCATGCCGTTTGTCCAACTAGGATGTGGACCAACCTTGAATGTATGTTTGATCCACACCGTCCAAATGGGAAAAATGGTGGGATGCACCTAGGTGTGTGTATTCTATCCACACTGTCTGTGTAAGACCCGTATCTTAGTCCGTACTATTCCATAGACTTCTGCAGTCTTACTAATCAAATTTCGGCAACCTTCGACCCTTAACCGATATTTGCATGCGACCCTGATTCATACTCCATCAACCCAAGTCGACTCAACCCAAGACCACTACCATAGCAACCGTGCCGTCACTGGGGTTTCGATGCCTCGACTCACGCGCTGAGGCGATACCCTGGTCAGGAGTTGTGGGCCAACATTCGGTGCAAGGAAAATGCCACGCATTACGAAACGTAAGGGAATCTCTACTAGGTGTCACATCAATCTCATCACATCACATGTCAAGTACATGTCAAGTACACATCACCATTCACCCATTCCTAAGCAACCACAAAAGTCAAGAATCTCTTACAAAGCCCATGCTTTTCTTACACAAAAGGCCACCAAAGTCAACAAAGCCTTACACACCCATCTCTAACCCATCCATCACCCCATCACCTCACATCTCCTTACAACTCTCTCTCTCTTTCCCATTTCTCATCTCATTTTCTCAAGCAACCAAACCCCATACGTATGAGAATTCTCCAAGCCTTCCAAGCTCCAAGTGTGGCCCACCTCTCCACCCCAAGATCTCCCATCCTAGCCATTCATTCCTCATCTCCTCCATTAGAATCAAAGCTAAGGTTCTAAGGAACCCAAGAGAGCACGAAGATCGAACGGTGGGTGCTTGATAAGAGTAGTTTTTCATGTTTTTAAAATGGACCAAGTGAGGCCAACCGATCAATGGTTTGTATCTCACTTGAGACCCTAAGATATGGCCAATGGCCCACCTTGATTATCAAAATTGTTCCATGATGGGGCCATTCTCCATGGACCCCATCATGATGTTTAACTTCTAGTTTGAAAAAGGGTCATCTAAACCTTAGAAGGGATCTCCACCGTTGATTTTGATCAATGGGTCCTCATGCAATGGGACCCACTTGATGTACGTTGTAGATCTTGAAACGGAGGGCCCATAGTGTCGGGGTCCCTCCATCATCACGTGTCTCTCTTTCTCTCTCTCTCTTTCATTTTTTTTTGTATGATAATGAGGTTATGTGGCCCACTTGGATGGACCCCACCATGATGCAAGTATTTTGATCAAGCTGTTTACAAGTGGGGCCCACATGATATATGTCGTACCCACACCATCCATCATTTGGTGGCCCACTCGAGTTGGGCCCACCTCAATGCATGTCAATCCATCCAGCGTCCAGGGACGCTGGACGTCAGTGAGAAAACCATAAATATCAGCTTATTTCCAAGCTTGAGGGATGGCCTGCTCGTATAGGCCCCACTTTGATGTATGTATCCAATCCACGCCGTCCATCTCAATCCCCATATCATTTTAGACGTTGAGCCCAAGAATGAAGTTGATTCAAATTTTTGGTGGGCCATAGCATAGCAAACTTTGGTGGTTACCGTTGAAAGATCGTCTAATGTTTCTATACACCCAAAAAAATCTCAAACTTTGGACTCATTTTGCTTGTTATAAGCCGTAGAATCCCATGGCTGGGATAGATTTTCAGAATGTAGGTCCCACCTGTGAAAAACTATAGGAAAATGTTTTTTTTTTAAAGGAAAGGAGAGGAGGTGCTGCAGCTGCGCTGACAGCGCCGGCAGGCAGGCGGACGTGCTGCCCCACGGCTGTTTCATGGGCCCCACCATGATATGTGATTCGCATATCTGCACCATCCATTAGGTAGGCCACCCCCTGAGATGTGTCCCCTCCAAAAATGGGTCCCATCTGATGCTCAAGTAGCCCACATCACAGGAAACAGTGGATTGAACCTCTGCCATTGAAATTCTTTTTATGGGCCATAGAAGTTTTGGATCAAGGTGAAATTTGTTTTTCCTAATGACCAGGGTCCGTGTGACCTTATTAACGGGTTGGATTGCATTTAAACAGGACGATGGGCCCCATATGGGACCCACAGTGATGTATGTGTTTTGCATCCACCGTCCAGGCGGATTGTGGTACCCACAGTGATGTATTTGTTTTACATCCATCGTCTAGTGGACAGTGGAGCCCACCTAATGCATGTGTTTTATTCACGCCACCCCCCTAGCCAACACACTGGATGGATGACAAATAAATATTACAGTGGACCCCACCATGGTGCGTGTGCAGCATCCAAACCGTCCATCCACTTGTGTATTCTAAGGCCCACGGGATTGGGCCCATTTTGATTTAATTGTGGTGTCCATTGAGGCCCACTGTGGCATTTATAAAGCCCATGAGATGGGGCTCATATTATGGTATTTGTGGCCATTGGAGTGGCCCATCTAATATGATTATAAGGCCTATGGGTTTAGGCCCATTTGACATATAATGTCTATAGGTTTAGGCCCATTTTGATTTATATAAGGCCTATAGGATTAGACCCATTTGAAATGTATAAAGCCCATTGTTGAGCCCCATTCGACTTGGTCCATTTGATACGGCCCATTTAATTTGACTTGGTCCATTTGATACAGCCCATCATGATGTATTTGTAGCCCATGTGTGGGGTCCACTTGTTTGTATTATTGGGCCCAGACACATGGCCCATTTGATGCATAAGAGACCCAAGCAGTACGACTCATTTTTTGTATACGAGGCCCACGTATGAGGCCCATGGGCGTGCACCATTGTGATGTATTTCAGGCCCATGGGCGAGGCCCATTGTGATGTATTTAAGGCCAAAGGGCATGGCCCATTGTGTTATACTTGAGGCCCTTGTATGAAGCCCAATGTGATGTATGTGTGGCCACTACGTTGTGTATAAACCCCTTATGTGTGCCATTCCTTGGGAGCAATGTTGGTTAGATGTCCACATTGATGGACAATGACGGTTAGATGTCCTCATTGTGACCTTCCCTTAGGCCTTGATAGTCCCATTCTTATCATCCTCTTGTGGGTTAACCCTAATTCGTGGGCCCTATTCACCATAGAAGGATGGCTCCGTGCTATCGGATTTTATATAACCACGGCCGAGGGCCGATCTTTATATTATGATTGATTAGCTGTCCATCTATGGACCCCACCTCATTTATATATATACTGGTTGTTGGTGTCGATTATCAATATTGATCGTCGGTGCCGATTATTGGTGTTTATTATCGGTGCCAATTTTCTTAGCCGATTGACCGATTACCGATCGAGGCCGATTATAGTGATCGATTACCGATCGTGGCCAATCGTCGATTGACGTGGCCGATTGCTGATTCTGCTTGTCATGGTCGATTGACCGATTCTGATTATCAAGGCCGATTATCGATCTAGGCCAATTATCGTGGCCGATTGTCGTGGCTGATCGTCGATTCCGATTGTCGAGGCTCAATGTGATGTATATGCGCCCGTATTTGAGGCCCGTTGTGATGTGTATCCAGCCCGTATTTAAGGCCCAATGTGATGTATATGAGGCTTATGTGATGAGGCCCACTGTGATGCATTTGAGGGCTAGGCGATGGAACCCATTATAATGTATGTTAGGCCCATGTGAAAGGCCCATCGTGATGTATATTAAACTCTTAAGTGAGGCCCATGGTGTTGTATATTTAGCCCTTGTGTGCGGCTATGAGTCCACTATATGTTAGGCTTTATGTGGGTCGTTCCTTGGAGGACAATGTAGGTTAAATGTCCACGTTGTCGATGTCGATTGTCGATGCTTGCTATTGATACCGATTATGAGTATGTGACTACATAGCATCATGATACATGCCCATACGCATCATCTGCATGTCTGTTATGAGATATGATTGACCATTGCATATGTCATAGTGCTGGTTGTTATGAGACTCCCTGATAGGTGGAGATTGTCTCACATGAACGCACGATATGCGCAGGATTGATGCATGATTAAATTGTATGATTCATGCATCTTGTATTGTGTTGTGATTACTATATGCCCTAGCGACATCAGGGTCGTAGCCTCCACAGACATATCATGGATGGCCAGATGGGATACCAAAAATCTGTTTTACATGGGGTGCTATAGATATCTTTGAGTGAAAGTTCCAGAACCCTCTTGGTTCTAGAGGTTGCTCCAACATCTAGACCAAGTGGGTAGATGAGCGCCGAGTGCTGATTATCATATGGCTGCGCTCTCCACTGTGTCGTGGTTGGTTGGAAGGGGGTGCGGCCTTACCTTCCTAAGAGGAGGGGGCAATGCTAGGCTGAGTCTGACCAGCTCAAGGAATGGGTCTGATATTGACGAGCCGGGCCCGATATTGGCAGGCAGATAGTGAGGTCTCTTCCACTCACCTTATTGCGTGCGATGGGATAACAATCTGGTTTGGAGTGTAATATACCCCGGTGATTTTCCAGAGAGGAACCACACTGATATGTGGACTTATCGAGTAGGAGTTGCATGCTCATTCATTCATTCATTCACTATCCACTCAGGCTGGTGGTGCGCAACTAATTATTGTGTACCTTCTTTATGGCAAGGATTTCGGTTGGGCACGCAACCAACCTGAGATCAGGAGTTTACCACGTTGAGTCTGACTATCCAAATTTAGGTATGAGACTGGTTTGGATAGAAGTCCATTGTGGCGAACCCCGTAGCCTGTGATATTACGTACTATCATCTTGACTTCACACTCTAAGCATGGTCATTTCATTTGCATCGCATATTGCATTACATCCGCAGGCATATGACATTTTGGGTTGTTATGTTTCTACACTTATATGGCCTAGATAGACTTAACAGGATTTGTATATTTCATTTCATCCTCGACATTTGATATTTAGCTCTTTATGATTCTTTATTGCATAACTATTCTATATTACGTATCCTGATATTTATTGACTTATGGACTTGTCAGTATTTCTACTTATTCCGATGATGTACGAATTATAAATTATCAATATTTTTGGTATTGTATGATTATGACATTGTATTAAATACTTGGTACTTACCTTGTACACACACTTACACCACCCTCTAAGCTTTCTATAAGCTTATGCACGATAGATGCGTGCAGGTGATGTTAGGCTGCAGCAGTGTTGAGCTTGGAGCGTGTGGTGGTCTTCTGGAGCTTGATTCTCTATTTATGTATTTCCCATTCAGTATTGTATTCAAATGATTATATTAGTGGATATGTGATGATGATGTTGCCGTTGTGAATTGGGTAATCTTATGGTTATGGTTATTACTAGTTAAATGTACATTTCAAAAAAAAAATCCTCCTTGTAGGATCGCAGGATCGGAATCTGGCATATGATGACAGGAGCCGAGAATGGGGTATTACGGAGGCTGTCGGCACCGGATTCGGTGATCGGGATTCCTATGAATCCGATTTTCAAGTTTGGGGCATGACAGAAGTTGGTATCAGAGTATAACTTGGGAATACCTAAAGCTAACATCACATATCTACTGATAGCTACCCTTCACTCTATGATTGTTGAGAACTTAGAATGGTTAGATCCCCGAGTTCGAATAACTTAGAAATTTTCTGATATAGCCCCCTACCGTCGAGCTTGTGTGTCTTTATCATATTCCAGTTTTAACCGTTTCAAATCTAGGAAACAAGGCTCAGTTGGATAGTCGTTGTGTCGATGAGGAATTTTGGGAGCACGTGTCGACTGATTTCATTATGGGCTTGCCGAGGACTCAGCGCGGTCATAATGCCATTTGGGTTGTTGTGGATCGTTTGACGAAGTCGGCACATTTCCTTGTGATGCGTGCGACTTGGTCTATGGACCCACTTGCGAGGTTATTTATCGAGGAGATTGTGAGACTGCATGGCGTTCTGGTCTCAATCGTTTCTGACCGAGACTCGAGGTTCATGTCTCAGTTTTGGGGAAGCTTCCAGTGAGCGATGGGGACTGATTTACAGCTCAGCACCCCGTACCATCCGCAGATCGATGGCTAGACCGAGAGGGTCAACCAGATCCTTGAAGATATACTTCGGGCTTGTGCGATTGATTTCGGGGGTAGCTGGGATGAGCATCTGCGATTGGCTGAGTTCACATATAATAACATCTATAAGGCGACCATCGGCATGGCTCCTTTTGAGGCACTATATGACAGACCATGCAAATCACCGAGTTGATGGGACCGAGGTTGGAGAGCGTTGTCTCCTAGGTCCAGAGCTTGTGTAGGAGACGTCGGAGGCTATTGACATCATCAGGCAGAGGATGCGCACAGCTCAGAGCTGGCAGAAGAGTTTCGCTGATCGTCGGCGTCGTCCCTTGGAGTTCGATGTAGGGGACAATGTGTATCTCAAGGTCTCGCCCATGAAGGGCGTAGTTCGATTTGGGGAGAAGGGCAAGCTTGCCCCGAGATTCATAGGACCTTTTGAGATCACTGGACGCGTTGGCGCCGTGGCCTATCGGCTTGCCTTGCCATCGCAGTTGTCTGGCGTCCACAATGTTTTTCATGTCTCTATGTTGAGGAAGTGTGGGTCAGACATTGTTCCGGTTATTGATTGGCAGCTGCTGGAGGTTCGTGAGGACGCTTCTTACATTGAGCAGTCAGTCCGTATCCTTGATCGGAAGGAGCAGGTCCTCAGAACTAAGGTCATTCCGTTGGTGAAGGTGCAGTGGGGTCACCATTCTGTTGAGGAGGCTTCTTGGCAGCGCGAGGTCGAGATTCGAGAGCGTTATCCTCATCTCTTTGATGGTTGATCATGTGATGTATTTTGTATGCTATCTCTGATTCTATATGATGATGTTATGTCTCTTATTCCTTGTGAGTTATGCCTATTGCGATGATTGTATAAATTTTGAGGATAAAATTTTTATTAGGAGGGGAGAGCTATAAGACCCGTATCTTAGTCCGTACCGTTTCGTAAACTTCCGCAGTCTTACTGATCGAATTCCAGCAACCTTCGACCCTTAACCGGTATTTGCGCACGACCCTGATTCATACGCCGTCAACCCAAGTTGACTCAACCCAAGACCATTACCATAGCGACCGCGCCGTCGCTGCGGTTTGCCGCGACTCGCGCGCCAAGGCGATACCCTGGTCAGGAGTTGTGAGCTAACATTCGGTGCGAGAAAAATGCCGCGCATTGCGAAACCCAAGGAAATCTCTACGGGGTGTCACATCAATCCCATCAATCAATCAATCTCATCACATCACATATCAAGTACATGTCAAGTACACATCACCTTTCACCCATTCCCAAGCAACCACAAAAGTTAAGAATCTCTTACAAAGCCTATGCTTTTCTTACACAAAAGGCCACCAAAGTCAACAAAGTCTTATACACCCATCTCTCACCCATCCATCACTCCATCACCCCATCACCTCACATCGCCTTACAACTCTCTCTCTCTTTCTCATTTCTCATCTCATTTTCTCAAGCAACCAAACCCCATACGTATGAGAATTCTCCAAGCCTTTTAAGCTCCAAGAGTGGCCCACCTCTCCACCCCAAGATCTCCCATCCTAGCCATCCATTCCTCATCTCCTCCATTCGAATCAAAGCTAAGGTGCTAAGGAACCCAAGGGAGCAAGAAGATTGAACGGTGGGTGCTTGATAAGAGTAGTTTTTCATATTTTTAAAATGGACCAAGTGAGGCCAACCGATCAATGGTTTGGATCTCACTTGGGACCCCAAGATATGGCCAATGGCCCACCTTGATTATCAAAATTGTTCCATGATGGGGCCATTCTCCATGGACCCCATCATGATGTTTAACTTCTAGTTTAAAAAAGGGTCATCTAGACCTTAAATCTTAGTGGAGAAGGGATCTCCACCGTTGATTTTGATCGGTGGGTCCTCATGCAATGGGACCCACTTGATGTACGTTGTAGATCTTGAAATGGAGGGCCCATAGTGTCGGGGTCCCTCCATCATCACGTGTCTCTCTTTCTCTCTCTCTCTCTTTTATTTTTTTATATGATAATGAGGTTATGTGGCCCACTTAGATGGACCCCATCATGATGCAAGTATTTTGACCAAGCTGTCTACAAGTGGGGCCCACATGATATATGTCGTACCCACACCATCCATCATTTGGTGGCCCACTTGAGTTGGGCCCACCTCAATGCATGTCAAACCGTCCAGCGTCTAGGGACGCTGGACGTCAGTGAGAAAACCACAAATATTAGCTTATTTCTAAGCTTGAGGGATGGCTCGCTCGTATAGGCCCCACTTTGATGTATGTATCCAATCCATGCCGTCCATCTCGATCCCCAGATCATTTTAGACGTTGAGCCCAAGAATGAAGTTGATTCAAATTTTTGGTGGGCCATAGCATAGCAAACTTCGGTGGTTACCGTTGAAAGATCGTCTAATGTTTCTATACACCCAAAAAAATTCTAAACTTTGGACTCATTTCGCCTGTTATAAGCCGTAGAATCCCATGGCTAGGATAGATTTTCGGAATGTAAGTCCCACCTATGAAAAACCAGAGGAAAATGTTTTTTTAAAAAAAAAAGAAAGGAGAGGAGGTGTTGCAGCTGTGCTGACAGCTCCAGTGCAGGCGCTGCTGCCAGCGCTGGCAGGCAGGCGGACGTGCAGCCCCACGGCTGGGCCGTGGGCCCCACCATGATATGTGATTCACATATATGCACCGTCCATTAGGTAGGCCACCCCCTGAGGTGTGTCCCCTCCAAAAATGGGTCCCATCCGACGCTCAGGTAGCCCACATCACAGGAAACAGTGGATTGAACCTCTGCCATTGAAATTCTTTTTATGGGCCATAGAAGTTTTGGATCAAGGTGAAATTTGTTTTTTCTAATTACCAGGGTCCGTGTGACCTTATTAACGGGTTGGATTGCATTTAAACAGGATGGTGGGCCCCACATGGGACCCACAGTGATGTATGTGTTTTGCATCCACCGTCCAGGCGGACGGTGGTACCCACAGTTATGTATTTGTTTTACATCCACCGTCCAGCGGATGGTAAAGCCCACCTAATGCATGTGTTTTATTCACGCCACCCCCCCTAGCCAACACGCTGGATGGATGACAAATAAATATTACAGTGGACCCCACCATGGTGCGTGTGCAGCATCCAAACCGTCCATCCACTTGTGTATTCTAAGGCCCACGGGATTGGGCCCATTTTGATTTAATTGTGGTGTCCATTGAGGCCCACTGTGACATTTATAAAGCCCATGAGATGGGGCTCATATTATGGTATTTGTGGCCATTGGAGTGGCCCATCTGATATGATTATAAGGCCTATGGGTTTAGGCCTATTTGACATATAATGCCTCATTAGGCTTACCCTAAACCGTTGGCCCCACTATTGTTTATGCTTTCATCATGTCTTATAGATTGTCCAAGTTATTAGGCCCACCTTATGTTTATTGGGCCCCTTAAGAGGCTTAGTTTACTACATAATGGAGTGGGTGAGGAAAGCCCACTCCTCATCCTTAGGCCCATCTTGTTATGAGGAGAGTTCATAATCGTATAACATGCTTAGTATAACTTCATGATTCATGCCTATACACATCATATGTGTGTTTGATACGATGAGTGATTGATCATAGCATATGTTATTGGGCAGATTGTTTATGGTACTCCCTGATAAGCAGAGTTGCCCCACATGAGAGTGTGGTATGCACAGGATTACTGTATGACTAGATAATGTGATTCATGCATCTCGCATTGTGTGACATGACTACTATAAGCTCTAATGACATTAGGGTCGTAGCCTCCACATGCATATCGTGGATGGAAGGATTGGACACTAGAAATCTTTTTCTCTACATGGGGCACGATAGATGTCCCTAGATGAAATTTCCAAAACCCTTATGGTACTAGGAGGTTACTCCAATGTCTAGATTGTGTAGATACATGAGCGTCAAGTGTAGAATACCAGGAGGCCACGCTTCCGACTGTGTCGTGGTCAGTTGGAAGGGGGTGCGGCCTTACCTACCTGAAAGGAGGGGGCAAAGCTATGCTAAGTTTGACCAGCTCAAGGAATGGGTCCACTATCGACGAGCCGGGTCTGATATTGGCAGGCAGATAGTGAGGTTTCTTCCACTCACCTTGTTGTGCGATGAGGCGTAATCTGCTGTGAAATGTACTAGACCCCGGTGATATTCTAGGGATGAGATATATTATTATGTGGATTCAAATGAGGATTGATTTATTTGAGTTGCATCTCGCATCGCATGACTTCGTTATGGCCGACAACATTCATGCCTTTCATTGCATGGCCTTAGTATGGCCGATAGCATTTGTCTTGCAGCGCATAGCGTTAGTACAACTAATAGTATTTATGGACTTGTCAGTATATTTCGCATTACTGTGATATTGCATATTTAGCATATACCTTGCGCACACACTTTCAGCACCCTCTAAGCTTTCTATAAGCTTATACACTACTGTTTCGTGTAAGTGATGCTAGGACATAGCTAAGCAGGAGTAGGAGTGTGCAATAGATCTTTCAAAATCTTTTTTATCTATTGTATTTCCCTGTATGCATTGTACTTAAAATTTTTTTATCATAGTGGATTTCCGATGATGCTGTTGGTTGTTGTTTGTGGGTAATACTTATGGTTATACTTCTTATGAGATAAATGTACGATGGAAATCCTCCTTGTAGGATCTCAGGATTGGAACCTGGTATATGGGTGCCTGGAGCCTAGAATGGGGTACTACGGAGGCTTTCGGCGCCTGATTCGGCAATCGGGAATTTGGTGAGCTCGATTTTCAAGTTTGGTGCATGACATAAGTGACTTGGGATGTCTAGCAACAACGTAACATTTTGGACCAAAATTTTAAGTCATTGAACATGTCTCGATGACATCGATTAAGTGCCTTCGAACATCCAACGAGCTCAAATTGAAAATCACTTGAAAATTTGATGAATCGAGCAAACGTTCGATGACATCAAACATCGACATTCAATGACATCGAATGTGGCTCGATGACATCGAAAATTAAGCGACTTGTCCTGCAAACTCTAAAGGAAAATCACTTAAAATTTTAAGGAATCAAACTCGATTTAATGTCATCGAAATTCAAATTTCAATGACATCGAATCACATTCGATGACATCGAATAAAGACAAGAAAATGTCCAGTAAGCTTTGGAGAAATTTTGGTTAAAATTTCATGGACTCAAACTCGATTCAATGACATCGAAATTCAAACTTTGATGACATTGAATAAAGATTGAAAAGTGTCCAGTAAGCTTTAAACATTTTCAATGAAAATCTAGTGTCATCGAACTGTCAGTCGATGACATCGAAGGTGGCCTTCGATGACATCGAATGCAGAAAGATTCTGCCTGTTTTATTTTCGTTGGGATTTTTGCCTTTATATTTGGAAGGTTGTTTTCAAAGTTTGCATTAAGAAAAAGAGTGAGATCTGAGCGAGTAATTGCTTACCTATCATCATAAACCTTTTTCTCCTGGGAGTTCATCCTTCAACCCTTTCTTAAATGCAATCATTGAATATTCAATAGATTGGATTGGAGAATGAACTTTACCATTCAAGGATCCTCCAACAACTTACTTAATGGCAAATCATTGTTCTGTAATCTCTTGGATGCCTAATACCCTGGAATCATTCTTTGTCTCCTAATGATCAATATTCTTTAAAGAGTAGATTCCCCTAAAACCTTAACCCAAGTTAGACGACTTGCATTGGGAGCATCTACAGTGTTGCTTTTCAAGGGAGCTAAAAATTCTTCATCATCAAGGGAGATCATCTTCATCATGTGCTAGAAACAAGGCTCACCTACTTACAAGTAAGTCATTAGAGTCCATAGAATCTGAAGATCCTTCCTTGTGGAGGACTGGTTTTCATGTTGTATTTCATAAACACACAAAGACCTTTTATAGGCCCCCAACGGGAGAATACGTATAGAGTCCTTATGTAGGATCTATAATGCCTTGTGTAAGTATGATTGATTGTCTTGTGTAGACATCTATGGTTGCCTTGGGTAGGCAATTCTTTGTGTAGGATATATGTGTCTTGTGTAGACAATACCTTGTGTAAGTTGTGAAGGTTTATGGTTGACATTATTTAAAACCATCATATAGCTAATCCGGCACACTCTAGGATGGAGTGTGTCAGCCGAGAGTGGAGTAGGCACGTAGTCGAACTACTATATATCGCTGTGTTTATGATGATTCTTGCTTATTTGATTTGATTGATTAATATGTGTAAATTTGTTATATTCATGTTTTACTAAACTTAGATCTCTTCAATGCCTTAGAACATGAATGTGAATGATTTTTAAGAAAAGTCCTATTCACCCCCCTCTAGGATACTTTGATCAATTCCATACTTCTACTATATCAGTTGTACCGCAATTTCAATTGGTATCTGAGCGGGTTCCTCTTAAGGGTTTAACAACCTAGAGAGAGATCTTGACTGAAGTTGGAAAATATGGCCAAAGGAGAGGGATCATCGATTTCTAGACCTCCTGTCTTTGATGGTTCAAATTATGCATACTAAAAAACTAGGATACATTATTTCTTGCAATCTCTAGATCATGATGTTTGAGAAATAGTTGAAAATGGATATGTGCCACCAACTGATCAAGTGGTACTCGATAATGGCACAACTATCACCAAACTCAAATCTAAAGAGATGTGGACTACTTTTGACAAAGAAAAGAAAACTTATGAGGCCAAATCTATGAATACTATTTATTGCGCCGTCTCACAGGAAGTATTCAATCAGATTAGCATGCATGGTACATCAAAACAAGCATGGGATCTATTGGAAACAACCCATCAAGGAACTAGCACAGTAAAAAGATCCAAGCTGCAACTCTTGACATCACAATTTGAACACATCAGGATGGAAGAACATGAGACCTTCATGGAGTTCTTCACAAAGCTGAACATCATATGTAACTCCATGGGTGGATTGGGAGAGAAAATTATGGTATCTAAAATCTATAGAAAAATTCTAAGATCCTTACCGGAACGTTTCAACTCCAAAGTTACAACCATTGAAGAATGTAGAAACATAAATGAAAAGAAAGTAGAAGAACTAGTAGGTTCACTACAGACTTTTGAACTATACTTCAAACCACCCACAAAATCCAAAAGTAATGCCTTTAAGGCCTCTAAAAACAAAACCATAATTGAGGAAGAGGAAAGTGATAATGAGGATGTTGATGAGGAAGTGGCTCTCTTGGCTCAAATGTTTAGAAAATTCTTTAACAAGAAGTGTGGAAAGCCCTATAACAATAAGTAAAAACACTTAGACAATAAACGCCAAACTGGCAAACCTTTTAGAAAGTCCAAAGAACCTCAATGCTATAATTGTCAGAAATATGGCATTTATCCACTGAATGTTCTCCTAAGAAAATAAAAGGAAAGGCAATGGCAGCCACATAGGATGACACTGATGAATCAAATTCTGAATCCAGCAATTCTGAAAGTGATGGAAACCAAAAGTCTTTAAAAATACTTATGGCCTTCCCTTACATCTGAAATACTGAAATTAATGCTGAAATTAAACAAACAGATTGAATATCTAGAATTAGAAAACATGCATCTAAAGATTGAAAATCATTAACTTAGTTTTAATCCTAAAAAATCAAAGCAATCTATTAAACTTAGTCATAGGTTCTCCCAAAGTAATGAAAATAAGAGAAACTTCTAGAAATGGGAAGAAATCAAAAGGATAGGAGAGGCTTAGGCTATGAAATTTGCAAACCAAACTCCTTTCCTGCACCACTCATGACTGAAAAAATTGTTGCATCTGGAAGTAACACTAGAAACACTCTTATTTATCATTCATGTGGAGACTTAAGACATTACAAGTTTGAATGTCTTTCATTTGGTAAGTCTCACTCTACTTCTAGGTTGAACCTTTTTGGTAAATTCAAACCAATTGGAAGAAAAATTCAAAAACCAAAGAACCCTTCTAAAACCACATCAAATGAAGGAAGGAAATATCCTACTCCACCCAAGATGACAAAAAGGATGAAGGAGCTACTAAAACAGGTAGCTCAACTGAATCGAAAAACTGAAAATTTGATGAGACATGGGAGTCTAGTTTAGTTATCCAAGAAATCCTAACAACCCCAAGGAAAATAAAGTATCATCTCCAAAGAAAACTGTCACTAAATGGGTGATAAAGAATAAGAACAACTACCTAGTAATTCATACCGCTCTTAAAGCCGACAATAGTTCTAAGTTGTATCTTGATAGTGGTTGCTCCAGACACATGACAGGTGACCAAAAACATTTTTGTACATATTTAGAATTTGATGGTGGGTCGATCACATTTGGAGATGGGAGCTCTGCCAAGATAATTGGGCATGGAACAATAGTTGGCCTTGGATTGCCCATGATTGAAGATGTTCTTTGTGTAGAAGGATTAAAACACAATCTCCTTAGTATTTCCCAAATCTGCGATAAAGAACACTTGGTCACATTCATGTGTGTAAGATCTCAGACCATACAAGAAAATTCATTATGAAAGGTCTTCGCACAAGTGATAACTGCTACGTAATTGAAAGTAGTGGGGAGAATGTATTATCTACAGGATGCCACATGGCTATGAATAATGAGTCCAAGCCATGGCACCAAAGACTTAGACATGTCCAATACTAGAACTTGGCTAAGATAAGTTCAAAAAATTTGGTGAGAGACCTTCCTAAGATTCAAAAGGAAGAGAAGATTATATGCAGCGATTGTCTCAAGGGCAAACAAATAAAGGTTGGACATAAAAAGACAACCACCGTACAAACTTGCAAACCACTTGACTTGTTGCATATGGATCTAATGGGTCCCACTAAAGTTGAGAGCCATATTAGAAAAAGATATTTTTTGGTAGTGGTAGATGATTACACCAGATTCACTTGGGTCACTTTTCTTCAGGAAAAATTTGATGCATTTTATGAATTCCTGATTATGGCAAAACGACTTCAAAATGAGAAAGGACATTACATAAATCGTATAAGGAGTGATCATGGTGGGAAGTTTGAGAATGATCAATTCCAAGAGTATTATGATGAGATTGGAATCCGACATGAATTCTTAGCCCCAAAAACACCACAACAAAGCGAAGTGGTTGAAAGAACAAATCAGGTATTACAAGAAATGGGCTCGGTTATGCTGAATATCAAAAACATGGCTAAAAGCTTATAAGCCGAAGCTGTCAATACCGCCTGCTACATAATCAATAGGGTATATCTTAGAGCAGGTTTAAATAAAACTCCATATGAATTGTGGTATGGAAAGCATCCTAGTGTGAAATATTTTCGTGTCTTTGGCATCAAATGTTATATTCTTAAAGACAGAGAACAACTAGGAAAATTTAACTCTAAGAGTGACGACGACATTTTTCTAAGATATTCCCCAAACAGTTATGCTTATAGAGTGTATAATTTAAGGACACATACCATTCAGGAATCTGTCAATGTGGTTGTTGATGACCAACCTCATAAAAAAAATAGTCCTTCAATTGATATAGAGGATGATGTGGATTCATGCATTCTAGGTAAATCAAATAACAAATCTACCTCTTCTAATGAACCTCAACCGTTGAAAAATATATCATTCATTAAGGATCACGCTCTCAATCAAATCATTTGAGATCCTAATGACAGTGTGAAAACTCGATGTCAGCTTAAGAGTATTTATAGTCATTTCTACTTCACCTCAAAAATTAAGTCCAAAAATGCTATAGAAGCACTCCAAGATGAATATTGGATTAAATCTATGCAAGATGAGCTACAATAATTTAAGAGAAATGAGGAGTGGCAGCTAGTTCCCAGACCACTTGATACAAATATCATCGGAACCAAATAGATCTTCAAAACAAATCCGATGAATCTGGGAATGTGGTAAGAAATAAGGCAAGACTTGTGGCGCAAGGATATTCACAAATAGAGGGCATTGATTTTGATGAAACGTTTGCCCTAATAGCACGTCCTGAGTCTATAAGGATTCTCATGTCTATTACGTGTTCTTTACAGTTCAAATTGTTTCAAATGGAAGTCAAAAGCACCTTTGTCAATGGTGTACTTGAGGAAGAAGTAAATCTTGAACAACTAAAGGGATTTTTAGATCCTAAGTATCCTCAACATGTATATCGTTTGAGCAAAGTACTTTATGGCCTTAAACAAGCACCCCGTACATGGTATGAGCGCTTGACACTGTAACGTCTCAAAAAAAACTGTATAAAGACTCGAGTACCTCTTCAAGGAGAAATCTCTCAGGACCGTACCTTGTCGTAATTTAGGAAAAAATTAATTACGTACTCACTGAATTAACCAGTGGATTTAACTCGAACCACTATTTATATAAATGACAAGACCCAAAACTATCAAAATTGTTAACTCAACACTACTTTAAAACCTTAAAAAAAAAATTCTAAAAGCCTGTTGCTCTTGGGAGCACATTGAAACTCTGTATTAGACTTGGACCGCACGTTGAAAGTCCAATGACCACGAAACTATAAGGTTATAACCGTCCTACTGGGCTTGATGACCATCGTGGGAATTGAGCCCAAATAGTATCCAAAAATGCACAACTTGAGCCCTGAGCAAAGTGTGTGAGAAAAATGAATATCTTTAAAAAATGTATTGGAACTTAAGTAAATTGGGCCATTCACTTACACATGAAATTGAGAATTTTAGACCGTCAGTTTCTTACTAAATTTCACCCATGGATAAGGGAAATTTCGCTGCTCATATCCATGTACTTGTGGCCCCGATCGAGTAAGCATGATCGTTGATCTGACACAGGTTCTCCACGGTTGATCGGTTTATCCAATCGCATCGAAATCACGTTTTGGTATAGATCCATTGTCAGGGAACTTACTCTATAACGTAGGTGAGTAATGGGCCTTCCTACAAGCCCAGTTTGTTAGAAACAGGCACCCTTAGGTTATAAATTAAGTATACCATGGCCCTGGGGCCATTTGCACCAGTTCTGGGCCTATATAAAGCCCTTAAATCACTCCATTTCTATTCCATACGAATTTGCTCCAAACCCTAGGAGAGAGAAGAGAGAAAAGAAGAAAAAAGTGTGTAAAGAGAAGTGAAAGGTTGGGAGATTGTTGCAATGTTTCTCTCCCATAACTATATGCACTAAATCGCCTTTCCATCTAGCTAACCAATCTGTTTCAGTTACGATTTGGGTAAGAAACCCTAAACCTAATCTTGATTTAGAAATTCATATTGAGTAATTAATGAACTAGCCAACCTATTTCATGGTTTAGGTACCCGTTGTTCTGTATTCGGAAACGTAGAGTTTGAACTGAGTCTGAATCGAGTATTCCGACGGAAGGTGCAGACTATAAACGTTTAGGTTATGGTTTTCAAGGCTTTCAATGTTAGCTAATGATTTGTTTCTGACTTGATTGTTGTCATATGTCTTAGTTATGACGTTTTTGATATATTATGCATGTGTAAACTATGTTGAACACAAGATGCATTCCATGTGTTTGTTGAAATGTTTTAATGAACATGAAACTGTGATTTATGCTTGTCATGATTATAAATCTAGGATTCATGTTTGTCGTATGTATGATGATCTCTTCATGTAAGGATTTTTCATAATATATATCGTAACTAATCTAGTCTATGTATTTGGTAATGTATAGTCTAAGTGTTTGATTAAATGTCTGAATGAGAAATTGTTGATGAATTGTATTTATTAAGGGTATTGAGATAGGATCCTCAATTACCTTATCCATGTGTATAGTTTCCTTTATGTAATCTTAATTTTGATTGCACGATTTATAGATCAAATGCAAATATTTGGTAACAAGCTCAATGTGTTTGGTGAAATGCTTAAATAAGAAATTCACTTGAATTGTTTATCAATGCTAATATGATTATGTAACAACTCAAATTTTTACCAACCTGGAGTTAGACGTCCTTAGGCAATCGATCAATCATAACACCTTGGTACCTACTCAAACCTCAATTCCAAAGCCAAAGAAATCATTTAGAACCAAATTCTTTAGAAATTTATCATGTATTAACTAGTGCTACACTAGATTTCCTGTAAAAATAGCACCAACCACTTTAAATGTGATCTGTAAGACCTAAGACCTATAGAATTATTGATGCTATATTACCCTGAAATCTAAGATTCAACTCTAAACCCAGTTGTTCCCAGGAATGCTTTGTAATTTTATATTGGATCTAGACCGCACGTCCAAAGTCCGATAGCGATGAACTTAGAACATTATGACCGGTTAGTCAGACTTGACAATCATCTCAAAAATCAAGCCCAAACGATGTCCTGAGACTGTTTCCTTGAGTCCAGAGTGAAGAGAGTGAGAAAGTGAAGATTTTTTTAAAAAATTAAATATATTTTTAAGTAATCTGGAATGTTTCGCTTGCGCATTATTTCTAAGCATTCTGACCATTAGATTTTGACCCAAATTCACCTTCGGATCAGGATAGTTGGCCCATACATGTCATAGTACTTGTAGCTCTGATCGAGTTCCCGTAACTGTTAAACTGAAACTAGTCCGCCACGGTCGATCTGAAAATTCGACCGGACTGAAAACTTAGCTTGACCTAGATCCAATATTAGAGAGCTTAAGTCCGATCGCATTTAGTAACAGGACCTTTAAAAATGCTCCGTTGGATAGGAACAGACCCGATTTGGTTATAAACTAAGTATACCTTGACCCTAAGGCTATTTCCGTCACTTTTGGGCTTATAAAAAGGCCTTAAACCCTCATTTCCAAATCTCATATGAATTTTCTAAACCCTAGCTTTCCAAGAGAGAGAAAAGAGAGAGAAAGTGTAGGAGAACCTGTTGATTCTCCGTATGATTCTTCCTAGTTCATCTACTCATCGAACCTGCATATCTAAATCATTCTTCCGGTGATTCTGATTCCATTCTTGAGTAAGTTAAGCCAACCCTAACTTTTTTTGAAGCTTAGAATAGCTGTAGTGAAGTTATAACTAACCTGTTTCATGCCATAGGTAGCGTATCCGCCGTTGACGAAGACTTATCGTCTGAATCACATCTTATACATATTTTATGGTTTAAGGTGCGGACTATATACGTTTAGGTTATGGTTTTCAAGACTTTCAATGTCGGTTAATGATATATTACTGACATGGATGCTATTTCACATATATAAAGTGTTGTCCGTTTCATTTTTCAGTTATACGTTAACTATGTTGAATATACTATATTCCTCGTATTTGTAAAAAATACCGTATACATTGAGTTTACCATGATTAGCTGCCGTCTATGTATGCTAATGTATGTGTAACAACTCCTGTGATAAAAGTTTAGTCTAAATGCATGATATACCAACATATGATATGTATTTAGTAAGTGTAGCCTAAGTGTATGTGAAAATGACTGAATGAGTATAGACTTTGTATTCGTGCTTGTCATGACAATCTGTCGTGGACATGATTATTGTATGGGCACCTACCCTTTGACGAAAGGACTTGTCCTAATACGTATGCTAATGAATGCATAATATGTATGATGTGATGTAAGGTGTAGACTAAGTGTATGTAAAAGTATCTGAATGAGTTAGTAGTTAGTAAGATGTACCTGTATGCGGGTTGAGATATGATTCTCAACTACATCAATGATGTGTATGATTTCCTCCATGTATTTTATATTGCATATGTGTGCATTCATGTTTAGGTTGTATTCCATAACATGCAGAAACAATGTCATGAAGGGTGATGGGGGAGTGGGGTAACGATTTCATGCAATAGCCCTAACAGCCCTAAAGTGGACAATATCAGACCTTTGATTGTATAATTAGAAATATGATCCATTTACTGTTTTGCCTATATCATTGGACAACATGTTATAACTGAATGTGATTGGGGCTATTGTATAGTCCAGGTAATCGGTAACCGTTCTTCAAGTGGTAGTTGAGTTTATTTCGCCACATAGGATGTGTTCAACGAATCTGAGTCATACTTGGGATGTTCGACAGTGGTTAGGCCACACGGAGTGCTTATGCATTCCATGTTGTTCAACTCAATGTGCACTTGGCCTAGTTGAGCTTGTCAACTAACCCGATTAACCGATGTATGTTCACCATGTTTGGTCACTACTGTTTGAATCTAACGCACTGAACTTACCAATGAAACTCCCGTTAACTTTGGTACCATGATCCCCTAAGACTTATAAGTTGGACATGGTGGTATGGGACACCGTGGTCGAGCTGTCGACCTACGCTGGGGCCACGAGCCTCCCCGTAGTGATCAGTGAGCAACCCAGACTCGTGAGCCGAATATAGTGGTATGAGACACTGTATTCGAGCTGTCGGCCTACATTGATTGGTGATGGGAGAGTGGTGTAACGATTGCGTGTAATAACCCTGAAAGCCTTGTAGTGACCTCGAGCATACTCTGAGTCTACGTGGAGGCGACGACCCTTCCGTAGCAACAAGAGTACAAACTAGGCCTATATTGATTTAGTGATGAGGGAGTGGTGGAACGATTGTGTGTAACAACCCTAGCAGCCCTTGCAGTGACCTAGAACCGCACTTCATATGAAATATGCTACGATTGACGACCCTAGACTGGATCAATGTTTGGGAATTGATATAAGGGAGGTGTCTTAGCTTCCTAATCCTGCTGTATGAAAAAGGACTAATAAGAACTTGGTAAGCATGCTCATATCATTGCATTGCATGTGCTATCAGTGTTGGTGTAAGAGCACTGAGGAAGTGACTGACATGTGCGACTGTAAGATGAAGATCGCAGAGGAAGATTGTGGTGAGGGCATGCATCATTATCTCATATCATCCTTGCATTAACAAGAGTATCTAGGACATGTTTGATTATACTGTTTTATCATTACTGCTTGATTGAATTGATAACATGTTAACCTCTGCTGTATAGTTACCATTGAGTTGATCACTTACTCCCACGTTACGGGATGGTGTTTGCAACACTAATCAGTCCCTATTTGAGTTTCAGATGGTAGCGATGCTTGCGAGGTAGAGCCTGTCTTTTATGCCGATGAGAAAGGGTTTCTCTTATATGCAGAGATCTCAGGCGGGTTCATGTGAACAATGCTCTGATTGACGGTGATTGAGGGCTATGTTGGTAGTGATTTATCATTCTTGATATAGGTATTTTGAGACACGACTTGTAATTATGACCTGGCAGAGCATACATAGCTTGGGGACTTATGTTGATATATATATGTATTTCAGTCTTCCGCTCGTATTTTCAGTCTGTCCTTGAATTATGTTTGCTATTTTGGCTTAATCCACTTCATGTTTTATGCATTAATACAGTCGACATTCATCCATCATTGAAGATGTTGCATAAGTGATGTTCTGGAACTCGGGAGTAGAGTTTATGCTCGACCCCAAAATTTCAGGGCGTTACAAGAAGATATCAGAGCATGATCTGGATTAAACTGGACCTGCGTTATGGTCACACACAGCACGCTGACACCAATTTAATGTAGGAGGTTGCGAGAAAAATCTAGAAACATGTTTAGGACCCCCAGTTTTGTTTGTTGGTGAAGGTTTACGAAAAATGATCACCGAGATCGAGTCCGTGCACACTCCTGATCACACACAATGACCTCAAATCACTTCTAGACCATCGATTGATGGGTATAGACCACATTTTATCCCATTTCAGCCGTTAGAAATCGGTAAAGGTGACTAGAGATTAGATTAGTTTTGAAATGACTCAAAACGGATTAAATCGGAAGAGGGGGCCAAACGATCAAGTTTCAGGGGGTTCCAGGGTGGGACCCCAACTTTTTCTGACACAGGGGATGGTGAGGACCTCGCCCAAATGGCTAGCCCTCGCCGATTTATCCAGTGGTCGGCGAGGCCCTCGCCGATTCGGTGAGGCCTCGCCGGTCAGCGAGCTCAGTGGGCTGGGCCGTTCGGGCCGACCAAGTTTGGGGCTTAGTGGGACCCTATGGTATAGGGTTCGACTCCTATTTCATACCAAATCTGTTACTCCCTTCATAAAGTGACCCCCCAAGCTCTCCCTTTCCTTCAAAGTTTCTGTTTTCTCTCTCAAACCTCCCTTCCAATCACTCCTTCCTTCATTTTTCATTATTTTCTTCATCCCTCCACTGTTCTCAGCCATACCCAACATTTACTCCTTCCGTTTTCTACGATTGGAGCTTCAAATTTAAGCTCCAAAATGTGTCAGTCCCCAATCCCTCTTACTTGATCTTTTCTTTCTTCTATTTTTCCTTTCTTTGGCCCATTACACTCCTATTTCAGACCCAAATCCATGAAGACCCAAATTTCCCATCCCATTCTTCTTATTCCCCTCCTTTTCCATGGCTCTTTTTGAGTTAGTTATAGCCATCTTCTCGATCTCTCTGCTCCTACCGACGGGTGAGACCTAACACAGTAGATTAGTCCATAAACAGTGACCATCTAGTGCTAGAATCTAGAAATAGTACTCCTAGATTTCGAAAGATCTGATAGAAAATCCAATTCCAATTAGACAATCTTGACCCTAAGCGATATAACAATTTCCTGTAGTAGAAATGATATGAAATCATCTAGCGTATAAGCTTAGACTTTGGATTACATCTGGTGAGTTATAGACTAGGCTACTAGTTCTATTAAGTAGTGTAAAGACTGACTATACTCAGGAATAGTAGGTTTGATTTGGTTGGAGTAGGACTTCAGTCCTTCGATAGTTCCCCATAATACTCAAAGGCTCCTTTAGTAACTCTTAGGAAACTTGCTTGACTCAGAACTAGTCGCATTCAGGAAAAACTTATATATATCCCTCAAATGAACGCTAGGATAAACCAACACGCCCCTTCGAATTGCCTTCCCAAGGACTTCTTATAATCAGGAACACGGACTAAAGGAATTGCATATAAGCGAAGTATTCGCGGTTTGAATCGAATTCTCAATCCTAGTAGTTACCAATGAACTCAATGCTCTGATCAAGCAGAAGATCGGGATCAACTAGGATTAAGAATTGATACGACGAATTTTTTGATCAAGCAGAAGATTGGGATCAACTATGATTAATATTTTTTATTAGGGATGATGCCCTACAACTTTCCTATCATATATGAATAACTAGGATTGATGACCCTAGATGGATCCTTCGGTTGGATCAATGATATAAAGGGAGGTACCTTAGCTTCCCAAACCTGTTATATGAATGAGCTTAATTAAGTACTCAGTTTACACAACCATGCACCACATTACATGTGCTTTGGTGAGGAAGTTGCACTTTAGGGAGGTTGTCATGCGCAAACTTGGTTATCGGAGTCACTTGTGAGGGAGCTTCATGCGAGGGCATGCATCATTACTGCATTCCATCCTTGCATTAATAAGAGCAGTTAGGGAATAATTGTTGTACTGCTTTATCATTACTGCTTATTTGAATTGATAACATGATAATCTTTGCCTTATAGTACCACTAAGTTGATCACTCACTCCCACCCTGGGATGATGTTTTAAAAAACTAACCAAACTCTATTGCAGATGCAGGTGATGACGAAGTCTATGTAGCTAAGTTGGACTTCATAGATGAGGAGGAATTCTCCTATGTTCAGCTATCAGGAGGGTCTATGTAGACCTCGTGCTGATTCAACAGGATACAGGGGCACGTGGATTAGTTCGACACTTACATTTTGATATTTTGCCTATTTTGAAACAATACATATACTTATTCAGCCCGGCTATATAATCATACCCTAGAGCTTGTAAAGCATTTACCTATTCAGATATATATATATATATATATATATATATATATATATATATATATATATATATATATATATATATATATATATATATATATGTTTCAGTCTTCCGCTTGCTAAATTTAATTATATCTGAAATATGATATGTTATTTTAATATAATCTCACTCATGTTTAATACTTTGATATGGACAACATCTAAACATCATTATCCATGTTGCGTAAGTGATGCGTTGGATCTCGAGAATAGAGCTTTGCTCGACCCTTGAAATCTGGGGCATTATAGACGCAGTTTTTGCTAGACCACCAATTTTGTAAGGGAAGTGTTGATAAAACACTATTTATGCAAAAGACAAAGAATTCTTTACTCATTGCCCAAATTTACGTGGATGACATAGACTTTGGATCCACTTGTGAAGATGTTGCTTATAAATTTGCTGAATTAATGAAATCTGAATTCAAGATGAGCATGGTTGGTAAGCTGAATTTCTTTCTGGGACTACAAATGAGGCAAATGCACAACAAGATATTTGTATGTCAGTCCAAATATGTAAAAGATCTAGTAAAAAGATTTGGACTTAAATCCAGACGTACTCACCATACTCCCATGAGCACCACACTCAAATTTTCAAAGATGCTAATGTCAAGAGTGTAGATCAACACTTGTACCGCAGCATGATAGGTAGCTTACTATACGTTACCACTTGTCAGCCGGATATAGCTTTTAGCGTTAGTGCATGCACATGATTTCAGGCCAATCCAAAAGAATCACACCTATCAGCGGTTAAAAGAATTATCATGTATGTGGCTGGAAGTACCAATTTCAGCTTATGGTGCCCATTTAACACATCTAATTTCATTGTCGGGTATTCCGATGCTGATTGGGCTGGAAATATAGACAATCGCAATTCAACCAGTGGTGGTTGTTTTTATATCAACAATTATCTTGTATCATGGAAAACTAAAAAATAAAACTCAATATCTTTGTCTACTGCTGAGGCCGAATACATTACAGTCAGTAGTTGTTGCGCACAACTTCTTTAGATGAAACAACTGTTGTTGGACTAGGGGATTGAACAATCCACAATGACACTTTTTTATGATTACACAAGTGCCATAAATATTTCTAAAAATCCAGTTCAACATTCAAAAATAAAGCACATTGACATCTGACACCATTTTATTCAATAACTTGTCGAAGACAAGATTATTATGATGGATCATGTGCCTACCGAGTTGCAACTTGCCGATATCTTAACCAATCCCCTGGATGCCAATAGATTTGGAGATCTCCAAAAATCTATTGGAATATGTGCGATCTAATATATTTTGTAGTCCATAAGCATCTAACGATATACTTGAGGACGTTGGGCCTCCAATTTTTTTTTAAACATATACATAGGATATGTTTATTTTTTTTCTTTCACTTTTGTATAATTTTTGTTGAGTGTACAATTTGATCAGTAGGTATATTCTTATGTACATCTCCTTGATCTAGTCGAAGCATGTAGAAAAATGATACAATTTTTTATTTTTATTTTTTTCTTTGATGACACGAATGATCCTTCGATGACATCGAAGACATACCAAGATCTGAAGCGTCGGTTGTCATCGAATACCTCCTTGATGACATTAAAAAGTCATCAAAAACTAGATGTTCGGTGACATCGAAGCGTCCCGACTTATAGAAGTGCAGGCAAGCACGAAAATTCCCATTTTAGATTTCTTTTTGGCAGCCGTTTCTTTTCTTCTCTCCTTCTAATTCGGTGGTGTCATGGTACTCGTCTTGGGTTCAAGTCAGCATCCATCTTGGTAAATCATCCTCCCTTTCACCCTATTTTCTTCAATAGATTAGATTTGGGTGTGTCTTTCCTTCTAGGATTTCTGCCATTTTCCTAGAAATTTCTATTTTTTTCTCTCTTGAATAATGGCAAAGGACAAAGAGAAAGCTCCTGTAGGAGGGGAAACCTCACAGCTAACTAGAAAGAAAAACTTGGCTCCTAGAGAACAGGCCAAAACTCCTACCGCATCATCGAATCAAGGTTCCCCTACCTTACGACATGGTAATCCTACCAAACAAACTTCTTGCAGTAGTGTTCCTCTTGTCACTCCTCCCGCTGATCCTCCCATTTCTCCTCCCACTACCACCTTACTGGCCAAATATTTAAGGAGGTTGCTTGTACATGAGGGACGGATTAATGTTAAGTGCATTCAGCCTTTTGAGATTGAACCTCTCCTTGCCGTAGTAGATTGGACCCCTCTTTTATAGTTTAAGGGTGTCAGTCAGGATGCACAGGTCTATAGATTTCTAGCCCACTTTCATACCCCTATTATGGACCCACCATTTGTGTCCATTACTATAGGACAATCCACTTTTGCCATCACCCCTGACATTATTGCTGCTAGGTTTGGTCTGCCAACATCTCCCGCGGGACTTTCAGACATGGACATTGATGACCCCACTATCTGTTCTTTAATGACCAAATTCATGTGTAGTGCCCAAGATGTCCCATGACATCAAGGAAATGCCCCCAAAACTAAGTTCATGCTTCCAAAATATCATGTTCTCCATGGTATCTTCTCCACAAATGTTTGTCCTCGTAGTACCAATCGTGTGGATCTTACCCCGTTTATGCTCCTAGTCTTATACAATGTTGCGACGAGTCTTAAGTTATGTCTTCCATCCCTGATTGTTCATCAGCTCGCTATAGTTGTTCACAGTACTCGACCCCCTTATCTTCCATGTCCACACCTTGTTTATGTATTGAGTATGGCCTGCCTAACACTAATGATCTTGAACGTCCGCTACATCTCATCTCAATATCAAGAGGATGGACTTGAAATTTCACCCACTTCCATCATCTGAACCTAGAAATCAAGATGGAAATGACACTCAAGCAGAGATAAAAATTAGGGAGACAGAAGCCCCCACTGATGATGAGGCTCACCCTCCCCCAGTCCTTCCAACCACTCCTGATTCCACATACATGCTTGGCGTCACAAACATCATCAGGATTGGATTGGAGAGATACTTCGAGGCCAGGCACGCATTGAGGACCATCTTGATTGGCAGGACGATCGTCTGACTCGCATGGAGGAGAGGCTCACAAGGATTGAGCAGATGGTGGCAGCACTACAGCGCACAGCGCAGCACAATGTTAACTTGCTGACTTGTTGCCATGATGACTTGGTCCCTCATGACGACGCACCGACTCATTGATCTTCACTCTTATCACACACCACTGTTATTATATTAACTAGGGCATAAGTATCTTTTTGAATGCCTTGGTTTGTCTATGTGGGTCTGTGATAGGTTGTTTCTTTTTGTTGATGGTATCTTTTTTTGTGGATGTTGTTGATATTTCCTATAGATGGGCCACATGCATTTCTTTTTGGATATTTTGTTTATGCCCTGGTTGGGCCACATACTTTCGGATATGTTATTTTTTTATGCCATGCTTCGGCATTTTTTTATACAAATATACATCTGTTAGTGGCATGTCATTTAAGATTTCTCTATTTATATTTTTCACATACTTCAAATTCTCCAACTTCAATTATTTATCTCCCCTCATTACTACTAACTGGCCCTTTCCAATGACTGACAAAAATGGGGAGAACAATCCCACCATTGTGTCCCTATGGTTTGAAAGTACCCTGGTTTGTCAATTAGCGTGAGTGTTGAGTCAACTAGATAGAAAAGGTCCATAGGAAGATCAATCAGTTGTCTTCCTCAACTAGATGTATGTCTGAACTCACCAAAGGTAAATTTAAGTCTCACATCCCATGTCCCAAAACACCAGGTAAATAAAACCCTTAAAATTTGTTAGAATATCATAGGGTTTTTGGGTTAAAAAACTTTTTTACAAAATCAGAAAATCTCAAAGTTTTCTACCTCTGTTGATTTATCGATATCAGGTTCAAAAAATCGAGGAGTGTTATCAATGTCCTCGATGATCAATCGATACCATGGAATGAGGACCAAAGATGTCCAGAAATCACATATTCATCTGGACGGAATTATCGATGTATCGATACTCCTATCAATATCATCGATACTTGAAACTCGAGTTTATCGAAGTAGACTTGATATAATCGACGGCAGAGAATTTGTGCCCCTATTTTTTTATAAGAAAATCATATAGACCTTCAATATATCGATAAACCCTTCGATATCCTTGGATTCAAAAATCGATGATATCAGAAGGCCATCGATGATATCGGTCTCGGACACAGTTTTTTTAATAACATTTTTCATGTGGTTTTTATCTTAGATCGAGGGTCACTCGATAGAATCGATATTCGAATATTAATGATATCGAGGCCAGATCGACTACATTGAGAAAGGACATAAACTGTCCAGCAAGCTCACTGATAAAATCTTTAGATTTATCGAAGCATCGACACGACCTTTAATATCATCGACATTCAAATTCCGATGATATTGAGTGTACCTCGATTATATCTTTTAACCTAAAAATTTTCAAAGCAAGTCTCTCTCATTTTCAAATGTCAAGGAATCGATCCTGATATTGATAATATCAGAGTTCGAAATCCGATGACATCGACTCATGTTTTGATTCCCTCGACTACCTGGCAAAAAGTTTCAAAAGCATATGACATTTGAGATTGTGTCATCGAGCGGCCAGTTGATGCAATCGAGAGTATACGCTCGATAATATCAACCCTGCTTGATGATATCGAACTCTGTCATAAATGTAATTGTTTTATATCCGTTGGAACCTTTTTGCCTATATATAGAGAGCTTGTCTTTAGTTGCTGGTAGAGAAAGAAGAGAGTGCTTTTGAGTGTTTAAACCTTAGATCATTTACCCAAGGCTCTTTCTCTCAAGGGAGTTCATCCTCCAATCTACCCTCATCATTGATATTCAATAGAGTGGATTGGGGAATGAACTTCCGCATTCAAGGATCCTTCAGCTACCACCTTAATGAAAAATCATTAAGTTGGGATGCATTGAATGCATAGATGATTGGAATCACTCTATCTCCTTTACAGGAAAATATTTGAGAGTTGAATTTCATCACAACCTTGACCCAACCCGTTGCATGCATTGGTATATCTTCTGAGTTGTAGTTCAAGGAAGTAGAAGATTCTGCATCAACAAAGGAGGAGATCTTTGACAACGAGCTAAAAGGCACTCATTGCTCAACTGTAAGTTATCAGAATTTAGAGGACCTTTGTGATCATTCCTTTGTAAGATTGGGTCTAAGGTGTTTCTCACCCTTACAAGTCCTCTAGGAGGCCTCTGGTGGGAGTGTACGTGGTGGGTGCGTTGTGTTAACCCTTGCTCTATGGAGAGCATAAACAGTTAGAGTCTTATGGAAGATCCTTAGCCAGTATGCCTAAAAGTGGGTGTGATGTGTTGACCCTTACTTATGAGAGCATAAATAATCAGCCTAAGTGTAGCTTGTAAAGGTTAAAGGTGAACCTAATTTAAAACCTTGGGTTTGGGGTGAATCGTGGAAAACCTCCTTAGTGAAATCTAGTACACTCAAGGATTGAGTGCGGTTACCGCAAGTGGAGTAGACAAGTAGTCAAACCACTATAAAAATGACTGTGTTTGAGATTTTTATTCATTTATTTGTGTGATTTTCTTTAATATTTTCATATCTGATTATTCGAGATCACACCTCACACACACACAGTCATATCCATCATAAACTAGTTTACATATTATTCATCTCTCAAATAGTTTATGATTGGATCCTCTATCGGGCTTGGAAGCCAGTAGAGTTACTCTTGAGTAATCCTAATATATGCTTATTGTTAGGATTAGTGTGATAGGATTTTAAATTATTAAAAAATTATTAAAAAGTCCTATTCACCCCCTCTCTAGGACATATTAGAATATTCCTACTTCAACTAAAGCGATCTTTACCGCAATTTCAATTGGTATCAGAGCGGGTCTCTCTTTAAGGGCTTCATCGCCTAGAGAGTGATCTTGACTGAAGTTAGAATCATGATCCAAAGTGTCTCAAAGTGTTTGACAAACTAGAATAATTGCTTTGTAATCCATACTGCTCTAAAAGTTGGCAATAGTTCAAAATGATACCTTGATAGTGGATGCTTCAGACACATGACTGGTGATCAAACTCACTTTTATGAGTATTCAAACTTTGATGGAGGATCAGTCACATTTTAAGATGGTAGCTCACCCAAAATTGTTGGACAAGGAACAATAGTTGTATCAGGCCTTCCAAAAATCAAACATGTCTTATGTGTAGAAGGTCTAAAACATAATCTCCTTAGTATCTCTCAAATCTATGACAAAGAACATCCAGTCACTTTATCAAAGGATGTGTGTAGAATTTTAGATCATACAGGAAAATATCTCATAAAAGTTTTACACACTAGTGATAACTGTTACATCGTAGAAAGTACAAATGAGAATGTGTTATCCACAAAGTGTAATATGGCTGTAAAGAATGAATTCAAACTATGACACCTAAGGTTGGGACATGTTCACTACTGGAATTTAGCTAAGCTCAGTTCAAAAAATTTGGTTAGAGGACTTTCCAAAATTAGAAAAGAAGAAAAATTTATCTGTGAAAAATGTCTAAAAGGAAAACAGATAAAAGTCGAACATAAAAAAGACAACCACCATAGCAACAACAAAACCTTTGGATCTGATGCATATAGATCTGGTTGGTCCAACCAAAGTGGAAATCCATGGTAAGAAAAGATACTTCTTGGTGGTGGTAAATGACTACACCAGATTTACTTGGGTCGCATTTCTTCGAGAGAAATCAGCTGCCTTTGAGGAATTTATGATCTTGGCAAAGTGACTTCAAAATGAAAAAGGATATGACATTAATCGCATCAGAAGTGATCATGGTGGGGAATTTGAAAATGAAAGATTTAAAAAATATTACAATGAGAAAGAAATTCGTCATGAATTCTCAGCCTTAAAAACCCCACAGCAAAATGGAGTCGTTAAAAGGAAAAATCGAGTATTACAAGAAATGGGGTCAGTTATGCTAAATGGGAAAGATATGACAATAAGTTTTGGGGCAGAAGCTGTCAATACCGCCTGCTACATCATAAATAGAGTATATCTTAGAGAAGGCCTGAACAAAACTCCATATGAACTGTGGTATGGGAAACTACCTAGTGTGAAATATTTTCGTGTCTTTGGTAACAAATATTATATCCTAAGAGACAGAGATCACCTAGGGAAATTTGAGTCTAAAAGTGATGAAGGTATCTTTCTAGGGTATGCCATGAATAGTCATGCTTATAAAGTATACAATCTAAGAACCTTCACTATTCAAGAGTCAGTCAATGTAGTAATAGATGACCAACCTCATGAAGAAGATAACCCTGTGAATGAATTAGAAGATTATGTATATTCATGCATATTAGATAAATCAGATAACAAATCTCCATCATCCAATGAACCTCAACCATCATCTAACATACCCATCATTAAGGATCACCCTCGAGAACAAATTATTGGGGATCCTAATGATGGTGTGAGAACTCGACGACAGATAGAAAATATCTATAGTCATTTCTATTTTACCTTAAATATTGAACCCAAGAATATTGTATAAGCTCTTTAAGATGAACACTGGATTAATGCTATGTAAGAAGAACTTCAACAGTTTCAGAGAAATGAGGTATGACAATTGGTTTCCAGGCCACTCAATACTAATGCCGTTGGAACCAAATGGGTATTTAAGAATAAATCCGATGAATCAAGAAATGTGATTAGGAACAAAGCAAGGCTTGTTGCTCAAGGGTACTCACGAATAGAGGGTATTGATTTTGATGAGACATTTGCTCCATTAGCTCACCTAGAGTCTATTAGAATTCTTATGTCTGATACTGGTGCATTAAACTTTAAATTGTTTCAAATGGATGTAAAAAGTATTTTTCTTAATGGGGACCTTGCCGAAGAAGTTTATGTAGAACAACCGAAGGGATTTTTAGATCCTAAGTATCCCCATTATGTGTATCGTCTGAACAAGGCTCTCTATGGTCTCAAACAAGAACCTCGTGCCTGGTACGAATGATTGAAAAAATTTCTTTTCGACCAAAAATTCTTCAGAGGAAGTATAGATAAAACACTGTTTACTCAAACAACTAAGGACTCACTACTTATTACACAAATTTATGTGGATGATATAGTCTTTAGTTTAACATGTTAGGATGTGGCTCTCAAATTTGCCAACCTCAGGAAATCAGAATTTGAAATGAGTATGGTTGGTGAATTAAATTTCTTCCTAGGATTATAAGTCAAGCAGCTAATTGATGGAATCTTCATCTATCAAACTAAGTATGCAAACGATTTGGTGAAAAAGTTTGGTCTCGAATCTGGTCGTTCATATCACACTCCCATAAGCCCAAAGATATAAATGGTAAGAGTGTGGATCAATATCTCTACCGAAGTATGATAGGAAGCCTACTATATCTCACAACTAGTCGACCTGATATATCTTTTAGTGTGGGAATATGTGCTCGATATCAGGTAGATCCTAAGGAATCTCACCTAACAGCCATAAAGTGAATCATTAAATACATAGCAGGAACTACCTCTTTTAGTCTATGGTATCCATTTGAAACATCATGGATGGATACTCTGATGTTGATTGGGCTGATAATTTGGATGATCGAAAATTAACTAATGGAGGATGTTTTTATGTTGGAAATTGTTTAGTCTCCTGGCAGAGTAAGAAGCAAAACTCAATATCATTATCCACTGCTAAGGCTGAATACATTACCGCTGGAAGTTGCTGTGCACAATTCCTTTGGATGAAACAAATGTTGTTGGACTACAGGGTTGACCAACCCACAATGAGTTTGTTCTATAATAACACAAGCACAATCAACATTTCAAAGAATCCTGTCCAACATTCTCGGACCAAGCACATTGACATCCATCATCATTTTATCTGAGAACTTGTTGAAGACAAGATTATTACATTGGATTATGTTTCCATAGAAAGGAAACTTACAAATATCCTCACTAAACCTCTTGATATAAATAGGTTTAGTGATCTTCAAAAATCCATTGGAGTATGCACACATTGATAATATCCTAGTGACCATGATCCATATAGGTAAATCTTCACACTAGGACATGCATGGTTAAGTATCAGCCACAAGTCTAAACCTCATGATGAATCATATCAATTTTTTTAATGCCAGATTATGACATCATCGATGATATCTAAACTGTGTCGATATCATCAATATTTACAATCAATATCCACCGTCGATGAAATTGAAAAATCTCAGGAATGCAAGGTTATAACCAGCAGTCCTTTCCAACAGTTGGATTGTCACGATTTCCACTGGATATTAGCATCATCCCAATGCTCATCAACATCGTCTTTAATGTCATTATGAGCATGTGATCGATGTCATCGATGAGGGATTGATATGATCGACAATACTGCTATAAGAACGAAGATGTATTCGATTTCAAATTCTCATACCCCCTCTCTTCTCTGGTTGCTTCTTCTTACCTTTACCTGTCCCTCACACTGAAAAATCATGATTAAAGGCAAAGGTAAGTCTCCTCTTCAAGCTTCAAAATTAAAAATCAAGTGACCTAGCAAGCATCAACTCATTCTAGCGGAAAGACATCCAGCCACTATTGTTGAACGTCTGGTTCTTAACAGTGCCATTAAGCCTTTTGGTGTGGACCTCCTCCTAGAAGTGATAGGATGGAAAAATATTCTAAATCTTAGTGGTTCTTATCAACTAGGGGTGATCCATGAATTCTTCAGTTAAAGTCATGTTATTCGTGATGATCCCCCATGCATTCAACTTGAAATTTTGCATTACTCCAAACATATCACTCCCATCACTTTGGGTCACCTTTTAGATCTCGAGGTCACTTGAATTCCAGTAACCAATCAAAATCTCAATGGTCTAGGCGTTTGGGGAGAGGTAACTCGTGCACTATGTCAGGGGACCACTATTCCTCGAAATGATGATAATTCACTTCATATTAATCATCTTGGACCCACTTTTAAAATCCTCAATAGCATCTTTGGGTCCAATGTATATCCATGTGACGTGATGGTAATCATCTTTCTTCCTTTGTGCTAAATGTATTGTATGATGTGTATCAAGAAGTTCAGGTGTGCCTCCCAATGCTCCTTCTCAAGCAGTTAATTCATTTCATCCAAGGAAATCATCGGAATACACTTTCCTTTCCTATACTCATTTGTAAACTAGCTCATCATGTTAGCCTCCTTGCCACATCTGAGGCCATTCATTCAGAAGCATGGTTTGATAGTGATGCAGCCTAGGTGGCTCAACAGTTAGTCTCACTTCATCTCTTCCCGAGAATAGTGCACCCATACAGTCGACCGCTCAACATGCTCAACCTTCATGTCCTCCTACTCCTTAGGGATCCAATCGAACACCACTGTTAAGTCCGGAGTCTATCACAAATCGTCAAGCTCATCACCTCGAACGTCACCTACTGAACGGGATGGCTAGCAAGGAGGAGCGCCTTTACAATTGTGGAAGGCGACTCACTATGATTGAAGAGAAAGTCGACGTTCTCCAGCAAACCAACTAGCAAGTGGTAGATTTTCTCACACATGGTGATACTCGAGGACGGTAGGAGCTGACTGGGAAAGTTCTATATCACTGTGGTTTTTCACAGCGTTTTGTTTTGGGTGTGCTCATTTTTTTTCTTGGGGGCTCAAGATGGATGGGTTTCTTGTTTACACTGACTGATTGTTATAATACTGCCAAACTAGGGCAGTATATGCATCGAATATATTTTTTGATATGGCTAGGTATAATTCACATTTTTACTGCCATGTTAATGTCTTAAGATCCCCCGGTTTTATCTAGTTACTGATATGAGGAATGCATGTGATGTTTTTATATTATTATTCTATCTACTTATATTACTAATCTATCTGGTCTACTATGCATACATAGTTTCTAAAAATGATGTCTGATTAAATTGTTTTGATCCTTATACATTTATCTTTTATATATGTGTGCTCTTTAAATGATTAGTTCTCTCAAATTGCTTTAACTTTAGTCAATATCCACTGTTATGCCGTCACCAATGACTAACAAAAAGGGAGAGAACAATTCAAACACCCCAAAAGGAAAATTGTATATCTACTTGAATTGTGATACATGTGTTAGGGGGAGCAACTGCATCAAGAAAGGGGGAGAATACTATTAGGGGGAGCAGCTACTGACTTATGTGTATGGTTTCACTAGACATTGTAAAATTGTGTAAATTACATGTACACACAATTTAGTATGTGTTTGTCTAGATCTTGTTCTAGAGTATTTTGGTATTTTGTCACGTAATTGACAAAGGGGGAGATTGAAAGTACCCTGGTTTGTCAATTAGTATGAGTGTTGAGTCAACTAGACAGGAAAGCTCCATAGGAAGATCAATCAGCTGTCTGCCTCAACCGGATGTGTGCCCAAACTCATCACAGGTAAATCTAAGCCTCACATCCCATGTCCTAAAACACCAAGTAAATAAAACCCTTAAAATTGGTTAAAATATCATAGGGTTTTTTAGGTTAGAAAACTTTTTTACAAAATTAAAAAATCTCTAAGTTTTCTATCTCTGTTGATTTATCGATATCAGGTGCAATAAAATCGAGGAGAGTTGTCAATGTCCTCGATGATCAATCGATACTATGGAATGAGGATCAAAGATGTCCAACAACCACATATTCATCTAGATGGAATTATCGATGTATCGATACCCCTATCGATATCATCGATATTTGAAACTCGAGTTTATCAAAGTAAACTTGATATAATCGACAGCAGAGTATTTGTGTCCCAGTTTTTTATAAGAAAATCATATAGACCTTCAATCTATTAATGAACCCCTTGATATCCTCAGAATTCAAAAAATGATGATATCGGAAGGCCATTAATGATATCGGTCTTGGACACAGTTTTTTTAGCAACAGTTTTAAGGTGGTTTTTATCTTGGATCGAGGGTCACTCGATAGAATCGATATTCAAATATCAATGATATCGAGGCCGGATCGATTGCATCGAGAAAGGACATAAACTGTCCAGCAAGCTAATTAATAAAATATTTGAATTTATCGATGCATCTACACGACCTTCGATATCATCGACATTCAAATTTTGATGATATCAAGTGTACCTCAATCATATATTTTGACCTAAAAATTTTTAAAGCAAGTCTCTCTCATTTTAAAATGTTGAGGAATTGATCCTCGTATCGATAATATCGGAGTTTGAAATCTGATGACATCAACGCATATTTCAATTCCCTCGACCAACTGGCAAAAGGTTTCAAACGCATATGACATTTAAGCTTATGTCATCAAGCAGTCAATCGATGCAATCGAGAGTATACGCTCGATGATATTGACCCTACTCGATGATATCAAAATCTATTATAAATGTGACCGTTTTATATCCATTGGAACCTTTTTACCTACATATAGCGAGCTTGTCTTTAGTTGCTAATAGAGAAAGAAGAGAGTATTTTTGAGTGTTTAAACCTTAGATCATCTACCTAAAGCCCTTTCTCTCAAGGGAGTTCATCCTCCAATCTACCCTCATCATTGATATTCAATAGAGTGGATTGGGGAATGAACTTCGGTATTCAAGGATCCTCCAACTACTACCTTAATGGCAAATCATTAAGCTAGGATGCCTTGAATGCATAGATGAATGGAATCACTCTATCTCCTTTATGGGAAAATATTTGAGAGTAGGATTCCATTACAACCTTGACCCAACCCGTCGTCATGCATTAGTATATCTTCTGAGTTGCGGTTTAAGAAAGTAAAAGATTCTTCATCAACAAAGGAGGAGATCTTTGACAACAAGCTAAAAGGGACTCATCTACTTATCTGTAAGTTATCAGAGTCCAGAGGACCCTTGTGATCATTCCTTTGTAGGATTGGGTCTAAGGTATTTCTCACCCTTGCAAGTCCTCTAGGAGGCCTCCGGTGGGAGTGTACGTAGTGGGTGCGTTATGTTGACCCTTTATCTTTGGAGAGCATAAATAGTTGGGGTCTTATGGAAGATCATTGGCCAGTGTGCCTAAAAGTGGGTGTAATGTGTTGAACCTTTCTTATGAGAGCATAAACAGTTGGCCTAGGTGTAGGTTGTAAAGGTTAAAGGTGAACCTGATTTAAAATCTTGAGTTTAAGATGAACCATGGGAAACCTCCTTAGTGAAATTCGGTACACTCAAGGGTTGAGTGCGGTTACCAGGAGTGGAGTTAACAAGTAGTCGAACCACTATAAAAATGAATGTATTTGAGATTGTTATTAATTTATTTGTATGATTTCCTTTAATATTTTTATATCTGATTATCTGAGATCACACCTCACACACAGTCATATCCATCATAAACTAGTTTGCATATTGTTAATCTCTCAAATAGTTTACAATTGGATCCTTTACCGAGCTTGGAAGCTAATAGAGTTACTCTTGAGTAATCCTAATATATGTTTGTTATTAGGATTAGTGTGATAGAATTTTAAATTATCATAAAATTATTAAAAAGTCCTATTCACCCCCCTCTAGGACATATTGGCATATTCATACTTCAACTAAAGTGGTCTTTACTGCAATTTCATGGTTGTATGTTTAAAATGAATGGTGATGCAGGATGAAAGGGGGAGCAGCATCTCAAGCAATGCAATTGTGTATTTGTTCATGGTTAGAATGTAATTCTATGAAATTGTGTAATAATGTTGTACACATAATTTAGTTTTGTTATTCCAAGTATTCTAGGTGTTTGGTCCCATAATTGACAAAGGGGGAGATTGAAAGTGCCCTTCTTTGTTAATTAATGTGAAGGTTGAGTCAGTCAATTCGGTGAGCCCCATATGAAAGAACTACAAGATGCAAACTCAACAAAGTGGATGGATCAAGATATTCAAAGGTAAATTAAACCTCACATCCCATGACCAAAACACCTTAGGTATATAATCTTCATTACAAAACACTCTAATCTATTAAAAAACCAACAAGGAAAATATGTTTTATAGATTAGGCAATAGAAAACTAAATTGGAAAATTATACAAAAATGTTGTTAAGTTTTCTACTTCCTTTGAGTCATTATTGAGACTCAAATAATGCATATTATCCCCCATTTATTACTTATTTTTACAAACATGATAATGTTTAATGTTCAATTTTAATCATGTTTGTGTTACAAGGTAAATTTAAGAGCTTGGATTGAAATGGATGTTAAAAGTATGGATTTAATGCTCAAGAATCACCAAGTAAAGGATGGATCCTAGAAGACCAAAAATGAAGAATTCATATACTAAAAATCTAAGAAAACCAAGTGAGGAATGAAGAGCGTTGAAGACTTGAAGTAAAGAAAAGGAACCTTAAAAATCTGCCTCCTTCGTCTAGTCCCTCGACTAGTTAAAGATATCTCGACTCGAACTCTAGCAACAAAATCCTCTAAATTCCTGTCATCCTTGACTAGTCGAAGGAGATCTTCGATTAGTTGAAGGTGGTCCTCGACCAGTCGAGGGTTACATAGATGTTTCACGGACTACATAAAGTTGAGGCGGTTTTCAGAATTTTCTAACTTGGTGCAAAAGGAGGTGATGCACAACTATAAATAGAAGTCCCCAGGGCATCCTTAGACATCTTCTAGGGTTTGAGGAGTGGAGAAAAAGGGTAAAATCACCATTTAGGAGTTCTTCTTCTTCCTCTTTAGTTGGTCTTTTTATTTTATTTAAGGGTCTTTAGTTCAATCATGTCTATGGTTGGCTAAACCTCTTAGCTAGGGCTAAGAGGTGAAGCTTGTAGCGTGCATGATTGGGATGTTTACTTTGTTTTGATTCATGTTTGGTTGAATTCTCTTAGATTTTAGTTTGATTATGAAGAAATATTTTTAATTTTTAATGGTTTGTTATAACAAATTACAATAGATCTGCGATAGCTTGAGATATCTTCTTTTCCTGAATTGAGATTGTAAAATTAGGAAATCTTGTTATTCACCATCGTCCCTTGGCCATGGTAGGATGATGAAATCCTTCCTAACTTTCTCAATTCTCTTATGATTGGTTGTGAGATTGATAAATCCTGTTATTTGCCTTGTCTCATGCGCATGGTTAGGAGAGGGAATCACTTTCAAATATTCACCATTCGCATCCATTGATGATTAGATCCATGAGAACTTCAGAGATCTGACAAATCTCTTCTTATCAATTAGATAGGATAGGACTATGATTTTAGTTGTATCCTTGAATCATGCAAGGTAGCTTCCCAATTGCTACAAGTGGATCCTTGGCACCCTAGTTTTCACCTTTAAATTCATTACTTTCAATTACTTTAATCACAATTACTCTCTCAAATATTTCAGAATTAGGTTTACATCGTCTTCTAGTTCTAGTTCTAGTTAAATTCATAATACACATGAGATTAGTCCCTGTGGATTCGACCTCGGTCTCACCGAGATTATTACTTCATTACGACCTTACACTTGGGGTTGTGAATAAGTTTTTGGCGCAGTTACCAGGGACTAACAGTTGTATTTTTCTGAGATTGACTAGTTTTAGAATTAGGTTAAGATTAGGATTTTTCTATTTTCTATTTTTAGGTTAGAGTTTTTTCTGAATTAATTTAGAAACTAACTTAGATTTTTATTTCTCGGTTTAGAAACTTTCCTTTTCTATTTTTAGAAAATACTTTCTAATTCTAGATTTAGAAATTTTCGTAATCGTTTTTAGAAACTAACTTTTTCTCTTTTTAACTTTCTATTTTCTATTTTTAAGAACTTTCCTTTTTCATTTTTAGAAACTAGGTTGCTTTCTTATTTATTTATTCATTTATAGAAACTAATTCACTTTTTTTTTTCTTTTTCTTTTTTTTTTCTTTTTTTTTTTTTTTTTTTTTTTTTTTTTTGCAGAGTCCTAACATAGATCTCCTCCAATCTGGTAACTTCCCTCTAACTTCTTATCTAATTACTTTCCATATTGCTGTAGAATTTTTCTTTTATTTTTTATTTTTATTTTTTTAAGGATTATATTTAGAGTTAGAGTTTCACCATTTATATGCAAGAGTGGGAACATCAATATGCTAAGCTAGTTTTAGAGAATGCGAGAAATTTTGAAGGGCTATCAGATGATTATATGAGGAAATAACTCATGTCTCATAATTTTTTCTAAAGCCATCATTAAGAACCAAACGAAATATAATGCTCCACCGGTTAAGAAATCCTTACGCGATCATATGCAGGAGAGCAATTACACCCCATGGATTAAGAAAACATTACGTGAGTGGTGGGGTTATCATAACTATGGGAGTGAGAATTATTATCACTCATCAAACAAGAAGAAAGCAATAAGAGATTATATTATGGGTGATAATATGTACCAACAACCATCAGATTCTCCCACCTATGACTTGTATGACTATAATCATTGAAAATATCAATGTTGGGAAGATGAACTAATAATACATCATAGTGAACATTCTCTTAGATACTCTACCTTTGAAACTCAATTAGAAACGATCCAAGAGGAGTCACTTCGAGATTACACAGACAATTTTGCTGGCATCAGAAGAATAATAGAAGCGCTTGAATCGCGACTCAATAAGCTAATGAAGGCTAGTTCACCCTAGCCTCAACCCAATCCAATTCTTCATTCCCAACTTATGATCAGTGGAAACATCAAGATTGGGAAGTTGAATCAACAATGCACCATAGTGATAATTCTCTTGGGTCCTATACCTCTGAGATCCAATAAGAAACAATCTAAGAGAATTCACTTCAAAATTCCATATAAACTCTAAAGCTCATCCAATAAAACACACTTCAGAGATTTCAAAAACTTATAAAAGATATATAACAATGGGATTCAAGTGATGTGATTATGGAGATTATTGAGTTGGATTGTGTTAATGAGCATATGGTTCAATTTCTCGAAGAGTCAATTTTGATGATGGTCTAAAGGAATGATCAAGAGATGTGGGTGTCTTTCAAATATAATGATACTGACATACTTCACTCACATGACACACTTGGTTCCAATGATGAGGAAGAGGTTAGTTTTTTTAACCTCAACTCAATCTAGGAACAGAATGTGAGGAAAATGATCATATTCTACATGTATACTGCACTAAATTGAGAGATGATAAGTGTTGGGATGATAATCATGAATGTATAACTCAAATCCCTCTAGATTCAATATCAAGTTTGGCCCATATCAATGATCAAGGGGTTCATGAAGTTGTCAACATAGTGATCTACTCCACCTATCTGACGTGACCAATTTAAGTGTGGAGGATAAAACACTTTCAACTAACCCTTCCAACCTTTATGAGATATGTTTAGACCACTCCCCTGAATTGAATGATGATATGATTCGAGAGATGGACGAATTGCTTAATATGACTCTGAAATTTGAAACCACCCAGCTGAGGCCACCATCTGAGCTGTATACTTTTGATGATTCAATACCTCTACTGAGAAGCTTCAATGAACAGAGTTTTTACATTAATGCTTCCCCTATTGATCCTCAATCTGTCTGTGAAGGGAAAGAACAAGAGAGCATGCGTCCATCCACTTTCAAAGATGATGAAATCCTTAAGCATATTATCATAAACTTCAATGTGGAGAATGAGTCACTCTCAACTGAATTTTTCAACTCTTTGAAAGATTGTTTGACACACTGTGCAAATTTAAACGATCCTGTGATACAATACGTATTAAATACCTTGCAAGACAACATCTCAGTAGTTGTTACTGACCAAGAGAACCCTTATTCTAAAACACTTCCCTCCATAGATTCTAAATGTTTACTATCATAGGAGGGAGAGCTGAAAAATTGAACCTAAGTATAACACTTTGGAATATGTCGAGACTACATCACTTTCTGAGAATTTTTCTGAACTTCATCTATGTGTAGTCTCTGATTCATCATGTTATGCTAACATTGAAATTTTTTCTATCACAAGTGAATCGTATATACTTTGGACACCTCAGGAGATTAAAAAGAAACCATATGCTGAGGTCCATAAATTTTTCTGAAAATTCATGCTTCAGGGCATTCAAGTCTATTGCAAAAAGGCCTTTTGGATGATCTTGTTCAGAAACCTACTGAGAAATTTATAAAGATATTGGCCGGAAGAGGAACCTTGTGGCATGACTAAATTTTTTCTTGCTTTCCTAGTATAAGATTAGTTTATTGCTTTCATAGGACTAGGTTAGTTTTCTTATGTTGTTTTAGGATAGTTTATTTATCCTCTGTTGAGTCCTTTTGCTAACCCATCTTAACTTTAATACCCTTAGAAAAGCCTTTAATTTTTTCTTCAAGTAGTACATTACCATCACTTCTTCTTTACTTTCATTGTCTCATGTGCATTGCTTGCTTTTATCTTTTACATTGAGGACGATGTAAATTTTAGGCTGCGGGTGTGGATTAGGCAAGCTAATCAGTGTTTTCTTAGTCTTTGAGAAAAAATTGTGAATTTTTTTCTGAAAATTTTGTGAATTCGAGTAATTTTAAAGTTCATCCATGATTTAGAAGTATAAGATACTTATTATGACTCTTGGGTTCAGTTACTTGTTAGATTTCACAGTTAAGTTTAAATTATTAATCTATGATTAGAAGTTTTAAACATTGATTAGGTCATGATTTCAAATGTCACATCCAAATTACACATTAAAGTGTCATTTTAATATTGAATTGTTAACTTAATAATTATTAAGCATGGAAGGAACCAACCTGGAGAATTTGTCCATCATGTGCAATGGGAAGAATTGAAAAGAAAGAAAAAGAAAATACCCAGCTAAAAAAAAAGTTGTCATTGAAAATGGCTACCTATTGAAGATCATTGAAAAGATTGAATATAGCATGAAAGCCATCGATGGAAAAATCAAAAGCTGGAAGAATATAAAGGCTGAACTGTATGGCAAGTTTTGGTTATCCTGAATGCTCTTTTGATTATCAATATTATTATAAAAATTGAGAATTGAACCTTTGATAAGTTTGGGCTTCACTATGCACCCATGGAACTCAATGTTTAAGATTATTCTAATTGGAGGATTAATTCTTTGAACTTAACTATGAGATTTACCATGTGCTAGAGTTTAGGATGAAATATTGACCAATATTAATGTATCCTAGATTTCTATGAAATGGTTGTCTTTAGAACCGCTCGAGCTTATGGAAAGTATATAGTGGTTTTTCAAAATATTTTTTGCATGTTTTATTCGGGACTAGAAAAATGCTGGTTAGGGGTGTGTTAAGAATCAAATATTGCATATTATCCCTCATTTATTGCTTGATTTTATGAACATGATAATGCTTAATGTTTTATTTTAATCATGTTTGTATTGTAAGGTGAATTTAAGAGCTTAAATTGAAAAGGATGTTAAAAGTATGGATTTAATGCTCAAGAATCACCAAGCAAAGGATGGATCCTAGAAGACCAAAAATGAAGAATTCACATACCGAAAATCCAAGAAAATTGAGTGAGGAATGAAGAGCGTTGAAAACTTGAAGTAAAGAAAAAGAACCCTAAAAATCTGCCTCCTTCGACTAGTCAAAGATTCCTCGACTCGAACTCCAGCGATAAAATCTTCTAAATTCCTTTCATCCTCAACCAGTCAAAGGATATCCTCAACTAGTTAAAGGTAACCCTCGACTAGTCAAAGGTTATCCTCAACCAGTCAAGGGTTACACAAATGTTGTATAGACTGCGTAAATTTGAGGCAGTTTCTAGAATTTTTCAACTTGGTGCAAAATGAGGTGATGCAAAACTATAAATAGAAGTCCCCAGGGTATCCTTAGAAATCTTCTAGGGTTTGAGGAGTGGAGAAAAAGGGTGGAGTCGTCGTCTGGGAGTTACTTTTCTTCCTCTTTAGTTAGTCTTTTTGTTTTGTTTAAGAGTCTTTAGTTCAATCATGTCTATGGTTGGCTAAACCTCTTAGATAGGGCTAAGAGGTGAAGCTTATAGCGTGATCAGGATGTTTGCTTTGTTTTAATTCATGTTTTGCTAAACTCTCTTGAATTCTAGTTTAATTATGAAAGAATATTTTTAGTTTTTAATGGTTTGTTGTGACAAATTACAATAGATCTGCGATAGCTTAAGATATCGTCTTTTCCTGAATTGAGATTATGAAATTAGAAAATTCAGTTGTTCATCATCGTCCCTTGGGCATGGTAGGATGATGGAATCCTTCCTAACTTTCACAATTCTCTTATGATTAGTTGTGGGATTGTTAAATCCTATTGTTTTCCTTGTCTCCTGGGATTGGTTAAGTGAGGGAATCACTTCCAAATCTTTACAACTCACATCCATTGATGAGTAGATCCATGAGAAGTTCAGAGATCTGATAAATCTCTTCTTACCAAGTAGATGGGATAAGACTTTGATTCTAGTTGTGTCCTTGAATCATGCAAGGTAGCTTCCTAATTGCTATAAGTGGATCCTTGGCATCCTAGTTCCCACTTTTAAATTTCCTAGTTTTAATTACTTTAATCACAATTACTCTCTCAAATATTTCAAAATTAGGTTTACATATTTTTCTAGTTCTAGTTAAATTCATAATACACATGAGATTAATCCCTGTGGATTTGACCTCGATCTCACCAAGATTATTACTGCATCATGACCCTACACTTGGGGTTGTGAACAGTCATCACACACTACTCGTTGACATCAAACATACTTGTTCGATGACATCGAATGCGACTTGATGACATCGAATAAGTGACTTAGAATGTCTAGCAACCACATAACAGTTTGGACCAAAATTTTGAATCATCGAACACGTCTCGATAACATTGAACATTATGTTCGATGACATCGAATTTGACTTGATGACATCGAACAAGTGCCTTCAGACATCTAACGAGCTCAAACTGAAAATCACCTGAAATTTTGATGAATCGAGTAAACATTCGATGACATCAAACATTGACATTCAATAACATCGAATGTGACTCAATGACATCAAAAATTGAGCACCTTATGTCCAACAAACTCTGAAGGAAAATCACTTAAAAATATAAGGAATCGAACTTGAATAAAGATTACTTATACCCTAGAATTATTCAAGCAACTTATGCCTAACACCCTAAGACAAGAAAATGCCCAATAAGCTTTGGAGAAAATTTTTAATTTGATGACATTGAAATTTAAATTTTGATGACATTGAATCACGTTCGATGACATCAAATAAAAATTGAAAAGTGTTCAGTAAGCTTTAAACATTTTCAATGAAACTCCGGTGTCATCAAACTATCACTCGATGACATCGAAGGTGGCCTTTGATGACATTGAACCTAATTCGATGACATCGAATGTAGAAAGATTCTGCCCATTTTATTTCCTTTGCAATTTTTTTCTTTATATTTGGAAGGTTGTTTTCAGAGTTTGCATTGAGAAAAAGAGTGAGCTCTAAGAGAGTAATTGCTTACCTACCATCATAAACATTTTTCTCATGGGAGTTCATCCTTCAACCCTTTCTTAAATGTAATCATTGAATATTCAATAGATTGGATTAGAGAATGAACTTCACCATTTAAGGATCCTCCAGTAACTTACTTAATGGCAAATCATTATGCTAGAATCTCTTGAATGCCTAATACCCTAGAATCATTATTTGTCTCTTAAGGATCAATATTCTTTAAAGAGTAGATTCCCCTGAAACCTTAACCTAACTTCGACGACTTGCATTGGGAGCATCTATAGTGTTGTGGTTCAAGGGAGCTAACGATTCTTTGTTATCAAGGGAAATCATCTTCATCATGTGCTAGAAACGAGGCTCATCTACTTACAAGTAAGTCATTAGAGTCCATAGAATCTGAAGATCCTTCCTTGTGTAGGACTGGTTTTCAGGTTGTATTTCACAAACACACTAAGACCTTTTACAGGCCTCCAACGGGAGAATACGTATAGAGTCCTTATGTAGGATCTATAGTGCCTTGTGTAAGTATGATTGATTGTCTTGTTTAGACATCTATGGTTGTCTTGGGTAGACAATTCCTTATGTAGGATATATGTGTCTTGTGTAGACAATACCTTGTGTAGGTTGTGAAGGTTTATGGTTAACCTCATTTAAAACCATCATATAGTTAATCCGGCACACTCTAGGGTGGAGTGAGTTGGCGATGAGTGGAGTAGGCACGTAGCGGAACCACTATATATCACTATGATTGTGATGATTCTTACTTATTTGATTTGATTGATTAATATGTGTAAATGTGTTGTATTTATGTTTTGCTGAACTTAAATCCTTTCAATGCCTTAGAACATAAATGTGAATGATTCTTTGTTGATCTTATTGAACTAATTTTAAATTGGTAAACATTTCAAAATAGTAAGATCAAAATTTAAGAAAATTCCTATTCACCCCCCTCTAGGACACTTTGACCAATTGCATACTTTCACTATAGTGGTTGTACCGCAATTTCAAGATGGACCCAAATTGCCCAACAACCTCATGTCATAAATTCATCAATTCCCAATGGCATCTAGGGATTCTCGATGGCATCGACACAGACTATCCTGTAACTATTTAAATATCTTGTTGCCTAAGTTTGATGGGATAGAAGAATGTTCGATGACATTGAAGGACACTAAAGAATCTTAAATGGCATTAAACTTGATAGTTTTTTGCTTATTTTTTTACCGTTAGGATTTCATTCTATAAATCAATATGTATTGTTTCTTGGTAATTTGGTGAGTATTGAAGAGAGCTTTGAGAAAGTTAATAGCAAGAGTTACTACTCATCTTCTCAAACCCTCTTTATCATGGAGTTCATCATTCAATCATTGGCTTAAAGGCAATCATTGGCATATTCATAACTTGGATTGAACAATGAACTTTGACATTCATTGATGCTCTAACAACCTTCTTTAATAGCAAATTCATGTGCTAAGAAGCATTGAATGCTTAGCCTTGGGGATCCCTTCTGGTTCTTAAAAAACCATCATTACCTAGATAGGATTTTCCTAAAACCCTTGACCCATCAACATCGGTATCAACATTGGAGCATCATCACTCGGTTGCAATATAAGGGAGTTGATGACTTTTCAACAACCTGTAAGATTTTCATCAAATGTGCTTAATGGGGCTCACTCACTTGTAGGTAAGTATAAGATTCCACTTTGTGTTTAAAAACCTTTCCTTGTGTAGGATTTGAATTTAGAATTTATTTTTCCAAACTCACCAAGTCCTTGTGTAGGCCTTCAATGGGAGAATGTGTATTGTGTTGTTGTATAGGCCTTCAATGGGAAAATGTATATTGTGTCCTTATGTAGGACTAATCAAGTTCTTATGTAGAACTTGGTAAGAGCTTATGTAAGTAATATGTGACCTTGTGTAGGTTGTGAATGTTTATGGTTAACATCATTTAAAACCATTATATAGTGAAATTTGACACACTCTAGGAGAGAGGGGGTCAGCCAGGAGTGGAGTACGCACATAACCGAACCACTACACATCGTTATGCATCATGATGAATGTTTTGATTCATATTTTGTGTTAATTGATTATTCTCTATGATCTATTCATTTTCTAAATAAAACATGTTTGTTAATATGCATGAATGATATGTATCAGTGTTTTAATTTAGTTTATGCACTTCTTTTTATTTAAATTTCTTTATTTGATTGATTTAAGTGCATGAAATTAGATCAATTAAAATTTGAAAAGTCCTATTCACCCTTCTCTAGGACAATTAAACATATCTTCAAGCTTCGCTTATAGCGGTTTAGCCATAATTTCAATTGGTTGTAGAACTGGTTCCTCTTAAAGGGTTGAACAATCTAAATGGAGATCTTTAGTCAAAGTTGAAAATATGTCTAACAATAAAGGAACTTCAGTCACTCGACTGCCTTTTTTATGGATCAAATTATGCCTATTAGAAGATAATAATGCGCATATTTTGGAAATTCTTGAATCATGAAGTTTAGGATGTAGCTGAGAATGGAGTGGTGGTACTTATGGAAGAAATCATATCAAATGATGGTGTCACCACATCTAGACCTAAACAAAAGGCCTTTTGGACTGATTATGAAAAGTAAATGGTCACTTGTGATGCAAAAGAAATGAATGTTATTTATTGTATTTTTTCACAAGAAGAATTCAAATGTATATGCATGTGTGAAACATTTAAACAAGTATGAGATTTGTTGAAAACTACCCATGAAGGAACCAACATAGTACAACATTCAAAGCTCCAGCTTCTAACTACTTTATTTGAAAATATTAATATGGAGGAGCATAAGACATTTATGGAGTTCTATACAAAACTTAACGATATTTATAACTCCATGTGGGGACTAGAAGAGAAGGTTCTGGTACCAAAAATATGTAGAAAAATCTTGATATTCCTATTGTTTGACCATTATTTTCTCACACGATATATGTGAGCATGCCAAAACTGGATTTGCAGCTCCAATTTGAACCGAACAACAATGAACCCGAGTGCTAAGATAGGCAGACATAGAGTATGATGAGATTTGGAGATATCGGTCGCTATTCAGTAACTCGCTCAATGTGTAAATGTATTAGGCGATATTCAAAGGGTGGGGTTCGCCCTCTGAATATGTGTTACTCCTTTGCCTTCTGTATAAAAGGACTTTTCTATAAATATTAAATGAAAGGGGAAAGAGATCCGTATAGTTGGCCATTGCGAACTATTGAATAATGCCTCTATAATGTAGAACTGAAGCCAGTGTGTGAGCGTAGACTCCAGTTACAGCTAAGATTATTAACTACTTGATTATCTCTACAAATTACATTATGAAATGTAAACAGTAGGCTTTGGAAAGTAAATGTTACACTAAGGAATGTAATTTACTTGACTGAGTAAATAAAGGATTACACTACGAAATGTAAATTGACAGAATAACTGAAAGATAATTGAACGATAATATTGGATTTTTTTGTTTAGTATGAGACAAATTATTTTGTTGTAATCTCCTTATATTTATAGCTCTAATCCATCCTTTTTGGATCCTTGTCACGTTCAGATGGTTATGGTAACCGTTCGCCATCACTCAAATTCTAGATGCATCCTGCACTATGCTTCCATTAAGTTATCCTTATGCCATCTGTCATGCGACCATGCGAACTCGACCACTTACCATTTGTTATATGATCGTTTAAACTTGGTCGACTCCCTTTTTAACCGCTCTAATACGTGCAATAGCAATTGATAGGTTATGGCTCTACTTCCCAAGGCATAACTATACATATCTGTAAGAAATCCTCTAAACGCTCCATGCGTATCCGTATAGATCATATGCAATTAATTTTGATTGGTTGAAGCAGGACTACAGTCAAAACAAGGACAAACATTGCCCCCCTTCGTCGGTGCCTTCCTTATTTAATTTCCTCTTTAAAATCTAGTTTGTTTTTCTTTTTTTCTTTGAGATGTTAGATATGCTTTGCTAACCTCTTAACTAAGGCAACAGGGTGAACCTTTTAACGGATTCTTATTATTTTATTGTTAATTCATTTTTTATTTATATCATTATTTGGATGATTTATAATGGTTTAATTGTTTTATCTTTTAATTAAAATGAATTTGTATTCAATTCTAAGTTGAATTGATGAATTACAATAAGAATTTATTGAAAATGGATCCTCGGATCCCTAGTTGTCATTTAATATTATTTTTTTTATCTTCTTAATTCGTTAGAAACCCTAATTTTAGATTTAATCTAGTTCTAGTAGTGATTTTATCCAAATTCATCTCAATGCATCAACCTTGATGTCACTTAGTATATTCTACATCGCAACCCTGCACTTAGGGTATCAAAGACTATAAGAAAGTAAACAGATGTTTCAGATCCTAATGTGATCATTAGATAAATGTATGGATGGTTTCTTGATCAGATTTGTATGTAGAAAGATATAAAGTGACAAGGTCTATGGATTGATACACCATGACTCATTTAAGGTACATGATAAACCTATACAGGGTAATTATAATGAAAATTTCATAGTAGGATAAGCATATAAATACATGATGAATAAGATGAATGGAGCATAATTTCAATTGGATGAGCAAATGCATGGATCTAGTGACTTCGTAATTCATTTACTATGATTGAGTTGCTTGATCAAGAAAATAAATGGGATGCTAAGTCAAAGATAGATGGAAGATATGGTTGAACGAAATCTCAAACGGTCAAGTATTCGTGCACTTATGAAGTTCGAAGTGTATGAGCCTTAAAATATACTAATAGTAAAATGAAAATATCTCAAGATATGCTGATTGGACTGTGATTTCAATGGTAAGAAAGGCTTGGGATAAGCATATAAATACATATTATTAAACCAATCATCAACACCAATAAAATTATGATTTCAATTAAACAATTCTCTCATAAATTAATCAAATCTCAGTCGTAGAGAATTAAAAGTGTTTAAAGTATCTTTAGGCGACAATAGGTCAATCTATACAAAAATTGAATCCTTCTCTAATTCATGCTAAATAATTGTTAAATCATAGCATTTATTGTACCCATAATGTATAACAATTGCATAAATAAACAGTTCAAGGACTTTCAAGTAAATCCAAATATATTTCAAACTATTACCATCATTCAAACCATTGTTATTGAATCAAATAAAATAAATATTATAATTAACTACTAACTTTATCCCTTAGTCTTGGTTAAGAGATTAGCCTAATATGGCTAACATCTTTAAAATTTAAAAAATAATTTAAAAAACTAAATGAAAAAGTAAATTTGAGGGATCAAAGATGAATGACAGCTCCATGGAAGCTCCACCACCCTTAGGTCTTTCTCCTAAGTCCTAATTCGTGCTTTACAAATCTTAGAACACCTCTTTAAATAAAGAAAATCTGCACTAACTTGAAACCGACTTCAATTTTATACACTTTTGTTATAGTTCAGTCAAACCGACAATCACCTTCAGTTGCATCGAAATCGCACCAAGTCTAGTTGAAGATGCCTTTGGGTGCAGCTGAATTTCTTGAAAATCAGTATAAAGTCTATATATCCCTTAAGTTGTATTAAACTTCCTTTCGGTGGCACTGAACATAGCTTCGATCGTAACTAAGTGTCGAGCCAAATTATCTCTGAAAATTACTTTTTTTTTATAGACTATTATGTGCATATTTGGTTGGACAGAACCAACCTCAAGTATGACCAAACACTATATTATTTCTGTTATTGTATCATTTGATTTTTTAATTTTTTATTCATACTTTGTACTTGATTTTCTTAGATTTTTAACACTAGAATTCTTCAATAATGTTCTCCAATTCTCTAATTTTTCACTGATCATTCTTTTGAGCTTTAATTTCTCATTTTAAGCGCGTATTTTTCTTTAGGTCCAAAATCTCCTCACATGTAGGAAACATATATAACTAAATCAAATTAACACTTAAATATTAAGAAAGTAAATAGAATTAAGAGGATAAATATACATTATTTAAGCATTAAAGTAGTGCGGCCGAAACATCTAGGAGTGAAACATGGTCAACATGCAAATCTTGACCGAGAGGAACAATGCTTGGCCGAGAGAAGAGGAATAGTAAAAAAGATAAACATAACAAGAGAAAAATTTTGATGACAACTTTTTTATTGTCATAACTGTCCAATTAAGAAGAAAAATGTTTGAAGAATATCTATAGAAAAAATCTATAAATAGTGATAAAATTATGAGGAGAAAGACACATAACCAAATCCAACAAACAAATCAAATCTATCAATTTATCTTAGCTCAGTCTATCTTAAGAATAGTAATAATTTAATAGCAATAATTTCTTAGTTATAATCAAGTTTATATTCATATGCTGAACTTGATCCTTATCCAATGCAAACAGTTCTTTCAAAAGACACATTCTTATAGTTATCCTCAATGATCAAATCTAGGTTGATAATTTTGTCTGATTACACCAATATACTGAAAAATCTTTTTTTATGAAAGAAAATGTGCAACCTATCTTCGGAGAAAGAACTATACCTTATTACTTAATTATTATAAATATTTTACAAGTGATTGAGTATGTAACTAATCTCCTCAAATTTGGTTATATACTATCAAAATTTGATGTATTTGCCTATTTTATGGCTTGGGGTTAAAGTTAATCAATTTGAATAGAACTGCTATATCAATTCAGTATGTTTACACACATCATACATGACATAAAGCAAACCAAGTACCTACCTTCTCAAATTCATGAAATGCCTTTTAAATAGATTTCAAATTCCTTATGGTGCCTTTTCATAAGGCAAAGAACAATTAATTGCAGGAAAGCTTTGCTGTCGTCCAATAATGTTATATATAGTAGAGAGAGAGATTTTTATGAATAGAAGGAATTTCTACTTAGTTTTAAAGATATTAATAGGTATGTTATATACAATGCACGTGGAGAAAGAGAATGTGGAGAGAGAATGTGATTTGAATGGTTATTTACAGTATAGATTTCGGAAAATAAGTTTCTTTTGTAGATTTCAATTTTAAAATCATAGCCACAGTTACACTCACCGCTAATAAGTTAAAAACAAATCCTGTCCACTCAATTGGTAGGCCATATACTGCTGTTGAATTTGGAGGGCTGGTCATTTTCTTTCCTAACCGTCTACTTTTCACATGTAAGTTTGGACCTATCTGATATGCGGACTACCCTGTCCTCTTGGATGGGCCATGGTCACGGGTCTTCCACACATGCACGTGGAATGCTGATTGCCATGTCCAAAAACTACCTCGTATAAAAACGAGGAATTATAGGATTTGGCTAACCTGCAAATGTGCCTTCATCGATTTGGGAGATTTGGTGCAAACCGGGCTAGAATACCTCAGGCATGGATTGCCACGTGAGTAAAATTTTTGTGAGATCTAACCCGTCCATCAGATACGACAGCTCATGTTCACTTTAAAAGCCACAAATCATAACCATCCAGAACTCTAGAAGGCCACACCATAGGCAAATGTTGGGATAGGATGCCCACCGTTAGTGTTGTGTATGGCCTACCGTGTTGTTTATATCCATCCAATCCATTCATTTGATGCGTCTCATCAGGATGACAGAAATACCAAAAACCAAGGTATTCTAAAACTCAGGTGGGCCATAATATGCAAATTTCGAGGTTTTTACCTATAATTTTATAGGGGTAATCCACATGAGTGTGTTGAATCAGCATAATTTTTGGGATCAATGATAACGTGGGATGATGCGCCTGATGGACGGAGTGGATTTCATCCACGTGGAGTCGAAAATTATTCCAGTGGCACCTACGCGTTTTCCATCCGGTGGATGTGGGCCACGGTTCAGGTTTACAAGACGTTGATATGATGCGACTCGCCGTCGATGGGAACAACGGAAGTTCTCTTACATAGAAGATCTTGACCCTTAAAGTTGGAGCCGACGAATATACGGTTGAGAGAAACCATCTTCAGAAATTATCTCCATTCAATGAAGAAAATGTCAAAAATCAAAGGTTAAGACCTTCCGATCAAGAGATTTCTAACTATATCTTTGATCTGAAGCGAGGATCGTTATTTAATAACCATGGGCGGCACATGCACGAAATCCTGTTCGTTAGTTAACCATCAGGACTCAGATAAACAATACCGAATTGGAAAATACTAATCTCAAACGCGTGGTAAGGGATAGATTCCCAAAGGTGTTTTGATTGGCCCACAAAGGCAGTGGGACCCACATACTCGAGTATGGCACCTTTTCTCAACTCACGTTGACTGCTTGTTTGACCCATCCAAACGCATGAGCACTTTTTCCTAGCATGCGCGTGAAGATTTGGCAGGTCTCGAGTGAAAATCTTCATCTTTGATATTTGCATAATACAATCATGAGTTTTGCTAATCACGCGTGCCTACCAAACACATCGGATCTATAGAGTTCCTGGAAAACAAATCAGGACGGTCCACTCATCAAGCTGGCCATGCTTATATGCAGAAAATGGACGGTTTAGAAAGAGCCAACGGCCCAAACACTCAACTTACACGTGTGGGCCCAACATTTGACCAGCCTGATCATTGCGGAGTCATCTACCACCGTGCATCTGGGATGTCACATGTATAACATGTTGGCACATGTCCAGGGTGTAAAGATGCGTTATACGTGTGGAATCGGTAAGCGCACGTACCATAGTGACTGCCTTAGATTTGAGACGCCTGTGCAAAGCTAGGCCATACATCAGGTAGGCTCACTCCAAAGATGGCCCGGCCAAGTAATCAACCCAGTCCATTTGATCTGATGAGAGTCACGTGTATATTTGTGGTCATTTTTCTACTAGCCATTTGTCTTTCTCACATGCGTGCCAACCATATAGGTGGAGTGGATTGATCTATAGGCCAGGATTGATCAATGGCCTGGATTACACGCAGGTATGCCATATCGGCCATGCGACTGCGCGTGGAAATTTTATACGTGGCATACACGTACCTCAACCAGAACCGTGTAAGTAGTGGGGCCCATTGTAATTGGGACGCATTCCCAAAATAAGGTTTATTAGAAGATCCTGTTATCCGGTCAATGGCCATTTTTCATTGAATTGGGAGCATTGACAATTTTTAACCGTCCAATAAATGTTAACAAATCAATCAAATATTCCATGTATTTAGTTAAATATTTTCTTTATACATCATATGAACTGGGCCCAATATTTTGGACGGTTTAAATTTGTTATGCACCTGTGGCGCATGTACAATTTGAGTGTGGATGAGTACTAAGAATTATTGTCTGCCAAGTATCAAACAGTTTCTCTTTCTTCAAAAGAAAACGCATTAACCTAATTTCATGCATCATGATGTCAGATGTCATTATTGCTTTTCCACCAAAACAGGGAGATTTCTGCTCACCACATGCATCACACGTACCATCTTCGAAATCGTGTGAACATCTGGGCTGTCGCGAAGGTGGTCATGACCAAAAGCAAGGATGGTCATATGTGACGGTTTAAAACAAACTTGCATAGCGTCTGCATCAACATATATGTGTGGTCCACTTAACACGTACAACCTGTGTCAGATGCTCCACACACGTTCCGGAAACGGATTAGGTGAGGTCGGGGTAAGGGGAGCGGATTGCCGGTGATGCCGGCGGCTAGGATTAGGGCCCGTCAGGGGCGCGCGAGCGGATTGCCTGTGACTCCGGATACGGAGATACTCCAGTGCCCGGGGCTGCGTGGGGCCCACAGAGATGTCCTTGACAAATCTACTCTGCTCATCTGTTTTGAAAGACCACAATCGGACAGGATTCTTAAAATAGGAATATCCAAAACTCTCATGTGGGCCCTACCGCACGAAACAGTGGGGATTAAACACTTGGGTGACGAGTTTTGTATTAGGATGATATTTGTTCCTCCAGTTAATCTGAGTGGTAGTAACTCTATGAACGGTTTGGATGGCATATATATATCATGGTTAACTCCAGGAGGGTTTCAACGGTGGACATTTCTGTTCCCAAACTTTCGTTGGTGTGGCCCACCTGAATCTTGTATCTGACAGATTTTTATGATTATGTCCTATTGTAGTCTTGGAAAATAGATGGACGGAGTGGATTTGTCACAGACATCTCTGTGGACCCCACGTAGCCTCGGGCAGGGGTATATCTCTGCGCCCAGTGTCACCGACAATCCGCTTCTCTATGTAACGGCTTGCAGTATGAGACCCCTGACGGTGGGGCCCACTTGACATATGCGTTGTATATCTACGCCGTCCATACGTTATTCCAGATCATTCTAAGGAATTGAGCTTTAAAATGAAGTAGATCAAAATATCAGGTGGACCACTCATAGGAAACAGTCGTGATCGAATATTAAAAGCTTTTTACGGGCCACAGATGTTTGGATCAAGTTTATACAGTGTTTTCCCTTCATCCAGGTCTCTGTAACCTAATCAACAGGTTAGTTGGCAAATAAACATTACGGTGGGCCCTTGGAAACTTTTAACATTAGGCGTTCAATCACCACTGATTCCTGTGGTGTGATCCGCCTGATATTTGGATCTGCTTCATTTTTTCGAATCATGAACTAAAACGAGCTGAAATAACAGATGGACGGGATGGATATGCAATACATACACCAAGGTGGACCACACTGTCAGGGGACTCCTCGAGCAAGCTGTTACCCCAACCTCACCCAATCCGCGCCCACACGTTCCATCTTCACGGGGGGACCACTATGCATGCACTTCGGATATGCCTTACACGCTTGCCATGCCAGCACACGTGCTACTACTAACGGTAGCGTGTAGGGAGCTGCGTGTGAGGCTGGTCAACCTTCAAACCCTAGGTTCGTGCGTGTCTGACTACTGTGATAGTTCAACACCGTTATGAAAATTTTAGTGGTGACTCTTGCAGAACCAAATCCAATCGTGGATGGAAATACTAGATTAACCATCTGATTTTTCTCCTGCAGACTGCAGTTTGGACCACTCACTATTTCACCTGAACCATCCATCCTATAGCCATCGATTGAATGGTTAGGATTGCTTGATGAATCTAATTTTAAACACGTGCTCCATCCAGAGCCTGCCCCACAAATTTGAGGGTCTGGATAGCCATAAATGAGTGCTGAGGTGGTTGTGAGCTATCACAGGGAGTAGAACATGAAAATTGAAAATGGCTCGAGGGGAGCGTTTGGATGCGCAATTTAAGTGAATTGCAAAAAGTTCATTATAAGAGAAAATGGCCAAAAGTTGGTGTACAACATTTTAGTTTTTTAATTCACAATGATTACCAAACCCCGTATTCCAAATTGCAACTTGGGGCCTAGTCCTTCACACTGAATTGAATTAATCTATTGCAATTTAATTCAATTGGACATCCAAACGCAGTAGGGTTTTTTTTTAAGGCCTAATAGTTATATGAAGAGAGGATTCCCACGCAAAATGATATTTGTTTTTCTATAAAGGTTACAACAACAATCCAATTTACAAGCACTCACTTCAACAATGCAATCAGTCCATTGAAAAGAGAGGGACTCACGTACGGAATGCATCCCAGCCTCAGATCCTGAGCAGGAAGATGCTGAGCTCTGGCCCACCGTTGCCATCTGGGTTCATCATATAAAAAGCCTCGGAATCTCTACTACCGACCACACGCTCGAACTTGGCACGCATGTACATGAGCTCGCCTTCGGCGCCGGCCTTCTCTGGAGGAAGAACGCCGGCGCCGATGGACACGGTCTGCACGGTCCTCAGCACGTGCCAGTCGGATTCACTGCACGTGCGGGAGACCGCATAGCCGGTTTTCCGACCGTTGCAGTACATGGTCCAGATAGGCTCGTGGAAGAGCTTGACGCCGCGGCCGGATGCACCGCGTTCGCACTCGAGCGCGATGCGGACGAGCCCTGACGACATCTCCTTTACTAAGGAGCAAGTCGGGGTGGCGAGCTCGAGTAGTAGTACGGGCTCCGACCGGGGCTCCTCTTGCACGGCGAAGCTGACGTGGCCTTTCTTCTGGCCGAAGAGGGTACCGGTGACTCGACGGCCCAGATGGGGAGATGAGGAGGGGATGGATAGCCATCGGCATGTTGGGATGGAGATTAGTGGGAGTGGGAGTAGCCCTAAGATGGAGCGGAGGATTGCTGTCAAGCTTACCGATTTCGTGGGCTTCTTTGAGAGTGAGATTACGGAGAACTTACTGCGGACGAGTGGTCGGTCTTCGGGGGTGATGGAATCGACGGTGGAGAATGATGATGATGATGATAGGGTTTCTGGGTTGTTTGCTCTCATGGAGGTCGAGGGGATGATCTTTCTACTCCCGCTCATGCTTTTGGTACGTTGGAGTTTGACTTCGTTGAGCGACATTGAGAGAGAGAGAGAGAGAGAGAGAGAGTGAGGAGAGAGAGAGAGAGAGAGAGAGAGAGAGAGAGAGAGAGAGAGAGAGAGAGAGAGAGAGAGAGAGAGAGAGAGAGAGAGAAGAAGAGGAGGAAGAAAAAGTAGAAGAGGAGGAGGAATGAGTAAGATGTAAAAGAATTAAAGAGGATATGGAGGTGGGAGAGATGGAATTCAAGAGGAGATGGAGAAGGTGATGGTGTGGAGAGAGAGAGAGAGAGAGAGAGAGAGAGAGAGAGAGAGAGGTGGAGAAGATGAGAGTGGAGAAAGGAGAGTAACAAAAGGCAATGATAGTGCGGGAAATTGGGAAATAAAGGGTGATGAAGGTTATGATGATGTGCCCCTCAACGTTAATGAACATTCATAAATAATGAGGTGGGTTTCGGTAGTCTGTAAGACTACCGAATTATATTGCTTCATCTGACCAAATTGGAATGAAATTTGTTACTATAAAATGTTTTTGTTTTTTTATTTTTTTTCTATTTTATATATATCTCAAATGGTTTCATTTTTAGAGAACATCTGTGCCGTGAAAAATATGGCCACTACATGAAGATCACCTTGGGCCAAAACCAACATGCTTTCACTCATCCGGCCTGCTACACGGTCGAAATCAATGGACAGCCGTTGGTCTGACTCGATCTATGGTTGTGGATGGACCACATAATGATTTGGTTGATTTAATTTTTGCTCTATTCATCTTTATCATGTGGGCCTACCTTTAGACAACCGAGATGTTCTTCAGAAGTGATAAATGGATGGTTAGGATAGTGTGTGAAAGTTCACGTGACTTTGTATGTAAAGTTGTGAACATTTATGGACAGTAAGAGCTTTTGCTAAGTCCACTTGCCAGATTATTTGTAATATAGGGGGCCACCAAATGCACTATTTGCGTACAATCCAAGCCACTGATCTAGTTAACATGACTATGGTTTACATTCGTTATCATTGTGTGGTCCACCAGATGAACATGTACCAGGAGAGAATTGGACGGTGGCACATGTGGACGTTGATGGCAATAGAAAATTAAGTGCGAGAGTTCACTATCTAGAAACCTTCCTTGGGCCCAACATTATGCTTATTTGCCACCCAACCTGCTCTTAACATCAGACGTATCACGGAAAGCAACGCCCGCCTATTGAAACCTTCTTTGGGCCCATCATGATGTTTATTTGGCATCCAACCTGTTCATCAGGTCTGACGTAAAAACACAAATATCAGCTGGATCCAATACTTCTGTGGCACCTCAAAGGTTTTTAATGGTTGGAATTCAATTACCACTATTTTCTACTGTGTGCTTCACATAAGCTTTAGATCTACCTTATTTTTTGGCTTATACCGTACAATGATCTGGGAAAACGGATGGACGGTGTGGATATAACACATACATCACGGTGAAACCCATAAAGCTTTGCCTGGTCAACACTGTAGTGACTTAGATGATCCTGCACTAAGCAATCGGAATTCGACGGAACCGTCCATTATCTGGAAAGTCGAAATAACGGACGCACCTGTTTGCCACGGGACTCCTGGGTTTTGACGCGGATTGCATAATGATATTCGCCGGGTATTGGACGGTGCTCTGTGGACCCACGATGATGTATGTGTATTATCCACTCCGTCCATCCGTTTTAGATCTTTATTTTAGGGCATGATCCCAAAAAAGAAGCCGATTCAAATCTCAGGTGAACCGCATCACAGGAAAACAGTGTTGATTGAATACCCATCATTAAACAGTGTTGATTGAATACCCATCATTAAAAGCTTGTTAAGATCCATTGTAATATTTATTTGACATCCAACGTATTGATTATGTCACACAGATCTAAATGAAGGGAAGAGACACTACAAGAAAACTGGCATTTACCGGCAGTCAAAACCGCCAGCAAAGGACCAGAAAACTGTCGGGAAAGCCTTTGCCTGCGGTTTACCAAATGCCAGTGAAGCCTCGATCGGTAAAGACTTTACCTGCGGTCGTGCTCCCTTTACTGGCGATTGTGCAAGCCGCCGCTGCAAGTGAAATTTACTGGCGGTTGTTCTAACCGCCGCTGCATGTGGAATTTACTGACGGTTTACCCAATAGGCTGTTTTATTTGAATTTTCGGCTCTTAATCCATGTGGAACTGATTTAACTTTACTAACACTTCAATTGGCATTTAGGCTCCTAATTTCATAATGCATATGCATTTATAAACCTATCTATAATTGTGATTTGGTTTTTTCTTTTCCCTATGCCTTATTAGTTAACCTTTCTTTTCCATTGCCTATCGCAGCTTCATGTTGCATGTAGTTTCGGAATTCAACTCAATATTGCATCAAAATACATATTAAAGCAATCGAAAACTTACTTATTTCCAAGGATTAAAGCTTTGGAAATTACAACCCAAGTTTCAAAGGCTCCACTGAAAATTAATAGAAGCGGGAGTATGTATTCTTCAAAAACAAATGAACAAAGAAAAATCCCCTGAAACTCCGAAAACAAAAAAAAACTTGGATAAGCAATAAGAACTCCTCGCCACTGAGAATGAGTAGTCTAAAGGCTTCTGAGTTGCTGAAAATAGAAAAGATATTTTAGCCACTGAGCAGCACCAAAAATAAATAAATAAAATCCTCCAATATAACTCTGCAACATAAAAATGCCTCTGTTGTAAACAACACAACATGTACAAGGCCCTCTGGAATTCAGATAATAAACTTGCTTCTTTTTGTCACTACAAGAAAAGCCACTTTTACCAACGAAAATTTTCGTAGGCAAAAGTCTTAATTTCGTAGGCAAAACATTTTACCCGCGAAAATTTTCGTTGGCAAAATTCCTTGCTAAAAGTTTGAGGGGAAAACCTTTTACCCACTAAAAAAAAAATTGTTGGCAAAGGTAAGACTTTCGCCGACAAACTTTTTCGTAGGCAAAACATTTTACCAACGCTATTTTTCATTGATAAAAATAATGATAAAACTTTTTACCTACGAATACTTTTGTAGGTAAAATATTTACAAGACTTTTTACCTACCAATAATTTCATAGCTAAAAATATTTACAAGACTTTTTACCTTCGAATATTTTCATAGCTAAAAATATTTAAAACAATTTTTACCTACCAACAATTTCGTAGCTAAAAATATTTAGAAGACTTTTTACCTACCAACAAATTCGTAGCTAAAAATATTTAAAACACTTTTTACCTACCAACAATTTCATAGCTAAAAATATTTACAAGACTTTTTTACCTATGAATATTTTCGTAACTATAAATATTGAAAACACTTTTTACCTACCGATAGTTTCGTAGCTAAAAGGTATTTACAAGACTTTTACCCACAAATATATACGCAGGTAAAAATACTTAAAAAACTTTTACCTACCACCAATTTCGTAGCTAAAAATTCTTTTACCTACGCATATTTTCGCAGGTAAAAATATTTACCAAACATTTTCCTGCGAATAATTTTGTAGCTAAAATATTTACAAAAACTTTTAACTACGTATAATATCGTATGTAAAAATACTTACAAAATGTTTAGCTACGAATATTTTCGTAGGTAAAAACATGGATGAGAATTTTAACTACGAAAAGTTTCGTAGGTAAAAACTTGGATGAGACTTTTATCTACTAAAATTTTCGTAGGTAAAAACTTTGATGAGATTTTTACCTACGAAAGTTTTCGTAGGTAAAAGTTTTTTTTTTTCCCACAAACCAGCACACAATTCTTGATATACGCCTGATATACACCTGTTACAATATATTTCCTAATATACACCTGTTATGTAATATATTTCATCCTATTCACATTCACATCCATTTAACTCCAAAGTACATAAATAAATTCATCCAAACATAAACTACATCATGTATAAATACATATAAGTTTAACATCACAAATAAAATATAAAAAATCACAAAGATGGAGGTGGAGGTGATGGAGCATCGATGGGTAAGCATGCGGCGAGAGCCTGAAACATATCCGCTATCTGTCGCTCATGCTCCACCCGCATCTCCTCCATCCTCCTCTCCTGCTCCTCCCTCAGCCTCGCCTGCTCCTCCATCCTCCTCTCCTGCTCCTCCCTCTGCCTCGTCAGCTCCTCCATCCTCCTCTATTGCTCTTCCAAATCTAAATGTACTTGCTTCTTGCTGAGTTCCCTGCCGACAACAAAAATTACACTACTGCAATTAAAGAGTTACACATGCAGTAAAGGCAAATATTATATACAAGGACCAACCAAATCAATACCAAATTAAGTAAATTTGAAACAGTTGTTTGCTAAGCCCACAGGTGTGTGGAGCTGTGCACATCCACATATAGCTGCACATGCAAATATGGAAGATGTATATGAGATCCCAGCTTTCCATAATTCTATTACATGAACCAGATTGATTAGATGTTCTTGCGTAAAAATCAGGCAGATTTGCTTCTCAGGTCAGAGACTATACAAAAGAAACGGATTCGCTGATATAGTTTTCTTCTAGACATCCATTTGTTTTGTACACACTGGTCCATCTGATGAAAAAGCTCTTACCACACACTCTAATGCTATTTTGGTGCATGTGATTGGTAAGGCTCCATACAGGTGTGGTCAGCATTTAAAGTAAATGTGTGGCCATTAGATGAGTGGACAGACCTGAATTCCACACAACGAAAGCCATCTTGTCGTTGCACTTTGATGAACAGTTTTTATCATGCATCCATGCAAGCTTTGCGGACACTCGAGCCTACCCTCTAAATAGTTGCTCAAGTCAAATATTATGGGAACTCTTTGTTATATTGAAGCACTGAAGTAGATAAACCAGATGTAGCTGATAACTATTATAGTTTCATTCATACAACCTAGATCATACGTTGTTGCTACTATCCAAGCTTCATTCGAAATAAAATTTTTGAAACAATCAGTGTAATGACAGAAAGAATAAACAGAATTTATAATAGAAGCAAAGAAAATAAGAACTACTAAAGGATAGAGCAAAGGTTAGTACATTATCAAACTGATTCCACATATCTGGCCAACTAAAATTCATGCACCTTAAAGAAAAAAGGATCCACACAATTCAGGAGCTTTATACCATCTTGTTGCAACATAATCCTATAAGCAAGGGAAATGTAATGAGTCCAATAATTTAGGAGCTCTAAAACATCAACCCTACTTGTACTAGCTTTAAAAAAATAAGTCGGAGCTGCAACAATTTCATCATGAAGCTGTAAAACTATAGCTTTCAAAAGGTAGAAAGTCACATTTCAAAAGACAACCTTCGGTTTGCTATACAAGGATCTTCAAAACCATAGTCATACTTTTCATGATTTGCAGCTCTTAAGGAATTAGAAGAATCATAGTCCATTTGAAATGGTTGATTCTTCTCAGCTACACCATATTTTCTCTCACCAAGGAAATTGTCATCCAGGGAGCCCAACCTATCTGGGAGACATTAGAGAAATAAGACTAGTTCATGGAACATTTTATTCCAAAGTGAATCAAAAGTAAAGATCTTAAATTGGACCAACAAACAAACTAGAAAATGTAATTTATTTTAAGTAGCTTACAAATCATGTAGCGTAATTAGTGATAAAGCAAAAACAATCATGTACCCCAAGGTATCCCAGAACAGTTGTGTAACGGTAACGATGTGCACTGTTAGGAGTTCTAGGGCTGACCATTACAGAAAATGGCCCATAACAGCCTGTTACAGAGCCATTACAATTTCTTAAAAATAAAAAAAGAAGAAGAAGAAGAAGAAGAAAAGAAAAGAAAAGGTCGTAATGGCCATTATGGCCTGTACACTAACAGTGTCAAAGGTTGGAAGCCAATTTCAGAACACACCAATGCAATTCAATTGTGAATATAGAAGTGATTGATGCAATTAGATGCAAAATCTATTCCCCCAGGGCTGGAGGACAAGGCCTAGTATTTCCACATATTCTTGGAATTGCATTATAGCTATTAAGAGAATTTCCTCGGTTGGATGTGAGATAACGATGTAAAAGCACAAGCTTCTTTTATAAGCACCATAGATGCAATCATGTTTCATGGACCATTCCCAAAATACACAAATTGGAGATTATATTGCACCACCATTGCTAGGCTTTTGGTGCCATAAAGTTAGTAAGTGCTTCTCAATGAATACAGGGAAATGCTATTTGAAGCACACAAATGAATGCTCCAAATACAAGCCCCACACATGCGTCATCGCACATGCATACAAGATCTAGGATGTTCATCAAGCATATGCAGTGGATGCTTTCTAACCTGAAATTAAGGCCACTCAAACTTGCAACGTCTCCTTTTGCCAATTTTCAAGTTAGATCCATTTACAATCAGTAAGTTGTGGATCTCAACTAGCAGAACATCATGTAGCATAAAGAACAAATGTTAGAGTTGCATGCAAACTTTTACAAAATGTGCAGCCCATTGGCTCAAACCAAGAGCTGAGAAGAAAGGGAATGGTGGTCATCTTCGAAATTCAAGGGCATTGGTGTCTTATGGTACTCAAGAGCATAGGAAAAATCACAGAACTAAGGATCTAATAGCAGTTGAGTATTGACCATCTACTAAACCAGAACAAAACTGTAGCAGTTTGTGCTCTATGAAATCAGCCTAATTTTTCACCTTGAAGTTTGGTTAGCTGCAAAATCAAGGGTAATTGGATTGTTTGTGAAACTCAAGAACAACATGTATTAGACCTTTGATACAACCCAAACCAGGCTTTTACAGGTAGAAATATTGCCAATGCAATGTATATCCAGATTGTTTAGATGAGAACAGAACCATAGTTTCACATGTAGAGAGAGGATTTATTCATTTCCACTTCAGTTCCAAGAAGAAGTGAGTCAAAAATGATTTTATTCATGACCATGACAACTTACATCCCTACATTTCACACACATACATACATACATATATAATAGGTAAGCTGCACTCAAATCATGAAATCATATTGAAAGATTGAAGCTATAACAGCTCTCTTACATTTGCTTGGAAGGCTCTAATCCTTTGGATCTTCCAGCTACAATTTGTAAATATCGAAGAAGAGGGAAAAAAAAAGAGCAAGCTTGTTTCAAGGTAGAATGAGACAATTTTTTCAAGTGACTGTACATATCAATCTTAGAAGAAACTCATAGTTTAATCGGCTTAGAACTTCTTTTCTCCATAACATGACAAAACTTAGTATCCACTTGGCCTTCAGATAAGTGAGCTAACCTTGTGCCAAAAATTAGGACCATACAAAATGGACACAATGTACATTAGACTGTGTACTCTGTGGAGCCTCCCTTTTGGATTAAAGTTGATTCACACTCCAGGGTGTCAAACACACTAGGGCCTATTTGGTCGAACCTATCCCACAGTATTAGGAGGGATATCCCGGGATATGCATGACAAGCCAAACGGACCCGGTGAACCTGTCCTGGGATATAAGCAATCCCATGGATCTTAAAACAATCCACTGACATCACCATCATTACCTTAAAATTGATCCCATCCCTTGGTTGAATAGATTGGAAGGTAAAATCCCGGGATATGCCAGGCGTGCCAAACAGACATAGTGAACTTGTACTGGGATATAACAATCCCATGGATCTTAAACCAATCCACTAACACCACCATCATTACCTTAAAATCCATCCCCTCCCTCCTAATCCCATGGGATTTGCCCAGCCAAACAGGCCCTAGGAGGATTGCAAATCTAGTGGGTTTCCACTCTTAGGGGTTCCGAATCGAGGGGGTTCCAAATCATGCCCCAAACAGGCCCTTAGGGTCATTTGGCACCTTGGATTCCAATCATGAGGGTTTCGAATCCAGGAAGTTTCCAATCATGGGGGTTCCGAATCCATCAGGTCAACACGAAACTCAAAAGTGGGCCACGCCACAGGGGAACAGTAGGAATGAGAACCACCACTATCAATCGATTGAGAGAGAGAGAGAGAGAGAGAGAGAGAGAGAGAGAGAGAGAGAGAGAGAATTACCTCAATGTTCGTGGAGAGATCGACAGGAAGAGAGAGAGGTGGGAGAGATTTGTAGGGCTGGCACTGGGAGAGGGATAGACGGAGAAGAGAGCGTATGAGAGGGAGAGAGAAACAGAGAGTCGGTTTAGGGCTGGCTAAACGAAAGGTAGGGAATGGGTGGCTGACGTCAGCAAGTTCTGTGGGTCCCATCATGAGGTATGTGTTATATCCAAACCGTCCATCCAACTGACGACCTCGATGTAAGGCTTGAGACGAAAAATAAGATAGATCTAACTATCAAATGGACCGCACTGAAAAAAGTAATGAGGGATTGAACGTCTACCATTGAAACCCTTTTGAGGCCATAAAAATTTTGGATCAAGCTGATCTTTATTTTTTCCCTTCATCAGCGCCTATATGATCTAATCAACAGATTGGATGTCAAAATAAATAGTACAGTGGGCCTTAAGGAGGAGGATTTTAATTGTGGATATCCAATCATTATTGTTTTCCTATGATGCGGTCCACCTTAGATTTATATCCCTATCATTTTTTTGGATAAGCCCTAAAATGATCTGTTGAAATGGATGAACATAATGAGTGATATACGTACATCATGGTGGGGCCCACGGAGCACCAAATACCAACCACCGGGCTAGTGGTAGGGGGAGTAGCCAATCTATTCCCCATCCCCTCCGATTTTTGTGGTCTGGTCAATTTGATATTTGGATATGATTCATTTTTTGGATAATTCTCTAAAATGATCTAAAAAAATGGATGACCAGTGTGGGTTGATACCAAATTTTCGGTAAATCCAAAGTTCAAGTGGACCATGCCACATGAAACCGTGGGGAATAATGATTTCCATCATTGATCCCTTCTTTGGGCCCACAGTCATGTTTATTTGCCATCCAACCTATTCATAATATCAAAAAAGACATGAATGAAGAGAAAACACAAACATCAACTTGATCCAAAACTTTTGTACCCTCTAAGAATTTTGCAATGGTAGGTAATCCATCCGGGCAGGGTATGTGGGGCCCACCATGATATGAGAGAGAGAGAGAGTGAGAGAGGACAGAGAGAGAGAGAGAGGACAGAGAGCGAGAGAGTGAGAGAGGGCGCGAGAGTGAGAGTGAGAGGGGACAGAGCGAGAGAGACTTTAAGTCTCTCTCACGAGTGGGGTCACATGGTCGGTGCTCCGTGGGCCCCACCATGATGTATGTGTTTCATCCCTGCCGTCCATCTATTTTTCCATTTTATTTTATGGTATGAGACAAAAAATGAGGTATATCCCAATCTCAACTGGACCACATTATAGGAAACAGTGTTGGATGAGCGTCGACCATTAAAAACCTTTTGGGGGCCATGTAAAGTTTTGGATCAATCCGATATTTTTTTTCCCTTCATCTGGGCCTGTATGACCTAATCAACAGATTGGATGTCAAATAGAAAGTACAGTGGGCCTTGGGAGGGTTTTAATGGTGGATATCCAATCACCATGGTTTTCATGTGGTGTGGTCCACCTGGGATTTATATCCCTCTCATTTTTGGCGTCAATCCCTAATATGATTTGTAAAAATGGATGGACGACATGGATGAAACACATACATCATGGTGGGACCCATAGAGCACCGACCAACATCCACCAAGTTTTGTGGGCCGCACTATGATGTATTTGTTATATCCACACCGTCCATCCATTTTGAGATATCATTTTACGTCATGAGCCAAAGAATGAAGCAAATAAAAATTCTGTAGTGGACCCCACCATAGAAATCTCAGGTGCACCACACCACATGAAATCAATAGTAATTGGATATCCATTATTAAAATCCTCCTAAGGCTTATTGTATTGTTTATTTGTATTATTTATTTGACATCCAATATGTTGATTAGGTCATACAGGGCCAGATGAAGGGAAAAAATAAAAATCAGCTTGGATGAATGGTACATGCCATAATATAGATGTTTTGGATGGTACAGGGCATAACATTGACAGTCTGAATGGCTTAGATTATAAAATAGACTGTATGAATGGTACAGGCCATAATATAAATGTTTTGTATGGACTGTATCATAATATCAATAGTTTGGATGGTCTCGATCATAATATCCACAGATTACAGTTTAGATCATAAAATCGATGGTTTGGATTGTCTTGATCATAATATCAATTTTCTGAATGGTCTAGACCAGAGTATTGATGGTTTGAGTGGTTCGGATCATACAATCAATGGTCTAGATGGTTTGGATCACATTATTGATGGTCAAGATGGTTTGGATCATAATACACGGTTTCAATGGCCTGAATCATAATATCAGTTGTGCTCTGGATCATAGTATTCATGGTCAAGATGATCTTAGTCATAGCATCAACAATCTAGATGGTATGGATAATTGTATTGATGGTCGGAATGGTCTAGATTATAATATCTGTGGTGGTTTAGTTGATCTAGATCATATAATATCGATGATCTAGATAATGGTATTGACGATCATCCGTTACGAAACTCAGGTGGGCCATACCATCTAAAACTATGTGAAGACATCTAAAAAATATATCTTCACATAGTTTTAGATGGTATGGCTCACCTAAGTTTCGTAACGGATGATTTTTTAGATATCTCATAAGCTAAAGGGGAGACATCAAATGCACGGTGTTGATGTTCGACACACATCATGATGGACCCATTTTACATGTCTGGTCCATTCACTCTATTCTACTGATCATTACCCTCAATTTGATCAGTTACTCACCTCGATCATACTGCATATGAGAAAGATATTGGGCAAACAAGATTAATCAACAATTTGAGTGAATTTTGATTTAAACATTTGAAGTTATTTACTCTTCAATCTGGACTGATCAGATTGTCCAAAAATGGATAAAGGTTGTTCATAATATCAAAAATATATGAATGAAAAGAAAACACAAACATCAGCTTGATCCCAAACTTCTATGGCCTCCAAAAAATTTTAAATGGTATAGGTTCAATCACACTATTTCCTGTGGTGTGGTCCACTTGAGCTTTGGATATGTTTCCTTTTTGTTCTTTAGACCTCAAATTATCTGTTAACATGGATGAATGGAGTGGATAAAATAAATAAATAATGGTGGACCCCACAGAGTTTACTCTGATAAAGGTAACGAGTAACTCGAATGTAGTGGAGAAAGGTTTCCTTACAACATTTGTAATCTTATATTGGGCCTGCCTAAATGTGATTCACATATCCAACACACTCATTATGTGTGTCCCACTTGGATGAGGGGTCAGACCAAGTTTCAACCGCATCCAAAACTCATGTGGGCCCCACCAAGTGCTTTTATATTTTTTAGGATATCTTCACATAGTTTTAAATGGTATGGCCCACTTGAGTTTCATTTACCAATGATTTTTGAGATATCTCATAACCTAAAGGGGAGACATCAAATCCATGGTGTTGATGTTTGACAGACATCATGATGGGGCCCACAAAACTTACTAACATCAATTCTTAGGTTCTCATGAGGTCAGCAAGTTGGGTCATAATTTTAACCAGAATATTTGGCCCATTTTACATGTCTGGTGCATTCACTCTATTTTACTGATCAATACTCTTAATTTGACTAGTTACTCGCCTTAATCAGGCTACATATGAGAAAGATATTGGGCATACAAGATTGATCAACAATTTCAGTGAAATTTGATTTAAACATCTGAAGTTATTTACTCTTTAATTTAAACTGATTAGATTGTCCAAAAACGATTAAAGGTTCAATTAGTGGATGTGCCTAATAATTTAGTAAATTTATTTTTCACAAATAAATTTAACATTTTTTTTTTCAAAAGGTATATTTTTTTTACTCTTTTAAATAAATATCATTTTTATTATAAAATATTTCAAAAATATTTAAAATACAAATTTTAAATTTTTATTTGTAAAATCTCAAAAAATTTCTCATATTTTAATTTTTTCTCAAAAATTTCAAAATGCCAATTTTTCTCTTCAAAAGCATTATTTTGTTCTTAAAATTTTTCTTCAACATATTTAAAATTTCTAAACTTTTCAATATTCTTTTTCATGTGATATTACAAATTATTTAAATATTACCTTTTAATTATATATATATAAATATATATACACACACATTTAGGTTATAGGCAAAAAGTTTTTAAAATTAAAACATTTTTACATTATTACCGACGGTTTTTAGCCATCGGAATTTTTTATGGGAAAAACACTTTTACCGACGAATGTTTTCGTCGGTAAAAGGCTTACTGCCACCATTTCCATCACCCCGCGAAAATTTACTTTTCAATTTTTTGGTAAAAAATTCAAAAGATCCTTTAGCTACGAATACTTTCGTAGGTAAATATGGGTTTTACCTACGAAATTACAATTCGTAGGTAAAAGTATGAAAAATTTAAAAGACCCTTCAGCTACGAATATGTTCGTAGGTAAAGATGAGTTTTACCTACGAAATTATAGTTCGTAGATAAAAGTAACGTTTTCGCCTTTTTGGTTGTTTTGAAATGTTCAAAAGACCCTTTAGCTACGAATACTTTCGTAGGTAAAGATGAGTTTTACCTACGAAATCAGATTTCGTAGGTAAACGTAAAGTTTTCGATTTTTAGTTTTTTATAAAAATTGAAAACACCCTTTAGCTACGAATATTTTAGTAGGTAAAGATGGGTTTTACCTACCAAAATTAGATTTCGTAGGTAAAAGTAACGTTTTTGATTTATTGGTTGTTTTGAAAAATTCAACAGACCCTTCAGCTACGAATATTTTCGTAGGTAAAGATGGGTTTTACCTAAAAGTAAGGTTTTCTATTTTTTGTTGTCTTGGAAAATTCAAAAACTCCTTCAGCTACGAATATTTTCGTAGGTAAATATTGGTTTTACCTACGAAATTAGAATTCATAGGTAACAGTAAGATTTTGGATTTCTTATTTTTTGAAAAATTCAAAAGACCCTTCAGCTACGAATATATTCGTAGGTAAAGATGAGTTTTACCTAGAAAATCACATTTCGTAGGTGAAAGTAAGGTTTCAAGACCCTTTAGCTACGAATATTTTCGTAGGCAAAGACAGTTTGTACCTACGAAATTCCATTTCGTAGGTAAAAGTAAGGTTTTCGATTTTTGGTTTTTTTAAATATTCAAAAGACCCTTTAGCTACGACAATTTGCGTAGGTAAAGATGGGTTTTACCTACAAAATTACATTTCGTAGGTAATTGATTTTTTGGTCTTTAAAATATTCAAAAGACCCTTTAGCTACGAACATTTCCGTAGGTAAAGATGGGTTTTACCTACAAAATTAGAATTCGTAGGTAAAAGTAAGGTTTCAGTTTTTTTCAAATTCAAAAGAGCCTTCAGCTACGAATATTTTCATAGGTAAAAGTAAAGTTTTCGATTTTTTAGAATTCAAAACATCATTTAACTACGAATAATTTCGTAGGTAAAGATGGGATTTTTTAATTTTTTAATACCCTTTGGCTACGAACAGTTACGTAGGTAAAGATGGGTTAGAAAATTCAAAACACCCTTTGGCTACAAACAGTTTCGTAGGTAAAGATTTGTTTTACCTACGAAACTATATTTTGTAGGTAAAAGAAAAGTTTTCAATTTTTTAGAATTCAAAACATCATTTAGCTACGAATATTTTCGTAGGTAAAGATGAGATTTTTTGATTACCCATTATCTAGGAATATGTTCATAGCTAAAGATTGGTTTTTACCTACGAAATTGCGGTTCGTAGGTAAAAAATTCTAAACAACCTTTGGCTACGAATATTTTCGTTGGTAAAGGTGGGTTTTACCTACGAAATTAAATTTCGTAGGTAAAAGTAATGTTTTCAATTTTTTATTATTTGAAAAAGGCAAAAGATCCTTTACTTACGAAAGTTTTCGTAGGTAAACATGGGTTTTACCTACGAAATCAAATTTCGTTGGTAAAAGATGGCTTTTACCTACGAAAATAATGTTCGTCGGTAAAAGTCATCTTTACCTACAAAATTTGATTTCGTAGGTAAAAACCATATTTCTTGTTGTTTCAAGAAAATCAACATCAACTTCTTCATGACAGGTGCAATTCCCATAGGTACAGTTTTGATTTTTTTTATCTTTTTTTATTTTTTTATGGCAACAGTATGGAACAAAGTAAAAAAAAAAAAAAAAAAAACAAACACACGTATAAAGAAGCACATAAATACAAAAGTACAAGTTCATGTTTCATCTCATGGCTGCTACGGATTTTTACACTCCAAAACAAGATAGCTCATAACCTTGTGAAGTTAAAACTGCAAATATGTCAGCCGCTTTGTATCCATCTTTCCCCAAAAACTTCTCAGTCTTGCTTCCATCAATTTTCAAATAATGTTCAACAGAAAATTTTATTAGGGTGCTGTCATAAAGTTCCTCATACTTACACATGGCATCCATAAAGCATGATGCGCTTTCATACTGTAGCTTCTGTGCACTTGAGATATTCCCAATTGCATTGATTACAGAAGGGAAGTAGTCTAGGGACAAAGCAAAAAATCAGTTATCAGTCAAATGCATAATCCTCTTAGCATTATATCATTAAACGAAATGCAGACAGAATTATGAACTTTACCCCCATGAATGCAACAAAGGATCCAAACATACAACCAAGTCAATCAAGATACCTAAGAAGAACCACTTCTTATTAGAGGAATAGAGATTTTGAGCTTCTGCAAGCATCCAATTTATGGATAGCAAGAAAAGAAAACAACATTCACAACATCCATGATAATACACAACAGTATGATTTAGGATGCATTCGAGTGAGGCGATGATACAGTACTCACCCAATCTCGAATGTGATAGGTAGAAAAAAATTCCCTGGTAAGTGCTAAGATGAGGACAATAGGACCTTCATCTTGTTCTGGTCCATAATCAGCAAAAAGAAAAAAATAGATAAATGAAATGTAGATAGTTGGATAACTACAACTGTTAATGGGCAAGGCTTGGACTTAGCAAAATTGAAATTTTGAATAGGGCCAGCCAGATAAGCACATCCAATCAGTTCAAAATATACACCAAAGGCAACCCGAGCCCAACTCATTAACAACCATATGGATAACAATATTGAAAATGAAAATTTATATCAAATACAAGCAACTTCAATCTCCCTATAAATAGTAACAAGTGGGTGTGGCTTTGCATTTATATGAACCAATCTGAGAACTCCAGTGTGAGATCTAGACCATTCATCTAGTGGGTTCAAAGGTGAATATTCCCAAGCTCAGTCCAGTCCACTCACTTGGTGGGCCACACATGTATGAAACAATAGATGGTTAGAAAATCAAATGTTCCTTATTCAATATACACATGTGTGCTTATTTTTTATTTTTTTTATGGCAACAGTATGGATTTATTTTTTTTGGGGGGAAGTTTTTTCATCTGTAACACCCTGGAAATCGGGGGTCGTGTATAAACCCGACTCCCGAGTTCCAGACCATCACTTATGCAACAAATATGATTATGATTCAATGTTATCTGAGTTAAAGCATTCACATGAGTAAAATTATACCAAAACTGTAATTCATACTCCAAATTCAGTGATAAAACGCAAGCGAAAGATTGAAGAATATATATATCACTGTATCGAAAATAAAATAAATCTCAACTGTCTCTAAAGTATGAATACATCACTGAGTCTCATATACATGTAATAAACAGAAATCAAAATGTCTGAAGTCTAACTAGTATGTCCCGCCAATCCAGGCCACCTATGCAAAGCCGTCGTGAAACTGCATATATGAGAACTCGTCCTGGTCCTCATCGTAATCCGGCTCTGCCTCCTGAGTCGCCGCCTCAGCTGCATCTAAGACAGGGTCTGGTGGGTGTTACAAACACCATCCCGTAACGTGGGAGTGAGTGATCAACTCAGTGGAATAATAGAGCAGAGATTGGCATGTTCTCAAATCAATCATGCGATAATATTAAAGCAATTAATTAAACATTCCTAGATACTGTTGTTAATGCAATATGACATGACATAATGGATGCCCTCACTGACATTCTCCCTCATGCGGCACCATCTGCGTCCGCGGTATACTTGTGTACCGCTCAGTGCTCCACATCTTCCAAGCCATGCAATGCGATATGGATATGATTACCAAGTTGTTATTAGTCCATTCATTTAGCCGTATTGAAAAACTAAGGTACTTCCCTTATATCAATCCCAACACAGATCCTGTCTAGGGTCGTCACTCCTAGAAATCACATATGATGTCACATTTGTAGGTCGCTGCAAGGGCTGCCAGTGCTGTTGCTCGCACTCGTTACACCGCTCCCCCATCACCTTATCAATACAGGCCTAATGTACTCTCATTGCTACGGAAGGGTCGTCGCCTCCCGTAGACTCAGAATACGCTTGCGGTCACTACAAAGGGCTCGTCACCTGATCAGTGTAGGCCGACAGTAAGAATATAGTGTCCCATACCACCATAATCTACTCACGAGTCATAGGTGCTTACTGGTCACTACAGGGAGATTTGTGGCCCCAGCGTAGGCCAACAGCTCGACCACGGTGTCCCATACCACCATGCCTGGCTCATGAGTATTTATAGAACAAGGTACCATAGTTAACAGGGTTTCCAATGGCAAGTTCAGTACCCTATGTTCAAGCAGTTATGATTCATATAGGGTGAACAATTAACGGCCAGTCGGGTTACTTGACGGGCTTGACTAGTATGAGCGCATCGCAAGTCGAATGACATGAAGTGCGTAAAACACTTCGCGTGGCCTAACCACTGTCGCCAACTCTAAACACGACTGCGTTCATCGACGCGTCCTTCGTGGTAAATACAAGCAAACCATGAATTTACTCTGTTACCGACTGCCTGGACTAAGTATAGCCCCAAACATTTGTGAATCCACATCAACAATCATATAAGAGTAATGGAAATAAAATACAACAATATAAGCATATTGAAACATGTTATAACATACCACTTCAGCAATTCATCAAACATATACATTTCCTATACATAAAGAAATCAATACATTAGCCAACATGATGGAGATCATTTACATAAGCATATTACTTGAGAATTCAATCTCAAAACTATTTCACAACACCATATACTCAATACATACTAGTACAAACATTTATACAAACACTTAGTCTACACACTTAAGTCTACATAGTGTATGTCGACTCAAAGTGCGCATTTGGGCGAATCTCTTCGCCAAACCAATTATGCACGCATTCTTAATATCCTAATGTGACAAATAACCATGGCAACCATTCCAGCAAAATATGCATGTATACAGTATTTCCTACAAATGACTAAAATGTCCTAAATTTCATATTTTTCGTACATTTACGAAACAGAAAACAGACAGCATGTTGTACATGTCAAATGGCTTTTCCGTCGATAATCTACTATTAAACGACATTTAAAGTGTTGAAATCAGCCAATCAAAGCGTCTAAAATCCGCACCTTTTTACCCTAAACGTGTATCGTTCCGAACGGAGCGTATACGCTTCGTCTACGGTGAACAGGCGACCTAATACACAAGATGTATAAGCTACTTCGCTATTGGAATCGACGGAACCTTAAATCAGCAAGTGGTTAGGGTTTTCCTTACCTAAAAATGCGTTGGAATCACCAAAAAAGTGATTTGAACGCGATGCTTAAGCACGTGTAGCAGCTGCAGCAAGTGGCGGGAAGATCTCTCCCACACTCTCTCACAATCTCTTACTTTTTCTCTCTCTCTAGCTAGGGTTTCTAGCAAATTCGTATGGGTGAGATAAGTGAGGGTTTAAAGCCCTTTTATAAGCTAAAACCTTCCCAAATTAGGCTTGGGAACAAATTTCACTTGAGGTATAACCAAATCGGGGTTGTTCTAGTCCAAAAGAGCATTTCGGGAGGTCCCCTGGCCGAACGCGATCGGACTTAAGCTCATGGTCACTGGATGTTTCTCACACCCGGTTTTCATTCCAGTAGAGTTCGTAGATTGCACGTGGCGGTCCAGTTTCAGTTCAGCGGTCATCGCACTTATATCAGGTCTACAAGTCTCGTGATATGAAAGCGAAATTTTTCCTGATCCGAGAGTGAAATTTGGCTGAATTCTGATGGTCAGAATGCTTAATAATAACGCACCAAGTCATGTGCCAAATTTGAATTTCAAATTTCCAAATCTAACCCTTTTCTCACTCTCTTTACTCCAGGCTCAACGAAATAGCCTCTGAATGTCGGTTGGGCTTGATTTTTGAATTGATTGTCAAGTCCAGCTAAGCGGTCATAACGGTCTAAGATTGTAGGTATCGGACTTTTGACTTGCAGTCTAGATTCAATAAAAAGTTTCAAAGGGTTCCTGAGAACAAACCGGCTTAGAGTTTGATCCTAGGTTTCAAGGTATTATAGCGTCATGGATTCTATAAGTTTTAGGTCTTGTAGAACGTATTTAAAGTGATCAGGGACTATTTCACAGTTACTCTAGCGTAGCTCTAGCTAACTTACGCTTATTTTCTAAAGGAATTAATCCTACGCGATTTTTGATCGAGTTGTTACTCGAGTCTAAGTACGGATTTTTCCAAGGCGTTACAATCTACCCCCTTAACAAAAATTTCATCCTCAAAATTTATACCTTTTCGTACTCCTTAAGAAGCTGTGGGTAATTCTTTCTGATCTCGGCTTCTGTCTCCCAGGTAGCCTCTTCCTCAGAGTGATGCGTCCACAATACCTTCACAAGGGGGATGACCTTGCTACACAGTACCTACTCCTTCCTGTCTACTATACGCGTCGGTTGCAGGATATATATAACATCCTCTCCTAACTGCACCTGCTCCCATCTAATGATATGAAAAAGATCAGAAACATATTTCTTCAGCATAGAAAGATGAAATACGTTGTGAACGCTCACGAGTGGCATAGGTAAAGCCAGACAATAAGCCACTGCACCCATGCGATCGAGGATCTGGAATGGACCAATGAATCACGGTGCCAGCTTCCCCTTCTTCCCAAACCGAAGGACTCCCTTCATAGGTGAAACTCGTAAAAATACATGATCCTCAACCGTGAACTCTAACGGGCGCCGTCTCGTATCGGCATAACTCTTCTGTCTGCTCTGCGCTGTAAGAATCCGGCGTCGAATGATGTCAATCTTCTCCGACGTCGCCTGCACTAACTCTGGGCCAATCAATCTACGCTCACCGACCTCTGTCCAGCAATGCGGTGCTCGACAAGGTCACCCATACAACGCCTCGTAAGGTACCATACCAATACTCTCCTGAAAACTGTTGTTGTACGCGAACTCCGCATATGCAAGAAAATCATCCCAACTGTCCTTGAAGTCCAATGCGCAAGCCCGCAACATGTCCTCTAGAATCTTGTTCTCCCGCTCTGTTTGTCCGTCTGTCTGTGGGTGGAAGGCGGTACTAAACTTCAACTTCACACCCATAGCCTCCTGAATGCGAGTCTAGAAAATAGAAGTGAAATGCGTGTCTCTGTCCGACACGATCTCTAAAGGAACTCCATGCAGACGCACGATCTCTTTGATATACAGTCTAGCCAGCTCGTTGTAGAGTTCGTAACTCTGATCGGTAAGAAGTGCACCAACTTCGTCAAACGGTCGACGATCACCCATATAGAATCATGTCCCTTCCTCGTCTTCGGCAGCCCTGAGATAAAATCCATAGAAATGAAGTCCCATTTTCACTCAGCGATCGGCATAGGCTGCAGGAGTCCAGGTGGTCTGCGATGCTCTGCCTTCACCTGCTGGCAAGTGAGACAACAGGACACGAACTCTGCAATGTGGGTCTTCATACCTTCCCACCAATAAGTCCTCCTCACGTCGCGATACATCTTGGTGCTGCCCGGATGCATCGCAAGTCTGGTACAGTGCGCAGCCTCGAGAATCTCTCGTCTCAAGTCGGGAATGTCTGGGACGTATAGGCGGCCATGGTAACGTAAGCCCCCATCCGTGCCAACACGCTACTCGGCGTCTGCATCATCACTGGCCTGCTCTCGAAGCTCAGTCAGATGCGCATCATCCCGCTGTGCCTCGATGACCTGGTCATCGATATGAGATCGCACCTGCACATGGGCGATGAACTCGAAGGGATCCTCCACAGTGAGTTTCTACTCAAAGTCTCGCAAAAACTCAACCATGTCTCACTTAGCAACCATCAGTGGAGCCGCAAACTCTATCACCTTCTTGCGGCTCAACGCGTCAGCCATGAGGTTCGCCTTATCAGGATGGTAAGAGACTTCGAACTTGAAGTCCTTCAAAGTCTCCATCCATTGCCGCTGCCTCATATTCAAGTCTCGCTGCGTGAATATGTACTTGAGGCTCTTGTGATTGTAAAAGAGCTCGAACTCCTCTCCATAGAGGTAATGTCTCCAAAGTCTCAGTGCGAATATGATGGCTGCCAACTCCAGGTCGTGTGTAGGGTAATTCTCCTCGTGCTTCCTTAATTGTCTCGAGGCATACGAAATTACCCTGTCCCTCTACATAAGGACACAACCCAAACCAATGCTAGACGCGTCGGTATATATAGTGTATCTAACCCCTTGCTCTAGCAATACTAGCACAGGGGCGGATGTGAGCTTATCCTTCAGCTCCTGAAAAGCTGACTTCGCCTTGTCATTCCAGGCGAACTTCACATCCTTCCATGTCAACTGAGATAGAGGTCTGGCGATCTTCAAGAAATCCTGAATGAAGCGTCGATAGTTGCCAGTAAGACCCAAAAAACTCCTCACCTCAGTGGCAGAACCAGGCTGCTCCCAGTCCTGAACTGTAGCTACCTTAGACAGGTTGACTACCATGCAATCCTTGGACACCACGTGTCTCAGGAACTTCACTTTCTGCTTCCAGAAATCGTACTTCTTGTACTGTGCGAACAACTGATGTTGTCTCAATGTATCCAGGACCAAGCACAAGTGCTCCTCATGCTCCTCTCGACTCCTGGAATATACCAAAATGTCGTCAATGAACACCATGATGAATCGATAGAGGAGAGGCCAAAATACCCTGTTCATCAGATCCATGAACACGGCTGGTGCGTTCGTGAGACCGAACGACATCGCATGGAACTCGTAGTGGCCAAAGCTAGTCCTGAATGCTGTCTTCTGCACGTCCTCATCCCTGACGCACAACTGATGATATCTTGACTGAAGATCAATCTTCGAGAAGTGCTGCGCCCCTCTCAACTGATCAAACAAGTCATCTATCTTGGGTAAAGGGTACTTGTTCTTCACCGTGATCTGGTTCAGCCTGCGATAATCACTACACAATCACATCGAACCATCCTTCTTCTTCACAAACAGAACTGGTGCTCCCCAAGTAGACACACTGGGTCGAATAAGACCAAGCTCCAACAGATCATCAATCTGCGTCCTCAACTCCTCCATCTCACACGGTGCCATGCGATATGTCGGCAGTGAGACGGGCGTGGAACCAGGTACCAGATCGATAGTAAAATCAATCTCTCGCTGAGGAGACAAACCAGAGATCTTCCTAAACAGATCCCCAAAATCACGGACGACTGGCGTATGCTCAAGCGTCTGGGCACCAGCGTCCCGTAGTAAAGAAGCATAACTAAGTATGCAGAAGGGGAGATTTACCCGCACTGAAAATGTAAGAGGCATGCCATCTGGCTCTTATATCGTCACCATACGAGTCTCGCAGTCAATCTCGGCCCTCGCTGCAGTCAGCCAATCCATGCCAAGAATGACGTCGAGATAAACGAGAGAAGGGTCGATGACAAGATCAGTAGACATGGTCCTTCCTCCTAAATCCATCAAACAACCCTCACACATCAGGGTGGCATCAGAAAAATCCCCGTGAGCTGAAAGGACTCGCACTCCATTCATGCGAATAGTCGGTAGTCCAAGACGCCTGACTATGGAACGTGATATCAAAGAAAGCGTGAATCCAGTATCCACCGTCACAAGTATAGGAGTACCTCCGATGTGGGCGGTGATCTCAAAAGCCGAAGGCTGAGAGTGTCTGTCTCGGCTGCCTCAGCTGTCAAAGCATGAACCCGAGCCTGCTGTGACCGGTTCAGCCGCGGTATCATAGGCTGTAGAGGTGGCCTGAACTGAGATGTGGGAGGTCTGAAGGAAGGGTGAGCAGGAGCCAACCGTAAAGACGGTGCCGATATAGCTTGTGGGCGTGGACGGTCGATCTTCTGCGGAGGTGAGAACCCACTGTCTCTCATCCAAGCAAAACAGCTCCCCACAGAATGACCCGGTCTCCCACAATAAGTACACGACAGATCGGGGCACCTAGTCAGTAACACTGGCGCTGTAGCCCTAGGAGGAGGGTCGATGCGAGGCCTCTTGCCCGCAAAGGGCCTGTCCTGCAACTCTGGTCATGGCCTAGACACCATAGGGCCACGAGATCACGTCAGTCTATCAACGTCCTGCTCTGCCCTCATGGACATGTGAATCAGCTTAGCGTAGGAGGGAATGCTAATGTAACACATCTTCGACCGAATATCCGGTCGCAAGCCCTCCGAAAAGCACCGTATGCGCATCTGCTCATCTGCAAGTATAGTCGGGACGTATCTGCCCAACTCGGTGAATCGATGCTCATACTCTGTGACTGTCATGCCTCCCTATCTGAGGCGTAGAAACTCATTCTCCTGCTCATGCCTGTACGTCTGGGGATAGTATTTCTCGTGGAAACGGAACTCGAACGCTGCCCAAGTCCAGATATAATCAACTGCAACGGTCTGCAACACACTATCCCACCAAAGACTGGCCTCCCGCTCGAACATGAACATAGCCAACTCTACCTGCTCGGACTCTGAGCAGTGCAACATCCTCAGAATCTTCGACACACAGTCGAGCCAATACTCAGCCTCCTCGGGTCTGTGAGAGCCCGTGAAAGTAGGAGGCCATAAGCGCTGGAATCACTCGAGTAGGCTCCGTGTATCAGCAGGATTCCCCTTAGGGTAAGCAGAGGGTGCAGGATGAGCCATGCCCTCATCCTGAGTAGGAGTACCGGCATCCTCAGTTGGATGCACAGGGGGTGTAGGTGGAGTCACACTCCCACCCTGGGCTAGAGCCCCTTTTATCGTAGTCAAGAGTTGCTGGTGCTGCTGATGCATCATGGCCATCAACTACTCAAATCTATCTAGAGGAGGAGCAGGCTGTGGTACATACTGCATCGAGGAAGACGCACGGTACTGCTCTCTGATAGGTGGTGTAAAAGGCGGTGGTCTAGCTGCAGGACCTATGGAGGGCTGAGACTCACGCACAGTCTCAGGAATTGGGCCCACATCAGGGTTCATAGGAACATCAGTCTGGAGAGGAACCCGATCCATAGGGTCTCCCAATGTAAGTCATGCGGTGCTCCGCGTAGCCTTAGGCGACATTCCCTATATTCAAAATAGGGCGTAACCTTGTCAGTTTTAGCAATAACAGATATGCACCACCACACAATCATTCACATAATGAGCCGAAAACATTCCATGTATTTCATTTAATCAAAATCTATCACAATACAAGAGATATATCTTTATATGCATCATGACAAGAAACACATGGAAAGCTAAGCCAGTCAAGCTACAACAGGAACCTAAGTAAACTACTAGCATTATCAGGCTTACACACAGAAAGCAGGAAATAAACCAACTACAATCAACAAACATCTAGAATCTCATCGCTAATCCGAGTCGGGCGATAGAGGAGGAGCACCCTTATCCTGCAAGTAACACAGGATCGCCTTCAAGGTGTGAGTTACCTTACCAAATTTTCTCTTCATGACGGCCTTGGTATCCTCAACTTCGGCCCGAAGTTTTTGGACTTCCCGTCACAAGGCAACCTGATTCTCCTCAAGTCGGGAAATGTGAGCATCTCTAGTAGCCCGCGTCGCTGGGGGAGGGCTCTCATCAGTATCCTGAGCCTCCTTTTCTTCTTCTTCCTGGGCTTCTTCCTCTATTTCTGCCCCAGCCTCTTCTTCACCAACATCCGCTTCACTATCATAATCGCCCTCGCTATCATGATCAAGCTGAGCCTCACGCTGCCGAGGCCCTATCTTCATTCTGTCCATGGTAGTCTCATCGATGAAGTGAATCGGTACAGGCAACTCCGGCCTAAGTCTGTAAGCAAACTCGAGTGCGATCTTGCATATGAGCCGACCAAAAGGAAGAGACTCAGACGTTCTTCTTGATCTCGCTATGAGGACGATCTGTCGCAACACAAAGGTGGCCATACATACATTCTCTCCCTAGCCCACCTGATACAGGAAGTCAACCATGAGGCGCGTACATTCAACGCGATTTGTCGACCTAAGATACACATTGAACGTACAAATGTGGTGCAGCAGGCAAAAATCATTCGACATATGAGACGCTAAGAGGCTTCTGTTAGGCTGCCACGAAACCAAAATACCGCATAGGAACCTGATACGGTGATTTCGCTCACGCACACTCTTCAGATTCTCAGCACTTGGATAAACTTCACCAAGAGGCACCTTTAGAATGTGAGCTATCAGCCGAACATCGATCGTAGCCATCTGGTCTCTATCAAAGGGAGTCTTAAACTATAATGGCTCCAACGTAGGATCCCGGATACGAGCATAGAAGGCACGAACGGTGCTCACGTTCGCTCGAGACTGTGCTTCAAAGATCAGACCCCAGTGTGCAGCCTCAATACGCTCAAACAACAGATATTCACCAAAGAGCCGCCCATCCACATGCGCTTCAAACAGAACCTTGCGGTCAGTATAAGCACCATGGGGCAACTCTGCTAACAGTACTCACCCTATGTGAGCATGGGGATCCAAATCCCATTTTGTATGAAATTCATGAGCCGTGCTTGGACTTGCGACGGCGCTTGAGCTAGCGGCTCCACCTCTCGGCCTTCTTGATTGCGAAGGGCGACTAGGTCCAGCTTCATCTGTGGTAGTCTTCCTCTTTTCCATCAAAGAGAGAATGGTGAAGAAAGAGAAAAAAGCCAAAATGGCTTCAACAACGGCCATGGAAAATGTAGGAAATGGGGGGAAACGGCTGCCTAATCTGATTGAAGTGAATCTAGGCATTGTAGAGGGATAAATCAATCTCCCAAGGGCTAGATTTTCAAAGAAAAAAGAGAAAGCTAAAAGGAAATGGAGCTCCACACGATTTCAGCCATAAATGGAGGTTGTAGGAGCTTCAACGGACGAGATTGAAGAGAGAGGGTGCTATGCACAGCCAAAAATGGGTGGGTAGGCATCATTTTTAGTAAAAGAAGGGATTAGAAGGGATTAGGCACTGGGTTTTGAGAGAGGGCAGCAAGAAAAATGAAAATAGAGGGCTTGGGGGCATTTTTTTATGAAGGGAGTACGACATTTAGGGGCTTTTGAGGGACGAACCGCACATGGGAGGGGTACCCTACCCCAAAAAGGGCGTGGGCCCGAATTTCAGACCAAGTGGGGCCCACCGGTCGGCGATGCATCACCAAACCGGCGATGTCATCACCGGTCGACCATCAATCCGGCTGGTCGGACCACATGGGTTGGGTCCCCCCTACCATGGAGGTCCCAAATAAACGTGGGTCCCACCCCAGATAATTGTATTTTGGCTTAGATAGGCTCAAAACTCTATTTGGAGCGTTCTAGGGCCAGTCTGTGAATCAGAATGAACTTATGTATCATGTAGCATATGATTTTGGGGTAGAAAAAGCTAATCCATCTAATTAACCTATTTTCTTCAAGAAATTCCATAATTGGAATGACCAAAAGTCTGATTCTGACGTATTTTTACTATTTATTATAAAATTTTGTCTAAGTATGATTTTATGTCATTTACATGTTAGTATTTATTCATAATGTGAAAATACTGAGAAAAATTTGAAGAATGGAATGGTGAGAGGAAGGATTTTGAAGGAATTGGGTGAAACGGGATTTTTAAGCCCTAAGATCGAGTGTAAGGGTTGTGGTTGCCCCACAACACAAGGATTTAAATTTTAGGGTTTAGAATTCTCTTAGGATCATCTCAAACCCGCCTACTTACAACCTAGGAGCTACTTAGGTCGCTTCACGCGACCCCAGATGCGTTACGAACTCGATCAAACGATCGATATGAGAAGACTTTGCCTATTGGCGAAACTACGATCCTATAACTGTTTCTAAGTTCATTCCACACCCACCTAAGTCAAAGGAGTGACAGCGTATGTCGCGTGTCCATAACCCAGGTTCGGTTTAATCTCATTCATGCTCTGATACCAACTTGTAACACCCTGGAAATCGGGGGTCATGTATAAACCCGACTCCCGAGTTCCAGACCATCACTTATGCAAAAAATATGATTATGATTCAATGTTGACTGAGTTAAAGCATTCACATGAGTAAAATTATACCAAAATTGTAATTCATAATCTAGATTCAGTGATAAAACGCAAGCGAAACACTGAAGAATATATATATCACTGTATGGAAAACAAAATAAATCTCAATTGTCTCCAAAGTATGAATACATCACTGAGTCTCATATACATATAATAAATAGAAATCAAAATGTCTAAAGTCCAACTACTATGTCCCACCAATCCAGGCCACCTATGCAAAGCCGTCGTGAAACTGCATATATGAGAACTCGTCCTGGTCCTCATCATAATCCGGCTCTGCCTCTTGAGTCGCCGCCTCACCTGCATCTAAGATAGGGTCTGGTGGGTGTTACAAACACCATCTCGTAACGTGAGAGTGAGTGATCAACTCAGTGGAATAATAGAGCAGAGATTGGCATGTTCTCAAATTAATCATGCGATAATAGTAAAGCAATTAATCAAACATTCCTAGATACTGTTGTTAATGCAATATGACATGACATGATGAATTCCCTCACCGACATTCACCCTCATGCGGTACCATCTGCATCCACGGCATGCTTGTGTATCGCTCAGTGCACAACATCTTCCAGGCACATGCAATGCGATGTGGATATGATTACCAAGTTGTTATTAGTCCATTCATTCATCCGTATTGGGAAACTAAGGTACTTCCCTTATATCAATCCCAACACAGATCCTGTCTAGGGTCGTCACTCCTACAAATCACATACGATGTTACATTTGTAGGTCGCTGCAAGGGCTGCCAGGGCTGTTGCTCGCACTCGTTGCACCGCTCCCCCATCACCTTATCAATACATGCCTAATGTACTCTCATTGCTACGGAAGGGTCGTCGCCTCCCGTAGACTCAGAATACACTCGCGGTCACTACAAAGGGCTCGTCACCTGATCAGTGTAGGCCGACAGTAAGAATATAGTGTCCCATACCACCATAATCTGCTCACTAGTCATATCTGCTCACTGGTCACTACGAGGAGGTTTGTGGCCCCAGCGTAGGCCGACAGCTCGACCACGGTGTCCCATACCACCATTCCTGGCTCATGAGTCTTTATGGATCAAGGTACCATGGTTAACAAGGTTTCCAACGGTAATTCAGTACCCTAGGTTCAAGCAGTTATGATTCATACAGGGTGAACAATCAACGGCCAGTCGGGTTACTTGACGGGCTCGACTAGTATGAGCGCATCGCAAGTCGAACGACATGAAGTGCGAAAAATACTTCGTGTGGCCTAACCACTGCCGCCAACTCCAAAGACAACTCGCGTTCATCGACGCGTCCTTCGTGGTAAATACAAGAAAACCACGAATTTACTCTGTTACTGACTGCCTAGACTAAGTATAGCCCCAAACATTTGTGAATCCACATCAGCAATCATATAAGAGTAATGGAAATGAAATACAACAATATAGGCATGTTGAAACATGTTATAACATACCACTTAAGCAATTCATCCAACATATACATTTCCTATACATAAAGAAATCAATACATCTAGCCAACATGATGGAGACCATTTACATAAGCATATTACTTTTGAATTCAATCTCAAAACTATTTTACAACACCATATACTCAATACATACTAATACAAACATTTATACAAACACTTAGTCCACACACTTAAGTCTACATAGTGTATGTCGACTCAAAGTGCGCATTTGGGCGAATCTCTTTGCCAAACCAATTATGCACGCATTCCTAATATCCTAATGCGACAAATAGCCATGGCAACCATTCTAGCAAAATATGCATGTATACAGTATTTCCTACAAATGACTAAAATGCCCTAAATCTCATATTTTTCGTACATTTACGAAACAGAAAACGGACAGCGTGTTGTACATGTCAAACGGAGTTGCCGTCGATAATCTACTATTAAATGACATTGAAAGCGTTGAAATCAGCCAATCAAAGCGTTTAAAATCTGCACCTTTTTACCCTAGATGTGTATCGTTCCGAACGGAGCGTATGCGCTTCGTCTACAGCGAACAGGCGACCTAATACACAAGATGTATAAGCTACTTCGCTATTGGAATCGACGGAACCTTAAATCAGCAAGTGGTTAGGATTTTCCTTACCTAGAAATGCGTTGGAATCATCGGTAAAGTGATTTGAATGCGATGCTTAGGCACGTGTAGCAGTTGTAGCAAGTGGTGGGAAGATCTCTCCCACACTCTCACAATCTCTTACTTTTTCTCTCTCTAGCTAGGGTTTCTAGCAAATTCGGATGAGTGAGATAAGTGAGGGTTTAAAGCCCTTTTATAAGCTAAAACCTTCCCAAATTAGGCTTGGGAATAAAGTTCACTTGAGGTATAACCAAATAGGGGCTGTTCTGGTCCAAAAGAGCATTTCGGGAGGTCCCCTGGCCGAACGCGATCGGACTTAAGCTCATGGTCACTGGATATTGTTCACACCCAGTTTTCAGTCTGGTAGAGTTCGTAGATCGCACGTGGCAGTCCAGTTTCAGTTCAATGGTCATCGCACTTAGATCAGGTCTACAAGTCTCGTGATATGAAAGAGAAATTTTTCCTGATCCGAGGGTGAAATTTGGCTGAATTCTGACGGTCAGAACGCTTAATAATAACGCGCCAAGTCATGTGTCAGATTTGAATTTCAAATTTCCAAATCTAACCCCTTTCTCACTCTCTTCACTCCAAGCTCAACGAAATAGCTTCTAAATGTCGGTTGGGCTTGATTTTCAAAATGATTGTCAAGTCCAGCTAAGCGGTCATAACGGTCTAAGATTGTAGGTATCGGACTTTCGACGCACGGTCTAGATCCAATACAAAGTTTCAAAGGGTTCCTGAGAACAAACCGGCTTATAGTTTGATCCTAGGTTTCAGGGTATTATAGCGTCATGGATTTTACAAGTTTTAGGTCTTGTAGAACGTATTTAAAGTGATCAGGGACTATTTCACAGTTACTCTAGCGTAGCGCTAGCTAACTTACGCTTATTTTCTAAAGGAATTAATCCTACGCGATTTCTGATCGAGTTGGTACTCGAGTCTAAGTACGGATTTTTCCAAGGCGTTACATCATCAGTGTGGCATTTCCACAAAATAAAGACCAGAAGTCTGTAGGAGTATGCATAAAGTGCTACAGACAGTGATGGGGAACCAGTTGGTGCTGCTGCTCATATGGTACTAAATAATGCAACCAAAAAAGCCAGTATGTACAAACCTCACTCATTACAAGAACTTACAAATAACAGAGAGATTTCAAGGAAGCTAAGGAGAATGGAATATTCTGTCTCAGCCGATTGAATGTCAGGTTTCTACATTGCAGGAAGAAAACAAATATATATCTTGGAATTGAGATTCAAATAAAATAAAATAAAATAAGATTAAATCCTATATAGGAAAAGGAAGCCATAAAAAGTTATAGACATCTTACATATGGGTTGCACTGGGGGGTAAAAATAAAGGAATTACGCCATGAATGCTATTGTTACTAACATCCCTGTACAAGGGAAGGATATTTGAATTAGTAAAGATAAATAGAACCAGATCAAATAAAAAGCTTTGTTTGTATGTTAATCTTAACTTACAAAGTGCATTTAAGTTCATCCAGGTGAAGCTAAGCTCATCCCACGATTAAATCATTTTGTAATAGTCAACACATGAAACATCAAGAAAAACCTACTCATAAATGCAAGCAACCTAAAGTTGAACAGATGTTAACAAAACTACACAAGCTTTTTCTTGTAAATATCTGCTTATCTGCATAGAAACTGAACACAAGGGTATATTTTGATCATGGTCTGGTTAGATGGAATTTCAGTGATTCAAATCCAACATTGAGGCATTTAATATATACACATGGATTATAGAAAATTCAATAAGAAAGCAAAAATCTTGAAGGAAACAAGAAATGGGGAAAAAAATGTAGAACTGAATTAGTCCCACGATGAAGAACAAGATGCAAAATATGGTCAGTCCACTCACCATGTGGGCCACATCATAAAAAATGTAGAACTGCAAATCTAATCAAAGAGTGCATGTTATGGAGCTGTGTGTCGATTAGCAATTGCAGGTACAAACCTTATCTTGACATAGATTGCTGCCTCCATTGCCACTGCGTTCACTGAGAGTCACATTTAATGTGCTTTTATGATCATCATCTGTCCCCAGATCAAGGTCATTTTGGGCGTCATGGTATCCATCATCTTCCAAGATCTCATCATCTGTTGACTTCTCACTAAAAGTACCTTCTGACTTAGAATATAGCTTGGGAGAAAAGAAACCCTCCCGGAGAAGCTTCCTAATTAATTCATAAAGCTTGGTAGTATAAACAAAGACTTGTTGATAAAAGAAATTTTAAAGGAACTTCGTTTCATTTCTATGAACTTAATCTATATATAAATTAATGGACCTTTTATCATTTCAAAAATAAATAACAACTCTTAAGAACCCTAGTACTAAGAAAATAAAAGGCATATATGGAAACTAATATCCAATAAGAAGCTTAATATGTACGATTTTAAATTGAGGAATTGAAATGACTAATGCTTCACATGGTGAAGTTCATTGAGTGACTTAGCCAAAATGGAAACTTTCACATTATAAATAAATCGTAAATATAACACAATACATTAGTGAGTACAATCGAATACATGTGTGACTTCAAAACCAAAGTAATATACCTCAGTACAACAATATCCAACAATTTAGAAGGAACTTCTCAATCATCACAAAAATTCCTTCATTGTCTCTAAAATTACTTATAAAAGAAAGTACAATTGAGCAGCGCTTACCTTTACCACCAAAACTATTAAACCAATAACAACTACCAACTTGTATAGGGAACATAAATACCCAAACTGGTTCCCCATTTAGAAGTGGTAAGTGAACTTACAGCTAAAAATATGCTTTTGAACTCTTCTAATAGAATTATAACAATGGCTTGAGCATGGTTCGTATCTTGGAGAAATTGAAAGGAACCATCACCAGTAATATCAAACTCATTCGCAATCTCACAGTCACTAGCAAGAAGTGGGCAGAGAAGTAAGGGAGCCATGCAAGTTGCTACAGCCGATGTAGACATCCGATTCTCAGATTTGTGAGAAACCACAGCCTGCATCATCTCAAGAATCCTGAACTTAGGAAAAAGAAAAAAATAGATATTATCAGATATGGAAGCAAGGAAGAGAGACATGATGCTTAGATAAATACGTACAACTTTGAACAGAGACAATATGCTCCAACATTTTCTTCTTAATGAGTCACAAAATTTCTTAAAAGAGAAATAGATACAACACTAAGGGGTAAGGAATCGTCAATAATAAGTAACCCTCTAATCAATTTTGTCTCTATCTAAAGAACCAACAACCTACTTTTCCAACCAAAACATTGACAAAAGGATGCAACCAAAGAAGAAAATGGTCCCCATTAGACCTAAAAAAAGAAGGAGAGCCTTGCAGCTCCAAATCTGGAGAAAAGGCGCAACTGATGATGGTTTATATATATATATATATATATATATATATATATATATATATATATATATATATATATATATATATATATATATATTGAAGTATCCCAATATTTTATCAAAAAGAAACTAAACATGTCATCCCAAATACATAGGGGAAGATGGCCCCCCAAAACCCCTTAGCAGGTCCCCAGAATAGCCCCCCAGTGATAATGTAAGAATAGGTGATCAAACAGTTCCACCTCCCTGATGCACATAATGCACCCGTACATGATGGCCATCCTTCTCTTCATCAAACTGATGATAGTTGACCAGTCACCTTCCACAATCAAGGGTTCAGGGAAATAAGAATGGAAGGGAGAAGACCTTCAAGATGACTTGGTAATGTTAGCCTTAAAAAAAAAGGGAAGTTTAAAGAGAAAAATGGCACATATGCAGTTTCAGAAACGTGGCAATCATGCCCAAATTTATACATGCTACATCAGGTAGTTAAAATGGAAGATATTGTAACATCCCGAAAATCGGGGGGTCGAGCAAAAACCCAACTCCCGAGTTTCAAAATGTTATTTATGCAACATAGATATGTATGATTGAATGTTGTCTGTGATAATGTATTAAACATGAGTGAAATTAAGCCAGAACAGCATATCATACTCCAGAGACAGTTAAATTAACCAGCGGAAGTCTGTAATAGTATGTATAACATATATAAACTGTTGTATGTCTCCAGAGTGTGAACATGTTACCAGGTTATATACATACATGTATACTTCAAACGTAAGCAAAAGAATATACATGAGTGCTCTAAAAATATAAAATGACAAGTGTCAAGGCATCTAATCAACCTCCCAGTAATCCCGTCGATCAGAACACGCATAAAGGAGGGATCCTCCTCATCATCATCAAGTCCGGCTCCGCCTCACAGGCCGCGCCATCATCTGCAATCACAAAAAGGTCTGGTGGGTGTCCAGGAACACCGTCCCGTAACGTGGGAGTGAGTAGCTAACTCAGTGGAATAATAGAACAAAGATTAATATGTTATCAAATCAATCATGCGATAATAGTAAAGCAGTAATTCAAACATTCCTAATACTGTTGTTAATGCAATTATGACATGACGTGATGTATGCCCTCACCGACGATCACCCTCATACGGCAACATCTTACGACCGCGGCATGCCACACTCCCTAGAGTGCTCCACATCTTCCAGGCACATGCAATGCTATGGTGATATGAATTCCAAGTTGTTATTAGTCCATTCAAACAGCAGGATTGGGAAACTAAGGTACTTCCCTTGTATCAATCCCAACACAGATCCTGTCTAGGGTCGTCACTCCTAGTAATCTCATACGATGTATATTTCGTAGGTCACTGCAAGGGCTGCCAGGGCTGTTGCACGCACTCGTTGCTCTGCTCCCCCATCACCTTATCAATACAGGCCTACTGTACTCTACTGCTACTGAAGGGTCGTCGCCTCCCGTAGACTCAGAATACGCTCGCGGTCACTACAAAGGACTCGTCGCCTGATCAGTGTAGGCCGACAGCTAGAATATAGTGTCCTATACCACCATAATCTGCTCACGAGTCTAGGTGCTCACTGGTCACTACGGGGAGATTTTTGGCCCCAGCGTAGGCCGACAGCTCGACCACGGTGTCCCATACCACCATGCCCGGCTCATGAGTCTTTATGGATCAAGGTACCATGGTTAACAGGGTTTACAATGGTAAGTTCAGTACCCTAGGTTCAAGCAGTTATGACTCATACAAGGTGAACATACAACGGCCAGTCGGGTTACTTGACGAGCTCGACTGGCACGAGCGCATCGCAAGTCGAACGACATGAAGTGCGTAAAACACTTCGCGTGGCCTAACCACTGCCGCCAACTCCAACACGACTCGCGTTCATCGACACGTCCTTCGTGGCCAAGATAAGCTAACCACGAATTCTTTCGGTTACCGACCGCCTGGACTAGGCATAGTCCCAAACAATCATAGAATCACATCAGTAGTTGTGTAAGGGTAATGGAAATGAAATGGAACCATGTGAGCATGTTAACACATGTCATTACATACAACTTAAGCAAGTCTTCAAACACATGCCTTTCATACATATAATGAAATTATACATAGCGCCAACATATAGGAAATCATCACCATCAGCGTATTAATTGAGAATTCAATCTCCAACTAAGTCATAAGAAAATCATCAAGCACATGTTATAACATACCACTTAAATGAATCATTAAGCACATGCATTTCATACATATAATGAAATCGTACATATGGCTAACATGTAGGAAATCATTCACATCAACATATTCATTGAGAAATCAATCTCAAACTAATCCATAACACCATTTAAGCCAATACATACTAATACAAGCATTTATACAAACACTTACACTACACACTTAAGTCTACATATAGTATGTCGATCCGACGTGCGCATTTAGCCGAATCTCTTCGCCAAACTAATTATGCACGTATTCCTAACTTCCTAATACGACAACAAACCATGTCAATCACATCAGCAAAATATGAATGTAAACTGTACTTCCTACAAATGACTAAAATGCCCTAAATCTCATATTCTTCGTTAATTTACGAAACAGGAAACGGAGAGCATGTTGTACATGTCAAACGGCGTTGCCGTCAAGAATCTACTATTAAACGACATTGAAAGCTTTGGAAACAGTCAATCAAAGCGTCTAATATCCGCACCTTTTTCCTTTTAGGGGTGAGAATTCGAACGGAGCGTATACGCTTCGTCTACGGCGAATAGAGAACCTGATTTATGAGATTTATCAACTAACAAGCTATGGAACTAAAGAAGCATCAAATCAGCAACTTTCTAGGGTTATTTCTTACCTAGAAACGCGGAGAAATCATCGGCAAAGTGATTGCAATACGCCGCTTAAGCATGTGCAGCAGCAGCAGGAAAAGCTCTCCCACCTTCTCTCACAAACTCTCACTTTCTCTCTCACTCTAGCTAGGGTTTCTAGCAAATTCGGATGGGTGAGAGAAGTGAGGGTTTCAACCCCTTTTATAAGCTCAAATGTGCCCAAAACAGGCTTGGGAACAAAGTATACTTGAGGTATATCCAAATCGGGGCTGTTTCGGTCCAAAAGGGCATTTCTGTTGGTCCTCTGGTCGAATGCGATCAGACTTAAGCTCATGCGTACCAGGTGTAGCACGTATTAAGTTTTCAGTCTGGCAGGGTTCGCAGATCGCACGTGGCGGACCAGTTTCAGTTCAGCGGTCACCGCACGTAGATCAGGCCTGAAAGTCTCATGATAATAAATAGAAATTTTTCCTGATCCGAGGGTGTAATCTGGATGAATTCTGACGGTCAGAACGCTTAATATTGACGCGTCAAGTCGTGTGCCAGATTTGAATTTGAAATTCCAATTCTGTCCCTATTCGCGGTCGCTTTAGTCCGGGTTCAATGAAATAGTCTGTGATTATCGGTTTGACTTGATTTTCGAGATGATTGTCAAGTCCAGCTGGGCGGTTCTAACGGTCTAAGATAGGAGGTATCGGACCTTCGACGCGCGGTCTAAATCAAATACAAAATTTCAAAGTGGTCCAGAGAACAAACCTGTTTAGAGTTTGATCCAAGGTTATAGAGTATTATGGAGTCATACGTTCTACTCGATTTGGGTCTTGTAGAACGTATTTAAAGTGATCAGGGACTATTTCCCAGCTACTCCAGCGTTGCGCTAGCTAACTTATGCTTAGTTTCTAAAGGAATTAACCCTAAGTGATTTCTTTGGCTATGGAATTGGGTTCTAAGTGATTTTTCAGGTGTTTTAATTGACCCACTGTCTAAGGACGTCAAATCCCAGATTGGCCAAAATCCGGGGTGTTACAATCTACCCCCCTTAAAACACAATGTCGTCCCCGACATTGGCAAAGGGCAAGGAGTAATTTCACTAAGGAAGGTTCAAATCCTATTTAATAACCTAATCGTATGTATATCCGAACTCAAAGGTTTCGATCTTGGGCCAGTGGGAAAGAGGCCAACCACTCTTCCGCTGCGCCACTCTGATCAAACGGTAGAGTTGACTAACCTAACTGGATTGGACTCAATACGTTCTACCCCCCTTAAAACTTGGTTTTACTTAAGGTTGAAGAATATTTGCATCGATCCGTATATCAGAACGAGGCGCAACTTAGGAGCTATCCTTGACCTAAAATGAAAACAACCTTTCTCTACATGGTTTTCCTTGCTAATGATGTGTTCTATGGCATTGGTATCTATGGTAATAGAGACGAGCCTAAGCTCTATAGTGGTTGAGTTCAGGGGTAGATATGAGTTGGTGGCAAGATGTCAAATTCTCTACTGGCTTTAAGTCCTCACCATTTCCCAAAGGCAATGTGATCCTGTTTGGTTATAGGTGGTTGGGTCATCTCAGAAGAAAGGTTGTGTAGTAGGTCTGAGCCGGATACATAGACTTTCTGTCTAGCTAGAACAGAAGATTTATTGTATCAATTCTTAATCCGAGTGGATGCCGATCTTCTGCTTGATCAGAGCATTGGATTTATTGGTAACTACTAGGATTAAGAAGTCGATTCAAACCGCGAATACATCGCTTACATGTAGTTCCTTTATTCCGCATTCCCGAATGCAATAAGCCCTTGGGGAAGGCAATTCTAAGGGGCGTGCTAGTACATTCTAAGTTCAATCTGAGGGAGTTATAAATGTTCCCTGAGAGTGTATGGTTCCTTCCTATGGGAAACAACAGAAGTCTATAAGCCATAAAGGAATCTACCGAAGGAAGGGAGTCCCATTCCAACCAAATCTAACCTACTATCCCTTAGCATATATAGGCCTTACACTGCCTAAGACAACTAGTAGCCTAGTCTGTAACTCTGTAGCTATAATCCAAAGCCTAAGATTATACGGTAAATGGCTTTCCATTCCATTTATACTACAGGAAATTCTTCTCTTTCTTAGGGTCAAGATTTGTCTAACTGGAATTGGATTTCTTATGTCGTCAGATCCTTCAAATCTAGGAGTGCTAACACTAGATCCAAAAACGCCTAGGGCCTATGTAGCCGGTAGCGCTTAGTTGTATTAAATGGAACCGCATTCCTAGTCCCATAGCGGGATAGGGAGTGGCATGCTCGGTTGGAGGGTGGGGTGGGATAAAAATCTAATTTGTAGGCTGAATCCTGGGAGTTATAATACTCCCAATCTAGGGACAATACCTCACAACAAAATGAATCGGCATGCATTTCATTCAACAAAATTCGGCTATGATAAGGCCAAACCACAACACAAACACAGTTTCTACCTGTAACTTCACTAAACCGAACAACAACAAAACACAGAAATCCTTAAAACAAAAATCAAACAATCTACAGGGCAAAGGCATAGATGCCTAACTCTACCAAAGGACTTTACCACAGTCCCGACTTACCTTCTTTATCCCTGTCGAGTCTAATACTGTCTGTTGCTCACTAGAGCTCTCTCGGCCATATATTTTCAGTATCCCTTAAGCAAAGAAAATGGAGAAATAGGATTGAGAGGGAGGATGGTGAAAAGAGAGAAAAAGGCTAAAACAGCTTAACAATAGCCATGGAAAATGGGGAAAATGCAAGGAAATGGCTAACCAAACTAGAAAAGGGAGATCTAGGCATTGTAGAGGGATGCTTCAAGCTCCCCTAGGATGTAATTTCAGAAAGAAAAGAGAATGAAAAAGGGGAATGGAGCACCTCACGATTTCAGCTCGATTTGGGCGTTGTAAGAGCTCCAAACGATGAAACCTTTAAGAGGAAGGGCTGCAAACTGAAATAGAATGGTGGAGAGTAGTCTTTTTCAACCAAGGATGGATTTGGGAGTGATTTAAAGTCACGATTTTTGGAATAGGGCAGCAAAAACAAAAATGGAGCTTGAAATGGGGGCCATTTGTGAAGGAAGTACATCTTTTAGGGGGTTTCAAGGTACGGACCGCATACTAGGGGGCTACCCTAGCCCCCAAACTCCTCCAGCCCAAAGTTCAAACCCATTTGACAAGTTTGACCGGCGATGCATCGCCGAACCGGCGATGGCATCGCCGGTGAAGTTGCAAACTGGCTACTGAGGCCATATGGGATGGATTCCCCTTGCCCTAGGGATTCCAAAAAGGTATGGTTCACACTCTAGTTCATTGTAGATTGCCCTAGGGAGGCCAATACATTTGTTACATCCATTCGAGGCTTTTCGGGTCCAATATTCAATCCCGAATACAAAACCCTATCATGCAGCATATGATTTTGGGGTATAAGGATCTAGTACATCCATCTAGCCCATTAGTTGCTAAAGAAAGTAAAGTTAGAATGGCCTTATGGCCATTTTTCATGAAATTTTACTATTCACTATAAAATTTTGTGAAAGTAGTATTTTATGTTATTTTCACATTAGGATTGATACTTAACATGAAATGGATAAGAAATAATTAAAGATTGGGGTGGCGAGAGGAAGAATTTTGAAGATTTTCGGTGAAACGGGGTTTTTAAGCCCTGGCGATTGAATACAGGGGTCGTGGTTGTCCCACGGCCCAAGGATTCACATTAACGGTTTAGAATTGTTCAAAGAATAGCTCAACCCACTTACCTACAACCTAGGAGCTATTCGGGTTGCTCTACGCGACCCTAGATGCGATACGGACTCGATCACGCGATTGAAATGAATAGGCTTCGCCTATTGGCGAACCTGGGATCCTAAAAGTGTTTCTAGACCCTTCTCGCACCCACCTAAGTCAAAAGAAGCGACAGCGTACGTCGCGTGACCATAACCCAGGCCCGGTTTAATCCAAATCATGCTCTGATACCATCTGTAACATCCCGAAAATCGGGGGGTCGAGCAAAAACCCAACTCCCGAGTTCCAAAATGTTATTTATGCAACATAGATATGTATGATTGAATGTTGTCTGTGATAATGTATTAAACATGAGTGAAATTAAGCCAGAACAGCATATCATACTCCAGAGACAGTTAAATTAACCAGCGGAAGTCTGTAATAGTATGTATAACATATATAAACTGTTGTATGTCTCCAGAGTGTGAACATGTTACCAGGTTATATACATACATGTATACTTCAAACGTAAGCAAAAGAATATACATGAGTGCTCTAAAAATATAAAATGACAAGTGTCAAGGCATCTAATCAACCTCCCTGTAATCCCGTCGATCAGAACACGCATAAAGGAGGGATCCTCCTCATCATCATCAAGTCCGGCTCCGCCTCACAGGCCGCGCCATCATCTGCAATCACAAAAAGGTCTGGTGGGTGTCCAGGAACACCGTCCCGTAACGTGGGAGTGAGTAGCTAACTCAGTGGAATAATAGAACAAAGATTAACATGTTATCAAATCAATCATGCGATAATAGTAAAGCAGTAATTCAAACATTCCTAATACTGTTGTTAATGCAATTATGACATGACGTGATGTATGCCCTCACCGACGATCACCCTCATACGGCAACATCTTACGACCGCGGCATGCCACACTCCCTAGAGTGCTCCACATCTTCCAGGCACATGCAATGCTATGGTGATATGAATTCCAAGTTGTTATTAGTCCATTCAAACAGCAGGATTGGGAAACTAAGGTACTTCCCTTGTATCAATCCCAACACAGATCCTGTCTAGGGTCGTCACTCCTAGTAATCTCATACGATGTATATTTCGTAGGTCACTGCAAGGGCTGCCAGGGCTGTTGCACGCACTCGTTGCTCCGCTCCCCCATCACCTTATCAATACAGGCCTACTGTACTCTACTGCTACTGAAGGGTCGTCGCCTCCCGTAGACTCAGAATACGCTCGCGGTCACTACAAAGGACTCATCGCCTGATCAGTGCAGGCCGACAGCTAGAATATAGTGTCCCATACCACCATAATCTGCTCACGAGTCTAGGTGCTCACTGGTCACTACGGGGAGGTTTTTGGCCCCAGCGTAGGCCGACAGCTCGACCACGGTGTCCCATACCACCATGCCCGGCTCATGAGTCTTTATGGATCAAGGTACCATGGTTAACAGGGTTTACAATGGTAAGTTCAGTACCCTAGGTTCAAGCAGTTATGACTCATACAAGGTGAACATACAACGGCCAGTCGGGTTACTTGACGAGCTCGACTGGCACGAGCGCATCGCAAGTCGAACGACATGAAGTGCGTAAAACACTTCGCGTGGCCTAACCACTGCCGCCAACTCCAACACGACTCGCGTTCATCGACACGTCCTTCGTGGCCAAGATAAGCTAACCACGAATTCTTTCGGTTACCGACCGCCTGGACTAGGCATAGTCCCAAACAATCATAGAATCACATCAGTAGTTGTGTAAGGGTAATGGAAATGAAATGGAACCATGTGAGCATGTTAACACATGTCATTACATACAACTTAAGCAAGTCTTCAAACACATGCCTTTCATACATATAATGAAATTATACATAGCGCCAACATATAGGAAATCATCACCATCAGCATATTAATTGAGAATTCAATCTCCAACTAAGTCATAAGAAAATCATCAAGCACATGTTATAACATACCACTTAAATGAATCATTAAGCACATGCATTTCATACATATAATGAAATCGTACATATGGCTAACATGTAGGAAATCATTCACATCAACATATTCATTGAGAAATCAATTTCAAACTAATCCATAACACCATTTAAGCCAATACATACTAATACAAGCATTTATACAAACACTTACACTACACACTTAAGTCTACATATAGTATGTCGATCCGACGTGCGCATTTAGGCGAATCTCTTCGCCAAACTAATTATGCACGTATTCCTAACTTCTTAATACGACAACAAACCATGTCAATCACATCAGCAAAATATGAATGTAAACTGTACTTCCTACAAATGACTAAAATGCCCTAAATCTCATATTCTTCGTTAATTTACGAAACAGGAAACGGAGAGCATGTTGTACATGTCAAACGGCGTTGCCGTCAAGAATCTACTATTAAACGACATTGAAAGCTTTGGAAACAGTCAATCAAAGCGTCTAATATCCGCACCTTTTTCCTTTTAGGGGTGAGAATTCGAACGGAGCGTATACGCTTCGTCTACGGCGAATAGAGAACCTGATTTACGAGATTTATCAACTAACAAGCTATGGAACTAAAGAAGCATCAAATCAGCAACTTTCTAGGGTTATTTCTTACCTAGAAACGCGGAGAAATCATCGGCAAAGTGATTGCAATACGCCGCTTAAGCATGTGCAGCAGCAGCAGGAAAAGCTCTCCCACCTTCTCTCACAAACTCTCACTTTCTCTCTCACTCTAGCTAAGGTTTCTAGCAAATTCGGATGGGTGAGAGAAGTGAGGGTTTCAACCCCTTTTATAAGCTCAAATGTGCCCAAAACAGGCTTGGGAACAAAGTATACTTGAGGTATATCCAAATCGGGGCTGTTTCGGTCCAAAAGGGCATTTCTGTTGGTCCCCTGGTCGAATGCGATCAGACTTAAGCTCATGCGTACCAGGTGTAGCACGTATTAAGTTTTCAGTCTGGCAGGGTTCGCAGATCGCACGTGGCGGACCAGTTTCAGTTCAGCGGTCACCGCACGTAGATCAGGCCTGAAAGTCTCATGATAATAAATAGAAATTTTTCCTGATCCGAGGGTGTAATCTGGATGAATTCTGACGGTCAGAACGCTTAATACTGACGCGTCAAGTCGTGTGCCAGATTTGAATTTGAAATTCCAATTCTGTCCCTATTCGCGGTCGCTTCAGTCCGGGTTCAATGAAATAGTCTGTGATTATCGGTTTGACTTGATTTTCGAGATGATTGTCAAGTCCAGCTGGGCGGTTCTAACGGTCTAAGATAGGAGGTATCGGACCTTTGACGCGCGGTCTAAATCAAATACAAAATTTCAAAGTGGTCCAGAGAACAAACCTGTTTAGAGTTTGATCCAAGGTTATAGAGTATTATGGAGTCATACGTTCTACTCGATTTGGGTCTTGTAGAACGTATTTAAAGTGATCAGGGACTATTTCCCAGCTACTCCAGCGTTGCGCTAGCTAACTTATGCTTAGTTTCTAAAGGAATTAACCCTAAGTGATTTCTTCGGCTATGGAATTGGGTTCTAAGTGATTTTTCAGGTGTTTTAATTGACCCACTGTCTAAGGACGTCAAATCCCAGATTGGCCAAAATCCGGGGTGTTACAGATATATGCACAAATTTATGAATGTCATAGATTAATTTAAGGTTTCGAGAACTTACATCCACCTCACTCTTACTGCCAAGTAGTCCTGATGAAAATACACCTCTACACTATAAGAAGGGGAAAAAAAGAAAAGAATTTGTGGCTGCACCGATACAGTCTAGTATGAACGGCTACCTACGTACCCAATGTTCAGAAGATTGGGATCAAGCCACTACGTAGTTCTTAATATTTAAATCAGAATATTTTACTCACAAGCAGAGAAAAAATCAAAACAAATCATAATAGAAATATGTGTACCTTCTGTTATGCATAAGAAGATGAAAAGCTAAAAAAAATCACAACAAAAATCTCTGTAGATTAGTCAAGAAAAACTACTAAATATTTCAAGAACATAGCGACGGAATCCCACTACAAATATGTAAAGAGTTGTATTTCTGATATGAGACATTTCCACATCCATTTCACACAACATGGAAACCACCACAACTTTGTTTTTATAAAACAAGACATCAATGTAATCTGTGAGAGAAACTACAGAAAATATCATAATTGAGACATTTCGATCAATTCACTACATTCAAAATAGCTACAATTCCTTCTAAACGATATCAAAATGCAAAATATCTTCAAAACCAAACATCTAATTCACCAAAATGCTTCCACAAAATCAGTAAAATATAGCTCAAACCCCCTTCAACCAAAATCCAAGAAACCGATTCTTCAACAAGAATCAGTTTCCAAAACCAGCTATTCACCAACTCAATAAGATGTTCTAAAACTCCGATTCCACTTTGAATCCAAAAAAAAAAAAAACAGAAGACAAAACTAAAAAAAAACCTGTTGGTGGTGTCTTTGCAGTTGATATGACTCATCTGAGTCGACTCAGAATCGAAATTATCTAGTTTAGTAAGTTGATTAGACTGAGGCAAATCTCAAATGAGTCAGTCTTATTTATCCGCTTACACACTGTTGATTGTGTGGGGTTTGGTGGTGTCTTTGCAATCATTAAGTGAGCCTTACCATGATTATGAGATGTCCTAAAATTCATGTTTTTTCAACAGTAGTGGGCTACACCATAGGAAACTATCAAACCACAAAAAAACTTCAAATTCACGCCGTGGCCTGCATGATAAATGGATCAAAATGAATTTTGGAGCATCCAACTCTTATAGAGAGGAACCATCTTTAACAGGTTAGATGTTAGACCCACACCATGGATGGCTCACCAGCGATTCTTTCTACAAGGAGTTTAAGAGGAACTGGCCTCCATATTAATAGATCAGTAATTGCAATCAGTGTACAGTGCAACTGAAAGTGCCCTAAACCCTAGGGGTTTATATCATCCAACCTCAATCTTCCATCTCATTATTTTATTCTGTTTCATCTAGTTGACTAACAGCCCTTGGATCATTGTTAGTTTAGATCATTATATGCTATTGTTGTTGCTGTTGTCGTCTTTGTTGTCCTTGTCATATTTGGATTTCTTTATTTTTAAACATCTTTCCACATCACTCTTTGAAATACACATGCATGCATCTATGTGCATGCCAAACATGCACACACCATGATTGCATGCTTGCACATGTATAGGAGCATATGATGAATTATCTACATTGTCATGAACCTGAAGGATTATGTTACAAATTACAACTTACAACTTCAAAGAATACTATGAGGGTGTCAAAAAAAAAAAAAGAAAAAAAAAAAGAGAAAAAGTTCTGAGATCATTTGAAATGGTTATCTTCTATTTAGAAAGCAATGGAAGGAACATTGCCAACCCTTATCAATATACAGTTTAGAAACTTTAGATAAGTTTTTCAGAGTTGCAAATTTATTTTTCAAATTGTAGCCCATCTAACCAGTGGATGAACCTGATTCTTGGGCTAGGGCATCAATATAGTGGTGTCGTTATGATGGATGGATGGGATCTAAGACCTATTGTCCCATGCAGATACATGTGTGGCATGTAAACAAGCTTTATTGCACACGGATGTAGGAAAAGCTCTAGTGTCATTTAAATTGCTCTCAAAAGTGTTTTTGAACAGAAAAAAACACTAAAAAAAAGTGTTTGATTCATTTGCTCAAAAAGAGTTCATTTTTCTGCCTATCGTCCAAAAAAATACTGGTTTTAAACATTTTAAAAACTATAAATTTTCCAAAAATACCGACTTTGCAGCAGAGTTTTGCTGACTATGGCATAAACAATGTTCCTTGCCTTCCAGAAGCAATTTTGATTTACTCAATAAAGCAGGTGGAATACAAGAAGAAGAAAAGTGTCCAGCATATGTTTTAACAGCAACCATAATAAACACCAAGAAAAGAACTGTAGAAACCAAAACCATTGTGACCACTTTAGGGGCAACCTCAAAGCTCATCAAAAGAGCAACCTCCCTAAAATCAGTTGATTTGACAAGCCACCCTACTCCAATTTAACATCCAGCATAAGGTAAATATTTAGTAGCAGTTATACAATATGAGAAAGCCTATTTTCCTAGTACTAACTAAAACACAAGATGAAAGCCAAATGCAAGTCTAATATCTTCATTCAATCCCAGAAATACTCTACTACCCTGATCACAAAACATAAATTTGAATCTAAACTTGATTGTGTGAGAAAGTAAATTCAAATCCAAAGAATGGGTTGAACAAAATCAATGTTTAACTTAGACAGGACAGAAATTGGTTAATGCATTTCATTGTGGGATAAATTGAAACCAAGAATTGCCCAAATCTCTCAACTTTGCTAGAATCTCCTTGCTCATTAAAGTAACATAAGTAGCTAATATCCGACAAATAATCTTCGCATAAGAAAATAAAATAGCATAAAAATACATTTAATTCCAAAGGGAGCAATACAGCCAAACAGCTAGTACTTCTATTAATTGGTTAATGCATTTTATTGTGGGATAAATTTTCTCCCCAACTTTTATGAAGGAAAATGGCCCCAAAACATGAAATAGGATCCATTTTCAAGCATTTCCTAGAAACCAAACATGTGCAGCAGCCCTTGCTACTGGATTCCATTTCCATTAGGGCTACTATCTAGGAGCCAAATTAACCCAACATAAGATAAGAAATCAGTAACTGATATGTGAAATAAATGAGCTGAAAAAAAAAAAAAAAAAAAAAAGAACCTGTGTATATGTTCCAATCTAGGGTGAGCCTTTTTTTATCAGACAAAGAAAATTATTAATCTAATCATGCAATAAAATAAGCACCTTAAAAATGATAAGAATAACAGTTGTTTGTTCTTCAAGAGCTGCTTTGCTCAACTATGTCGCTAAAATCATCATACCTCAACCATGTCGCTAAAATCATCATACCACCTTTGGTCAAAAACCTGAAAAATAAATTATAAAATGACTACATTCAGATAAGGGAACCAACTTTCTAGCATCATCAACTAAAGCTCGGAAACAAGGGACGTAAGTACCAGTGTAAAACGACAGATTTATGTATTTGCAGAACCCATTCCATCAACTTCACCTACCCAGAGAATGTCTCTTCTTTCCTTATTAAATTGAAAATGTTTTCCAGAAAAGTTTTATTAGAGTCCTCAATCCCAGGAATATTTTCCCCCGTGATAGCCGAACAAGCCGTCTTACTCTTGAATGCTAACCAGCAAAAAAATCTCTAACCTGTAAAAACATATGTAGTTGTAAGTGGCTCTACAAACTCAAGCAACAGAAGAAGCCCAACTAGTTCAAAATTTGTGGGAAGGCACGAGCTCAACTTATGTATGCCATCGAAAACATCATTGCACAGAGCTCTCAGTTTCACCAATAAGAAGAGTTTTGTACAGTTGGAGGAACTCATTTTCAGCAGCAAAAAATGAGCTTGAAATCTTGTAATGTACTTGAGTAAATACCAATAAAATCTCTTCATTCCTTTCAACGAATGCCCACTCTCCTGTTCACATTTGAAGTCTAATGAGTTTCCATGTCATCATTTATAACAATTAATAACAATTTGTAGCTAACTTGTCTCTGAAATTATCACAAAGCAAGGATTTAAATGACAATGGAGCCACCAAGACTCCCAAACAAACAGCTTCATAACTATCTCATTAAGTATATACAGGGGTAAAGATAAATTTTAGCCAAAAGGCCCTAATCACTGACAACTGTTGCTATTGGAGGAGAATAAAATGGAAAACACTTGCCATTTCACTGATAGTAAATCATTGTTAAAGGGCCTTAAGGAGACACAAAGTGACACCAACATGCAAGAACTACTAGACACACCCTCGAATATGTAGGCCTTAAGGAGACACCACTAACACTAACGTTCTGCTGGAAATAAATATAACCAACAATAGGTTCCTTTTTATTTTAAACAATTACAGATGGAAGCATCTCATTAAAATGGCCAGGTAGATGTAAAATACATACAAATATACATGGTGTGCAATGATATACATTTCGTCATACAACTTAAGCTTCATAAAACAAATACATACCGTTAGGTGGCCAACTCTTGATTTTGTTCCTGATCAAGTCCTAAAAGTTAGCAAACAACCACCAGCAAAACAACACGAAATTGAGAAAAAGCACCTACAAGAAACCACCTGTAAGAGAACAACAATCCAAAGATAGTGATTGCTATGCATATGAGCCATGTCTATATGGTAGTGGTAAGAACATAAACATTTCAAATCAAACAAAAAAAAAAAAAATTCCAGTAAGATTGGAATCTAGTGCATGGATTTAAAAAAAAAATCCTTGCAACGAAAATTGGATTAAAAGACCTAATCTTCTGCATGGATTAAAATTCATCCTATATCTATCCTAGCAAGAAACTAGAAAGAAAAGAAATTGAAGACTTACATATTTTTCAAATTTTCTCCAAAATGGCCTAGAGAATTTTGATTCATCCAAGTCGCCCAAATCGAGTGTTTTAATCCACAAAGAGCTTATTTAACACAAAAAAGATGGATGTTTTCCTGGGCTACTTTTTTATTTTCCATTTCCACCAATCCAAACAGCCCCTAATTGAATATATAAATTGCAAATTTGCAATAGACAAGTTGACAAAACAAACTTTGTTCTGTCACTTTCAACTGATTTTCCCTTATTTTTTACTTAAATGTCAATGATTGCATGGTGATTTAGGAAATAAGAAAATGGTTTTATGTTGGTATAGACAAGTTGTAGACCAATCACCATTTACCACAAAAGGCAATGAGTTTCAAGTCATTTTGTACTTCAGTGATTCAAAGACCCACACCCAAACCCAAACATTTAGCTGTCTGGTTTTTCTACCTACAGAAATTGTCAATGTTCCCTACATGCATAAGTGAATGATTCATGTATTCACGTCATAATTTCTCTATAGTTACACTCAAAATCTTGTAATTCTCAATCTATGCACTCCTAGGGATCTCATGAATGGGCAACCTTTACCTTAAGGCCGACAACATAATTCCATCAAGGAACTCAACATGGCAAAACATAAAAGGAGCTCATAACAGAATGATTTTCATGACATTGAACGAAGGGACCATCTCGCTCAAAATATAAATGAATGACACAAATAGAAAGAGAACTCACCTCCTGATGAGCAGACCTGCAGCACCTATCAGTTTGACGGGCAAACCGAATCTTCTTCAAGACATACCTTAAAAGAGAACAAAAAATCGAGAGAAAAACTAGTCAAATCATAACTAAACAAAAGGAAACATTCTCAAGCTCGATATAAACTGTCACAACTGAGAGGGTGGGAAGAAAAGATAATGAAAATCAGATGGCTATAATCTCACTTCTTCTTTTCATGCTTTTGCCTCACAAGAAGAGCGGAACCGAAAGCTCCTTTCCCAATCTGCTCAAGTACCTCGTACTGCTCCATTTCCAATGACTCACTTCTCCATTTTAACACTTACAAATTGAAAAGTGGGTTTAAGGTGTGTTTGGATGCCATGTAAAAGGTCAATGCTTTCTAAGAAAATATGAAATGGCAGTGTCGCTGAGTTACAGACAGTTGAAATTCCAAATGGACAAAACCTCAATTTGATAGTGAAGTTAGTAACCACCTAAGTTTCTCATCTTTTTCTACGAAGTCCATTTTAGGAAAAAAAGAAAAAAGAAAAAAAGAAAAGAAAAAACGAAGACTACAAAGGCTGAGACTGAGCTTTTTACATCATAATTTTCCATATTAACTATTGGAAGAGACTGAGCTTCAATGATGATGACCATTGAAAGAGAGAAAAAATTCAACGCCTTAAACAATTACAGCAGCATAGTTGAGTACTCACCATCCACACCTACAATAACAAAGAATACGACCTTCAACAAGTCTTCCTGAGTTGGTGCAAGAACAGGTTTGTCTGATATAAAAAGCTTAGTGCACAGGTAAGGACATGAACCTAACAATAGGGAAAGAATCATTTGAAGAACACTAAGGAAATCCATCTCTTCAAGCTGATAAGAATCAGATTGTGAGAACCAAAATATCTCATTTATACCAAAACCCTACTAGTATTTCAAATTCTAACAATAGGGAAAGAGCATATTCAATTAGAATGGTGCAGGGAAAGAGCAAATTCTAACATATAGAAAGAGCATATACCAAAACACCATTTTTTAAAATTCAACCTCTAATGGATGATCATAACCAAAATTTATACACCATTTTTTGGGTCATACATTTTGCATAACCAATCCATAGAAATAAAGAGGTAATCTGAAATTTGAAAGTTCTCGAGACATACCTCTGAAATTAAAAATTGCAACCAAGGCCACAAGCTTGGCAATCTCGTTCAATATAGTCAAACCCGTTTCAAGGTTGGACTAAGACCCATTAACTTAAAAAAGCAAAAATAAGACTTAATCATGATTTCCTTCTTTTTATCAATTTAAACATGAAACACACAAATAAATGCTTGGACACTACCAAGGTGTATTTTGAACATGAATTGTCAATAAACGACTCAAAAGAGAAGAAACTCATGAGCATAATACAAATCCTAAAAATGAGTATCAACCTAACAGAAATATCATGATAAGCCAAATCAAGGATAAGAAGAAAGATGGAATATTAAATCAACTTGGTTTTACATGAGAAAAAAAGAAGCTAATTGGATCCTCTTTTATGGAATATGCATATTACCTACAACAAAACCCTAATGTAGACCAGTCCAAGTTTGGCCCATTTAAGTCATTGGGTCTAAAAACACATAGGGCCTTTAATTTCAGGCCCAAGCTTGCACATTAACATTATACAAGGGCCTATAATCCTCCACTTGAGCATCAGTATAACATTTTGCAAAACATGAGAATGGCCATGTGATTGGTGCCCATGGATTGACTTACATTTCTCATTTATTTTTCAAAAGCATTACACACTGCACATCTTGTATAAATTTAGGCATATGCAATTACAAACAAAAGAGAAGTGCAATTAGAAAAACCTCTGGCTGCAATTCTACACAATCAACAAAATCAGCATTTATAACCAACTCCTCTGCATTCCTAGGTTGTAGTCTTACAGCCATTCGAACTCTTCCAAGAACTGTCCCAAGCATCCAAAGAAAAGAAAAGAAAATTCAGAATTGATCATAATTAATTTTTTTAAAAAAATAAAAATCCAGACTACAAAACAGATGAAACAAAAACTATAATATTGGAATCATAGTTTAAAAACTAGAAAAGTCAAACTAGAGTTGAGTCTTCTTCTCTTCTTCTTCTTAGTTTTTTCAAAAACTAGAGTTTTTTCATAGTTTAAAAACCAGAAAAGTCAAACTATAATATTAAACAAAAACTTTTTCTCCTTTTCTTTCTTCTTCGTAGTTTTTTCATAATAGTATTCTGCACTGGAGATTGTCTCACAAGTCAGTCTTTTAGCTACACTGAATTCATGCTTTTCTTTCCCTTCTATTGGAGAAGAAAGAAAACAATGAAAGAAAACAAAATATATGGTTGCATAAAGCATGAAGTGTGGCAACAAATTCGGGTGTGGGAGGGGAATTGTCTATTCGAAAATGTTAGCAGGTAAACAACTCAGAAATGGAAGCGGAAGCAGCAGTCTCAAGTGCTACTGGAAGTAGGAGCTGCATCTGGATAGGATTGTGAATCTAACTAGTGAGCAGTGAGTACCCATCTATCAGCTTGGAACACAAGTGGCAAACAACACGTCCAAGGGTCGTAACTTCCCTTGATCCTGTAGACAAACGATGACTGCTTCAATTTGGTATTATTAATCAAACAGAGTCAAACTATAATGTGCCACAACTTTAATTAGAGAAGTGATGTAGGAAAACTTGAAGAATTGAGCTAGGATAGAGTGCTTACAATTAGAACCAATTCTCCAAGGATATGCCACATTTCAAGCTCAAAAAAATGGATTGTTAAAAGTTCTCAACAGCCATACTTATGGCTATGTCTATCACACATCAGTAGAGTATAAATAACTGCTACCAACATCTAGGTATAGCCTCATTTATAGTTGTGCTCTATTCTCATTCCATTAATCCTTTGTGAATTATTTATTTTTTCCAATCAAGATTCAGGTTTTCATGATTTCTTGGAAAAAGTTCATAGACTCATTGTATACTAATGTACTGGTTCATCACACAAGATGGGACTGTTTTAACACAATACTTCCATTATTGCTATTTTTACATCATCCATTAGACAATTCTATCAATCCATGTTGTCCAAATAATGGGCCTACTATAGATGAAACATAAATAGCTTGATGATTCCACTGCATAGAGAGATATGATGTACCTCTTACAGATGCATTTGTGATGGATATAAGAGATTGTGGTTCTTATGGTAGTAGACTGGACTACATAAGAATCCAGGACTATGTTGTCACCAATTGTTATAATGATTCAGAATCCAGGACAACCATACCATGCATATATTGGACTACAAAGAATTCAGAATTGACATATCTTTTTTAGAAATGTCCTTAATATGTTAGTAGTTGTGTGTGGGGCATACGCCCGCCGTATACCTTCAAATGATGATCGCCTTTTTAGGTATAGACGTGGTTAGGGCTCTGTCTATGGTCTCTTTTAGGGCTTTGTCAGGTTACATGTCATTGAGAAGTAAGCGTAAATAGTATCACTTTAGATAAGCGCAGATGGTGTCACTTTAAGCGAGTATGCATCACTCCTATATAAGTGTGCTGACATGTAGCAGCTTCTTAGTAGTTAACATGATTTGTGCCACCACTTTAAAATACAAAGTTAAAATATTGTTTAAGACTATTCTGTAAAAAAAAGAAAAAAAGAAAAAAAGAAATGCAAACAATTACATCTTGCAGTTCTAATCTAAGGTAGAGATAGGTTCTCCTGTAGCCTTAGTAGAATAAGCTTATACTATTGAGGTCCAACTGCGTGTTTATTGCATTCGACCTGTATAATAGGAGTGCCTCGTCATATAAAATGATGAAAGTCCCAAAAATCAAACCATTCTAAACCCATATTTGGATGGTTTTCCATTATCTGCTATGGTGCAACTTACCAACAGACATGTTTTTGGGGCCATCACATCACTGGTTGGCTGGCAGACACAAGACATCAAGGGACTGACAAAATAATTTTAGCATTTTGCATAAGGTGTGAAGCTCTTGTAAGGGCTCCTGCTACAAGGGCCCACACCTGACAGGACACCACATGTAGGAAAGAACCCAGATCGATGTAATTCAAAATACGGATGGCCCATGAAGGATTAGCCTCTGTCAGCCTCATTTTCTTCTTTCCGAGAGTCTCTGTTTGATCAATCCCGACAGACATGTCCGTCTGGGCGTGTGGTGAAGTCAGGTGTGAGAAAAGAGCTCCTTTATTGGAATGCATTGGTGAGTGGTCATGTCACTGCATTGGTGAGTAACATCTGCAGCAAATCCCTAATGCGGGATTCGACAATGCAAATCCCTAATTTGGGATTCGACAATGCAAATCCCTAATCAGTTATTCTAAATTGCAGAAAGCAACAGCAAGAAGGGAAAACGTTTACATCATACCTGATAAACGGAGATTCATGAGCAGGGAAGGCCAAACTGCAGCAGAGGACCGAGGAGATAGAGAGAGAGAGAGGGAGATGACTAGGATTTTGAGAGAGAGAGAGAGAGGGAGAGGGAGAGGGAGAGTGAGACGGAGAGCGAGCAGAGAGGGAGAGCGAGATGGAGAGGCAAAGAGAGGGAGGGAGAGGGAGAGCGAACGAGAGGGAGAGGGAGGAAGATCGAGCGGAGAGGGAGAGCTTGAGGGACTGGAGAGGGAGAGCTCGAGGGAGAATCGGCGCGGCTGGAGATGAGGGGGCGAAAATGAAGGTAGGGTTCTTTTTTCTTCTTCTTATAAGACCCTTTACATGCAGTTGTTAAAACCGGCCGCCAGCAAACGGTAGCCCCATCAGTCGGCTAAGCTCAACTTTCTTGTAGTGAGACAAATTTCAGCTTGATCTAAAACTTTTGTGCCCCCATCAGTTTTCAATGATAGGTGTTTAATCACTATTGTTTCCTATAGTGTGGTCTACCTTAGATTTGGATCTGCCTTGTTTATGGTCTCATACCTAACATGATTTGAAAAAAATGGATGACTATGGATAAAACACATACATATCATGGCAAGGCTCACATAATACCATCTGAGTTGCTACCGGCAGTGTTTGTATGCAATATGCATTCATTGGTTTTGGCTTATGCAACTGAAGCTAATGGTCTATTGATAAAGACCATAGATATGATTTTGGCCTTACCCTAGATGTTTCATATACCAAACGTCTCCTACAAAAGAAAATCTAAATAATACAAATGGTGGCAAGAAAATAGCTGGTTAAGAAAGAAAATATAGAAACAGTCCCCATCCAACCAAAATGGCACCCCATCTTATCAATAACTTGGACCACTGAATCGTGGCCTCCGGTCCTTATTGCATGCAGCTCACTTGGAAATTGCTATGTCCACCCCTTCTAACCATTCTGTCCAAAGGGAACACCTCATTGGCTATTCCAGTGAACTACCATATCAGTCCTTTGGGCCCACAGAACACCATGCGGTAGCGAGTTGGTGCTGGCAGTGTCGGTATGCAATCGACGTCCCTTGGTTTTGGGCTTCTGCAACTGAAGCTAATAGTCCATTGATCAAGGCCATAGATACGATTGGCCCTACCTTAGATGTTTCATGTGCGAAAAGCTTCAAGGGAAAATCTGGATAATGCAAATGGTGGCAAGAAAATAGATTGAAAAGAAAAAACAAAAATAGTCCACATTCAACCAAATTGACATCCCATTACCCCATCGTATCAATAACCTGGACCACTAAAGTGTGGGCCTTGCTTCTTACTGCATGTTGCTCACTTGGAAGGTAGTGAGTGTTGAGATTTGATAATCTCAAATTATAGATTTATAATTATCATGAAATAGAAAGGAATGGAAAACCAAAAAAATATAATACTAAGGATAGGCTAAGCACTTATGATCACTGTCGTTGAAGCGCTATTCGCCCCTTTTCAGAATAATTGAGACTCCTAAGAGTTTGTAGGCAAATAGCTTCCAAGATATGACAAGCCTGTGTATAATTTTGCATTCAATAGGTATAAAGGAATCACTAATGGAACTCTATAAAAAAATTTTTATTGGAAAATGAAAGTTAAGAAGAAAATTTATAAATAAAAAAATAGATAGAAATTAGAAGACTAGTTTTGTTGGCTTAGACCACTAGTCTGATTATTATAGACCTGCTGGTTCTAGTTGGCTCAAGTTCATATTGAACCTACTCGCTTGATCAGAGAACTCTTGGAGCTTGTTGGTTCATATGAGAGAATGAGTTGATTTGTTTGTGATGATCAAATAAACCAAACAACATCTGTTTATATAAGCAAGAGTGGCTAGATGTTTTGATCTAAAGTCATAAATGTAATGGACCATTTCTGACTATTAGTGAGAAACTAGCTACTTTTTTTTACAGTATTTTACCATTTTGTATGTGGGAGACTAGTTGCATGCTAGCCGTTTAAACATCATGGCCAGCCATTTCTGACTGTTGGGCTACCCACATGCAATAGTTTCTATATGGTCTGGTTAATTACTGCATGAGCAGTTACACCAAGTGTAACGTCTCAGAAAAATCCGTACAAAGGCCCGAGTACCACCTCAGGCAAAAATCACTAAGGACCAAATCCTTTAGAAATTAGTCATGAATTAATTAAGTGTTAAACTTGATTACCTATGAAATTAGCCCTAATCACTTTAAATACGATCTGTAAGATGCAAAATCTGCAGGATCGCTAAAGCTACATTGCGCAAAAACTTAGGATTCATCTCAAAACCCAGTTGCTCTCGGGAGCACCATGAAACTCTGTATCGGACTTGAACCGCACGTCAAAAGTTCGATTATCCCAAGACTATACGGTTATGACCACTTTTTTGGACTTGACAACCACCTCGGAAACCAAGTCCTAATAGTACTTAGAAATGTACAACTTGAGCCCGGAGCGAAGTGCGTGAGAAACGCGAATATCTTTAGGAAATGAACTGAAACTTAAGTGAATTGAGTCGGTTCACTTGTAGGTCAAATCTAAGGATTCAGACCATTAGAATCTGACCCAACTACACCCTCGAATCAAGAAAAATTTCCTACGCATGTCAGTACACTTGTGACCCTGATCGAGCATCGGTGACAGTTGAATTGAAACTAGTCTGTCGCGGTCGATCTGTAAATCCGATCGGACTGAAAACTCAGCCTGGCCTAGATCCATTGTTAAGGAGCTTAAGTCCGACCACACGTAGAAGAGGGGCCTCCAGAACAGTTTTGTTGGATCGAAATAGCCAACCTTTGGGTATAACCTAAGTATACCTTGGCCCTGGGGCCATTTCCATCAGTTTTGAGCCTATATAAGGGCCTTAAACCCTCTCTCTCCCTTGTCAAAAGAATCTCTAAACCCTAGAGAGAGAAGAGAGGAGAAAGAGAAGGAAAGAGAGAGAAAGTGTGAGAGAGAGTGGGAGTTTGTACTTGAGACTCTTCCCTACTGCTCTCCATCCTTAATCACCGCTACTGCATCACTATTTCAGCGATTCCAACTTCGTTCTTGGGTAAGAAATACTAACCCTAATCTTTTTTAGGAATTCTTGAGGAGTATGTGATGAAATAGCTAACCTATTTCATGATATAGGTTGTCGTCGTACCGTAAACAAACCCATAACGCTTAAACTGAGTTCAGTACGAGTCTATCGATAAAAGGTGCTGATTATGAATATTTAGGTTATGGTTTTCAAGTCTTTCAATGTCAGTAATGATTTATGACTGACTTGATTACTATCATATATGCATATATTACGTGTGTATGTAAAATATGTTGATTTTAATGCATTTCATGTGTTTATTGAAATGTTCATATGAGTATGGAATTATGATTTATGCTTGCCATGTTCATTAACTAATAAGGTATGATTGGTGTACGTATGGTGAACCCCTTGTAAAGGGATTTACTATAATACCGGTTATAACTACTATATTACATGTATGTGATATGTGTAGCTTAAGTGTTTAATTAAATGTCTGAATGTTAAATTGCTTGTTTAAATATGTGAGATGAGGGTGTTGAGATGAGACTCTAAACTTCTTTATCTATATGGGTATAGAATCCTTCATCTAACCTTTTTTACTAAATTAAGGATGAAATGCTATTGTGTGATATATGCGTAGTATGTGTTTGTTAAATTGTTTAGAGTAAGATTTATATTGATTTTGGCAATCACGTGTTATCCTTAGTCATACTTGCATATACTATTATTGATATTGTGGTTGGGACTATGAAATAGTCCAGGCAATCGGTAATAGGTTCTAATTCGGTGGCTGAGATTATTTCCCCACATAGGACATGTCTCGAGGAATTCGAGTCGTACTTTGGATGTCGACAGTGGTTAGGCCACACGGAGTGCTTATGCACTTCATGTCGATCATCTTGATACGCGCCCCTACCAGTCGAGCTCCTCAAGTAACCCAATTGACCCAATGTGTGTTCGCCATGTATGGTCACTAATGCTTGAATCTAAGGTACCAAAATCACCAACGAAAACCCGTTTAACCTTAGTACCTAGATCCGCTAAGACTCATGAGCCGGACATGGTGATATGGGACACCGTGGTCGAGCTATTGGCTTACACCGGAGTGACGAGCCCACCCGTAGTGACCAGTGAGCAACCCAGACTCATGAGCCGAATACGGTAGTATGGGACACTATATTCGATCTGTTGGCTTACACTGATCAGGTGACGAGCCCTTTGTAGTGACCTTAAGTATACTCTGAGACTGTGTCAAGGCGACGAACCTTTCCGTAGCAACTTGAGTACAAATTAGGCCTACACTGATCAAGTGACGAGCCCTTTGTAGTGACCTAGAACCGCAACATCGTACGAGATTTACTAGGACTGACGACCCTATAATGGGTCATTGTTTGGAAATTGATATAAGGGAGGTACCTTAGCTTTCCAATCCTGCTGTATGAATAAACATAAGTAAGAACTTTACTAATCACAAGCATGCACCGCATTATGTGTGCCTTTGGTGTAGCAGGTCAAGCACTGAGGAAGTGTTTCATATCGCGATCATGAGATGAAGTCGCTGAGGGAGCGTAGGCGAGGGCATGCATCATTATTTCATATCATTCTTGCATTAACAAGAGTACTTAGGACCTGATTATTGTATTGTGTTATTATTACTCCTTGATTGAATTGATAACATGCTAACCCTTGCTTCATGATTCCACTGAGTTAATCACTCACTCCCACGTTCTAGGACGGTGTGTTAAACACCAACCAAATTCTATCACAGTTTCAGATGATGGCGATGCTCATGAGGCAGAGCTAGACTTTTTCGATGATGAGGAGTTCTCATACATGCAGCTCTCGAGCGGGTCTATGTAGACCGTGGTCTGATCGTCGGGGTTGCCGGGATACTGATTAGACACACCTCTTCATTTGTTATGTTTGTACTTTAGAACTCTCATGTATATTCATTTTAATCTCTTTTGGGAAGCATACATGTATATGTATAACCTAGTAACATGATCATACTTTGGAGACTTACATCAGTTATATTGTATATATAATTATTGCAGTCTTTCGCTTGTGTAAATCAACTGTCTCTGGAGTATGATATGTTATTTTGGTACAATCTCACTCATGTTTAAGACACTAATGCAGACAACATTTAATCATCATTATCTTTGTTGCATAAGTGATGCGTTGGAACTCAGGAGTGGAGCTCATGCTCGACCCCCGATTTTCAGGGCATTACACCAGGCCTCTTAAACGGCTCAACAACTCCAATATAAGGCAAAGAGGCACTGTGACTCGTACCTGCTTTGTGCCGATTTTCATAAGGTTGCAAGGGAGTAACTCATCTACGATACAATGTGTACGTGCGAAGTGCAAAGTGTGCCACTAACGACTCTACAATCATACCACCTCGCACGCCCATTGTAACGCCCCAAACTTTCCAATACCTAGTATTGAAAGTCTTGTGCATTACTATTAAATTTACTTAGCACGTACACGTGTACGGTACCAATTCAGCTTTCCTAGCCTTATCATTTCCGCCCCAACACAAATCTAACCATTGGGAAATATCTCCATTCAATGGATCTAACCATCTATCATTGTTTTCAGGACAAGTCCATCCACTACGGGATCGATCTACATGTTTTTCCTTAAATGGTTTAGCTAATAGCTCACTAACCATAATGATTTGGACATGAGATCTTTAGTGGAAACTATTTAGAAAGGCACCTATGATTAGGTAGAACCATTAGATTTCGTGGAATTATTAAACTAGTAAAAATTACAAAAATGTCATTAGCTTAGGCCTTGAATTAAAGATCACCCAATCCACAATCTAATTAACGTGAAATCACATAGGCCACCTATAAATCTAAAATTAACTACATATCTTGAATTTCAAACCCCAGAACATAACAAAAATTATCCAAATGGTGGATCACACATTAGCCCTTGATTTTGAGGCCACCTGACCTTTGAATATACTACAACTTTGGACTCAACCCCTTAAATTAGGTAGAGAAACTAATGGATGGTGTGGATTCATCAGATCCACCACCATGAACTCCACGTACTTGGTGGCATGTGCACAGATCACGTGCACCTGCAAAGCATGGAGACCGTAAGTCGGTCAGCCCAAGGCAGGCCTGTGTACTACACGAAGAGAGAGAGAGAGAGAGAGAGAGAGAGAGAGAGAGTCCTCTCTCCAGCAGACGTCCCGCTGCGAAACAGGGACCTGCGGATGACGTTGATGGGCCTCTAGTCCGATCCAAACGATCAATTCGGACCATTTATTGGCCTCCAACAGAATGTCGGATCGAAGCCTAGAGGAAGAAATTGCGAAGAAGCAACGAGATCGGCTTCACAGGTTTGAATGTAGGATAGATGACACCAAAGGAAGAGTTCGTGGGCCAGCACAGAGTTAACCAAAACCATGACCTCTAGGACCTAAATTCCCTCAAAAATCTGATGAAAGGCGTGGATTTTGTAAAATCCATGGGATATGGGCCCGCAAGTGTCACTGCGATCGGTTATACACGGGCTGTGAACGTCCACAAGATCCAGGCGAGCCAGAGACAAACGAGGATGAATCTGGAGATTTGGATGATGTCCAGACCCTTCAAATGATGGGATAGGGAGATTCGACCGTCCTCATGAAGTCGGATTGGTCGGATTGGCAGGCCATCCGTGCCGAACGCGGGACAAGCATTAGACGGTGCATTGTGGAGGAACAGAGTGCGGGGCGAATCCGACCTACGAAAGGTCTTGTTGGAAGGTTCTGGAATGCGCAACCCACCTTATAAATAGGTGTGGATGTCAATAGCTGAAGGGGATACAGAAAGAAAGAAAGAGAGAAAGAGAGAGAGGGAGATCTGTCAGCCGAGCAGCAACTCCAACTGCCAGGCTGCTGCCATTCAGCAGGGAAGAAAGAAGAGAAGGAAAAGAGAAGGAGAAAGGAAGAAAGAAGAGAAGGAAAAGAGAAAGAAGAGAAGGAAAAGAGAAGGATAAAGAAAGAAAGAAGAGAGGGAAAAGAGAAGGAGAAAGAAAGAAAGAAAGAAAAGAGAAAGAAAAAGGAAGAAAAATAAGGGAAAGAGAAAGAAAGGGAGAGATCCGAGTTGAGTCGAGTTGACTCACTGAGTTTGACTCGAGGCAAGGTGAGTTGTTGATTTTGTTTATTTCTTTATTTCTTTTTCTTTTCCCCGTTCCAACAACAGAGATGGAATAACACTAGTATAACATAGATATATCTAGATAGATATAAATATTCTAAGTTGAAAGATATAAAGTCGAGATTTTAATTTACCAAACTAAATTGAATTCAATAGTAATTTGAATCAAGCCTTAATCTTAATCATTTGGGCCTTGTGAATGAGGACAAGATTTAATCCTAAGGCGAGCTTTTGAACATCTAACTTTGGTGGTAGGCAGACAGATAATCAGAGGTGAGGGTTTTATCCTTTAAGCTTATAGTAATTTAATTTGATTTATTTATCCTACCTTTTGCATGCTTTCTTGTATTTTATCTATCTTCATACTAGTTTATCTTAGCTTCTATACATGCTTTCATGAATTTGGTATTGCCTTTACATGTATTCCTTTCCTTTACATGTATTCCTTTCCTTTACATGTATTCCTTTTATACATCAATTTAAATCTTCCATGTTATTATATGTTTCACCATCAATTATAGCCTTTTTATGCCTTTTACGATATGAATTATCATGTATTCCATGTTTACATGTTCCTCAGAAATTATCCTATCAATTGATTTATTGGCCCTTTTGGGATTATGACATGATGTCAAATATAAGAGAATTTCTCTAAATTTATGTGAGGCCATGGGTACAAGCCTTGCCCCTGCCTTATCCATTATTGAGTTGGCTCTACCACTCATCTCTATATTTGAGTTGCCTCTACCACCCGTCCTTATATTTGAGTTGGTTATGTCACTCGTGGTTTTATTTGAGTTGGCTCTGCCACTCTCCTTTTGCTGAGTTGACCATTGTCACTCTTCTCTTATTATGTTGGCCATTTCTACTTTTGCTAAGTTGACTATTGTCACTCTTCTCTTTATTATATTATCCTTGTGCCGTTTATCTTTAAAGGCATGAGCATGTGTTTTGTTATTCCAGAACCTCCATGATTCAGTTTATATTCTTCATGATTCAGCTATATTCTTTATAAGTGCAAATGATGTGTTATGAGGTATCACAACTAGTGATTCAGATATCTTATCATGGACGTAATGCGTTACGGGTAGCGGCCCTCTTGGTCAGCACGTAATTCCGTGGGTTGGTTGGTGTAGTGCACAATCGATGTATGTAAATCGACATATGTATTACATCAACTTTTCGGGATTGGATGTCGCAAATAGTCACTCCATGAACATATTGTGTTACGTAAATCTTTCAATCATGCGTTGTGTTGCCTTAAAATGTTCACGTAAATTCACGTTAGCATTGGCCATGTCGGTGAATATTCGTAGTTATGGGAAGCGGGTCGAGTCGAATTTCCTATAAATTATATTTCACATTGTGACGATTACTATGTATGATGAGTCACACACACTATGCTAGGCATGCATCTCATGTAGGTTGTTTGCACATACAGATATCTCATGTATTAGTGTAGTACGAGACATATCAATACCATTTACTTTATTTCTATGAATCTCTTGAATTATTGTTAATCTTAAAAGGTAACCTTCACTATAAGTAGGGCATTGACCCTTTCCCAACTGTATAAATGATGCAGGTGACGAATAGATGGAAGAACCTGAGGATCACCCACTCGTGGAAGAACACGACGAATAAAGTAGTGAATAGGAATTTAGTTTTACTTACATTTCTGTTGTTCATGGAATTTATGTTATGCTCCCATTGTGAGGGCCTTTGACAATTTAATTATTTTCTTTGGAATAGGAATGATAGTTAACTTCATTCTTATGGCTGGTTTCCGTCTAAAGTGTAATTGAATGTGACGTCGATGAGAGAAAATCTCAGGGAAAGTCCTTGAGACATTCTCACCTTACGTTATTAACACCTAGTTTCCTCGGACACAAGTACATACTCGGGTCATGAAAACTCAGGATGTTACACCCATGTCCTCGCACCAAGTCCGAGATCGTGACTGTGACTGTGACTAAGCCCAAGCCTGAGCCCGTGTGCATGAGCATGAGCGTGTGTTTCTGTGCTTCACACTCGAACACACAAGACTTAATACTCCTCTATCTCACCAAGAAAATATTAAGGTACTCAACACCTTACTTATTAAGAGGAATTTTTTCTTCTCTCTTATCTTATATAGGACTATTCCTAGAGGTGATAAACTAAAATTTTCACAAAAAATAATAATAATATATAATATTTTTTAAACAAAATTATTTTTTCATAACAATTCCCCACTTGTTTAAAAAATAATTTTTAAAGAAAAGTCATCTACTAGATTAGACACAACTTATATACATAAAGAAAGATATCTTTCGATTTGAATATTTCCTTAGTGTAAGTATATCAAAGTTCTATCAAAATTTCTGGTAGCGAGAACTTTGAACCAATTATTCTTAAATGACGGAGCCAGAGATACCACATACATACTCATTTTGTATTATTTGAGTTCTCAAAATTCTTACCCAACATATTTAGTGACTATGTCCTTATCTTATTTCATGAACAATCCTAAGAGAAACTCTAACTCTCATGAGAGGAAGCACCATTTCTACGTTCACATAGGTAAAATCCTTTTAGTGTCTCCATTACTATTAAGATACTTATCCTTTTAGACTGGATTTCATTAAGAGCTCTAAGACTCAAACCTCTATCTGTAAGGCCCAACACTACTTATTCTGGATGAGGTTATATATAATTTTAGTACTAAATTTTTCACATATCAGTAACTTATTTTTACGTATTAAACCTAAACTTAGAAATTTTTTAATTTTGGGTTGGATTTACTTCAATGGTGAAATTTTGGTTGAAGAGTTTCAGTTTCATCCCTCTAGATGTTGCCTTACTATCTCTCTCGTTAGAAGTTTAGTAAAATGATCAGCCAAGTTATTACTTGATTTTATATAGGAAATTGTAATAATTCCATCTTGAATCAATTGTCTCACATGGTTATGCTGTAGACTTATGTCTAAACTTTATATTATAAGTGTCATTGTAGGCTCTAACTAACGTAGTTTCACTTTCACAATGTAGTGAAATAGTCGGTATAAGCTTAATACAGAACGGGATTTCTAATAGATGCCTAAGCTACTCCATAGTTGAGTGATTTATGCAGGTTTGTTTCTTAGATCCCCAAGACACAGTTCCACCTCCTCGTGTGAAGATCCACCCTATAGTGGACTTCTTGTCTCATACACTCGATATATAATTCGCATTGGTATATCCTTCCAATACAACATGAAACTCTTAATAAAATAATCCTAAGTTTTTGGTTTCTTTCAAGCAATAAAAAACTCTACTGATTACATTCTAGCGTTCCAAACTAGGGTTGTTAGTAAACCTATTGAGTTTACCAACAGCATATGCAACATCTAGTTTAGTGCATTATATAACATACATTAGATTGTCTATAACACTTACATATTCAAATTGTGCAACTGTTATTCTGTTGTTCTAATTTAGCATGATACTTTGATCAAATGAGATTTTTTCCTCTTTTATTTTTAAATGATTAAACTTTTTTAGTATCTTTTCGATGTAATGAGACTAACATGGTACATAACTCCCACTATGTTTCATAACTTTGATACCTATGATGGTATCCACTTGTCCAAGATCCTTCATTTTAAATACGGAAGACATAAATTTCTTTATTCTAGTTACACCTTCCATTTTATCACATATTATTAACAATATGTCATCAACATATAGACAAATAATAGTTATATACTTTTCACTAACTTTAGAATATACGCATTTGCCAAGTTCATTATACATGAAACCATGAGATAGTATTTTAGAATTAAAGTTCTCATGCCACTGTGTGGGTGCTTGTTTTAGTCTATATAAAGATTTAATCATTTTATAAACTTTCTTCTCATTTCCTAGTAGAATGAACCCTTCGGGTTGTTCTATTTATACCTCCTCATTAAAGTTACCATTCAGGAAAGCTATATTTACTTCCATTTGGTAAATGTGAATATGATGTATGGATGCTAGCGTAAATAAAATCATGATGGATGTTATTCTAACTATTGGAGAATATGTATCTAAATAATTTATTCCTTATATATATATATATATATATATATATATATATATATATATATATATATATATATATATATATATATATATATATCTAAACCCATTAGTTACTAATATACCTTTAAAATTTTAGATAGTTCCATCAGTGTGGTATTTCTCTACCCTTTCCTTATGGCTTGTACAAAGTTCACTTGGAGCTTCAACCACTTGAGGAGCTTTAGTCACTGCTTCACTTGTAGGAGTTTGGATTTCATTATCCTTTGACTCTAAGCATAGTGAGTTCTTAAAGTACTCAACATATCTGGATTTTATGATAGTGTTAGACTCTAAGTATAAGAATATGTAGGCTTTGCTATTTTGCGCATACCTTACAAAGGCATACTTGATAGCTATGGGTCCTAACTTGGTTCTCTTAGGATCATGTGCTTTGCAATATGTGAAATACCCCATACTTTAAGATATCTTAGGTTAGATTTCTTACATTTTCATATCTCATATGATGAGATTTTGCTTTTCTTAGATGGAATCCTATTTAGAATGTGGCACGCCGCAAGTAATGCATCACCTCATATACTTAGTGGCAACTTTGCTTGTATTAGCATTAAGTTAACCATCTCTACTGAGGACATATTCTTTCTTTCTATTACTACCTTCTGTTATAGTGTGTATGGTTTAGTGCCTCAGTGTAGTAAGCCTTGTTCTTCATAAAGTTGGAGAATTTACTTGAGAAGTATCCTCCCCTTTATCATTGCGGAGAATTTTTATTTTCTTATTTAATTGATTTTCTACTTCCACTTTATATACCTTGAACATACTCAGTGCTTCATCTTTGTTCCTAAGTAGATATACATATACATATCTAGATTAATCATTAATAAATGTTATAAAGTACCTTCTACCTCCATGAGTACAAGAATGTCGTTTAACTCACAAATATTAGTGTGTACAAGATCCAATACTTGAGATGATCTCTCAACACTTAAAAATGATTTCTTTGTAATTTTGGATTGTATGCACACTTCACATTTGTCATTCTCATTATCCATGTATGAGATTAAAACACTCTTAGCCATAAATTTTAAGGTATTATATCATATATGTGCTAATCTACCATGCCATAATGCTACGAATTCAACCATAGATGTAGAAATGCTATTTTTATTTAAAAAACTAACTTAATCATGCTATTACAAGCATATCTCTTTTCGAAAAAGTTTCCATTATTTGAAAGAACCAACTTGCCCAATTCGTAGACTACCCATATTCTAAGTTTTCCTAAAAGATCTAAGTTTCACCTCATGTTTGGGACATGTAGCGCGTTAGTCAAGATCACCTTCTAACTAGAGGTAAACAGCAGTTCCATGGTTCTTTTGCTCACGACCATCGATCGGACTTCATTATTCATTTAGACTCTTTGACTAATGGTCACATCTTCATAGGTTTTGAAGGCTGACCTATCATAACAGACATGAACTGTGGCAGCCCCATCGTACAACTGACCGAGGACTTTCCCTTGGATCGTGTTAACCGGGTGATAAATGCAATTATTTCATCCTCAACTGCACTTACTTCTTTCTTCGATTTGTAAAATCGATATACTCAAGCATAATGCTTGGTTTTTCCACAGACATAGCAAGGGCCTTTGAACTTTTCGATCTTCTTCTGTGATTCTTAATTTCTCTTTATTGTATTTTAGGGAATCATCATTCTCGGAATTCTTGATTTAGGTCTTTTCTACTCTTGTTCCTTAAATGAGGAATTTCCATTTTTAGCTTTCTTATCGTAGTTGCGGGATTTTTTCTAAATTCTTAAATATTTCCAAATTTCCTCTAGTGTATTGTCTCCAGTCTTATGCAATAACTTCTTATAGTCTTTCTACATCGGGGAGCAATTTTATGATTATAGCCTCAACTTTTTTTTTACACACACATATACCCCCACACACTCACGCCATAGTGGAATTTCACCACCTATGGGTACTCGAACCCATGACCAGGTGTTGAAACTCCTAAGAGTCTACCACATGAGTAAGAGTAAGGGACCCAATTTTAAAGGCCTTGACCAGCTGTTGAAACTCCTAAGAGTCTACCACGATTATAGCCTCGACTTGAAATGATTTGAGGAGATCAATTTTAAAGGCCTTAATTTTCTATGGTGGGGTCCACTAAAGCTTTGGATCTGCCTCATTCTCTGCTCATGGCTTAAACTAATATCTCCAAATAGATGGACGTTACAGACACAACACATACATCATAGTGAGGTCCATAGAACTTGATGACGTCACTTTAGTAGCCAGTCTCCCTACTCAACCCGTCAGTATCTAATCCACGTACCCTTTGTCAATATCTAATCCCTACTTAATGGTGGCATCACTCTCCCCACTATTTTCTGCAGTGGGGTCTACTGAAGCTTTGGATGTGACTCATTCTTTGGATATTAACCTAAAATGATCTCTCCAGATGGATGGACGGTGTGGATACAAAACGTATATCATGGTGGGGCCACAAAATTTGGTGACGTTGCTTCTGTACCTGTCAATAGCCAATCTACTCCCAGGTCTCTTGCGGGGAAGCGAATTGTGTACTAAGTAAACTCTGTGGGGCCGCTGTGATTTATATATTCCATCCACTCCTTACATCCATTTTAACAAATAATTTTAATGCCTAAACCCAAAAATTAAGTATATCCAAAGCTCAAGTGGGCCACACCATAGGAAACAATGTGAATTGAATGTCAACTGTTGAAAATTTTCTTGGAGTCGACAAGTTTTGGATCAATATGATATTTGTGTTTTCCTTTCATCCATATCTGTGTGATCTTATGGACAGGCCGGATGACAAATAAACATCACTGTAGACCCTAGAAAGGTTTCAACAGTCGGAATTATTATTCATGATGTTTCCTGTTCTATGGTCCACTTGAGCATTGGAAATGATTCAATTTTGGTCTCAACCATTAAATGCGCTTGAAAAACGGATGGACGACATGGATAGACCACACCCATTGACAATGGGCCCAACGGAGTTTACTCAATACACAATCCAATTCCTTCTCCGCGGTGGGAATTGGACTGCACCAAGGTAGTGTGTGGGATGGTTCGCAGGAGGCCATTACTATATATATATATGGTTCGCAGGAGACCAGTGGTATTCGGAACTTAGACAAGGTGGATGTAATATAATAAGTTAGTGAAATCCACTCTAACTATTACATTATTGATGCAAATTTATCCATGGGGCTAAAAAATCATCTGAATTAATGATTCAGGTGAGCCACACCAAGGGAAACAATAAAAGAGGGGACACCTACCGTTGGATTTTTATATGGTTCACAATGATGTTTATGTGAAATCCAATCCAACTATTATCTTTTTAATGAAAATTCATACATGGGGATGACAAATTAGGCCCATGAGTGATTTATGTGGGCTACACCAAGCGAAAAAATTTAAATGAGGGATATTCTTTGCACTATTTCTTATGATGTGGCCCACTTGAATTATGAATGTGGCTAATGTTTTAGCCCTATATCTAAATTTGCATCACACACCTTGTGATTGGAGTAGATTTCAAATACACATCACTATGGGGCCCATTCAAGCTCTTCCCATCATGATTTCCTCACCCAAAGCTCTTCCTATCTTTCTTTTTTATTTTATTTTTATTTTATTTTATTTTTTACACATGCACACACAATCCCCATGCACTCACGCCACACGCACACACCCCACACGCACACCATGGAATTCCACCACCATGGGTACTCGAGCCCTTGAACCAGTGTTGAAACTCCAGAGAGTCTACCACCCGGGTAAGAGTAAGGACCCAGCTCTTCCCATCTTGATTTGCTCGAGCATCCATCCACTTTGGCATCACCACATGCCAACCAGGGTGGGCTGGGGGTGGCCCCACCATGATATGCATGTGAAATCTCCTCTATCCATAAGGTTAGCAAAAAAAATAAAAAATGTTTAGTTATATGGTTAAAAAATAAGCTACATCAATAATCACGGTGTGCCACATGAAAGGAATAGGCAGGGGAATGCTCACCTTCCAAACTGTGTCATTCGGTTTAGCCCACGTAAATCAAGCATGTGTATAATTGTTATACCTCATGTATGAATTATTTTTTTCAATGAAGCTAATGGTTAGAGTAGATTTCACGTAAAAAGTATGATGGACCATGTAAAAATGCAATGATATGCGTCCCTTTTTCCATTGTTTCTTTTAGTGTGGCCTACCTTAATCATAAATCTACTTGTCATCTTAGCCCTACGGCTAAATTTCCAACAGTTACCTAATGATCAGAGTAGATTTCACATACATATCACTATAGGGCCCACCCTATCTAAGTTCCAAAGAGGGTTGGGTGGTGGAGTGCACAAAGGAGAGGCGGATTAGATACCGGCAGGTTGAGTTGCGAGACTCGCTACTGAAGTGGCGTCACCAAGTTCCGTAGACCCCACTATGATGTATGTGTTGTATCTACAATGTCCATCCATTTAGAGATATTATTTTAAGCCATGAGCCGGAAAATGAGGCAGATCCAAATCTTTACTGGACCCAACACAGAAAACAGCAGGAAGATTGATGCTTACGATTGAAACCTTTCTAAGGCCCACCATGATGTATTTTCGAAATCTAACCTGTTCAAAAGTTAACAAAGACATTAATGAAGTGAAAATACAAATATAAGCTTGATCGAAAACTTTTCTAGCCTATAGAAGTTTTTACCAGTGGCGTTGCTCTCCCCAATGTTTTCTGCAGTGGTGTCCACTCGAATTTTGTATATGACTCATTCTTTGGATATTACTAAAATGATCTCTCCACATGATGGACGGTGTGGATACAAAACATATCACATGGTACGGCCACAAAATTTGGTGACGTGACTGCTTAACCTGTCAATAGCCAATCCGCGCTCGGGTCTCCCGGTGAAGGAATTGCGTACCGAGTAAAATCTGTGAGGCCCACTGTGATTTATATATTTCATCCATTCCTTACATCCATTTTAATAGATAATTTTATGGCTTAATCTTAAAAATGAAGTATATCCAAAGCTCAAGTGGGCCACACCACAGGAAACAGTGTGAATTGAATGTCAACGGTTGAAACTTTTCTTGGGGCCCACAAGTTTTGGATCAATTTGATATTTGTGTTTTCCTTTCATCCATATCTGTGTGATCTTACGAACAGCCGGATGACAAATATACATCACTGTAGACCCTAGAAAGGTTTCAATGGTAAAAATTATTATTTCTAATATTTCTTGTTCTATGGTCCACAGCATGGGGAATGATTCAATTTTGGTCTTAATCATTAAAAGGTTCTTGGAAAATGGATGGACAGCAGGGATAGACCACATCAATTTACAGTGGGCCCAACAGAGTTTACTCAGTACAGTATGATTTCCTCACTGCAGCGGAAATTGGACCGCACCAAGTTAGCGTGCAGAATGGTTCGAAGGAGACTCTCTCTCTCTCTCTCTCTCTCTCTGTATACACACCAACTATTTTGCTCAAGGGAACATTTCATTGCAGGTTGGTATTGTGTTAATGTGGCAAAGATCTGTGGGCCCATCATAATGTACAAGTTATATCCGCACCATCTATCCATTTTGCAATACCATTTTAGGGCATGAGCTCAAATATAAGGCAGATCCAAATCTGAAGTGGACCACACTATAGAAAGCACTGTGGGCACGCCTCCCTTTCAACTCGTGAGGCCAGCCATGATGTTTGTTTTCTATGCAAATCTATTCAAAAGATCACACAAACTACGTAGATATACGAGGACAATGACAACCCCATTGAAACCTTCCAGGGACCACCTAGATGTTTATTTGCCATCCAACCTTTTAAGTATAAGGTCACACGGCCGTCGAAAGCAATGGAGACAATGACACCCTATTAAAGCTTAACCTTCCCACGGCCCACTATGATGTTATTTACCATCCAACCTGTTCTTTTGAGGTCACACAAACCTGGGTGAAGGAAAACACAAATATTAAGATCCAGTTCTTTTGAGGCTCTAGAGAAGTTTTTAATAGCACGTGTTCAATACTCTATTTCTTATTATGTGGTCCACTTGAGCTTTGCATCTGCCTCATTTTATGATATGGAAAAATGGATGGACGGTATAGATATAGCACATACATCATGATGAAACTTACAAAGTTTTGCCATGTCAACGCAGTACCAACCTCAGTGGTGTACTATGCAGTCCGAATCGGACTGAACCGTCCATTATCTAGGGCTCTTGATTTTGGACACGGATTGCATACTAATACTGCAAGTCACTGGACGGAGCTCTGTGGCCCCACGATGATGTATGTCTCGGTCCATCCATTTTAGATCATTATTTCAGGAGATTATAAAAAAAAACAAGGCAGATTCAAATCTCTAAGTAAGCCACGCCAAAGGAAAACAGCTGTGATTGAATGCCCATCATTAAAAACTTCCTCAGACACTGTAATAATGTTTATTTTCTTATCAATTTGATGAGTGGGTCACACATAACTAAATGAATAGAAATCATAAATATCAGCTTAATCCAAAACTTTTGTGGCCTTGTGAAGTTTTTAATAATCGACATTCAATCACCTGTATTTCCTGTGACGTGGTCCACTTATTTCCTGTGACGTGGCCTTGTGAAGTTTTTAATAATCGTCGTTCAATCACCTGTATTTCCTGTGACGTCATTCAATCACCTGTATTTCCTGTGACGTGGTCCACTTATTTTCGATGATAGGCATTCAATCACCCGTATTTCCTGTGACGTGGTCCACTTATTTTCGATGATAGGCATTCAATCACCTGTATTTCCTGTGACGTGGTCATTTGAGTTGGAAACGGACCACTCCCCTGCCACCATCCAATGGCTGATGGTCAATGCTCTGTGGGCCCCATCATGATGTATGTGTTTCATCTATGCCTTCTATCTAATTTTTTATAGATACTTTTAAGGTATAAGACCAAAAATGAGTTATATACCAATTTCAAGTGGACCACATTACAGGAAATAGTTTTGAATGAACAAAGACCATTAAAAACTTTTTGTGGCCCACAAATGTTTTGGATCAAGCTGATCTTTGTTTTCTTCCCTTCATCTAGGTCTTTATGACCGAATCAACAGATTGGATGTAAACTAAAAAGTACAGTGGGCCTTAAGAGGATTTTAATGGTGGATATCCAATCACTATTGTTTTCCTGTGGCGTGGTCCACATGAGATTTATATCCCTTTCGTTTTTTGAATCATATTATAAAATGATCTATAAAAATGGATGAACGAAATGGATGAAACACATACATCATGGTGGGGCACACAGAACACCGACTATCAGCCGGGCTGATGGCAGGGGGAGTAGCCAATCCGTTATCAGGAAAAATACGATGGATGACATGGATAAAACACATACACCATGTGGTGCGAACAGGCCAGTACCCACTGGCTGCTCTCATTAGTCTGTATGCAATCCGCGTCCCTTGGAAACTAATAGTCGATTGATCAAGACCATAGATATGTTGGCCCCACGTAGAGGAAACGGAATGGCTACTTCCCCGCCACTAGCCCAGTGGCTGATGGTTGGTGCTCTGTGGGCCCCACCATGATGTATGTGTTCCATCCATGCCATTCATACATTTTTTCATATCATTTTAGGGCCTTATACCAAAAATTAGAGGGATGTAACTCTAAGGTGGACCACACCATAGGAAAACAATAGTGATTTGATATCCACCATTAAAATGATCCTAAGGCCCGCTCTACTGTTTATTTGACATCCCATCCGTTGATTAGGTCATACAGACCTAGATGAGAGGAAAAAACAAAGATCAACTTGATCCAAAACATTTATGGGCTCCAAAATTTTTTTTAATGGTTTATGATCATTCAACACTGTTTCCTGTAGTGCGGTCCACTTGAGATTGGGATATACTATTTGGTCTCATACCCTAAAATTATCTATAAAAATAGATGGACGGCATGGATGAAACACATACATCATGGTGGGGCCCACAGAGCACCGACCATCAGCCATTGGCTGGTGGCAGAGGGAGTAGCCAATCCGTTTCCCCCCGTAGATGCTTCGTGTGCCAAAAGTTTCCTACGATGGGAAATCTGGATCATGCAAATGGTGTCAAGAAAATAGACGGTTAGGAAAGAAAATACAGAAACAATCACATTTAACCAAAATGGCACCCCATCGTATCAATGACTTGGACCACTGAATCGTGGCCCCCACTTCTTATTGCATGCTGCTCCCTTGGAAGTTAGAGAGTCCACCGATTCTAACTATTCTGTCCAGGGGGAACACCTCATTAGGTGTTTCAGTGGAATACCATATCTGTCCTCTCGTAGAAACGACGACTCCCCGTTTTTTGTCGGCTCCTACTAAACACACCGCCGGATCATGCCATTTCATTGGTAGGAACCGCCTCATCGCCGATAGATTTCAATGCCGTGTTTAGTAGTATGCAAGACTACCAATTTAGACGATCCCATTAGCTGTTATTGGTAAAAGTATAGAATCCTTACCATACAAGGCGGGCCCAGTGTTCCCGCCAATGGGAACAGGGAGGACCACACAGTTTGGTGGTCTGGAAATATCCTACTTTTCCACGTGACATAGACAAATGCAAAAATCTGGAATTTTATAAGTATGAAAAGGGGAGTATGTAGGTTCGCTACTCCACCACAGGAAGTGGTGACCTTGTAGTGACGGATACGATGATGGTGGTACCACAGAGGTCAATGCAAAATAAAAACATTATCACCTACAGACAATGTACCTTTGCTTGTGGTACAGTGCCATCTTTCCTGCAAAAATGCCATGTTTTCCGGAAATCAGTACCACCGAATAATAAGCTTCACCATTAAGATCATTTCTGTTAAAAATTAGCCTGATCCGCTTTCTAGATGAGCCAATCCAGTTTGTTGAGTCAAATCGACGGTTGTCAATTGATTCGAAAGTTGTGTCCCATATGATGAGCAGATCCAGAGGATTTTTGCCTCATATGATATTCATAGTTGGACGTACGTCGTTAATGGTACTGATGTCTTCCAGAGATGGTATGTTGGTAGAGAAAGATGGTACGATCCCACAAGTTGTGGTACTTGCCTGCAGGTGATCAGTTCTCGTTGTGAGGTGGTCAATTCCCAAGATGATCACCACCATTTTAGTCCTCAACGTACACACATGACATGGTTGTGTGGCAATTCCGACCGTCCAACTCGCAGACCCTACTGTGAATGGAGGATAACCCAGATGGCTGTATCATCAGTTATGATACTGCCATTCTAAACCGCCAACATGTCACATGTTTAGAATATCCAATCCGTGCAAAAGATGGGCCACCACATCACATCATGGTCGTCAGCTGATATGAAAATAAGGCTGATCCACTCATTAAGTGCGCCGCGACATCCTTTCACCTAATATAAAGGCCACTCAGCGGCTACTTTTAACCATCCATTTGATACCCATCGATTGAATGTTTAGGATCGCTTGATCAGAATGGTTTTAGAGAAATGTTTGGATGGTTGTATACATATACGAGGAGGAAGAGTCACCACCATTTTTAAAATGATGTCAACCTATCACCGGTGGCGGGTAGAGAGAGAGAGAGAGAGAGAGAGAGAGAGAGAGAGAGAGAGAGAGAGAGAGAGAGAGAGAGAGAGAGAGAGAGAGAGAGAGAGAGAGAGAGAGAGAGAGAGAGAGACCTGTTTGTCTCTTCATGGCTAGGAAGGGATGAAAATGTATACTTTAAAGGTGACTATTTGGCAATAGTATTATTGATAGGTCCTCTTTTAGAAGGAGGCACTTGTCTTCACGTTCACAAACTTAAGGAAAGAAGAATATGTTTTTAAATCTTTTCATAGGATGCATGACCACATTACAACTCCCATGCTGGGCTTAGTTAAGCCTCCAGATCGTACACTTATCAGAGATTGGCGCCATCAGATGTGTAGTGGGCACGGTGAACATACCTTGTACCACAAATTAGGATAGTACAAGCATCAAGTGAGCCAAACATGTACTTTGAATTTGGACCATTGAACTCTTTTTTAAGCGCTCATTTTTCCATGCAAGTTCCACCAGCCTGATCAGTGGGCCATGTTGACATTATACTGAAACTCTAACGAGTGTATTTCCCCATCGTCAATTGTTGGTAATTAATTTTGCCTCTTACAGAGAAGCCTTGATTGGACGAACCTGACAAAAATTTGAAGCCATTGTATAAAGTGTCATGGATGTTTGTGCATAGGAAAAGTAGGATACATTTGCAGGTGAGAGATTTATTATTAGTATTATTATTTTTAAATGGTGAGAGACCATGTGAATTATACCCTATATTTTAAGATGTTCCTTATTTCAAATGAGGAAATAATAAGGTACAAAAAGCTGTGTGTTGATGATCCGTAGTTTATGTAAATTATTGGGCCATGCAAATCATTCGTCTCTTCTCTCTCATTAATCCTTTTTATTGTGATTTTCTTTACTTAACAACAATTTGGTACAGGTTTTTTCTCCAAACAACTTGTATCATAGCCAAAGGTTAAAAAACTTTCTAATTAATACAAGATTGGCATTGGCATTCATGTTGTAATTGTTTTAAATGAATGTATGGAGTTCTAATAAATTCAAGGTATAAAAGTTCAATGAATTTAATTATGCTTTGTGAAAATTGAAGATGAACATGGTATTAGTGAAGGAAAGTTGTGCAATCGCGATTGAAGGAAAAGAAAAGATTGCTAAATTAATTATCTATGATGAATCTTCTTGCAATATATGATTAAATTTTATTCATTTCAAATCAAATGACTGCTAAAGATTTTTCAAACAAATTACGAAATATGTGTAAATAAAAATTAATATTAAAGAAAATATTTATCTAACAACAACTGTACAACTTAAAGATGAATGGTCTTCTTGAAAGGAACACTTGAATGGATTTAATACCCTGATTACCAGATTAGTGGTAGTCGATGTGAAAATTAACAATGATGCAATATTGCACTTCTACTTTGCTCGATGCCAGATTTACAGGGTTGTTTAATTTTAAACCTTAATAATGGTCTAAATTCAATATAAAGTTATTCGTGTCCTTGTTAGTTAGTGTAATATTTTCATAAAAAAAACTTGAGAGATCTTTTGATAATGCCATTATGGTTAGATGAAGATCTACAAAGAGAAGTACTATTGCAAGAGATCAACATGATCCAAGTTGAACGGGCATAAAAATATAAAAGTGATGAAATTATAGAAAGAGTGGCCAATTTTGTAAAATTTGTAAACCTAAAAAAGAAAATTTGAAAATTTTCAAACACAATTTACATGATCAAGCATAAGATTTGTAGGGTTCAAAGGTGTTTTATTTGAGATGGAGAATCATTATTGATGATTCTGCAAGAGAACTTGAACCATTAATAAGTTTTGGATTTTACTACTTCTTTCATATACTTTACATATGGACTGTAGAGGCCGAACCCCAAAAGGAATATCCATGTAGATCTCTTCTTATGGGTCCTATCGAGAAAAGTATTTTTAACGTCCAACTGATGAAAGAGTGACTGATAATGACCAAGACTAGAAAGAAAGACCCAAATGGAATTGAGCTTAGACACTAGTCAAAAGATTTCTTAGTAGTCCACTTCAAACTATTAAGTAAAATCTTTTGTGGGGAGACAAGCATGGTTCCATGACACTGAACCATAAGAGTTATAGTTAAGAGTATATACGGACTTGCAACCAACAACATGGAAATTAAAAGGTAAATCAACCAGCTCCCAGGTTCCTTATCGTTATATGGCTGTCAACTCTTCTAGTATAATAACATTTCATTAAAGATCCTTTAGAGCATCTATCACTTTAATGGGGATTTTTTATTTTTATTTTTTGTTTTTTTAAATGACAATGTAGATAACAAAACTAAAAAGATGAAGAAACACAGAATAAGGAATAACATTACCAATATGGTGTGCGGTGAAGCAATATCAAACAGGAGAATAATCACACATTTGACCCTCTAGAGAGTAATAGGAAGATCATCGTCGAAACCGACATGATGATAAAAATAGGTGGTGGATATAAATGGATGGTCATCTACATGTACTCAATAAAAGAGCCCTCGTTGATAACTTGGAGAGAAAGATTTCCATTAGGAGGACTATAAGGAAAATATCTGTATTCTAAAAAAAAAGTGACTTAGAAATGCATTTACTGATGAGGTTCTTGACCCGTGCTCAATCAGTTATGAGCCCTGCACGAACAGTCGTGGGCTAGTGCATGACCAGTCGTGGAATCGAGCCCTGACTCGATTCAAAGTCCAGCGACTTTGGACTATTTTTCTCCGGGGTGCTCGACCGGTCGTGGGTGGTACTCGACTGGTCATGGGTGGCGCTCGATCGGTCGTGGGTTCATCTCGACCGGTCATAGTTACGCAAATTCGTTCCGCAATTTTGCGCCAATTTCGTTTTGCAAGTCCTTTCACAATTGGGATGCAGAAAGGAGTTTCCTAAAACTATAAAAAGGGATCTCTAGGGTTTTTCTAGGGATGATGGTGTACATGAAAAATACAAGAGAGCTATAAAAGGTGTGTGAGAGAGAAAAATCTTGTGGAAGGGAGGTTATGCTCGTAGAGGTGATCTACTATATCTCAGCGCTTTTACGTCATCATAATCTGTGAGATCTCTCCATTTTCTTTGTTTCTCTTACTGTTTATCCACTCCTGCGTGAGTGATGAAAGTTTGATCATAGCAGGGTGTGCTTGTGATCAGTTGTAATGTTCTGCTTCATAGTGGATTGCTAATCTGGACGAGGTCCCGTGGTTTTTACCTCTTTGAGGATTTTTCTCGTAAAAATCTCTTGTGTGGTGTGTGATTATTGTTTTGATTTATTTCATTGCATTATTATTCCATAATTCTGGTTTATTTCGGGATGCTAGATCTAAAATTTTGTGTAAGGCTCCCAACAAAGTGGTATCAAAGTTAAGTTCATTGAACGGGTATGATCGGTTTGGAATTATGGAAGGAGGCTCATCAAAGATGATCAGCCTCAATGGTTCTAACTGGACCATATGAAAGGCTAAGATGGAGGACTTATTTTATTATAAGGACCTATATTCTTTAATTTTAGGCATATCAGCAAAATCTAAGGATATGTCTGATGATGATTGGAAGAAGATGGACCGAAAGGTGGTGGGGTTTATTAGACAATGGTTGGATGATTCTGTGTTCCACCATGTTTCTACGGAAACCTCAGTCGCTAGCCTATGGCCGAAACTAGAAGGGCTGTATGAGAGGAAAATAGCCGGTAATAAAATTTTTCTAATAAGGCGACTTGTGAATCTCAAGTTCAAGGATGGTGGTTCTGTGGCCGAGCACATGAATGAGTTCAACAATATAGTGAACCAACTCTCCTCTATGAAGATAGTCCTGGATGATAAATTGTAGGCTTTACTTTTGCTTAGTTCGTTGCTTGATAGTTGGGAGACAATGGTTGTCACGCCCCGAACTCGGAAACCGGGCTCATAAAATTTTCAATCACCGAGTCCAGCGCCGACAGCCTCCGTAGTATCCCATTCTCGGCACTCGGCACCCATATACCAGATTCCAATCCTGGGATGAAACAAGGAGGATTTCAAACATGATTTGATTTGTAATGAGCATAACCACAAGTATAACCCATGAACAATAACCATAAGAACACCATCAGAAAATCCACTATGATAAAAAACCTTAAGTACAATGCGTAGAAAAGGAAAATACAAGATAGTGACAATAATAAAAAATTCAGAAGCTCGGCTGCACGCTCCAATGACGGCAAGACTAAGGCTACGTCCTCATGTCACTTACACGTATCAATCGTGCACAAGCTTATAGAAAGCTTAGAGGGTGGTGTAAGTGTGTGCACAATATAAGCCTGCTCAGAATGCAATGTCAGAGAAATACGGAATCATGTTGATGAATACATGAATGCAATCAGCCATACTAAGGCTATGCGGTGCAAGATATGAAAGCTATCGGCCATATCCAGACCATGTGATGCGAGATGCAACTCAAGCATGTCAATTCTCATCATATATCAGTACAGTTCTCATTCTGGATAATCACCGGAGTTTAGTTCACTCTACGCCAGCTTGCCGTCCTTATCCGAACGCATAATTGGGAGAGTGGAAGAGACCTCACTATCCGCCTGCCAATATCGGGCCCAGCTGGTCGATAGCAGACCGAATCCTCCAGCTGGTCAAACTCAACCTAGAAGTTGGCCCCTCACTCAGGCGGGTAAGGTCACACCTCTTTCCAACTGACCACGACATAGTGGGAGATGCGGCCTACTGGTATACAGCTCTCGCGCGCTCGTGTATCCACTCAGTCTCGACGTTGGAGTCATCCTCTGGTACCATCGAGTTTAGAAATTTTCACCTGGAAACATTTATGGCGCCCGTATGCAAGAACCAAACATTTCTGGTATCCAATCCCGCCACCCACGATGTGTCTGTGGAGGCTGTGACCCTGATGTCGCTAGGGCATACAGTAACTACTATTACACAAATGCAAGTGCATGAGTCACACTACCAGTCATACAACAGTTCTGCGTGTATCATGCACTCATGTAGGGCAACTCCGCTTATCAGGAAGCCCATAAACAGTCCATCCCAAGGCATATGCTATGATCAGTCACTCCTCATATAAGGCATACACATGATGCGTATGATCATGAATCATGAATCTATACTAAACATGTATATAAAGATGGGCTCTGCATATAATGGAGATGGGCCTAGACGGCCTACTTACTACAAGTATGAGCCTATTAGTGGGCTTTAGGGAGAGTGACAATGCGAACATTTAACCAACATTATCCCTACAATGTGGGCGTCAAACCATCATTGCTCCCAAGGCATAGGCCGCTATAAAGTTCAACACATATACCATGGTAAAATCACACTACAATGGGCCTGCAATACATTAAATGGGCCCCATAACATGGGCTTATGTATATTAAAGTGGGCCTCAACAACGGGCCACAAGTACATCAAGATAGGCCTAGTTACATGGGCCTCATATATATCAGAGTGGGCCTCAACATCAGGCCATAAATACATCAAAATGGGCCTAATCACATGGGCCTCATATGACAGCCCATGATTGACAAAATTAGAAGGACAGAGGGTCCGACACACTCATCACGGTGGGCTTGCCTAAGGTGGCCCATATTTGGGGCACATAAATAGGGTGGACCCCACAAAATAAGTGAACAATGTAGATACTAAACATACATTCGTGGGTCCCATGTGGGCCCACCATAAACGTTTATTTTCCATCCAATGTGTGGATGAGGTCACACAGACCCTGGGGCCATTATAATGTTTATTTTCCAACCAAACTGTTCATAGGATCATATGGGCCTAGGGCCCACCATAATATTTATTTGCAATCCAATCTATTCATAAGGTCACGTGGTCCTGGGGCCCACTGTAATATTTATTTATCATCCGCCCTGTTGGTAAGGTCATGTGGACTAGGGGGCCCACCATAATATTTATTTTCATCCAATCTGTTCATAAGGTCCCTTTGTCATGCCCCAAACTCGGAAACCGGGCTCACAAAATTTCCGATCGCCGAATCTGGCGCCGACAGCCTCCGTAGAACCCCATTCTCGGCTCCTAGCTCCCATTCGTCAGGTTCCGATCCTGGGATGCTACGAGGAGGATTTTAAATATCAGTTTGATTCGTATTAAGCATAACCAAGGGCATAACCCACAAACAATAACCAAGAACTCCATTACATTTTCACTATGATCAAAAACTTAACAAGTACAATGAGCATAAAGGGAAATACAATGGCAAAGTATAAAAGCTCCAAAATGCTCGGCAACGTGCTCCTACCTCAGCGCTGCAGCGAACCAACGTCACTTGCACACAACGGTCATGCATAAGCTTACAGAAAGCTTAGAGGGTGGTGAAAGTGTGTGCGCAAGGTAGTAGTATGAACATGCAAGGTAGAAGTAATGCGGAATATGCAGATGGAACCATAATATCATGAGCCGTACCAAGGCTTATGCGATGCAAGACATGAATGGTATCGGCCACCCAAAGGCCATGCTATGTGCAATGCAACTCAGGCATACAGGTCCTCATCTATGTCCACACATCAATACAGCTCAAATATGGAATATCACCGGGGTCTAGTACACTCTAAACCAGATTGTCGCCACATCGCGCGCAATAAGGTAAGTGGAAAAGACCTCACTATCCGTCTGCCAATATCGGGCGCGACTCGTCGATAGCGGACCCATTCCTCGAGCTGGTCAAACTCAGCCTAGCATTGCCCCCTACACTCGGGCGGGTAAGGCCGCACTCCCTTCCAACCGACCACGACACAGTGGAGAGTGTAACCATCTGGTAATCGGCACTCAACGCTCATCTACCCACTCGGTCTAGACGTTAGAGCAACCTCTTGGTACCATAAGGGTTTAGGGACTTTCACCCAGGGATATCTATAGTACCCTATGTAGAACAAGATTTTCGGTATCCAATCCTGCCAACCACAATGCGTCTGTGGAGGCTATGGCCCTGATGTTGCTAGGGCGTACAATAACCATGTCACACAAATGCGAAATGCATGATTCACGCTATCCAAAAATGCAACAAGTCCTTCGCATATAGTGCGCTCATGTAGGACAACACCGCCTAACCGGGAGCTCGTAAACAACCTGCCCGAAGGCAAATGCTAAGATCAGACAATTCTCACATCAAGCATACATATGATGCGTATGATCATGAGTCATGAAACTGTACTAAACATGTAAATGAGTGATAAACCATCATTACGATGCAGATGGGCCTAAATGGCCGAAACACAGCAAGTACGGCCCAATAATGGGCCCCAAGGAGAGTCGTAATGTGGACATCCAACCAGCATCAGACTCGCAATGTGGACGTCAAACCAACATTGCATCCCAGGCACGATCTTTTTAAACATTGGTACTTAGCCTGTAATGGATTTACACATTGCAATGGACTGTAGGTTGTTCCCATTAGACCTTACGTATATATTAAATGGGCCATATCTTATGGGCCTTTTATTCATCAGATGGGCCACATAGATGGGCCACACCAATGGGTCTTATGTGCATTGCAATAGGTCAAAACCCGTGGGACTAGAATTTGCATCAAATGGCTTAGTCTCATGAGTCTAATATGTGACCAATGGGTCACACCAATTGGGTCCCACATGTAGATCAAGTGGGCCTCAACCCATAGACCTAACATGAGTTCAATGGGCCTAAACCCCTAGGCCTTAATCAAATAAAATGGGCCTAACTCATGGGTCTCAAATAAGTCCAGTGGGCCTAATCCCATTGACCCTTTTTTATAATCAAATGGGTTCACTCCCATGGGCTTTAGGAATGCAAAAAATGGGTCTAATTTTATGGGCCTTGGAACACATCAAAAGGGCCTAGTCCTATGGAATCGGAACATATCAAGTGGGCCTAAACCCATAGGCCTTAAATATCAGGTAAGCCTAAGCTCATAGGCTTTACATATCAGGTGGGCCCAAGTTCATAGGCCTTAGATGAATCAAATGGGCCTAGCCCGTAAACATTTCCTAGATCAAATGGGCCTAGCCCAAAAATGAATGGCCCACCCCACCCCTAGCTCAAGTCTTTAAAATGGTCCCATCAAGTGGATGGATGGTCTGGATGCACTACAGGCATCATGGTGGGTCCCACTGTCCAGTGGACAGTGCAGGTAAGGCACATACATCACCCAGGGCCCCACTGTCCATTGGACGGTGGAGGCAGCGCGTATGCAAGGGGGGTGCTGCCGTGGTGTGTGCCACCGTCTGCCTGGACGGTGGCTTTCAACACAAACAACATTGTGGGTCCCGTGTGGGGCCCACCCTGTGACATTAAGATGCCATCCAACTCGTTCATAAGGTGACTCGGACCTGGATGAAGGGACAGCATAAATTTCAGCTTGATCCAAGACTTCTGTGGGCCCCAAAAACTTTTCAATGGTAAAATTTAAGTCACACTGTTTCACGTGGTGTAGGCCACCTGAGTTTTGGATCTGTTTCATTTTTGGAGGGGGCCCACTTGAGGATGGGACCCACCTCATGAATGGCACAGATAAAACATATACATCATGTGGGGCCCACAGCAGCAGCCGTGGGTGGCTGCACGGCAGCCCGCCCGCCCGCCTTTCCACTGCTGCACGCAGCAGCGTGCAGCGCTGCATGAAGTCAGAGGCAGAGGCTTGCCTCTGCCATTTCATTTTCAAAAAAAGAAGAAAAACCCATTTCCTGGGGTTTTTCGTACGCAGGGCCCGCTAAAGTGAAATCCGCCCTGGCCATTGCGATCAGTGGCTCGAGGCCGTCCAAATGAGTCCAGCGTTTGAATTTTTTTGATGCTTGGAAGTGAAATAAAATAAGAATTTAGTGTTTGAATGGTGAAAATGCAATATTTGGCGCTATGGCCCACCAGGTGATTGGATCAGCTCCATACTTCTACCCAACGGCTAAAATGCCGTAGGTAAGAGGATGGACGGCTTGGATCGAACATAAACATCAGGGTGAGGCCTATGCAAGGAGACCACCCAAAAGCCTTCATTCTTTCTTTCCCTTTTTATTCTTTCCTTAGAAAACGTCCAGTGTCCCAGACGGTGGACGGCTGACTTTTCTTTAAAAAGAAATTGTGGTGGGCCCTGATGAAGTGGGCCTCCACTGATGGGTGTACAACGCATATGGTGGGCCCCACTTGAATAAATCTTGAAGAAAAAGAAAAAGAAAGAAAAAAAATAATGCCAAGGTGGGATCCATTCAAGTGGGCCACACAATTCTTTTGCATAAAAAAAAAATAAAAAAAAAAATAAAATAAATGAAAGAGAGAGAGAGAGAGAGAGAGAGAGAGAGAGAGAGAGAGAGAGAGAGAGAGAGAGACATGGAGAGTGGGACACGGCTTGTGATGGAGGGACCCCGACATTATGGGCCCTCCTTTAAAAGCAAATGATACAAAAAAGGGTCCCTCAACACATGGGACCATCAAGATCGAGAATCAACGGTGGAGATCCTCTCTCCACCAAAATGGACGGTCTAGATGACCTTTCTTAAAGAAATAAACATCATGATGATCTAAGTGGTCCATCGGCTACAAATAAGGGTCCCAAGTGAGATCCACACCATTTATCGGTGGGCCTCACTTGGTCCACCATAAGAACAAGAAAAACTACCCTATAGAGGCACCCACCGTCCGATCTTCTCGCTCCTAGGGGTTCCTTGGCACCTTAACTTCAACTTCAATGGTTAAGATGAAGAATAGAGGGTTGAGATGGGAGATTTTGGGGTAGGAAGGTGGGCTACTTGGAGCTTAGGAGGGTTTGAAAAATTTCATACATGGGGGCTCTTGTTGCTTGGAATTTTTGAAATGAGAAAGAGAGAAAGAGAGAGAGTGATGTAAATAGAGAGGGTGAGAGTGATGGATGGATGTGGTGAGTGATGTTTGTGTAAGAAATCTTTAACTTTTGAGGCTTTTGTGTAAGAGAGATATGAGAGATGAAGACTTTTGTGGCCTTTTGTGTAAGAGAGGTATGGGTGGTGAAGACTTTTGTGGTTGCTTGGGAAAAGGGATGGAAGTGATGTGTACTTGACATGTGATGGATTGATGGGTGATTGATTGATGGGATTGATGTGATTAATGTGACACATCGTACAGATTCTCTTGGGTTTTGCAACGCGTGGCGTTTTCTCGCACCGAACGTTGGCCCATATCTCTTAACCAGGGTATCGCCTCGGCGGGCGAGTCGCGGCATCGGAACCGCAACGACGGCGTGGTCGCTATGGTATTGGTCTCGGGTTGAGTCGACTCGGGTTGTCGGTACATGAATCAGGGTCGCGCGTCGATATCGTTTAAGGGTCGAAGGTCACCGGAATTCGGCCGGTAAGACTGCGGAAGTGTACGAAAAGGTACGGACCAAGATACGGATCTTACAGCTCTCCCCTCCTTATAAAAATTTCATTCTCGAAATTTACACAAGCATCACAACTAAGCATAACTCGCGAAGAATAAGAAACATAACGTCATCATATAGAATCAGGGATAGCATACAAAATACAATACAGGATCAATCATTAAAGAGATGAGGATAACGCTCTCCCGAATTGTCACGCCCCAAACTCAGAAACTAGGCTCACAAAATTCCCGATCGCCGAATCCGGCCCCGACAGCCTTCGTAGAACCCCATTCTCGGCTCCTAGCTCCCATTCTCCAGGTTCCGATCCGGGGATGCTACGAGGAGGATTTTCAATGTCAGTTTGATTTGTAATTAGCATAACCAAAGGCATAACCCACAAACAACAACCAAGAACTCCATTACATTTTCACTATGATCAAAAACTTTACAAGTACAATGAGCATAAAGGGAAATACAATGGCAAGAACAAAAACTCCAAAACACTCCACAACATGCTCCTACCTCAGCGCTCCCAAGAAGCCTCCTCTACAGAATGGTGACCCCACTACACCTTCACCAACGGAATGACCTTGGTTCTGAGGACCTGCTCCTTCCGATCAAGGATACGAACTGGCTGCTCAATGTAAGAAGCATCCTCACGAACCTCCAACGGCTGTCAATTAATAACAGGAACTATGTCTGACCCACACTTCCTCAACATGGATACGTGGAAAATGTTGTGGACGCCAGATAACTGTGATGGCAAGGCAAGCCGATAGGCCACGGCGCCAACGCGCCCAGTGATCTCAAAAGGTCCTATGAATCTCGGGGCAAGCTTGCCCTTCGCTCCAAATCGAATTACGCCCTTCATGAGCGAGACCTTGAGATACACATGGTCCCCTACATCAAACTCCAAGGGACGACGCCGACGATTAGCAGAACTCTTCTGTCGGCTCTGAGCTGTGGGCATCCTCTGCCTGATGATGTCAATAGCCTTTGAAGTCTCCTGCACAAGCTCGGGACCTAGGAGACGGTGCTCTCCAACCTCGGTCCAACAACTCGGTGATCTGCATGGTCTGCCATATAATGCCTCAAAAGGAGCCATGCCGATGGTCGCCTGATAGTTGTTATTATACGCGAACTTAGCCAATCGCAGATGCTCATCCCAGCTACCCCCAAAGTCAATCGCGCAGGCCCGAAGCATATCCTAAAGTATCTGATTGACCCTCTCGGTCTGGCCATCGGTCTGCGGATGGTACGCGGTGCTGAGCTGCAAATCAGTTCCCATCGCACGCTCGAAGCTCCCCCAAAATTGAGACGTGAACCTCGAGTCTCGGTCAGAAACGATCGAGACTGGAGCGCCATTCAGTCTCACAATCTCCTCAATAAATAATCTCGCAAGCCGGTCCATAGACCAAGTCGCACGCATCGCAAGAAAATGTGCCGACTTCGTCAGACGATTCATAACAACCCAAATGGCGTTATGACCGCGCTGAGTCCTCGGCAAACCCATAAAGAAATCAGTCGACACGTGCTCCCACGTCCACATCGGGACGCTCAACGGCTGCAACAGACCAGGAGGTCTCTGATGATCGGCCTTGACACGCTGGCACGTGTCACACTCGGCCACAAAACTGGCGATCTGGCGCTTCATCCCCATCCAAAAATACTGTCGCCTCATGTCGCGGTACATCTTTGTCAAGCCCGGGTGGATAGAAAACAGCGATCGATGTGCCTCGGTCATAAGATCTCTGCGCAACTCTGGAATATCCGGGACGCACAATCGGCCTCCGAAGCTAAGTCCACCGTCTGTACCGATCTGCCAATCAGCCTCACCCTCAGATGCTGCCTCAGCCATATAACTCTGCAACGACTGATTAGCCTGCTGAGCCTCGATCACCCTAGCGACAAGAGAAGGTTGAATCGAAAAGCTTGATAACTGTACGATGAAAGACTGCAGGCCGAACTCAAAGTCATACGCAGCAATATCCTCAAGCATCCGCCACTCCTGCATCATCGTATGCGCCACTAGGCCTCGTGGCTGATGGCTGAGGGCATCTGCCACCACGTTCGCCTTGCCCGGGTGGTACTGGAGGTCAAAATCATAGTCTTTCAGGAGCTCCATCTAGCGCCTCTGTCTCATATTCAACTCAGACTACGAGAAGAGGTACTTCAAGCTCTTGTGATCAGAGAAGAGCTCGAACCTAACCCCGTAAAGATAGTGCCTCCACACCTTCAGTACGAAGACAATTGCAGCTAACTCTAAGTCATGCGTAGGATAGTTCAGCTCATGAACCTTGAGCTAACGAGACGCAAAGGCCACTGGTCTCCCGTGCTGCATCAGGACAGCACCCAAACCGATATGCGAGGCATCAGTGAATACAATAAAGCCGTCACTCCCAAAGGGAAGAGTGAGGACAGGAGCGGATGTCAGACGGTTCTTCAACTCCATAAATACTCACTGGCAGGCATCACTCCAAATGAACTTTGCACCCTTCCCAGTCAACCTGGTCAGCGGGGCTGTAATACGAGAGAAACCCTCAATGAAACGCCGGTAGTAGCCCGCCAAACCAAGGAAACTACGGATCTCTGTGCAGTCATGGGCTGACCCCACAGATGCACTGCCTGGACCTTCGAGGGGTCCACTGCGACACCCTCCATTGTCACCACGTGACAGAGGAACTTCACCTCCTCCTGCCAGAACTCGCACTTCTCCATCTTCGCATACAGCTGGTGTGTGCGGAGGGTCTGTAGAGTAATCTCCAAGTGTTGCTCATACTCCTCACGGGTCCTCGAGTAGATCAGAATGTCATCGATGAAGACTACAACAAACTGATCTAGATGTGGGAAAAAAATCTCGTTCATCAGCTGCATGAAGACCACAGGTGCATTGGTCAGCCCGAAGGACATGACCTGAAACTCAAAATGACCGTAACGCGTCCTGAATGCTGTCTTCGGAATGTCCTCATCTCGGACCCGAATCTGACGATAACTGGAGCGCAGGTCAATCTTCGAAAAGAACTGTGCACCCTGCAGCTGGTCAAACAGATCATCAATCCTAAGGAGCGGGTACTTGTTCTTGATCGTGACTTTGTTGAGCTCGCGATAGTCAACGCAGAGCCTCAACGAACCATCCTTCTTCTTCACGAAGAGTACCGGTACTCCCCATGGAGAACTGCTCGGACGGATAAAGCCCAACTCACGTAACTCGTCCAACTGCTTCTATAGTTCCCGTAACTCTAACGGTGCCATACGATACGGGGCCTTCGAAATAGGCGCGGTACTGGGCACGAGATCGATCTGGAACTCGGTGAGTCGGCAAGGCGGTAATCCCGGAATCTCCTAGAACACATCGGGAAAATCGCATACTATCGGCAAATGGTCGATGCAAACAGCAACAGGCTCCTCTATGGCGCAAGACATCAAACAACACAACCGGTCTCCTCTGGCCTCTGCAACGAACTGAAACTGTGGCACGCCGGGTATACAGAACGTGACGGTCCTCGCGGCGCAGTCCAATATTGCATAATACTCGGCGAGCCAATCCATGCCCAAGATGACGTCGAACTCGGACATCGGCAAAATAAACAAATCAGTGGGCAAGAAGGTATCCCCAACTAGAACGGGGCAAGACGAGCAAAATCGTCCTAACGCTGTAGTCCTCCCCAAGGGAGTCGATACTGATAAGCTCTCATCAGCAGACTCCAACGGTAAGCTAACCGATCGACAGAAGCTCTCGGTCACAAAAGAATGCGATGCACCAGAATCAAACAACACTCGTGCAATGCATGTAGAAACTGGAAGTATACCCTCAACAACTCCTCCAGAAGACTGAGTGTCCTGCTGAGCTGCATAAAACCTAGCCTGAGCCGACTGGGGAGGTGCCTGTCCCCTCTAAACGTGCTGCTGCTGCTGATAGGGTCACTGATGTGGTCGAAACTGCTGCCTCTGCTGCTGCGGCCTCTGAGGCTGGTGCTGATGCTGCTGCTAAGGTGGCCTCGGTGGTGGAGGCTGCTGTCGCTGCTGCTGTGGGGGTCTCTGCTGCTGCGGTGGAGGTCTCTGCTGCTGTGGACCTCTTTGCTGCTGCGGGGGCTGGGACACTCCCATGAACGGTGTCCCGTCACACCGCACCTGAAGCAAGTGCCGGTGAACTGCCTCTGAGGTGGTGGTGGAGGTGCTGCTGGTGCTCGAAAAGCTAGGCGACCTGTGCGCCTCTGCTGCTGTGGTCGACGCTGCTGGGAAGGACTGGAAGAAGCCTGCCTCTTCCGGTCTCTCCTCTGACCACGATCAGACTGAGAACCGGCCCACTCAGTCTCATAAATCTGAGCTCTCCGCACTACTGCCTGGAAAGTAGGGAGCTCATGCCCAATAACACAACCTCGAAGGCCGTAATGTAAGCCGTGCTCGAAGCGGCGGGCCTTCCGCCCCTCGTCATCAATCATGTATGGTGTGAATCTCGAGAGTGCCACGAAACGGGCTACGTACTATGCCATGGTCATGTCTCCCTGCACCAGAGTCTTGAACTCTAAAGCTCGCTGACGGTGGATATGGTAGGGAAAGTACTGCTCCTCGAATCGGTCCACAAAGTCCTCTCATGTCCAGACATAATCGGATCCGGCAACACGGGTAACAGAGGTCCACCAATGCTCGGCCTCACCCTGAAAGAGAAATACTGCTAACCGAACGCGCTGTTCGGTCGTGCATGACATGGTATCAAAAATCTTTTTCACATCGGAGCGCCATCTCTCTGCTGCAGTCGGATCCAGCTCGCCCTGGAAACGTGGAGGATCAAGCCGTCTGAACTCACGTAGTAAGGCGCTCACGTGCTCCTGCTCTGCCTGAGCTGGTGTAACGGCTGGGCGTCTGCCCTGTCTCTGTAGTGCGGCTGTCACAGCCTGTAACATCTGCTGTAACTGAGATGCACTAACAGTCACAGTCGGCTCCTCGTCGGCCTCAGGTGGAGGAATGTCATCCTCAGGGAAAGAAGCAGGGATCTCTGAGGGTGGAATGGGAGATGTAGGTGGTAAAGCTGGAGCCTCCGAAGGTGAAGTAGAATCCTCAGGTGGTGGTGCGGGAGTCGATCGGATAACTCTCCCAGGCTCCATGTCCTACAGGAAAGAGCGAAGGTGCCTATCAACTTCAAAACTCTCGAAGGTACGCACGTTAACGGTCTGAATTAGAAGGTCGCGAGTTATCCAAAATTCGGGACTTAGTCATTCCACATTCATAACAGACATGTAATGTTGCTCTCGGTTATCCCCAAGTTATGCTCTGATACCAACTTCTGTCACACCCCAAACTCGAAAACTAGGCTCACAAAATTTCCGATCGTCGAATCCGGCGCCGACAGCCTCCGTAGAACCCCATTCTCGGCTCCTAGCTCCCATTCGCCAGGTTCCGATCCTGTGATACTACGAGGAGGATTTTAAATATCAGTTTGATTCGTATTAAGCATAACCAAGAGCATAACCCACAAACAACAACCAAGAACTCCATTACATTTTCACTATAATAAAAAACTTTACAAGTACAATGAGCATAAAGGAAAATACAATGGCAAAGTACAAAAGCTCCAAAATACTCAGTAACGTGCTCCTGCCTCAGCGTTGCTGCGAACCAACGTCACCTGCACGCAACGGTCGTGCATAAGCTTATAGAAAGCTTAGAGGGTGGTGAAAGTGTGTGCGCAAGGTAATAGTATGAACATACAAGGTCGAAGTAATGCGGAATATGCAGATGGAACCATAATATCAAGAGCCGTACCAAGGCTTACGCGATGCAAGACATGAATGGTATCGGCCACCCAAAGGCCATGCTATGTACAATGCAACTCAGGCGTACAGGTCCTCATCTATGTCCACACATCAATACAACTCAAATATGGAATATCACCGGGGTTTAATACACTCTAAACCAGATTGCCGCCACATCGCGCGCAATAAGGTAAGTGAAAAAGACCTCACTATCCGTCTGCCAATATCGGGCGCGACTCGTCGATAGTGGACCCATTCCTCGAGCTGGTCAAACTCAGCCTAGCATTGCCCCCTACACTCGGGCGGGTAAGGCCGCACCCCCTTCCAACCGACCACGACACAGTGGAGAGTGTAACCGTCTGGTAATCGGCACTCAACGCTCATCTACCCACTCAGTCTAGACGTTGGAGCAACCTCTTGGTACCATAAGGGTTTAGGGACTTTCACCCAGGGATATCTATAGTACCCCATGTAGAACAAGATTTTCGGTATCCAATCCTGCCAACCACGATGTGTCTGTGGAGGCTACGGCCCTGATGTTGCTAGGGCGTACATTAACCATGTTGCACAAATGTGAAATGCATGATTCACGCTATCCAAACATGCAACAAGTCCTGCGCATATCGTGCGCTCATGTAGGGCAACACCGCCTAATCGGGAGCCAATAAACAACCTGCCCGAAGGTAAATGCTAAGATCAGACAATTCTCACGTCAAGCATACATATGATGCGTATGATCATGAGTCATGAAACTGTACTAAACATGTAAATGAGTGATAAACCATCATTACGACGCAGATGGGCCTAAACGGCCGAAACACAGCAAGTACGGCCCAATAATGGGCCCCAAGGAGAGTCGTAATGTGGACATCCAACCAGCATCAGACTCGCAATGTGGACGTCAAATCAACATTGCATCCTAGGCACGATCTTTTTAAACATTGGTACTTAGCCTGTAATGGATTTACACATTGCAATGGACCGTAGGTTGTTCCCAATGGACCTTACATATATATCAAATGGGCCATATCTTATGGGCCTTTTATTCATCAGATGGGCCACATAGATGGGACACACCAATGGGTCTTATGTGCATTGCAATGGGTCAAAACCCGTGGGCCTAGAATTTGCATCAAATGGCTTAGTCTCATGAGTCTAATATGTGACCAATGGGTCACACCAATTGGGTCCCACATGTAAATCAAGTGGGCCTCAACCCATAGACCTAACATGAGTTCAATGGGCCTAAACCCCTAGGCCTTAATCAAATAAAATGGGCCTAACTCATGGGTCTCAAATAAGTCCAGTGGGCCTAATCCCATTGACCCTTTTTATAATCAAATGGGTTCACTCCCATGGGCTTTAGGAATGCAACAAATGGGTCCAATTTTATGGGCCTTGGAACACATCAAAAGGGTCTATTCTTATGGAATCGGAACATATCAAGTGGGCCTAAACCCATAGGCCTTAAATATCAGGTAAGCCTAAGCTCATAGGCTTTACATATCAGGTGGGCCCAAGTTCATAGGCCTTAGATGAATCAAATGGGCCTAGCCCATAAACATTTCCTAGATCAAATGGGCCTAGCCCAAAAATGAATGGCCCACCCCACCCCTAGCTCAAGTCTTTAAAATGGTCCTATTAAGTGGATGGATGGTCTGGATGCACTACAGGCATCATGGTGGGTCCCACTGTCCAGTGGACAGTGCAGGTAAGGCACATACATCACCCAGGGCCCCACCGTGCAAGGGGGGTGCTGCCGTGGTGTGTGCCACCGTCTGCCTGGACAGTGGCTTTCAACACAAAAAACATTGTGGATCCCGTGTGGGGCGTACCCTGTGACATTAAGATGCCATCCAACTCCTTCATAAGGTCACTCGGACCTGGATGAAGGGACATCATAAATTTCAGCTTGATCCAAGACTTCTGTGGGCCCCAAAAAGTTTTCAATTGTAAAATTTAAGTCACACTGTTTCACATGGTGTAGGCCACCTGAGTTTTAGATCTGTTTCATTTTTGGAGGGGGCCCACTTGAGGATGGGACCCACCTCATGAATGGCATAGATAAAACATATACATCATGTGGGGCCCACGGCAGCAGTCGTGGGTGGCTGCACGGCAGCCCTCCTGCCCGCCGTTCCACGGCTGCACGCAGCAGCGTGCAGCGCTGCATGAAGTCAGAGGCAGAGGCTTGCCTCTGCCATTTGGTTTTCAAAAAAAGAAGAAAAACCCATTTCCCGGGGTTTTTCGTACGCGGGGCCCGCTAAAGTGAATTCGCCCCGGCCATTGCGATCAGCGGCTCGAGGCCGTCCAAATGAGTCCAGAGTTTGAATTTTTTTGATGCTTGGAAGTGAAATAAAATAAGAATTTAGTTTTTGAATGGTGAAAATGCAATATTTGGCGCTATGGCCCACTAGGTGATTGGATCAGCTCCAAACTTCTACCCAACGGCTAAAATGCCGTGGGTAAGAGGATGGATGGCTTGGATCGAACATAAACATCAGGGTGGGGCCTATGCAAGGAGACCACCCAAAAGCCTTCATTCTTTCTTTCCCTTTTTATTCTTTCCTTAGAAAACGTCCAGCGTCCCAGACGCTGGACGGCTGACTTTTCTTTAAAAAGAAATTTGGTGGGCCCTGATGAAGTGGGCCACCACTGATGGGTGTACAACTCATATGGTGGGCCCCACTTGAATAAATCTTGAAGAAAAAGAAAAAAAAAGAAAAAAAATAATGCCAAGGTGGGATCCATTCAAGTGGGCCACATAATCCTTTTGCATAAAAAAAGTAAAATAAAAATAAAATAAATGAAAGAGAGAGAGAGAGAGAGAGAGACATGGAGAGTGGGACACGGCTTGTGATGGAGGGAGCCTGACATTATGGGCCCTCCTTTAAAAGCAAATGATACAAAAAAAGGTCCCTCAACACATGGGACCATCAAGATCGAGAATCAACGGTGGAGATCCTCTCTCCACCAAAATGGACGGTCTAGATGACCTTTCTTATAGAAATAAACATCATGATGATCTAAGTGGTCCATCGGCCACAAATAAGGGTCCCAAGTGAGATCCACACCATTGATCGATGGGCCTCACTTGGTCCACCATAAGAACAAGAAAAACTATCCTATAGAGGCACCCACCGTCCAATCTTCTCGCTCCTAGGGGTTTTTTGGCACCTTGGCTTCAACTTCAATGGTTAAGATGAAAAATGGAGGGTTGAGATGGGAGATTTTGGGGTAGGAAGGTGGGCCACTTGGAGCTTAGGAGGGTTTGAAAAATTTCATACGTGGGGGCTCTTGTTGCTTGAAATTTTTGAAATGAGAAAGACAGAAAGAGAGAGAGTGATGTAAATGGAGAGAGAGAGAGTGATGGATGGATGTGGTGAGTGATGTTTGTGTAAGAAATCTTTAACTTTTGAGGCTTTTGTGTAAGAGAGGTATGGGAGATGAAGACTTTCGTGGCTTTTTGTGTAAGAGAGGTATGGGTAGTGAAGACTTTTGTGGTTGCTTGGGAAAAGGGATGGAAGTGATGTGTACTTGACATGTGATGGATTGATGGGTGATTGATTGATGGGATTGATGTGATTGATGTGACACATCGTACAGATTCTCTTGGATTTTGCAACGCGGAGTTTTTTCGCACCGAACGTTGGCCCATATCTCTTGACCAGGGTATCACCTCGGCGCGCGAGTCGCGGCATCGGAACCGTAACGACGGCACGGTCGCTATGGTAATGGTCACGGGTTGAGTCGACTTGGGTTATCGGCACATGAATCAGGGTCACAGTCGATATCGTTTAAGGGTCGAAGGTCACCGAAATTCGACCGGTAAGACCGTGAAAGTGTACGGAAAGGTACGGACTAAGATACGGGTCTTACACCCTTGGACCAAGGGGGCCTGCCGTATTGTTTATTTGCTAGCCAACCTGTTTATAAGGTCACTTGGACCTGGGGGTGGGCATGGGGCCCAACGAAATGTGGTTAACAAATCCAGCCCAGCCATTATGTGTGTCCCACCTGGCTGAGGGTTCAGACCAAGTTTCAGCCACATCCAAAATTCAGGTAGGCCCCACCAAGTGTTTTTATGTGTTTTAGGCATGTCTTCACATGATTTTAGATGGTATGTCCCACTTGAGATCTGCATATGGCCGATTTTTGGAAGGAGGCCCACTGCCCTAAGGGGCCACCTAATGAACGACATGGATGTTCGAAACGCATCACGTGGGGCCCACTGCTGGGGCCTTGAGCCCCAGCCAGTCCGTCCTCCCGCTCCAGCGCTGGACGCTGTGGCGTCCTCAGCAGCAGCAACAACTGCTGCTTCTTCATTTTTTTTTTTGAAATGAAAATTTCATGGTTTTTCCCATGTGGGGCCCACATCAGATGGATCCACACCGTCCATTGGATTTCATGCCTTAAGACCAACCATTTGAGTCTAATATTTAATGTGTTTGGTGAGTAAAGAAAAATATCCAGCAGGCTTTAACTGTAAACAAGACTATTTACTATGGTATGGCCCGCTTGATTATCGGATCGGCTTTGTCTTTTGGCTCAACGCCTAAAATGATCTGAGGAAGAGGATGGACAGCTTGGATCAAGTACATGCTTCAAGGTGGGGCCTGCATGAGTGGCCCACCATTTCCCTTCCCTTTTTTTAAAGCTTGTCAGTACACGCCCATGTCTGCACACGCACTCCATGTTAGCCTCCACGCCCGTCCAGTGTCTAGGAACGCTGGACGACATGGATAAACACATCATTGTGGTGGGTCCCACATGGACGTGGCCCACACATTAAGGTGGGTCCCGCATGAACGTGGCCCACCTAATATTTATGTTTTCCTTCCATCCGGGTCCGCTAATGGGCTGGATGGCGTAGATCCATCACATTCATCTAATGGGTCCCACATGAAATATATGATTCATGGTGGGCATCACTCACCCCTTCATCATCATCACCATTCAAAGAGAGAGAGAGAGAGATAGAGAGAGAGAGAGAGAGAGAGAGAGAGAGAGAGAGAGAGAGACGGTGATAGAGGGACCCCGCCACTATGGGCCCCTCATGGATACATCACATACATTAAAATGGGTCCCCCCAATAAATGGGCCCTTAAATCATGAAATCAACGATAAAAACTCAAAGATCACCCACCTCTAGGCCTCCTTGCTCCCTTAGCCTTTTATGCTCCTTGCCTTCACTTTTGATGGTGGTTGATGGGATTTTGATGATGTGGATGAGAGATGAGAGGGTGGGGAAAGTGGGCCACACTTGTTGATCTTAGAATGCCTGGGAAGGCTTGGACGTATGGAGCTTGGTAGAGTGTTTGAGAGTGAATGAGAGAGAGAGAGGGAAGTGATGGGTGAAAGGTGATGGAGTGATGGGTTGAGTGATGGCTTGTAAGAAAGTGATGGGTGAAGGGATGTAAGAGTTGACTTTGGGTAGTTTGTGTAAGAAAAGGGTAAGGATAGGTATGGATTGTTATACTTGGGTATGGAGTGACTTGACTTGTACTTGACATTGATTAATTGATTGATTGATGGGATAGGCCGTAAAGATTCTCTCAGAATTCGTACGCGCAGCGTTTTCCTCGAAATGAATGTAGGCCTACATCTTCTACCCTGGGTACCGGTTCGGTGTACGAGTCGTGGCGTTAGAACCGCGGCAACGGCGTGGTTGCTAAGGTACAAGTTTTGAGTTGAGCAGACTTTGTCACGCAGGTCTTGACATAGGATCGATCGCAAACGTCGGATACGGGTTGAGGATTGCAGGAATTCGACTAGAAGGACCACAGTGGACAATGAAATGGTACGGACTATGACACGAGTCTTACAACTCTCCCCTCCAAATAAAAATTTTATCCTCAAAATTTACATAATCATCGTAAGAAAACATAACTCATAATAAAAGGAAAAATAAGGCATCGTCATATGAAATCGTAGACAGCGTATAAAATATAATATATGATCAATCATCAAAGAGATGGGGATAACGCTCTAGAATCTCAGCCTCGCATTCCTAAGATGCCTCATCAATAGAATGATGACCCCACTGAACTTTCACCAAGGGAATGACCTTGGTCCAGAGGACCTGCTCCTTTCAATCAAGGATAAGAACTGCTTGCTCAATGTAAGAAGTGTCCTCACGAACCTCTAGCAGCTATCAATCAATAACTGGAACGATGTCTGACCCACAATTCCTCAGCATAGAGACGTGAAAAATATTGTGGACGCCAGACAACTTAGATGGTAAGGTAAACCGGTAGGCCACGGCGCCAACGCTCCTAATGATCTCGAAAGGTCCTATGAATCTCGGGGCAAGCTTGCCCTTCGCTTCAAAATGAACTACGCCCTTCATGGGCAAGACCTTGAGATACACATGGTCCCCTACATCGAACTCCAAGGGACGATGCCGGAGATCAGCAAAACTATTCTGCCAGCTCTAAGCTATGCGCATCCTCTGCCTGATGATATCAATAGTCTTGGATGTCTACTGCACAAGCTCAGGACCTAGGAGACACCGCTCTCCTACCTCGGTCCAACAACTAGGAGATCTGCACGGTCTGCCAAACAATGCCTCAAAAGGAGTCATGCCAATGGTCGTCTGGTAGCTGTTGTTGTATGCGAACTTAGCCAATCGTAGATGCTCATCCCAGCTACCCCCGAAATCAATCGCGTAGGCCCGAAGCATATCCTCAAGTATCTGATTGATCTTCTCGATCTGGCCATCGGTTTACGGATGATACATGGTACTGAGCTACAAATCAGTACCCATAACTCTCTGAAAGCTCCTCCAAAACTGAGACGTGAACCTCGGGTCTCGGATAGAAACGATCGAGACTGCAATGCCGTACAGTCTCACTATCTCCTCAACAAATAGCCTGGCGAGCCGGTCCGTATGCCAAGTCTCACGGATCGCAAGAAAATATACCGGCTTCGTCAGATGGTCCATGACAACCTAAATAACGTCATGACCGCGCTGAGTCCTTGGAACACCCGTGATAAAATCGGTAGATACATGCTCTCACTTGCACATCAGGACACTGAACGGCTGCAATAGACCAGGGGGTCTTTGATGATTAGCCTTGACATGCTAGCATATGTCACACTCAGCCACAAAAATGGTGATCTGGCGCTTCATTCCTGTCCAAAAATACTGTCTCCTCATATCCTGATACATCTTCATCGAACCAGGGTGGATAGAAAACCACGATTGATGTGCCTCGGTCATAAGATTTCTACGCAACATAGGAATATCCGGGACATATAATTGGCCTCTGAAGCGAAGTCCACCATCAGAACCAATTTGCCAATCTGTCTGACTCTCAGATGCTGCCTCTGCTCGATAATCCAGTAACGACTCATCTATCTGCTAAGCCCCGATCGCCCTTGCGATAAGAGAGGGTTGAATCGACAAGCTCGATAGCTGAACGATAGAAGACTGCAGACCAAAATCAAAGTCATACTCTGCATATCCTTAAGCATTCTTCACTCCTGAATCATCATATGTGCCACCAGGCCTCGTGGCTGACGGCTGAGGGCATCTGCCACCACGTTCACCTTGCCTGGGTGGTACTGGAGGTCAAAATCATAGTCTTTCAGAAGCTTCATCCAAGGCCTCTATCTCATGTTCAGCTCAGACTGAGAGAATAGATACTTCAAGCTCTTGTGGTCAGAGAAGAGCTCGAACCTAATCCCATAGAGATAGTGTCTCCACACTTTCAGTGCGTAGATGACTACTGCTAACTCCAAATCATGTGTGGGGTAGTTCAACTCATGAACCTTAAGCTGACGAGACGCATAAGCCACTGGTCTCCCATGCTACATCAGGACGACACCTAAACCAATACGGGAGGTATCAGTAAATACAACGAATCCATCATTCCCAAAGGGAAGAGTGAGGACAGGAGCGAACTTCAGACAGTCCTTTAGCTCCACGAGTGCCTGCTCACATGCATCAGTCCAAATAAAATCTGCGTCCTTCCGAGTCAACCTGGTCATCGGGGTAGCAATACGAGAGAAGCCCTCAATGAAACGCCGATAATAGCCTGCCAAGCCAAGGAAACTGCGGATCTCAGACGCAATCGTGGGCTGCTCCCACTGACGCACTGCCTCAACCTTCTAGGGGTCCACTGCGACACCCTCCCTCGTCACCACATGACCGAGGAACCTCACCTCCTTCTGTCATAACTCGCACTTCTCCAGCTTCATATACAGCTGGTGGGCACGGAGGGACTGCAAAGCGATCTCCAGATACTGCATATGGTCCTCATGTGTTCTCAAATATATCAGAATGTCGTGGATGAAGACCACAACAAACTGATCGAGATATGGACTGAAGACCTCGTTCATCAACTGCATGAAGACTGCGGGTGCATTGAAACTCAAAATGACCATAATGCATCATGAAAGCCGTCTTTAGGATATCCTCCTCTCGGACTCAAATCTAATGATAACCAGAATGCAGGTCAATCTTCGAAAAGAACTGTTCACCCCGCAGCTGATAAAAAAAAATCATATATCCTCGGGAGCGGGTACTTGTTCTTAATCGTGACCCAGTTGAGCTCGTGGTAGTCTACGCAAAGCCTCAACGAGCCATCCTTCTTCTTGACGAAGAGTACTAGTGCTCCCCAAGAGGAACTACTCAGACGAATAAATCCCAACTTACGTAACTCATCCAACTGTCGCTGCAGCTCATGCAACTCCATCGGTGCCATACAGTATGGAGCCTTTGAGATAGGCGCGGTACTGGGCACAAGGTCTATCTGGAACTCTATATGACGGCGAGGCGATACCCCGGAATCTCCTTGAACACGTCAGGGAACTCACAAACAATCGACAATTGATCAATACATGCTGTAACAGACTCCTCAACGGCGTAGGACATCAAGCATGAAAATGGCTCTCTTTTGGGCTCGACAACAAACTAGAACTGTGACAAGCCTGGTATACAAAATGTGATTATTGATGGCGTAGTACTCGGCAAGCCAATCTATGCCCAAGATAATGTCAAAATCTGACATCGACAGTACAAACAAGTCAACAGGCAAAAAGATGTTATCGACCAGAACAGGGCAAGACGAACAGAAACGACCCAATACTGTGGTCTTCCCCAAGGGCATCGATACGGTCAATTCCTCACTAGCAAACTCTGTCGATAATCTAATCGATCGACAAAAATCATCAAACATGAATAAGTGAGAAGCACCAGAATCAAACAGTACGTGTGCGATGCATGAAGAGACTGGAAGCATACCCTCTACGACTCCTCCAGAGGTCTACGGGTCCTGCTGAGCCCATAAAATCTAGCCTAAGCTGGCTGGGGAGGTGCGTGTCCCCTCTGAGGTCCCTAGTGCTGCTGTTGCTGATGTCGTTGAGGCACTCGAAACTGTTGTCTCTGCTGTTGTGGCCTCGGAGGCTGGTGCTGCTACTGAGGGGGCCTTGGTGGTGGAATCTGCTATTGTTGTTGCTGCGGAGGTTGCTGCGGTACTCTCAGCTACTGCTGTGGAGGCTGCTGTAGTACTCTCGGTTGGTACTGCTGAGGTCGGGGACACTCCCACCTATGGTGTCCTATCCCACCGCATTTATAACAAGTGTTAGAAAGTTGTCTCTAAGGTGGTGCCGTTGGGGGTGTCGACGGTGCTACTGGTGCTCTGGCAGATGGGTGGCTCCTGTATCTCTATGGTGGTCAATGCTGCTGTGAGCTACTAGAGGGGGCCTCCCTCTTTTGACCCCTCCTCTGATCTCAGTCGGCTTGCATGCCAGCCAACTTAGTCTCATAAATCTGAGCCCTCCGCACTATTGCATGGAAAGTCGGGAGCTCATGCCCAATGACACGGCCTCGAAGACCATAACGTAAGCCGTTCTCAAAACGGCCGACCTTCCGCCCTCATCATCAACCATATATGGCGTAAACCTTGATAGCGACACAAAATGGGCCGCGTACTGCGCCACGGTCATATTCCCCTCCACCAGAGTCTCAAACTCCAGTGCCCTCTGACGACGAATGTGGTAAGGAAAGTACTGCTCCTCAAATCAATCTACAAAATCATCCCATGTCTAGATAAAATCAAGCCCTACAACTAGTGTAACAGAGGTCCACCAGTGCTCAGTCTCCCCCTGGAAAAGAAACACTGCTAACCGGACTCGCTGCTGGGTTGTGCAGGCCATAGTATCGAAGATCTTCTCCACATTGAAGCTCCATCTCTCGGCTGTAGTTGGATCTGGCTCACCCTGAAAACGCGGTGGATCAAGCTGTCTGAACTCTAGAAGAAGGGCACTCGCATGCTCCTTCTCTGCCTGAGCTGGAGAAACAAGTAGGAGCCTGCCTTGCCCCTGAAGCGTAGCAGTCATAGCCTGCAACATCTACTGTAACTGAGAGACACTCACAGGTATGGTCGTCTCCACATCGACCTTAGGTGGAGGAATGTCATCCTCAGGCAAGGGAGTAGAGATCTCTAGCGGTGGAATGGGAGGCGCAGGTGGTAAGGTTAGAGCCTCGGGTGGTGGAGCAGGGTGTGCTTGGGTCGGTCTCCTAGGTGGCATGTCCTATAGGAAAGAACAATAACGCCAATCAACCTTAAGAATCACGCGTTAGGGAACTAAATCAGAAGGTTGAGCGCTCAGAACCTAGTCGTCCTAAACTCATAGCAAACATGTGATGTTGTTCTCAGTTATTCTCAAGTTATACTCTGATACCAACTTCTGTCATGCCCTGAACTCAGAAATTGGGCTCATAAAATTCTCGATCTCAGAGTCCGGCGCCGACAGCCTCCGTAGTACCCCATTCTCGACTCACGGCACCCATATACTAGATTCCGATCCTGGGATGCTACAAGGAGGATTTCAAACATGATTTGATTCGTAATGAGCATAACCATAAGCATAACCCATGAACAATAACCACAAGAACACCATCACAAAATCCACTATGATAAAAAATATTAAGTACAATGCGTAGAAAAGGAAAATACAAGATAGTGACAATAATAAAAACTTCATAAGCTCGGATGCACGCTCCAACGACGGTAAGACTAAGGCTATGTCCTTGCGTTACCTGCACACATCAATCGTGCATAAGCTTATAGAAAGCTTAGAGGGTAGTGTAAGTGTGTGCACAATATAAGCGTACTCAGAATGCAAGGTCAGAGAAATACAGAATCATGCTGATGAATACATGAATGTAATCAGCCGTACCAAGGCTATACGGTGCAAGATATGAATGCTATCAACCATATCCAGACCATGTGATGCGAGAAGCAACTCAAGCATGTCAATCCTTATCATATATCAGTACAGTTCTCATTTTGGATAATTACCGGGGTCTAGTACACTCTACGCCCGCTTGTCGTCCCTATCCGAATGCACAACTGAGAGAGCAGAAGAGACCTCACTATCTGCCTGCCAATATCGAGCTCGGTTCGTCGATAGCAGACCGATTCCTCAAGCTGGTCAAACTCAACATAGAAGTTGCTCCCTCACTCAGGTAGGTAAGGTCACACCCCTTTCCAATCGACCATGACACAATGGGAGACGTGGCCTACTGGTATATGGCTCTCGCGTGCTCGTGTATTCACTCGGTCTCGAAGTTGGAGTCATCCTCTAGTACTATCAGGTTTAGAGATTTTCACCCAGAGACATTTATGGTGCCCGTGTGCTAGAACCAAACATTTTCGATATCCAATCCTGTCACCCATGATGTGTCTGTGGAGGCTATGGCCCTGATGTCGCTAGGGCATACAGTAACTACTATCACACAAATGCAAGTGCATGAGTCACACTACCAGTCATACAACAGTTCTGCATGTATCATGCACTCATGTAGGGAAACTCCGCTTATCAGGGAGCCCATAAACAGTCCGCCCGAAGGAATATGCTATGATCAGTCACTTCTCATATCAAGCATATACATGATGCGTATGATCATGAATTATGAATCTATACTAAACATGTATATAGAGATGGGCTCTACGTATAACGGAGATGGGCCTAGACGGCCTACTTACTACAAGTATGGGCCTATTAGTGGGCTTTAGGGAGAGTGATAATGTGGACATTTAACCAACATTATCCCTATAATGTGGGCGTCAAACCATCATTGCTCCCAAGGCATAGGCCGCTATAAAGTTCAACGCATATACCATGGTGAAATCACACTACAATGGGCCTACAATATATTAAATGGGCCCCATAACATGGGCTTATGTATATTAAAGTGGGCCTCAACAACGGGCCACAAGTACATCAAGATAGGCCTAGTTACATTGGCCTCATATATATCAGAGTGGGCCTCAACATCGAGCCATAAATACATCAAAATAGGCCTAATCACATGGGCCTCATATGGCAGCCCGACAGAGGGTCTGACACACTCATCATGGTGGGCTAGCCTAAGGTGGCCCATATTTGGGGCACATAAATAAGGTGGACCCCACAAAATAAATGAATAATGTGGATACTAAACATACATTAGTGGGTCCCATGTGGGCCCACCATAAACGTTTATTTTCCGTCCAATGTGTGGATGAGGTCACACAGACCCTGGGGCCATTATAATGTTTGTTTTCCAACCAAACTGTTCATAGGATCACATGGACCTAGGGCCCATAAAAATATTTATTTGCAATCCAAGCTATTCATAAGGTCACGTGGTCCTGGGGCCCACTGTAATATTTATTTATCATCTGTCCTGTTGGTAAGGTCACGTGGACCAGGGGGCCCACCATAATGTTTATTTTCATCCAATCTGTTCATAAGGTCCCTTGGACCAAGGGGGCCCACCGTATTGTTTATTTACCAGCCAACCTGTTTATAAGATCACTTGGACCTGGGGGTGGGCGTGGGGCACACTGAATTGTGGTTCACAAATTTAGCCCACCCATTATGTGTGTCCCACCTGGTTGAGGGTTTAGACCAAGTTTCAGCCACATCCAAAATTCAGGTAGGCCCCACTAAGTTCTTTTATGTGTTCTAGGCATGTCTTCACATGATTTTAGATGGTATGGCCCACCTGAGATCTGCATACAGCTAATTTTTGGAAGGAGACCCACTGCCCTAAGGGGCCAACTAATGAACGACATGGATGTTCGAAACGCATCACGTGGGGCCCAAAACTGGAGCCGTGAGCCCCAACCAGTCTGTCCACCCGCGCCAGCGCTGGACACTATGGCGTCCTCAGCAGCAGCAACAACTGCTACTTCTTTTTTTTTGAAATGGAAATTTCATTGTTTTTCCCAGTTGGGGCCCACATCAGATGGATCCACACCGTCCATTGGATTTCATGCCTCAAGACCAACCATTTAAGTCTAATATGTAGTGTGTTTGGTGAGTAAAGAAAAATATCCAGATGGTAAACACGACTATTTACTATGGTATGGCCCACTTGATTATCGAATCGGCCTTGTCTTTTGGCTTAACTCCTAAAATGATCTTAGGAAGAGGATGGACGGCTTGGATTAAGTATATGCATCAAGGTGGGGCCTGCATGAGTGGCCCACCATTTCCCTTCCTTTTTTTTTTTTTATAAAAAAAGCTTGTTAGTACACACCCATGTCTGCACATGCACTCCATATTAGCCTCCACGCTGGACGACATGAATAAACATATCATTATGGTGGGTCCCACTTGGACGTGGCCCACACGTTAAGGTGGGTCCTGCATGAATGTGGCCCACCTGATATTTATGTTTTCCTTTCATCCGGGTCCGCTAATGGGCTGGATGACATAATCTATCACATTCATCCAATGGGTCCCACATGAAATATATGATTCATGGTGGGCCTCACTCACCCCTTCATCATCATCACCATTCATAGAGAGAGAGAGAGAGAGAGAGAGAGAGAGAGAGAGAGAGAGAGAGAGAGAGACGGTGATAGAGGGACCCTGCCACTATGGGCCCCTCATGGATACGTCACATACATCAAAATGGGTCCCACCAATAAGTGGGCCCTCAAATCATGTAATCAACGGTAAAAACTCAAAGATCACCCACCTCTAGGCCTCCTTTTTGTTCCCTTAGCCTTCTATGCTCCTTGCTTTCACTTTTGATGATGGTTGATAGGATTTTGATGGTTTGGATGAGAGATGAGAGGGTGGGGAAAGTGGGCCACACTTGTTCCTCTTGGAATGCTTGGAAAGGCTTGGACGTATGGAGCTTGGGAGAGTGTTTGAGAATGAATGAGAGAGAGAGGGAAGTGATGGATGAAAGGTGATGGAGTGATGGGTTGAGTGATGGCTTGTAAGAAAGTGATGGGTGAAGAGATGTAAGAGTTGACTTTGGGTAGTTTGTGTAAGAAAAGGGTATGGATAGGAATGGGTTGCTGTGCTTGGGTATGGAGTGACTTGACTTGTACTTGACATTGATTGATTAATGGGATAGGCCGTAGAGATTCTCTCAGAATTCGCACGCACGAAATTTTACTCGTAATGAACGTAGGCCTACATCTTCTACCCTTGGTACCGGTTCGGTGTGCGAGTCACGGCGTTAGAACCGCGATGACGATGCGGTTGCTAAGGTATAATGTTTGAGTTGAGCCAACTTCGTCACGTAGGTCTCAACTTAGGATCGATCGCAAACATCGGATACGAGTTGAGGATTGCCAGAATTTGACTGGAAGGACCGCGAAGGCCAATGGAATGGTACGGACTAGGATACGGGTCTTACATTGGTGGTGTCCCTAAGTAACTCTGCACTAGATGGAAAGATATCCATGGAACCGGTGACTAGCTGTCTCTTCAATGAGGAGATAAGAAGGAAGTCTTAGGGGTCTACTCAGCAAGAGGCCCTTGTGACACATGAATGAGGGAGAGGAAAGAACAAAAAAGGCGGGAGGCCCGAGATAAATCAAGAGGCAAGTCGAGTAGCAGAAAAGATGTTGAATGCTGAAATTGTGGCAAGAAGGACCACTATAAGCATGAATGTCATAAAGCTAAGAATGATAAAAAAGGAAAAGGAAAGGAGAAGGAAATGAATTAGATTCCACTGCGGTCGCTTCAGATGGCGACGTTGTAGTTATTCTTTTTGTAGATCATGATGTATGTCTCATAGTTATTAGTCAGGACACCGACTGGGTGATTGACTAAAGAGCTTCTTTTCACGTGACTCCACGCATGGACTTCTTCACAAGCTACAAGTCAGTTGACTATAGGACCATGAAGATGGGAAATTATGGCGTATTGAAGATCGTAGGGGTCGATGATATTTATGTGAAGACTGATGTAGGCTGCACATTGGTTCTCAGGGATGTGAGGCATATCCCAGACCTTCGTCTCAACTTGATGTCGACGGGAAGGTTGGATGATGATGGCTAAGAAAGCCGGTTTGCTGGTGGGTGTCGGAAGCTCATCAAGGGTTCATTGATCACAGCCAGAGAAAAGAAGTGTTGTACCTTATATAAGGAAAGTGTCAATGTATGCAAGGGTGGGTTAAACGCAGTGAAAGATTCAGCTATTGACATGTGGCACAGGCATCTAAGTCACACGAGTGAAAAAGGGCTTCGGTTACTAGTGAGGAAGCGACTCCTTTCAGACGTGACAAATATGCCTCTTAAAACCTATCTTATTGTTTATCAGGGAAATAACATAGAGTTTCATTTGTTAAATCTGTTTCTCATGTTAATAAAGTAAATGCATTAGATTTAGTTTATTCTGATGTTTGTGGTCCTATGAGGACAAAAACCTTGGGGTGGGGCATTGTATTTTATTACTTTTATAGTTGATGCATCTAAGAGGGTTTAGGTTTATGCTTTGAAATCCAAGGATGAGGTCTTTGGTGTGTTTAAATTGTTTCATGATATGGTCGAGAGAGAGACAAGTAGATCATTGAAGTGCATCTGCACTGACAATGGTGGTGAATACATTGGCGAATTTCATGAGTACTGTAAGTCTCTAGGTATACGGCATAAACAGACGGTTCCTAAGACCCCCTAGCATAATGGTGTAGCTGAGTGAATGAATCGCACAATTGTTAAGAGAATCAGATGCATGTTATCGCATGTGAAATTGCCCAAGATGTTCTGGGGAGAAGCAATGCACACGGTGGTGTATCTGATAAATAAGTCTCCATCAGTCCCTTTGAATGAAGAAGTACCTGAGAAGGTATGGACTGGACAGGATCCATCATATAATCATCTCAGGGTCTTTGGATGCAGGGCATCCATTCACGTACCAAAGGATGAGAGGTCTAAGCTCGATATGAAAATCAGGCAGTGAGTGTTCTTAGGGTACGGTGATGAAAAATTCGGTTACAGATTATGAGATCCGACCGAGAAGAAACTCGTCAGGAGCAGAGATGTGGTTTTCTTTGAAGATCAGTGTATAGATGACATTGGTAAGCTAGAGAAGAATCAGCCTAGTTCAGATGAGCTAGAGGACATAGATCCGATTATTCCTCCCGTGGTGCCTAATGACGTAGGAGTACAGCAAGGTGCAGAGGACGAGGGAGTTTTTTCAAAAGATGGACCAGGGGAGCAGCTCCCACTTGATCTACCTGTTAAGCCACAGGTGAGGAGGTCATTTAGGGACAAATAGTCATCCAAGAGGTACTCACCGCATGAGTACATTATGCTGACTGATAGGAGAGAGCCAAAAGATTATTCTGAGGCCCTAGCTGATAAGCAAAGGAGGAGTGGTTAAAAGCTTTGCAAGAGGAGATGAAATCTTTGCATAAGAACCACGCCTATGATATGGTGAAACTGTCTAAGGGCAAGAAAGCCTTGAGCAACAAATGGGTGTTTAGAAAGAAGGTTGAGAAGTAGAATTCACAGACGAGGTTCAAGGCCAGACTTATAGTAAAAGGATTTGGTCAGAGGAAAGGCATAGACTTCGAGGAGATATTCTCACCGGTGGTGAAGATGACATCCATACAGATGTTGCTTGTATTGGCGGCTAGCATGAATTTAGAAATAGAGTAGTTAGATGTTAAAAATGCCTTCCTCCATGGTGACTTGGAAGAAGAGAACTACATGCACGTACCAGAGGGGTTCAAAGTCAAGGGCAAAGAGCATATGGTGTGTAGGATGAGGAAGAGCTTGTATGGGTTGAAACAATCTCCATGATAATGGTACAAGAAGTTTGATTCGTTCATGTTACAACATGCGTATGACAGAATAGAGTCGGATCACTGTGTGTTCATGCACAAGTTCTGAGATAGTGATTTCTTAGTTCTGTTGTTATACGTTGATGACATGCTCATCATGGGAAAAGACATCAAGAAGATCGACAGGTTGAAACAGGAGATGGGCAAGTCGTTTGCGATGAAAGACTTGGGCCCTGCTAAACAGATCTTAGGAATGGAGAAAACCCATGACAGAAGTAGAAGGAAGCTTTGGCTGTCATGAGAGCAGTATATTGAGAAAGTCCTAGAGTGGTTTAATATGAATGCAGTGAAGCCGGTCAGTACTCTACTAGATGGTCACTTCAGATTGAGTGATAGGAAGTGTCCCAAGACAAAGGTAGAGATGGGAGAGATGCAGAAGATATCTTACGCATCTACTGTAGGAAGTTTGATGTATGCTATGGTGTGTACACGCCCAGACATAATATATATGCTGTTTGTGTTGTCAACCGATATCTTACCAATCCTGGCAAAGAGCATTGGGCAGCGGTGAAATGGATACTACGGTATCTAAGAGGCTCATCCAGTTTGAGCCAATGCTATAGTGACAAAAAACCTATGTTAGAAGGCTACACAGATGCAGATATGGCAGGTGACATAGACTCCAGGAAGTCTACATTGGGATTCATGTTTACGTTTGTAGGGGGAGCAGTTTCTTAGCAGAGCAAGCTAAAGAAGGTCGTAGCATTGTCGACGACAGAGGCCAAGTATATTGCAGTCACAGAGGCATGTAAAGAGATGCTTTAGATGAAGAGGTTCCTATAGGAACTTAACCTGAAGAGGTTCTCCAGGGTGCTCGATTGGTTGTGGGTGCCGCTCGACTGGTCGTGGGTTCGTCTCGACCGGTCATAGTTATGCAGATTCGTTGTACAATTTTACATGGATTTCGTTTCGCAAGTCCTTTCACAATTGAGATGCGGAAAGAAGTTTCCTAAAACTATAAAAAAAGGTCTCTAGGGTTTTTCTAGAGATGATGGTGTACATTAAAAACATAAGAGGGCTATCAAAGGTGTAAAAGAGAGAGAGAGAGAGAGAAAGAGAGAGAGAGGAAGCTTGTGGAAGGGAGGCTATGCTCGTAGAGGTGATCTACCATATCTCAGCGCTTCTACGTCCTTGTAATCGGTGATTTGTTTCTCTTACTGTTTATCCACTCCCATGTGAGTGATGAAGGTTTGATCGTAGCAAGGTGTGCTAGTGATCAGTTGTAATGTTCTGCTCCATAGTGGATTGTTGATCTGGATGAGGTCCCATGGTTTTTACCTCTTTGAGGGTTTTTCACGTAAAAATCTCTTGTGGGTGTGTGATTGTTGCTTTGATTTATTTCATTACATTATTATTCCATAATTCTGGTTTGTTTCAGGAGGCTAGATCCTAAGGTTTTGTGCAAGGCCCCCAACATTTACATCAAGTAACGAGACTAGAACTTATATTCTTTTTGAGTTGAGGAGTATCCCAAGAAAACAAACTACGTTTAGTGATTATTTAATCATATGAGAGGGACTAAGATCATGCATAAAGCATAAATAATAATAAAAAATTTAGGGGAAAGATAAAACAATAGTTCAATGGGCTAAAACTGTTAAAACGGAGAATGATTTTTCTAACGGAAATGACGACATTTTATTAACTACGTAAGTGACGGTAAGACTTGCTTGATCCTAATAAACTTTTATGACTACCATTTCATTTATTAACTACGTAAGTGACGGTGAATTTGGTAATGTCATTTTGTTGAGGCTGTTGGGAAAGAGTTTAGAAATTCTATTTCATAATTAGAAAATGAAGTTTTGGACTTCATGAATCATGTATTCTTTTGCATTATGTAATGCCCTAAAAATCGGGGGTCGAGCATAACTTAACTCCCTAGTTCCAAAACATCACTTATGCAACATATTTAATGATGGATATATGTTGCCTGTATTAGTGCATAAAACATGAGGTAGATTAAGCTAGATCAGCAAACATTGTTCAGGGACAGTCTGAGAATGCAAGCGGAAGATTGAATATATATATATATATATATATATATATATATATATATATACCAACATGAGTCTCCAAGATATATATGCTCTACCAGGTCATAGTTACAAGTCGTGTCTCAAAATACATATATCAAAATGTGGTAAATCACTACAACATAGCCCTGAATCTCCGTCAATCAGGACATGGTTCACATGAACCCGCCTGAAAACTGCATGAACGAGAATGCCTCCTCGTCCTCATCTAACTTCGGCTCTGCCTCGTAGGTATCACCATCACCTGCAGCTAAGTCAGAGTCTGGTTGGTGTTTAAGCACCATCCCAGAACGTGGGAGTAAGTGATCAACTCAGTGAAACTACACAGCAAATGTTAACATGTTATCAATTTAATCAAGTAGTAATAATAAAGCAGTACAATCAAACATGTCCTAGATACTCTTGTTAATGCAAGAATGGTATGAGGAAATGATGCATGCCCTCACCACAAACTCCCTCATGCGACATCATCTACCGATCACGGCATGAATCACTACCACTGTGCTCTATACTAACGCCAAATACACATGCAGTGCGATGTTATGAACATGATTACCAAGTTCTTATTAGTCCTTTTCATATAGAAGGATTGGGAAGCTAAGGTACCTCCCTTATATCAATTTCCAAACAATAATCCATTCTAAGGTCGTTAGGCCTAGACAATCTCATACGATGTTATAGTTCTAGATCGCTATAAAGGGCTCGTCACTAATCAATACAGGTCTAGTTGTATCCTAGATACTACAATAAGGCTCGTCGCCTAAATGAAGTCTCAGGATATACTCGAAGTCACTATAGAGGGCTCGTCACCAATCAATGTAGGCCGACATCACGAATATAGTGTCCCATACCACCATAATCGACTCACGAGTTTAGGTTGCTCACTGGTCATTATGGGGAGGCTCGTCGCCCCAGCATAGGCCGACAGCTCGACCATGGTGTCCCATACCACCATGTCCAGCTCATGAGTCTTAGCGGATCACAGTACCAAGGTTAACAGGATTGCCACTAGTGAGTTCGATACCTTAGATTCATTCAGTAGCATCCAAACATGGTGAACATACATCGGTCAATCGGGTTAATTGACGAGCTTAACTATGACAAGCGCACGTTGATTCGATCGACATGGAATGCATAAGCACTCCGTGTGGCCTAACCACTGTCAAACATTCCAAGTACGACTCGCATTCGTTGAATACATCTTACGTGGCAAAAAAAACCTTAACCACTTGTTTAAGGGCAGTTACCGACTACCTGGATTGTAAAATAGTCCTAATCACATACATGCTCAATAATAGACATTTGATTCATATTTTGCATTCAAATGAATAGGTTATATTACAGTTAATAATAATAAATAGACTAAACAGTTCATGGAGGAAATCATACATACAAGCAGGGTAATTGAGGTTCATATCTCAACAACCTTAGAAATCACACCTTACTGAATACTAACTCATTCAGACATTTTTACAAACACTTAGACTACACTATTCAACATATATCACGTATGTCGACCATATTACATAATAGGGTAAATCCTTTCACCAAGGAGCTGTCGCATACATAACAAGCATATATCAACGACAATTAATCATGGCAACCATAGCATCAAAATCCTTATACATACAAACATTTCAACAAACACATGAATTACACTATTTGTAACCTAGGTTATACATATATGTAAAACAAAATAGATAGCGCATTTAGCATGTGTAATAACATCCATGTCAAGAATAAATCATTATCTAACATTGAAAGTCATGAAAACCATAACCTAAACGTATATAGTCCGCACCTTAAGCCGAAAAACACGTAACGAATATGATTTAGACGATAAGTCTTCGTCAACGGTGGATAGGCAACCTAAGGCATGAATTAGGTTAGCTATAACAGCACTTAGACTATTCCAAGCTCCAAAATAGGTTATGGTTTGATTAACTTACCCAAAGATGGAATTAGAATCGCCTGAACAACGATTCAAATACGGTGGATTTGATGCGTAGAAAAACTAGGAAGAATCCCAAGATGAAACACTAGCTACTCACTCACTTTCTCTCTCTCTCTCCTCTCTCTTATATTAGCTAGGGTTTAGAATTCTTTTGGGATATGTGAGAGAGGGTTTAAGGCCCTTATATAGGCCCAGAACTGATGGAAATAGCCCTAGGGCCAAGGTATACTTAGGTTATAATAAAATCGGGCTTTTTCTGATCCAACGGAACGTTTCTAGAGGTCCTTTTACTAAATGTGGTCGGACTTAAGGTCACTAATATTGGATCTTAAGCAAGTTAAGTTTTCAGTCCGATCGGGTTTCTAGATCGACCGTGGCGAACCAGTTTCAGTTAAACAGTCACCGAAACTCGATCAGGGCCTCAACTACTTAGGCATGTGTGGGCCACCTTCCCTTATTCGAGGGTGAATTTCGATCAAAAACCAACAGTCAGAATGCTTATAAATGACGCATAAGCGACACGACCCAGATTACTTAAATTCTTATTTAATTTTATAAAAAATCTTCACTTTCTCACACTCACTTAAATTCTTATTTAATTTTATAAAAAATCTTCACTTTCTCACACTCTTCACTCCAGACTCAAGGAAATAATCTCTGGACATTGTCTGGTCTTGATTTTGAGGTGATAGTCAAGTCTAACTAGGCGGTCATAACTGTCTAAGTTCATCGCTATCGGACTTTCGACGTGCGGTCCAGGTCTAATACAAAGTTTCCGAATGTTCTCGACAACAACTGGGTTTAGAGTTGGATCCTAGATTTCAGGGTAATGTAGCGTTAACAATTCTATAGGTTTTGGGTCTTACAGATCGTATTTAAAGTGGTTGGTGCTAAATTCATAAGTAATCTAGTTTAACACTAGTTAATTCACATTAAATTTCTAAAGGATTAGGTTTTAAACTATTTCTGCTAGAGGTGGTACTCGGATCATTGTACGGATTTTTTCAGGACGTTACAATCTACCCCCCTTAAAGAAAAAATTTTATCCTCAAAATTTGTACCTTCTTATACTCCTCGAGGATCTAAGGGTAGTTTTTCCTAACCCTAGCTTCAGTCTGCCAAGTAGCTTCTTCTTCATTGTGATGCGTCCACAGTACCTTTAAAAGTGGGATAACCTTGCCACGCAATACCTGCTCCTTCCTATCCAAAATACGCGTCGGTCACAGTTCATATGTGGCATCCTCGCTCAACTGCACCTTCTCCCATCTGATAATATGCGAAGGATCAAGAACGTACTTTTTCAACATGGACACATGGAATACGTTATGCACACCTTCGAGTGGTGTGGGAAAAGTAAGGCGATACGCTACTACCCCCACTCGATCAAGTAACTAGAATGGGTTAATAAATCTCGACGTGAGCTTCCCTTTCTTACCTGTAACACCCTAAAAATCTGGGGTCGTGTAGAAACCCGACTCCCGAGTTCCAAACCATCACTTATGCAACAAATATGATTGTGATTTAATGTTGTCTGAGTTAGAGCATTCACATGAGTAAGATTATACTAAAACTGCAATTCATACTCCAGATCCAGTGATAAAACGCAAGCGGAAGACTGAAAGATTTATATATATCATTGTATGAAAATAAAATAATTTCAAACTGTCTCCAAAGTATGAATACATCTCTGAGTCTCATATACATGTCATAAAGAAAAAATAAATGTCAGGTGATAGTCCAACTAGCACAAGTCCCACTGATCCAGTCCATCTATGCGAAGCCGTCAGCGAACTGCATATACGAGAACTCGTCCTGATCCTCGTAATAATCTGGCTCCGCGTCCTGAATCACCTCGTCACCTGCATCTAAGACAGAGTCTGGTAGGTGTTGCAAATATCATCCCGTAACGTGGGAGTGAGTGATCAACTCAGTGGAATCATAGAGCAAAGATTAGCATGTTATCAAATCAATCACGCGATAATAGTAAAGCAGACAATCAAACATTCCCAGATACTGTTGTTAATGCAAGCATGAAATGACATGATGGATGCCCTCACCGACATACTCCCTCATGCGGCACCATCTGCGTCCGCGACATGCTTTCTTCCCACACCGCTCCACATCTTCCAGGCACATGCAGTGCGATGTGGATATGATTACCGGGTTGTTATTTGTCCTTTCATATAGCAGTATTGGGAAACTAAGGTACCTTCCTTGTATCAATCCCAACATAGATCCTGTCTAGGGTCGTCACTCCTAATATTCTCATACGATGTTATGTTTATAGGTCGCTGCAAGGGCTGTCAAGGCTGTTGCTCGCACTCGTTGCACCACTCCTCCATCACCTTATCAATACAAGCCTAATGTACTCTCGTTGTTACGGAAGGGTCGTCGCCTCTCGTAGACTCAGAATACGCTTGAGGTCACTACAAAGGGCTCGTCACCAATCAGTGTAGGCCGACAGCTCGAATGTAGTGTCTCATACCACCACAATCGGCTCACGAGTCAAATGTGCTCACTGGTCACTACAGGAAAGTTTTTGGCTCCAGTGTAGGCTGACAGCTCGATCACGGTGTCCCATACCACCATGCCCGGCTCATGAGTCTTTATGGATCAAGATACCATGGTTAACAGGGTTTCCAATGGTAAGTACAGTACCCTTGGTTCAAGCAGTTATGACTCATACAAGGTGAACATACAATGGCCAGTCGGGTTACTTGACGGGCTCGACTAGTACGAGCGCATCTCAAGCTGAGCGACATGAAGTGCATGAAACACTTCGTGTGGCCTAACCACTACCGTCTGCCCAAGAAACGACTCACGCTCATCGACGCGTCCTTCGTGGTAAATAGAAGCCAGCCACAAATTCAATCCGTTACCGACTGCCTGGACTAGGTCATAGCCCCAAGCATTTTTATAACGACATCAGTAAGCATATGAGAGTAACAGAAATGAATATAAACAATACAATCATGATGACACAGGTTATAACATACTACATAAGCAAATCAACTAACTCATGCATTCCATATATATAATGAAATCAATTTATATAGCCAACATGTGGAAACCATATACATTAGTATATTAATTGAGAATTCAATCTCAAAACTAATTCACAACACCATTTACTCAATACATAATAATACAAACATGTATACAAACACTTAGTCTACACACTTTAGTCTACATAGCGTATGTCGACTCAAAGTGCGCATTAGGGCAAATCTCTTCGCCAAACAGATCATACAAGCATTCCTAATATCATAACACAACAAATTGCCATGACAATCATTTCAGCAAAATATGGACGTAAACAGTATTTCCTACAAATACCTAAAATACCGTAAATCTCATATTTCCCGTACGCAGTCGAAACAAAAAACGGACAGCATGTTCTACATGTCAAATGGCGTTCTCTTCGATAATCTACTATTAAACAACATTGAAAGCTTAGAAATCAGTCAATCAAAGCGTCTAAAATTCTCACCTTTCACCTTAGACGTGTATCGATTCGAATAGAACGTCTACGCTTCGTCAACGGCGTTAAGGATACCTATATCATAAGTTACATAAGCTACACCGCTACCCGCATCAAAGGAGTCCCTAAAACAGCAAGAGAGTAGGGTTTTCTTACCCAGAAGTGCGTTGGAAATCATCGGGAAAGTGATTTGAATGCGGTGAATGAATACGGGTAGAAGCTGCAGCAAGTGGCAGGAAGACTCACAATTCTCTCACAAATTCTCTCTTTCTCTCTCTTCACTTTCTAGGGTTTGTTGCAAATTCGGATGGGAGAGATATGAGAGGGTTTAAAGCCCTTATATAGGCTAAAATCTAACCTAATTAGACTTGGGACAAAGGTATACTTGAGTTATAACTAAATCGGGACTTTTTTGAGCTAAAAGAGTGTTTTGGGAGGTCCCCTGGCCGAACGCGGTCGACCTTAAGCTCATGTATATCGGATTTAGCACACATCAAGTTTTCAGACCAGTAGAGTTCCCAGATCGCACGTGGCGGACCAGTTTCAGTTCAGCAGTCACGGAGACTCGATCGAGGATTCTAAGTACACTGACCTGAGTGAGAAATATTCCCTAATCCGAGGGTGTATTTAGGTCTGATTCCGACGGTTTGAATGCTTATACTGATCCCGCAAACGAAACGTACCAGATTCATTTAGATTCCATTTAAATTTTAATGAATTTCACTCTTTCTCACACTCCCTGCTCCATGCTCAATGAAATAGCCTCAGAACATTTGTTGGGCTTGATTTTCGGTTGGGCTTGATTTTCGAAATGATTGTCAAGTCTAGCTAAGCGGTCATAACGGTTTAAGATTGTGGATATCGGACTTTCGACGCGCGGTCTAAATCCAATACGAAGTTTCAAAGGATTCATGAGAGCAAACGGATTTAGAGTTTGATCCTAGATTTCAGGGTATTGTAGCGTCATTGGTTCTACAAGTTTTGGATCTTGCAGAAAGTATTTAAAGCGATCAGGGACAATTTCACAGCTAATCTAACGTAGCGCTAGTTAACTTATGCTTATTTTCTAAAGAAATTAATCCGAAGTGATTTCTGATCGAGTTGGTACTCGATTCTCTGTACGGATTTTTCAGAGGCGTTACATTACCAAACTGAAGAACTCCCTTCATCGGAGAAACCTTAAGGAATACGTGGTCCCCAACATCAAACTCAAGCGGTCGCCGTCTCGTATCGGCGTAGCTCTTCTACCTTCTTTGTGCTGATAGCAGTCGTCACCTAATAATGTCAATTTTCTCTGAGGTTGCCTGAACCAATTCTGGGCCAATCAGAGTCTTCTCGCCTACTTCTATCCAGCAATACGGTGCTCTGCATGCGCGACCATACAGTGCCTCATAAGGAGCCATGCCAATACTCGCTTGAAAGCTGTTATTATACGCGAACTCTGCATAAGAAAGACAGTCATCCCAAGTGTCCTTAAAATCCAATACACAAGCTCGCAACATGTCTTCTAGCACCTGATTCACACGCACCGTCTGCCCGTCTGTCTGAGGATGGAACGCGGTATTGAACTTCAACTTCATGCCCATTGCTTCCTGGATACGAGTCCAGAAGATAGATGTGAACCGCGTGTCTCGATTTGACATAATTTCTAAGGGAACTCCATGCAGACGTACAATCTCCTTGATGTATAATCTGACCAACTCGTCTACAGAATTTGTGACTCTGATCGGTAGGAAATGAGCTAATTTTGTCAGTCTATCAATGATCACCCAAATAGAGTCATGTCCCTTTGTCGTCTTAGGCAGTCCTGAAAAAAAATCCATAAAAATGAAGTCCCACTTCCATTCATCTATGGGCATGGGTTGAAGTAATCCATGAGGTTGGCGATGCTCTGACTTAACCTGCTGGCACGTGAGACAACGAGATATGAACTCAGCAATGTAAACCTTCATATTGTCCCACCAGTACGATCTTTTCATGTTTTGATACATCTTTGTGGTACCTGGATGCATCGCAAGCCTTGAACTGTGTGCTGACTCGAGAACCTCTCGTTTCAAGTCAGGAATGTCTGGGATGCATAGGCAGCCTTGATAACGTAAGCCCCCATCCATACCAATAGTCCACTCTAAGTCCTCACCTGTACCAACCTGCTCTTTCATCTTCACCAATAGATCATCGTTTGCCATAGCCTTGATAATCTTACCATCAATGAGGGGCTATATACGAACATGTATGACGACTTCATACGGTTCCTCTACCGTGAGTTTCTACTCAAAGTCTTGCACAAACTCCACCATGTCCCAGTTTACAATCATAAGCGGAGCCATAAACTCTATAGTCTTCTTGCGGCTCAACGCGTTTGCCGTAAGGTTTGCTTTGCCCGGATGGTAGGAGACCTCGAACTTAAAATCCTTCAATGTTTCCATTCATCAGCGCTGCCTCATATTCAAGTCTCTCTATGAGAATATATATCTAAGGCTCTTGTGGTCGCAAAAGAGCTCGAACTCCTCTCCATAGAGGTAATGTCTCTAGAGCTTTAGTACAAAAATGACAGCTACCAACTCCAGGTCGTGTGTAGGATAATTTTTCTGGTGTTTTCTCAACTATCTCGAGGCATAAGAAATCACCCTGTCATTCTGCATAAGGCACAACCCAGACCAACTCGAGATGTATCTGTGTATATAGTATACTTAACCCCTTACTTTGACAATACTAGCACAAGGGCGGACGTCAACTTGTCCTTCAGCTCCTGAAAAGCTGCTTCGGCCTTTTCATTCCAGGAAAACTTCAAATCTTTCCGTGTCATCTGTGACAACGGTTTGACAATCTTGGAAAAGTCTCGAATGAATCGTCGATAGTAACCTGCCAGCCTAAGAAAACTCCTCACCTCAGTAACTGAACCGGGCTACTTCCAATCCTAAACAGCAGCTACTTTAGCGAGGTCTACAGCAATACCTTCCTTGGACACCACATATCCCAGGAACTTGACTTCTTCTTTCTAAAAATCACATTTCTTATACTGCGCAAAAAGCTGGTTCTCTCTAAGAGTATTCAATACTGCTCTCAGGTGCTCCTCGTTCTCTTCCCGACTCGTGGAGTATATCAAAATTTCATTGATAAAGACAATGACGAATCGGAATAGGAACAGCTGAAACACTCTGTTCATCAGATCTATGAACGCGGCCAGAGCATTTGTGAGTCCAAACGACATCACAAGGAACTCATAATGACCAAAATTGGTCCTGAAGGCAGTCTTGTGCACGTCATCATCCCTGACGCGCAACTGATGATACCCAGACTATAAATTTATCTTTGAGAAATAACATGCCCCCTTCAACTGGGCAAGGGATACTTGTTCTTCACTGTCACCTGATTCAACCTACGATAATTAATGCATAATCATAGGGAACCGTCTTTCTTCTTCACAAATAATACAGGCGCTCCCTAAGGTGACACACTCACTCGAATAAAACCTATTTCTAACAAAACATCAATCTGTTTCTGTAAGACCCGTATCTTGGTCTGTACCTTTCCGTACACTTCCGTGGTCTTACCGGTCAAATTCCAGCAACTTTCGACCCGTAACCGATATCGACGCGCGACCCTGATTCATGTGCCGACAAACTCGAGTCCACTCAACCCGAGACCAATACCATAGCGACCGCACCGTCGCCGCGGTTCCGATACCGCGACTCGCGCGTCGAGGCGATACCCTGATCAAGAGATATGGGCCAACGTTCGGTGCGAGAAAACGCCGCGCGTTGCGAAAACCAAGGGAATCTCAACGATGTGTCACATCAATCACATCAATCCCATCAATCAATCACCCATCAACCCATCACATGTCAAGTACACATCACTCTCACCCATTTTCCCAAGCAACCACAAAAGTCTTCACATCCCATACCTCTCTTACACAAAAAGCCTCAAAAGTCTTCACAACCCATACCTCTCTTACACCAAAGCCTCACAAGTCAAGCTTTTGTTACACAACCATCACTCACCCATCCATCCATCACTCTCTCTCTCTCCCTTTACATCACTCTCTCTCTTTCTCTCTTTCTCATTCCAAAATTTCCAAGCAACAAAAAATTGCAAGAGCCCCATACGTATGACAAATTCCAACTTTCCTAAGCTCTAAGTGGCCCACCTTCCTACCCCAAAAATCCCCCATCTCAACCCTCCATTTTTCATCTTAGCCATTGAAGTTGAAGGCAAGGTGCCAAGGAACCCCTAGGAGCGAGAAGATTGGACGGTGGGTGCTTCTATAGGGTAGATTTTCTTATTTTTATGGTGGACCAAGTGAGGCCCACCGATCAATGGTGTGGATCTCACTTGGGACCCTTATTTGTGGCCGATGGACCACTTGGATCATCATGATCATTCCATGATGGGGCCATTCTCCATGGACCCCATCATGATGTTTATTTTCATTTGGAAAGGTCATCTAGACCATTCATATTGGTGGGGAAGGGATCCCCACCGTTGATCTTTAATTTTGAGGGTCACATGTACAAAATGACCCAATTGATGTATGATTCCATGCATGGGAGGGCCCATAGTGACGGGTTCCCTCCCTCACTAGCCGTGTCCCACTCTCCATCTCTCTCTCTCTCTTTTATTTTATTTTATTTTATTTTATTTTATTTTATTTTATTTTATTGCAACAGGAGGGTGTGGCCCACTTGAATGGATCCCACTTGAGGTATTTTATTTTATTCAAGTGGGGCCCACCTTGGCTGTTACTCCCATGCCACCCATCAGTGGGGCCCACTTCATCAAGGCCCTCCATTTTCAAAAAAAAAATATAATAAATAAATTTAAAAACCGTCCAGACGCTGGACGTTTTTAAGCAAAGAAGAAAAAAAGAAGAAAAAAGGAAGGGGCTTTGGTGGTTCCCTTGCATAGGCCCCACCCTGATGTTTAAGTCCGATCCAATCCGTCCATCCTCTTACCCACGGCGTTCTAGCCGTTGGGTAGAAGTTTGGAGCTGATCCAATCACCTGGTGGGCCATAGCGTCGAATGTTGCGCCCTTACCATTCAATCTCTATTTTCTTATTTTATTTCACCTACAAGCATCAAAAAAATTGTAACTCTAGACTTATTTGGACGGCGTCGAGCCACTGAACGTAATGGTCGGGACGGATCTTGGTGCAGCGGGCCCCACGCACGAAAAACCTCGGGAAAACATTTTTTTCCAAAAACCAAATTTTCAAGAGGCAGGGCCTCTGCCATTTTCTGTCAGCGGCAGTAGAGCTGCACGCTGTTGCGTGCAGCCATGGGCGGGCGGACGTACGTAGGGGGGCCACGGCCCTGCATGTGGGCCCCACCATAATGTTATTTTCCATCCAACTCGGTCATGAGGTGGGCCACCCCAGTGGCGGGCCCCCCCTCCAGAAATGAGTCAGATCCAAAACTCAGGTGGCCCACACCACGCGAAATAGTGTGAATTGAATGCTACCGTTGAAAAGTTTCTGGGGCCCACAGAAGTTTCGAATCAAGCTGAAAATTTTGTTTTCCGTTCATACAGGTCTGAGTTACCTTATGAACGGGTTGGATTTCAAATAAACATCACGGTGGGCCCTACGTGGGACCCACCTTTGTAAAGGCAAGGGCCACGTGCCCTCCTCTCTCCATATCTCTCTCTCCCTCTCTACGTCTCTCTGTCTCTCTCTCTAGCGATATTGGACCGTGGGCCCCATCTCAGGTATGTGTTCCGAGCCATGACGTCCATCTATTTTGATGGTGGGGTCCACTGTCAGCTGGCGCCAGCGAGTTCTGCGGGACCCACCATTTCATAAATTCTATTATATATTATATATTATATATTGTATGTGATATATATTTATGTATGCTATATAGTAAATGTATATTTTATAATATGAAAATTGTAGTGGGCCCTAGACCATGTGCCCCTATGAATAGTTTGGATGGGAATAAATGTTTTGTAAGGCCATGAGTCGGGACCCATTGAATTCAAAAAAAAAAAAGGGGCTATGGGCTAGGCCCATTTGATTTATAAAATGCTTATGGGCTGGGCCCATTTGATTCATTTAAGGCCGAAGAATTTGGGCCCATTTGATGTGTTGTGAGTCCATGGGACTTAGCCCATTTGATGCAATCCTAGGCCCATGGGTTTTGACCCATTGCAATGCACATAAGACCTATTGTTGTGGTCCATTTATATGGCCCATCCGATGAATAAAAGGCCCATAAGATATGGCCCATTTGATATATATGTAAGGCCCAATGGGAACAACCTACGGTTCATTGCAATGTGTAAATCCCTTATAGGCTAAGTACCAATGTTTACAAAGATCGTACCTTGGGAGCAATATTGGTTTGACGTCCACATTGCGAGTGTAATGATTGGTTGGATGTCCCCATTACGACTCTCCTTAGGGCCCATTACTGGGCCGTACTTATCGTGTATAGACCGTCCCAACCCATCTGCATTGTAAGATAATTCATTTTATTATAACCTGTTTAGTATAGTTTCATGACCCATGATCATACGCATCATATGTATGCTTGATATGAGGATTGACTGATCATAGCGTATGCCTTCGGACAGGTTGTTTATGGGCTCCCGGTTAGGCAGTGTTGCCCTACATGAGCGCACGGTATGCGCAGGATTGGTTGCATGACTGGATAGCGTGATTCATGCATTCTGCATTTGTGTGACATGGTTGTTGTACGCCCTAGCGACATCAGGGCCGTAGCCTCCACAGACGCATCGTGGTTGGCAGGATTGGATACCGAAAATCTTGTTCTACATGGGGTACTATAGATATCCCTAGGTGAAAGTCCCTAAAACCCTTATGGTACCAAGAGGTTGCTCCAACGTCTAGACCGAGTGGGTAGATGAGTACTGAGTGCCGAATACCAGTTGGCTGTGCTCTCCACTGTGTCGTGGTCGGTTGGAAGGGGGTGCGGCCTTACCCGCCCGAGTGTAGGGGGCAATGCTAGGCTGAGTCTGACCAGCTCGAGGAATGGGTCCGCTATCGACGAGTCGCGCCCGATATTGGCAGACGGATAGTGAGGTCTCTTCCACTTACCTTATTGCGCGCGATGTGGCGGCAATCTGGTTTAGAGTGTACTAGACCCCGGTGATATTCCATACTTTGAGCTGTATTGACGTGTGGACATTGATGAGTATCTGTATGCTTAAGTTGCATTGTACATTGCATGGCCTTGGGATGGCCGATACCATTCGTGTCTTGCATCGCATAAGCCTTGGTACGGCTCATGATATTATGTTTCCATTTGCATATTCCGCATCACTCTGAAGTTGCATGTACATATTACTACCTTGAGCACACACCTTCACCACCCTCTAAGCTTTCTGTAAGCTTATGCACGACTGTTGCGTGCAGGTGACGTTGGATCGCAGCAGCGTTGAGGCAGGAGCACGTTGCTGATCATTTTGGAGTTTTTCTATTATTTACCCTTGTATTTCCCTTTATGCCCATTGTACTTGTAAAGTTTTTGATCATAGTGGAAATGTAATGGATTTCTTGGTTGTTGTTTGTGGGTTATGCCTTTGGTTATGCTTATTACGAATCAGACTGACATACAAAATCCTCCTCGTAGCATCCCAGGATCGGAACCTGGCGAATGGGAGCTAGGAGCCGAGAATGGGGTTCTACGGAGGCTGTCGGCGCCGGATTCGGCGATCGGGAATTCTGTGAGCCCGGTTTCCGAGTTTGGGGCGTGACAGTCTCCTCGATTCCTCCATCTCATAAGGAGGCATACGATATGTCGGCAAGGAAATAGTTGTCACACCGGGCACAAGATCGATAGTAAAGTCAATCTCGCGTCGAGGAGGAAGTCCCGTGATCTTTTCAAACACATCAGGGAAATCTTGAATCACTGGCATAACTCCCAACGTCGGATCATCTGAACTTTCTAACAAAGAAGCGTAGCTGCTAACATGACAAGGCCAATTAACTTGAACTAGAAATGTAAAGACCGTGCCTTTAGGTCCGTAGGTTGTCACGACTCTGGCCTCGCAATCAATCTCTGCTCTCATCTTTGTGAGCCAATCCATCCCAAATATAATGTCATAGTGACACAGTGGGGCAACAATCAGATCGACAACCACTGTCCTACTACCCAAATCTACTGAGCAAGACTCACAGGTCCGAGTGATGTCAGAAAAAGTATCCGTAGCTGTCGTGAGTCTCACTCCCTTTATAGGAACCGTAACCAGACCTAGCCGCTTGAACGCAGCGCAAGAGATGATCGAAATAGTGGACTCAGTGTCCACCAATAAGAAGACAGGCGTACCTTGGATATAAGCGGGAACCTCGAAAGATGTCGGTGCTGAATCTGCCTCAGGCACCTCAGCTGTGAGCGCGTGAACCCGAGCCTACTGTGGGCTATGCGGTGGAGGTACCATGGGCCGTTGTGGCAGCCTGAAATGAGGTGAGGGAGGCCGGAAAGAAGGATGAGCTGGTGCTGATTGAAGGGGTGGTGCTGAAATAGCCTGAGGCATCGGACGGTTGATTCTCTGAGGCGGCGAGAACCCACTATCTCGCATCCTGGAGAAACAAGTCACCTCAATGTGGCCTGGCTTCTTGCAGTAGTTTCACCACACATCAGGTCTCCTCACATGAGCAGGAAATGCCAAGAACCTCGGCGGTGAGTCAACACAAGGCCTCTTACCGAGGAAAGGCTTACTCGAAAAATCAGGTCGCGACCTGGGAATCATAGGTGCATGCATACCGGACAACCTATCCCCATCCTGCTTAGCTCGCAGGAACATGCTCACCAACTTCACATAAGAAGATATGCTCGTATAACATCTTCGATCGAATCTCGGGCCGCAGACCCTCAGAAAAATGCCGCATCCGTAATGGTTGATCACCCAAAATTAAAGGAGCATACTTGCCCAGCTCCATGAAACGGTTCTCATACTCTGTCACCGACATTCCTCCCTGACAGAGGTGAAGGAACTCACTCTCCTTCTCGTGTCGGTAAGTGAACAGGAAATACTTCTCATGGAAGCGGGCCTCAAACGCCTCCCACGTCCACTCAAAACTCTCTGCAACTGTGCGGAGAATGTTATCCCACCATAAGTTGGCCTCCTTCTCAAACATGAAGGTGGCAAGCTTGACTTGCTCTGCCTCTGAATAGTGTAGCGGTCTCAGCATCTTAGAGATGTGGTCAATCCAATACTCAGCCTCCTCAGGTCTGTGAGTACCAGTAAAATTAGGAGGCCACAAGCGCTAGAATCGCTCGAAGGTGCCGCTAGTACTAGCATTCCCAGCTGGGTGTAAAGGCGAGGTAGGTGGAGCTGCCCCCATTGACTAAGCAAAGATACCAGCCATGGAGATCAAGAACTGCTACTGCTGCTGCTGCTGTATCTGCTGCTGCTGCATCAATAACATCATCTGCTCTAACCTATCAGGAGGCAAAGCAGACTGTGATATATAAGGCATCGACGCAGATGCACGGTTCTGATCAGGAACCGAAGGTGTGACAGGAGGCACCACAGAAGGTGTCAGAGGAGTCGGCCCAACAGTAGGGCCAGAAGTCGACTAAGAATTTGGCATAGGATCAGAACGAGACGGGCTCAAATGAGGGTCCGTATGGCTATCACTCAGGGGAAGGGTCCCATCAAGCGACTCGCCCAGAGAGAGACGGGCCGAAGTCCTCGAGCCCTTAGGTGGAATACCCTACATACAACAGAGGGTGCAACCAGTGAGATCAAGCATTCACCACAGTCCATCCATGCATGATTCACTCCACAAGCCAAGGAAACAATATGCATTTCATTTATCAAAATTGTCACAATACATGATGTGCAACATTACATGAATCGCGATGGAGAAAGCATATGAACAAAATAACTAAGCTTCAAACACTAAGCTTCATATACTAAAATAACTACCAAACTAGTAAGCCTAGAAAGGCTACACACAAGAACAAGCAACAAATAAACAAACAACAACTATATAAAGGACTATTCATTAGAATCTGGAGATGGAGGAGGGGCACCCTTATCTTACAGACAACACAGGATCAACTTCAAAGTGCGGGTTACTTTCTTAAACTTGTGCTTCACATAACCCCGCAGATCCATAATATCCTGTCGTAGGGTGGCCTGACCTTCCTCAAGCCTAACCAAATGGGCTTCTTTATCATCCCTATCAGGATCATGCTCCTGAGTAGCAGGAGGAGAACCCTCATCAGTATCCTGCGCCTCCTCTTCCTCTTCGTCTTGCTCTTCTTCTTCTTCTATTTCTGCTCCACCTTCTTCATTACTCTCTTCCTCTTCACTTTCTGACTCCTCCTCAATCTCCTCAAGTAGGGCTTCCCACTATAGAGACCCAATCTCCATTTGATTAAGAGTAGTCTCAGTGATATAATGGATGGGCGCTGGCAATTCCGCCCCTAGTCTGTAGCCAAACTTAAGTGCAATCCTGCATATGAGTCGGCCGAACGGGAGAGATTCAGTCCTTCTTTTAGAACGTGCGAAAAGGACTATCTGTTGTAAGACATACGTAGGCACACAAAGCTTCTCTCCCTGCCCCACCTGATACAAGAAATCCACCATTAGGTGCGTGCACTTACTGCGGTTGCTCCACTTCGGATAGACTTTGAACGTACAAATGTGGTGAAATAAACGGAAGTCGCCTGTCATATTTGTCGCTAGGAGGATTTTTTTAGGCTACCATTCAACCAGACGACTACAAAGGAACCATGTATAGTGATCCATTTCACGTGCACTATTCAAATTTTTCTCACTTGCATGAACCTCGCAAAGTGGCACATTCAGAATCTGAGACATCAAAGCAACATCGACTGTAGCCACCCGATCTCTTCCAACTGGAATTTTAAACTAAAAGGGCTCTAGTTTCGGCTCTTGAATGTGGGCATAGAAAGCTCGGATAGTACCCATGTCAGCACGACGCTCACCCTCAAATAGCGGACCCCACTGGGCTTCAACTAGGCGCTCAAACAACAAGAACTCTCCAAATATCCACGCATCTACATGAGCTTCAAAGAGGACCCTACGACCCTTATAAATACCATAGGACAACTCTGCTAATAAGGACCTTTCCATGGGAGCATGGGGATCTAGATCCTGCTTCGTTTGTAATTCACGACTGCCGCTTGAACTAGCGGCGGCACCTCTCGGCCTTCTAGAATGGGTTGGCCGACTAGGCCCAGCTTCATCTATGGGACCTCTCTTTTTCCCCATGAAAGAGAGGATGAAGGAAATGGAAAATATAGCTATAATAAGCTTGAATAAGGCCATGAAAAATGAAAGAAATGAAGGAAATGAGATGGGTATTGGTCTTCCACAAATTTGAGACACAAAGAGGGCTTGAAATGCTCAAGTCAAAGGAAATGAGGGGGGTTGGAAGATGGGTATTGCTGAGAACGGTGGAGGGATGCAAGGTTTGAAGAAAAATGAGGGAAAGAGGGATTAGAAGGGAGATTTGAAAGGGAATGAGAGGTTTTAAAGAAAAAGGAAAGCTTGGAGGTGGGATTTATGAAGGAAGGATGAGCTGAGAGGAGTTTTAAATGAGCAACCATGGAGGAGTCGGCCACACAGTGCCTTAGGAGCGTCGGCCAGATTGGCCCAGCCCGCCCAGGCCCACTGGGCGGCGAGGGCCTCGCCGGTCTCTGGACATCGCGGTGAGGGCTTGCCCCTCTAACGAGGTCCTCCCCCCCCCCCCCCCCCCCCCTTGGGTCTAAAATGATGGGGGTCCCACCCTGGGTCCCCCTAAAATTGCCCCAATTGGGCCCCTACTCCTATTCGACTCGTTTCAGGTCGTTTCAAATCAAATCTGATGCATATCTATATTTATCAATTTCTAATGGTTGGAATGAGATGAAATATGATCTAAACCCATTGATTGAAGGTCTAGAAGTGATTTGGGGTCGTCGTGTGTGATCAGGAGTGTGCACGGACTCGATCTCAGTGATCATTTTCTGTAACGACCCGAATTTTTGAGAGCCGAGTACATAACCCGTTTCCCATAAATCCGGTGTTAACTGATAATCAGTAGATATTCTAAACAAATCAGAGTGCGAGTCATGGAAACAAAGCGTAGTATAATATATCATGGCAAATAAGCATCCTGGGCCACTCAGCTGGGGCCCAAATACAAAATTTTAAAATTAATTGTTTCAAATAATAACTGGCCTATTGATTTAAGCCATAATAGGCAGCCGCTTCCTAGTGCGACTCCTCATCATAGAACTCCTGTTCAGTAGTGGTCGGCTCCTGCTCTGCCGTATGCTCACCAGCTCCTGTACTTGTCTCATCTGTATGGTTGAACATTGATGAATGAGTGACCAACTCAGTGTGATCTCCTCTCAAGATTACACACTTCCGCCCTAGACAAGAATAGCATAAAACACACATATAGTGCAAAACATAGAATATACAGTCTTATTAAATGCATAGATGTATGGAATGCGTTCATGCCCTGGGGATGCTCATCCGTGCGGACAGGGCCGTCGCCCATGCAAATACGCAATCAACGCCCCGAGATCAACCGTGCGGAATGCGAATTACGACCTGAAAAAATATCCAGTCGAACAGAGGCTAGTCGTCAGCGAAAGCATACTAAGTGCAGCATAACGACTGCCTAGCGATAGACGCTGGTCTGTGCTATGTATGCATGATTAACCAATCCATTTATTAGTTTGATTACAATCAACCATTTTAGGTAAGCTCAAAGTCACTACGGGGGTTTTAACACCAGAGTAGGCCGACAGCTCGGGCATAGGTCCCATACCACCATCCCCGGCTCATGACGCTAATGCCTTAGGGTGCGTATAAAACCCATCAACACGTGGCCAATCAAATTCCAAGTCAGGAGACTACCACCATATGCTATCTAGGGATGAATTTTATAAATCATTAAATTCATCGATCAAGTGAGGCGGTATGTATGGATTAAAGTGAGTAAACCACGGTGGGAAAAACATGGTGTGGTACATCCCATAACTAGATAGGTGGGCTCACTCCATAGCTAGTGGTCCCCATAATTTATTTCCCACGTGTCATAACCCCCATGTTGAGGGTCTATCCTTGTCATAACCAATCTTGTTACACCCAAAGCACGTACTCTCTTTAAATAGATATTCTCGTAAAGAGATTTTGATAATGCATGTTTTGCATCCAACACAATCTCATAAGTAATCAAACATGTTTTGATATGTGAAGTAATCTCAAGTGCATAACTTGTACAACATATATTTTGAAGTGTGTTTCTTGAAGTAAGCAAACAATTACTTTAGAAAGCCTAGATCATGTTCCTAAGCAGTTTAGTAGAAATTTAAGGCATATAGTAAAAACAGGCAGCTCAAACATTTGACCTTGTGGCATATACGTAGCATTATTAAAATTTATAAGCAGGCGGAACATGTAACCTAACTCAGCATTTGAAATGATTATCCTTTCCTACAAAGACTACTCTTAATCCAGTTTAGTGATGGAAGCTCAAGGGGAGGAGAATCATCACTAGATAAAGCATAGAGTGCTTATAGGTGCAAGTTTTCTTGAGAACGTATTGAGTTTATACCGCTCCCGTGTCTCCCTGTACAATTTTCATTTAAAATAGGCAGTAAGCCACAAGGTTAAATACTTGGGGTTAGCTGGAGGTTGGGAAAATCTTAATTAAGCCAAGTTTGTCTTGGCTGAACTTACCCCATACGTGGACCTGAAGTCCGCCGGATAGGTGGCTCGGATGAAGCAGGGAGGGGTCCATGTGCCGTTTGAATGGGTGGACGGTTTGGAGCCAAACCTTGTGCGCCATGCTGTCTCCAACAGAAAGGTTATAACCCATGCACGTACATTCTCTATTTTTTTTGTTTTTTTTTTTTTATTTTTCAAGTGTACAGGGCCTGATAAGTGGGTGGAAGGCCTGGACGTTTTCATTAGCAAGGTGGGGTCCACCTGTGTGGCTCATCATGGCCGTAGGGTGAGGCCCACCCGCTGGTGTAGGGTGCGGCTCACCTGCACTTGAGCAGGGCCCGATGTCAGGGGAGCTACCTGCATATGAACAAGGCCCACTTGCATTTTGGCCAGGCCCACCAGCAATTGGCAAAGCCCATGAACAACCCATTTGCGTGAGCTTTCATGAGCTCGGCTTCTTCATCGCCAGATGTGGAACAACCATCGTTGCAGGCTGTTTTTGGAGGCCATTCCATGCTCAAGTCGATGCCTAAAATGGTGGCATGGTGACTGCTATTTTCATCAGCCAAGGGACGGTCCGATCAGGGCCGTTTTCATGCTTACAGATGGGCATTTCTCAGTCTGATCCTAGAGGTGAGCAGCAGTCCAACAGAGCCTTCTTGTAGACCGTCCCAGCACCGAGTTCCAGCCCTTTAGTTTAAGATTATTCCCATGCCAAAGTCGGCTCCAGACAAGGTGGGTGCTTGGGTTTGTCGTGGTCTTAAAACGGTGTCCTAACACCGGCCATATTTATCTATGACGTAGAGCCTATTTTTTTTTGCTCCATGAACAACCCTTGCTGATGGGTGTTTTTAGCCATGAGCAAGGGTGGGTGAGGTGTGACGGTTGTGGTTTTGGGTTATCTTTTAGAGAGAAAAGGAAATGAAATTATGGTCTTACCTTCCACAGTTGCATGCACCCACCACTCTCTTCTCTTCTATCCTCACCAATCTCTCACTCAGGTGGTGTGGCTGTGGGCTCACACTGACTCGTCTCAGCCCGTTTCTCACGGACGGAGCTGGGACAGTGAGTGCCAGGCTCACCAACCACACTCTCTCTGCTTCCACCCTCTCCGTTTCCTTCCTTTCTCACTTCTCTTTCTGTGTGGAGTTTGAGAGGGCTGAACTCCCTATTTATAGGCAGGGAGGTGGAGCTTTAATGGTTGGGATTTGCTCTGCAAATCACCAAGCGACGGTCGTCGGTTGCAGGCCTTGTTTTCCTGAAGTGGCAAGTTTGGCGCATACTTTCTCCTTGCCTAAGTATTTCTAGTTTGAGGGAAGAGACGTTTCGAGATGGCGTGTTCGTGCCTGCAACCTCCAGGAAAAATGATGCATCCCCACCTCATACACCAGTAGTCCGATCGCGCATTTCGAAACCAACTGTCGATGACAGGGAGAACGGATGGCTAGCAGCGATCTCCCTCGTTCATTTTCAGAGGCCCACTACCCTATACGATTTTGTTGGGGCCGGCCCTATCGACAAAATGGATAGTTCAGATTGTCCGGAAAGTGGACCGGTGGGCGCAACTAGGGGCTCGAAACTCCTCAGTTTTAAAAAAATGGTGAAAATGGCGGGAAGACGTTTTGTTTCTTTGAAAGTGGTTCGGTCAACACCAGTTTGACCGCACCAACCCGTCCAGTGCATTTCATGTACTATTGTACATCGTACTCATGCATCAAGTGCGGGGCCTTCTCGTGATGTTTTAACAGATCCTCTCCAATCATTCACTTTGGGGTTCCTGCATAGGGGCTGTGGTTCAGTTTGGAGCTCGTTGCGAGGTTTAGGTGGGCCATTACCTTCTTTTCTGGGCCCTGTTTGGCCCGTATGATGTGATCTATTGGCTGAACAGGTTTTCTATTCGTTTACGACGGTTAAATGTATGTCCGAGGTGCAGGGGTGTTCCATTGGTTATCTTCAGATTCCATGGTTTGACTTACTAGAGCATGTCTAACATATAGAGTTTTGGAAACTGATCGAGCTTAGGTGATTTGATCCAGCTTACCTTTTTGATTGAGGTGGAGGGTTAGCTAGATCCCCTAGGTCGCAGTGGATCGTCTCAATGCTGTTTGGGAAGATTGAAATACATATATAAACCAACGTGAGTCCCCGAGATATATATGCTCTGTCAGGTCATAGTTACAAGTCGTGTCTCAAAATACATATATCAAAATGTGGTAAATCACTACAACATAGCCCTGAATCTCCGTCAATCAGGACATGGCTCACATGAACCTGCCTGAGAACTGCATGAACGAGAATGCCTCCTCGTCTTCATCTAACTCTGGCTCCGCCTCACAGGTATCACCATCACCTGCAGCTAAGTCAGAGTCTGGTTGGTGTTTAAGCACCATCCCAGAACGTGGGAGTGAGTGATCAACTCAATGAAACTATTCAGCAAAGGTTAACATGTTATCAATTTAATCAAGCAGTAATGATAAAGCAGTACAATCAAACATGTCCTAGATACTCTTGTTAATGCAAGAATGGTATGAGGAAATGATGCATGCCCTCATCACAAACTCCCTCATGCAACATCATCTAATGATCGCGGCATGAATCACTACCACTGTGCTCTACACTAATGCCAACAACACATGCAGTGCGATGTTATGAACATGATTACCAAGTTCTTATTAGTCCTTTTCATACAGCAGGATTGGAAAGCTAAGGTACCTCCATTATATTAATTTCCAAACAATGATCCATTCTAGGGTCGTCAGGCCTAGAAAATCTCATATGATGTTATAGTTCTAGATCATTGTAAAGGGCTCGTCACCAATCAATACAGGTCTAGTTATATCCTAGATATTATAATAAGGCTCGTCGCCTAAATGCAGTCTCAGGATATACTCGAGGTCACTACAGAGGGCTCGTTACCAATCAATGTAGGCCGACAACATGAATATAGTGTCTCATACCACCATAATCGGCTCAAGAGTCTAGGTTGCTCACTGATCACTATGGGGAGGCTCGTCGCCCCAGCGTAGGCCTACAGCTCGACCACAGTGTCCCATACCACCATGTCTGGCTCATGAGTCTTAGCGGAACGCAGTACCAAGGTTAACAGGATTTTCACTAGTGAGTTCGGTACCTTAGATTCATTCAGTAGCGTCCAAACATGGTGAACATACATCGGTCAATCAGGTTAATTGACGATCTCAACTAGGACAAGCGCACGTTGAGTCGATCGACATGGAATGCATAAGCACTCCGTGTGGCCTAACCACTGTCGAACATCCCAAGTACGACTCGCATTCGTCGAACACATCCTACGTGGTGAAAATAACCTCAACCATCAGTTTAAGGGCAGTTACCGACTACCTAGACTGTAATATAGTCCCAATCACAGACAAGCTCAATAATAAACATTTGATTCATATTCTACATTCAAATGAATAGGTTATATTATAGTTAACATGAATAAATAGCCTAAACAGTTCATGGAGGAAATCATACACACAAGCAGGGTAATTGAGATTCATATCTCAACAACCTTAGAAATCACACCTTACTGAATACTAACTTATTCAGATATTTTTACAAATACTTAGACTACACTATTCAACATATATCACGTATGTCGACCATATTACATAATAGAGCAAATCCTTTCACCAAGGAGTTGTCGCATACATAACAAGCATATATCAACGACAATTAATCATGGCAACCATAGCATCAAAATCCTTATACATACAAACATTTCAACAAACACATGAATTACATTATTTGTAACCTAGGTTATACATATACGTAAAATAAAATGGATAACACATTAAGCATGTGTAATAGCATTCATGTCAAGAATAAATCATTATCTAACATTGAAAGTCATGAAAACATTAACCTAAACGTATATAGTCCGCACCTTAAGTCCGAAAACACGTAACGAATATGATTTAGATGATAAGTCTTCATCAACGGTGGATACGCAACCTAAGGCATGAATTAAGTTTGCTATAACAACACTTAGACTATTCCAAGCTCCAAACAAGTTAGGGTTTGATTAACTTACCCAAAGATGGAATTAGAATTGCCTGAATAACGATTCAGATACGGTGGATTTGATGTGTAGAAAAATTAGGAAGAATCCTACGATGAAACACCAGCTACTCACTCACTTTCTCTCTCTCTTCTCTCTCTTATATTAGCTAGGGTTTAGAATTCTTATGGGATATGTGAGAGAGGGTTTAAGGCCCTTATATAGGCCCAGAACCGATGGAAATAGCCCTAGGGCCAAGGTATACTTAGGTTATAACAAAATTGGGCTTTTTCTGATCTAACGAAATATTTCTGGAGGTCCTTTTACTAAATACAGTTGGACTTAAGCTCACTAATATTGGATCTTAAGAAAGTTAAGTTTTCAGTCCAATTGGGTTTCTAGATTGACCGTGGTGAACCAGTTTCAGTTCAACAGTCACCGAAACTCGATCAGGGCCATGACTACTTAGGCATGTGTGGGCCACCTTCCCTTATTCGAGGGTGAATTTCGGTCAAAAACCCTCAGTCAGAATGCTTATAAATGACGCGTAAGCGACACGACTCGAATTACTTAAATTCTTATTTAATTTTATAAAAAATCTTCACTTTCTCACACTCTTCACTCCGGACTCAAGGAAATAGTCTCTGGACATTGTCTGGTCTTGATTTCGAGGTGATAGTCAAGTCCAACTAGGCAGTCATAACTGTCTAAGTTCATCGCTATCAGACTTTCGACGTGCGGTCCAGGTCCAATACGAAGTTTTCGAATGTTCTCGAGAGCAAATGGGTTTAGAGTTGGATCCTATATTTCAGGGTAATGTAGCGTTAACAATTCTATAGGTTTTGGGTCTTACATATCATATTTAAAGTGGTTGGTGCTAAATTCACAAGTAATCTAGTTTAGTGCTTGTTAATTCACGTCAAATTTTTAAAGGATTAGGTTCTAAAGGATTTCTGCTAGAGGTGGTACTCGGATCAATGTACGAATTTTTCCAGGATGTTACACATTATTATAACCAAAGATTTTAATAAAAGAGTTAGATTAATTTTGAACAAGCTAATAAACCTTTGAATTGTATGCATATAAGATATGCTTTTTAATAAATATAACCAAGTAAATGTAGAAAAATCATCAATGAATGATATAACATAATTATGTCCAATAAAGGAAGAAGTAACTACGACACTATCTCAAACATCTAAATAGATGAACTAAAACTGAGAAAAAGATTGATGTTCACTTGACAAACACATAGTATGATTATTATGATAAAACGCACATGCCTCACACATAATACAACTAGACCTATTTATTTTATATGGTAATAATAGATTAGGGGAACAAACTGATGCATGTCCTAATCAAGAGTGCTAAAGGAAAATGTGATTTCTATTTTATTGGTGAAGTAGTAATAGGAGAATATGAGGAATGTCTCACATCAAGAAAGTACAATATTCCATACTCACAACCACCAGTAATCTTTCACTGCATCCACATATTTTACATAGCACAATGAGTAGTGAAGAAATTAGTAATCGAGTAGTGATAAGTAAACAAAGAATTTAGTTGAAAAATTCCCATTTAGAGACTTTAGAGAAAGTTCCATCGGCTAAATGTACGTAAGCGAGGAAGGAAAGTATGAAAGGACCTTCCTGACTTGTCTTATGATCTGTGGCATCCAAGTTAAATATCTAAGACTCCGGAGAATAGAAAATGAAGTTGGTAGATTTACCTTATTGATCCTCAGATGGATTGAAAAATGTGGTGATAAAAATAACACCATGGTAGAGATCAATCTTCAAATTTGGAAAGTTGGGGTAGACATTAAGCTAATAAATTACTCCTTAATAGTATCACCATTAGCCCAACCCTTTAGTCAAAGCTTTTGAATGAATGTGGGGGGGAGTATCATAATAGAAGTTGTGAGTATGAGAGGCCACTCACAATGTCTATGCACCAAATTATTCTTATCAACATCCTATGGGGAGGGGAGAAAACCATTGCTTCCTCCCCAACTTGACTTATAACCAACCAAAAATGCAAATCGCTCAAGAACAAAGCTTAGTAATAAAGATGCGCATTACTATGCATCGCTTTGTCCATAATTATAGTAAATTTCAAGTAATGGTAGAAATTTATACCTCAAATTTTGAACCAACTAATGTTTTAGATCTGAGATGAGGCGTCCTAAAAATTCAAGCCTATACTTCTTTTCTAATCACTTACACAAATCATCAAGAATAACAACTATAGATGTATAATAATCAACCTCTTTCCAGTGTTAATTAAGGGATGCATAATATAACTCAACAAACATTACTCCTTATTAATCTTATAATGGCGCTGATATGAATAGGCCTAGTCATTGCGATGAGAACACATCTTTGTAACGATATCTCATATCTTCTTAGCAATTTTATATAAAATTAACGAGCCATTTTAGGTTGCATCGAGTGAAATAACAAGCCCATAATAGTAAAGTTATCACTCCCCCAATCTTTATGCAATGAGCCATCCTTGTGGGTTGGATCTTTTCTCTGTTGATGTATCCTAACTTCTTTTCATCTTAAGATACATTTTTGTAGACAAAGACCATGTTAAATAATTGCATTCATCAAACTTAATAGTGGTGATAATAACTTAGGATGGTATATACTTCCAACTTTAGAATCATCCATTTTCAACTAATTATTAAATTAAATGAAGAATAAGACCTAAAAAGAGATGACTAAATAATAGTAACAAACTCTAGTTCATAAAAGATGGGTAACATACATACCCTGGTGTGACAAAATAGTTGTCACACCCCAAACTTGAAAACCAGACTCAAAAAATTTTCGATCGCCGAATTTGACGCTGACAGCATCCGTAGTACCCCATTCTTGGCTCCCAGTACCCATATACCAGGTTTCGATCTAGGGATCTTACAAGAAAGATTTTCAACATACATTTATCTCATAATAAGCATAATGATAAGTATAACCCACAAATAATAACCAAGACACTACCACAAAATCCACTATGATAAAAAACTTTAAGGTACAATGCGCATAAATAGAAATACAATGATAATAATAATGGAAACTCCTGAAACTCGACTGTAAGCTCATGCTCGTACTAAGCTATGACTGCATCCTGGCATCACCTGCACGTATCAATCGTGTATAGATTATAGATAGCTTAGAGGGTGGTGAAAGTGTGTGCGCAAGATAGTAATTGAAGAATATAGTATCAGAGTAATATGGAAACATGTTGATAAGTTCATGGATGCGATTAGCCGTACCAAGGCTATGCGATGCAGGGCATGAATGCTATCGGCCATACCAAGGCTATGTGATGTAAGGCCTACATGGCTAAGGTCATATGTGAGATGCAACTCAAGCATATCAGTCCTCCTCAGGGATCACATAATAGTATAACTTATCTCTGGAATATCACCGGGGTCTAGTACACTCCACATTGGTTGCCGCCTCCCTATCTGTGCAATCAAGTGAAAGAGACCTCACTACCTTCCTACCAATATCAGCCTGGCTCGTCAGTAGCGGACCCATTTGTGAGCTAGTCAGACTCAGCCTACCTTAAAGCCCCCTCACTCGGGCGGATAAGACCACACCCCCTTCCAACTGACCACGATACAGTGAAAGACACAGCCTACTGTTATACGACACTCATGCCCTCATACATCTACTTAGTCTCGACGTTAGAGCATCTTCTGGTACGGTCAGGTTTAAGAACTTTCACCTAAGGCCATCCTTCGCGCCCAGTGTAAAGAGAAGATTTTCAATGTCCAAACCTGCCATCCATGATATGCCTGTGAAGGCTATGACCTTGACGTCGCTAGGGCGTACAACAATCATAATATACAATGCAAGATGCATGAGTCACGTAGTCCAATCATGAATCAATCCTGCGCATATCATGAGCTCATGTGGGAGGACTCTGCCTATTAGGGAGTCTCATAAACAACCTGCTCTATGACATATGTAATGGTCAATCACATCTCATAACAGTCATGCAGATGATACCATACTGTCACATACTCATAATCGGCATCGATAATCGGCCTATATGCAAGGTGGGGTCCATAGGTGAGCAGCTGATCTAAAGCTCAATATAAAGATCGACCCTCAGCCATGGATATACCAATTTTGATAGCACGGAGCCATCCGTCTACGGTGATGATGGACCATGCAACATCAATGGGGCCCAATGATTTGGGTTAACTCACTAGAGAATAATGAGAAAGGGCTTAATAAAGCTTAAGGGAAGGTCACAATGTGGACATTTAACCATAATTACCTATCGATGTGGACATTTAACCAACATTTCTCCCAAAGAGTACCCACATAGAGCCAAACATATAGTGGGCCCATGGCCTCACACAAGGGCCTCATACACAACATAATGAGCCTCACATAAGGGCTTAATACACATCTCAATGGGCCTCCCTCAATGGCTTAATATACATCACCATGGGCCTCATACGAGGGCCTCACATGCATCATATCAAGCCTCACCATATGGGCCTCATATTCAACATATTAGGCCTCATCAATGGGCCATAATTACATCATATTGGGCCACACACATGGGCCTCATGCACATCAAGGTGGGCCTTATAGGTTAGCCCTATGGTCTAAAAGATTAGGTGGACAGATTGTCTATAATGCATACCTTAATGTGGGCCTATTGCACCACCAAAATGGGCCCAATGGGACATCTTATAATCCAAGAAAAATGGATGGGTAGCCTGAATCATACATCATGATGAGGCAAAAATGGACAATATAGATATACAATACATGCATCATGGCGGATCGCATAAATGGACAACATGGGTATACAATACATGCATCACGGTGGACCACAAAAAATGGATATTGTAGGTATACAATACATGCATCACGATGGGCCACACAAATGGATCACATGGGTGAACGCATACATCATGGAGTGCCTCACACGTCCAGATGGATGATGTGGAGAAACACATACATCGTAGTGGGGTCCATTGTAACATCCCAAAAATTGGGGGTCGAGCAAAAACTCCACTCCCGAGTTCCAGAACATCATTTATGCAACATTTTCAATGATGGATGAGTGTTGTTCATATTAGTGTAGAAAACATGAGTGGGATTAGACCAAAACAGCATATCATACTCCAGAGACAGTTAAATTAGCAAGCGAAAGAATGTAATAGATATATAAAGTATATGAACTGTTGTGGGTCTCCAGAGTGTGAACATGTTACCAGGTTAAACATATACATGTATACTCCAAAAATGATAAAAAGAATATACATGGGTGTATAAGAAAAAGGTAAAATACTAAGTATATTGACATCTAATCAGTAACCCTGTAACCCCGTCAATCAGAACCTGCATATAGGAAGGATCCTCCTCATCATCATCAAGTTCGGCTCTGCTTTACAAACATTGCCATCATCTGTAATTAAAATAGGAACTGTTTGGTGTGCGCAACACCGTCCCGTAACGTGGGAGTGAGTAATTAACTCAGTGGAAACATAGAGCAAAGATTAGCATGTTCTCAAATCAATCATGCGATAATAGTAAAGCAATTAATCAAACATTTCTAGATACTGTTGTTAATGTAATATCACATGACATGATGGATGCCCTCACCGACATTCTCCCTCATACAGTACCATCTGCGTCCGCGGCATGCTTATGTACCGCTCAGTGCTCCACATCTTCCAGGCACATGCAATGTGATGTTGATGTGATTACTGAGTTATTATTATTCCTTTTCATACAGCAGTATTGGGAAACTAAGGTACTTTGCTTATATCAATCCCAACATAGATCTTGTCTAGGGTCGTCACTCCTAGCAATCTCATACGATGTTATATTTGTAGGTCGCTGCAAGGGCTGCCAGGGCTGTTGCTCGCACTCGTTGCACCACTCCCCCATCACCTTATCAATACAGGCCTAATTATCCTTAAGACTGCATCAGGACTCGTCGCCCCCATGTGGTATCAGGATAAACTCAAGGTCACTACAAAGGGCTCGTCACCAATCAGTGTATGCCGACAACAAGAATATAGTGTCCCATACCACCATAATCTGCTCAGAGTACGGTGCTCACTGGTCACTACGGGGAGGTTTGTGGCCCCAGTGTAGGCCGACAGCTCGACCACAGTGTCCCATACCACCATAGCCGGCTCATGAGTCTTATTGGATCAAGGTACCATGGTTAACAGGATTTTTAATGGTAAGTTCAGTACCCTAGGTTCAAGCAGTTATGACTCATACATGGTGAACATACAATGGCCAGTCGGGTTACGTGACGGGCTCGACTAGCACGAGCGCATCTCAAGCTGAACGACATGAAGTGCATGAAATACCTCGTGTGGCCTAACCACTGCTGCCAACCCAAAACACGACTCGCGTTCATTGACGCGTCCTTTGTGGTACATAGAAACCAACCACGAATTTGATCCATTACCGACTGCCTAGACTAGGTCATAGCCCCAAGCATTTGTGCATCAACATCAGTAAGCATAGGTGAGTAACAAAAATGAAGTACAACATTGTAAGCATGTTGACACATGTTATAACATACAACTTAAGCAAATCATCCCACACATGCATTTCATGTATATAATGAAATCAATACATATAGCCAACATGATGAAAATCATTTACATCAGCATATTACTTGAGAATTCAATCTCAAAACTCCTACACAACACCATTTACTCAATACATACTAATACAAACATTTATACAAACACTTAGACTACACACTTTAGTCTACATAGCGTATGTGGACCCAAAGTGCGCATTAGGGCGAATCTCTTCTCCAAACAAACCATGCACGCATTCCTAATATCATAGCATGACAATTATCCATGGCAATTATTTCAGCAAAATACGGACGTATACTGTATTTCCTATAAATACCCTAAATGCCCTAAATCTCATATTTCCCGTACGTATACGAAATGGAAAAGGGACAGCATGTTCTACATGTCAAACGGCGTTGCCGTCGATAATATACTATTAAACGACATTGAAAGCTTTGAAATCAGTCAATCAAAGCGTATAAAATCCTCACCTTTCGCTTTAGATGTGTATCGTTTCGAACGGAGCATATACGCTTCGTCAACGGCGTACAGGCAACCTAATACACAAGATACGTAAGCTACTTTGCTATGGAATCGAAAGGATCCTAAATCAGCAAGTAGTTAGGTTTTTCCTTACCTTGAAATGCGTTGGAATCGCCAGGAAAGTGATTGGAGTGCGTGGCTTTAGCACGTGTAGCAGCTGCAGCAAGTGGCAGGAGAATCTCTCCCACACTCTCTCACAATCTCTCACTTTCTCTCTCACTCTAGCTAGGATTTCTAGTAAATTCAGATGGGTGAGAAAAGTGAGGGTTTCAAATCCTTTTATAGCCTAAAACCTTCCCAAATTAGGCTTGGGAACAAGGTCTACTTGAGGTATAACCAAATCGGGGCTGTTCTGGTCCAAAGAAGCACTTATGGAGGTCCCCTGGCCGAATGCGGTCGGACTTAAGCTCATGGATACTGGATCCTGCTCACACCCAGTTTTCAGTACGACAGAGTTCGCAGATCGCACGTGGCGGTCCAGTTTCAGTTCAGCGGTCATCGCACTTAGATCAGGTCTACAAGTCTCATAATATGAAAGAGAAATTTTTCTTGACCTGAGGGTGTAATTTGGCTGAATTCTGAATGTCAGAACGCTTAATAATAACGCGCCAAGTCACGTGCCAGATTTGAATTAAAATTTCCAAATCTAACCACTTTCTCACTCTCTTCACTCCAGGCTCAATGAAATAGCCTCTGAACGTCGATTGGCTTTGATTTTCGAAGCGATTGTCAAGTCCAGCCAAGCGGTCATAACGGTCTAAGATGGTAGATATCGGACTTTCGACGCACGGTCTAGATCCAATACAAAGTTTCAAATGGTTCCCGAGAACAAACAGGTTTAGAGTTTGATCCTAGGTTTCAGGGTATTATAGCACCATTGATTCTATAAGTTTTGGGTCTTGTAGAACGTATTTAAAGCGATCAGGGACAATTTCGCAGCTACTCCAGCGTAGCGCTAGCTAACTTACGCTTAGTTTCTAAAGGAATTAATCCTAAGTGATTTCTTTGGCTATGGAATTGGGTTCTGAGCGGTTACCACAGTGTTTTGGTTGACCCATTACCTAAGGACGTCTAATCCCAGGTTGGTAAAAATCCGGGGTGTTATAATCTACCCCCCTTAAAATAAAATTTCTTCCTCGAAATTGGCTAAGGGTAGTGAGTACTTTTTCTAAGGAAGGTTCAAATCCTATTTAATGACCTAACATTACGTAGAACCTAACTCAGCTGTTTCGATCCTGGGCCAGTGGGGAAGAGGCTAACCATGCTTTCGCTACGCCACTCTGATCTAACGGTTGCATTGGCTGACCTAACTAGATTGGACTCAATACATTCTACCCCCCTTAAAACTTGGCTCTACTTAAAGTTCAAGAATCTATGCATCGCTCCGTATATCAGAACGAGGTGCAACTTAGGGGCTATCCTTGACATAAAATGGGAAATAACCTCTCACTACGTTGGCCTTCCTTTGTTAATGATGCGTTCTATGGCATTGGTACCTATGGTTGTAGAAATAAGCCTACTCTCTATTGGCTAGATGTCCTCAACATTTTCCAAAGGCAAAGTAATAACTTTCGATTGTATGTGGTCGAGCTAACACGGAAGAAAAGTTGTGTAATAGGTCTGAGTTGGATACATAGACCTTCTGTCTAATCAGGACAGAAAACTTGTTATATCAGTTCTTAATCCGAGTCGATACCGATCTTCTGCTTGATCAGAGCATTGAATTTATTGGTAACCATTAGGATTAAGAAGTCGATTCAAACCGCAAATACATCGCTTACATGCAGTTCCTTTACTCCGCGTTCCCGAATGCAATAAGCCCTTGGGAAAGGCAAGTCAAAGGGACGTGCTCGTTTATTCTAAGTTCAATCTGAGGGATTTATAAGTTTTCCCTAAGGGTGAATGGTTCTAAGATACATAAGCTTCTTGAGAGTTACTAAAGGAGTCTATGGATGTTATGAGGATCTATCCAAGGAAGGGAGTCCCATTCCAACCAAATATAACCTACTATTCCTTAGCATTTACAGGCTTTACTCTACTCAAGGTAACTAGTAGACTAGTCTGTAATCTACAGCCTAAGCTTATACGCTAAATGGTTTCATACTATTACTAGTACAGGGAATTGCTCTATCGCTTAGGGTCACGATTGTGTAAATGGAATTGGATTTCCTATATCGTCAGATCCTTCAAATCTAGGAGTGCTAACTCTAGGTCTAAAACGCCAAGGGCCTATATGGCTAGTAGCTTTAAGTTGTATTAAATGGAACTGCATTCCTAATCCCATGTTGGGATTATGCACTCCATTCAACAAAATTTTTCACAATACATGGAATAAAGTTCCACATGGATTATGACAGGAATGCATTCGGCTATGCTAAGCCCAAACCACTAACACAAACACATTTTTTACCTACGACTTCACTAGACCCAATAACAACAAAACACAGAAATTCTTCAAACGGTAATCAAATAAGCGAAGAACGTGGAGAAATGAGATGGGTAAGCAGGTCGCCACGAGTCTGAGGATCAAATAAAAGGGACATGAGAGAGAGGACGGTGGAAAGGGAGAAAAAGCTAAAACAGCCTTAACAATAGCCATGGAAATGGGGAGAATTGGCTGCCCAAATGAACTAAAATGAATCTAGGCTCCGTAGAGGGATGAATCAAGCTTCCAAGGGTTGGATTTTCAAGGGAAAAAGAGAAAGCTAAATGGGAATGGAGCTCCACACGATTTCTTCCATAAATGGAGCTTGTGGGAGCTTTAAATGACGAGATTGAAGAGGAAAGGGAGTACTAATGGTTGTGGGTGATGGAGTAGCGTCGGTTAAGGCAGAGAATGGGATTGAGGGTGATTTGAAATGGATTTTGAAAGGGGAGGCAGCAAAAAAACATGAGAAAGGAGGCCTTGGGGGTGTGTTTTGTGAAGGAGGTAGGGTTTTTGGGAGGTTATGAGGGACGACCCACATATAGGAGACCTCCCCTACCCCTTTTAGGGCGTCCGCCCAAAGCACGACCCAAATGGGGCCCACTAGTCGGCGATGCCATCACCAGCCATCTCCCAAATCGGTCGGTCAGGCTCTATGGGTTGGGTCCCCCCTGCCCTAGGGACCGCAAAAAAGTATGGGCCCCACCCCAGTTCATTGTGGTTTGGCCTAGAGAGGCCCAAAACTCCTTTTAGGGTGTTTCGGGGCCAGTCTGTAAACCATAATGAACTTATATATCATGTAACATATGATTTTAAGGTAGAAGGAGCTAGTCCATCCAACTAACCCATCCTTTATGAAAGATTTCAAAATTAGAATGGCCAAAAGGCCAATTTTCATATATTTTTACTATTCATTGTAAAATTTTACCTAAGTATGATTTTATATCATTTTCATATTAGGATTAATGCTTAACATGAAAATACTAAGAAAGAATTGAAGAATGGGGTGGTGAGAGGAAGGATTCTGAAGGAATTGGGTGAAACGGGGTTTTTAAGCCCTAGCGATTGAGTGTAAGGGTTGTGGTTGCCCCACGACCTAAAGACACATTTTTTAGGCTTGGAGTTTTTCTAGAATCATCTCAAACCCGCCAATATACAACCTAGGTGCTACTTAGGTCACTTCACGCGATCATAAATGCGTTACGGACTCGATCAAACGATCGATTTGAGTAGACTTCGCCTATTGGAGAAACTGAAGTCCTACGAGTGTTTCTAGATCCTTCTTACACCTACCTAAGTCAAAAGAACGACAACGTATGTCGCGTGGCCATAACCCAGGTCCAGTTTAATCTCAATCATGCTGTGATACCAACTGTAACATCTCGAAAATCGGGGGTCGAGCAAAAACTCCACTCCCGAGTTCCAGAACATCATTTATGCAACATTTTCAATGATGGATGAGTGTTGTTCATATTAGTGCAGAAAACATGAGTGGGATTAGACCAAAACAGCATATCATACTCTAGAGACAGTTAAATTAGCAAGCGGAAGAATGTAATAGGTATATAAAGTATATGAACTGTTGTGGGTCTCCAGAGTGTGAACATGTTACCAGGTTAAACATATACATGTATACTCCAAAAATTATAAAAAGAATATACATGGGTGTTTAAGAAAAAGGCAAGATACTAAGTATATTGGCATCTAATCAGTAACCCTGTAACCCTGTCAATCAGAACCTGTATATAGGAGGGATCCTCCTCATCATCATCAAGTCCGACTCTACTTCGTAAGCATCACCATCATCTATAATTAAAATAGGAACTGTTTGGTGTGCGCAACATCGTCCCATAACATGGGAGTGAGTAATTAATTCAGTGGAATCATAGAGCAAAGATTAGCATTTTCTCAAATCAATCATGCGATAATAGTAAAGCAATTAATCAAACATTCCTAGATACTATTATTAATGTAATACGACATGACATGATGGATGCCCTCACCGACATTCTCCCTCATACGGCACCATCTACGTCCGCGGCATGCTTGCATACCGCTCAGTGCTCCACATCTTTCAGGCACATGCAATGTGATGTTGATATGATTACTGAGTTATTATTATTCCTTTTCATACAACAGTATTGGAAAACTAAGGTACTTATATCAATCCCAACACAGATCCTGTCTAGGGTCGTCACTCCTAGTAATCTCATACGATGTTATATTTGTAGGTCACTGCAAGGGCTGTCAGGACTGTTGCTCGCACTCGTTGCACCGCTCCCCCATCACCTTATCAATATAGGCCTAATTATCCTTAAGACTGCATCAGGACTCGTCGCCCCCATGCGGTGTCAGGCTAAATTCAAGGTCATTACAAAGGGCTCGTCACCAACCAGTGTAGGCCGACAGCAAGAATATAGTGTCCCATACCACCATAATCTGCTTAGAGTGGGGTGATCACTGGTCACTACGGGGAGATTTGTGGCCCCAACGTAGGCCGACAGCTCGATCACGGTGTCCCATACCACCATGCCTAGCTCATGAGTCTTATTGGATCAAGGTACCATGGTTAACAGGGTTTTCAATGGTAAGTTCAGTACCCTAGGTTCAAGCAGTTATGACTCATACATGGTGAACATACAATGACCAGTCGAGTTACGTGACGGGCTCGACTAGCACGAGCGCATCTCAAGCTAAACGACATGAAGTGCATGAAACACCTCGTGTGGCCTAACCACTGCCGCCAACCCAAAACACGACTCGCGTTCATCGACGCGTCCTTTGTGGTGCATTGAAACCAACCATGAATTCGATCCATTACCGACTGCCTGGACTAGGTCATAGCCCCAAGCATTTGTGCATCAACATCAGTAAGCATAGGTGAGTAATAGAAATGAAGTACAACATTGTAAGCATGTTGACACATGTTATAACATACAACTTAAGAAAATCATCCCACACATGCATTTCATGTATATAATGAAATCAATACATATAGCTAACATGATGAAAATCATTTACATCAGCATATTACTTGAGAATTCAATCTCAAAACTCCTACACAACACCATTTACTCAATACATACTAATACAAACATTTATACAAACACTTAGACTACACACTTTAGTCTACATAGCGTATATGGACCCAAAGTGCGCATTAGGGCGAATCTCATTGCCAAACAGACCATGCATGCATTCCTAATATCATAGCACAACAATTAGCCATGGTAATTATTTCAGCAAAATATGGACGTATACTGTATTTCCTACAAATACCTAAAATGCCCTAAATCTCATATTTCCCGTACTTGTACAAAATGGAAAAGGGACAGCATGTTCTACATGTCAAACGGTGTTGCCGTTGATAATCTACTATTAAACGACATTGAAAGCTTTGAAATCAGTCAATCAAAGAGTCTAAAATCCTCACCTTTCGTTTTAGATGTGTATCGTTTCGAACGGAGCGTATACGCTTCGTCAACGGCGTACGGGCAACCTAATACACAAGATACGTAAGCTACTTTGCTATGGAATCGAAAGGATCCTAAATCAGCAAGTAGTTAGGATTTTTCCTTACCTAGAAATGCGTTAGAATCGCCAGGAAAGTGATTGGAGTGGGTTGCTTTAGCACGTGTAGCAGCTGCAGCAAGTGGCAGGAGAATCTCTCCCACTCTCTCTCACAATCTCTCACTTTCTCTCTCACTCTAGATAGAGTTTCTAGCAAATTCGGATAGGTGAGAAAAGTGAGGGTTTCAAACCCTTTTATAGCCTAAAACCTTCCCAAATTAGGCTTGGGAACAAGGTCTACTTGAGGTATAACCAAATCGGGGCTGTTCTGGTCTAAAGAAGCACTTCTGGAGGTCCCCTGGCCGAATGCGGTCGGACTTAAGCTCATAGATACTGGATCCTGCTCACACCTAGTTTTCAGTCCGGCAGAGTTCGTAGATCGCACGTGGAGGTCCAGTTTCAGTTCAGCGGTCATCGTACCTAGATCAGGTCTACAAGTCTCATAATATGAAAGAGAAATTTTTCCTGATCCGAGGGTGTAATTTGGCTGAATTCTGACGGTCAGAACGCTTAATAATAACGTGCCAAGTCATGTGCCAGATTTGAATTAAAATTTCCAAATCTAACCATTTTCTCACTCTCTTCACTCCAGGCTCAATGAAATAGCCTCTGAACGTCAATTGGCCTTGATTTTCGAAGCGATTGTCAAGTCCAGCCAAGCGGTCATAACGGTCTAAGATGGTAGATATCGAACTTTCAACGCGCGGTCTTGATCCAATACAAAGTTTCAAATGGTTCCCGTGAACAAACCGGTTTAGAATTTAATCCTAGGTTTCAGGGTATTATAGCACCATTGATTCTACAAGTTTTGGGTCTTGTAGAACGTATTTAAAGCGATTAGGGACAATTTCGCAGCTACTCCAGCGTAGCGCTAGCTAACTTACGCTTAGTTTCTAAAGGAATTAATCCTAAGTGATTTCTTTGGCTATGGAATTGGGTTCTGAGCGGTTACCAAGGTGTTTTGGTTGACCCATTGCCTAAGGACGTCTAATCCCAGGTTGGCAAAAATCTAAGGTGTTACATCCATCGCCTAGGACAGACAGATGAAGGGATGTAGAATAGACACATCAAGGTGGGTCCCATCCCACATGTGCAACACGTGTGGGGTGGGCCCCACGTCCCAAATAGATGGAAAGAATGTATAAACACATACATTACGGTAGGGTCTACCGTTCTCAAATGGATGGATGGCTAGGATGTAAGGTACATACATCAAGGTGGGTCCCATCCCACACGTGCAGCACATGCGAGGTGGGCCCCACACGTGCCAAATGGGTGGATGGTTTTGCATATAACATATTCCTCATGATGAGGTCCATGGAACTTGTTGATTCGCTAGGACCCACCGTCTGGATGGACGGTGTGGGTATATCACATACATAAAGGTGGATCCACATGTGTGGGATCCATCAGCTTGTAAGATCAAGCTGATATTTGTATTTTCACCTTCATCTAGGCTTATGTAGATGGATAGGCAGCAAGCCCGTCCACTGGACAGTCCAGCAAGGTGCCCCATAGGCAGACGGCATGGATATAACATATTATGGTGGGCCACACACACACATCAGGTGGGCCACACCTCAGCATCATCATCACCATATGAAAAGGAGAGAGAGAGAGAGAGAGAGAGAGAGAGAGAGAGAGAGAGAGAGAGAGAGAGAGAGAGAGAGAGAGAGAGAAACGACGGAGATGGGCGGAGCTCCGCCACTATAAGCTCCTCTATGTACATGTATACATCATATGGATATCCCAAAATAGGTGGGCCTCAAATTAGAAAATTAGGTGAAAAACTATATCTCCACCACAAAGATCAAGGTCTAGATGGCCATTATAAGCTAGATAACTTAGAAACTTCATGGTGGGATCCATGGAGAATGGTCCCACCATAGGTAGATACATGCATGATGTGATGGGCTTTAGGCCACATCTAGGGACCAAGATGGGATCTCCACCATTAATTGGTGGGTCCCACTTGCCTTATGCTAAAGAGGATGAAGATCCATGCAAAGATATAAAAGAAACAAGTGCTAGGGAGCACCCACCTAAGCTCTTGATCTTCTTCTTCCACCAATGAGTCTTAGAGCTCCAAGGAGGTGAGATTGAAGGGTTGAGATTGATTTTTGAGGGTTAGATTAGAGGAAGTGAGCTTGGGATGTGGCTGGATTTTTGGAGTTCTCATGGAGGGTTGGAGGTTGCTAGCAATGGAGAAATGAGAAGGAAAGGATAGGGCGATAAATAAGAGAGAGAGAGAGAGAGAGAGAGAGAGAGAGAGAGAGAGTAGCTTAAGTAGGCTCTCTCTTATAGGTAGGTATGATGGGTTTGTGGAAGAGAGGTGGCTAGGTCATCATTGCCTTGTAAGAGGCATGTGGTTATGGAGTAGGGTAGTAGGGTGGCTAGGTGATGTCATCCTCATGATGACCTAGGAAAGTGTGCAATGGTTTAGGTGGGTCCCACAACGTGTGGTACACGACTATGATCATGCATAGCCCACATCTCATGATCTAGATGTCGAATCGGTGCATGAGACGCGGCGTTGGAACAACTGTGACGACGCGGTCACAATGGCATAGGTCTCAGGTCGAGATAGCTCAGGATTACACGATGTGACTTAGGGTCCCGTGCAAATGCGATATACGGGTCGAGGGTCACCGAAATTCGATCGGGAGGACCGCAGAACCCTAAGGAATGGAACAGACACTAGGACATGGGCTTGATAGTAGTGATGAAGTAAGCAGGGTAATGGCTTGGTGGTTCCAATGGGTCATTATTACGTAAATGGTGAAAACCTCTACCATTTGACAAAGGACCACTACCAAACTAGTGGTAGGTTAGTTTTACATGACGGAGAGTGGCTATGATGTGCTGGCTGGTTGAGATCAAGCAGTGGAGAGTCATTGTGCATTTATGGTTAGTTATCGATGAGCAGCTGGTGGGCCATAATGGTGTGACAGACACACTATAATGATGCAACCTCTTTTGTTATGGCTATGGAAGGCTAGCATTGGTCAAATGGAAAGGGGAAGAGAGAGAGAGAGAGAGAGAGAGAGAGAGAGAGAGAGAGAGAGAGAGAGAGAGAGAGAGAGAGAGAGAGAGAGAGAGAGAGAGAGAGAAACATTTTTAAAAATAGGGTTTGGATTAGCCCCTCCCACTCTCAGAAAATACATGGTAGACCTAAGGACCACCAAATACAATATAACTACTAACTGTAACACATATTCTACCAAATAGGGAAGCTTTAAGACACATAGTTTGTGATGATTATATAATTTGTATGAGTGATAATAAAATATGTAAAATTATGCGGATTAAAGTGAATAAAATCACTATGTTTGATGGTACATATGCACAGTTTTGAGTGTGTGGCACATACTAATAGATACAAATGTGTGGGGATGCGCTCCCTTTTTTGTCATAGAGATGGTAGTGTTTGGCTTGAAAATAGTATAATTTGACTTATACTTATTGACAAACCCAAGTGTAGGGCTGCGATGTAGTAATAACTCGGTGAGACCGAGGTCTTACCCACAGGGACTTGTTATTGTGCAATTTTTGAAATATGTTAGAATTAGAACTAGAATCTAAACTAACTACTAAAATTTGGATTAAAAGAGTAATTGTGAAGAAACTATCAGGAATATAATAATAAATTTCCAAGGATCCACTTATAGCTTCCTTAATGTTAATTTACTTAATTTAATTGGATCACACAACTGAAATTGAAGTCCTGTCCTATCTAGTTAGATAATAGAGCAATTAAATTATTATTCATATGCTTCAAAACATATTAGAACTTTCGTTGAATTGGTTCCATCATAAAGCATCAAAGTATTGATCGTAGGGAATTCAAAGCATTTATCATTCCTAAAGTTAATGATAGATCAATGAATTTTACAGACCAAATGATTGTAAAACATGTAAGAAAATATCATTAGTTTTCATAAGCATCCAACGTACCTAGAGTCGACAATGGATAAAAATAAACTAGAAATATTTCTTCATTCAAATCAAATATTAATTAATTGTTCAACATGAAAACTAAATAACTTGAATCAAAGAAAAATAAACATTACATAAAACTACAAGCTTTGCCTCTTAGCTCTAGCCAAGAGATTAGCCAATTATAGACATGATTAAACTAAAAATCAAACAGAAAAATATAAAAATTAACTAGAATTGAAGGATTGAGGAGAAGGGAGGACTTCTTTAAGCTCCACAACTCCTTGATATACTCTTTCTACCCTAATGCATGTTTTGAAACTCCCAAAACATCCCTTTATATATACTTTATTTGCACATACTTCAGAAACGACTTAATTTTATAAAGTTATCGTAGCTTCGATGGTATTGAGCTCTCATTGAAGCATCCGGGTGAAATCAGGAAACTGTCCACTAATGAACTTTTAAATTTATGGATTTTCTCGATGACATCAAAAAGTGCACAAATATGTCTAACAATAAAATCTAATTTTCATGATTTTTACAATGGGATCCAAGGTGGATTCGATGGCATTGACACTTACTTCAATCACATCGAAGGTATCATCGATGTCATCGAAGGGTCGATTTCCATACTTCCGATTTTTCACACTTTGACTCATCGACTTGCTTCCTTCCTTGCTTTCCTTAGATCTTGGACTTTTGAATTCTCCAACCTTGACCTCCATAGATTCAATCCTTCACTTAATAATTCTTTGAGCATTAAATTCATGCTTTAAGCATCATTTTCTCCTTAATTTTCAAAATCACCTCGTAAGAGAAAGCATGTGTAATTAGATCAATTAGGTACATCCATGTTCATAAAACCAATGCATAACAATGGAAAAAAATATAAAATTTTTCTCTCAACACACCCCCAACCAACATTTTGCTAGTCCCGAGTAGAACATATGAAAACTAATCTTCTAAAAATCCAAATTTCAAACCTTTCTCAAAAAATAATATTTTGTATAGTCCTATATATATGAGTAAAATTCAAAGATATAAGTATAAGATATCAATAATCTAGCATCTAACATTACTAGTAAATAATTGACTAAGTTCTCCCTTAACAATTAATCAATAAAATGCATCCAAACATCAAGATCTTAGTGTGCTTAGTGGTTTCCAACTTATAATCTGTAAAAGTTAGCATTCTCTTCTTAATATTAACCATAATCATTACTTCAAAGTGGATATATCAACACAAGTTATTGATTTCGAACCTATCTCATTTTCTTTTTTAAAACTTGTTTTTCATCTTTTCAATTTTACGTCGATGGCTTCTACAGTTATTTTCATTATTCTTTTCTTTCCTTTTCATTTTGTATTATGTTCTCAATTTAAACACATATAATAATAGCCAATTTCGATTTCACTATTTTTAAGCTGGTCATTTTCTTCTTCTTTTTATACTTAAGGTAGATAATGATCTCCAGGCTTTGTTCCTAATACTTTTTGAATAATCATTATGTTAAAATTAGGAGTTCAAATAAACTTAACAGAATATGAGTTAAATGTGAATTGTGAACTACATTCAATTGATGTTTAAACTTTCTATTAATCAATTCATTCAAAGAACTTATTTTAAAATCTACTAATTAAATAAACTTTAGATTTTCAAAAGTTATTTTATAGCTTATCATAATACTAAAATATATTTAATTACACATAATATCATTATTTAAAAAGATTTTTGAAATTGAAAATTTTGAATTTTTTTTCAAGAATTTGCTCAAGTTAGAAAATACTGATTAGATTTATCTAATCTCTCACACCAACCTAAAATCTACATTGTCCTCAATGTAAAATATATGCAATATATAATAATATGAGACAACAGAAATAAAAGAGGAGTGAATGATAGTACTTGAAGAAGATTACTGATATGGTATGAAGTCTTCATCATCTAAATGGATTAATACTAAATAAGAACAAAACAAAAACTAAAACTAAAATAAAATCCTAATTCTAATCTTAATCTTTAGAAAAAAATAAATGGATAAATGGGCCTCCATCATACTAGAAGATCAATCCTGATAGATAGGATTAATCAGAGGGATAGACATATCCTCCAAATTAAATTTCTTAATGAATGACTTAAGATGATGACCGTTCACTATGAAAATGTTACCATTCATCGAGTTTTTTTTTTTAATCTCGATAACCTTATGAGGATAAACCGTTTTGACTTTGAAGGGTCCAATCAAACGAGATCTTAGTTTTTTGAAAAAAGATGAAGTCTAGAATTATACAAAATGACTTTCTAGTTTAGCTCAAAAGATTTTTTTTTTTTTTAAATGTTCATGTCATGAAACACCTTCATTCTGTCTGTGTATAACTTAGAATTCTCATATGCATCATTCTAAATTTCTTCAAGTTAATTTAATTGTAATTCGCACAGTGAGCTGGCATTGTCAAGATTGAAATTGAAATTCTTTATTGCCTGATACGCTTTATGATCCAACTCCATAAGTAAGTGACAAGCCTTCTTATAGACAAGTCTAAAGGGAGACATTCTAATAGAGGTCTTGTATGTCGTACAATAAGCCCATAATGCATTAGTCAATTGAAATAATCGTGTGGTGATCATTATTCTGGCACGGAATTGCCTTGACCCATTTGGAGACGTAATATATGACAAGAAAAATATATGTATTTTCAAAGGATTAGGGAAATGGTCTTATAAAATCGATGCCCTAACAATCAAATGCTTCAAAGGTAAAAATGAGGTTCAGCGGCATCATATTTCTATCGGACAATCCTCCCAATTTTTTACAGTGCTCACATGCTTTACAAAATTTGTATGTATCTTTTAATATAGTGGGCCAGTAAAAGCCATACTGTAGAATTTTTGATATGATCTTTTTAGCCGAGAAGTGGCCACCACAAGCATGAGAATGGCATAAGGAGATGACACTATGATGTTCATTATCAAGGATACATCTACTAAATAAATTTGCATAACTCAATGAAAAATTTCTTTTTTTTTCTTGCACAATCCAATTAACAGGTGTGATACCTGTGGAAGATAATTAATAATTCCAGCATAACAAGATATTTGAGAGATTCTAAATAATTGCTCATCCTGGAACATGCCATTAATATGAGATGTCCCCATGGAATTTGATAAAACAAGTTAAGAGATATGGTTGGCCACTACATTTTTCACTCCTTATCATGTATTTCTATCTCAAACTCTTGGAGAAGAAGGATCCATCTTAACAAACGGGGCTTAGTATCCTTCTTAAAAAGAATGTGCTTCAACGCCACATGGTAAGTGAAAACTATGATCTTAAATCCTATCAAGTAAGATCTAAACTTAACTAATATAAATACTACAGTTAGAAGTTCTTTTTCTCTAATAGAATAATTCACTTAGGTAAAGTTTATAGTTCTACTTGCATAGTAGATAACATAAAGTCACTTCTCTTTTCTCTAGCCTAACACTGTCCTAATAACATAATCGCTCGCATCATATATAATTTCAAAAGGAATACTCCAATTGGGTGGTTGCATGATTGGAGCAATAGTCAACATGCCCTTAAGATTGGTGAAAGCTTTTTGGCATTCCTTGCTCCACTCAAATGGAGTATCCTTTTCAAGAAGATTGCATAAAGGACGAGATATGAGACTAAAGTTCTTTATGAACCTTCAGTAAAATCTAACGTATCCTAAGAAGGATCGCACATCATGTATGCTTGTGGGTGGAGGTGGGTTAGTGATTAAATTGATTTTAGTTTTGTCTACTTCAATTCCATTGGACGATATGATGTGTCGAAGGACTATTCCCTTTTAAACTATAAAATGACATTTTTCCAATTAAGCACAATGTTCTTTTCTTCACATCTTTTTAGCACAAGTATGAGATTGTGAAGGCACTTGCTAAAAGATGTGACAAAAATAAAGAAATCATTCATGAAAAACCTCTAAGAATTTCCCCACAAAGTTAGAGAAAATATCAACATGCATCGCTGAAATGTACTATGAGTATTACATAGTCCGAATGAAATCCCTCGATATTGTTGAGTGTTAAATATTATATATTTTTCCCTATTTATATCTTAGATTTATGAACATTATCCTGCTTAATGGTATATTTTATACATGTTTATGTTGCAAGGTGAACTTGAGAGCTTAGAGTGAAAACAATGTTAAAAGTATGGATTTGATGCTCAAGAATCACCAAGTAAAAGAATGGACATTTGAAGACCAATATTAAAGATTTTAAGACTCCAATAGTTAAGAAAACCAAGTGAAAAAGGAAGGAAGTGTAGAAAATTGTAGGATCTGAGCTTAGATGACATCAAAACAGTTTAGATGACATTGAAGAATTACAGAAAAATCAAGTTTGTTTGTTGTATAAATTGGAGCCAGTATTTGATGTCATCGAAATAGTTTCGATGACATCGAAGCCAGTCTTAGATGACATCGAAGTCAGTTTGATGTCATCGAAGGGTTTACGGGGTAGCCTATGCGGAGTGAGCAGTTTTGAAGTAGTTTTCAATTTTTTTCAAATCAGTTTAAAGGAGGGAGTTTCCCACTTATAAATAGGGCTTCCCAGGGCATTCCTAAGCATTATTTAGGGCATTTTAAAGCAAGATCTAAGATTTTTTCTTACTTTTCTGTTTACATTTCTTTCATTTCTTGTTACTTTTATTTCTACAATTTAATGTTTTTTTAAGTTCCCTCTAGCCCAAGCTAGAAGGGAAGACATTGGTTTAATGTTTTCAAGGACTTTAGTGTCATTACTAGACCATTGACTAATCTTCTCCAAAAGGATGTCCCATTTTAGTGGACAGATGAGTGTGCAAGTGCATTTAATAAAATTAAATCATCCCTTACCACTGCACTTATCATGCGTCTACCAGATTGGACACTTCCTTTTGAACTAATGTGTGATGTAAATGATTATGCCATAGGGGTTATTTTAGGCCAAAGGAAAGATAAATGACCTTGCATTATTCATAATGCAAGTAGAACTCTAAACTCGACCCAAGTGAACTACTCAACAACTGAAAAAGAGTTACTTATAGTAGTTCTCTCTTTGGATAAGTTTAGGTCCTACTTGTTGGGATCCAAAGTAGTCATTTTCACAGACCACTCGGCTTTGAAATATTTCCTATTTAAGAAGGATGCAAAACCGAGACTTTTGAGAAGGATCCTCATACTGTAAGAATTTATCTTAGAGATAAAAGATAAGGAGTAGAGAACGTAGTGGCCGATCACCTTTCTAGATTAGTGTTAGATGATTCCATTGAGTAAATGCATATTCATGACACTTTCCCTAATGAACAACTATTTACGATCTCCAAATTGCCTTGGTATGCGGATATAGTGAACTATCTTGTGACGAAAAAAATGTCATATCATTGGAAGTCACAATATAGGACGCATTTTGAAACCAAGATTAGGAACTTCTTCTAGGATGACCTGTATTTTTATAAATATAGGACTAATCAGATTTTTAGACGTTGCATCCCAGAAGATGAAATTCAGAGTGTTATTTCCTTTTGCCATATGGAAGCATTTGGTGGCCATTTTTCTCCTAAGAAAACCATTGCAACAATCCTTCAGTGTGATTTTTACTGGCTCACCATGTTTAAAGACACCCACACTTTTTGTGTTACTTGTGATATATGTCAAAGATTCGGAAGAGTGTCCCTGCGCAACATGATACCTTTATCCCCAATTTTACCATTGGAAATTTTTTATTATTGGGTTATTGATTTTATGGGCCCATTTCCATCTTCTTTTAGATTTGTTTATATATTGGTTAGTGTATACTATATTTCCAAGTGGATTGAGGTAGTTCTAAGTAGGAATAATGACAAAAAAGTGGTCATACAATTTCTCAAGAAAAATATTTTTTTCTAGATTTAGAACTCCAAAAGCTATCATTAGTGATGACGGGTCTCACTTTTGCAATAGGACATTGAGGCTTTGATGAAGAAATATGACATCAAGTGTAAAGTGAGCACCCCTTACCACCCACAAACGAGTGGGCAAGCTGAGGTTTTTAATTAGGAAATAAAACACATTTTGGAGAAAATTATAAGGCTAGGTAGGAAGGATTGATCCTTCAAACTATATGATGCTTTATGGGCTTATAGGACTGCTTATAAAACCCTAATTAGAATATCTTCAAACAGATTGGTGTATGAGAAGGCTTTCCATTTGCCTATGGAATTAAAACACAGAGCATACTGGGTAATAAAGAAGTTAAACTTTGACATGGACCAAGCAAGTGGATAAAAGAAATTAGAGTTGAATGAATTAGAGGAGCTGAGGAGAGACTCCTATGAAAATTTTAAAATCTACAAAAAGAGGACCGAAGCTTTCCATGATAAAATCATCTCGATGAAGAATTTTCAACCTCAGCAAAAAGTCCTATCATACAATTCTCGTCTCCAGTTCTTTTTGAAAAAATTGAAATCAAGATGGACAGGCCCCTTCATTGTGAAGAATGTTTATACTTATGGGAATGTTAAAATTGAAAATTCACGTAATGACAATGTATACAAGGTTAATGATCAGAGATTGAAGCCTTATGTGAAAAACTTTCATTTGGGAGAGGAGTCCGTCCCTCTTCATGAGGCAGAATATTTGAATTGATGCTCCTAGTCTGATGGAGCATTTGTGTAGGATTTGTATAATATTCATTTTTTTTTGACACTTAGTAGGTGACTTCTTCATGGTAGGTACTATCTTCTCTGCATTACATTTTCATTACATTGGGGATAATGTAGATTTTAGGTTGGGGGGTGTGGATAGTCATCCATGTGATTTTTTTAAGGTTTAAGTTTATTTATTTTAAGTTTTTGAAAAAAAAATTTTAACATTTTGAAAATAATATGTTTATATACAAGAATGTGAACATGATATTATGCAAATTCCAAAGGCTAAGTTAATAATTATGCTAAGTTGATAGTAGTTAGAATTCTGGTAACTGACAATTATAGACTTGAGTTTGATTATTAAATCATTAGTTTAAAGTGAGTTGTAATTTGATGTACTAAATTCACAATACACCCTAGCTAACTCAGTAAGGAATATGATATGTGAACTAGAATAACTAATTTTAATTCAAACAAGGATGAATGATCTAGTACCATTGACATATGCTTAAAAAAATTTGATAAACAAGAATGTTGGAAAAAAATAAAAAATTGCCAGTAAAAAGCATGAATGTAATGACTATAACAATCGTATTAGTAATATAGAGTAAGGATACCTAAGTATCCATTACTATTATTATTACAATTACAATACCTTAGGTTATGAAGCAAACCCAGTAGGAATCTTCATCTAAGGGTGGTTTATAATAATGAGATTATGATGATAAAAGAAGAAAGAGCATGAAAGAAATGAGATAATTAGAGATTTCATATTCTTGGAATAATTGAAAGGAGTTAGGATAGGGAGCATGCAAATTTCTCAAAGTTAGACTAGTGTCACTGAGCACGTAAGTATATTGGATCATAACCATTCTAAATTTTGATTAGGTCTTTGAACTCAAGGATGTAATGGATTAGGAAATTGAGATTTTAACTAACTTCAGACTTAGGATAAGTGTTGCTTTGTTTCAGAATTCATATGATGAATGGACGTATAATTGTGTAAATTTCTGAGCGTTGAACTATTTTTCATGTATTTAATGTTTGTGGGTAACATTTTTGAAAACCCTCATGAGACTACATCTTGTTCATTAGGAAAACCTAGGGGTTTAAAGACTTGTTGCATATGCTAAATGTAATCAAAATTACCTGCGAAAATGATGTAGTTTTAAATTTTTTAGGAACATTAACCTATGTGTGGAACTTTGAAGCTTAGGTGTTGTTTTAATTCAGTTGAATTGCATCTGTTCAAAACTCTTAAAATCAAATCATCAGTATAGTTTTTATTACTTAGTTTGTTTCGCATTTGATTTTCTCCTTCTCGCAATTCATCTCCCCGTAGGATCGACCCTGTATTCATGGGATATCACTTACAAACCTTTGCACTTGAAGATAAGTAATCAAATATGTGAAAGCGCAAAAGGGACATGAAAATGTGGTCTTCTCTTGGTCTTCAAAGGATATATTTATTTAATTGTACCCCAAAAATCCATCTAAAAAACAGTAATAGAAATGACCAACTAACCTTTTCAATATATGTATTCAATTTTTTATAGTCAATGCACATTCTCCAACCAGTGGTGACTCTAGTTGGCACGTGTTCATTTTCTGCATTATTTACAATGGTGATCCCAGACTTCTTGGGTACCACTTGAGTTGCACTCACCCATTAGCTATCAGATATATGGTATATGATACCCACATCTAACAACTTCAACACTCTAACATTCAATTGGGTATTAATAAATTAATAATTAGATACTTCAAAATCTCACCTTATTTTTATTTCTTTTTTAAAAATATTATGTCCAACTATATTCACGAAGGTAACCATTCAGGAGAATACAACCAACCATACTATAAATCTTATTCCATTTAAATGTAAAAGTTCAACTAATCGTTTAATGCACACCTAGTTAGGATCTTATTAAAAATATCTAAATTCGGAGCATGAAACATAAATGAAACTAAATTAAGGTGAAAGCATCAACAATATCATTTGACATCACTTATAGTCTTCCATAGGGAGATCATGCATCGCCCATATCTTTAACCTTTGTATCACCTGCATCATCTGTATGATTGGAGAGGGTTAATACCCTACTCATAGTGATGGTTATCCATCAAGATTAACACAATTCAAGTAATTTCTCGAAGTAAGATAATATAAAGGTTCTAATACTTTCCTTACTCCACCATTACGAAGGGTATCGATATGCAAAATAAACCTAAATGAATACATGCCTAACATAGTATGTGTGGCTCATCATACATAGTGACCATCACATTATGGAATATAATTCATAAAAATTTAGCTTTCTCTGCATCCCACAACTACGAGGATTCATCGACGTGTCCAACACTACCATGGATTTACATGAATACCTTGAGATGGTACAACATATGGACTGGAAGAATTACATAACATGATTTATTTATGGAGTAACTATTTATGACATCCAATACCGGAAGGTGATGTAAATGTTGATTGTGAAATATTACATATTTCTCCCTATTTATTCATTGGTTTTATGAACATAATAGCATTTAATCAATCTATTTTCTCTTACAAGGTGATTTCAAAAGCTTTAGAGAAAATGACGTTAAAATTGGTGAATTAATGCGTAAAAGATTACCAAAGTGAGGCTTGGATATTTGGATGTCAAGAATGAAGAATTTACATACTAAAGATCAAAGAAAACTAAGTGAAAGGAGGAAGAAAAAACACCTCGTGTGGCCTAACGTGAGTGAAATATTTACATGTTGTTAGTGCATTAACATGAGTGATATTATACCAAAACTGCAATTCATACTCCAGATCCAGTGATAAAACGCAAGTGGAAGAATGAAGAATATATATATCACTGTATGAAAAACAAAACAATCTCGAACTGTCTCCAAACTATGAATACACCTCTGAGTCACATATACATATATCAAACTAAAATCAAAATGTCGTAAGATAGTCCGACTATCAAACTCCCGCTGATCCAGGCCACCTATGTGAAGCCGTCAGATAACTACATGTACGAGAACTCATCCTGGTCCTCAAAATGTCCAGCTCCATCTCCTGAATCGCCTCACAACCTGCATCTAAGACAGAGTCTAGTAGGTGTTGCAAACACTGTCCCGTAACGTGGGAGTGAGTGATCAACTCAATGGAATCATAGAGCAAAGATTAACATGTTATCAAATCAATCACGCGATAATAGTAAAGCAAACAATCAGACATTCCTAGATACTGTTGTTAATACAAGTATGAAATGACATGATGGATGCCCTCACCGACATATTCCCTCATGCGACACCATCTTACATCCGTGGCATGCTTTCTTCCCTTAGTGCTCTACATCTTCCAGGCACATGCAGTGCGATGTGGATATGATTACCGAGTTGTTATTAGTCCTTTCATACAGAAGCATTGGGAAACTAAGGTACTTCCCTTATATCAATCCCAATACAGATCCTGTCTAGGGTCGTCACTCCTAGCAATCTCATACGATGTTATATTTCTAAGTTGTTGCAAGGGCTGTTAGGGCTGTTGCTCGCACTCGTTGCACCGCTCCCCCATCACCTTATCAATACAGGCCTAGTTGTACTCTTGTTGCTACGGAAGAGTCGTCGCCTCACGTAGACTCAGAATACGCTCGAGGTCACTACAAAGGGCTCGTCACCAATCAGAGTAGGCCGACAGCTCGAATGTAGTGTCTCATACCATCACAATCGGCTCAAGAGTCTAAGGTGCTCACTGGTCACTACCGGGAGGTTTATAGCCCCAGCGTAGGCCGACAGCTCGACCACGTTGTCCTATACCACCATGCCCGGCTCATGAGTCTTAATGGATCAAGGTACCATGGCTATCAGGGTTTTCACTGGTAAGTTCAGTACCCTAGGTTCAAGCAGTTATGACCAATACAAGGTGAATATACAACGGTTAGTCAGGTTGCTTGACGAGCTCGACTAGTACGAGCGCACCTCAAGCTGAACGATATGAAGTGCATAAAACACCTCGTGTGGCCTAACCACTGCCGCCAACCCAAAACACGACTCTCGTTCATCGACGCGTCCTTCGTGGCAAATAGAACCTAACCACGAATTTGAATCTATTACCGACTTCCTGGACTAGAGCATAGCCCCAAGCACTTGTAATCAACATCAGTGATCATATGAGAGTAATAGAAATAAAATACAAACAATCCAAGCATGTTAATAACATGTTATAACATATAACGTAAGCAAATCAACCAAACACATGTATTCCATATATATAAGGAAATCAATTCAATATAACAACATGGAGGAAATCATGTGCATCATCATTTTAATTGAGAAACCAATCTCAAAACTAGTCTACAACAACATTTACTCAATACATACTAATACAAACATTTATACAAACACTTAGTCTACACACATTAGTCTACATAGCGTATATCGACCCAAAGTGTGCGTTAGGGCGAATCTCTTCACCAAACAGATCATACATGCATATCTTGTATAATAACACGACAAATAAACATGAAAATCATTTTAGAAAAATACGGACGTATACAGTATTTCCTACAAATACCTAAAATGTCCTAAATCTCATATTCTCCGTATGTAATCGAAATGAAAAATAGACAGCATGTTTTACATGTCAAACAGCGTTCTTGTCGATAATCTACTATTAAACGACATTGAAAGCTTTGAAAATAGTTAACCTAAGCATCTACAATCCTCACCTTACGCCGTAGAAGCGTAACGGATTGAATAGAAACTCTACGCTTCGTTAACGTCTATATGACGACCTATATCACAAGATAGATCAGCTACTTCGCTACTTGTATCGATGGAATCCCTAAAATAGGTTGAGGTTAGCGTTTTCTTACCTAGAACGAAGTTGGAATCACTGGAATAGTGATTAGAACACGGTGATTAGGTACGTGTAGAAGCCGGATTGAGTGGCAGGAAGTTTCCCTCACAACTCTCACCGAATCTCTCTCTTTTCTCTCTTCTCTTTTCTAGGACTTTTTACAAATTCGTATGGGAGGGGTGTGAGAGGGTTTAAGGTCTTTAAATAGGTTAGAAACTCACTTATTTAGACTTTAAACCAAAGTATACTTGGGCTATAGCCAAATCGGGTCTTTCTCGATCCAAAAGGGCATTTCTAGAGGTTCCCTGACCAAATGCGGTGGGATTTAAGCTCATGGATATTGGATCCTGATCACATTAAGTTTTCAGTTCGATAGTGTTCCCAGATAGCATGTGGCGGACCAGTTTCAGTTCAGCGGTCACGGAGATTCGATCAAGGATTCCAAGTGCACTGACCTGAGTGGAAAATGTTCCCTGATCCAAGGGTGTATTTGGGTCAGATTCCGACGGTCTGAATGCTTATACTTAACCCGCAAGAAAAACGTGCCAGATTTATTTAAATCACATTTAATTTTTAAAGAATTTCACTCTTTCTCACACTCCTTGCTCCAAGCTCAATGAAATAGCCTCAGAACATCAGTTGGGCTTGATTTTTAAAGCGATTGTTAAGTCCAGCTAAGCGGTCATAATGGCTTAAGATTGTAGATATCAGACTTTCGACGCTCGGTCTAAATCCAATACAAAGTTTCAAAGGGTTCCTAAGAGTAAACGAGTTTAGAGTTTGATCCTAGGTTTCAGGATGTTATAGCGTTAATAATTCCACAAGTTTTGGGTCTTGCAGAACGTATTTAAAGCGATCAGTGCTAATTTCATAGCTAAACTAGCATAGCGCTAGTTAACTTACGTTTAATTTCTAAAGGAATTAATCCTAAGTGATTTCTGCTTGAGGTGGTACTTGGGTCTCTGTACGGATTTTTTCGAGACGTTACATCTACACACTTCAAAGTGAATCCATAGGTACAACAGTGTAATTTTGGGTTAGGTGGGTTAGATGGGTTACCTGATAAGTTGAAATTACTCCGAAAGTGAGTCCCATTGCCCCAAGGTTTAAAATATGTATTTTATGTCAGATTAATGATAATAAAATCATAAGATTTGTTGACATAACTATCCGGTCCATTGGATGCATAAACTATGCACAGTTCGGGGCCCAAACGTGTGTAGTTTCAGGATTTAAAGCATAATTTCTGATCTAACCTACAAAATATATTCAACATGATTAAAATCACATATTAAAAATAATTCTGACATGGATTAAAATTCATAATAATCTAGCAACTTATTAGCATGAAAATCATAGTAAAAATCAAATTATACACAATTTAATGTGAAAAATAAAAGAACAAATTCAACTTAAATTGGTGTAAGCTTAAAGGAATCCCTCACCTTAGCCTTAAGTGCAAAAATTAGATAGATTTCGATGTATGAGGGCTTTTATACAAACCACAACGTCGCTTGAACAAGAGGGAAACACCACACATGTGGAGAAGGAAGAGGATGATGTGCGTGTAGGCTTAGATGTTTCTCTCTCTCTCTCTCTCTCTCTCTCTCTCTCTCTCTCTCTCTCTCTCTCCCTCTCTCTCTCTCTCTCTCTCTCTCTCTCTCTCTCTCTCTCTCCCCCCCCCCTTAAACTTGGGAAGGTGAACATACATGGGTTTTTTAGTGGAGCAAGGGCACACGCCCCCTTTTGTAAAGGAGTGGGCTTAAGAGGGGGTGTGTCACATCCCATTTGAATTAGGTTTCTCCACTTTCTTTTATGGTGATGTTTCTTTAAATCTAATACATTCATGGTGTCAGGGTTGTTGAATAGGGTCAAAGTATATAATTCTCTTGGTGATCTAAGACTTATATTAGCTTATCATGAAAATTCTCCTAGCGGGTGCCAAAACAAACTTAATTTTGATTAATGGTCCATGCTTAATGATCAAGGGCTAATTTATAGAGAAATGTGCAGTCAAAATAGGCGAACTATCAGAAAATTTTTGGTGGTTGATCAATGGTGGAAAAGTACTCAATCTGAAATTTCGCCCGTCGCACCAAAAAGAAGGATTTAGCTTTAGGCGGTCATCATTCAATGGTGTAAGATCATAAATTGGGGTCTAAATATGACATGATCTTGTAGTTGTATGAGGCCAAAGTTTGGTTCAAATTTGTGTTGCTATTGACTGTGTAAAGTGGGTCAATTGGAAGGTCCAAATTTAGAAAGAATTGGTAAACCTAAAACGCCTAACTACGTGCATAAAGAAAAACATACTAAGGTGAGGTACTCACATTTCACACTTAGTTCATATGATGGGCAATCAAAGTCGTTAATATGAAGGAAAATATCCTACTACGAATACCCATGAATATTCATCACTCGATGGATACCAAAATTAATGGTGAAGGGCCTGATTTGTCAACTGGTCCACTTTTACAATGATTTAAGTGATAAAATTTGATTTTTATGGTTAATTTATGATACATAGTCATAGTATAAAATTTCATATCAAACTGATTATGAGAACCATGTGATCTAGAATTTAATGGTCAAATAAGTAATCAATCCTTAAAAGCGGGTATTTATTCTTAATTGTGACCTTATTGAGTTCACGATAATCTATGTAGAGTCTCAATGAACCATCCTTCTTCATGAAGAGTATTGACGCTTCCCATGGTGAACTACTGGGATGGATAAAGCCTAACTCGAGCAATTTTTCCAGCTGCTTTTACAGTTCTCATAACTCTAACGGTGCCATACGGTACTAGGCCTTTGAGATAAGCGTGGTACCGAGCACAAAATCTATTTGAAAATCAGTGTGTCGATGAGGTGACAGCCCTAGAATCTCTTGAAATACATCTAGAAAATCACGAACGACTAGCAACTGGTCGATGCTTAAGGTAATCAACTCCTCTATAACAGAAGACATTAGGGCTAACAAATGTTCTCTACTAGGTTCTACTACAAATTTGAATAGTGGTAGGCCGGGTATATGGAAAGTGACTGTCCTTGCAAAGTAGTCCAATATTGCATGATACTCGGCCAACTAGTCCATGCCTAAGATAACATCGAACTCGATCATCGGTAAGACAAATAAAAAAGTGGGTAAGAAAGTTTCTCCTATCAAGACAGGGCAAGACAGGCAAAATAAACTTAATATTGTAGTCTTCCCCAAGGGTGGCGACACCGACAAACCTTCACACGTGGGATTTAATAGCAAACTAATAGATTGACAAAAAATCTCAGAAATAAAAGAATGAGATGCACTAGATTCAAACAAACACGTGTTATACATGCAAAGACAAAAATTGTGCCCTTTACAACTCCTCTTGGTGCCTGGGGATCTTGTTGGGATGCGTAGAACCTACCTTGAACCTGATGGGGAGGTACTTATCCACTTTGCGGTTGTTGTTGTGGCCTATACTGTTGTCTCGAATGTTGTGGGGGAGGTCTCGGTGGTAGGTACTTTTGTTGTTGTTGTTGTTGAGGTCTCGGTGGTTGATATTGTTGTCTCCAATGTTACTATTGTTGAGGTCATGGTAGCTGATACGATTGTTGTTGTTTCTGCTAAAGGCGGAGGCAATCTTGCCTACGATGCCCAACCTCTCCACACTCAAAATAGGTGCTGAGGAGTTAATGTTGTTGCTGAGCTAAGGGTGCTAATGGTGTTGCAGGTGCCCTGAAGAAAGGATAGTTTATAGCCCTTGATGTTGGTTGGGTATTCCGTTGCTGAAATCTGATGGAGGTTATTTTCCTCTTGCCCTTCTGATCATTACCCTGGTCTCAAGCTCTTTACGACTTCGCCTAGTTGGTCTCGTGAATCTATGCCCACTCCACCACCTCCTTGAGCGTGGGAAGCTTAAATCTAATGACTCGGGATCGTAATCCAAGATGTAGCCCTTGCTCGAATCTACGGGCTCTCCTTCTGATGTTAGTGACTAGGTACAGTGTGTATCGGGATAGGCAAATAAAGCTTGCCTCATACTGAGCTATTGTCATGCTTCCTTGCATTAGGGTCTTGAATTCTAGAGCACGCTGCTCCTGAACTTGTTCAAGGTAAAACTTCTGATTAAATCAGTCTAGAAACTCCTCCCACGTCCACTTAAAGTCTAGGCCTATTGCTCGGGTTACTGATGCCCACCAATGTTCTGCCTCTCCTTGAAGAAGGAAGATGGCAATAGGAACTTGTTGCTCAGACATGCACTGCATCGTAGTGAAGATCTTCTCCACCTCAGATCTCCATCTCTCTACTATTGTTAGGTTTGGGTCACCCTGAAAACGTAGAGGATCCATCTGTCTGAAATCCTTCAGTAAAGAACAGGCACAATCTTGTTCAGAAAGGATAGGTGTATTAGTTGATCATCTCCCTTGGCTGTCTACCGTAGAAGTCATCACGTGCAACATCTGTTGGAACTACTCTGTGGTCATGGTTGGAGTTGGGGTTGACTGGGATGTACCAGCACTATACGGAGGCCTACCTGCAGCTCTCCTGGGTGCCATGTCCTATAGAAAAGGACATGAACCACTTAGAATTAAGTCACTCTTGAATGAAAATGCCAGTGAGCTTTGTTCAGAAGTTTCTAAGTTCTTAAATGGAAACGTTGATTTAAACTAAGTTTGCAAACCGGGAACTCTAAAAGTAATTTTCTAAGTCCTTTCAAACTATGGTTCTAATGATTCTAAGTTTGTAACAGTCACGTTGTGAAAGGTGACTAATCTAAGGTTAATAGTGGATGTGTGATATTATTAACAGGTATTCCTAAGTTATGCTTTGATACCAACTTCTGCCACGCCCTAAATCTAATTACCGACGCTCATTCGCTGTAAACCGAATCCAGTGCTAACATCCTCTATGTCACCCCAATATCGATTCCTAGCTTACGCCAAGTTCCGAAATAGGAGGGTTTTCAGGGTATTTTTTTTAAGGAGAAGCATAACCATGAATGTACCGTAAGTCAAACATCATCGCATATATCCATTAAAAAAGTATCTGAGTACATTAATGAAAAGGGAAATATAATACATATATATAAACTCCAAAAGGTCAGGCATGTGCTCATGCCTCATTACTGTTGGTGTCTAGCATAACCTGCATGTAAACAACGTGCATAAGCTTACTACGAAGCTTAGAGAGTTCTTGTATGCGTGCACAATAGATATGACAAGTATAATGATATCAGAGTATGCAGAAATGATGTAGAGCTATGATACCAAGTCACGAATGTTAACGGTCATACCAAGGTTATACAAGATACAAGGCCATCGAGTCAAATGTCACATACAGTAATGCAATATAAAAATGCATGATTAAGGAATAAGTCGTAATGCGTAGTGTCATATGCCGGTAGGGGTCTCACACCCAGGGTTACAACACATGTTAGTTTCATACTTAACATTTAAAGCAATTCCAAGATTATAGACTCCTAATCCTAAATAGTCTCATACCTATTGGGGATAGGGCCCACGATTGTATAACACTTAATTATATTTACGAATCTACAATCTCGAGTGCTACATGAATGTATGATTTCCATATGTCACCTGCCAATCCTGATGTCTAGTCCACATCTCATAACAGTTCACAATTAGATCATCACCAGGGTCTTGTATACTTTCGACACTGGTTTCCGCCCATCGTGTGCAAGACTAAGCAAGTGCAAGAGACCTCACTATCCGCCATGTCAGTGGTATACGAATACACACCCGGCTCACCGATAACGAACCCATTTCACGAGCTGGTCAAACTCAACCTAGCATATATCCCTCTTCACCCGGGTGAGTAAGGTCAAACCCCCTTACAATCGACCATGACACAGTAGAAGATGCAAATTACCAGTATTTAGCCTTCAAGTGCTCATGAATCCACTAGGTTTAGACATTAGAGAAATCTACTGGTACTATAAGGTTTAGGGACTTTCACCTAAGGACGCCTGTGACACCCTGTAACATCAATAGTTTTCAGTGTCCATTCTCATATACGCCAACCATATCCCGACTGCAAAACTACATCCCTGTTGTCACTAGGGATCAGATGTAATGTACCAAATATAATGTGGCATGCTTGAATCACACTTTCAAGTCATGCATCAAGTCATACGATAATCATGCGGGCAACCCTGTCTCATACAGGTCCACTAAGTATATCAATCTGAAAGGCGTATGCTATGATCAATCGGGATCCATAACAGGCATACAAATGATGTGTGTAGCATATGAATGAGCATGATATGCCTTATACTAAGCATATTATTATTGTCAACCTTACCAGGGCGAGGTATAATAACATATTACTAAATTTTGGTACACACATATTCATGTGATAAGTAACATTGAATAGCTTAAGATAAAGAGCAGGGACTCGAATGGTGGTCCTAGTAGAAATTTAAATATTCACCTAGCATGGCCCACTTAAGACTTGCATTGGCACCTTACTTGGGTTTGTGTGCATAAAGTGAGCTAGTAAAACAAATGTACGTATACATCACAGTTGATTCCAATGAACAATGGTTGTGTTTTGAATCAATCTAACATTTGTGATTTTCTTTTATATAGGTCTCTTTAACCTTATCAATAGGTTTGGTTGCAAAGCAAATTACATGCTGGCCCAAGAAACTTTCAACGGCGGCCAATCATTCATCGTTGCTTCTTTGAGTGGGTTCTGCTAGAGCCTTACATCTGCCTTGGATTTGGGGTTTGGTCACACCCATACTTGGGTGACCTTGTCCCCAGGTTGGATGACAATCAATCATCATGGTAGAGCCATGGGAAATTTTCAATGGTGGACATCATTGTTGTAAGTGCTATAGTTTCTTGCTCCTTTGATTGTCAAATTTTGTAGTGCCAAAACCACAATCTGTGTCCTGTGTAGTACATTGATATATATGTTCAAGGCAATACATCACATGTACAAGGACAACGCTGCAGGTCAATAACAAAGATCTACTTTAAGTAATGCAAGATTAAGTACATTAATCACTCCTTTAAGCTTCAAAGTTCAATGTTTTAAAGTGACATCAAAATACAAGTCAACAATTCATAATAAAGACTCAAAGTGAAGTACAACCTAAGTACTACAAATTCAAGCTTCAAAAGATCTCAAGTTCAAGCTTCATTATGTGTCAAGATCTCAAGCTTCATGAACTTCAAAGATCATCTATCATTTGAAGAAAAGAAGGTTCAATGTTCATATATCATGGTTAAGGTATGAAAGACCTTAAATTGACCTTAGGGTAGGTCATTTTGAATACATAATTCAAATTGAATCATTATATAAGTGTTTGGTCTGTTCTTCGACTCGTCCTGGAGTCTGTTCGACTAGTCCTAGCACTAGCTCGACCAGTCCAAGAAATTTCAAGAACAATCCTAAGTTTGTTGCAAAATTTTAAAATTTTTTAATTTTTTGTTAAGCCACGACCAGTCCTGGAGACTGCTCGACTGGTCGTGTGAACAGTGCATGTCTCGTTCACGACCAATCCTGCAGCTACAATTCAAATTCTAGCAACTATTCCAGGTTCCACACGACTAGTCGTGGAGGTCCCTTGACCAGTCGTGCAAGGCCTACGACCATTCGTGGAACGGCTTTATGCGATCGCGCTCAAAATTTTAAAAATTCGTTGGTCCTACGACCAGTCATAGTGTCCACAAGACCAGTCAAAGGTGTGATTTCTATACTTATAAATAGAGCACGATTTTTAGAGTTTGGTAATTCAATTCAAGTATAATCAAGATATCACTCTGAGAGATAAGTTTGTAAACTTCTTAAGCTATATTGTGCATATTTAATATTCTCATTTATTAGCTTTTTATATTTGATTTTGTATTCTGCATTCCAATTTGATTTGAAAGAGGGATTGAAGAATTCTCACTTCTTGGAATCAAAATCAAATAGAGCTAGCCCAACTTAATTTAATTTAAAATCAATCTAGAACTTAGAACCATTTCGTAAGTGAGTGCAGATATTAAACTTCTATATTCGAACTTCTACTCTGACTTGGTTCTTCTGGGCTGCAACAAAAGGAGAATATCCATGTATTTTATATTATTATAATTTTCTTTATTTTGGTTTCTTTGAGATTGAGATAGAAGAATCTCATTCTTTTGGTTATCTAAGGACATCTAGAAAACTTAGAGTGTGGGGTTTTTAAATTGTGTAAGCCCACTTGAAAGACATAATTGTGAGGGTTTTAGATGAACCTGGAAAACCTATTTTCATAGTGAAAGCTAATATCCATTGTGTGAGGATATTAGGAGTTGAGTAGTGTTGAGGGTCAAATATTGCATATCAGACCCCAGTTATGGCCTGGATTTATGAATTTGGTACTGTTTAACAGCCCGATTTAATCGTGTTTTTGATAAAAGGTGCATTTACAAGCGTGGATTGAAAAAGTGTACTAAAAGAGTGGATTTGATGCTCAGAATTCACCAAAGCATGGGACGAATCCCAAGAGACCAAGATTGACAGATTCGCATGCAAGGGATCCAAGAAAATCGAGGAACTGAAGCTCAAGTGGCCCGAAAGATGTTCAGAATGTAAGATCACAGGATTCCCATTATCTGTTCAGCTTGAAACTTTATACATGGCCTGAAGACCATAAATTAACCGTACACGTCGAATTTCATCCATTCAAACCTTATGAAAGTGGCCCAACGGACAGATCAGCCCATAAACCATTGATTTTGGGTTCACCTACTATCTGGATATGCTTCAAAATTGGTCTCAACGCGTTAAATGAGCTGAAAATATGGATGGACGGAGCGAATTTCTCACAAGGATCTCTATGGGATCTCATGTACATCACATGTGCACGGTGCACAAGTGCACTCGCCGTGCACTGGATTTTCTCAAAATCCATCTTCTCCAGCTCTAGAAAGGACACAACGTCCTCCCTTCATGTGTCCGTTTCTCACTAATGGGACTCACTCCTCATACATATCATCAATCTGCACTGTTCATTGTGTACATAGTGGCGGTATTAACCTCACCTAGGTTCCCTTCTGGCCCCATGCTTGCACTCAGGCAATCTCCACCGTCAAATGCCAGATGGACGACGGAATAGAAGATCGTGTGGGCCACACCAAATCTAATTCAAAAACATTCATACCTGAATGGTTTTTCGATCAGAATGCAGTGGACGACGTCGATTGCTCAAACCAATAGTAAAGTGGGCCCCACCAATGTCACAGTGGACCGAATTCGTGGGCCACCACAGTCCATGTTCTCGATGATCCGATTCGTCCATCATGCAGAGGGGATCGAAACAGTCAAAACCATGTTGACTGTGGGCAATCATATATATGCATGTGTCTGCTACAGAGGTCATAAGGAGATTATTTTAAAACGTTCAAAGCAGATGCAACTGATTTAATTCCATGGACCGCGTCAAACTCAGATCAGGAACACGGTTTGTTGGGCCAAGATTCCGGGGGGAATCTAATGGACGAGGTGGATTTCTTTGAAAACACCCTCGTGAGGCCCATCGGACACCTCAGCGCACTCCTTGCGTAAGATTTACGCACATTCGACTTCCGACTGCTTTGGGCCATTATATGATCATAGATATGATCAATTGGATAATCTGAGCCATCTAAAATCTTTCCATGGTGTAACCAACCATCACCCAGATGCCTAAACGGATTAGATGGCTGAAACAAATCCGTCATCCGTACAAACACAAGTCGAGCGCAGTTTCACTACGTACATGGCCTTTACTGCGAAAGTTCTCCACAACCACCGGCTACAACAACTATAAGAAGGAGAGGGAGAACATAGGCAAGAGATCGGGGGGGGGGGGGGGGGGCAATGTGCATGCTAGGAAGGGTGGAGACGGAGGCAGCCTTGGAGTAGAGAGAGAGTAGAGTTTTCTTTATTATTTTATATTCTTTTCTTTTCTTTTAATTGTGATTAGCCCAATCATGTGTGGCTAAACCTCTTAGCTAGGGCTCAGAGGTGAAGCTTGTAGCGTGATGGGAGACTTATTGCTTGTCCCTTTTGTTTAGACTGAACTTCTATTTAATTCTAGTTTAATTTTATGGAATGTTTTTAGTTTTTAATGGTCTGTTGTGACTAAAATTACAATGGGTCTGTAATAGCTTTGAGCATGTTCTTTTCCTCTTTGTGTTTATGACGTCAGGAAGCCCCGCTGTTCACCATAGTCTCCTAGGCATGGTTGATGACGGTACCCTTCCTAACCTTCATATCATGTTGATTGGTTGGTAATTAGTTTAATTCTGTTGTTTACTTTGTCTCCTGGGTATGGTTTGGTGATGGAATCCATTCTAATTCATATACCTTTCATCTCTTAAAAACTTTATCAAAGGAAGTTCAGTTAATTTTTATGGTTACACCCTTCAACTGGATGAAGATGGACTCTAAGTCCTGTTGAGTTTTTGATGCAGGCATAAGATCTCCCTGATCTCTACAAGTGGATCCTCTAAATCCCTAGTTTCCTATCTCTGATTTCTCTTAAGTTTTAGATTAATCTTTCACCATTATTTCCTAAATTACACTCGATTTAGATTTCATCTCATTCTAGTTCTAGCTCTAGTTAGTTTCAGATTACGTATAGGTTCCAGTCCCTTGGGATTCGACCTCGGTCTCATCGAGTTTATTACTACATCATAACCCTGCACTTGGGGAGTGAACAAGTTTTTGGTGCCGTTGTCGGGGATTGAGGGTTACGTTTTCTGAAATTAACTAGTTTTAGGAATAGTTTAAGATTAGGATTTTTCTTACTTTAGGTTTATGTTTTTTTTTTTTTTTTAATTTCTAGAAACTAACCTGTTTTCCTGTTTTGTAGGATCCTAACATAAATGTCTAATTTGAATCTTAACATAAGAACTTCTCATTTGGTACTTTCCTTCTAACTTCTCCTCATCTTACTTTTCATACTGTTGTAGGATCTTTTCTTCTGCTTTTTTTAAAAATTAGATTCAAGGTTAGGGTCTCACCATGTATATGCATGAGTGGGAATGTCAGTATGCTGAGAAGAATAATCTATATTGGGATGATGACGATTGTAGAAATCAACCTATGTCTCAAAATATTTTTAAAATTGTCATCGAGAATCGACCGAAATATAATGGTCGATAGGTTAAGAAGTCCTTACGCGATCCTATGCGGGAGAATAATTATACCCCACGAATTAACAAAACAGTACGTGAGTGTTAGGGTTATCATAACTATGTGATGGTGAATTATTATTACCTATCCGATAAAAAAACAATGCATGATTATATTATGAGTGATAATAAGTATTACCAACCATCAAATTCTCCCACTTATGATCCGTATGACTATAATCAGTGGAAACATCAATGTTGGGAAGATGAATCAACAATATATCATGGTGATAATGCTCTTGGGTCCTCTACCTATGAAATCCAACCAGAAACAATCCAAGAGGATTCATATCAGCATGACATGGCTTGTCTTGCGAAAATTAGAAAATCAATGGAAGTGCTTAATTCGTGCCTTGATAAGAGAGATGAGGCTCATTCATCTCAACCGCAATTCATTCCAAAAATTCATTACCAGGAAAGTCATCCTAACTCATTTTTGAAGAACTCTGAAATTTGAAATGAGTAGTTGGATTCCATTAATGAGCATATGGTTCAATTTTTTAATGAGTCGATCTCAATGATTGTTCAAAAGAATGGTGAAGAGACATGGGTTTCTTTCAAATACAATGATGATAACATACTTCACTCACATGACACACTCGAGTTCAATGATAAGGAAGAGGTTACTCTAAGTGAACCTCAATCCAATTTGGGAATAGAATGTAAGGACAGCGATCCCATCCCAAGTGTGCACTACACGAAATTAGATGATGATGCATATTAGGATGATGATCATAAATGTGTAGCCCAAATTCTCCTAGAATTAATCTCAAGTTTGGTCCAAGTTAATGATCAAGACATACATGAAGTGGTTGGTTATGATGAGCCACTCCCCTCACCTGACATGTCAGATTTAAAGGTGGAGGATGAGCCCCTTACAACCGACCCTTCTAACTCTTGTGAAACATGTTCGGTCCACTCCTCTGAATCGAGTGATGGTGTGATTCGGGAGAAGGGTGAGTTACTCGCTACGACCCTAGAATTTGAAACCACTCAGTTGAGGCCACCATCTGAGCTGTACACGTTTGACAATTTAACACCTCGATTGAGTAGTTTCAATGAACAAAGTGATCACATCGATACTTTCCCCATTGATTTCAATCTTTCTGTACTGGACTGGAGCAAGAGAGCGCACATCCATCCACTTTTAGGGATGATGGATTCTTTGAGTAGATCATCACGTGCTCCAATGTGGAGAATAAGTCACACTCAGCTGAACTTCCCAACTCTTGGGATTTCCTGACACACTTTGCAGATTCAAACGATCTCATGTCAAAAGATAAAGTGGATGCCTTACAAGACAACATCTTGGTAGTCATCACTGACTGAGAGAACCCTTATTCTGAAGCCCCTTCTTCCCCTGATCCGAAACGTCTACCATTAAAGGAGGAAGGGCTGACAATGGAACCGAAGTCTGATATTTTGGAATATGTTGAGACTACATCACTTCTTAGGAAGTTTTCTAAACTTTATTTACTTGTAGTCTCTAATTCGCCATGGAATACTAACGTTGAAACTTCTTCTGTCATAGGTGAATCATATATACTCTAGATACCTCAAGCAATTTAATGAAAAAATTCTTATGAGGTACATATGTTTCTCTAGAAAGTCATGCTCCAGGGCATCCAAGCCTATTACAAAAAGGGCTTTTGGATGATCCTGTTGAGGAACTTACTGAGAAACTTATCAAGATATTGGCCAGAAGAGGAACCTTGTGGCATGATCAAGTAGTTTTTCCCTACTTTCATAGGACTAGGGTAGTTTGCTTTATGCTGTTCTAAGATAGACAGTTTTATATTGTTAGGTTAATTTGCTTGATATGTTATTTTAAGATAGTTGATTTTGTGTCTTCACTCTTATACTGACCTAATCTCTCCTAATGATCTCTTGAAAAATATTTTTTGATCCCTTCATTCAGGTACTATCTTCCCTTCACTTCTCTCATTTACTTTCGTTGTCCTATATGCATTGCATGCTCATATATTTTACATTGAGGACAATGTAGATTTTACGTTGGGGGTGGGAGATTAGGTTTCCTAATCAGTGTTTTCTTGGTCTTGAGAAAATTTTGTGAATTTTTTTAAAATTTTCTTAAAATTTCTTGTGAATTCAAAGTGATTTTGACATCCATTTAGGGCAATTAGAATTGTAAGATACATGATGTTAGTAATGTATAACTCTTAAATTAAGTTATCTAGTAGATTTCATAGTTAAGTTTGAATTGTTAATTCATGATTAGAAGTTTTAAACATTGATTGAGTTACGATTTCACATGTTACATCTCGCTTACACATTAAGGTTTCAATTTAATATTGAAGGATTGATTTGGTAATCATTAAGCATGAAAGGAACTAACCTGGAAAAGTTACCGATCATGATCATTAGAAAAAGAAAAAGAAGAATTGAAGAAAAAGAAAACACCCAGGGTTGGGCAAATGGTCTTCACCATAGGTTTGCTCTCTATAAGTGAAGGTTCGATTCCCCATAGTTGATAGTCGGAAAGGGCTAGGCGAATGGTCTTTACCATAGGTTTGATCCCTATAGGTGAGGATGTAATTCCCCTCCTTAGCATTACTTTTAAGAGAAAAATCAAAAGTTAGAATTTATGAGGCAGGTTTTGGTTGTCATGAATCCTCTTATTGGTTACCAATGATATTATGAAATAAAAAAGTGAACCTTAATGTTAATAAGTCAAGACTACAGTATACACGCATGAAACCCAATGTTTAGAATTTTTCTAATTGATGGATTAATACTTTGAACTTGACTATGAAATTTACTGTGCGCTCGAGTCTAGGAGATAGTAATACCCAACATTCATGAGTTTTAGAATTCTCGTATCTAGATTATTTTGCAAAATTCACTCGAGTACATAAATTATCCTATAGTTCTTAACTTATTTTTCGTATACTTTGCTCGAGACTAACAAGATGCTGGTTGGGGGTTGTGTTGAGGGTCAAATATTGCATATCAGATGAGTGACACGACCTGATTTTGCATGTGTGCATGAGTGTGTGTGAGTGTGTATTTCATTTCTTGTGATCCCGCAGTCCTACCGGTCAAATTTCGACAACCTGCGACCTTCAGATTGTGTTTGCGGTCACCCTTGAGTTCGGTCATATAGACCCGATTCGGATTGACCTGAGACCTACACCATTGCGACCGCATCATCGTCGCGGTTCCAACGACGCGTCTCATGCGAAAATTTGACGTGTGGATCATAAGTTATGGGTCGTGCATCATTTGTACCATTTATCGCATTTTTGATGGGACTCACATGATTTACACATTTTACCATGTGCACGCTTACCAATGGTGATGACATCACCATTTCCATGATGTCATAATGGTCTAGTCTAGCAATGATGGACTCCCTTCTCCAAACTCATCATGGCTCTTTCTTTTTCTCTTTTCTAGAAGTTATCATGGGATTTTTTTTTCCCCATGTAATTTCTCTTCCCCAATCTGAAATTTTTGAAATTTCACTTCTCTAAGAGAGAGAGAGACCACCATATCATCTTTTCTAGAAAATGCAATGATTACTTTGAATAAAAATCTCCTTCTCTCTTTTTCCCTCTCATTTCTCTCTACTCTCTTCTCTCCTTCTTTCTCTCTTGCAAAAAAAAATTCAGCCCATTTCCCCCTTTTTTCAGCCCCCTTCTCCTCGATTTCCCCTCAATCCATCCATCCCAATCTCATCTCAACCATAAATCTTGCTTGTTTGGAGCCTTAAAAGCCTAGAGTTGGAGTTTTGGTGGAGATCTTTGAGGTGGGTGCTCCTGTAGATGTAAAAATTTGATTTCTATAGCCTAGATATTTTTCTTTCTTTCATGGGAGAAGTGTAGGACCCACCAATCAATGGTGGAGATCCCACACAATCCCATGGTTGTGGCCTAATGGCCTACCTTATGCATGCATGATCTATGCATGAGGCCTTTCTCTATGGACCCCATCATGACAGATTTCTTTCATATCATATTATGTTTGGGTCATCTAGCCCTTATAACCATAGTGGGGATGGCATCCTCACCATGCATTTTAATTATAGGCCATGCATGTGCAAGATCCATGTCGTAAATGTAAATCTATGTATGATGTGCGGGTGTGATTGATCTTGGGAGGGCTCAATAGTGGTGAAGCCCTTTCCCTATGGCCGGATTATCCTTCTATCTCTCTTTTCTCTTATTTTATTTTCTGATGTATGTGGCCTATTTGGAGGGACTAGGACATCCAGAAATTTCAGCAAGGTGGGATGCCCAAATTGCCCATTGTTTGATTTTGGGTGTCCTACTTGCTGCCTTAATGATGCATGCAAGGTGTGTCGGCTTTAGATTATGACATGGACATTTATGGGGCCCACTAAGGAAGGCCACACTATCCTCCATTAATGTATTTCCCTTTTTTATTTAACTTATATAATAAATTTTATCTAATTACATGTTGCTGTCCAAAGTTTTCTGGACAGTTTCTGGTTATTTTTAGACCAGATTTTGGGACTGTTTGGGGGACTATTCATACCCATTAAATATAATTTTCTGGCCCACTCATGGAAGGACCCACCTACAAAATTTTGGGGCCAATGGACGCCTGTACATACTACGGTGGTGGCTGGACCGGCCCACTATAATATGGTATCCAGATCAGTTCGATTTTCAGGACAGATTGCTTTCTTTAAATGAATTAAAATATTTATAGATGTCCAAAAATTTTAAAATTTTATAAAGGTATGTTCCACTCATGATAAAATATACCTACATAATTTCAGGGCAGATGGACCCCTGAGCACACCGCAGCAAGGGCTGGACTGGCCCACCACGTTGGGATGTCCAAGTCTGTCGGATTTTCTGGACAGTCTGTATTGTTTAAATTAATTAAAATACATAGAAACATATAAAAATCCTAAAATTTTGTGATGGTGTTCCCTACCTATGGAAGTATCACCCTGTAAAATTTCAGCCTCAAATGACCCCGTTTAGGCATCCAAAAGAATGGGCAGAGATGGTTGGACTGCCAGATTTTTTTGCTGTGCAGTCCAGCAATATGCCTTGATAAAAACCATAGTTCAAAAATATTTTCTCTGATGGTGGGCCACATTTTGGGGTTTTCTCTCATTGTATGCATGATGAGGGACCTTAGCCCTCAATTTCCAGAGTTTTAGAAGCCCTGGACCCACTCCAATGGAGTGCCCAAATTTAGGACAGCAACATGTTATAATTATGCTTGGCCTTGGGCTGAAATTTTGAGTGGGGCCCACCACATTATAAAGATCTTAGAGGTAATGATTTATACCTTTAGTTTCTTAAATGTTGGGCTTAATAAATACACTTTTGAGGCCCACCACAGTTGAATTTAATTAGGTCCATGAATGTAGCTAGTTGTTGAACTCTTTAGGCCCAATTGGGTTGGAACTTTCCAGATGGGCCCATTGAACTCTTAGGCCATTTTTACCATACTATTGTCTTGGGTTAGTGGGCCAAATTATACAAGTAGATGGGACCTTAGTTGCCCACCAAATCAACTTTATACTTGGGCCGTGTTGTAGGCCCGACTTACTTAACTAAAAACATGACATTTGCTCATGAGGTTTGAGCAATGGGCTGCCCATTAGGCCACCATAATATATGGGATTAGTGGCCTTTATGTTCGGCCCTAACCTTCCCCTATGGACCCATAGTGGTATATATGGGTTGGGTTATGTGTGTTCCCCTTGGACCCATATTTTGGATAGGCCTTGGGCTGCCCTTTCTAAAGCCTAACATGAGTGCTTGTGGTATGATTATGACTGCTCATTTCTTATTTCTGATGTTGCATGGGCTTTGGGCCTTGATGCATGATCAATTAGAGATGGGCTACCTCTTGGGGACCAATTATGGTTGGATGTCCACGTTGGTGGCCCTAAGGTAGGCCCATGGGCTTTTATGGATGGTTAAAGGCCCACCATAGACCCTTGTTAAGACGTTTCACTATTTAGGCCCATACCATTGTTCTCCTTAGTCTCGTGGGCTACCCCAGGTATATGGGCCCCCACTAGGGGTTATATTCCTTATGAGGAATTGGTTATGTACGTAGACCCTTCATGGTTAGGTAGAGAGTTCATCTTCACCGTATTGGTTAAGTACCTAGACCCTTCATGGTTATGCATGCTTGGTTGAGGTATGATTGGCCATGGTTGTGTCATTGTGTAGGACATGTTGGTATCTCCCTAAGAGATGAATGCTTAGAATTGATGCATGGGTGATTGTGTGATTCATGCATCTGACATTGCATATCTTGTGAATATCCGCCCTTACTTCATCAGGGCTTTGCCTCCACAGGGGTATTCGTGGATGGCCGTATGTGTGGACACTGAAAATATTAGTTGAGCATACCGGGTGCATAGGATACTAATGGGTGAAATTTCTAAAACTTTCATGGTACCAAGGATCTGCTCCAATGCCGTGACCGGGTGGGATACATGAGCGCACGAGAGCCTTATACCGTCAGGCTACGACTCCCACTGTCGTGTAGTCGGTTGGATAGGGGTGTAGCCTTACCTGCCTGGCGTGTAGTGGGCATTGCTAGGCGGAGTCTAACCAGCTCGTAAATGGGTCCGCTACCGTTAGGCCTTACTAGTGATTGGCTGTCCACAGGCGGGTAGTGAGGTCCCTTAAGCTCATTTGACTATGCGGGGTTTGTAGAGCGGTAGTCATTCAGCAGTGTAATGGACCACGGTGATTTTCTTATGATTGAAAATATACTTGACATATAGTTTGGTTATGAGCACTGGTATTACTTGCATTGCATTAGCATTGGCTGCGTAAGCCCCTTCATGCATTGCCTTGGTATGACTCCCAGTACTCATTGCATCGTATTCATGATAAGCCTTGGTAAGGCTAGTGATATTCTTATTGAGCATGTTTTCCTTCTTGCACCTCCTACTATTCTCCTGTGCACCATTTCACACACTTACACCACCCTTTAAGCTTCTATAAGCTTATGCACGATTGATGCGTGCAGGAGATTCTAGGCAGGCGTCGTAGCAGCAGAGCGTGGAGTAGAGCTGAGCATTTGAGGACTCTAGTGTTGCTGACCTTTCTCTCTTTTTCTCTTTTTCTCATGTATGTCCTTTTGGACCTTATGGATGATTGTAAAAGTTCAAATTTATAGTGAATTTTGTGATGTGTACCTTTGTTATTCTCAGATATACTTGCTGTGATCTTGGGTATGCTTATATTGGTAATGATTATGTTGTTATGAAAATCCTCCTTGTAGGATCCCAGGATCGGAACCAGTCTTTGAAGCCGAGAACGGGGTACTACGGAGGTTTTTACGGCCAGAACCGACGATCGGGTTCCTTGTGAGTCCGGTTACCGAGTCTGGGGCATGATAGGTGTTGGTATTAGAGGATAGTAAGTAATTCTAGAATGACTCAGGAGAACATTACATGTCTGCCATGAACATGGGACAAGTAGTGTCCCGAGATCCTTCCTTGAGCTCCGTATTGATCATGTAATTGTCCTGATTCCTTGTGTCATCATTTTTTGTATACAATGTCATGTGGTCGTGGCACCCGTGGTCGTGGCGCCCGTGGTCGTGGTGCCCGTGGACGAGGAGCCCGAGGTATCCATCCTACTTGAGCACGTCCTTCTCCAGTAGTTGAGGATCCGATTCCTGAGGTCCCAATTCAGCCTGTTCCTCTAGTTGAGCCCGTTGCCCCTTACCTCCAGTTGCTCCAGTTCCCCCACCTATTCCTCCTCCTCAGCCTGTTGTTCCGATTACAAAGCCTCCAGTTGCTCTGATTCCCCCACCTATCCCCTCTCCTCAGCCTGTTGTTCCAGTTACTGAGGCTCCTGCCACATCAGCTGCACCCGTGCCTCCGCCCGAGGTAAGTATCGCCCCTGCCTTCCGACAGTACTTATAGGAGCTGAGCATTTTCAGCAGTTGATGCAACTTGTTGCCACCACATTGCAGACTCGTCAGCCAGCTACCGCTGAGGTTTTCGGGTAGTCTGACTTACCGCGTGCTAGTGCCATAGCCCAAGAGTTCCGACAGTATGATCTCCTGATGTTTAGTGGTGACCCTGACCCTTCTACCGCTGAGGCTTGGCGCACTGAGGTTGCAAGGATTTTTGACACTATACAGTGTCCTGCGGGCCAGAGAGTATCCCTTACGACCTATCTCCTTCAGGGTGAGGCCCGTCATTGGTGGTCATCCGTATCTAGGATAGTCGAACCTCAGTTCGTTTGGACATGGGAGGAGTTCGTGACCCGTTTCGACCAGAAGCTCTTCCCTGAGCATGTTCAGATCCAGCGAGCGATCGAGTTTGAGACCCTAGTGCAGGGTGATATGACTGTATCTCAGTGTATGAGGCCCGTTTCTTAGCCCTGTCTAGATTTTCTTCTCATCTCACCAGCAATGAGAAGATGAAGGCCCGTCGTTTTATAACTAGGTTGTGTCCTGCCCTTCGTAGCCGTGTGGTAGGGCATTGTTTGGAGACGTTCGACCAGGTTATTCATCGAGCACTAGTTTATGAAGAGGATTAGGCTATGACCCAGAGATTGAGAGAGCAGAGTTCACGTGGAGACCGAAAGAGGAGAGCACCAGCTAGTAGTTCCAGGCAGCACCGTCAGCAGAGACATAGGGGCAGATCAGGATTTCGGTAGCCTGTGGTTTAGACAGTAGTTTCTTCCTCATCACCAGCACCGTCAGTCACTTTATCTTCCAACCCCTTTTCTAGTGTATGCTTCGGTTGTGGACAGGTTGGGCATCAGAGGCGTGAGTTCCCTCTCCCCATTCAGCAGTAGAGAGCTTAACTTCCACCCACAGCTCTTAGGGCTCCTCCTAAGCAGCAGAGGCAGCTAGGCAAACCTCCTCAGTAGAGACAGCAGTAGCAGAGACAGCAGTCACAGCGACAGCAGCAGTAGCAGCACTAGCAGAGGGGATATCCATATGTTGTTCGATCCCAGGGTCCAGTGTGTATAATAGCCCAGCAGGCTCAAACTCAGGACCCTCAGTCTTCTGGATTGCTTCCCCTACCAGCTCAGGGCCATTTTTATTCTGTGCAGAAGGTGCCAGACCAGGACCCGCAGTCGTCGACCGGTGGAGTCGTTGAGGGTATTCTTCTTATTTTTGCTTCCATTGCTCATGTTTTGTTTGATTCTGGTGCTTCCCATTCGTTTGTGGTCGAGTAGCTTTGCCGATCAACTGGTATTCCATTGGAGTCCGTGTCCGAGGCCTTGACCATTTTGACTCCCATGAGGAAGTCTGTGATACTGACCCGTCGCTGTCCATCTTGTCCAGTGTTAGTGGACGAGATGTTCCTTCCTGTCAATCTGTTCGTGATGCCGATGGCAGGATTCGATGTGATTCTGGGTATGGATTGGCTTGCGGAGTATCGTGTCATCTTAGACTGTGCTGCGAGGACAGTTACATTCCATATTCCAAGCTTACCAGTGTTCCAGTTCGTTGCAGAGCCCAGAGGAGAGCTAGTATCTAGCTTCTTGGCTTCGGTCGTTGAGGGTTTTGTGACAGAGAGTATTGAGCAGCTGCCAGTTGTTTGTGAGTACCCGGATGTGTTTCAGGAGATTTCGGGTTTACCGCCGCGTCGGTAGGTATAGTTCCAGATTGATCTGGTGCCCGATATCGCACCTATCTCGAAGGCCCCCTACCGGTTGGCACTGTTGGAGTTGTGGGAACTGCAGGAGCAGTTAGATGAACTCCGAGAGTTAGGTTTCATTCATCCCAGTAGTTCTCCTTGGGAAGCCCCGGTTTGTTTGTAAAGAAGAATGATGGTTCATTGTGACTCTGTGTGGACTATCGCGAGCTCAATAGAGTCACCATCAAGAACCGATACCCGCTTCCCCATATTGATGATTTGTTCGACCAGTTGCAGGGTGCACAGTATTTTTTCAAGATAGACTTGCATTCCGGTTACCATCAGATTCGGGTCCGAGAGGAGGACATTCCGAAGATGGCTTTTTGGACACGTTACAGTCACTTCGAGTTCCTAGTCATGTCGTTTGGACTGACCAATGCGCCCGCCATATTCATGCAGCTAATGAACGAGGTTTTTCGGTCGTTCCTCGATCAATTCTTGGTGGTATTCATTGATGATATTCTTGTATATTCGAGGAGCCGTGAGGACCATTCCAAGCACCTGCGGATTGTACTTGAGACCCTCCATGCCCACCAGCTGTATGCGAAGCTAGAGAAGTGTGAGTTTTGGCAGGAGGAGATGAAGTTCCTCGGTCATGTGGTGATGAGGGAGGGTGTCACCATGGACCCCTCGAAGGTTGATGCAGTGCGTCAGTGGAGCCAACTCACGAACTGTCTGAGATTTACAGCTTCCTTGGTCTAGCGGGATATTATCGACGATTTATTGAGGGTTTCTCCTATATTGCAGTACTGCTGACCCGGTTGATGCGAAAGGGTGTCAAGTTCATCTGGAGTGATGCCTACGAGAAAGCATTTACAGAGTTGAAGGACTGCCTCACGTCTACTCCTGTTCTCACTCTTCCTGATGGGAGTGAGGATTTTGTTATTTTTACTGATGCCTCTAGAGTTGGCTTGGGGGTTGTACTGATGCAGCACAAGAAGCTAGTGGCGTATGTCTCCCGCCAGCTCAAGATCAATGAGCTGAACTACCCCACTCATGATTTAGAGCTTGCAGCAGTTGTCTTTGCACTGAAGGTGTGGAGGCATTATCTATATGGGGTCAGGTTCGAGCTCTTCTTGGATCATAAGAGCTTGAAGTATCTATTTTCGCAGTCTGAGTTAAACCTGTGGCAGAGGCGATGGATGGAGTTGCTAAAGGATTATGATTTTGACCTTCAGTACCATCCGGGCAAGGCGAACGTAGTGGCGGACACTCTCAGCCGTCAACCACGAGGCCTGGTGGCACAGATGATGGTGCGAGAGTGGCAGATGCTCGAGGATGTTTCACAGTATGACTTTGAGTTCGGCTTGTACTCTTTCATTGTTCAGCTTTCGAGCTTATCGATTTAATCCTCTTTAGTGGCTAGGGTGATCGAAATTAAGCAGATGGAAAAGTCACTTTAGGAGTACCGAGCAGAGGCTGCATCCGTGGAGCAGTCAGACTGGCAGATTGGTTCAGATGGTGGATTACATTTTAAAGGCCGGTTGTGTGTCCCGGACATACCAGAGTTGTGTCGTGATCTGATGATTGAGGCACACCGGTCGAGACTTACTATCCACCCGGGCTCCACGAAGATGTACCGTGATATGAGGAGGCAGTACTTCTAGCAGGGGATGAAGCGCCAGATTGCTAGTTTTGTGGCCGAGTGTGACACATGCCAGTGTGTCAAGGCTGATCATCAGAGACTCCCTGGTCCCTTACAGTCGTTGAGCGTTCCAGAGTGGAAGTGGGAGCACGTATTGATGGATTTCATCACAGGTTTACCGAGGACTCAGCGCAGTCACAATACCATTTGGGTTTGCTGAGATCGTTTGACAAAGTCGGCTCATTTCATTCCAGTACGTGCTTCCTGATCTATCGACCGATTGGCGAGGATATTTATTGAGGAGATAGTGAGACTGCACGACGTCCCAGTTTCAATTGTTTCAGACCGAGACTCCAGGTTTACATCTCAGTTTTGGAGGAGTTTCCAGTAGGCGCTGGGGGTCACCTTGCATCTCAGCACTGCTTATCATCCGCAGACGGATGGGTGGACCGAAAGGGTCAACCAGATTCTTGAGGATATGCTCAGGGCTTATGTGATCGACTTTGCAGGCACTTGGGATGAGCATATGCGCCTCGCTGAGTTTGCATACAATAACAGTTATCAGGCGGCATGGCTCCTTTTGAGGCACTTTAGGGTAGACCGTGCAGATCTCCTAGTTATTGGACCGAGGTTGGAGAGCGTCATCTCTTAGGTCCCGAGCTTGTGCAGGAGACGTCGGAGGCTATTGATGTTATCAGGTAGAGGATGCGCATAGCTCAGAACCGGCAGAAGAGTTATACTGATCGTCGGCGTCGACCCCTCGAGTTCGCAGTCAGGGACATGGTGTATCTCAAGGTCTCGCCTATGAAAGGCGTGGTTCACTTTGGTGTGAAGGGCAAGCTCGCCCCGAGATTTATTGGACCTTTTGAGATTACCGAGCGCGTAAGCGCTGTGGCCTACAGGCTTGCCTTACCTTTTGAGTTTTCCGCGATCCACGACGTGTTCCATGTTTCTATGTTGCGGAAATGTGGGTCGAATACTATTCCTGTGATTGATTGGCAGCCACTTGAGGTTCGTGATGATGATTCTTACATTGAGCAGCCGATTTATATTCTTGATCGGAAGGAGCAGGTCCTCAGGACCAAGGTCATTTCCTTGGTGAAAGTGTAATGGGATCATCATTCGGAGGCCGAGGCGTCTTGAGAACATGAGGCTGAGATTAAAGAGCGTTATCCCCATTTATTTGATGATTGATAGATATATGATTGTTTGTATTGCCTTTTTTATATGATGATTACTATATAATGGTGGTGTTTTGTCTTTTAGTTTGTCTTAGATTGGTCAATTTTGAGGATGAAATTTCTTTATTGGTGGGGAGGATTGTGAGACCCGACCCGAGTTTGCATGTCTGCATGAGTGTGTGTGAGTGTGCATTTCATTTCTTGTGATCCTGCGGTCCTACCGGTCGAATTCCAGCAACCCGCGACCTTCGGATTGTGTTTGCCGTCACCCACGAGTTCAGTCATATAGACCCGACTCAGATTGACCTGAGACCTAAACCGTTGCGACCGCATCATCGTCGCTGTTCCAACAACCCGTCTCATGCGAAAATTTGACGTGTGGATCATAAGTTATGGGCCACGCATCATTTGGACCATTGATCGCATTTTTGGTGGGACTCACATGATTTGCACATTTCCAAATGTGCACGCTTACCAATGGTGTTGACATCACTATTTTCATGATGTCATAATGGCCTAGTCTAGCAATGATGGACTCCCTTCTCCAAACTCATCATGACTCTTTCTTTTTCTCTTTTCTAGAAGTCATCATGGGATTTTTTTTCTTCCCCATGCAATTTCTCTTCCCGAATATGAAATTTTTGAAATTTCTCTTCTCTAGGGAGAGAGAGAGAGAGAGACCACCATATCCTCTTGTCTAGAAAATGCAATGATTACTTTGAATAAAAATCCCCTTCTCTCTTTTTCCCTCTCATTTCTCTCTACTCTCTTCTCTCCTTCTTTCTCTCTTTCCAAAAAAAATCCAGCCCATTTCCTCCCTTTTTCCAGCCCCCTTCTCCTCCATTTCCCCTCAATCCATCCATCCCAATCTCATCTCAACCATTAATCTTGCTTGTTTGGAGCTTTAGAAGCTTAGAGTTGGAGTTTTGGTGGAGATCTTTGAGGTGTGTGCTCCTATAGATGTAAAAATCTGATTTCTATAGCCTAGGTGTTTTCTTTCTTTCATGAGGGAAGTGTAAGACCCACCAATCAATGGTGAAGATTCCACACAATCCCATGGTTGTGGCCTAATGGCTTACCTTATGCATCATGATCCATGCATGGGGCCTTTCTCTATGGGCCCCATCATGGAAGATTTCTTTCATATCATATTATGTTTGGGTCATCTAGACCTTATAACCATGGTGGGGATGGCATCCTCACCATGCATTTTAATTATAGGCCATGCATGTGCAAGATCCATGTTGTAAATGTAAATCTGTGTATGATGTGCGGGTGTGATTGATCTTAGGAGGGCTCAATAGTGGCGGAGCCCTTTCCCTATGGCCGGATTGTCCTTCTATCTCTCTTTTCCCTCATTTTATTTCCTGGTGTGTGTGGTCCATTTGGTGGGCCTAGGACATCCAGAAATTTCAGTAAGGTTGGATGCCCAAACTACCCATTATTTGATTTTGGGTGTCCTACTTGCTGCCTTAATGATGCATGCAAGGTGTGTCGGCTTTAGATTATGACATGGACATTTGTGGGGCCCACTAAGGAAGGCCACACCATCCTCCATTAATGTATTTCCCTTTTTATTTAACTTATATAATAAATTTTATCTAAGTACATGTTGCTGTCCAAAGTTTTCTGGACAGTTTCTGATTATTTTTTGACCAGATTTTAGGACTGTTTGGGAGACTATTCATACCAATTAAATATAATTTTCTAAAATTTGGGGATCTCATCTTGATGTCCCCCAAATTTCAGCCCCATCTGACCTTGATTGAGGTCCCAAACATGTGGTCCAAGTGAGGTGGACAGTCTGAATTTTCTGCACTGTTCCAGCAACATTCCACCTTGGACAGGTTGGCTTTCTGGAATTTATTAAAATACCTGTGGGTGTTTAAAAATTATAAAAATTTTCAAGGGGGTGACCCACTCATGAAAGCACCCACATACAAAATTTTGTGGCTAATGGATGCCTGCACATACCATGGGGGTGGCTGGACCGGCTCACTATAATATGGTGTCTAGATCAGTCTGATTTTCAGGACAGATTGACTTCTTTAAATAAATTAAAATATTTACAGACGTACAAAAATTCAGAATTTTTTTAAGATATGGACCACTCATGTTAGAATCTACCTATCAAATTTCAGGGCAAATGGACCCCTGTACACACCACAGAGAGGGTCGGACTAGCCCACCACGTTGGGATGTCCAGGTCTATTCAATTCTCTGGACAGTCTGTATTGTTTAAATTAATTAAAATACTTAGAAATATATAAAAATTCTAAAATTTTGTGATGGTGTGTCCCACCTATGGAAGTATCACCCTGTAAAATTTTAGTCTCAAATGACTCCGTTTGGGCATCCAAAAGAATGGGAAAAGATGGTTGGACTGCCAGATTTTTCTGCTGTATAGTCTAGTAAAATGCCTTGATAAAAACCATAGTTCAAAAATATTTTCTCTGATGGTGGGCCACATTTTTGGATTTTCTCTCATTGTATGCATGATGAGGGACCTTGGCCCTCAATTTCCAGAGTTTTAGAAGCCCTGGACCCACTCCAATGGAGTGCCCAAATTTAGGAAGCAACATGTTATAATTATGCTTGGCCTTGGGCTGAAATTTTGAGTGGGGCCCACCACATTATAAAGATCTTAGAGAAAATAATTTATACCTTTAGTTTCTTAAATGTTGGGCTTAATAAATACACTTTTGAGGCCCACCACAGTTGAATTTAATTAGGTTCATGAATGTAGCTAGTTGTTGAACTTTTTAGGCCCAATTGGGTTGGAATTTTTCAGATAGGCCTATTGAACTCTTGGGCTATTTTTACCATACTATTGTGTTGAGTTAGTGGGCCGAATTATATAAGTAGATGGGTCCTTGGTTGCCCACCAAATCAACTTTATACTTGGGCCAGATTGTAGGCCCAACTTACTTGACTAAAAACATAACATTTACTTATGTGGTTTGAGCAATGGGCTGCCCACTAGGCCACCATAATATATGGGATTAGTGGCCTTTATGTTGGGCGTATAGCAAATTTGGGTCTCTGGTATCCACATGATACTAGTGTTCAATTGACTGGTTACATAGATGCTGATTGGGTTAGTAATATCAATGATAGGAAATTAACCATTAGTGGTTGTTTCTATATTGGAAACTGTTTAGTTTCTTGGTTTAGCAAGAAGCAAAGTTCCGTATCGCTCTCAACTGCTGAGGCTAAATACATCGCAGCTAGAAATGCAAGTACTCAGCTTGTGTGGATGAATAAAATGTTAAGAGATTACGGAATTGCACAAGATTCAATGGTTTTATATTGTAATAATTTCGGTGTAATTAATATATCTAAAAATCCAATCCAGCATTCACGAACCAAGAAGATTGACATTAGATATCACTACATTCATGAATTAGTGGAAGAAAAGACAATTTCACAGGAATATATTCCAACTGAGAATAAACTTGCTAACATTTTCACTAAACCGCTCGAAAAAAGCAAGTTTAATAAATTGAAATTTGATCTTGGTATGTGCAATTTAAATTAATTATTCATGCATTTCTATATTATAGTATATATATTTGTTAATTTATTTGTTTAAATTTCAATTTTCTGTGAAAAATGCATATTCTTGGCTGTGCACGACCAGTCGAGGACGTACTCGACCAATCGTAGCACGACTGGTCGAGCACGTCCCATGACTAGTCGTGTAGTGCGCTGGTGCTTTTAATTTGAGAAAAAAATCCCTTTCTTCCTCTCTAATGAGTCTAAGCTCGACCGGTCGTACCCAACTTCTTGATTCTTCAAGGTTAGTCTGTTATTTTTATTTTTCTTATAGATTCAATTTCATATCACTTCATTTTCACACTTGGAGTAATTTATTTTGTGATTCATTGAGGTTTTTGGGGTTTTCTTCTCCAAAATCAGATTTTGAGAAAACCCCACTCTACATCTTTTGCAAGCTCTTGATTTTTTGTATTCCTAGTTACAAATGGATGCTAGAGGTAGAAAGAAAAACACTCGAGGTCCTTTAACATCTATATCGATACCTATTACAAGGCGCCACCTTCGATCACCCAAAGATAATCCTCCCTATGTGAGAGATTTGAGGTTACGCAATGTGATAGTTGAGCGACCTGTGCATGTTGAACATCTTACTCCTTTTCACCTTCCTCTTCTCCAATTTGTAGGATGGGCTAAAATTCTACATTGGGTGGGCCGACATACTGGTCGATTGCACAGGCTATGTATGCATGTATTTCTAATTTTTTAGCTAAAAATTTAACGTTTATAATAACAACTAGAGAAGGTCCTTTTGAAGTTGATTATCATTTGATTTATAGCCGTATGAACATACCTGTTAATGATGAAAGTATTCCAATTAGCTCTCTAGCTGATAAACCATCTGAATCAGAAAAACGTATGCTTACTAGAGCATTATGCATCATAGATGTACAATGGAGTCAAAATGGGAATGCGTTCGCTTCAAAGTACTTGTTATCCAGATACAGGGTTCTTCACAGGATATTTATATCAAATCTTTATCCACAATCTGGTAACAAAACCGAACTCACATCTTTCATGGTTCATATTTTGCATTCTATCATCTCTGGTACAAATGTCTATCTTCCTTTTTCAATCTGTCATTCTATCATACAATTTCTTCTTCATCCTGTTCACAGTGATATTCCTTTTGCATATCCTATGACTATGTTAGCCACTCATATGTTAGTAATTATGCATGCTGGAGAGGCTTATATTCATCATCTTATTTTTAACAACTAAAATATAAACAAGATGAAGTTGAGGCTGGTTGATGGCCAAGTGGATGTGGGTGGTGGTAGAGCTGAAGCAGTGAATGAAGAATAAGGTGGCGATTTACCTCCAGATGATATAAATATGGATGATATCTTTGATGAGATCGAATCAGATTCTAAGACTGACCCTGATTATCAGCCTTCTGATTTTGCTGAGAGGTTGCATTCTCTTGAGGAACAGGTGGCTCAGATTCATGTAACCCAAGATTCTCAATTTGCTTATATGTGTAAATATATAAGATGCATTAACAAGGGTTTACATCAAATTGATCCATCTATTCATACTCCCTCTTCTAGATCTGATTAGTATTTGCTAAGTTTGGTTTGTAATAACTCTTACGATACTTTGCTTTCTTTCAGTTTGTGAGACTGTCTTTCAGTTTTTGGGACTGTCTTTGGATGAACTTGGTTCATGTTGGTTACTTTTGTGAGCACATTATTTTCTTATATCTTGCCTAGTTTTCTTCATTATTCATCTTTTGGTTATTTTTCTCTTCCATATCTTAGTTTCTTCCTTTGTCATATTGTGACAAAAGAGGGAGAATATTTTTTTACGCTTGCTCGTGGATATGGATATGGATTGTGGGTAGTAGCATAGCATTTTTTTTTTCTTATGTGTGCTACTTAGGGGGAGTAAGTAAGAACGTGTTTTGAATGTTTTGAATATTTCATGATAGTGTATTTGTAACTGGTGCATTATACTTTCTTATGTATATATGGTGCATGATTCTTTATTGAGCATGTAATGCTTCTCTTATTTTTATTGGAGTGTGTTTTGTCACAAATTTGACAAAGGGGAAGATTGTAAGTGCTATAGTTTCTTGCTCCTTTGATTGTCAAATTTTATAGTGTCAAAACTACAATGCTAAAACCATAATTTGTGTCCTGTGTAGTACAATGATATATATATGTTCAAGGCAATGCATCACGTGTACAAGGACAATGCTTCAAGTCAGGAACAAAGATCTACTTCAAGTAATGCAAGATCAAGAACATTGATCACTCCTTTAAGCTTCAAATTTCAATGTTTTAAAGCGACATCGAAATACAAGTCAATAGTTCATACTCAAGACTCAAAGTTAAGTACAATTCAAGTACTACAAATTCAATTTTCAAAAGATCTAAAGTTCAAGCTTCATTATATGTTGAGATCTCAGGCTTCATGAACTTCAAAGATCATCTATCATCTGAAGAAAAGAAGGTTCAATGTTCATATATCATGGTTAAGGTATGAAAGACCTTAGATTGACCTTAGGGTAGGTCATTTTAAATACATAATTCAAATTAAATCATTTTATAAGTGTTTGGTTTGTTCTTCGACTAGTCCTGGAATCTGTTCGACTAATCTTAGCACTGGCTCAACCAATCCAAAAAATTCTAAGACCAGTTCTAATTTTGTTACAAATTTTCAGAATTTTTTGTTAAGTCATGACCAGTCCTGGAGACTGCTCGACTGATCGTATGATCAGTGCACAACTCATTCATGACCAGTTCTGAAGCTACGATTCAAAGTCCAACAACTATTTCAGGTTCCACACGACCAGTCGTGGACAGGTCACGACCAGTCATGGAGGTCCATCAATTGGTCGTGTAAGGCCTACGACTAGTCGTGGAATGACTTTATCCGATCACGCTCAAAATTTTAAAAATTCGTTGTTCCTATGAACAATCATAGTGTCCACAAGACCAGTCAAAGATGTGACTTCTGCACTTATAAATAGAGCATGATTTTCAAAGTTTGGTAATTCAATTGAAGTATAGTCAAGACATCACTCTGAGAGATAAGTTTGTAAACTTCTTAAGCTATATTGTGCATATTTAATATTCTCTTTTATTAGATTTTTATATTTGATTTTGTATTCTGCATTCCAATTTGATTTGAAAGAGGGATTGAAGAATTCCCACTTCTTGGAATCAAAATCAAATAAAGCTAGCCCAACTTGATTTAATTTAAAATCAATCTAGAACTTAAAACCATTTCATAAGTGAGTATGGAAATTGAACTTCTACATTCGAACTTCTACTCCGACTTGGTTCTTCTGGGCTGCAACAGAAGGAGAATATCCAGGTATTTTACATTATTGTAATTTCCTTTGTTTTGGTTTTTTTTTAGATTGAACCAGAAAAATCTCATTCTTTTGGTTATCTGAGGAGATCCAGAAAACTTACAGTGTGAGGTTTTTGAATTGTATAAGCTCACTTGAAAGACATAATTGTGAGGGTTTTAGGTGAACCTGGAAAACCTATTTTCATAGTGAAAGCTAATATCCATTGTGTGAGGATATTAGAAGTGGAGTAGCTGTGTGGGTGTTGTTTAACAGTTGGTGTACACACAAGTGAACCACTATATTTTTTTTTTTTTTTGTGGATGTGTGGTTTATTTTTTATATCTTTTATCATTCAAGTTTGTGGGATGTATGTGTGGATGTGAATATTGTAATCTTTACATTTCAGCATTGTGGGGAATGTTGTAATAGCTTAGATTTCCTTTCTTGCTATTTACTTTTTATTCCTCTTCATTTTGAGTTCTTGATACATAAACCGTTCTAGTAAAGTTGTCCTGTCATAAACCCTTGATTTTTATGGTGTAAGGTTGTCCTTACAACAACATTTGTATTAACCTCTCGATACTAGAATTTTGAGGTTGCTTTACATTTTCGTATTGTGGATTGTTTAAAGTGCTTTCTTTCCTTTAATTGTTTAAATTATGCTGTTATCATTTTAATTTGCAATGTCCTATTCACACACACCCCCCCCCCCCCCCCCCCCCCCCCCCCCCCCCCCTCCCTCCCTCCCTTCTCTAGGACTCTAGCTCGGCCTTTTCAATTGTCCCTGTAGTTTTATGTGATGTGTTCCACTGGAGATCTAGTTCTATTCCAATTTCAGGCTTCAGTCGTAAAATGATAGGGCAAAAGGGATGGATGGTGTGGATATTACACATGTTACATGAGATCCACAATTAACCAATGTACACTAAAAACACATACACTGGTTGAGATGAGCTAATATACGTGGAGATGAGCTAATATACGTGATTTTCACTTATACAAGTCGGTGTCACCTGCTGAACAGGTTAGATGTCATACCACACTGTAGGCCCTGATAATATCCAACGTAGCCATTTAATTGCCACTGATCTAAGGTGGGGCTGACATGAGTACAAGATCAAGATGATATCTACGTATTCCTTTCATGCACCGATCGTGTGTGCCTTCAAACGTATGGGTTAGGCAAACAAGGTGGCCCTTAGGAAGGTTTCAACGTTAGACTTTCAATATCTTACCTTGCATGCTAGTGTGGCTTATTAGGGATCTTAAGCCCAATGCCTAAAACAGTCAGTCCAGTAATGAATGAACGGCTTGGATAGAGCATATATGTCATGGTGGGGCCCACACCGGGTCCCACATCCCGTTTGCATAATTAAGGGAATGGACATCCCTCTCTAGACACTGACATCCAAAGAGGACGTTCTCTCTCTCCCTCTACTTTATATAAAATTATATATATATATATATATATATATATATATATATATATATATATATATATATATATATATATATATATATAGTGAGAGAGAGAGAGGGTTTTAAGGGTGGATGACAGTCCATTTGGCTTTTGGTGTGGCCCACCTGAGATTTGGGTCAGCCTCATCTTTAAGCATACATCGAGGTGGGCACCACACGTGTGAACGGTGGTCATCGCTGTTAGCAATTTTTTTATAGCGTGGTTCACTTGCGATCTGGATATACCTCAAAATTTGGCTTCTAGACTTAAGAGTTATTCGGTAAAAAATACGGATGGTATGGATCAAATGTATATATCCAGATAGCTCCCATGAGTGGACCATCTATTGTCCGAGATGTCACTTTCAAGCTTACATCATATCATGAAAATGGCATACGACAATAAATGCCACAGTAGTTAATTTTCAATGGTTTACATCCTTATCCTAACTAGTTCCTATGGTGTGGCCCATCCCAGATCAGGGTCTGGCTTATCATCGGGAGCAAGGCCTAAAATGTTCAAACAAAACTGATAGATGATTCAGTTGCCACACATACAAGTGGGTCTTATGAGTAAGGTCACCTCTTTGGTTTTGTATTTTCAAAACCCACTAGCATGGAAATAAATGCCATGGTACATCTCTAAGAAGATTTCATTAGTGAGTGTCACCCTCACCATTATTTCCTATGGTGTGGCCCACTTGACGTCCAGATCTATGACATATTTAGTTTTCAACCATAAAATGATATGGAAAAGAAGATGGACGGTTTGGATTAACCATATGCTTCAAGATGGGTCCTTGACAAGTTTATCTCACACTGTCAACAGCCTCTCTGCATGTCTTTAACAGTGACCACTCAGTTCATTTTTTTTCTTTTTAAATACATAAGTAGAGTCTAGGTAAGTGACCAATTCCTTCTATAAGATTGGCCAGATCATGGTCGACCTACTGAGGTTTGCATATCCATTAAAACTTAAGAACATATAAATAGAGAGGGGAAAAAACATGGAATTTCAGCCATCGAATGAACTTCCACCACTATGGAACCCATATATACAAATAATATGCACATCTAAGTGGACCAATCGTTGGCCACGCTGGGTAGCATGGACAGGTAGGTCCCACCTTCTAGAAAAATAGAATAATGACATGAATATCAATAGATATGTCAAGATGGAATCCATTTGATGGGCCTGGCATCAAGACAATGGGTAAACGACCCATGCACTCACCTCAACTGTTGATCTGGACACCGAATGTATATGAACGGTTGAGATCACCTTTCCTGCTTCTTAATCTCTCGTTTAACTATATATTTTCTTTCTTAGTATCCTTTTTTTCCATTCAGTCGTTGAGATGGACGGGAGATGTTTTTATACACGAGGATGGCATGGTCATCATTGAATATAAAGGCGAGGAGACATCAGATAGGCATGGCATAATAAGGGTGAGGCGTAAATGTGTTAGATATTTTTTTATTTGAAATTGATGTTTTAATATTCCAAATATTTTATACTAAGTGGGCCCCACGTCACATGTGCACACATGTATGGTGCATGCCATGCATTGATTCTAATGAGGCATACATCTTTCGATCTAGCCATCAAAATGGAACATGCCATGTGGCGTTGGAATCACGGTGTCAGTATGGTCAATTGGGTATAAGTCTTGGATCATTAATGTATTAAAATAGAGTGTTTGATCGGAACTCGTTGATTTGGAGTATCCAAAGTGTGCCGATATCGAAAATTAGGTGCTCAAATAGTCTTTTAGGGTACGGGTCTCACAACTCTCCTATTTATTATGTTGGCCATTGTCACTTTTATCTTTGATGAGTTGGTCAATGCCACTCTTCTCTTTATGTTATTGGCCTTATACTATATATCTATAAAGGGCTTGGGCGTGTGTCTTGATATTCCTGAACTCCTATGATTCAATGAATTTTCCTTTTTGGTGTAAGTATTATGTTGGTTATCCCTCTTCGAGCAATCGAATATAGATCGTGGATGTAATGCGTTTTCAGTAGCAACCCCTGGGACAACACGTAATTCCATGTTTCATGGGTAGTAGTGCACAAATCGATATAAGTAATTCGCAATGTATGTTACATCACTTCTAAGATTGGATGTCGCGAATAGTCGCTACATAAACAAAAGATGTCACGTAATTCATCCAGTCATGTGTTGTGTTTATCTTGGGGTAACCGCATAAAACCATGTTAAACGTGCAACATGCCAACGAATTTTCATAATATGAGATGAGGGGCGAGTCGTGAAAAGGTTGAGGTAAATGTCCTAGAGGGGGGAGGGGGGGGGGGGGGGGGGGGGGGTGAATAGGACAATGCCAAATTTAACAATAAAATGAGAAAATAGAGACTTAATAAGCAGTTAATAACGCAATAGAAAGCAACCTCTAAAATTAAGTATTAAGAGGTTAATACAAATTTATTGTTTTTAAGGACAACCTGACACCGAAAACCTATGGTTTATGGCAAGACAACCTTACTAGAATGTGGGTGAGTATCAAAAACTCAAACTTAATTGGAGGTGAAAAAAATAAGAACTAATCTATTATAACATTCACCACACAATGCTTGAAAAACAAAGATTACAACATTCACATTCACAAGTACATCCCATGATCTTAAACCACAAAATGATAAAGAAATGAAAATTAAACACCCACTAAACACAAGAGAATTATAGTGGTTTTTGTGTTTGCCAACTGTTTGAAGACAACCACAAAACTACTCCACTCATAATTCTACTCCCTCGGGATATTAGCGTTCACTAATTAAATAGGTTTTTCAAGGTTTACCTAAAACCTTTACAATTGTATTTTATGTAGGCTCACACAATCAAAACCCCACACTCTGAGATTTTTTGGTTGATCTCAGAAAATACCAAATGAGTTTTTCTGGCTTAGCTCATAAACTAAACAAAATGAAATTATAGAAAATGAAACACTTATTGGTATGAAGATTCTAAAGTAGCCCAGTAGAACCAACTTGATGACGACGTAGATGCTCAACGTTCAGTCCCACAAGTGTATAGGCTTCTAGGTTTAGATGATTTTTAATTTAAATCAACCTGTACTAGCTTGATTTGATTTCAATCTCAAGAAAGGATAAATCAAATGTCCTTTTTCAAAATCAGATTGGAATAAAGATCTAAAATCAAATAACAAGAGCTACTTATAAAGAATTTAAAATATGTACAAAATAGCTTAGAATGAACACAAAATTATCTTAGTGCGATTACTTAAAAATAATTAGAATTGAATAGAAAGCTCTGAAATTTGAGTGTTATTTATAGGTAAAAAATCTATTCGCTTGATTGGCCTTAGGTTTACTTTGACTGGCCTTAGGTCCAACAGATTTTTAAAAATTTTGGCGCGATAAGATTTGGCAAGTGCTCGACTGGCCTTATAGGTCCCATGACTGGTTGAGTGGCTTGATCGACTGGTCGTGGACTACACACGACTGGTTGAGTGAGACCAGAATGCATGCTGTAATTTGAGTCGAGCCCTAAATGACCAGTCGAGCACTGTTGACTCGATGGTCGAGCAGTTTTCAGGACTGGTTGAGTACCAATAGAAAAATTCTGAAAAATTATAACAAATCCTTGACTGGTCGAGAAAATTCTAGGACTGGTTGAGCTAGTACTAGGGTTAGTAAAAAAAATAACTTATTAACCTATAAAATGACCGATACCAAGTACGAAATGAACGTAACATGCCCTATGGTCAATTTAGGTCATTCATACCTTGTGAGATAAAATGTGTGAACCATTAAACTATCAATCACATCGATAGCTTTAATTCTTGCGATATTTAAAGCTTAAACTCAACGTATCAAACTTAGTCTTCAGTTAGGACGTAAGTTCTTGAACGTTTTCAGTTATAGAACTTGAATCGTAATATTGCGATTAGGTTCTTCAAATTTGAGTCTTTAACCAATACTTGAAACTCATACACTTTCTTTAGCTTGAAGATCTCAACAAGTTTGTCATAGATATCGGTAAGATTGATTCAGCTCGATCGTTGAAGATTGAAAGCAAATCAAAGTACAAGCGTGATACATAAAACATATAAGTATAACACAAACTCGAATTGGTTTCACACACCAAAATTTGACTAAACTTAGAGTTTCCAACATAGCAATTTCAAGTTGGATAACTCTAATCATATTACAAATTATATCAATCGCTAAGTGTGATAAACCACATATACCTTGTTAGGCATGCATCTCATGTAGATTGCTTGTGCATATTGATACCTCTTGTAGTTGTCGAGTACGGGACGTATCAGAATATTTACATTACTTTTATGAATCTCTTGAATTACTGTTAATCTTAAAGGATAACCATCACTATGAGTAGGGCATTGACTCTCTCCTACCATACAAATGATACAGGTGACGTACAGATTGAAGACCTAGATGACTATCTCCCTATGGAAGATAATATTGGAAGAATAAGAAGATAATTTTAAAAATTAGTTTTATACTTCCGCTGCGAAGTATGATAATGTAATATGCTTTCATTGAGAAGGCATTTGATTATTTAATGAATTCTTTTACTCTAAAGAAATAATTAATACAGTTGATTTTATTCTCGTGAATGATTTACCTTCATGAATGTACCTAGATGTGATCCAAATGAAATATATATATATATATATATATATATATATGATGTGATTTTTAAAGCATCCAAGTTTTTCATTATTGACACCCAGTTTTCTCAGGCACGAGTATAAACTCTGTCCGTGAAAATTCAGGATGTTACAGTATTCCATATAAAATCTAAGTTTATAAGAATAAAGGAAATTAATGGATTAAATATTGCGTTTTTTAGTAAAAGTGCCTACAAAAAAATAGAGGAAGAGATACAACCAATAAAAAAGTACTAGAATTAGAGGAAAAACTAAAATATGAGATGATTTTTTCATATTCTTAGTATAAAATGTCCTACAACCTATACAGAAGCGATTAACTCTCCATATGCAACCTTTTAGAAGGAAGTAATAAATGATGAGTTAGATTTTATTATATCTAATAATACTTGAAAACTTGTAAACTTACTACCTGAAAACAAACTAATAAGTTTTAAATGGGTGTTTTAGAATAAAACTAAAACCAGAATGAACTATTGACAAGTTTAAGGTTAGGTTGGTAGCAAAAGGTTTTAAACAAAAGGAATGAATAGATTATTTTGATACATATTCCCATATAAGTAGGATTACAACTATCATGATCTTAATAGCAATAGCTTACATATATAAACTGGTGGTATCCCAGATGGACGTTAAGATGGCTTTCCTAAATGAAGATATATAAGAAGAAATATATATGTAGCAACCTGAGGAATATAAGATATCAAGTAAATAAAATAAAGTATATAGATTAATTAAATCACTATATGGTTTAAAACAGACACCTAAACAATGACATGAAAAATTCAATAATGTTTTGAAATCAAATGGTTATTATACAAATGATGTAGATAGATGTGTATATAGTAAAAAAAATTTAAATGGTTATGTTATTATTTGCTTTTATGTTGATGACATGCTTAATTTTGGAACTAATATTAAATTAGTTAATAAGAATAAAAAATTTTGTCATCTACATTTAATATGAAAGACTTAAGAGATGCTAGTATAATCTTGTGTATTAAAGTAACAAGGAAAGATGGTGGTTTTATATTATCACAATCTCATTACATTGAAAAGCTACTAAGAAAGTTTGACCATTTTGATTGTTTACCTGTCAGTACACTTTATAATTACAGTGTAACTCTCATAAAGAATACAGGTAGTAGTATGTTTCAATTGAAATATTTTAAAATAACTAGTAGCCGCATGTATCTAACAAACTGCACCCAACTAGACATAGCTTTTACAATATAAAGTCTAAGTAGATATACACATAACTTTGGAAAAGAGCATTGAAATGTCTTATCTAGGATTTTGAGATACTTAAAAGATATTATGGCCTATGCTTTACATTATAATGGTTATCTCGCTGTATTAGAAGGATGCAATGATGCTAACTGTATTACTAATTCAGATGAGACAAAATTCACTAGTGGATATGACTTCATTTTAGGTGAAGGAGTAGTCTCGTGGAAGTCTACCTAAACAGACGTATATAATTTGGTCAACTATAGAATCTAAGTTTATTGCCTTAAAAAATGATGTACCAGAAGTCAAGTGGCTTAAAAATATCTTAGCGGATGTACCATTTTGGTCAAAACCTATATTGACCGGGTCTATTCATTGTAATTGTCAATCATTTATAGTGAAAGCAAAGAGTAAGATATACAATGTCAAAAGTAAACATATTAGACTCAAACATGACATAGTGAAACATATGTTGTGTGATGAAATCATATCTATTAACTTTATGAGGTCAGAAAAGAATTTGACAAATCCTCTGACCAAAGGACTATCTAAAAGATTAGTTAATGATACATCAAGGGAATGTGGCTAAGCCTAACATATGAACTGACAATGTCGGCAACCCAACCTATATAAGTGAAGATTCCATAAGATAGGTTCAATGGGTAAATAACAAAACACGAGGTAGACGATTGCACTAAGATTATGAGCCCCTTCTATGGTGTAGCAGCGCGAGCAATAATGCAAAAAAATAAGTTTTTAGAATTCTTAATGGATCCATAGACATATATTTAGTGGTGTATATATTTACTGCATACATTGATAGAATTCACCTATATGTGTGTGGAGGTCACTTCTAATGAGAATCTAGGTGAATTCTTTAGAGCACGCATGAAATTCAGAAAATGGTGTATGGCTAAAAAGCATCGAACTGGAGAATCACTTGCAAAGGAAGAGTTGTGTGAGTGGCATATAATTGTGATTTATAGTAAAAAGAGGTTCAAGACTATGGTGTCACTTGATTCTTGTAAACCTGTCTTACTTACTATAATGTCGGTTCAAGTATATAGTGATACTGACACCATTGCACAATTATTACGCTTTAACCCAAAAGATTTTTTATTTTGAAATATGTGGGGGATTGCTATATTTTGTTTCAAAATTTACATTAAAAATGAAATTTCAAATATTTTGGTTTCCCTCCACATTTGAAATTTCTATTGATTTTGAGTTGTGAGTTTTGTCTCACATCGGAATTACCCAAGAAAATCTTCTTGTATACAAGATAGGATTTTTACCTTAGGGCTTAAGCCCCATTCAGGGAACATGTGAATTTGGACCTGGGGGGGGGGGGGGGAGCTATGCTAATAGCTCTAATATAACACCCCGCCCAATCAGAATATTGTCCTTAGGCGTTCACGTGTAAATTGATGAAGAACCGTATGATTCGATCCCACATGTGGATTTATTATTGATAAATTAATCCGGATTAAGCCACTAATGCGATTGAATCCAATTATGTTCAGGCTGAACATGGGCCGCAAAGCCAATCAGCCAAATTGTACTTGACGACTACCAATACGGGTCGTGCATCGCCCAAGGTAGGATGAAAATTTCCAAAACTCTAAGAGGCCATGAGCCTCGTTGGGCTTGTGGTCCATCATGGACAACAGACTCAGACGACACTCGAAAATGGACAAATCGCACCGTCCTGTTAACACTTGTAAAATACAAGTCGCCCTAACTCTGGGATAGAAATCTGAAATTTTAAATCAAATGGCTCCGCTACTTGAATCAATGGATCAAGGCATTTCAGCCATCAGTCCTCTTTTAAATTTCCACCGAAAGCTAGAGATATTTCCCTACACTCGCCCACAAAATCTGACCCCTGATCAAGGATCGGTGACCGTTGACCATTGCGACAAAACTCAACATTCGTTTGCTGTCAAAATTTACCTAGCCCTTCATCAAGCCATAGGGCACCTGTCCCATGAATTAAATGGGCTAGGGGGCCATCAAGACAACCCTAACAGCTAGAAATAGGCCTCACAAGCCTGTTGGAAGCAATTAATGGAACCTAAGGCCAAATGATTTAATTCCAAGGTATAAAACACTTAAAGCTCTCACTCCCACAAAAATACAGTAGTTGAGAGAGGGAGAGAAGAGATGTAAGAGAGAGAGAGAGAAAGGAAAGAGAGAGGAGAGAGAAAGAGAGGGAGAGAGAGTAGTATGTGGGTGCATGTTGTGCTTGGGGACCAGAATTCCCCGCACGATCATCTCCACATTGTCGGGAACTTCAACTTGATCGACGTAGGAACAAGCTACGTTTAGTCCAAGGTAAAAATCTGAACTCCCATCCATCTCTCCCTAGCTATAAACTACATGCATGCACTTTATAGCGAAATTTGTATGACGCAAGGTTCCGGCACGTCGAGTTTACAGACCCTTTGACACTAGAGCGACTTTAAGGACCCCCAATCGACTATAGGTGCGAACCATTACCTTTAAGTGGCCGATTATTATGCCTAGTGTAAATCGTAGTGATTTTGGATGATAAATATGTATGCATGTTGCTGAATTTCATGTGTTGCTTGATTTAGGATATGTACATAGAAATTTCCTAAAATTGGTAGAGGGATTTAAGTCCCGAGAATTTCCTGATGTGTGAATTGTTGTCTACTTGTTGAATTGCTGAAATTATTGCACTTGACTTCTGTTGTATTGCTGATTTATATGTCTTTTATTAGTACATGCGATTGAATTAATGTGAGTGGGTGTATATGACTGTCTATTTTACTGAATTGTTGGAATGTGTTAAACTTGATCTTCATTGTTACTGAATTTGTAAGATCGCTTTCTTCACATGTGGATGTTTTGGTGGAAACTAGTGTATTGCTGTTACATTGTTGAGATTCGGAAACATGCACATCACTTGTTGAAATTGTTTTTGGTATTGCTGAATTTATGCTACATACTTACTCACATATCCCTTTATAGATCAGCCAACCAACCGAAATTCCTTGGGCAACCTTTCCACTGGGTCTGCCTACAGGCAAGTTTGGCCCGACTAGTCAAACCATGAATTTTTGGTTGTAGTTGGACTACACGAGATGCTGTTCTTAGGCCGTACAGTCTATGGTTCGTTTTGTGGGGGCATATTAGCCCACTGGTTGGTCATCCTTGTATGTTAACCATGATTATGCACTCCTGATTGAATCTAAGGTACCCTGTTACCCTTGTGCCTACTAATAATCATAATTTACGGCCCACGAGACTTATGAGTTGGGTATGGTGGTATGGGATACTATGCTCGTAATATCGGCCTACGTTAGGATGACGGGTCTCCCCGTAGTGATCAGTGAGCACCAAAGACTCATGAGCTGGGTATGGTGGTATGGGACATTATACCCGAACTGTCGGCTTATGCTGGTGTGACAACCTCCCCGTAGTGACCCCGAGCAGGACTATTGAGTCCTAATTATTTTCATATGAGCTTAAGAGTTATGGGATTAACAAACCCACAAGGGCTATGGATTGTGAGTGTCATACGGTTACGATCATTAGATTCACGCGATCAGATTAGGGTAGCAATCCGTCAGGGTATCTCGATTTTCCAAACCTGCTGGATGAATGGACATAATAATTAACTCAGCTAACATTTACATGACATTGCATTGGTTACTTTTGGCAATTTGGCAGTCGTGGTTGTATTGAGGGAATGTTAGTCATTCATGATCGTTAGATGTTGTCGCTCGAGGGAGTGTTGGTAGAAAGTACATGCATCATATCATTAAACCATGCATTGCATTAACCAGAGTATCTAGGATTTTTGTGAATGTATGCTTTTCACTAAATTTACTCTTGTGTATAATAATTTGTGTAACTTATTGTTAATGGTACCACTGAGTTAACTACTCACTCCCACTCTGGGACAGTGTTTTAAAATACCAACCAGAACTCGTCATATATGCAGGGATGATGAAGCAGGATGTGTTGGAGGATACCAGCATGGGTGATGAGGAAGAGCGGGCATACTTTTAGACCTTTGGTGGATCTTTCTAATTCGGTTGACGATCGCGGGATTGGGCAAGGGCCCTAGTCATTTTGGGTCATATGTATGGATGATATTAGATCCCTGGTTGGATATTACTTAAGAAATTTCGATCTTATGTTTAGATGTTTATTTTATTATTAACATTTCACATTTCTGCATGAGATTTTGTTACACTATGCTTGGTTTAATTCTCCATTGCTCACAGGATACTTCATTTACAATTGCATATGGGACCCATTAGGGCATACGTGGTACTCGGAAATTCGGGAGCCGAGTTTCTACTCGGCCCTTGAATTTCAGGGCGTTATATCTAATTTATGCCATTGACCACACACACGTGTGCGAGCCGAGCTGAGCTGAGTTCGAGTCTTAGTCTATGTCCATGTGCGCAACATGACGTGATGAGATGGGATAGGATATGACAGGTTGGGCTAGGCACGGGTGCAGGTGTACTTGCATGGGTGTGTGTGTATGGATACTTGCGATAATTTATTTATGCGAGAGTGTACTCACACTGCACCTTTTTGTTTTAAAACAGAGAGGTGATTGTTCGGTTGGCTGTACTTGTTAGGTTTAAACACCCAACGGACCAAACCCTTTTAAAAAGGTGCTTAATGCATCACTTTGGAGTCTATATAAGGACTTCCATTCCGGTTTCAAATATACAAAAAATCTTTTATTCTATTGTAAAAACTCTCTCTGTCTTCTAATTTACAAGTTTTGGTTGTTGAGTTTTTCGCAAAGTCAAATGAGCACATTCGGGTTAAACTGCAACTGGTTCGAGCCCGTATATAATGAGTGCACCGCTAGGACCGAGTCATAGTCATTATATCTTGGATTTCAATTGCTCTAGAAACCTATTGCACTTGAGATGTTGTCCAAGGGGTGCAATTTCGATTTCAATTCGAGTGACTCACGTCATGTCTCGACTCAACTCTATAAGTCATATATCTCAAATTTTATATATTTTCTTTTTTTGGTTCTTAATTTTTTAATAGCCCATTTGATTCAACGAAATAATCCAACAGGAAATTCATGAGCACTGAAAGCTCTCGAGCACACTCTAGGATGCATTTGGGACTTGTTTGGATGCACTTTTGCAAAAAAGGGAATTCCACAAAAGGGGTTTCATGCGTGCTCCTTCATTTGACTTGCCTTTATAGAGTTATCATTCTAGTGCCTATTTTACCAAGTGAGAAATAAGAAAAAATTTGCAAAAGTGCATCCAAACACACCACACGAAGTAGTATTTGGCCCTGTTTTTTTTTTTTTTTTCCATCATCCTCCTCTTCTTCTTAATTATGCTGCTTCTTCTTCTGGCCCGAAACCTTATTTAGAATCAAACACCCCTTTAACAGTGGGTCCAAACACCTTAGCTTTGCTTATATCAGAGTAGAGATGTAATTTAGCTGAATATCATGTAACTTCAATGGTATTTGAAAACTTACACTGTTTGGATGGAATAATATCATTGACTCCAAATGATACTTGCGAAATGTTCCAACAAGGTTACCATAAAGTCAAGCAACATGGGCCTTATTGTGATATGTATGTGGCATCTACACCATGCATCTGGTGACTTTCCTCGCAAGCATATGGTATCCTGAAAATCAACCATATCGGAAACTTGGTAGGTCAACATCACCGAGAACAGTGAAAAATCATGCTTAAAACAATTAAAATCACTTCATGGGCCGACCTAAGTCTTGGAATGGACCTAAAAGTTGGTGGAACCCCTCGTCTGAGTGGGACACACAAAATGAACAGATCAGATGTCTAAACCACATCTTGGTGGGCTCTATACATAATCAAGAAGGCTTTAATGGGTTGACCCAGACTCTCAACTGTTTCCTGTAGTGTGGCCCTTCTAAGTCATGAATTTTTGCTAGATTTTGAGCTTTATACCCAGCAAGGGGCGATGTATCAGATGGATAGGGTGGATATCGGAGACAAATCATGGTGGGCCAGACATAGCTCAACCTTACAGTAGCTTACATTAAAGTTCACCCTAAAGGAACATTTCCCATCCTACTTGCGTACTTGAGTGTTATTTGTTGATTGCTGGTCGAAATGGAAACCAGAATTGCAATTTAAATAGCGTGTTGAGGCTCTCACGTTGTTAAATAATCAGGATCGCCCGATTAAAAAATTCATGAGAGGAATAGGCAATGAAACATGGGCCACAAGAATTATGGTCAAAACACAATTTAAATACAAAAGATGTGGACCAATTTATTTTAGTTTTTGGTCAGTTATTGGATAGGTGATCCTTGAGAAGCTTCTGCAACATGAGGCTCTCACCATGGACAATTGGAATAAAAGATTGGACATTTCTATATATAATAAATTTAGATCGTTGTTTCTTCGCCATCGATCAAACGGTTGGAATCATCCTATCCAAGTGATTCTTGAGAGGCGAGAGACTTAGGCTATCAAAAGTGGGACCCACATGATAGATGTTTTAGACGGATGATCAAGATAATTTTTAGGAAAATTGATATACATAGAGAGAGAGAGAGAGAGAGAGAGAGAGAGAGAGAGAGAGAGAGAGAGAGACAGAGAGCATCTACTTTTTTGCCGACTGATCATATGGTTAGAATTGTACCCTATCAAGGTGATTCTTGAGAGAACAGGTAAGCCGAAGTGGCCCTTAGACGGGCAATCCGGATCAATAAAGGTCGTTTTGAATATAATCAATCTGAACCGTTCACTTTCAGCGAAGCTAGTCAAATTAAGAGCTGCTATTGGCCGGTGGGCCATCCTTTAGGGTAAGGGCTTGGGTCGTGAAACTTTGTTCAAGGACCAGGAGTTGTCTTGAAATCTAGGCCTGGTGTCCAACCAGCCAGGCCTAGCCTAGTCATAACCTAGTCCAATCATCAAATAAGCCACCGTGTATGAAAGGAATGCATGATCTAAAGACATTTGTCACAGGTTCTTATTCAAATGCACGTGTATAGTTTAAAAGCACTCTTGGAACAAGGGTTATGTTTCAAGGATGAAAATCATTTATACAATGAGATTCGTCGTGAATGAATGGGATGACTTTACAAACCTTCTTAAAGTGAATTATTTTAATCTCTTAATCATTTCACTCCTATTGTTATAGGGACTATATCACTGGCTTAGTTCTCTTTATAGGGCTAAGACCAAGGCCAACACTTTCTTTGTCATATATGGGCCTGTAGGATCCATATATGGACAATCATTAGTGAATGAGTCTTACACAATTTATTCTTATGATATCCCTAGAAGGACATCCCTCATTCTATTTTCTCTTAAAGATTAAACTTAGAATTCAAGTTCAAGCAACGAAAAGAATTGGCATGAGAGAGACAGAATATGTAATATAAATAAATCTTATCACATATAAATAAGCCTTACATTATCCGAACTCTTCACATAACTTTATAATCCTTCCCTTTATAAAAAGAAAAAAGCATACCCTCAATAAAGAGATTCATATCGAAGAAAATACCCACGAAAGAAAATTAAGAAATCAACAAGTAGTTGATATCTATTGTCTATTAAGCTACCTCTATACAGTTTAAACCATTAATTATGTAAGGGAACCATCCTAACCATAAGATGAGAGGGGGACTTAAATCCTTTCCACTCCAATAATTACAGCAGATAGTTAGCTTTGACATGGGTCATCCATCATCGGCTTTGTGTGAATGTCTCTATAATTTTATAGATATCATCAAATCGTTTTGGTCCACTAATATGAGGCTTTCATTTTTGGGCCAATTAATGACATAGCTAGGGCTTAAGAGACTAGTACTAGCCCTAGACTTGCCCATTGCCACAGTAAATGTGATGATTGTTTACAAATCCACTTATCTAAACCATCTGATCGAAGTGATTTTTGAAATCTACTACCACTATATGGTTAGGCCCACATGTGGACGTTATATCCATGAGTAAATATTTTTCATTGCTGTCAATGAGGACTGTCCGTTGTCTTAGCCGACGGTAGCAACTAGTCAAAGTGATTGTTGGGGTGGCAGGAAATTGAAGGTTGGGCTATATTATGGCAGTCCAATGCTGATGAACAAACCTTTTATAGTATAATTGTCTTGGACCACAATTTTTCTAACCATTAATTTGATATTTAGGATTTTCAATCAAAATATTCTTGAGAGCCGGTCAATTGAAGGTGGGACCACGGTATGATAGATGATCCTAATGAATAATTGGACCTTTTTAGTATCAATGATAGAAGATCTGTATCAATGATCAATCCTTTTTTTAAAATATAATTGATCTAAACCGTCCAAGCATTGGAGAATACCTCCTCTATTTATTCTTTTTCTAGACATTTATATGTGACGCAGGATTTTGAATCTTTTCATATTTTCCTACTAAATGTACACTATAAGCTACAGTTCTCCTGGTTGAATCAGTTTGTTTGTACAGTCCAATCGATCGATCTGAAGTGTCTATAAAGTTGTGGATCATATTTCATGGTCTACCATGCAAAAATCGCATTAATCATGTGATCCAATCCATCCATTATTTGACCTTATTTCTTTAGCCATCCCTTTTCCTAGCCATGGATAGGATTGCTAGGGTTGCTTAACAAAATCTATTAGTATCATATGCAATCTTTGATGGCCCTAACAAATAGGTCAATCAAACTGTTGATTAGACCCAATATTCTTTTAAAAAATTCTTTCCTGATCATATCAATGGCCACTGATCAAATGGTAGATATTATCAGATTGGTGTGAAACTAGCAGCATTAGAACTTATAGTGCTCTTAGAACACTGGAGCAGGTAATATTAATATCATCGATCTACTGGGTCAGATCCATGTCAAACTGATTGGATGATCTTTCCCAACCAAAGTACTTTGGCCCTTTGAGCAAGAGGTGTTGGCAATTTTGTTTTAGTAGTTTGTTTACGGGCTAATGATCAAAGGTTAAGATCGGCCAATCAACTTGAATTTTGGGTTGATGGCATGTCCACAGGTAGGCCCACCAGGTGAAGGGCCCAGTAGATTAAAAAAATATATAGGGATTTTCATAAAATAGTACCCTATTATTATGATCGATATTTACATTCCAGTACTTTTTCTAAGAAGCTTATCTTTAAACTACCTCATTAGTTTATCTAAGGAAGAAAATGCCCCCATGTCAGAACTAAAAAGAAACAAGTGGATGTACGAAGGAACTTAGAAAATTTCCTTACGACGGAACTTAGAAGAAACAAGTGGATCTGTGAAGGAACTTTCAAAGTTGGCATTTGGGTGTGGGAATCACATCTCCATTAATCAGTCTTAGGATTTCTTTTTTGTTGAACATATGGTTAGAGATAAGGTCGCCCATGGGTAGGTTATGATTTTAAATGATGGTGATGATGTGGAGGTTTAATTTAGATTATGCAATATTAAGACACGAAAGATAGCCATTGTCCCCATAGATACCATTGCTAGCTCCTCATCTAATTACCACTAATGATATATACATCTCCATAAGATCTGATCCAAGAGAGATGCCTCTGTATGGGATCCGGACCATTTACCAAGTGGCCCTATGGTAGATGGTCCTCAGCCCCCCAAAAAATAATTAATCCTGTGGATCCACTAATTAGTTGGACAACAAGTGCCAAATCAAGAAGGACAGTTAAAAAAGGATAATAGACCGTTCACATGTTGGTCCACTTGATGAGTTGGCAGCTTGATCTCCAGTGCTGGATAAATTAGCTGAGAGAGCTGATGATGAATGTCTCGGAACTCATGTGCACATCCCATGTCCATCAATCTACGGCATGCTAAGTCGTGGTATCTCATTGAGTTGTGTTGGAGAACCGGCCCTTTGGAAGCACCTTAATCTATATTATAATTTTTATTTTTATTTAAAAAAAAAAAAAAAAAAACAAAGAGAGAGAGAAAAAAAAATCCTAAGCAATCACACAGAGAACATGTGATTTTTTATGTGGAAAACCGTTGTGGAAAAAAACTATAAAAAAAGAGATTCAATTTACGATTCAGAGAAGATTATAAGGATGCAGAGAACTTACAATTAAAAACCCTAACTCTCTTCCCTTGGAAGTTCTGAAAAAATAACACAAAATCGTAATGCTCTCTTAACCCTAACTAACTAACCCTAAAAGTCACCCTTGCAAGAGGAAAATGTTAAAGATATCCCTCCAAGTTTCCACTAATACTTGGGCTTTGTTAACATGTGAAACATGGGTCTAATGGGCTCATAAAAGTGAATAAATCCATAGTGATTTAGGTGTCACACTTTTAACAATCTCCACCTTGATAGAAAAAAAATAAAAATAAATACTTCCTTGCCTTGCTAATATTTTCTAAGCATCACCATCATCGCTTCGTATATAGTCCATTCTATTCCTTTCTTATGAAGCCCAGAGAAGTAGAACAAAACTTGAACTTCTTTGCAGGACAACATTTGTAAGGATGTCTGTCGAATTTTCATTAGTGTAAATTTTCTCAAGAGTAATATCTCATTGTTCTAGCATCTACCAGATAAAGTGATGAAGAACATTAATATGCTTAGTTTAAGAATCATATACCAAGTTATTTATCCAAATTAATTGTGCTCCCACTTTCACAAAACACAGGCATGGCTTTCTACTGGAACCCCAATTATACATCATCTATTTCAACTAAACAACTTCCTTTAATTCCTCCAACACTGCCATATATTTAACTTTGGTAGTGGAAAGTGCAACCACAGACTAAAGCTTAAACATCCAATTGATAGCTCCACCCCATAATCTAAATAAGTAACCGGAAGTAGACCTTTTATTGTCCACATTCCCTACCTAATTTGAATCAACATAACCTACGAGTCTCTCCTTTGAATCTCTAAAACACAAGATGTAGCCCGTCATACCTTGTATATACCGAAGTAGCTATTTTAACTCTTCCCAATGTTGCTTGTTGATATGTATCTACTCACAACACCAATTTTATATAAAATATTCAATCTTATACAGACCATGACATGCATAAGACTGTTAACTCTGTTTGAATAGGGCACACATATAGCTCTTTTCTTTATCTAATGTAGGACATAATTATGAAGAAAATTCAAAAGTAAGTAGCGTGGGGATTGCTAAGCGGTTTCACCTTTTTTAGTTCAAATTTGAATAAAACCTTCTCAAGATACTTCTCCTTAGACAAGTATAGCTTGCTTCTATCTTCGTCCCTATATATATCAATGCCAGGAATCCTCTTTGCAGCATTCAGATCTTGCAGTTCAAATGTCCTAGATAACTGAGCATTCAACATGTTGATTTCAGACATGCAATGGTTGACAATAAGCATATCATCAATATATAACACTAGAATGATGAATTTCTTAGTACTCATTATTCTAAAATAAATATAATGATTAAATTCATTTTTAGTAAAACTCTTACTCAACATGAAAGACTTAGGGCCTGTTTGTTAACACTGAAATTTTTTACTTAATGCGGAATCTAAAAAGCACTCAACATTTAGTGGCGTTTGTTAAAACCGAATGTAGAAAGCGTTTGGTAAGTTTTTGTCAAATTTTTTTAGCAACGGATGCATAACTTAATGGTGAATCCAAAATGCGCTCTGCAGACTTTTTAGAAAAAATTCAAATTTTCCATGCATGACAGAGACTTTCTTCATTACTTTGCAGAATACACAACCCAACTTTTAACGTCTGTCACTTCTCTGAGCCCACCATGACTTGTGTAATAGATCCACACCATCCATCAACTTTTCTATTTCATTCTAGAACATGATCTCAAAAAATAGGCACATCCAAAGCTAAAGTCGACCACATCACATAAAGCAATGGGAATCAGCTTGATCAAAGGCTTATGTGGCCCCAAGAAGTTTTCAATGGTAGCCACCCAATTCCTGCTATTTCTCGTAGTGTGGCCCACTTGAATCTTATATGTGTACTTTTTTGTCTTATTTCCTAAAATACTATGAAAAAAATGGATGAAAGGTGCGGATAAAACATATAGGCCTCACCCTTTGACAAGATCATCTGTCTCTGGCTAGACTTGTGTGGGATAGTACATAAGCTCAACCCGACTTGGAGGACGCGAATTTCCTGCGAAACCCTTTTGCACGAAGTTCTTGCACTTAGAACTTAGGTGGGGCCCATTGTGATGTTCGTGAGAAATTCACTTCATCTATTTATTTTGTGAGCTCATTTAAGGACATAAGGAAAAAAAAAAAAGAGCCGGATCCAATACTCAAGTGGGTCGAAAACGTGAGAATTGAACGTAGACAGTTGAAATATTCGTGGGGCCACAAAAGTTTCCAATTTGGCTAATATTTTTGTTTTTAGTTCATCTCCGTAGGAATGACATTATGAACGGAATGGATGGCATGTAAACATCACGAAAATTGTGAGGAGGTTTTAACGATAGGAATTTCCCTACCCACATTTTCCTTTGGGGCAGCCCACTTAAGTCTTGGATCCTGCTAAAATTAGATCTCGAGTCCTAAAATGAGCTCACAAAATGGATAGACGGAGTAGATTTCTCACAATATCATGTTGGGCCCCACCTAAGTTTACCGCACTGGAACTTCTAGCGAAAGGCTTTAGCAGGAAATCCATGTCCGATTTGGGGAGCGGGTATTAGGTGAGGCCCCAATCCACCAAGGTGGGTGTGACCTTTGACTGTGGGGCTCACCGTGATATATGTGACTACATCCACACCGTCCATCCATATTGAATGCTCGTTTTAAGGCATAATCCAAAAAATGAAGTAGATCTAAATTCCAAATGGACCATAGTATAGAAAACACCGGTGATTGACCATTAAAAACTTCTTGTGGGGCCATAAAAGCTTTGGATCAAGATGATATTTGTGTGGTCTCTTCATCTAGGTGTTTGTGACCTTATCAACATGTTGGATAGCAAATAAACATCTCGGTGGAATCCATAAAGTTTTTAATAGTAAGGATTAAATCGTGATTGTTTCCTATAATGTGGTCAGCCCAAAATTTATGTCGGCTTTAGTTTTGGGACAATGCTCTAAAATTAACTTTTAAAATGGTTGTATGGTGTGGATTTAAGGTACACACATCACTGTGAGCCCCACAATCAGGGTCCCACCTAGGTCGGTGGATCCAGGTCCAGGGGATAGATTTTTTATGATACCCTTTTGCATGAAATCGTGAGATGTTTGTGAGAAACCCATCCCGTTCATACATTTTACAAGCTCATTTTAGACCATGATACAAAAAATGAAGCAGATCCAAAACTCAACTGGGCCACACGAGAGGAAGGCTTTTTGTCCAAAAAAGTTTTATCAGATGGATCCAAAATAGTGACCACCCTTGAAACATTAATATGGCCACCAAAGTTTTATAATTGCCCAAGTTTTTTCTCTTTTCAGATCATTGCAGTGGTAATGACCTTATACACAATTTAGATATCATATAAACATCAAGGTGGAGCCCACGAAGGTTTCGATGGTAAACATTTCTTTATCTAATTTTCCCTCTAGCATGGCCCACTTTAGTTTTAGATCCACCTCATTTTTTGTGGTGTCCTAAAATGAGCTCATGAAATGGATGGATGGGTGGATTTTTCACTAACATCACAATGGCCCCCACCTAGAATCATAGCATGGGAATTCTTACAAAACCCTTTAGCTGCAATGCACATCCCGCCCTGATGTATGTGACTACATATATATATATATATATATATATATATATATATATATATATATATATATATATATATATATATATATATATATATATATATGCTGTCAATCCTTATTGAAAGCTCATTCTTGGACATGATCCAAAGTAGATCCAAATGTCAGATGGAGTATAAGAAACTGTGGTAAATGACCTTATTTATTTATTTATTTAAGGCTACAAAAGCTTTAGATTAAGATGATATTTGTGCCGTCTTTTTATCTTGGTCCTTTTGAGTTTATTAAAAGTTTAGATGACAAATAAACATTCTGGTGGAATCCATGAAGTTTTTAATGGTATGGATTCAATCACGATTATTTATAGGGGCAAATGTGTCAAATTAATGTATTTTAAATAATTCAAATTTTTGTTAACAAACATGTTGTTCTAAATTCACAGCTAATTTTCCGGCTTTAGATTTAGATTTTAGATTTCATATTTCAGATTCAGACTTGAGACTTCAAATTTAACAAATATGCCCTTAAACTTATTATACACTGCCTGGGTGACTGTTTCAGGTTATATAATGACCTCTTTAACTTACAAACAAAATTCTTCTTTCCTTACACCTCGAACTCTTCCCGTTGCTTCATGTAAATCTGCTCTTCTAATTCACCATGTTGAAATGTTATTTTAACATCTAACTATTTCAATTCCATATTGTATTTGGCAACCAGAGCCAATACATATATGCTAGATATTTGCTTTACCACTAGCGTGAAAATCTTACTGAAGTTAACACCTTAGCTTCTAAGCATATTCCTTCACTACCACTTTGGTATTGTACTTAACTGGTTTCTTTTAGAATACCCACTTGCACTTGATTGCCTTCCTCTCAATGGGAAACTCAACTAGCTCCTACGTTTTTACCAACATTTCTTACCATTTTTTCTAGCACTTTTTATAACTTTTACCAGTGCGTTTTATAGTTTTTACCAGCGTTTTTACAGTTTTTACCTACTATTCTTCATGCTTTACCTGTGGTCACCAGAAGTGCTGATAAATGATAATAAGCACCGGTAAAAGTATCTGTTATAGCGGTGACCATCAAAAGAACCAGTAAAAAGGTACGACCATCGGTAAAAGATACGGTGATGCCCCCCTTTAGTGGCCCATGTACGACCGCCGGTAATTCCTTTACCAATGATTTTTGGACTTTTAGGGGCATATTTGGCTGCCTATAAAACCCAATTTTCTTGTAGTGTATGGATTGACTTGTTATTTACTTTCCTCCATTTAGGATATTTCAAACTAGTGGTGGATATAATCTCACTAAGATTCTAGCTCACAAATTTTAACATCTTACATGTTTATAAGATGAGAGAGAAGCTGGAGACGTAGAATACGTGGATGACTACTTTCATTAGATTTAGATCTATAGTTTGAATTTTATTTAAGAACTGGTAATAGAGAGTGATGAAAGGAATATAATAATAATAAAAAAAGTAGATTTTATAATTTATAAAATTTAATTTTAAGTTTAAGTTTATTTAATCATGGTTTGGAGATTTAATTATAGTTTGTTTTGGATGAATGGTTGATAAAATAAAAAAAGTGATTTATAAGTGTATGAATATTGGTTTACACCCTAAAACTTAGGCTTAGGATTACTAAGGTTAAGAATTTTAGCCCCCCAAACACCAGGCAAGGGCACAATTGTTGTCCTGACATGGATTTCCTGTTGAAGCCTTTCACAAGAAGTTCCTACCCAAGTATGCTAGGTGGGGCCTACTGAGATGTTTTTGAGAAATTTGTTGGGGGCCTTGCACAAAACCTTAGGATCTAGCCCTCCAGAACAAACCAGAATTATGGGATAATAATAGCAGTGAAACGAATCAAAGCAACAATCACACACCACACAAGAGATTTTTACGTGAAAAATCCTCAAAGAGGTAAAAACCACGGGACCTCATCCAGATCAACAATCCACTATGAAGTAGAACCTTACAACCTTTCTTACTCACGCAGGAGTGGATGAACAATAAGAGAATAAAAGGAAAAACAGAGGGATCTCACCAATCACGAAAACGTATAAGCGCTGAGACGACGACTTCCTTCCACAAGCTTCTTCTCTCTCTTTTCTCTCACTCTCTCACTTTTGATATCCCTAAAGCCTTTAAGAAATCCTCTTGTACTTTTCTTCACACCACATCATACCCTAGAAAATCTTAGGAACCCCCTTTTATAGTTTTAGGAAACTCCTTTCCGCATCCCAGGTGCGAAAGGACTTGAGACATGAAATCCGTGCAAAATCGCGGAACGAATCTGCGTAACCATGACCGGTCGAGTGCGGCCCACAACCGGTCGAGCGCCACCTACGACCGGTTGTGGACCACCTACGACCAGTTGAGCACCCCTGAAAAAATAGTCCGCACTCGCTGGACTTTGAGTCATGCAACCGACGACTAGTCGAGCAACGACCCACGACCGGTCGAGCAGGGGTCAAAAAATCCATCAAATCTCTCCCTTTTTGACCCAAGAGGGATCCACCTTCTTCAAGCCAGCCTGGTTTCTATAAACCTCAAACTTGCCCTTGAGCAAAGCCTTGGTTATCATGTCTGACCCATTATCGTCCATGTGAACCTTCTCAAGCTGTAACACATTTTGTTCAAAGGTATCCATGATCCAATGATACCGAATCTCTATGTGCTTCGACTTGAAATGCTGACTTAGATTCTTGCTCAAGTGTATAGCACTCTGACTATCGTAATAGACCACGTGCTCCTCCTGCTTCAGGCTAAGTTCCTGTAGGAACCTCTTCATCCAAAGCATCTCTTTACATGCTTCTGTGACTGCAATGTACTCAGCCTCTGTCGTCGACAATGCTACGACCCTCTGTAGCTTGCTCTGCCAAGAAATCACTCCCCCTACAAACGTGAATATGAACCCCAATGTAGACTTCTTGGAGTCTATGTCGCCTACCATATCTGCATCTGTGTAGCCCTCTATCACAGGTTTACCTTCACCATAGCATAGGCTCAACCTGGATTAGCCTCTTAGATACCGCAGTATCCACTTCACCGCTGCCCAATGTTCTTTGCTAGGATTGGCAAGATACCGGCTGACAACACCAACTGCATATGCTATGTCTGGCCATGTACACACCATAGCATACATCAAACTTCCTACAACTGACGCGTAAGGTATCTTCTGCATATCTTCCACCTCTGTCTTCGTCTTGGGACACTGCTTGTCACTCAATCTGAAGTGACCATCCAGTGGAGTACTGACCAGCTTTGCTGCATTCATATTGAACCGCTCTAAGACTTTCTCAATGTACCGCTCTTGTGACAGCGAAAGCTTCCTTCTACTTCTATCATGAGTTATCTCCATTCCTAGGATCTGTTTAGCCGGGCCTAAGTCTTTCATTGCAAAAGACTTGCCCAATTCCTGTTTCAGCCTGTCGATCTTTTTGATATCTTTTTCCATGATGAGCATGTCATCAACGTATAAGAGCAGAACTATGAAATCACCATCTGAGAACTTGTGCGTGAACACACAGTGGTTCGACTCCGTTCTGTCATACCCATGCTGTAATATGAACGAATCGAACTTCTTGTACCATTGCCGTAGAGCTTATTTCAGCCCATACAAGTTTTTTCTCAGCCTACACACCATATGCTCCTTACCCTTGACTTCGAACCCTTCTGGTTAGTGCATGTAGATCTCTTCTTCTAGGTCACCATGGAAGAAAGTAGTTTTAACGTCCAACTACTCTATCTCCAGATTTATGCTAGCTGTCAACCCAAGCAACACCCGTATGGATGTTATCTTCACCACTGATGAGAATATCTCCTCGAAGTTTATGCCTTTTCTCTGATCGAACCCTTTTACCACAAGTCTGACCTTGAACCTCGTTTGTGAATTCTTCTGCTCAACTTTCTTTTTGAACACCCACTTATTCCTCAAAGCTTTCTTGCCCTTAGGCAGTTTCACCATGTCATAAGTGTGGTTCTTATGCAAAGGTTTCATCTCCTCTTGCATAGCTTTCAACCACTCCTCCTTATGCTTGTTAGCTAGGGCCTCAGAATAGTCTTCTGGCTCTCCCCCATCAGTCAACATAATGTACTCATGCGGTGAGTACCTCTTGGACAGCTGTCTGTCCCTAGATGACCTCCTCACCTGTGGCTCAACAGATGGATCAAGTGGGGGCTGCTCCCCCGGTCCATCTTCTGTAGGAACCCCCTCATCCTCTACAGCTCGCTGTACTCCCCTGTCATTAGGCATCATGGGAGGAATAATTGGATCCATGTCCTCTAGCTCACCTGAACTAGGTTGGTTCTTCTCTGGCTTACCAATGTCTTCTATACACTGATCTTCAAAGAAAACCACATCTCTGCTCCTGACGAGCTTCTTCTCGGTCGGATCCCACAATCTGTAACTGAACTTTTCATCACCATACCCTAAGAACATGCACTGCCTGATCTTCATATCAAGTTTGGACCTCTCATTCTTCAATACGTGAACGGATATCCTGCATCCAAACACCCTGAGATGGCGTACGATGGAACCTGTCCAGTCCACACCTTCTCAAGTACTTCTCCATTCAATGGGGCTGATGGAGACCTGTTTATTAGATACACCGCTATGTGTATTGCTTCTCCTCAGAACATCTTAGGCAATTTCGCATGGGATAACATGCATCTGATTCTCTCTACAATGGTGCGATTCATTCGCTCAGCTACATCATTATGCTGGGGGGTCTTGGGAACTGTCTGTTCATGCCGTATACCCAGGGACTTGCAATACTCATGAAAGTCGCTAATGTATTCACCACCATTGTCAGTGCGGATGCACTTCAATGATCTACCTGTCTCTCTCTCGACCATAACATGAAATAATTTAAACACACCAAAGACCTCGTCCTTTGATTTCAAAGCATAAGCCCAAATCCTCCTAAATGCATCATCTATAAAAGTGAAAAAATATAATGCCCCACCCAAGGTTTTGTCCTCATAGGACCACAAACATCAGAATAAACCAAATCTAATGCATGCACTTTATTAACATGAGAAACAGATTTAATGAATGAAACTCTATGTTGTTTTCCTGATAAACAATCAAGACAAGTTTTGAGAGAGGTATCTGTCACGTCTGGAAGGAGCCGCTTCCTCGTTAGTAGCTGAAGCCCTTTTTCACTCATGTGGGCTAGACGCCTATGCCACATGTCAATAGCTGAATCTTCCGTTGCGTTCAACCCACCCTTGCATACACTGACACTTGCCTTGTATAGGGTGCAATACTTCTTTCATCTGGCTGCGATCAACGAACCCTTAATGAGCTTCCAGCGCCCACCAGCAAACCGGCTTTCATAGTCATCATCATCCAACCTTCTCGTCGACATCAAGTTAAAGCAAAGGTCTGGGATATGCCTCAAATTCTTGAGAACCAATGTGCAGCCCACATCGGTCTACAAAAAAATATCACCAACTCTCACGATCTTCGATACGCCAGAATTCTCAATCTTCACTGTCCCATAGTCACCTGACTTGTAGCTTGTGAAGAAATTCCCGTGTGGAGTTGTATGAAAAGAAGCTCCCGAGTCTATCACCTAGTCGGTATCCTGACTCGTAGCCGTGAGACATACATCATGATCTACAGAAAGAATAACTACAACGTCGCCATCTGAAGCGACCGAGTGAAATCCGATCCATCGTCCTTCTCCTTTCCTTTTCCTTTCTTGTATTTTTTAGCCCTACGACATTCATGCTTATAGTGGCCCTTCTTGCCACAATTCCAACATTCAACATCTTTTCTATTACTCGACTTGCCTCTTAATTTATCTCAGGCCTTCCTGCCCTTCCTGTTCTTTCCTCTTCCTCGTTCCTGTGTCACAAGGGCCTCTTGTTGAGTAGACTTCTGAGACTTCCTCCTTATCTCCTCATTGAAGAGACAATTAGTAATCAGTTCCATAGATATCTTTTCGTCTGGTGCGGAGTTACTTAGAGACACTACCAATGTCTCCCAACTGTCAGGTAAAAAATTAAGCAATAGTAAAGCCTACAATTCATAATCCAGGACCGTCATCATAGAAGAGAGTTGGTTCACTATATTGCTGACCTCATTCATGTGCTCGGCCACAGAACCACCATCTATGAACTTGAGATTCACAAGTCCCCTTATCAGAAAAATCTTATTACCAGCTGTCTTCCTCTCATACAGCCCTTGTAGTTTCAGCCATAGGCTAGCGGCTGAGTTTCCGTAGACACATGGTGGAACACAGAATCATCCAGCCATTGTCTAATAAACCCCACTGCCTTCCGGTCCAACTTCTTCCAATCATCATCAGACATATCCTTGGATTTTACAGATATGCCTAAAATTGGAGAATATAGATCTTTGTAATAAAACAAGTCCTCCATCTTAGCCTTCCATATGGTCCAGTTAGAACCATTGAGGCTGATCATCCTTGATGAGCCATCTTCCATAATTCCAAACCGATGTTATCCGTTCAATGAACTTAGCGCTCTGATACCACTTTGTTGGGGGCCTTGCACAAAACCTTAGAATCTAGCCCTCTAGAACAAACTAAAATTATGGGATAATAATAACAATGAAACGAATCAAAGCAACAATCACATACCACACAAGAGATTTTTACATGAAAAACCCTCAAAGAGGTAAAAACCACGGGACCTCATCCAGATCAACAATCCATTATGAAGTAGAACGTTACAACCTTCGTCACTCATGTAGGAGTGGATGAATAATAAGTGAATAAAAGGAAAAACAGAAGGATCTCACCAATCACGAGGATGTAGAAGCGCTGAGATGACGGCTCCCTTCCACAAGCTTCTTCTCTCTCTCTCTTTTCTCTCACTCTCTCACCTTTGATATCCCTAAAGTCTTTAGAAAAGCCTCTTGTGATTTTATTCACACCACATCATACCTTAGAAAATCCTAGGAATCTCCTTTTATAGTTTTAGGAAACTCTTTTCCACATCCTAGTTGCGAAAGGACTTGCGATATGAAATCCGCTCAAAATTGCAGAACGAATCTCCGTAACCACGACCGGTCGAGTGCCGCTCACGACTGGTCGAGCGCCACCTACGACCAGTCGAGCACCCCTGAAAAAACAGTCCGCACTCGCTGGACTTTGAGTCGTGCAACCCACGACTAGTCAAGCAACGACCCACGACCGGTCGAGCAGGGCTCTCGACTGGTCGAAGACGGGTCAAAAAACCCATCAAAATTCATCCCGTCCATCCATTTTTCGAGCTTATTTTAGGACGTGTGACTTACAATGAAGTGTATCCAACATTCAAGTGGGCCACACAAGAGAAAACCATGGGAAGTCAATGAGTACTGTTGAAGCATTCTTATGACCATAAAATTTTTGTATCAGGCTATATTTTTGGTGTTTTCACTTCATCCCATTGGGAATGATCTTATAAACGGTTTGGATAGTATACAAACATTAAGTTGGAGCCCAAGAAGGTTTTAATAGTAGGAATTTTTACCCCAATTTTCCCTCTCGTGTGATCCATTTGAGTTCTGTATCTACCTTGGTTTTCGTCGCACATCCTAAAAGCAGCTCGAAAACGGATGGACGGAATAGATTTCTCACATACATTTCAGTGGGCCCTACCTAGCATCCCTGCACAGTAACTTCAAGCGAAAGGCTTCTGCAGGAAATCCGTGTCCTTCTTGCCCCCACAATAGCAGCTCTTTGCCACCACCGAAACCTAAGTGGTGCCTCCATCACACGACAGTGGCGCACCGCTACAAGACTGCAGAGACTTTTCTTCGTCACAGTGGCACTTCAGCCACCTAGCAGCACCTTCTATCGGCCACTGGCATCCTCGCTGCCTCCTTTTGTTCCCTATTGCATGTAAGGGACCTGCATGCTGTTCATCCGTCATCGTCTACGACTATCTCCTTATTGGTATGTGTTATTATTATTATTATTATTTTGGGGCGGGGGTTTATCGGTGTCAGAATGTAAATCGGAATTAGACAGGCAAATGCATGCAAACAAGAACATTTCCTCGAACTAAACAACGAGAAAAATAGATCCAACTAGGAGGCTCGCTACAATAAACTCCAAAGTATTGCTTTCTTTTGCAACCCAAGTATATTAATTTGATACAATGAATCAAATCATGTATATGATTAACTTCTTGGCCGATTAGGGTGATTTAAGAAAGAAAAACCCTTCCTTTAGGCACCAGGATTTGGGCGATTTGAGGGGATTTTAAATATACAGTGAGAGCTTGGATTACACCTAAAATCCTTTCTATAAATGCATGTATAATATGGGTCACCATTCTATTATTTTATTGGGCACATGCACACTAATGATATCCAAAAATAATTAGATTATCAATTACATCACTAATTATTTTAATATGATGATTAGCACCGTCCTAGCATTGTCCATGTAAATCAACAGCTAAAAATCGTTGGTTAGTCACTCAGACATGATCTTGTGCTTGTGGCCCATTCGAGACTTGGAATTAATTTCATCATTTTCGGGCAAATCATATATATTTCAACAAGCTTATTACAATTATTGTGTCAAACATTACATATATCACTAATTAGATATATTAAAGTTGATTTAGTAAATAAATTCAAACCCTTGTAAATATATCATACATATCTACTTTTGGATTAAAGTTGATTAAAAGGTTGCCAAAGACAATAGGAGGATTTCAAATCTAGGGTTCCCAATCCAGGGGGTTCCAAATCCACGCTCCCAAACAGGCCTTTAGTAATGCACGTATTTCCACGCTTTGATCACCTTACTTTTTTGCTTTGATTATGGATAATCTAGTTTAACTGCTGTTTTTTAATCAACCTAAATAGCATCTTCAGTTCTTGGAGATTTTCAAAGCAGCCACCACGATTTGTGTATTTCATCAGATTAATGGTCCTGATCATGAAACATGACCCCCAATCCAACAGATATTGTCCCGATACATCTCAACCACAAAACTGCCTAATTACAAGAAGGAGCCCTCCCAGAATGCCAGTTATATCATACATGGCCAGCTCACCAGTGTCCCCGAAGTGGACCTAAAGTGGCCCACGTCCAACCCCCACCACATCCTAAAAAGTCAGGAAAGGATGGCCAAGATTGACTCTTAAATAGAAAGTGGGCCACTTCACAGTTAGGAAATAATGGGGTGTGGAAAAAAATACAGTAGACTGCTTTATTTGTGAATCTTATCAAGATCCCATTCTGGTCTATTTGTGAATTTTATCAGGATCCCATTCTTGTCCTTACTAGAAGATGATGGTATTGACCTAATGAATCATATATATCTCCTATACCAACAAGTCAATCCGGTGGGGCCCACCCTCTAATCTCATTCTGAATATGATAAGATCCATCTAGAGTGAGACAACTGTAGCTAGATTCCGCTATGGGTTAATGTGACCACCTGAAAAGGATAGCCAGAGTCTGATCTACACACCTGTTTTAGGTAGCTTGTTAAACACCCAAGTTCTTTGGAGAAATATGTTGTTTATGTGAAATCCACTCCATCTGTCAGGTGAATTCCTCGATTATAGTCCATGGGGCCAAATATCAGCCAGATCCACAACTCAGGTGGACCACACTACAGGGAACAATGACCATAGGTTTATATGTAGGGTCAACATGGTATGTATATTTCATCAAACCCGTTCATCAGTTGGGACTCACAAGAACGAAGTAAATATACAAATATTAGCTTGATCCAAAACTCAGGAGCACTTCAACACCTGAACTTTAGAGGTTATAAGCGTACTTTTACATTGTTCCCATTGTTGTGGCCCCTTTGAGCCTTTTATCCGGATGATATTTATAGTGTACGGTGAATATAAGTCTTACCACCTGATGGACGGAGTCGATTTCACATATACAACTTTTTGACCCCAAAGAGCTTGGGTGTTCAAGGTGCTCTCTAAAAGAGGTTTTCGATTAGCTCCATCATCATCAGACGACATGCATGTACAGCCCTAGAAAAGCTTTGATTCTCTAGCAGAGTATGAATGCATGAAGGATGACACGCATGCATTTAAATCACTAACTAATTGCATACGTGGAATATTAGTAATGCAAATTAAACTGTCCAAGTTGTTAGTCCCAATTTAGATATGTCATGAACCGAAAACCATGCTTATGTGATTAGCTGACTATGAGGCTGGTGGACATTTATTGGAAAGCTAAAAATAAAAATATCCAATGGGCCTCTCTCAACAAATAAGTGTCCATGGATCAAAGGTTAAGATTGTCTGATTAATCTGATTTTAGGAATATCACTCAATGACAGTTTTTCTCACATTTTTGTCGGTATAATTTCAACTAATTTATGATTAGTGTACAATTTCTGAGTAACTGTGTATCAAGCTTGATATGCAGCCTGAGTATAAAATAACTTCAGTCCTTATGCGCCCCTTCGCATGTGCAAACCTAACATACGTGTAGAACATCCAGACCCGGTTGTGCGAATGTCCTTGCCCAAAAATCAGATGGGTACTAATTATATGATCCACAATGCATGACACCAAAGGAACTCCATCCCCTGGTATTTGATCCAGGGCATCTAAATGGAACAGCCCACTGGCTGGACGGATCTGATGTTCCACACGCGTGCCATGTGCATAAGTTAGGCTAGGCCCATTCGCCTGTAACGATCATGCCCTGCAATTGGCAAGCCAATTGCCTGTTAAGGGTGGCAATGAGTGTGGTAGCCTATACGACCAGATGAGCACAACTAGGCTTTGGGCTGGGCTTGGACCAGAGGCTAAGATTGGGCTTGACATCCAAGGCCCGACAATTTTCTAATCAAGCTTAGGCTAAAATGATTTTAGCCCTAGCCGGCCCGGTGCAGCCTAACCAGACTTGACTTTATAGATATATGAGTTACATCCTACAAACATGCCATTCCAATGTTGCGTTAAGTAACCCATCCATAACATTGAATATAAACCATTCCTTTCATATCTCCAAAGTATTTATTTCTGTGTATGTGTAGCCCATTTGATCAATGGATAGTTGAAGAACATTCAAAGATGAAATAGGGATTATATTAACTTTCATGCTAGGTAAAGTCAAGTAGAGGCCTGGGCCCAACACATTTTTTGCGCTCAGGCTTGCGCCCCATGTTCCAGGTCTATGTGGGCTTAAGCTAGGATTGGGACAAGGTCTATGTTGAGTTTGGGTTAAGCTAACCTGAGCTTGCTCAAAGCTGACCATTACCAACCTTATTGTCACTGATGTAGGAAGTTCTATAAGTGGTTACATGACCCAATGAAAATGCGCCACTTATTTGCATAAGATTGGCCCATAATGAAAAGGGTGATATCATCCACTCATCTAAATTTTTATAGTGATGCTCCAATCTTAAATTTGGCATATAGAGGTGCATATATTTATTAAGCCAGGACAAGAGATACAAGTATCTAATAACATAAGATTACAAGCAATTCATATTCATATAAATGACGTATGAAATTGGGTAGTACTGAAATGCTAGGGAATTGTTTGTCATCATCATAATTTCTGAAGAAAAACAAACATGAGAGAAGAAAAATATAATAAAAAATCCGTAAGAGACATCTATAGACCCGTTTCGAAACCCGGCATTGATGTGGAACTGTTTTTGTGGCAGTTTGGTCCAGCTGATGGTGCCACCGGTGAGACCCAATTAACCCCTTTTTGCCCAGCAACAATAACTATCAAGTAAAATCGGATGCGTACTGAGTTACTCAGTAGGCTGTTATCGTACTGAGTAAACTCGGTTGGTCACACGGTGAGTGCGTGTGGTTTATCCACACCGTCCATCTGTTTTTCCATATCATTTTAGGGGTTAAGCCGAAAATTAAAGCATATACAAAGATTAAGTGTACCATACCACCGGAAACAGTGGAAATATTGATTTCCACCGTTGAAACTTTTCTAAGGCCCTCATTGATGTTTAGTTGTCATCTAACCTGTTCATAAGATCACATGGACATGGATGAGGGGAAAACACAAATATAAATTTAATGTAAGACTTTTGTGGCTCCCAGGAACTTTTCACCAGTAGACATTCAATTCACACTATTTCTATGGGTGTGGTCCAATTGAAATTTTGATATACTTAATTTTTGGTATAAATCCCTAAAATTATCTGATAAAATGGATGGACGGAGTGGATAGAATGAATGAATGATGGCGGCCCCACAGAGTTTATGCAATCCGCATCCCTGACAAGTCAGTCAATTGTTTGCCTCCTAGTTTGCCTAGTTAGGGAAGTGGATTGCGTTCTGCCCCGGACTCTATGATAATCCATCAAGCAGGGCCTTGTGAGACCTACCACGATACATGGGTTTTATCCACACCATCCATCCATTTTTTCAGATCATTTCATTGAATGAAACAAAAAATGAGGCAGATCCAAGGCTCAATTGGACTACACAATGGGGATTGAACGTCCACCATTAAAAACTTCTTGGGAACCGTAGAAGTTTTTGATCAAGCTGATATGTGTGTTTTTCCTTCATCCGGATCTCTATGACCTTATGAGCAGGTTGGATGCCAAATAAATATCACGGTGGGCCCCAGGAAGGTTTCAATGGTCGGTGTTATTATCACTGCTTCTTCATGTGGTGTGGTCCACTTTAATTTTGGATCTGCTGCATTGTTGGGCTCATGCCCTAAAATGATCTGGAAAAATGGATAGACACAGTGGATAAAACTCACACATCACAGTGGGGTCCACAGAACCCTTCCTGAGCAGGACGCAATGGGCTTCCGCTAGTTGAGGGTTTGAAACTCTCAAGTTGGCTTTTCTTTAGAATTAAACAGTTACCCAAACAAAAATAACTGGTTTTCACGGACTGCTTTGGTGGCCTGTTCTGGCCCCAACAGGTCAGGCTGCCCGGCCCTGTCCAGGTTTAAAAATTAAAGGATTAGCAACCGCTGCTTACCATAATTCCGGCTCCTAGTACATCAAGATGTTGGGACACAAACGCATGCCACGATGCAACCAAGTGTATTGAGAATATAGTGAGCCTAGTGGGAAGCATTAACTTATGAAAGAAATCTCTCCTCACTACTCCGGCTTACCATTAGATGTACAAGGAATAATGAGTAGGGATTGCCTTTGTACCCTGTTTGGATCGTTTTGGGATGTATTGTATGGTATTAAAAGTTATGATTTGACGTATACGGTGTTTGGATTGGAGTGAATAGGAGTTGAATCCCATGAGTGCGAATGCAAAGTCCAGTCAAAATTTTGAACTGACGGTAGAGTATTGTCAGTGTGTTCTGTTGCCGTCAATACTTCGTATTCATTGCGTTGTATTCGGCAGAGCATAAAAGTTTAAAATTTGTACAATTACAAGACATCTGGTACCTATGCGGTGTAAGATCGGGACCGTTCATTTGATACACTTCAACATGAAAATCATCTAAGCTAGAAATTAGAAAGTTCTATACGTCAAACAGGCCACCTGACCCAATTAAGATTGTACAATACGCAGACATAATACGTTCTATCCAAACATTGATCTGTATAACGTATTGTATACTATGTCAAACAATACCTCAAATCTAAACATTGATTAGTATCTGATTGATTTGGATGTATTCTGAAAATCGTCCAATGTATACATGAACAGTACCCAAATACAATACAATACAATACAATACTATACGCGAATCCAAACAGGCCCTAGGGATCTTTGCATACAAGGAATCCATGGGACATGTATTGAAAATAATAATAATAATAATAATAATAATAGCAACAAAAATTATCTAATGATTATTTCCATATAAAAGTATTTAATTAAGTCCAATTTGAATTACAAGTGGATCAATCATATTCTTATGTAGAGCCAGTCGTGGATACTTTCATATCCAAATGGGACAAAGAAGATCGGATCAGAGGTAGAAGTGATACGGACTGGTAGAACCTTAAAACAGGCCTATCTTGTAAACTAGAATGAGTTATTCAATGTACCATATATGATTTTGGGATAGGAGAAGCTACTTCCATGCCAAATTTGCGAGATTCCACCTGATTGATGGTCGAAAATCCATTTTATTTTCATTTTTACTATTTATAGTAAGTTTCAGCTCAATCATAGCTTTTGATCCATCGAGCTTTAGGAGTTGTGTCCAACATAAAAGGTGCTTAGAAAATTTAGGAGAATAACATGGTTAAGCCAAATAGGACACTTACTATTTTTGGCTGAAAAGCAAAAGATCTAGTGGAAATCATGATCGTTTATAGATAGTAAGTCACGATTTTAGGGAGTTTGAATTGTAGTTTGATTCTGAAATTTCTTCCTAGGGTTCATATCATTATTTAGGGGATTGTAAACTCTCTCTCTCTCTCTCTCTCTCTCTCAATATCAATAAACTTATTTCAGATTTTATTAGAATTTATTTCTATTTTCTCTCTCCTCATGGATTCGAAGAATCTTTGTGAGGAGTACAGAGAAGCTCCGTGGATTCGGAGTAATTATCCCCTGAGGAAGACGATGTTCGACTTCATCACACCCATCCCTGCATCATATTCATTAGACAACAATCATGCTAAATGATTATAACTATGGTTAAGTGTAATGATTATTTTATGAAATTCACATACAAAATGGCCTACTTCTCTTTCCTGCAAAAAATAATCCATTTACCTGTGAGTTCAGTGTATCCCAACATGCTGTAATAGGAAAAACCCAAATGGAATTTCTCCATGCAGTGGTTATAATCCCTGAAGAGTTAATCACTACAAGGAGAGGATACTCAGCATAGTGAAAACATTCTCTCTAGTGCTTAATGAGCCTCCTACAATAAAAGACCTTTTAGAAAACTAAAGATGGTGTTATTGTGCACATTATAAACTATTGGTGACAATATAACACTTTTCATCGGATTAGAACAGGATGATTTTTGATATTGTGGGTCCCATTATAAGCTTCTTCATTAAATGATCCTAGCCATCGGATTAGAGTGAGTTTATTTTTAGGCCAGGACTTGTAAACACAGCAATTTTGAATCAAATGATCTTCTTGAATTGAGTTCAGTTAATTACCTTTGTTTCTTTGATAAACAACCAAAAGCCTCATATTAAATTAAAGATCATAAAGCTGATAACATAATGGTCATAAAAGTCATGCAGCATGACATTCTTGCCAAGATGGTTGAAGTAGGACAAAATCAAGGCCAATTTCATGGATGGTCGAGACCAAAAGAAATCAAGATAGAAAGTTCAATTAGGGTCATGCTTGCACTATCGCTTCCGATAACCATAACTTTTCAACTGGATATCCATTTCAAACATATAATTATTTGGCTCAAAATTCACTTGTCAATACCCGTGTGTAGTGCCGAGCATCCCAAAGCCTACGCATGAGATAGACCAAGATATTAAGACTTTAGTAGTTTGGCCATCTATTTAACCCCTTGCAAGAAGGGCTAGGTAATTTGTGAAGAGGAGGGTTCGCCCTTCTGGTGAGTTCTTTTTTCCTTTCAGTTGAAAAATTTTTTTTTTCTTATTAGGATAGTAGTTGTCGATCAATTAACACTAGCATGGGGATAATTAAAAAATGAAAGGAAATTATATTTATCAAGGATAAACACTTTAAAGAGAGAGAGAGAGAGAGAGAGAGAGAGAGAGAGAGAGAGAGAGAGGAGAAGAGAAGAGAAAATTCCTGACGATCGAACAACTGTGGTGTAGATGGCGACGTCCTAAACTAGGGTCTTCCCTGATTCAATGACCTGAGCATATACGAAGAAAATTACACTATAAACTAAGCTAAGTTGGTCTAACATTGTAGCGTAGACAAACTGGATCACGCTACTCCTAAGATAAAGCTGGTACAACGTAACAACATAGATTTGATTACACTAAGAGCTTGGGTAATCTATGCTATGTTAAGAACTAAACTAGGATAACCAATATTGCATTGTAGAGTTATATTGTATTTGATTAGTGAGGACCTGGAGCTCTTCGATCTACCTCATATTTATGAAGATTTTAGACAGTAGTTGTAGAGAGATCTTCGTAACCACTCTTTCCGTTTGTGATGTAAAAATAACTATTTAAACTCATAAATACTCATGAATTATTCTGTAAAGCAACGTGTGTTAGTCGTTTGTTGTGAGTTGGCCATTGGTTGTGCTCACATGCTAATTCCATTAAACAAGCAAGGTTTCTTTATAGAACACTACGTGTAGCTGATTATTATTCCTTCTTCCACTCGAACATGCATTATGCATCATAAAAATAGGCCAACTTAGCGTTGCCTTTTTGTTGCTTCATAACTCTTTAAGTGTCTTCAATCATAAGGGTCTCTTCTATATAATATTATGGTCTATTAGCTGAATTTGTTATTAACCATATCCATATTTCAATTATTACCCATTATTGGCCATGAGGCCACCAAGGTGAGTAGTCAATTATATCATATGACTAAGATATTTGATACATGTCCCATAATAGTAGCCAAGTCAACTTACCTCTTTTGGGCTAATCATGACTTTTTGAATTCTGATCAAATTGAATCATCAAAGTAACCAAAAAGATTTTTCATTTGTCGAGATCTCATAGCCACATGACATCATCTAGCCACATGACATCATCTGTGTCGCTAGATCTAACATGGTCAAATTAAGTGTAAACAATAATATGTTGTTAAAAATCTATTTACAAGATCTACATTCTTTCTTACACAAAAGACAATTGGACCCCCAAATGATTGTCTCAAATCGAGTGGTAACAATCCTACAGATAATATTATGGGGAATGAAGAAGTGAATGTGATGGAGTTTGTAGCATAATATAAGGAATTCTAATGTTTAGTGTAGGAGATACAAAAGAGATTTCTTGATTAACAGAGGCCATAAATCATAATATATTTGTGGCAACAAACAACCCAAGGCCATTAAATGGGGCTCGCAATTAGTCAGTTTGTGATCAAGAAACTGTGCTAAGATATAAGCTACAACCTTACAATGTGAGGCTAACTTCAAAAGTCAAGTGATTTTTGACCAATCAGATATTGATGAAAACTAGTTAAAATATCGATTGAGTGCCTTTTGACAATCCATCAATAAATAAGAAAAGTTGACCTATGCATATCAAGGAGTGTCTCTTGAGGAACCCATTGTCGCCTTAGTTGATAGATCAACTGATGAATGGATGATTTTAAAAAAGCTTCGATTGAATCAAAATATCAATTGACGAATGACCCTATATGTCACGCCCCGAATTCGGTGACCAAAATTCACAAGAATCCTAATAACTGATTTCGACGCCGACAACCTTCGTAGTACCCCATTCTCGGCTCCTAACATCCATTCACCAGGTTTTGATCCTATGATCCCACAAGGAGAATTTCTATAACATAAGTCCAATCCATAAGAGCATACCCAAGATCATAACATAGTAATCACAGATAGTAACCATAGGAACACATCACAATCCACTAGGAATAAATTTTTTTTTAATGCAGGTTCAGTGCTCAAGGGAAATACAAGGTCTGAACAACGGCAACTCCAAAAGGTCCTTGTCACGCTCCAACTCTCATCCTCAACTACTGTGGTTGCCTAGAATCACCTGCATGCATCAATCATGCATAAGCTTATAGAAAGCTTAGAGGGCGATATAAGTGTGTTTAATACCAGTGTCGGAAAGAAATATCATAGAATGCAGAAGCTCAGTATGAACCATGAATACTATTAATGCTACTAGCCATACTAAAGCTAAACTATGATAATCATGAATGCAACAAGCCGTACCAAGGCTATGCAAAGAATTACATGGTATTGGGCACTATACCGAGGCAATGCACAAAAGGCCTATATAGCTAATGCCAATGCAATACAATACATGTTAGTCCTCATATCAAGTCCACAAAGCATATACAGTTCCACTATAAGGAAACCATCGGGGTTAAGTACCCTACTAGCTGATTGCCGCTCTCCAAGATCGACACAGTAAAATGAGTGTAAAAGACCACACTACCTGCCTGTGGACAACCAATTATTAGAAAGGCTCGATGGTAGCGGACTCATTCACGAGCTGGTTAAACTCAGCCTAGCTATGCCCACTCACTTAGGCGGATAAGGCCATATCCCATCTCAACCAACCTCGGGACAGTGGAAGTCATGGCCTAATGGTATATGGCACTCGGACACTCATGTTTTTCACTCGGTCTCTGCATTGAGGTGTCTCCTGGTACCATGAAGGTTTAGAAGCTTTTATCCAAGGACATCCTAAGTGTCCTAAATGCATAAGTAACATTTTCGGTGTCCAAATATGACCATCCCCGATACTCTTGTGGGGGCTGCGACCCTGATGAAGAAAGGACGAATATAAACCATGTAATGAAATGTCAGATACATGAATCACGCATACCAGTTGTAACACCCCGAATTTTTTCCAACCTGGGATTAGACGTCCTTAGGCAATGGGTCAACCATAACACCTCGGTAACCTCTCAGAACCCAATTCCAAAGCCAAAGAAATCACTTAGGATTAATTCCTTTAGAAATTAAGAGTAAGTTAGCTAGCGATACGCTAGAGTAGCTGTGAAATTGTCCCTGATCGCTTTAAATACGTTCTGCAAGACCCAAAACTTGTAGAATCAATGACCCTATAATACCTTGAAACCTAGGATCAAACTCTAAACCCGTTTCCTCTCAGGAACCCTTTGAAACTTTGTATTGGATCTAGACCGCACGTCGGAAGTCCGATACCTACAATCTTAAACCATTACGACCGCTTAGTTGGACTTGACAATCGTTTCGAAAATCAAGCCCAACCGACGTTCAGAGGCTATTTCATTGAGCTTGGAGTGAAGAGAGTGAGAAATGGGTTAGATTTGGAAAATTTAATCCAAATCTGGCATGTGACTTGGCGTGTTATTATTAAGCATTCTAACCGACAGAATTCAGCCAAATTACACCCTTGGATCAGGAAAAATTTCTTTTTCATATTATGAGACTTGTAGACCTGATTTAGGTATGACGACCGCTGAACTGAAACTGGTTCGCCACGTGCGATCTGCGAACTCTACCAGACTGAAAACTTGGTGTGAGCAACATCCAGTGACCATGAGCTTAAATCCGACCGCGTTCGGTCAAGGGACCTCCAGAAATGCTCTTTTGGAGCGAAATACTCCAGATTTGGTTATAACCCAAGTATACTTTGTTCCTAAGTCTAAAACAGTGAAGTTTTAGCCTATATAAGGGCTTTAAATCCTCTCATAACCCTCCCATCCGAATTTGCTAGAAACCCTAGGAAAAGATACAAAGAAAGTGAGAGATTGTGAGAGAGTGTGGGAGAGATTCTCCTGCCACTTGCTGCAGCTTTTGCACGTGCCAAAGCACCGTACTCCAATCACTTTCTTGGCGATTCCAATGCACTCCTAGGTAAGAAAAATCCTAACTACTTGCTGTTTTGGGATTCTTTCGATTCAAATATCGAAATAGCTTATGTATCTTGTGCATTAGGTCGCCTGTATGCAGTCGACTAAGCGTAGACGTTCCGTTCGAAACGATACACGTCTAGGGCAAAAGGTGCAGATTTTAGACGCTTTGATTGACTGATTTCAAAGCTTTCAATGCCGTTTAATAGTAGATTATCGATGAGAGCGCCGTTTGATATGTAGAACATGCTGTCCGTTTTTCATTTCGTAAACGTATGGTGATTATGAGATTTAGGGTATTTTGGTCATTAATAGGAAATACTGTATACATCTGTATTTTGCTGAAATGCTTGACATGTGATTTTGTCGTGTTATAATATTAGATATACGTGTATAATCTGTTTGGCGAAAAGATTCGCCCTAATGCACACTTTGGGTCGACATACGCTATGTAGACTAAAGTGTGTAGACTAAGTGTTTGTATAAATGTTTGTATTCATATGTATTGAGTAAATGGTGTTGTAAATTAGTTTTGAGGATGAATTCTCAATCCACCTGATGTGGTATACGATTTCCTACATGTTTGCTATATGAAATGATTTCCTTATATGTATGGAATACATGTGTTGGTTGATTTGCTTACTTTGTATGTTATAACACGTGTTAACATGTTTGTATTGTTGAACTTCAATTCTATTACTCTCATATGATCACTGGTATGGATTGCACATGTCTGGGGGTATGCTTTAGTCCAGGCAGTCGGTAATGGATTGAATTAGTGGTGGGCTTCTATTCACCACAGAGGACGCGTCGATGAACGCGAGTCGTGTTTTGAGTTGGCGGCAGTGGTTAGGCCACACGAAGTGTTTCATGCACTTCATGTCGATCAGCTTGAGATGCGCTCGTACTAGTCGAGCCCGTCAAGTAACCCGACTGGCCATTGTATGTTCACCCTGTATGAGTCATAATTGCTTGAACCTAGGGTACTGAACTTACCATTGGAAACCCTGTTGACCATGGTACCTTGATCCATAAAGACTCATGAGCTGGGCATGGTGGTATGGGACACCGTGGTCGAGCTGTCGGCCTATGCTGGGGCTACAAACCTCCCCGTAGTGACCAGTGAGCACCCTACTCTGAGCAGATTATGGTGGAATGGGACACTATATTCATACCGTCGGCCTATACTGATCAGGTGACGAGCCCTTTGTAGTGACCTTGAGTTTATCTTGACACCGCACGGGAGCGACGAGTCCTGATACAGTCTTAAGGATAATTAGGCCTGTATTGATAAGGTGATGGGAGAGAGGTGCAACGAGTGCGACAAACAGCTCTGACAACCCTTGCAACGACCTACAAATATAACATCGTATGAGATTACTAGGAGTGACGACCCTAGACAGGATCTGTGTTGAGATTAATATAAGAAAAGTACCTTAGTTTTCCAATCCTGCTGTATGAAAAGGACTAATAACAACTCGGTAATCATTATTCACATCGCATTATATGTGCCTGGAAGATGTGGAGCACTGTGGGAAGAAAGCATGCCGCGGGCGTAAGATGGTACCGTATGAGGGAGAATGTCGGTGAGGGCATCCATCATGTCATCTCATGCTTGCATTAACAATAGTATCTAGGAATGTTTGATTGTTTGCTTTACTATTATTGCGTGATTGATTTGATAACATGCTAATCTTTGCTCTATGATTCTATTGAGTTAATTACTCACTCCCACGTTACGGGACGGTGTTCCGGACACCACCAGACCCTTTTGTAATTGCAGATGATGGCGTGGCCTACGAGGTGGAGCTGGACTTGATGATGATGAGGAGGATCCCTCTTTTATGCGTGTTCTGATCGACGGGATTACAGGGAGGTTGAGTAGATGCCTTGACACTTGTCATTTTATATTTTTGGAGTACTCATGTATATTCTTTTCTTTTCAGTTTTGGAGTATACATGTATTTAATTTACCTGGTAACCTGTTCACACTCTGGAGACTTACAATCAATTACATATTTTATGTATTTATCAGTCTTCCGCTTGCTCACTTAACTGTCTCTAGAGTATGATATGCTGTTTTGGCTTAGTCTCAATCTTATTTAATGTCATTCTACAGACAACATGCATTTATCATTATCTATGTCGTATAAGTGACGTTCTGGAACTCGGGAGTTGGGTTTCTACCCGACCCCCGATTTTCAGGGTGTTACACCAGTTATGCATCAGCTCTAAATATCTTATGTGCTCAAGAGGGGAACTCCATCCCTCTGGGAAGCCATAACATCTTGCCCAATGACACAACCATAACCACACACATAATGCCAACCAAGCACACAATGATGTATATGGGTCATGAAGATGAACAAGATGCGCGCAATGCAATGATGTACGATGCAGTACACTCCTCCTATCCAAGTAGGGACTAAGTATATGTAGTTAGATAAATTCTACAAGGGGCACAACCTCTAATGGGGGCCCTATAGTCTGGGGTAGCCCATAAGATTAAGGAAAGACAATGACACAGGCCTAAATAAATGAAACAAGCCTAGCAAAGTTCTATGATGGACCTTTAACCACTCATAGAGGAAAACAAGCCTACCTTGGGGTTACAAATGGGGACATTCAACCACTAATTATCCCCAAAAGGTAGCCCATAGATTATTCATCACGAATCAAGGCCCAAGGCTGACACATCACCACAAATAAGAAATGGGCAGCCATAACATACCACATACATTCATGTTGGGCCTCAAATAAATGGCCTAAGGCCTACTCAATACATAGGTCCAAGGGCAACACACATAGCCCAACCCATATACAACACTATGGGCCTAAAAGGAAGGTTAGGGCCCAACCTAAGGGTCACAAAATACATATGTTGTGGAGGGCCTAGTAGGCAGCCCATTACTCAAACCACATGGGCAATAATTATATTCTAGTCAAGCAAGTTGGGCCTACAACCTAGCCCAAGGATATAGTTGATTTTGGTGGGCAACCAAGGGCCCAACCACTCACACCTTCTAGCCCACTAACTCAATACAATATTATGGTGAAATCAGCTCAAGAGTCCATTGGGCCTAGCAAGAAGGTTCCAGCCCATTTTGCCTAAAGAGTCCAACAATCTAACTACATACATGGTCCTAAATAGCCCAACTATGGTGGGCTTCAAGGGTGTATTAATTAAGCCCAAAATTAGGGGATTAAGGGCATGAATTAATCCCTCAAAGGTCCTCACAATTTGGTGGGCCCCACTCCTTAAAATCTCAGCCCAAAGGCAATGTATATTTACAATATATTGCTGCATTTTTGTTCCACCAATTTTATGGCCTGTTAGAGCCCAAAAAATGGTCCATCTGATTGGAGTAAGGATTTAGAGTGGTCCAACATTAGGTATAGGGGCCCCACCACATAGGGAACACCCCAAATTCATTAGAAGTAGGTGGACCACATTGCTGGACCAAAGGTCCAGCAGTAGCCCCGCCATGGGCGTCCCAATGGGCTTGACACCCAGTCCTACATGAATGCATACGGTGGGCCCTACCTTAGAAAAATGCACACCAAGGTGGGCCACATACAATAGGGCCTCAAAATGAATGGCCACATGGATAAAACACACATCATGGTGGGCCACAAAACAGATGGGACGGCTAGCCTTGCTGGACGTCCCTACCATGGGTGTCCAGCTAGGTGGGCCGGTCCAACCACCCTATCCAAAAAACCAGTTGCCCGATTGGCCTGAAACTTGGTAGGTGGGTCCTAGCCAGGGTGGGTCACTTCCAAAATAAATTTCAGAATTTCATGAGCATGGAAAATATTTTTAAATTAAATGGCAACCAAATGTACTGCAGAAATTTAGTTGCTGCAGAATTCTAACTATTCCTATGTTTGGGACCTTATAGAGTGGGCCTAGACCTACCCAAACCCTTGGAAAAATCATGGGAAGGGTGGTCTTACATCTGGACAACAAGTGGGGTCCTCTAGAGTGGCCCACTTCTTCCAAAAAGTCAGGTAAACATAGTGATTTCTATCATAGAATATTGCTGAATTGTCCAGAAAATTCTGGACAATTAGCAATCTTTGGCCCAACCCATGTGCCTCAATCTTGGGGGATAGGGTGCGGGTCCCATACCACATCAAGGTGGGGTCCACACACTACGAAAACCCCAAAGTAATTTTGGATAAAAGGGTCTGAAAATAGATCTAAACATCAATCCGAAACATAAACTCCAACTAGGCTGAAATCTAGACAGCAACATGTGTTGTCCATATTTTGGCCCATACAATATAATCAAAGGGCCCATTGCCCTGATTCAACATGTGGGGTCCACCTTGATATGTCAAAAAAATTCCAGGCCCATAAGTTCACCCAAACCTCTATGAAAAGTGTGATTTGGAGGTCACCCAAACCATGCATGTATGGTTGGGCCTAGACATCCAATCAAGTGGGCTTGGACGTCCACCTTGCTTAGGGCTTGGGAGGTTGCTAACCTACTTTGGTGGGACATACCTCATCAGCATACATAGAAGAAAATACAGAGAAAGGGGAGATAAAAGGAGCAAGAATCGGCCATAGGTGGGTGGTCTCGCCACTAATGGGCCACCCGCACACAATCCACACCATCACTATTATATGAGTTACATGCATGGTAAGATACATTAAAATAAATTGCTGGATGGTAGGGATTTCTTCCCTACATGCATGCAAAGGCCTAGATGGCCCATGACATGCAAGAAATAAGAAGAAATCATCATGGTGGGTCCATGAAAAATGGCCCACCATGGAATGGATTATGTAGGATTTAGGCCCTTAGTCTTCATCCTAGGAGCCATGTAGGGCCTCCACCATGGATCGGTGGGCCCTAAATGCTTCCACGCAAGTAGAAGAAAGAAGAGAGGAAAGGGAAGAAGAAGAAGAGGTGAAGAATTTTTATGAAGCACCCACATCAAGATTACTCCTTCCTTCTTCAATATTAGGACTCTCCAAGCTTTAAGGAAGAAGATTCTATGGTGAGGATGAGATTTAGAGGGTTGGGATGGGAGAGATGGAGCATGAAATGGGATGAGATGGGGTGGAAGCCATGGACATTTGGAGGGCTCTAGCTTACTATAAATGAAAAGAAAGAGAGGGAAGGAGAGAGATAAGGAGAGAGAGAGAGGGTACGTTATGATAAGTTGTAGGGGCTAGGTATGATTACTTTGTAAGAGCCTAAGCATGCTTGCTTATGGGGAAGAAAACAATGATTATTTGTAAGGTGTAAGAGGCTAAGGAGTAGGGTGATCGAATGCCTAGGTGTAGGCCTTTTAGGAAATTACAATTGGGTGGGCCCACCTTGAAAAATGTGTAGGGCTAGGAGGTGGGCCCCATTGAAAGTGCCCTTGCTAGTGCCCTGGTTTATCAATTCGCGTATGTGTTGAGTCAGTTGGACTGCAGAGCCTCATAGGAAGATCTATACAAGCGTCTGCCTCAACCGGATGTGTAGAAGCTCGCCATAGGTAAATCTAAGCCTTACATCCCTTTGTCCTAAAACATCAGGTGAATAAAACCCTTAAAACAAGTTAGAACATATTAGGGTTTAAGGTGAGAAAACTTTTTAAAAGAATCAGAAAATTTCTATGTTTTTTTGCTCTGTCGATTATATTGAAACATATGTCGATATGATCGACCTGCGCTATCGATATCCTCGGAAGACTAATCAATAAAATCAAATGAGGACGTAATGTGTCAAGCAACCAAATACATATCTGGACAGAATTATTGATGTATCGACACATGTATCGATATCATCGACATTTGAATCTCGAGCCCATTGAAGATGACTCAATAATATCAACAGGTAGATCCGGCACCCTTATTTTTACTTAAGAAAATCACATATGCTTCGATATATCAGAGCTCTCATCGATACCATCGGAGTTCAAATCTCGATGATATTATAGGCTCTCCATGATATTGATCGTGGGCATGAAGTTCTCCAATAATATTTTTCAGGTGATTTTTATCTCTGATCGGGGGTCACGCGATAGAATCAATATTCTAAATATAGATGATATCAGAGCCGGATCGATTGTATTAAGAATGGACAAAACTGTCCAGCAAGCTCACTGATAAAATATTCAGATTTATCGATGCATCGACACGACTCCCGATATCAGCGACATTCAAATTTCGATGATATCGAGTATCTCCCGATCATATCTAATGACCTGAAAATATTTCATGCAAGTTTGTCTCATTTTTCAAATGTCGAGGACTCGATCCCTGTATCGATAATATCGGAGTTCGAAATTCGATGGCATAACCACAAGTCTCGATCCCCTCGACCAGCTGGTAGAGGTTTTTTCAAAAGCGTATGACATTGAGTTTGTTTCATCGAGCGGACCATCGATACGATCGAGAGTATACGCTCGATGATATCGAACTCTCTTATAAATGTGACCGTTTTATATCCGTTGGAACCTTCTGCTTATTTAAAGAGAACTTGTCTTTAGTTGCTGAGAGATAAAAAAGAGGGTGCTTTTGTGTGTTTAACCTTAGATAATATACCCAAAGCCCTTTCTTTCAAGAGAGTTCATCCTCCAATCCACCCTCATCATCGATATTCAATAGAGTGGATTGGGGAATGAACTCCCGCATTCATGGATCCTCCAGCTACTACTTTAATGACAAATCTTTAAGCTGGGATGCCTTAAATGTATAAATGATTAAAATCGCTCTACCTTCCTAGTAGGAAAATATTTAGAGAGTAAGATTCTATTATAACCTTGACCTAACCCTTAACCATATATTGGTACATTATTTGTGTTGTGGATCAAGGGAGCTGAAGACTCTCCGTCAACAAGGAGGAGATCTTCGCCACCGTGCTGAATGAGATCATCAACTTATCTGTAAATATTTAGAGTCCATAGGACCCCTTTAATCATTTTGTAGGATTGGGTCTAAGGTGTTTCTTACCCTTGAAGTCCTCAAGGTGGCCTCTGGTGGGAGTGTACGTGGTGGGTGCGTTGTGTGGACCCTTGATTTGTTGAGAGCATAAACATCTGGTTGAAGGTAAACCGTATAAAACCTCGAGTTTAAGGTAAACTGTGTAAAACCTTAGGTTTGAAGTAAATCATGTGAAACCTCGGGTTTGAGGTGAACCGTGCAAAACCTTTGGTTTGAGGTAAACCATGTAAAACCTTGGGTTTGAGGTAAACCGTGTGAAACCTTAGGTTTAAGGTAAACCATGTGAAACCTCGGGTTTGAGGTGAACCGTGTAGAAACTTCCGTTAGGGTCTTATGGAAGATCCTTGGCCAGTGTGCCTAAAAGTGGGTGCGTTGTGTTGACCCTTACCCGTAAGAGCATAAACAATTAGCCTCAGTGTAGGTTGTAAAGGTTGAAGGTGAACCTGATTTAAAACCTTAGGTTAGAGGTGAACCATGTGAAACCTCCTTAGTAAAATCTAGTACACTCAAAGGGTTGAGTGCGGTTACCAGGATTAGGGTAGACGAGTAGTCGAATCACTATAAAAATGATTGTGTTTGCGATTGCTATTCTTTTGTGTATGTGATTTATTTTAATATTTTCATATCTATATACCTGAGATCACACCTTACACACATACACAGTCATGTCCATCATAAACTAAGTTATATACTGTTATCTCTTGAATAGTTTGTGATTGGATCCTTGTTGAGACTCAAATATTGTATAATTTTTCTCATTTATATCTTAGTTTTATGAACATAAATCATCTTAATATTCTATTTTACTCATGCATGTGTTGCAAGGTGAATCCAAGTGCTTAGATTGAAAAAGGTTGCTAAAAGGCATGGATTAGATGCTCAAGATTTACCAAGGAAAATGATGGATCTTAGGAGACCAAGATTGAAGCATTCACATACCAAAGATCCAAGAAAATCAAGTGACGAATGAAGAGAATCGATGATTTGAAGTGAAGAATCCTGAAATCGTCCTGAAAAAGTGTATTTTGAAGTTGTGCAGTTTATTCTGAAAAACTGCACAGCAGAAAGTCTTTTTTAAATGAACTAAGCAGCGAGAAGTCTATTTTGGAAAAATATGTATATTTGATGCGGTTTCTAGGATTTTCAACTTTGTACGAAAACTGGAGTTCCCTACTTATAAATAGGGCCTCCTAGGGCATTCTTAAACATCATTCAAGGCATCCCAAAGAAAATTTTAGGGTTTTTAAAGAGTTTTTAGTTTTATTAAAGCTTTTAAGTTGTTCTTTTTATTTTAGATCTTTTCTATTTTCATTTATTTTCTTGTTGCTTTTTATTTCTGTAATTTAATTATGTTTTCCTGAGTTCCTTCTATCCCAAGCTAGAAGGGAAGCACATGCGTTTAATATTTCTTTAAGATTATGATGATTGATTGTTTTAATGATGAGAAGAATGGTGCATGCATGTTGTCTATTATTTAGGTTTTATTTTTTTTATCCTCATGTGAGATCCATATGTTTCCATCATATGAGATCTACATTGATGGATAGGCTTAGCCTAGATTAATCAGATTTCCTAGATAGGAGAGGTTCTCAACCTGTTATATTTCTTTGATATTCATTATCTTATATATATTGAATACTAAAAATCACTGACGCTTGAGAACATATGTCAATGATGCAAATCCATGATTTTCTAATATTTTATATCACTTTTGAAAATATTTAAACCATCTTATTTTCCGACTAGGTTGACCATAGTGCTCAGATCCTAGTTGTGTTATCCAAGTCATCATGATTTTGGAACATCAAACTATGTGTGGAACTTTAAAGCTTGGGTGTTATTTTATTAGTTGAATTACATCCATTCAAAATTTCAAAATCAAATCATCAGTTTAGTTTTATTACTTAGTTTGTTTTGCATTTGATTTTTTTTCCTTCTCATAATTCATTTCCCTGTGGGATCGACCCCGTATTCACGGGATACTACTTACGAACCTCTGCACTTGGAGGCAAGCAATCAAATTTTTGGCGTCGTTGCTGGGGAGAGACTGAGATAGATCAGATCTGTGCAAGATAGCTAAGGTAAGTTTTTTCTAAGGTAAATTCTCTTCGAAACCCTCCAAATTTTCTGTAGATTTTTTTTTTCCTTCTTTTTCTTTAAAAATAAATTCAGTTGGGTCTTTCAAGCACTAACTATGACATAAGGTTGCCCTGCTTGGGATTTTATCACCCAAGTGCTACAGTTGTCTTATAGTTGCTGTTTGATCACAAAGATCATTCGCTGAATTTATTTTTCAGATTAACATAGTTTAATTTCTACATTAGTTTTACTTTTGTTGATTTATTTATTAATTTAGTAATTTTTTTTTTATGGATTGAACCCTTATGGTCGGCCCTGCCGTCTGGGTTGTTGATTTATTTTTGCTTTATGGACTGAACCCTCATGGTCAGCCCTGCCGCCTGGGTTGTTGATTTATTTTTGCTTTGTGGACTAAACCCTCATGGTCGACCCTGCTGCCTGGGTTGTTGGTTAAGTTTTTATTTTTATTTTAAATATCATACATGCTATTTAATTTAGTGGTATTTATTGTGTGGTGTGGATGGTTTATGTCCCGTTGGAGTAGGGATCAAAATAATCGACTCTCCTTTTAAGGCGGATTAGTTTCAAGCCTTGATCATTCACTTAGAAGAGGCACTCAACATCACTTGAATTTCATTACAGACCCAGTTGATAATCCAAATCCAAATTTACCAGATCCAACTATAAATCAAAATAGAGAAAATCAACTTAATCTTCCTTTTGAGGATGAAAATGAAGTTCATAGGAATGTATTAAACCAACTACGGACTTTACGTGAACATTTACACCCTGAGAGATCAACTTTACCATCTTGCATAGTATTCTCTGCTCACACAGGAAACATTAATTTTAAACCAGGTGTGATTTAATTAATTCCTAAAATTCTTGGCTTGGATTCTGAAAGCTCCTACTTGCACCTCAAGGATTCTGAGGAAGTAATTGCAACGTTACAAGTAAATAATAGCAATAAGGATGTACTTAAGCTTAAGTTATTCTCATTTTCTCTAAAGGATCGGGCCAAAGCATGACTCAACTCTCTAAGACCTAATACCATCACTTCATGGCAAGCCTTAAGTAGAGAGTTTTTGAAAAAGTTCTTTCCCGAGCACAAAATAAATGCAATAAAACAAGAAATCATGTCATTCTCCCAAAAAGGGAATGAACTATTTTTCCAAGCTTGGAAGCACTTCAAAGACCTTCTAATTACTTATCCACATCATGGTTATGAACCATGGCATGTGATTGATGCTTTCCGAAAGGGGCTCACCATGGATACCCGTCAGTTTATAGAGATGATGTGTGGTAGAACCTTTCTTGACAAAGATCATAATGAGGCTTAGGATTTTCTAGATATGTTAGCAGAGAATACACAGACATGGGATGTCTTTACTAAATTAGACCAAACTAGACCCATTCCTAAAGAGAAAGCGGGGATATATGTCCTACGAGAAGAAGACGGCCTTAATGCAAAATTCGCTGCATTGGTTAGAAAGGTCGAAGTCTTGGAAATTAGGAAGGTTGATATGGTTAAAGCAAATACTTCCTTTGGTAATTTTTGTAGCATTTGTGGTGGTACAGACCATAATACAAAGGATTTCCAATAACCTCAGTTGTACAAAATATCACGCAAGAGCATGATCAAGCAAATGCTATAAATAACTACCAAAGGTCAGTTATGCAACCAATGGGAAACACGTATAATCCAAATTGGTGTAACTATCCTCATCTTAGTTGGAGGAATGGACCATAAATTAATGCACCCAATGTACCTCAAATGCCTTCACAAAATAACTTTTTTAGGGCACATAATAATGCACATATATGCCCCTGCCAAAGCGATCATCTGTGGATGATGCATTGACCGCATTCATGAACTCTCAATCTCAAATTAATCAGTCTCTAATCCAATCAAATCAGGAATTAAAGACAGCTGTGGCTAGGATTGAGACTCAACTAAATGCTAGGGAAAAATGTACCCTTCCTTTTCAACCTGTGCCAAACCCTAAAAATATACATTTCATTGGAGACTCAAATCCAAATGAGCTACATCATGAACAAGCTAAGGCCATCATACCTTGAGAAGTAGAAAAGAGGTTGATAACAAGATAATGCAACCGGTAGAAATACTGGAGGATGAGCCACTGTCTCAAGAAAATGATGAACCAGCTATGATTCAAGAGCCGCAACAGGAAAAGGATAAAGAGACTAAGTCATATGAGCCTCCAGTTCCATTTCCATCTAGACTTCGGAATTCGACTGTCCTCATGAAATATCAAAAGGTGTTGGATGTGCTCCAAAAGGTTACTGTCAAGATTCCTCTGCTTGATGCCATTAGACAAATTTGATCATATGCTAAATATCTCAAGGACTTGTGCATTGTAAAGAGGAGATTAAATGTGCACAAAAAGGCCTTCCTTACCGAGAAAGTGAGCGCTATCATTCAACAAAGGGTTGTACCCAAATACAAAGACCCGAGAAGTCTCACTATTCCTTGTATTATTAGAAATTTCCAAATTGAGCATGCTTTGCTAGATTTGGGTGCAAGCATCAACTTAGTACCTTATTCAGTTTACAAACAAATGGGGTTAGGCGAGCTTAAACCAACCACGATTACACTCTAACTCGTTGACCGCTCTATTAAGGTACCAAGGGGAATTTTAGAGGATGTACTAGTCCAAGTGGAGAAATTCTACTTCCCCGTGGATTTTATTGTACTAGACACTGAACCATGTGTAAATGCTAGTGCTCAAGTTTCCATCATTTTAGGCCGCCCATTCCTAGCAACTTCAAATGCAATCATAAATTGCAGGAATGGAATGATGAACTTGTCTTTCGGTAACATGACTCTAGAGCTAAATATTTTCAATCTATGTAAACAGCCCATTGATAATAATGAAATCCATGAGCTGAATTTCATGGACTGCTTGATAGAAGAAGAGGAATTGGAACCTAGTCTAACTGAGGAATTGATTCAAGTTATTGGAGACATGAAAAATTCTGATATAGAAAAAGTGCTTACTGAAATTTCTAATGATAATGAAAGCACTACCACCCAGGACATTGGTATGTACCATTGGAGACCGCGCCCTCAAATCCTATCTATGGAGGACTCGCGACCTCTGCCATCACAAACTAATTTTTCAAAGCTTGATTTAAAACCACTACCAAATGAGCTTAAGTATGTATACTTAGGTGAAAATAAAACTTATCCTGTGGTGATCTCTTCATTTTTAGATAAGGATCAAGAGATTAAATTATTGAATGTTCTAAGGGACCACAAACGAGCCTTGGGCTGGACCATTTCTGACATCAAGGGTATAAGCCCTTCCATGTGCACTCATTGGATCCACCTCAATGTGGACGCCAAACCAATTAGACAACCTCAAAGGCGTCTTAATCCAAACATGATGGAAGTTGTAAAAAATGAGGTGATCAAATTGTTGGATGTGGGAATCATCTACCTAATATCCGATAGTGTTTGAGTGAGTCCAACTCAAGTAGTCCCAAAGAAATTTAGAATAATTATTGTGCAGAATTCTAATAATGAACTCATACCAACACGTGTCACCACAGGTTGGCGTGTTTGTATTGATTATAGAAAATCAAAACAGGTCACAAAGAAGGACCATTTCCCTCTACCATTCATTGATCAAGTTTTAGAGAGGATAGTAGGTCACTCATTCTATAGTTTTCTTGATGGATATTCTAGATATAACCAAATAGAGATAGCACAAGAAGACCAAGAGAAAACCACGTTCACTTGTCCATTTGGCACATTTGTTTTCAAACGGATGTCATTTGGATTGTGTAACGCTTCAGCAACTTTCTAACGGTGTATGTTAAGTATTTTTTCAAATATGGTTGGAAAGTTTCTTGAGGTTTTTATGGACGACTTCTCTGTATTTGAGAGCAATTTTGAGGAATGCCTCAACAATTTATCTCTTGTTTTGTCTAGGTGTGAAGAGAAACACCTTGTCTTAAATTGGGAAAAATATCATTTCATAGTTCAAAAGGCAATTGTTTTGGGCCATGTTATCTCCAAAAATGGAATTGAGGTAGATTGCTCAAAACTTGACATTATAGCTAATCTACCTATCCCCCGAACTGTTAGAGATATTAGATCACTTCTAGGGCATGCTAGCTTTTATAGAAGATTCATCAAGGACTTTAGTGCCATTACTAAACCCTTGACTAATCTTCTGCAAAAGGATGTTCCATTTAAGTGGACAGATGAGTGCGCAAGTACTTTTAATAAAATTAAATCATCCCTTACCACTGCACCTATCATGCGTCCACCAGATTGGACACTTCCTTTTGAACTAATGTGCAATGCAAGTGATTACGCCATAGGGGTTGTTTTGGGCCAAAGGAAAGATAAACGGCCCTACGTCATTCACTATGCAAGTAGAACTCTAAACTCGGCCCAAGTGAACTACTCAACAACTGAAAAAGAGTTATTTGCAATAGTTTTTTCTTTGGATAAGCTTAGGTCTTACTTGCTGGGATCTAAAGTGGTCATTTTCACGGACCACTCGACTTTGAAATATTTGTTATCTAAGAAGGATGCAAAGCCGAGACTTTTGAGATGCATCCTTCTACTCCAAGAATTTAACTTAGAGATAAAATATAAGAAGGGAGTAGAAAACGTAGTGACCGATTACCTTTCCAGATTAGTGTTAGATGATTCCACTGAGAAGATGCATATCCAGGATACTTTTCCTGATGAGCAATTATTTGTGATCTCCAAATTGTCTTGTTATGCGGATATAGTGAACTATCTTACAACGGGAAAAATGCCATATCATTGGAAGTCGCAAGATAGGAAGCTTTTTGAAACCGAGGTTAGGAATTTCTTCTGAGATGACCCGTATTTATATAAATATGGGACTGATCAAATTTTTAGACGTTGTGTCCTAGAGGATGAAGTTCAGAGTGTTATTTCCTTTTGTCACATGGAAGCATGTGGTGACCATTTTTCTACTAAGAAAATCACTGCAAAAATCCTGCAGTGTGGTTTTTACTGACCCACCATGTTTAAAGACACACATGCTTTTTGTGTTGCTTGTGATAGATGTCAAAGGTTAGGAAGAGTGTCCCAGCGTAACATGATGCCTTTATCCCCAATTTTACCATTAGAGATTTCTGATTGTTGGGGTATTGATTTTATGGGCCCATTTCCATCTTCTTTTGGATTTCTTTATATATTGGTTGGTGTGGACTATGTTTCAAAGTGGATTGAGGCAGTTCCAAGTAGGACCAATGACAACAAAGTGGTCATAAGATTCATAAAGGAAAATATTTTTTCTAGACTTGGAACTCCAAAGGCCGTCATTAGTGATGTCGGGTCTCACTTTTGCAATAGGACATTTGAGGATTTGATGAAGAAATATAGTATCAAGCATAAAGTGAGCACCCTATACCACCCACAAATGAGTGGGCAAGCTGAGATTTCTAATCAGAAAATCAAACACATTTTAGAGAAAACTATAAGGTCAAATAGGAAGGATTAGTCCCTCAGACTAACTGACGCTTTATGGGCTTATAGGACTGCTTATAAGACTCCGATTGGAATGTCTCCATACAGATTGGTGTATGGGAAGGCCTGCCACTTGTCTGTGAAATTAGAACATAGAGCCTACTGGGCAATAAAGAAATTAAACTTTGATATGCACTAAGCAAGTGGACAGAGAAAATTAGAATTGAATGAATTAGAGGAGCTGATGAGAGACTTATATGAAAATTCTAAAATCTACAAAGAAAGGACCAAAGCTCTTCATGACAAAAATATCCTGAGGAAAAATTTTGAACCTCAGCAAAAGGTCCTATTATACAATTCTCATCTCTAGTTCTTTCCGGGAAAATTAAGATCAAGATGGACAGGCCCCTTCATTGTGAAAAATGTTTACACTCATGGGGCTGTTAAAATTGAGAATCCATGTAATGACAATATGTACAAGATTAATGGTTAGAGATTGAAGCCTTATGTGGAAAATTTTCATTTGGAAGAGGAGTTTGTCCCTCTTCATGAGCCAGAATATTCAGAATGATACTCCTAGTTTGATGGAGCATTTCTGGATTTGTATCATATTCAATTCTTTTTAGTGTCACATAGCAGGTGAGTTTTTCATGGTAGGTACTATCAACCCTTTCTTTTATTTTTATTATTCTCTTCATTACATGTAACACCCTGAAAATTGGGGGTCATGTATAAACTCAACTCCCGAGTTCCAGACCGTCACTTATGCAACAAAAATGATTATGATTCAATGTTGTCTGATTTAAAGCATTCACATGAGTAAAAGTATACCAAAACTGCAATTCATACTCCAGATCCAGTGATAAAAGCAAGCGGAAGACTAAACAATATATATATCACTGTAAGGAAAAATAAGTAGATCTCATCTGTCTCTAAAGTATGAATACATCTCTGAGTCTCATATACATATACATGAACAAAATCAAATGTTCAAAATAGTCCCACTGAAGTCCCATCAACTCAGGTCGCCTACGTAAAGCCATCATGATACTGCATGTACGAGAACTCTCCTGGTCCTCGTTGAAGTCTGGCTCTGCCTCCTGGATCTCAGCATCACCTGCATCTACAACAGGGTCTGGTGGGTGTTGCAAACACCATCCCGTAACGTGGGAGTAAGTGATCAACTCAGTGGAATCATAAGGCAAAGATTAGCATGTTCACAAATCAATCATGCGATAATAGTAAAGCAGTAAATCAGACAATCCTATACTGTTGTTAATGCAACATGACATGACGTGATATATGCCCTCACCGACAATCTCCCTCATACGGCAACATCTTACGACCGCGGCATGCAATCGACCCTCAAGTGCTCCACATCTTCTAGGCACATGCAATGGTATGGTGATATGATTTTTGAGTTTTTATTAGTCCATTCAAACAACAGGATTGGAAAACTAAGGTACTTCCCTTGTATCAATCCCAACACAGATCCTGTATAGGGTCGTCACTCCTAGTAATCTCATACGATGTATATTTTGTAGGTCACTGCAAGGGCTGCCAGGGCTGTTGCTCGCACTCGTTGCACCGCTCCCCCATCACCTTATCAATACAGGCCTACTGTACTCTACTGCTACTGAAGGGTCGTCGCTTCCCGTAGACTCAGAATACGCTCGCGGTCACTACAAAGGACTCGTCGCCTGATCAGTGTAGGCTGACAGCTAGAATATAGTGTCCCATACCACCATAATCTGCTCACGAGACTAGGTGCTCACTGGTCACTACGGGGAGGTTTGTGGCCCCAGCGTAGGCTGACAGCTCGACCACGGTGTCCCATACCACCATGTCCGGCTCATGAGTCTTCGTGGATCAAGGTACCATGGTTAACAGGGTTTACAATGGTAAGTTCAGTACCCTAGGTTCAACCAGTTATGACTCATACAGGGTGAACATACATCGGCCAGTCGGGTTACTTGACGGGCTCGACTAGCGCGATCGCATCTCAAGTCGAACGACATGAAGTGCGTAAAACACTTCGCGTGGCCTAACCACTGTCGTCAACTCCAAACACGACTCGCGTTCATCGACGCGTCGTTCGTGGCCAAAACCAGCCAGCCACAAATTCACTCGGTTACCAACTTCCTGGACTAAGTCTAGTCCCAAACAATTATGGAATCACATCAGCAATTTATGTAGGAGTATTGGAATTGAAATACAATCATGTGAGCATGTTAACACATGTTATAACATACAACTTAAGTAAATCTTCAAGCACATATATTTCATGCATGTAATGAAATCATGCATATAGTCAACATGTAGGAAATCATTTAAGTCAGCATATTAATTGAGAAATCAATCTCAAACAATTTCATAACATCATTTAATTCAATACATACTAATGCAAGCATTTATACAAACACATACACTACACACTAAGTCTACATATAGTATGTCGACCCGAAGTGCGCAATTAGGCGAATCTCTTCGCCAAACTAATTATGCACGTATTCCTAACTTTCTAATGCGGCAACAAACCATGTCAATCACATCAGTAAAATATGAATGTAATCAGTACTTCCTACAAATGACTAAAATCTCATATTCTTCGTTGATTTACGAAATAGGAAACGGATAGCATGTTGTACATGTCAAACGGTGATGCCGTCAATAATCTACTATTAAAAGACATTGTAAGCATTTTAAACCATCAATCAAAGCGTCTAAAATCCTCTCCTAGTCTCTTATAGACGTGTCGTTTCGAACGGAGCGTATACGCTTCGTCTACGGCGATAAGAGAACCTGTTTTACAAGATCTAGTGGTTAAAAAGCTATGGATCCTAGTGAACCTTAAATCAGCAACTTCTAGGGTTACTTCATACCTGAAAAAGTGAAGGAATCACCGGCCAGGTGATTGAGATGTGTTGCTGAAGCACGTGCAACAGGTGGCACGAAGGTAGGAAAAATCTCCCCTAATCTCTCTCACAAACTCTCAACTTTTCTCTCTCCCAATCTAGGGTTTCTCTCAAATTCGGATGGAAGATAGGAGTGAGGGTTTCAACCCCTTTTATAAGCCCAAAAAGGCTAAAAATAGGCTCAGGTACAAGGTTCACTTAGTGCATATCCAATTCAGGGCTGTTTCGGTCCAAAAGATGCTTTCTGGTGGTCCCCTGGCCGAATGCGATCGGACTTAAGCTCATGCGTACCAAATCTAGCACGTATTAAGTTTTTAGTCCGGCAGGGTTCGCAGATCGCACGTGGCGGACCAGTTTCAGTTCAGCGGTCACCACACGTAGATCAGGGCTGAAAGTCACATGATATAAAATAGAAATTTTTCCTGATCCGAGGGTGTAATCTGGCTGAATTCTTATGGTCAGAACGCTTAATACTGACGCGTCAAGTCGTGTGCCAGATTTGAATTTGAAATTCCAATTCTGTCCCTATTCGCACTCTCTTCGGTTCGGGCTCAATGAAATAGCTTGTGATTATCGGTTTGACTTGATTTTCGAAATGATTGTCAAGTCCAGCTAGGCGGTTCTGACGGTTTAAGATAGGAGGTATCGGACTTTCGACGCGCGGTCTAGATCCAATACAAAGATTCAAAGTGGTCCAGAGAACAAACCTGCTTAGAGTTTGGTCTGAGGTTATAGAGTATTATAGAGTCGTTTGTTCTACTCGATTTGGGTCTTGTAGAACATATTTAAAGTGATCAGGGACTATTTCCCAGCTACTCTAGCGTTGCGCTAGCTAACTTACGCTAAATTTCCATAGGAATTAATTCTACGCAATTTCGGGTCGAGTTGGTACTCGAGCCCAAGTATGAATTTTTCACGGGCGTTACATTACATTATCATTACATTGGGGACAATGTAAATTTTAGGTTGGGGTGTGTGGATAGTCATCCAACTGAATATTTTTTTTTCTTTGGGTTTCAGTTTATTTTATTATTTTATTATTATTTTTAGGTTTCAGTTAGGTTTATGTTTATTTTTAGGTTTATGGGGATTTTTTTAATTTATTTTTTCAACATTTTTAAAATAATATTTTTATATACAAAAATATAAACATGATATTATACGAATTCCAAAGGCAAAGTTAATATTTATTCTAGGTTGATAGTAGTTAGAAATCTGATAACGAAAAATTATAGACTTGAGTTCAATTATCTAATTACTAGTTTAAAATGAGTTGTAATTTGATGTACTGAATTCACAATACACCCTAGCTAACTAAGTGAGGAATATGATATGTAAACTAGAATAACAACTTTTGATTCAAACAAGGTTGAATGAACTAGTATCATTGATATATGCTTAAAAGAAAGAATATTGAAGGAAAAAAATGATGAAAAATGAAAATTTTATTATAGATCATGAATACAATGACCATAACAATCGTGTCAGTAATCTGGAGTAAAGATACCTAAGTATCCATTACTATTACCATTATAAGAACGATACCTTAGGTTATGAAGCAAACCCGGTGGGAATCTTCATTTAAGGGTGGTTTATAAAAATGAGGATATGATGATAAAAGAAGAAATGACATGAAAAAAATGAGATAACTAGAGATTTCATATTCTTAGAGTGATTGAAAGGAGTTAGGATAAAGAATATGCATATTTCTAAAAGTTAGACTAGTGTCACGGAGCACCTAAGGATATTGGATCATAACTATTCTAAATTTTGATTAAGTCTCTGAACTCAAGGATGTAATGGATTATGAAATTGAGATTTTAACTAACTTCAGACTTAGGGTAAGTATTGGTTTGTTTTGGAATTCATATGATGAATGGAGGAATAATTGTATAAATTTCTGAGTGTTAAATTATTTTTAATGTTGTCAATGTTTGTGGGTAATATTTCTGGATACCCTTACGACACTATAACTCGTCCACTAGGAGAAACCTAGGGGTTTAAAGGCTTGTTGCATATGCTAAATGCAATCGAGATTACCTACGAAAGTGGTGTAGTTAGAATTTTATTTTCATTTTAATTTTTTTTCTAGAATTAATTTTTATTTTTATTTTTATTTTTCTTCGCTTATTTTGCTCGGGACTAGCAAAATGCTGGTTGGGAGAGTGTGCTGAGACTCAAATATTATATAATTTTTCCCATTTATCTCTTAGTTTTATGAACATAAATCATCTTAATATTCTATTTTACTCATGCATGTGTTGCGAGGTGAATTCAAGTGCTTAGATTGAAAAAGGGTGCTAAAAGGCATAGATCTGATGCTCAAGATTTACCAAGAAAAATGATGGATCTTAGGAGACCAAGATTGAAGCATTCACATACCAAAGATCCAAGAAAACCAAGTGACGAATGAAGAGAATCGACGATTTGAAGTGAAGAATCCTGAAATCGTCTTGAAAAAGTGTATTTTGAAGCTGTGAAGTTTACTCTAGGAAAATGCACAATAGAAAGTCTATTTTAAATGAACTAAGCAGCGAGAAGTCTATTTTGGAAACATATGTATATTTGATGCGGTTTTTAGGATTTTCAACTTTGTACAAAATTTATAAATAGGGCCTCCTAGGGCATTCCTAAACATCATTCAAGGCATCCCAAAGCAAAGCTTAGGGTTTTTAAAGAGTTTTTAGTTTTATTAAAGCTTTTAAGTTGTTCTTTTTATTTTAGATCTTTTCTATTTGCATTTTTTTTCTTGTTGCTTTTTATTTATGCAATTTAATTATGTTTTTCTAAATTTCTTCTAGTCCAAGCTAGAAGGGAAGCACATGGGTTTAATATTTTTTTAAAATTATGATGATTGATTGTTTTAATGATGAGAAGAATGGTGTATGCATATTGTCTATTATTTAGGTTTTACTTTTTTTATCCTCATGTGAGATCCATATGTTTTCATCATATGACATCTACATTGATGGATAGGCTTATCCTAGATCAATCAGATTTCCTAGATAGGAGAGGTTCTCAACCTGTTATATTTCTTTGATATTCATTATCTTATAGATATTGAATACTAAAAATCACTGACGCTTGAGAACATATGTCAATGATGTAAATCCATGATTTTCTAATATTTTATATCACTTTTTAAAATATTTAAACCGTCTTATTTTCCTACTAGGCTGACCATAGTGCTCAGATCATAGTTGTGTTATCCAAGTCATCATAATTTTGGAACATTAAACTATATGTGGAACTTTGAAGCTTGGATGTTATTTTATTTAGTTAAATTACATCCATTCAAAATCCCAAAATCAAATCATCAGTTTAGTTTTATTGCTTAGTTTGTTTTGCATTTGATTTTTTTTCCTTCTCACAATTCATCTCCCTGTGGGATCGACCCCGTATTCACGGGATACTACTTACGAACTTCTGCACTTGGAGGCAAGCAATCAATCCTCTAACGGGCTTAGAAGCCAGTAGAGTTATTTTTGAGTAATCCTGATAAATGCATAATTGATAGAATTAATGTAATAGGATTTTTAAATAACTTATAAAAACTTAAAAAAGTCCTATTCACCCCCATCTAGCACATATTGGCATATTCCGAATTCAACTCAAGCGGTCTTCACTGCTATTTCCCCCATCATATGATGAATGACCAAGAAATTCTTGGGTTAAAATCATAAGATGTACATGTCAGATTTATGCATGAGATGTGACGTTGGATCCGCGACACCGATGCAGACGCAATGACATAAGTTTCAAGTCGATCCGAGTTGGGTCTACATAATGCGACTTAAACTATTTGTAGGTCATGGGTCGTCGAAATTCGACCGGCAGGACTACAAACCTTGGGGAACGGAATGTATACCCGGGGTAGGGTCTTACAGCTCTCCCTACTAATAAAAAATTTCATCCTCGAAATTGATAAAACCAGGATAATGAAAATGCCCAAACATTATCATACATATCATCATTAATCATAAGAGAAGGCAATACATAAAGTGATACAACAATCAAGCATCAAACAAATGGTGATATCGCTCTTGAATCTTGGCTTCGTGCTCCCAAGACGCCTTAGCCTCCGACTGATGACCCCACTGCACCTTCACCAGGAGAATGACCTTGGTCTTAAGAACATGATCCTTCTGATCAAGGATACGATGGCTGTTCAATATAAGAAGCATCCTCACGAACCTTAAGGGGCTGCCAATCAATCACTGGAATGATGCCTGACCCACATTTCCACAACATCAATACATAGAATACATCGTGGATCTCGGACAAGTCTGAAGGTAAGGCAAGCCTGTAGGCCACAATGCCTACTCACTTGGTAATCTCAAAAGGTCCAATGAATCTCAGGGCAAGTTTGCCCTTCGTTTCAAACCGAATCACGCCCTTCATAGGTGAGACCTTGAGATATACCATGTCCCAAACTGCAAACTCGAGGAGTCGACGCCGGCAATCAGCAAAACTCTTTCGTTGGTTATGAGTTGTGTGCATCCTCTACTTGATAATATCAACAATATTTTATGTCTGCTACACAAGCATGACACCTAGGAGACGACGCTCTTCAACCTCGGTCCAACAACTAGGAGATCTACATGGCCTGCCATATAGTGCCTCAAAAGGAGTCATGTTAATGATCGCTTAATAACTGTTGTTGTACGCGAACTCGGCTAGGCGCAAATGCTCGTCCTAACTACCCGCGAAGTCGGTCGCACAGGCTCAAAGCATATCATCAAGGATCTGGTTGACCCCTTCGGTTTGCCCATCCATCTAGGGATGATAAGCAATGCTGGGCTGTAAAATAGTTCCCATCACCTACTGAAAGTTCCTCTAAAACTGAGATGTAAATCTAGGGTCTCGGTCAGAAATGATCAAAATCAGAATACCGTGCAGTCTCACTATCTCATCGATGAAGATCCTCACCAACCAATCCAAAGTCCAGGAAGCACGCATCAGAATGAAATGTATCGATTTCATCAAACGATCAACGACAACTTAGATGGCATCGTGACTGTACTGAGCTCTTGGCAAACCCATGATGAAATCCAATGACACATGCTCCAACTTCCAAACTGGAATGCTCAACGGCTGCAAGGGACTAGGGGGTCTTTGGTGGTCGGCCTTAACACGCTGGCAAGTGCCACACTCAACCACGAATCTAGCAATCTGGTGCTTCATCCTCGACCAAAAATACTGCCTCCTCATATCTCTGTACATCTTTGTGGAGCCCGAGTGGATGGTAAGTCTTGATTGGTGTGCCTCTGTTATTAGATCATGATGTAACTCTGACATGTTCGGAACACACAATCGTCCTCTAAAGAAAAGTCCACCATCGGAACTAATCTTCTAGTCTGACTACTCCAGGGATACTACCTTTACTCGGTATTCCTCTAATGACTCGTCTATCTACTAAGCCTAGATCACCCTTACTACTAGAGAGGGTTGAATTGACAAACTTGAAAAGAATGCAGACCGAACTCAAAGTCGAACTCCAACACATCCTCAAGCATCTATCACTTTCGAACCATCATCTGTGCTACCAGGCCTCGTGGCTGACGGCTGAGCGCGTCTACCACCATGTTTGCCTTTCCCGGGTGGTACTGAAGGTCGAAGTTATAATCCTTTAATAACTCCATCCATCACCTCTGAAGCATATTCAACTCTGAATACGAAAACAAATACTTCAAGCTCTTATGGTCCGAGAAGAGCTTGAAACTCACCCTACAGAGGTAATGCCTCCACACCTTCAGTGCGAAGACAATATCTGTTAGCTTCAGATCATGCGTGGGGTAGTTCAGCTCGTGGACCTTCAGCTGGCGTGAGGCATACGCCACAGGCTTCCTGTGCTGCATCAGAATAACACCCAAACTATCTCTGGAGGCATCGGTAAAAACAACAAAACCATCACTCCCATCAGGAAGAGTGAGGACAGGAGCAGATGTAAGGTGATCTTTCAACTCCATAAATACCTCCTCATAGGCGTCACTCTAGACGAACTCGGTGCCCTTCCGCATCAACCAGGTCAGCGTTGCTGCAATACGAGAAAACCCCTCGATGAATTATCGATAGTAACCTGCTAGACCAAGGAAGTTACGGATCTCGGACGTATTCGTGGGCTGACCCTACTGATGCACTTCATCAACCTTCTAGGGGTCCACAGCAACACCCTTCCTCATCACCACATGATAGAGGAACTTCATCTCCTCTTACCAGAACTCACACTTCTCCAACTTCACATATAACTGGTAGGCACGGAGGGTCTTGAGCATAATCTGCAAGTTCTCCTCTTGGTCCTCTCGGGTCCTCGAATACATAAGAATATCATCAATGAATACAACTACAAACTGATCAAGGTAGGTGTCACACCCCAAACCCGAAAATTGAATTCATAGAAATCCCAATCACCGAATCCGGTACCGACAGCCTCCGTAGTACCCCATTCTCGGCTCCTAGCATTCATATGCCAAATTTCGATCCTGAGATCCTACAAGGAGGATTTATTTATTTATTTTTATTTTTTAAAAAAATAACAGCACATTTAACTAGTAATAAGCATAACCACAAGATTACCCAATTCACAACGGCAACATCGTCATCACATATCCACTAATATAATCATTTGAGTACAATACTGAAAGGGAAATACATAAATAGAGAATCAAGCTTCAGAAGACCACCGCACGCTCCAAGCTCAACACTACTGCAACCTAACATCACCTGCACACATCTATCGTGCATAAGCTTATAGAAAGCTTAGAGGGTGGTGTAAGTATGTGCACAAGGTAAGTGCCAAGTATTCAATATAATGTCAGAATCACACAATATCAAAAAAACTAGTAATCCATACACCATACAACATTTGAATAAGCAGAAACACTGATGAAATCATGAATTATCAGAGTAAGCAGAAATACTGACAAGAGCAGGAATTATCAGAGTAAGCAGAAATACTGACAAGATCATAAACCATACGATAACAGAGTAAGTGGAAGTATGGACAAGTCCATAAGTCAATTAATATCAAAATACGCAATATAGAACAGCTATGCGATGAGAAGTCATAAAGAGCCAAATATCAGATGCCGAAGATGTAGTGTAATATACAAATCCTGCTAAGTCTGTCTAGGCCATATAAGCGGAGAAACATAGCAACCCAAAATGCCATATACATGCAGATGTAATGCAGTATGCGATGCGAATGATATGACCATGTTGGAGTGTGAAGTCAGGATGATAGTACGTAGTATCGCAGGCTACGGGGTCCACCACAAGGGACTTCTATCCAAACCAGTCCCATACCTAAATTTGGATAGTCAGACTCAACGTGGTAAACTCCTGATCTCAAGTTAGTTGCGCGCCCAACCGAAATTCTTGTCATAACGAAGGTACACAATAATTAGTTGCGCACCACCAGCCCGAGTGGATAGTGAATGAATGAATGAATGAATGAGCATGCAACTACTACTCAATAAGTCCACATATCAGTATGGTTCCTCTCTGGGATCATCATCGGGATTTATTACACTCTAAATGGCACTGCCGCTCTCCCTAGCCGTACAGTCCAAGTGAGCGTAAGAAACCTCACTATCCGCCTGGCTAATAGTCTGCCAATACCTATTCGACACATCGATAGCGGACCCATTCCTCGAGCTGGTCAGACTCAGCCTAGCAATGCCCCTTGTGCTCTGGCAGGTAAGGCCACACCCCCTCCCAACCGACCACGGCATAGTGGGAGACGCGGTCTCCTGGTATTCGGCACTCGGGCGCTCATGTATCCACTCAGTTTCAACGTTGGGACGTCCTCTGGTACCAAGAGAGTGTTTAGGGATTTTCACTCAGGGCAATTTATGGCAGCCCGATGCTCGAACAGATTTTCGGTGTCCCATCTGGCCATCCACGATATGCTTGTGGAGGCCACGACCCTGATGTCATTAGGGCATACAGTAATCACAACACATAATGTAAGATGCATGAGTCATACAATCCAGTCATGCATCAATCCTGCGCATGCCGTGTGCTCATGTGAGATAACCTTCGCCTATTAGGGAGCCTCATAACAATATACTCAATGACGTATGCAATGGTCAACCACATCTCATAAAAAACATATGGATGATGCATATGGGCAATTATCATGATGTTATGCAGTCACATACTCATAATCGGTATCAACAATCGGCCTCGACAATGTGGACATCTAACCAACATAGTCCCAAGGAGTGACCTTCACAGATCCAAACATATAATGGACCAACGGCCTCATACAATGGCCTAATATACAACACAATGGGCCTTACTCAAGGGTTACATGTACATAACAGGTGGGCCCTGCTCATGGGCATAACATACATCACAATGGGCTCCTTTTCCTGACCCTCAAGTGCATCACAATGGGCCTCATCACCTAGGCCTCAATATACATCACATTGGGCCTTAGATACGGGCTAAATACACATCACGTCGGGCCTCAAATACGGGTCGCATGTTCATCACATTGGGCTTCGACAATCAGAATCAGAAATCGGCCATGACAAATTTAAAATCGGTAATCGGCCTCCATCAATAATCGATAATTGACCACGACAAATCAGAATCGGTAATCGGCCTTGATCGATAATCAGCCTCGATCGATAATCTGCAATCGGCCTTGATCGACAATCAGCCTCCATCGATAATCGACAATTGGCCATCAGAATCGGTAATCGGCCTTGATCGATAATTGGCAATCGGCCATTACAAATTAGAATCAGTAATCAGCCTCGATCGATAATCGACAATCGGCCACGAAAAATCAGAATCGGTAATCGGCCACGATAAATTAGAATCAATAATCAGCCTCAATCGATAATCGACAATTGGCCATGACAAATCAGAATCGGTAATCGGCCTTGATCAAAAATCCGTAATCAGCCACGACAAATCAGAATCGATAATCGGCCTCGATCGATAATCGACAATCAGCCACGACAAATCAGAATCGGTAATCGACCTCGATCGATAATTGATAATCGGTCACGACAAATCAGAATCGGTGATCGAATTTGATCGATAATCAGCCTCGATTGATAATCGGCCATCAAAATCAACAAATCGGTCATGACAATTGAAATCGGTCGATAATAAGAATCAGCAATCGGTCATGATAATCGAAATCGGTAATCGGTCATGATAATCGGCCTCGATAATCGAAATCGATGAGAATGGGCCTAACAAGGCCTAATGGAAGGTCACAATGTGGACATTTAACCAACATTGATCACAATGAGTGTCCTACATAAGGAATTCAAAACAATGGAACGGCCACTCCTATACATTACATTGGGTCTTACACATAGACCTCACATACATCGCATCGGGTCTTGAATACACAATAGGCGGGCCCCGCACTTAGGCCTCAAATACATCTTAATGGATCTCAATCCATGGGCGTTAAATACATTTTTAATGGGCCTCAACCCATGGGCCCCAAATACATCTCAATGACGTTACCCACTGGGCCAAAAATACGCTACAATGGGCCTCTTCACACGGGATGGAAATATATCACAATTGGCTGCTCAATGGGCCGCACCAATAATCCTCATATACAACAAGTCGGGTCGCATCATGTAGGCCTCAAATACATCATAAAGGAGCTCTCAAATGGGCCCAATATACATCATATCAAGGTGGGCCCACACATTAATTAAAGGCCATTTTAGAGCATTACTAAAGAATAAATCCCATAGAAAGATCATCTGGGCCATACCACAATAAGAGTGGAGATAATGATTTCATCATTTAAATTCGTGGGGCCCACCATATTATTTTCCATCCAAACAGATCATATGGTCACAAAGACCTAAGTTGAATAGAAAAATAAATATCATATTGATCCAAATTTTTTGTGACCCAAAAAGGGTTTTAATGGTGGACGTTCGATCTCCACTGATTTTTGTGATGTGGTCCACCTGATAGATGGTTGGAATAAAACTCATACATCACGCTGGTCCACCTGATGGACGGTGTGGACGTGAAATAGATGCATGGCGGGAATAAAATATACATATTACGGCGTGGGTCCCACCTCAACTCAGAACAAAGTTGACATTTATCTTTCCCTTCAAACGATTGCTGGACGTCCACTACCCGGACGATCATGATCAAGTGGGCCATTGATCTGGCCAGACCGAATGAACAGTATTCGATGTAGAATAAATACATCATGGTGGCCCCATGCAGCACCATCCAGATGGACGGTGTGCATATACAACACGTATATCAAAGAGAGCCCCGTCCACCAAAACATCCCAATGGACAGTTGGATGAAGCGGATGAACGGTGTAGGTAAACATATAAATAGAAGGTGGGTCCCACGTGGGGGCCACCAGATATATACACGATATATATATATATATATATATATTATGCATAATATAATATATATAGTATTAAAGATAGCCTAGAGATCTGGACGTTTGTTGGATGGTGTGGATTTAAAATCCTCACTGTAGCTGGGTCCACACGTGGCAGTGGCTCCACACGTGTGGGTCCCACCAACAAAATGGATGGATGGTCGTGGATATAACACGTACATCAATGTGGGTCCCACCTGCTAGACCACGTGAATCATGCTCAAGGTGGGTTGCAGACCCACAGAACTTGCGGTTGTCAATACAACAGCTATACCGCTGCTGTACACCAGCCGATCCACTACATGGAGGTGGGTCCCACATGGGGCCCACCGTAATGTTTATCTGTCATCCAACCCTTGATAAGGTCATATGGACCTAGATAAAGTGGAAAAATAAATTTCATGTTGATCTAAAACTTCTGTGGCCCAAAAAAAGGGTTTCAAGGGCAGATGTTCAATCCCACTATTTCCTCTGATGTGGGCTACCTGAGCTTTGGATGTAGCCTATTTTTGGAGGGGGCCCACTTCAAGTAGGGGCCCACCTAATGAACAGTTTGGATGACATACACACATCATGGTGGGGCCTGAAGTGAGGCCCACTATTCCTGCCGTTGCAAGCAGCACGCTGCTTGCTGCAGCGTCCTGTGGATGCTGAGAGCAAGTGGCATCCTACCTCTCTTTTTTTTTAAAAAAAAGTTTTTGTTTTGCCAAGGTTTTTCATAAGCGTGGCCCACATTAGGATGATCCAATCCATTGGCTGGGTTCCATGACTCATGATGGTTCTAATAAGCCCAATATTGGGTGGTTTTAGTGGGTGGAAACATCTTAGTGCGCCTTAACTGTTTAAATTACCCAAAAAAAAAACATTATTTTCTACATTAGGGCCCACCAGAGATTCGGATTGGGTTCATTCTAGCTCAACACCTAAAATGAGGTAAGAAAGGGGATGGACGGCTTGGATTGAAAATATATATCAAAGTGGGGCCAACGCAAGTGGCCCTCCCAAATCCCTCTTTTTTAAAAAAAAAAAAAAAAAAAAAACTGGCGTCATTACTTCCACTGTCAGCTCACACTTTATTGTAAATCCCATCCAGCGTCCAGACGCTGAATGGCTGCATATAGCACATTTAAGGTGGGCCCCCACATGCTGCATATAACACATTTAAGGTGGGCCCCACCCATAGCCGTGCTGCTAGGGTGGGCCACCAAATATTTGGATGGTGTGCATAAGACACATATCAAGGTGAGGTCCATTTGATGAATGGTTCGGACATCTCACAAGTCATTGAGTGGGCCACACAATCACATCTTCACACATGAAACAAATGAAAAAGAGAGTGGGAGAGAGAAGCACCCACCTTATGATCTTCTTCTTCCTTCTTCCACCAACGTGTTCAAGAGCTCCAAGGGGTACATATGAACGGTGGAGATGGTCTTTGCATGGGGGGATTGTGTGATATGGAGGTGGATCACACCAAACTTCTCCATGGAAGCCATAAACAATTGCTCCATGGGAGTTGCTTAAAAAAATGAGAGTGAGAGAGAGAGTGAGTGTGATGGGAGAGAAGTAATGGTGAGTGATGTAAGCATATACTTCTTGTAAGAAAATGTTGACTTTTGGGGAGGGGTGGTTATACTTGGCATTAATTAGTGATGTGTACTTTGATTGATAGGATTAATGGGATGTTTCAGAGAGATTTCCTTGATACTTGCAACACGCGGCGTTTTCCTCGAACTGCACGTGGGCTCACATCTCCTGGCCTAGGTATCGCCTCGGCGCGCAAGATGCGGCATCGAAACCACGGCGATGATGCGATCCCACTGGTACAAGTTTTGGGTCGAGCTGATTCTAATATACGGAACATGACTCAGGACAAATGCCAATAATAAATCACGGGTCATCGAAATTCGACCAAGAGGACCGCGAAGGCATACAGAACGGTATGGGTTAGGTTATGGGTCTTACAGTAGGGCCGGAAGACCTTGTTCATCAGCTACATAAATACAGTGGGCGCATTGGTTAGCCCAAAAGACATGACTAGAAACTCAAAATGATTGTAACGTGTCTAGAAAGATGTCCTTGGAATGTCCTCCTCTTGGACCTGAATTTGATAATAACCGGAGCGTAAGTCAATCTTGGAAAAGAACTGAGTGCCCTACAGTTGGTCAAATAAATCATCAATCCCAGGGAGCGGGTATCTGTTCCTAATAGTGACCTCGTTGAGCTCACGATAATCAATGCAGAGCCTTAACAAGCCATCCTTCTTCTTCACGAACAATACTTGAGCTCTCCACGACGAACTGCTAGGATGAATAAAACCCAACTCCCAGAGCTCATCTAACTGCTCCTACATTTCCTTCAACTCCATCGGTGTCATCCGGTAGGGGGCCTTTGAAATAGGTGCAACATCGGGCACCAGATCAATCTGTAATTCTATTTGCTGATGCGGCGACAAACCTGAAATCTCCTAGAACACATCTGGGAGCTCACAAACTACTGGCAGCTGCTCAATACATCCTGCCACAGATTCCTCAACAATATAAGCCAAAAAACTTGACAGTGGCTCTCCTCTGGGCTCAGTAACGAACTGAAATATCGGCAAGTCGGGAATATGAAATGTGACTGTCCTCGAGGTACAGTCCAAGATAGCATGGTGCTCGGTAAGCTAGTCCATACCCAAGATGACATCATACTCGGCCATCGCCAACACGAACAAATTAGCAAGTAGGAACATCTCTCTAACCAAGATTGGATAAGAAGAATAACAACGGCTTAGAACTATAGACTTCCCCAAGGAAGTTGAAATGGATAAGGCCTCAGGCGTGGACTCTGACAGAATACCGGTCGATTGGTAGAACTCCTCGGCCATGAATGAATGAGACGGGTAATATAAGTAGAGATAGGAAGAATACCCTCAACTACTCCTCTAGAAGATGACTGAGGGTCCTACTGGGTGGCATAGATCCTACCTTGAGCTGGCAAGGGAAGCAAGTCTAAAGAATGCAGATCCTGACCTTGCAAATGCTGTGTGACAATCTATACTCAACCTAGTGCTTGTAGGGGAGGTAGAATTCCCCCTAGCTACTGTCTCTGCTGCTGTTGTGGTTGTTGTGGGAGCTACTCTGCTGCCCCTACTGCTGGGGAGGAGGCCTATGAACAGGAGTCTGATGCTGGGGTTACTACTGCACTGCTATGGAGGATGGGACAGAGACAGTTGCGGTGCCCTCTACTACTGTTACTGCGGATGAGGACCCTTGCGCCTACGATACCCAGATTGTTCGCATCCATAACATATGCTAAAAAATGTCCCAGATGAAGGATCTGGCTGCGACGAGGATGAAGCTGGCTACATTACAGGCGGTCTGAATCGAAAACGGCCCTGATGTCGTCGGTGCTGGTGTTGATGGGAGCTATTGGAGGGTGCCTTCCTCTTCCGATCTCTACTAGAACTTTACTCTCTAGTCCTCTGGGACAAGATCTAGTCCTCCTCATAAACCAAGGCCCCATCCACGACCTCATCAAATGTTATCAATAGATGTCCTATGACGCGACTGTGAAGGGCAGGATGCAAGCCACTCACAAAATGTTTAGCCTTCCACTTCTCGCCGTCGATGAGGTAGGAGGCAAAACGAGACAGCACAACATATCAGCCCTCATATTGAGACACCGTCATATCACCCTGCAGCTCCACCAAGGTCTCGAAGTCTAGGGCCCTCTGCTCACAAACATGCTCTAGGAAGAACTTCTGGTTAAAATGATCCACGAAGTCCTTCAAGGTCCAAACAAAATCTGGCCCGGCCATCAGAGAAACTGAAGTCCCCCAATGCCTTGCCTCACCCTAAAGAAGGAAGATGACTAAAGGAACCCTCTGCTCACTGGTGTACTACATGGTTTCGAATATCTTCTCCACCTCGGTGCACCATAACTCTGTGCAAACGAGTCTGACTCAACCCAGAACTATGGAGGATCATGATGCCTAAAGTTTCGGAGCAGCGCGTTCGCTCGCAATTGCTGAGACTGCTCGGGGGTCTTGGGAACAGGCTAACAGGTTTGAAGGGCAGCGGTGACGGCTTGCATCATCTGCTGGAAATGCTCAATCCCAACCGAAACCATGGGATAAGTGGGGGTAACACTGGCCTCTGGTGGAGGCACAAGTGTGATGGAAGCCTCAGGAATAGGAACAACAGGCTCAGGTGGGGGAATAGGTTCCACAGGAGGTGGAATACAACCTCAGGAACAAGGTCCTCAATGGGTGGAGCAGTATGTGCTCGGGTCGATCAGGTCACTCGAATACCTCAAGCATCACAGGCTCCTCTACCTCTCGTGCCTCGACCACAGGTGCCTCGTTGGAGCAGCATCGTCTACACAAGAACAAAGGTGAGCTCAAATGGAAATAAGGGAAATGCACTTAAGACACAACTTATCCTAAGTTCACAGCAGATATGTGATGTCATCCTAAGTTATTCTATAGGTACTTGTTATGCTCTTATACCAACAACTGTCAAGCCCCAGATTCGGTGACCAAAACTCACAAGGACAGCCTTCGTAGTACCCCATTCTTGGCTCCTAGCACCCATTCACCAGGTTCTGATCTTGGGATCCCATAAGGAGGATTTCTATAACATAAGTCCAATCCATAAGAGCATATTCAAAATCATAACATAGTAACTACAGATAGTAACCATAAGAACACATCACAATCCATTAGGAATAAAAAAAATTATATAGGTACAATGCTCAAGGGAAATACAAGGTCCGAATAATGATGAAACCAAAAGGTCCTCGTCATGCTTCAATGATCCTCCTCAGCTACTGCGGCTGCCTAGAATCATCTACATGCATCAATCATACATAAGCTTATAGAAAGCTTAGAGGGCGATGTAAGTGTGTGTAATACCAGTGTTAGAAAGAAATATTAGAGAATGCAGAAGATCAACATGAACCATGAACACTATCAATGCCACTAGCCATACCAAGGCTAAGCTATGAAAATCATGAATACAACAAGCCGTACCAAGGCTATGTAAAGAATTACATGTGTACTGGGCATCATACCGAGGCGATGCACAAAAGGCCTATATAGTCAATGCCAATGCAATGCAATACATGTCAATCCTCATATCAAGTCCATAAATCATATACAGTTCCATAATGTCACGCCCCGAACCTGAAAATCGGATTCACATGAATCCCGATCACCGAATTGGTGCCGACAGCATCCGTAGTGCCCCATTCTCGGCTCCTAACAATCATATGCAAGATTCCGATCCTAAGATCCTACAAGGAGGATTTTCAGAATGATTTTTTTTTTTGTAATGGAGCATAACCACAAGCATAACCAAGTCACAAAACAACATCACCACATATCCACTATATCAAAATCTTTTAAGTACAATGCGGAAAGAAAAATACAAGATGATCAAAAAGCTCCAAAATGGTCTGATACGCGCTCCTGCCTCAACGCTGCTACTGTCCAACGCTACCTGCATGCAACTGTCATGCATAAGCTTACAAAATCTTAGAGGGTGGTGTAAGTGTGCGCGCAAGGCAAACGCCAAGTGTACAATATCAGAGTAATGCTGAAGTATGCGGTAAGTCCATGAATAAAATCAGCCATACCAAGGCTATGTAATGCAAGGCATGAATGCTATCAGTCATACCAAGGCCATGTAATCTGAGATATGAGTGTTATCGGCCACACCGATGCAACGCAAGGCCTACATAGCCGAATGTCATATGCGAAATGCAATCCAAGCAAGTCGGTACTCCTCAAGTACACATATCAGTACAGTTCCTCTCTGGATATCATCGGGGTCTAATACACTTCGCAGTGACTGCCACCTCTCTAGCTGCACAGTCAAGCAAGCGGAATAGACCTCACTATCCGCCTAACCAATAGTCTGCCAATACCTACCCGGCTCATCGATAGTGGACTGATTTATGAGCTAGTCAAACTCAGCCTAACTTATAGCTCCCTCTCTCAGGCGGATAAGGTCACACCCCCTTCTAACCGACCACGACACAGTGGGAGACACTACCTACTGGTATTCGGTACTCGGGCGCTCATGTATCCACTCGGTCTAGACGTTGAAGCATCTCCTGATACTAAAAAGGTTCTGGGACTTTCACCCAAGGACATCCTAAGTGCCCACGGTGCTAGAACCAAGTATTTTCTTTATCCCATACAGCCATCCACGATGTACCTGTGGAGCCACGACCCTGATGTCACTAGGGCGTGCAGTGATTAAGTCACACATATGCGAGATGCATGAATCACACCGTCAAATCATGTAGAAATCAGTGCGTACTGCGCGATCATGTGGGGCACTCCGTCTCATAACGAGTCCCATAAGTGGTCTGCCCAATGGCATATGCTATGATCAGTTACTACTCAAATCAAGCATACATATGATGCGTATGGGCATGAGTCATGGGATTATACTAAGCATATTATAAAGTGATGAATAGTAATGAGTATGGGCCTATCAATGGGCCTTAAGGAGAGTTACAATGCAGACATTTAACCAACATTGTACTTACAATGTGGATGTCAAACCAACATTGTTCCTTAGCCACGGCCCGCCATAAATACCATCACATGAACCATGGGAAATCACACATTACAATGGACTCTAAGGACACCCCATTGGGCCTCGACCCATGGGCCTTACATTCATCAAATGGGCTGCATTAATGGGCCTCACCAATGAGCCTTATGTACATTGCAATGGTCCATGACCTATGGGCCTTGAAATACATCAAAGTGGGCCTCACAACTTGGGCCTTATATGCATCAAATGGGGTTAATCTTATGGCCTTATCAAATGGGCTTAATCCCATGGGCCTTATACATGCCAAATGGGCTTAATCCCATAGGCCTTATACATGCCAAATGGGCTTAATCCCATGGGCATTTATATGTACACCAAGGTAGGCCTCAATGGATGACCATAGGTAAATCAAGATGGGCCTCCAAAATGGGCCTCATGTATATACGAGTACGAGTCATATCAAAAGATCAACTGGACCGCATTCCAAATAGTAGTGGTGGCCATGATTTCCACCATTAAAATTTTTGAGGTTCACCATAGCATTTATTTTGTTCATGCCATAAGAGGGTCTTTAAAAATGTCTAGACGGTTTAGATGCAACCCATGCATCATGGGGTGGGTCCACTAGCCATCCAGCAGCCTGGCTCATGGCTGGACGACATAGATAAAACACATACATCAGAAGGGCCCATGACTTGGATGATGGCGTGAATAAAACACATATACCGTGGTGGGTCCCACCCTGCCAGTACACGCACTCCATGGTAACCGCCCCACCAGGGATCGATGTCAGGACCTCAAGTGTTGGAACGAGGTATCTCCACTCAGTCCGCCAGTGGGACTAGCCTGGACAATGGGTCCCACGTGGGGCTCACCATAATGTTTATTTTACATCCAACCATTGACAAGGTCACATGGACCTCTGGAGAGGAAAAATAAATTTCATCTTGATTCAAAACTTCTGTGGGCCCTAAAAAGGGTTTCAGTGGTAGACGTCCAATTTCACTGTTTCTCATAGTGTGGGCCACCTAAGCTTTGGATGCGCCTCATTTTTGGAGAGGGCCCACTTCAGAGAGTGGGCCACCTTGTGGACAGGTCAGATGATAAATAAACATTAAGGTGGGGCCCACACGGTCAGCCGTGGGACCCCTGCATCCGCCCGCCCGCTCGTCAGCAGCTGGCTTGGCCAACCCTCTAACACAGCAGCAACAACTGCTGTGATATATATATATTTATTTATTTATTTATTTTTTTTAAAAACCCATTTTCCTGGGGTTTTTCATATGCGGGGTCCACTCCAATTGAATCCATTCCATTCATTGTATTCTACGGCCCATAACAAGCATATCAAGACCAATATCGGCCCCTTTTCGATGTGTAAAAAAAATCTGATAAGGTTTCAATAGTAATGGTAATGTCTTTAAAACCATGGCCCACTAGATACTCGGATCATCCTCATTTTAGGCTCAACGCCTAAAATGAGTCAGGGAAGAGGATGGACGGCTTGGATTGGATATATGTATCAAGGTGGGTCCTGTATAAATGGCCCACCCCAATGACCCTCATATTTGTGTTTTCATCCAATGACGTCCAGAGACGCTGGACGTTTTCTTTCTTCTTTTTTTTTTGGGCTTATCAAATACATTCAAGGTGGGCCCTGTTTAGGTAGGCCACCACAAATGGATGATACATTTAAGATGGGCCCCACCCATGGACGGCTTGGATAAAATACATATTTCATGGTGGGGCTCATTCAAGTGGGTCACATAGCCACATCAACATACAAGAAAAATAAATAAAAAAGAGAGGGAGAGAGAGAGAGAGAGAGTAAAAGAGTGGGACACGCGTGATGGAGGGATCCCGACACTATGGGCCCTCCATTTCAATCATCCAATCATACATAAATAGGTCCCATTGCATATGGGCCTTACAAATAAAAGATCAACGGTGGAGATCTCTCTCCATCCAAAATGAACGGTCTATATGACGTCTTTAATGCAAGAAAGTAAACATCACGATGGGATCCATGGAGAATGGCCCTCATCATGGAATGATATTGATGATCAAGATGGGCCATCGACCACATCTTAGGGTCCCAAGTGAGATCCAAACCATTGATCGGTTGGCCTAACTTGGCCCATCTTAAAAATATGAAAAAATAGGCTATGGAAGGACCCACCACTTGATCTTCTTGGTCTGTTGGATAGCCTATCTCCTTACGCTTCACTTTGATGGTGAAAGATGAAGAATGGATGGCTAGGATGAGAGATTTGGGATGAGAAGTGGGCCACCAAAATCACATTTCTCTCATGGGAAACCTTGGACGTGGGAGCCTCTCTTGCTTGGGGTTTGTTGCTTGGAAAATGAGAGAGAGAGAGAGAGATGGGATGTAAGGAGATGAGGGATGGGTGTGATGGGTGAGAGGGTGAGGTGAGTGATGGATGTGGTACTTGACATGTAAGGTGGTGTAAGAGAGAGAGTGAGAAAGAGTTGACTTTGGTGGTTGCTTAGGGATGGGGTGAAAGTTGATGTGTACTTGACATAAAGTGATTGATTGATGTGATTGAATTGACACTTTGTAGAGATTCTCTTGGGAATGTAAACGCGAGATGTTTTCTCGAAATAAATGCCAGCTCACATCTCCTAGTCAGGGTATCAGATCGGTACATGAGTCGCGGCGTTGGAACCGGGGCGACGGTGCGGTCGCAATGATACAAGTCTTGGATTAAGCCGACTCAAATGTATAGGATACGACTTACAGTCGTGCGCAATGTCGATTACAGGTCGCAGATTGCTGAAATTCGACGGAAAGGATCGCGAGAGTTTACGAAATAGTACGGATTAGGATGCGGGTCTTACACATAATTGGGAAACCACCGGGTCAAGTACACTACTGGCTGACTGCCACTCTCCAAGAACTGCACAGTCAAATGATTGTAAGAGACCACACTACCTACCCATGGACAACCAATTAGCAGTAAGGGTTGACAGTAGCAGACCCATTCATGAGCTGGTCAAACGCAGCCTAGCTATGCTTACTCACTCAGGAAGATAAGGCCACATCCCATCTCAACCGACCTCGCAGTAGTGAGAGACGCGGCCTAATGTATAAGGCACTCGGGTGCTCATGTTTTCCACTCGGTCTCGACGTTGAGGCATCTCCTGGTACCATAAAGGTTTAGGGGCTTTCACCCAAGGACATCTTAAGTGCCCTAAATACTCAATTAACATTTTCGGTGTCCAAATACGGCCATCCCCGATACTCATGCGGGGGCTATGGCCCTGATGAAGCAAGGGCGAATATAAACTATGTAATGAAATGTTAGATGCATGAATCATGCATACCAGTCATGCATCAGCTCCAAGCATCTTATGTGCTCAAGAGGGGAACTCCATCCCTCTGGAAAGCCATAACATCTTGCCCAATGGCACAACCATGACCACACACACAATGCTAACCAAGCATACAATGATGTATATGGGTCATGAAGATGAACAAGATGTGTCATACGATGATGTACGATGTAGTACACTCCTATCCAAGTAGGGACTAAGTCTATATACTTAGACAAATTCTACAAGGGGCACAACCTTTAATGGGGGCCCAATAGTCTATGGTAGCCCATAAGGCTAAGGAAGGACAATGACATGGGCCTAAATAAATGAAATGGGCCTAGCAAAGGTCTATGGTGGACCTTTAACCACTCATAGAGGCAAGTAGGCCTACCTTGGGGCCAAAAATGTGGACATTCAACCACTAATTGTTCCCAAAGGTAGCCCATGGATAATCCATCACGAATCAAGGACCAAGGCCCACACATCACCATAAATAAGAAATGGGCAACCATAACATACCACATACATTGCCCAAGGACTACTCAATACATGGGTCCAAGGGTAACACACATAGCCCAACCCATATACAACACTATGGGCCCATAAGGAAGGTTAGGGCCCAACCTAAGCGTCACCAAATACATATGTTGTGGAGGGCCTAGTGGGCAGCCCATTACTTAAATCACATGGGCAATAATTATATTCTAGTCAAGCAAGTTGGGCCTACAACCTAGCCCAAGCATATAGTTGATTTTGGTGGGCAACCAAGGGCTCAACCACTCACACCTTCCAACCGACTAACCCAACACAATATTATGGTAAAATCAGCTCATGAGTCCACTGGGCCTAGCAAGAAGGTTCCAGCCCATTTGGCCTAAAGAGTCCTACAATCTAACAACATACATGGTCCCAAATAGCCCAACTATGGTGGGCCTCAAGCTGCATTAATTAAGCCTAAAATTAGGGAATTAAGGGCATGAATTAATCCCTCCAAGGTACTCACAATGTGGTGGGCTCTACTCCTTAAAATATCAGCCCAAAGGCAATGCATATTTACAATATATTGCTAGATTTTTGTTCCACCAGTTTTATGGGCCAGTTGGAGCCTAGAAAATGGTCCATCTAATTGGAGTAAGGATTTAGAGTGGTCCAGCATCAGGTATAGGGGCTCCACCACATAGGGAACACCCCAAATACATCAGAAATAGGTGGGCCACACTGTTGGACCAAAGGTTCAGCAGCAGCCCCACCATGGGCAACTCATATGGGCCTAGGCGTTCTAATGAGCTGGATGCCCAGTCCTACATGAATGCATATGGTGGGCCCCACCTTGGAAAACTCCACAACAAGGTGGGCCACATACAAGAGGGCCTCAAAATGAATGGCCACATGGATAAAACACACATCATGGTGGGCCACAAAACAGATGGGATGGCCAGCCTTACTGGATGTCCCTACCATGGGCGTCTAGCCAGGTGGGCAGGTCCAACCACCATATCCAAAAAACCAGTGACTCGATTGGCCTGAAAATTGGTAGATGCGTCCCAACAAGGGTAGACAACCTCCACAATAAATTTCAGAATTTTACAAGCATGGAAAATATTTTAAAATTAAATGTCAACCAAATGTGCTGCAGAAATCTGGTTGTTGCAAAATTCTAACTATCCCATTGTTTGGGACCTTATTGAGTGGGTTTAGACTACCCAAACCCTTGGAAAATTGTTAGAAGAATAATATTACATCTGGAAAACAAGTGGGGTCCTCTGGGGTGGCCCACTTCTTCCAGAAAGTCAAGTAAACATAGTGTTTTCTGTCATACAGTATTGCTGAACTGTTTAGAAAATTCTGGATAGTTACCCATCTTTGGCCCAACCCATGGGCCTCAATCATGGGAGATAGGGTGTGGGTCCCATTCCACTTCAAGGTTGGGTCCACAGACTATAAAACCCCTAAATAAATTTGGGGTAAAAGGGTCTAAAAATAGATCTAAACATTAACCCAAAACACATACTCCAACTAGGCTGAAATCTAGACAACAACATGTGTTATCCATATTTTGGCCCATACAATATAATCAAAGGGCCCATAGCCCTGATTTAGCATGTAGGGTCTACCTTAATATGTCAAAAAAAATTCTATGCTTATAAGTTCAGCCAAACCTCCATGAAAAGTGTGATCTAGAGGTCACCCAAACCATGCATGCATGGTTGGGCCTGGACATCCAATCAAGTGGGCTTGGTCGTCCACCTTGCTTGGGGGCCTTGGAGGTTGCTGACCTACTTTGGTGGGCCATACCTCATCAACATACATATAAGAAAATATAGAGAAAGGGGAGAGAAAAGGAGCAAGAATCGGCCATAATTGGGTGGTCCCTCCACTAATGGGCCACCCGCACATAATTCACACCATCACTATTCATATGAGTTACATGCATGGCAAGATACATTAAAATAAATTGTTGGATGGTAGAGATTTCTTCCATACATGCATGGTGGGTCCATGGAAAATGGCCCACCATGGAATGGATTATGTCGAATCTAGGCCCTTAGCCTTCATCCTATGAGCCATGTAGGGCCTTCACCATGGATTGGTTGGCCCTACATGCTTCTATGCAAGTAGAAGAAAGAAGAGAGGAAAGGGAAGAAGAAGAAGAAGAGGTGATTAATGTTGATGAAGCACCCACCTCAAGATTACTCCTTCCTTCTTCAATATTGGGACTCTCCAAGCTTCAAGGAATAAGATTCTATGGTGAGGATGAGATTTAGTGGGTTAGGATGGGAGAGATGGAGCATGCAATGCGCCGAGATGGGGTGGAAGCCATGGGCGTTTGGAGGGCTCTAGCTTACTAGAAATGAGAAGAAAGAGAGGGAAGGAGAGAGAGTAGGTTATGATGAGTTGTAGGGGCTAGGTATGATTCCTTTGTAAGAGCCTAGGCATGATTTCTTATGGGGAAGAAAAACAATGATTATTTGTAAGGTGTAAGAGGCCAGGGAGTAGGGTGGTAGAATGCATAGGTGTAGGCCTTATAGGAAATTACAACTAGGTGGGCCCACCTTGAAGAATGTGTAGGGCTAGGAGGTGGGCCCCACCACATGATGAATGGCCAAAAAATGCTCTGGTTGAAATCATAAGATGCACATGTTTGATTTATGCATGAGACGCGACGTTGGAACTACGAGGCCGATGCAGAGGCAATGACATATGTTTCGGGTCAATCCGGGTCTGGTCTACATGACACGACTTAAGGATGACCGCAAACACTATCCTTAGGTCGTGGATCGTTGGGATTCGACCAGTAGGAACACAAGACCTACGGGAATGGAATGTATACTCGAGGTAGGGTCTTACACTATAGAAGGATTGATAGATTCGTGAGTATGGATAACTTGATAACCAAGTAGATTGATACTCTTAGGGGTCATCTCATCAAATACTATGAATATCAACATGCTTATACGTTCTCAATAATTAATAAAGTGCATAGGTCAAAGGTCAATAGTGAGGGCCTATGCAAATGAAGTGCTTTGTGAATAATATATCGATAAAGATGTAAAGTGAAAATGTAGATCAAGTGCCTTTTGAGTAATCCACTAATAAATAAGCAAAGAAGACCTATGCATATCAAGGAATGACTCTTGAGGAATCCACTGTTGAATTGTTTAATGGATCAACCAATGGATTGATGGATGATTTTTTTTTTTTTAAAAACTTTAATAAAATTAAAACATTAGTTGATGAATGTCCCTATAGAAGGGATTGATGGATCGATGAGTATGGATAAGTCAATGACCAAGTAGATGGATACTTTCAAGGTCATCTCATCAACTCTATAAAAATCAATACCCTTATATCTACTCAACTATTAACAAGCTGCATAAGTCAAGGGTTAAGAGAGGTGGATTAAAAGAGAGGTGGAGATTTACTTTATTTTTTTACACACGCACACACACCCTTACACACTCATGTTGCAGTGGGATTTCACCACCTATGGATACTCGAACCCTTGATTGGGTGTTGAAACTCCTGAGAGTCTACCACTAGAGCAAGAGTAAGGATCCCAAGGAGAGGTGGAGATTAACACACCCTTATATTATCTCAAGAAATTTACGATTGTAAATCCATTGTTGAAAGAGATGTGGAGATTGATGCACTAAAAAATTATTTTTTCTTCAAAGAAACAAAAGGTGAAATGATGTTTTATAAATGTGTGTGTGTGTGTCTATATATATATATATATATATATATATATATATATATATATATATATATATATATATATATATATATATCAATGAACATGGTAGATTTTCACCATTAGTTACTTTCGAATCCAAAGAAATGTAACGCAAAGGCAAATAGCCTTTATTTGCTAATACCATTCTAAATTCAAGGACAAGTTTAAATTTTCAAAAAAGACAGAGTCAAGGTCAATTTAATGGATGGTCATGTTAAAAAGAATTCAGACTTGAAAGTTTATCTAGGGTCTAATGTGCACTATAGCTTTCAATAGCTATACCTCTATGATTGATTATTTGTCTCATATATTGTAACACCCCAGATTTTTGTCAACCTAGAGTTAGGTGTCCTTAGGAAATGGGTCAACCTTATCACTTTCAAAACTCAATTCCAAAGCCAGAGAAATTACTTTTCAACCCATTTCCCTCAAAACTCACCTTTTACCACCTCATTTTTTAACTTTTTCTAAGTCCTTTCATACTGGACATAAATACTAACGTATAAATGATGAAGAATAATACTTAAATAAAAATTTACTATAAATAGTAAATATATGTATAAATTGGACTTTTGACCATTCTAGTTATGGAATCTCATGGAATAAATATGTTAGTTGGATAGATTAGCGTCTCCTACCCTAAAATCATATGTTACACGATGCATAAACTAATTTCAGTTTATAAATTGGCCCCAAAACGCTTCAAATGGAGTCGGGGGCCAAACGGAGCACTTACAGGGGAACCCAAGGTGGGCCCCACATCTTTTTGGGACCTAGGGGACAGGAGGGCCTCACCCAAATGGCGAGACCTCGCTAATCACTCCAGTGGTCGGCGAGGACCTCGCCAGTCAACGGGCTCGGTCGGGCCGACCGCCCGGGCCGATGGTGTTTGGGGTCAAGTGGGACCCCTTCATATAGGGTTCAACCCCTAGTTCATTCTAAATATACTACTTCTTTTACAAACCACCCCTCCAAGCTTTTCTTTTCTTGAAAAATCTCTCAAATCTCTCCAAAAGTCCCTCTCCAAACTCTTCCTTTTTCCGTTTTCAAGCACCCTCACTCCACCCTTCAAATCTCATCTCAAACAGAAATCATTATAGGCTACTTCCTTTAGAAATTAGATGAAACTAAGTGTTAGATTATACGACCAGTGAAATTGTCACCAACCACTTTAAATATGATCTTCTAGAGCCAAAACCTATAAAATCATTGACGCTATCTTACCCTAAAATTCAGGATCAAACTCTAAACCTGTTTATTTTCAGGAACCCTTTGAAACTTTGTATTGGATCTAGACCGCGCGTTAAAAGTCCGATAGTGATAATCTTAGACAATTATGACCGCCTAGTTGGACTTGACAATTATTTCGAAAATCAAGCCCAAATGATGTCTTGAGGCTATTTCATTGAGCCTGGAGTAAGGAGTGTGAGAAAGAGTAGAATTCTTTATAAATTAAATGTGATTTAAATAAATCTGGCACGTGTCACTTACGTGACATTTTTAAGTGTTCTGGCAGTTGGAATGCGACCAAATTTCACCCTCGGATTAGGATAGGTGGCCCTTACATGTCATAGCACTTGTGGCCCTGATCGAGTTTCGGTGACCGTTGAACTGAAACTGGTCCGCCACGGTCGATCTGGAAACCCGACCGGACTGAAAACTTAGCTTGACCTAGATCCAATATTAGAGAGCTTAAGTCCGACCGCATTTAGTAACAGGACCTCCAGAAGTGCTCCGTTGGATCGGAACAGACCCGATTTGGTTATAACTTAAGTATACCTTGACTTAAAGTCTGTTTTGATCATGTTTGGGCTTATAAAAGGGCCTTAAACCCTTAGCTTTCTAACCGATACGAATTTGGGGAAAACCCTAGGAGAGAAAGAGAGAAAAGCGAGAGAAAGTGAGGGAAAAGTTGGGGATTTCTCCTGGGATTCTTCCCTGCTGCTCCACGTGCCAAAGCCATCCACCTGCATCGTTATTCTGGCGATTTTGGTTTCGTTCTAGGTAAGAAAAGCCTAGCCCTAACTTATTTTAGGGTTTCCATTGATGCTAGTAGCTAGATAGCTAACCTAACTTGTATTACAGGTTAATATCCCACGTATACGAAGACTTAGAGATTCCATCGACTTCTTTACGCTCTTACGGCGTAAGGTGCAGATTTTAGACGCTTAGATTACCTGTTTTCAAAGCTTTCAATGTCGTTTAATGGTAGATTGTTGATAAGAATGTTGTTTGACATATAAAACATGCTGTCTGTTTTTCATTTCGAATACGTACGAAGAATATGAGATTTAGGATATTTTTGATATTTGTAGAAAATACTGTATACGTACGTATTTTGCTGATATGATTGTCATGAGTATTTACCGTGTACCTATACTAGTTATACGTGTATGATCTGTTTGGCGAAGAGATTCGCCCTAATGCACATATTGGCCAACATATGCCATGTAGACTAATGTGTGTAGACTAAGTGTTTGTTGAAATGCCTAAATCAATATGATTTATGCCTGCCATATGTTTTGAATGTAAGAACATGATTGTTGTGTATTAGACAACTCCTTGATATAAGGATCTGTCATATTATATGTTGAAATCAACATACGTCAAGTACGTTGGAGTTGAGTAGTCTAAGTGTTTGTATAAATGTATGTATTAATAAGTATTGAGTAAATGGTGTTGTAGATTAGCGTTAAGACTGGATTCTCAACTAATTTGATGATGTACATGATTTCCTCCATGCTTGTTATATTTCAATTGATTACCTTATGTGTGAAGTACTCGTTTATGGTTAACTGCTTATGATGTATGTTATAATATGCTGATAACATGCTGAAATTTCTTGTATTTCAATTGTCTCTCTCATATGATTATTGATTTAAATTACATGTGCTTGGGGCTATACTCTAGTCCAGGCAGTCGGTAACAGTTTAGAATTCGTGGTTGGATTCTATTAGCCACGAAGGATGTGTATGACGAACTTGAGTCGTACTGGAGTCGTCGGTAGTGGTTAGGCCACACGAAGTGCTTGTGCACTTCATGCCGGTCGATTCAACGTGCGCTTGTGCTAGTCGGACTCATCAAGTAACCCGATTGACCGTTGTATGTTCACCTTGTATTCGTCATAACTACTTAAACCTAGGGTACTGAACTTACTAGTGATAACCCTGATAACCGTGGTACCTTGATCCACTAAGACTCATGAGCCGGGCATGGTGGTATGGGACACCGTGGTCGAGCTGTTGGCCTACGCTAGGGCCACAAACCTCCCCGTAGTGACCAGTGAGCAACCCAGACTCGTGAATAGATTATGGTGGTATGGGACACTATATTCTTACTGTCGACCTACACTGATAAGGTGATGGGAGAACGGTGCAACGAGTGTGAGCAACAGCCCTGACAGCCCTTTGTAGTGACCTCGAGCGTACTCTGAATCTACGTGAGGCGATGACCCTTCCGTAGCAACAAGAGTACAACTAGGCCTGTATTGATAAGGTGATGGGGGAGCGGAGCAACGAGTGCGTGCAACAGCCCTGACAGCCCTTACAGCGACCTAGAAATATATCATCGTATGAGACTACTAGGAGTGACGACCCTAGACAGGATCCTTGTTGGGAATGATATAAGGGAAGTACCCTAGTTTTTCAATCCTGCTGTATGAAAAGGACTAATAATAACTCGGTAATCATATTCATATCGCACTGCATGTGCCTGGAAGATGTGGAGCACCAAGGAAAGAAAGCATGCCGCAGACGTAAGATGGTGTTGCATGAGGGAGTATGTCGGCGAGGGCATCCATCATGTCATTTCATTCTTGCATTAATCATAGAGTTTAGGAATGTTTGATTGCTTGCTTTACCATTATCGCTTGATTGATTTGATAACATGTTAACCTTTGCTTTATGATTCCATTGAGTTAGCTACTCACTCCCACGTTACGGGACAGTGTTCCGGACACCCACCAGTCCCTATTTTAGTTTCAGATGATGGCGATGCTTGCGAAGCAGAGCCAGACTTGATGATGAGGAGGAGGATCCCTCCTATATGCAGGTTCTAATTGACAGGGTTAGAGGGTTACTGATTAAATGCCAATACACTTGGTAGTTTACCTTTTATTTACGCACTCGTGTATATTTTTTTTGATCATTTTTGGAGTATACATGTATATGTTTAACCTGGTAACATGTTCACACTCTGGAGACTTACAATCAATTATATATTTTATGTATTTATTATGTATTTATCACAGTCTTCCGCTTGCGAAATTTAACTATCTTTGGAGTATGATATGTTGTTTTATTCTAATCCTACTCATGTTTTCTGCACTAATATGAACAACATTTATCCATCATTGAAAATGTTGCATAAGTGATGTTCTGAAACTCAGGAGTGGAGTTTATGCTCGACCCCCGATTTTCGAGGCATTACATATATATAATATGTTGTTGAAAATCTATTAATGAGATCTACATGCTTTGCCGCCAAATAGTTTTTTGAAATAACATTATTTTTGGGATTGGTTGGAGTTTAAAGTAAAATTTATTCTTTTGAGTAAGTTACAAATTTTATAACTTATATAGTGTTTTAGGGTTTAAAAAATTCTAGTCATACTTTAAAAAAATATTGTTTAAGTCATGTGAAAGTATTTGAGTCAGTTTAGAACAATTTTACTACTTTAACAAGTTTCTAAATTCAAGGGCTATTTTTGGGTAATTTTTTTCCTATGTTAATAGCCCTCATTTGCATATGAAATAGAAGGTCCCCTTGCAAACCAATTCCTTAATATAAATTATCATCATCATGCAATAGTATCCTACATCTCTTGACATGTTACTCAAAGATTTCCTACACCATGCTGCCTCTATTTGACTTATCCCTTCTTACATTTACACCAAATCCATTCATGTTTTAAGCAAAGCAATAGTCAAAAATTTAAGAAGCTTGTTTTTTAATTTAGATGACTACAATGTGTGAAATTTATTAAATCCATCTCCTAGTTATTATGGCCTATTCAAAGGATCTCTACTTCAAACCAAACATTACTTTTATTCCAGAACTTATGAATCTCAATAAAGGATCTAAAGATGCTTCAATTTCCTTCAACAATTAAAAAAACAAATCAAAAATAGAAATAAATGTATTGTATCAATCAAATGAGTTAGCAGATGAAATTTAAGAATTGTGATACTATTGATAAAAAGATTTTAAAAAATAAAATGTCAAAGATGCATGCCTTCATTGAGATCCATGTGGCATAGCCAATCAAAGTCAAGTTGATGAAATAAAAGCAATGATTAAAATGGTTCCTTTTACTAGGATAATGAAATCCACCTTTAGAAAAGATTTGTCCAATCAACTAACAAAAAGATTAGATTCTCATCCAAATAAAAATGGTAAACAAATTAAGAAAACATATAATACTTGATCAATCATTTTCTAGCATGCTCATTTGGGGCCATCTCAATTCTGTATATGGTGGACCCTATGATGAATGAGAAAAATGTTAATCATATAATTATGGTGTCAAGGATCATGCCTACTCAATCATAGGAAAAGATAAAATCAAAATCCATACATTAATGATCAGCCATCACTATAACTGCCTTGAGCTCAAAGAAGATGAGTGGCCCCTAGTTCTTCCACTCCATATTCATCCATATACGCAACTAATGAGGTGATCTTAGGTAATGCCCATGAATGGGTTTAAAGACCAAGATCTATAGATTTATTAGCGGTGGTTTCTTATCCATCAAAGGATACCCTACTTTAACCCACCTATAATCCTTCCATATAAGAAAATGAGAATCCAAGTTGTTTCTAATTCTCCAAGCAAGAAAATAAAGTAAATTGAAGTGTATTTAATTACATACACAACCATAATTGATTTCCATCAGCTTGACACAAGTGACACATGTAGCCCACTTTAATAAAAAAATGCTAATATTTCTCTCCCTTGGGTCCACTTGTGATATGGTGACATAAATAGGTTAGTTATATCTAGCATGTACCTTACAAGTGAACCTTTACTAGACACTTATTACGAATCATAAGCGGTGTCCTAAATATTCTGGTTTATTGAAACTACCAATATTAGATTATTACAATCGCCATTACATTTGTTAAAGTAAAACTGGGCTTGATCACAAATATGAGCACACTCAATGATATGATCCTATTACATGGACACGTGGTATGGAATGTCATGACAAGTAAAATCACACATGTTAATTTTTTAGCAGTCCTACCATCTCTATTAAGAAATGATTTATGCCTCAAGTATAAGATAATATAGTCTGTTCATTTACCTTATACATGCATAATGAATGAAAATAATGAAAAGAATATAGATTGCCATAGAACCAGAATTTTCAACTTGACTTGAATAACTGAATGCACACACAACTATAATACGTGTTTATATAAACTCCCATTAATATAATACCTCATAAAGCTATAGTTAAAAGTCTATGGTAATCTATAGACGCTTGATGATTTTGAATCATGTGCTATTACATGGACATGTGGTATCGAATTACATGCTAAGTATGGTTAAACACGTTTATTTATAAATGGTCCTACTATTGCTATTGAGAAATGATTTTTGCCTCAAGTAAAAGATAATCTACTCTATTCATTTACATTATGCATGCATAATGAATAAAAATAATGAACAGGATGTATATTACCATAAAACTAGAATCATCAAGTTGACTTGAATAATTGAAATCCATATACAATTATAATATTTGTTTATATAAACTCCCATTAATGTATACCTCATAAAGCTATAGTTAGAATTCTGTAGTGATCTACAAACATTTGATGAATTTGAATCTTATCTTTTATGATTAAAAAAAATTAAGTCCATTCTTCTTATTTAGATAAACCTTTATTGTTATTGATAATAACACTATATTATAATAACCAATACTTAACTTCATTGTGACATTAACCTCTATTTTCATAATAGATGAAATTGTAAGCATTTGTGCATACTATGACCTTTATGCACTTAATCCTGAAAAGGCATTCAGTGTAGTCTGAATCTATATACCAAATGAGTTTCAATCGATTAGTGTGTCTATAAGTGAGCATAAAGACCATATTATCTTTTGTCTCTTTTTATGGATTCACATTTGAATTCACCATATCTCTGAAGAATTCCTACCATGAAGGCTTTATCAGGCAAGTGCAGGCCCGAACTGTCATTAATATGCAATGCTAAAAAACTTGCCTTGCTAACCTATATACATTGACAAGTAGTCTTTTCTTTAATATTGAATAAACAAATTACCTTATAAACTTTAAATACTATTGATGTGATGCTTACCTTAGATGTTAGAATTTCTTTACATACCAAATATTCAGATTCTCAACTCATGAACCCTTTGATTGCACCATGTCTTCTTTTAATGATATCCTTTCAGGTGTTTCTTCTTTAGTGGGATTCTCCTGAGGAACATTTGATTGATTTACCACTCTTCTCTTATTTATTAATTGAGGAATGGGCACATCTTCCTATGTGACTATTATAGAGAAAGTCATGTCTTGCCCCTTAAGGGAGTTTCTAAATTCTATTTTATCATTGCTTTACCCATCCTATAAAATCTTCTTTTTATATTGTATTTTATCATGGCTTTCTCCATCCTTTAGAATCTTGACATTTCTTGTTCTGGTTATCTTTGCAGTCTATAAAAGGCAATAAAATATTAATTTATTTTTTTCATGCACATACTCACACCCCACATACACCCATGCACTCACCCCACATACGTGACCTCGTGTTCAAACTCTTGTGAGTCTACCACTGAGGTATAAGTTAGAACCCAAATCCTAATCCATTTAATCCTTTAAGGTATTCAATGAACTTATTACTGATTATTTTCAATTTTATCGTAGATGTTATTGTGTCCTTAAGGTCTTGTTTCATTTGTCAGTTTCACTTTTTTATTTCTTACTAGATATGGACTGCTAAGTGACAATATCATGATATTGTAAAGATACATGCATGCCTTTCATAAGTTAAATATGAGTATCATAATGGGAATAACTATTTGTGGAAGTGTTGTCATGTTTTTATCCTGACCATAGATGTGTACATCATTTCTAAGAAGCCAACATCCCAATCACACCTACCTTTTTTTTTTCATACGTTTTCATATGCCATCATTGGCATGTATAAAATTAAAACATCAAGGGTTAATTAAAGTATGCCATCTATTAATGAGTCAATGCTTAGGTCATTTGAACCAATGATTATAATCTTATTTTATTTCTAAAATAAATATATAATTTCCATCAAAATCAAACTATATTATTTAATAAGACAAATGAAGATATTTAATGAGGTTTAAATTTAAATTAAATCCTACTCCAACCTATAAAACTCGTAGCCTTAATTCTTCTCTGTGTTATTCCTTATGAAGATGTAACACCTGACATCATTAGATTTTTGGTTCTTTAGAAACCTCTGCATGGAAATTGAGATATGAATAGTGGCCCCTGAATTATTCCACCGTGAATATTCACATGTATCAATTAAACTTAATTTTAACTGGATAATAATTTTTACTTTTATTTTTTTCTTTTTCCACCCAAGCTTTATATCCATAATACTACTTCTGTAAGTGACCATTCTTTTGTTGTAGAAGTAGTAGACTTTATCATTTATTTTTGAATTACCATCTTAAATCTTTTGATTTTCTTTATCCCTAGAACCTTTCTTCCTTTTTCTTAAAATCATTATCATGAGAGAAGTATGTGATGTGAGTACTCTCAAGTTGATCTAATTCAAGTATTTTCTCTTCCTGCATACACTATGTGATCAGCTTAGTCAATGTTAATTCCTTTTAGTATATTGTAATTGACCATGAATGTACTATAGTAAGGTTTAAGAGAGAGAAGTACAAGATAGAGTACCATGTCATCAGATATGTTTAGCTTAATGTTCTCAACATAGAGTTAAGGTAGTATATTTTCATATTGTGCTTGTTTATTTTCCTATCGCTATTGTATTATGATGATGAGTCCCAATATGCGTTATCATCTTTGCCTAATTGAATTTAGTGAATATTTACTCAATTTCAGTCAGGATCTTTTTTATGTTTTCTTTCTCAAGTACACCTCCATGAAAAGGCTTAAAAATGAAATATTTAATGATTAATAGATTTAGCTTGTTTAATCGTTTCCACTTTTCATATTTCACAGGTAAGCTTAAATCATTGGGCTTAGGAAGTTTGTCTACCCTTAAAGCTAAGTTTAGGTCTATGCATCGTAGAATAATTTCTAGAGTTTCTTTCCATTCTTGAAAGTTAGGGCTATTAAGATATAAAATGTTATTGGCTTAAGTAACCAAAGAAACATTCATGACTGTGATTAAAAAGGAGTAAAATCTTACATTAAAATCCCATTAACTTAAGCATAGATAAAAAATTTTTAGTGTTAATCTTTTATCTAATAGACGAGGCATTCAACTAAATTATTTAGGATGATGAGCTTAAACATTAAACCTAGTGTAAAAATTATTTCATCATTACGATCTATTCCTTTGGGCTGAGATCCATGTGAGTCGTTCTCATAACATGAGACTAGTTAAATACCAACAATACAAGTGCAAATGGCTCAACATCTTTATGGCAAGAGAAATCATTTGATCTCATATCATTAACACCATCCATCTTATCCCATTTGTCTCCAACTAAACAATGAATTCCTTTAGGTCGAATATTGTCCAATCCAAGAGAAATGATACCTTATTTATCCTGAACATATAACATATGTCACGCCCCAAACCTGAAAATTGGATTCACAGAAATTCCGATCGCCAAATCCAGTGCCGACAGCCTCCGTAGTACCCCATTCTTGGCTCTTAGCGTCCATACGCCAGATTCCGATCCTAGGATCCTACAAGAAGAATTTTTTTTTTCAATGTACATTTAACTCGTAATAAGCATAACCACAAGATTACCCAATTCACAAAGGCAACATCATCATCATATATCCACTAATATAATCATTTGAGTACAATGCTGAAAGGGAAATGCATAAATCGAAAATCAAACTCCAGAAGACCACTGCACGCTCCAAGCTCAACACTGTTGCAATCTAACATCACCTGCACGCATCTATCATGCATAAGCTTATAGAAAGCTTAGAGGGTGGTGTAAGTGTGTGCACAAGGTAAGTACCAAGTATTCAATACAATGTCTGAATAAGCAGAAATACTGATAAGATCATGAATTATCAGAGAAAATAGAATTACTGACAAGATCAGAAATTATCAGAGTAAACAGAAATATTGACAAAGTCATAAATCACATGATAACAGAGTAAGCGAAAATACTGACAAGTGCATGAGTCATACAATATTAGAATACGTAATAGAAATTAACTATGCAAATGAGGAGTCATAGAGAGTCAAATATCAGATGCCGAGGATATAATGCAATGTGTAAATCCTGCTAAGTCTGTCTAGACCATATAAGTGTAGAAACATAGTAACCCAAAATGTCATATGCCACGGATGTAATGTAATATGCAGTGCAAATTGAATAACCATGCTAGAGTGTAAAGTTGGGATGATGGTACGTAGTTTCGCAGGCTATGGGGTCCATCACAAGGGACTTCTATCCAAATTAGTCCCATACCTAAATTTGGATAGTCAGACTTAATGTAACACCCCGGATTTTGGCCAATCTGAGATTTGACGTTCTTAGGCAATGGGTCAATTAAAACACCTGGAAGATTGCTTAGAAACCAATTCCATAGCCAAAGAAACCACTTAGAATCAATTCCTTTAGAAAATATGACTAAGTTAGCTAGTGCAACGTTAGAATAGCTGGGAAATGGTCCCTAATCACTTTAAATACGTTCTACAAGGCCCAAAGCGAGTGGAACCAAGGGTGCTATAATGCTCTAAAGCCTCGGATCAAACTCTAAGCCGGTTTGTTCTCGGGACCTCCTTGAAACTTTGTATTGGATCTAGACCGCGCGTCGTAAGTCAGATGCCTACCATCTTAGACCGTTATGACCACTTAGCTGGGCTTGGCAATCGTTTCGAATATCAAGTCCAACTGACGATCACAGGCTATTTCATTGAGCCCGGACCGAAGAGAGTGTGAATAGGGACAGTTGGAATTTCAATTTCAAATCTGGCACACAAATTTGACGCATCAGTACTAAGCATTCTGACCGTCAGAATACAGCCAAATTACACCCTTGGATCAGGAAAAATTTCTATTACATATCACGAGACTTATAGGCCTGATCTTGGTGCGGTGACCGTTAAACTGAAACTGGGCCGCCACGTGCGATCTGGGAACCCTACCGGCCTGAAAACTGGATGTGTGCTAGATCCAGTATGCATGAGCTTAAGTCCGACCGCATTTGGCCAGGGGACCTTCAGAAATGCCCTTTTGGACCGAAACGGCCCCGATTTGGTTAGGCACCAAGTAAACATTGTTCCCAAGCCTATTTTGGGCATGTTGTAGGCTATAAAAGGGGTTGAAACCCTCACTCCTCTCTTCCATCCGAATTTGAGAGAAACCCTAGCTTGGGAGAGAGAAAAAGGTGGGAGATTGTGGGAGTGTGGGAGAGTTCTTCCTGCCACTTGTACTACGCGTTGCACGTGCTTAAGCAACACACCTCTACCGCTTTCCCGGCGATTCCACCGCGATCCTAGGTAAGTAAAAACCCTAAATAGTTGTTGATTTGAGTTTGCCTTGTTTCCATAGCGATGTAGCTTATGGATCTTATGTATTAGGCTCCTTACTCGCCGTAGACGAAGCATATACGCTCCGCTTCAATTCCCGAGTCTACAAGACACTAGGTGAGGATTTTAGACGCTTTGATTGACGGTTCCCAACGCTTTCAATGTCGTTTAATAGTAGATTCTTGACGGCATCGCCGTTTGACATGTACAAAATGCTCTCCGTTTCCCGTTTCGTAAGCTAACGAAGAATATGAGATTTAGGGCATTTTAGTCATTTGTAGGAAGTACTGTTTACATTCATATTTTGCTGATGCGATCGACATGGTTTGTGGTCGCATTAGGAAGTTAGGAATGCGTGCATAATTAGTTTGGCGAAGAGATTCGCCTAGTTGCGCACTTTGGGTCGACATACTATATGTAGACTTAAGTGTGTAGTGTATGTGTTTGTATAAATGCTTGTATTAGTATGTATTGAATTAAATGATGTTATTTGATAGTTTGTGATTGATTTTTCAATTATTAGGCTGACCTAAATGATTTTCTACATGTTGACAAAATGCATGATTTCATTACATGCATGGAATGTATGTGCTTGAGGATTTGCTTAAGTTGAATATGCATGGGAAGTATGCCTTGAAGATTTGCTTAGGTTGAATGTTATAACATGTGCTAACATGCTCACATGATGTATTTCAATTCCAATACCTTTTTATAGTGTTAATGTAATTCCATAGATGTGTGGGACTTGACTTAGTCCAGGCAGTCGGTAACCGAGCGAATTCGTGGCTGACTGGTCATAGCCACGAACGACGCGTCGATGAATGTGATTCGTGTTGAGAGTTGGCGGTAGTGGTTAGGCCACGCGAAGTGTTTTACGCACTTCATGTCGTTCAATTCGAGATGCGATCGCGCTAGTCGAGCCCGTCAAGTAACCCGACTGGCCGATGTTTGTTCACCTTGTATGTATCATAACTGCTTGAACCTAGGGTACTGAACTTACCATTGTAAACCCTATTAACCGTGGTACCTTGATCCACGAAGACTCATGAGCCGGGCATGGTGGTATGGGACACCGTGGTCGAGCTGTCGGCCTACGCTGGGGCCACAAACCTCCCCGTAGTGACCAATGAGCACCTTGACTCGTGAGCAGATTATGGTGGTATGGGACACTATATTCTAGCTGTCGGCCTACACTGATTAGGCGACGAGCCCTTTGTAGTGACCGCGAGCGTATTCTGAGTTCACGGGAGGCGACGACCCTTCCGTGCAGTAGAGTACAGTAGGCCTGTATTGATAAGGTGATGGGGGAGCGGTGCAACGAGTGCGAGCAACAGCCCTGGCAGCCCTTGCAGTGACCTACGAAATGTACATCGTATGAGATTACTAGGAGTGACGATCCTAGACAGGATCCGTGTTGGGATTGATACAAGGGAGGTACCTTAGTTTCCCAATCCTGCTGTTTGAATGGACTAATAACAACTTGGTAATCATATCACCATAGCATTGCATGTGCCTGGAAGATGTGGAGCACTCTAGGGAGTGTGGCATGCCGCGGTCGTAAGATGTTGCCGTATGAGGGTGATCGTCGGTGAGGGCATACATCACGTCATGTCATAATTGCATTAACAACAGTATTAGGATTGTTTGATTTATTGCTTTACTATTATCGCGTGATTGATTTGAGAACATGTTAATCCTTGCTCTATTATTCCATTGAGTTAGCTACTCACTCCCACGTTACGGGACGGTGTTCCTGGACACCCACCAGACCCTTTTGTGATTGCAGATGATGGCGCGGCCTATGAGGCGGAGCTGGACTTGATGATGATGAGGAGGATCCCTCCTTTATGCGTGTTCTGATTGACGGGATTACAGGGAGGTTGCTTAAATACCTTGACACTTGTCATTTTATATTTTTAGAGCACTCATGTATATTCTTTTGGTTACTTTTGAAGTATACATGTATGTATATAACCTGGTAACATGTTCACACTCTGGAGACATACAATGGTTTATATATGTTATACATACTATTACAGTCTTCCGCTTGCAAATTTAACTATCTCTGGAGTATGATATGCTGTTCTGGCTTAATCTCACTCATGTTTAATACATTATCACAGACAACATTCAATCATACATATCTATGTTGCATAAATAACATTTTGGAACTCGGGAGTTGGGTTTTTGCTCGACCCCCCGATTTTCGGGATGTTACAGATGGTATCAGAGCATGATTTGGATTAAACCGGGCCTGGGTTATGGTCACGCGACGTACGCTGTCGCTTCCTTTGACTTAGGTGGGTGCGAGAAGGGTCTAAAAACACTTCTAGGATCCCAGGTTCGCCAATAGGCGAAGTCTATTCATTTCAATCGCGTGATCGAGTCCGTATCGCATCTAGGGTCGCGTAGAGCAACCCGAATAGCTCCTAGGTTGTAGGTAAGTGGGTTGAGCTGTTCTTTGAACAATTCTAAACCCGTTAATGTGAATCCTTGGGCCGTGGGACAACCACGACCCCTGTATTCAATCGCCAGGGCTTAAAAACCCCGTTTTGCCAAAAATTCTCAAAATTCCTTCTCTAAACACTTCAACCTTCAGTTCTTTCTTATCCATTTCATGTTAGGCATCAAACCTAATGTGAAAATAACACAAATTAGTATATTCACCAAATTTTACAGTGAATAGTAAAATTTTATGAAAAATGGCCATAAGGCCATTCTAACTTCACTTTCTTTAGCAACTAAGGAGCTAGAAAGATGTACTGGCTCCTTCTACCCCAAATTCATATGCTGCATCATATGTTTTGGTATTTAGGATTGTGATGTGGACCCGGAATCCCCGAACACTTGTTTGGGCTCATAGAGACCAAAATACAATGAACCAAGGGGTGGGACCTGACTTTTTGGGACCCTGGGACCATGGGGGACCAGACCCATGGGGTCCCACCGGTCAACTTGCAAGTTGACCGGCGATGCCATCGCCGGCCGGGCGATGCATCGCCGGCCGGCGAGCTCCGGGGGTGCTGTCCTTCGGGCGCACTCCCTTAAACAGGGTCCACATCACCCCTAGCTACCTCCCATCCCACGAAAACCCCTAAAACCCACCTCTCCTTCACAAACAGCCCCCTTGCATACCCTAGATTCGATTTTCAGCACTCCATTCCAAACCTCGGCGACCCAAACCCCTCCTAAACCCTTCCTTGGCCAAAACCGACCACCACCCATCAATTATTGGGTGTTGGCAGCCCCTTTCCTTGAAGATTTTCCCATTTGGAGTTCCAAAATCCCCCAAATAGTGCTGAAATCGTGAGCAGCTCCATTCCATCTTTTTGTTCTTATTTTTCCCTGAAAGTACAGCCTTGGGAAGCTTGAAGCATCCCTCTACGACGCCTAGATTTCCTTTTGTCAGATTGGGCAGCCATTTCTCCGCATTTTCGGCGTTTTCCATGGCTTTCGTGGAAGTCATTTTGGGTCTCTTGTCGCTCTCATCCATCATATCTTTGATGGGTAAGAGGAAAACTGCGTCAGACGAGGCTAGGCTGAGCCGCCCTGCTCGATCGAGAAGGCCGCGGGGTGGTGCCGCAAGTTCAAGCGCCGCCGCAGGTCCAGCTGCAGTCCTGGAGTGCCGTACAAAGCGGGATTTGGATCCCCATGCACATCTTGGACGAACCATCCTATCAGAGATGCCTCATGGTGAATACACTAATCGTAGAGTGTTATTTGAGGCGGACGTAGATGGGCGATTGTTCGGCGAGTATCTGTTGTTCGAACGCATTGAAGCTGCGCACTGGGGACCGATCTTTGAAGCTCGCACTCGTGCTAATGTGAGCACTGTTCGTGCCTTCTATGCTAGCATCCAGAGTCCTACCTTGGAGCCTTTGCAGTTCAAAATCCCTTTTGGTAGAGATCGGATGGCTACGATCGACGTTCGGTTGATTGCGCGACTTCTCAACGTGCCTCTAGGTGATGTGCATCCAAGTGAGAAGAATTTGAGGACTAGACGCGAACGAGATCGCCGCACCAGGTTTCTGTGCGGTAAGTTGGTTCCATGGCAGCCCAATAATAGCCTCAAGGCGACGTACATGTCTGAGGATTTGCGCCTGCTGCACCATATCTGCACGTTTAATGTCTATCCCAGGTCGACGAACCGCATTGAATGTACACGTCTTATGGTCGATTTCTTATTTCTGGTGGCCCAGGGAGAGAACGTATGTATGGCCACTTTCATCTTACGGCAGATAGTTCTCATAGCCAGGTCGAGGAGAACATCCGAATCCCTTCCCTTTGGCCGACTCATTTGCAAGATTGCGCTTGAGTTTGCCTATAGACTTGGACCCGAATTGCCGGTATCGATTCACACCATCGATGAGTCGACAATGGTTAAGATGAAGATTGGGTCGCAATACCGTGAAAATCAACTTGAAAGGGATAGTGGGGATGACTTTGATGAAGAGGAAGATCAAAGCGACGAAGAACCTAGAGCAAAGGTTCAGGAAGAGGTTCAGGAAGAAACAGAAGAGGAGGCTCAGGATACTGATGAGAGCCCTCCTCCTTCTGCGCAGACTACTATCGACGACCGCATTGCTCGGATGGAGGAGAGTCAGACCGCTTTGCGTAGGGAAGTCCAAGAACTTCGAGCGGAAGTCGCTGATGCCAAGGCCGTTACAAAGAAGAAGTTTGGCAAGGTGACTCGCACCTTGAAGGCAATCCTGTGTTGCTTACAGGATAAGGGTGCTCCTCCTCCATCACCAGACTCCGACTAGCGATGCGATCTTTGATGTTACTATTAGTAGTTAGTCATTTCCTGTTTTAAGTTGTGTTTTGTAAGCCTGATAAGGCTGGTAGTTTACCTATGTTGCTGTAGTAGCTGACTGACATAGCTCCCATGTATTTTTGTCATGATACTTATAAGGAGATATCCCTTGTATTATGACAATTTTGGTTTAATGAAATGCATGATGCTTTTCGACTTGTTATGTGAATGTTTGTGTTGTGGTTTGGGCTTAATGTAGCCAAAATTTGTGGAATGGAGTGCATGCCGTCTCATTTCACTGTAAGGTATTGTCCCTGGATCGGGAGTATTGTAACTCCCGGGATTCAGCCTACTAATTAGTTTTTATCCCACCCCACCCTCCTACCAAGCATGCCACTTCCGATCCCACTATGGGACTAAGAACGCGGTTCTATTTAATACAACTGAATGCTACTGGCCACATAGGCCCTTGGCGTTTTGGATCTAGTGTTAGCACTCCTAGATTTGAAGGATCTGACGACATAAGAAATCCAATTCCAGTTAGACAAATCTTGACCCTAAGCGATAGAAGAATTCCCTGTAGTAGAAATGGAATAGAAAGTCATTTACTGTATAATCTTAGGCTTTGGATTATAGCTACAGAGTTACAGACTAGGCTACTAGTTGTCTTAGGCAGTGTAAGGCCTATATATGCTAAGGGATAGTAGGTTAGATTTGGTTGGAATGGGACTCCCTTCCTTCGGTAGATTCCTTTATGGCTTATAGACTTCTGTTGTTGCCCATAGGAAGGAACCATACACTCTAAGGGAACATTTATAACTCCCTCAGATTGAACTTAGAATGTACTAGCACACCCCTTAGAATTGCCTTCCCCAAGGACTTATTGCATTCGGGAACGCAGAGCAAAGGAACTACATGTAAGCGATGTATTCGCGGTTTGAGTCGATTTCTTACTCCTAGTGGTTACCAATGAATCCAATGCTCTGATCAAGCAGAGGATCGGCATCGACTTGGATTAAGAACTGATACAACGCATTTTCTGTCCTGATTAGACAGAAGGTTCAACGTATCCGGCTTAGACCCACTATAAAACCTTTCTTCTGTGATGGCCCAACCATCTACAACTAAACAGGATCACATTGTCTTTGGGAAATGGCGAGGACTTAAAGCCAGTAGAGAATTAGACATCTTGCCACCGACTCATACCTGCCCCTGAATTCAATCATAATAGAGGTTAGGCTCATCTCTATGATCATAGGTACCAATGCCATAGAACGCATCATTAGCAAGGAAGACCATATAGAGAAAGGCTGTTTCCATTTTAGGTTAAGGATAGCCCCTAAGTTGCGCCTCGTTCTGATATACGGATCGATGCAAATATTCTTCAACCTTAAGTAAAACCAAGTTTTAAGGGGGGTAGAACGTATTGAGTCCAATCCAGTTAGGTTAGTCAACGTTACCGTTTGATCAGAGTGGCGCAGCGGAAGAGTGGTTGGCCTCTTTCCCACTGGCCCAAGATCGAAACCTTTGAGTTCGGATATACATACGATTAGGTTATTAAGTAGGATTTGAACCTTCCTTAGAATGTCAATACTAAAGTCCCTCTAGGTACTCCTTGCCGTTCGCCAATGTCGGGGACGACATTGTGTTTTAAGGAGGGTAGATTGTAACACCCCGGATTTTGGCCAATCTGAGATTTGACGTTCTTAGGCAATGGGTCAATTAAAACACCTGGAAGATTGCTTAGAAACCAATTCCATAGCCAAAGAAACCACTTAGAATCAATTCCTTTAGAAAATATGACTAAGTTAGCTAGTGCAACGTTAGAATAGCTGGGAAATGGTCCCTAATCACTTTAAATACGTTCTACAAGGCCCAAAGCGAGTGGAACCAAGGGTGCTATAATGCTCTAAAGCCTCGGATCAAACTCTAAGCCGGTTTGTTCTCGGGACCTCCTTGAAACTTTGTATTGGATCTAGACCGCGCGTCGTAAGTCAAATGCCTACCATCTTAGACCGTTATGACCACTTAGCTGGGCTTGGCAATCGTTTCGAATATCAAGTCCAACTGACGATCACAGGCTATTTCATTGAGCCCGGACCGAAGAGAGTGTGAATAGGGACAGTTGAAATTTCAAATTCAAATCTGGCACACAAATTTGACGCATCAGTACTAAGCATTCTGACCGTCAGAATACAGCCAAATTACACCCTTGGATCAGGAAAAATTTCTATTACATATCACGAGACTTATAGGCCTGATCTTGGTGCGGTGACCGTTAAACTGAAACTGGGCCGCCACGTGCGATCTGGGAACCCTACCGGGCTGAAAACTGGATGTGTGCTAGATCCAGTATGCATGAGCTTAAGTCTGACCGCATTTGGCCAGGGGACCTTCAGAAATGCCCTTTTGGACCGAAACGGCCCCGATTTGGTTAGGCACCAAGTAAACATTGTTCCCAAGCCTATTTTGGGCATGTTGTAGGCTATAAAAGGGGTTGAAACCCTCACTCCTCTCTTCCATCCGAATTTGAGAGAAACCCTAGCTTGGGAGAGAGAAAAAGGTGGGAGATTGTGGGAGTGTGGGAGAGTTCTTCCTGCCACTTGTACTACGCGTTGCACGTGCTTAAGCAACACACCTCTACCGCTTTCCCGACGATTCCACCGCGATCCTAGGTAAGTAAAAACCCTAAATAGTTGTTGATTTGAGTTTGCCTTGTTTCCATAGCGATGTAGCTTATGGATCTTATGTATTAGGCTCCTTACTCGCCGTAGACGAAGCATATACGCTCCGCTTCAATTCCCGAGTCTACAAGACACTAGGTGAGGATTTTAGACGCTTTGATTGACGGTTCCCAACGCTTTCAATGTCGTTTAATAGTAGATTCTTGACGGCATCGCCGTTTGACATGTACAAAATGCTCTCCGTTTCCCGTTTCGTAAGCTAACGAAGAATATGAGATTTAGGGCATTTTAGTCATTTGTAGGAAGTACTGTTTACATTCATATTTTGCTGATGCGATCGACATGGTTTGTGGTCGCATTAGGAAGTTAGGAATGCGTGCATAATTAGTTTGGCGAAGAGATTCGCCTAGTTGCGCACTTTGGGTCGACATACTATATGTAGACTTAAGTGTGTAGTGTATGTGTTTGTATAAATGCTTGTATTAGTATGTATTGAATTAAATGATGTTATTTGATAGTTTGTGATTGATTTTTCAATTATTAGGCTGACCTAAATGATTTTCTACATGTTGACAAAATGCATGATTTCATTACATGCATGGAATGTATGTGCTTGAGGATTTGCTTAAGTTGAATATGCATGGGAAGTATGCCTTGAAGATTTGCTTAGGTTGAATGTTATAACATGTGCTAACATGCTCACATGATGTATTTCAATTCCAATACCTTTTTATAGTGTTAATGTAATTCCATAGATGTGTGGGACTTGACTTAGTCCAGGCAGTCGGTAACCGAGCGAATTCGTGGCTGACTGGTCATAGCCACGAACGACGCGTCGATGAATGTGATTCGTGTTGAGAGTTGGCGGCAGTGGTTAGGCCACGCGAAGTGTTTTACACACTTCATGTCGTTCAATTCGAGATGCGATCGCGCTAGTCGAGCCCGTCAAGTAACCCGACTGGCCGATGTTTGTTCACCTTGTATGTATCATAACTGCTTGAACCTAGGGTACTGAACTTACCATTGTAAACCCTATTAACCGTGGTACCTTAATCCACGAAGACTCATGAGCCGGGCATGGTGGTATGGGACACCGTGGTCGAGCTGTCGGCCTACGCTGGGGCCACAAACCTCCCCGTAGTGACCAATGAGCACCTTGACTCGTGAGCAGATTATGGTGATATGGGATACTATATTCTAGCTGTCGGCCTACACTGATCAGGCGACGAGCCCTTTGTAGTGACCGCGAGCATATTCTGAGTTCACGGGAGGCGACGACCCTTCCGTGCAGTAGAGTACAGTAGGCCTGTATTGATAAGGTGATGGGGGAGCGGTGCAACGAGTGCGAGCAACAGCCCTGGCAGCCCTTGCAGTGACCTACGAAATGTACATCGTATGAGATTACTAGGAGTGACGACCCTAGACAGGATCCGTGTTGGGATTGATACAAGGGAGGTACCTTAGTTTCCCAATCCTGCTGTTTGAATGGACTAATAACAACTTGGTAATCATATCACCATAGCATTGCATGTGCCTGGAAGATGTGGAGCACTCTAGGGAGTGTGGCATGCCGCGGTCATAAGATGTTGCCGTATGAGGGTGATCGTCGGTGAGGGCATACATCACGTCATGTCATAATTGCATTAACAACAGTATTAGGATTGTTTGATTTATTGCTTTACTATTATCGCGTGATTGATTTGAGAACATGTTAATCCTTGCTCTATTATTCCATTGAGTTAGCTACTCACTCCCACGTTACGGGACGGTGTTCCTGGACACCCACCAGACCCTTTTGTGATTGCAGATGATGGCGCGGCCTATGAGGCGGAGCTGGACTTGATGATGATGAGGAGGATCCCTCCTTTATGCGTGTTCTGATTGACGGGATTACAGGGAGGTTGCTTAAATACCTTGACACTTGTCATTTTATATTTTTAGAGCACTCATGTATATTCTTTTGGTTACTTTTGAAGTATACATGTATGTATATAACCTGGTAACATGTTCACACTCTGGAGACATACAATGGTTTATATATGTTATACATACTATTACAGTCTTCCGCTTGCAAATTTAACTATCTCTGGAGTATGATATGCTGTTCTGGCTTAATCTCACTCATGTTTAATACATTATCACAGACAACATTCAATCATACATATCTATGTTGCATAAATAACATTTTGGAACTCGGGAGTTGGGTTTTTACTCGACCCCCCGATTTTCGGGATGTTACACTTAATGTGGTAGACTCCTAATCTCAGGTTAGTCGCGCTCTCCAACCAAAATCCTAGCCATTGCGAAGGTATACGTAACAATTAGTTGCGCACCACCAGCCCGAATGGATATTGAATGAATGAATGAATGAATATGCAACTCCTGCTTAATAAGTCTACATATCAATACGGATCATCTCTGGAATCATCACCGAAATTTAGTACACTCCAAATGGCACTGCCCCTCTCTCAGCAACACAATCCAAGTGAGCGTAAGAAACCTCACTATCCGCCTGGCCAATAGTCTGTAAATACCTATCCGACACGTCGATAGTGGACCCATTCATGAGCTGGTCAAACTCAGCCTAGCTATGCCCCCTACCCTCAGGCGGGTGAGGCCACACCCCCTCCCAACCGACCACTACACAGTGGGAGACGAGGCCTCCTGATATTCGGCACTCAGGCGCTCATGTATCCACTCGGTCTTGACGTGGGGCGTCTCCTAGCCATGAAAGTTTAGGAATTTTCACCTAGAGATATCTATGGCGCCCATATCCTAGAACCAAATATTTTTGGTGTCCCATCTGGTCATCCACGATATGCCTGTGAAGGCTATGGCCCTGATGTCGCTAGGGCGTACAGTAGTCACAATACACAATGTAAGATGCATGAGTCATACAATCCAGTCATGCATCAATCCTGCGCATACTACGCTCAAGTGAGATAACCTTCGCCCATCAAGGAGTCTTATAACAATATGCTCAATAACATATGCAATAATTAATCACATCTCATAACAAACATGCAAATGATATGTATGGGCATGTATCATGATGCTATGCTGTCACATACTCATAATCGGTATCAATAATCGGCCTCGACAATGTGGACATTTAACCAACATTGCCACCAAGGAATGACCCGCATAGAACCAAACATATAATGGGCCCATGACCTTGCACAAAGGCCTAATATATGACACATTTGGCATTATTCAAGGGCCATATATACACAATAGGTAAGCCCTGCTCATGGGCCTCAAATACATGACATGTGGGCCCTGCACATGGGTCTCAAATACATCAAATAGGCCATGCATCATGTGTAACGCCCTAAAAATCAGGGGTCGAGCAGAAGCTCAGCTCTCGAGTTCCAAAACATTACTTATGCAGCATTTTTTATGATGAATGAATGTTATCGGCATTAGGGCATAAAACATGAGGTAGATTAAACCAAAATAGCAAACATAACTCAGGGACAGTCTGAAAATAAGAGCGAAAGATGGAAATACATATATAAATCAATATAAGTCCCTAAGATATGTATGCTCCGTCAGGTCATAATTACAAGTCATGTCTCAAAATACCTATATCAAAAGTGATAAATCACTACCAACATAGCCCTGAATCCCCGTCAATCAGGGCACTGTTTACATGAACCCGTCTGAGATCTACATACAAGAGAAATCCTCCTCAGCGCCATAAAAGACCGGCTCTGCCTCACGAGCATCGCAACCATCTGAAACTAAAACAGGGACTAGTTGGTGTTGCAAACACCGTCCCATAACGTTGGAGTGAGTGATCAACTTAGTGGAAAGTATACAGTAGAGGTTAACATGTTATTAATTCAATCAAGCAGTAATGATATAGCAGTACAATCAAACATGCCCTAGATACTCTTGTTAATGCAAGAATGATATGAAATAATGATGCATGCCCTCAAGATAAACTCCCTCATGCGACATCATCTAACAATCGCGCATGTCAGTCACTTCCTCAGTGCTCTTACACCAACACCGATAGCCCATGTAATGCGATGATATGAGCATGCTTACCAAGTTCTTATTAGTCCTTTTCATACAGCAGGATTGGGAAGCTAAGACACCTCCCTTCTATCAATTCCCAAACATTGATCCAGTCTAGGGTCATCAATCCTAGAGTATCTCATACGAAGTGTGGTTCTAGGTCGCTACAAGGGCTGTCAGGGCTGTTACACGCAATCGTTACACCACTCCCCCATCACCAAATCAATACAGGCCTAGTTTGTACTCTTGTTGCTATGGAAGGGTCGTCGCCTCCACGTGGAATCAGAGTACGTTCGAGGTTATTACAAGGGTTGTCAGGGCTATTACACGCAATCGTTATGCCACTCTCCCATCACCAATTAATGTATGTCGACAGCTCGAATACATTGTCCCATACCACCATATTCAGATCACGAGTCTGGGTTGCTCACTGGTCACTACGGGGAGGCTCGTGGCCCAGCGTAGGCCGACAGCTCGACCACGGTGTCCCATACCACCATGTTCGGCTCATGAGTCTTAGGGGATCACGGTACCTCGATTAACGGGAGTTTCACTAGTAAGCTCGGTGTCTTAGATTCAAATAGTAAACATGGTGAACAAACATCGGTCAATCGGGTTAGTTGATAAGCTCAACTAGGCCAAGCGCACATTGAGTTAAACGATATGGAATGCATAAGCACTCCATGTGGCCTAACTACTGTTGAACATCCCAAGTACGACTCAGATTCATTAAACACATCCTGTGTGGCGAAATAAACTCAACTACCACTTGAAGAACGGTTACCGATTACCTGGACTTTACAATAGCTCCAATCACATTCAGTTATGACATGTTATCCAATGATATAGGCAAAGCAGTAAATGGATCATATTTCTAATTATACAATCAAAGGTTCGATATTGTCTGCTTTAGGGCTACCAGGGCTGTTGCACGAAATCGTTACACCACTCCCCCATCACCCTTCGTGGCATTTTTTCTGCATGTTATGGAATACAACCTAAATATAAATCCACACATAAGCAATATAAAATACATGGAGAAAAGTATACACATCATTGATGTAGTTGAGAATCATATCTCAACCTGCATACAGGTACATCTTACTAACTACTCACTCATTCAGACACTTTTACATACACTTAGTCTACACCTTACATCACATCATACATATTATGTATTTATTAGCATACGTATTAGGGCAAGTCCTTTCGTCAAAGGGTCATCACCCATACAACAATCATATATCCACGACAGATTGTCATGACAAGCACAAATACAAAGTCTATACTCATTCAATCATTTTCACATACACTTAGGCTACACATACTAAATACATATCATATGTTGGTATATCATACATTTAGACTAAACCTTTAGCCCAGGAGTTGTTACATATACATTTAGCATACATAGACGACAGTTAATCATGGCAAACTCAAATTCATATTTCATACATATACGGTATTTTCTACAAATACGAGGAATACAGTATATTCAACATAGTTAACGTATAACTGAAAAAAGAAATGGACAGCACTTTATGCATGTAAAATAGCATCCACATTAGTAATATGTCATTAACCGACATTGAAAGTCTTGAAAACCATAACCTAAACATATATAGTCCGCACCTTAAACCAGAAAACGTGTAACGAATATGATTCAGACGATAAGTCTTCGTCAACGACGGATACACTACCTATGGCATGAAACAGGTTAGCTATAACGTCAATGGAACTATTCTAGGCTTCAAAGCAGGTTAGAGTTAGGATTTCTTACCCAAGAATGGAGCCAGAAATGCCGGAATAGTGATACGGATTGGTGGATTAGGCACATAGTAAAGATGGGAAGAGTCCCAGGAAGAATCACCAACTTCTCTCTCACTTTCTCCCTCTTTTCTCTCTCTTTCCTAGCTAGGGTTTGGAAATTCGTATGGGATTTGGGAATGAGGGTTTAAGGCCTTTTTATAAGCCTAAATTCGACAAAAACAGACTTAAAGCTAAGGTATACTTATGTTATAACCAAATCGGGCTCTTTCTGATCCAACGGAGCACTTATGGAGGTCCTCTTATCAAATGCAGTCAGACTTAAGCTCACTAGCATCTGATCTAGGTCAAGCTAAGTTTTCAGTCCGGTCGAATTTCCAGATCGATCATGGCGGATTAGCTTCAATTCAATGGTTACGGGAACTCGATTAGAGCTACAAGTACTATGACATGTAAGGGCCACCTATCCTGATCCGAGGGTAAATTTGGATCGAAATCTAATAGTCAGAACGCTTAGAAATAACGCGCAAGTGAAACGTTCCAGATTACTTAAAATTATATTTAATTTTTTTAAAATCTTTGCTTTCTCACTCTCTTCACTCCGGACTCAAGGAAACAGTCTCAGGACATCTTCTGGGCTTAATTTTTGAGGTGATTATTAAGTCCAACTAAGCGGTCATAATTGTCTAAGTTCATAGCTATCAGACTTTCGATGTACAGTCTAGATCCAATACAAAATTACAAAGCATTCTCGGGAGTAACTGGGTTTAGAGTTAGATCCTAGATTTCAGGGTAATATAGTGTCAACGATTCTATAGGTTTTAGGTCTTACAGATCGGATTTAAAGTGGTTGGTGCTAATTTTGTAGGAAATCTAATGTAGCGCTAGTTAATACACGTTAAATTTCTAAAGAATTTGGTTCTAAATGATTTCTTTGGCTTTAGATTTGAGTTATGAGAAGTTACCAAGGTAGTATGGTTGACCCATTGCCTAAGGACGTCTAACTCCAGGTTGGTAAAAATCTGGGGTGTTACAATCTACCCCCCTTAAAAAATAATTTCATCTCCGAAATTGGCTAAGGGTAATGAGTCCCTAGAAAGACTTCAGTATTGATATTCTAAGGAAGGTTCAAATCCTATTTAATAACCTAACCTTACGTATAACCTAAATTAATTTATTCAATCCTGGGCCAGTAGGGAAGGGGCCAACCATGCTTTCGCTGCGCTACTCTAATCCAACGGTTGTATTAGCTGACCTAACTAGATTAGGCTCATAATGTTCTACCCCCCTTAAAAATTCTTTCTATATAAGGCTCAAGAATCTATGTCTCGATCCGTATGTTTGAATAAGATATAGCTTAGGACCTATCTTTGACATGAAATGGGAAACAACCTCTCAACACATTGGTCTTCCTTTGTTAATGATGAGTTCTATGACATTGGTACCTATAATTTTAGAAAGGAGCTAAAAATGATGGGTGTTGTGGTTGATTCCAGGGACGGGTGTGAGCTTACGACAAGATGTCTAATCTCTATTGGCTAGATGTCCTTAACACTTCCCAAAGGTAAAATAATAACTTTTGGTTGTAGGTGGTCGGGTCAACACGGAAGAAAAGTTGTGTAGTGGGTCTGAGCCGGATACATAGACTTTCTGCCTAGCTAGGATAAAAAATTTATTGTATCAATTCTTAATCCTAGTTGATCCCGATCTTCTGCTTGATCAGAGCATTGAGTTCATTGGTAACTACTAGGATTGAGAATTCGATTCAAACCGTGAATACTTCGCTTATATATAGTTTCTCTCCTCCGTGTTTTCAATTGTACTAAGTCCTTGGGAAGGCAATCCTAAAGGCAATCCTAAGGGGCATGCTGGTTTATCCTAGTGTTCATCTGAGGGAAATATATAAGTTTTCCCTGAACACGACTAGTTCTGAGTCAAGCAAGCTTCCTAAGAGTTACTAAAGGAGCCTTTGAGTATTATGGGGATCTATCGAAGGATTGAAGTCTTATTCCAACCAAATCAAACCTGCTATTCCTGAGTATAGTCAGTCTTTACACTACTTAATAGAACTAGTAGCGTAGTCTATAACTCACCAGCTGTAATCTAAAGTCTAAGCTTATACGCTAGATGATTTCATATCATTTCTACTACATAAAATTATTTTATCGCTTAGGGTCAAGATTGTTTAATTGGAATTGGATTTCCTATCTTGTCAGATCTGTCGAAATCTAAGAGTACTATCTCTAGGTCCTAGCACTAGATGGTCACTGATTATAGACTAAGCTACTGTGTTAGTTTTCACCCGTCGGTAGAAGCATAAAGATCGAGAAGATGGCTAAAACTAGCTCAAAAGAGCCATGAAAAAGGAAGGACATAAGAAGAATGGGATGGGAAATTTGGGTCTCCACGGATTTGAGCCTAATATGGGAGTGTAAAGGCTCAAACGAAAGGGAAAGAAGAGGAAGGACAGTAAAATAGGATGGGTTAGAGGACTTACATGAATGTGAGACTCAGATGGGAGATGTGAGAGCTCAAATCAAAGAAAATGAGAGGGTTATGTGATGGATATGGCTGAGCACGGTGGAAGGATATAGGATTTAACGAAAAATAAAAGAAGTGATTGAAATGCTGATTTGAAAGATAATGGGACGGTTTTGAAGAAAAGGGAAAGCATGAGAGGGAGGTTTGTGAAGGAAGTAATCTATTGGGGATGAAATAGGGTTTGAACCCTATACCATAGGGTCCCACTAAGACCCTAAGACCATCAGCCAGAGAGCCCGGTCCCACCTGAGCCTGCTGACCGGCGAGGCCTCGCCGACCACTGGAGTATCCAACGAGGGCTCACCATTTAGGCAAGGTCCTCACCACCCCCTGGGTCTAAAAAAGTTGGGGTCCCACCCTGGAACCCCTTAAAAGTTGATCGTTTGGCCCCCTCTTCCGATTTGAGCCGTTTCGGGTCATTTCGGAACTAATTTGAGCTCTATTCACCTTTTACAGATTTCTAATGGTTGGAATGGAATGAAAAGTCGTCTATACTTGTCAATTGACGGTCTAGACTTGATTTGGGGTCGTCGTGTGTGATTAGGAGTGTGCACGGACTCGATCTCGGCGATCATTTTCAGTAAATTTTTGCCAATAAACAAACTGGGGATCTTAAACATGTTTCTAAATTGTTCTCGCAGCCTCCTGCATTTAATTGGCAACAGCGTGCGGTGTGTGACCATAACCCAGGTCTATTTTAATCTAGAACATGATCTGATACCATCTTATAACGCCCTGAAAATTGGGGGTCAAGCAGAAGCTCAGCTCCCGAGTTCAAGAACATTACTTATGCAGTATTTTTGATGATAAATGAATGTTATCGACATTAGGGCATAAAACATGAGGTAGATTAAACCAAAATAGCAAACATAACTTAGGGACAGTCTGAAAACACGAGTGAAAGATGAAAATACATATATAAATCAACATAAGTCCCCAAGATATGTATGCTCCGTCAGGTCATAATTACAAGTCGTGTCTCAAAATACCTATATCAAAAGTGGTAAATCACTACCAACATAGCCTCGAATCCCCGTCAATCAGGGCACTGTTCACATGAACCCGTCTGAGATCTGGATACAGGAGAAATCCTCCTCATCGCCATAAAAGATCGGCTCTGCCTCACGAGCATCACCACTATCTGAAACTAAAACAGGGACTGGTTGGTATTGCAAACACTCTCCCGTAATGTGGAAGTGAGTGATCAACTCAGTGGAAAGTATACAGTAGAGGTTAACATGTTATCAATTTAATCAAGCAGTAATGAAACAGCTGTACAATCAAACATGTCCTAAAACTCTTGTTAATGCAAGAATGATGCATGCCCTCACCACAAACTCCCTCATGCGACATCATCTAACGATCGCGCATGTCAGTCACTTCCTCAGTGCTCTTAAACTAACACTGATAGCACATGCAATGCGATGATATGAGCATGATTACCAAGTTCTTATTAGCCTTTTTCAAACAGCAGGATTGGGAAGTCAAGACACCTCCCTTTTATCAAATCCCAAACATTGATCCAGTCTAGGATCGTCAATCCTAGCATATCACATACGAAGTGCGATTCTAGGTTGCAGCAAAGGCTGTCAGGGCTGTTACACGCAATCGTTACACCACTCCACCATCACCAAATCAATACAGGCCTAGTTTGTACTCTTGTTGCTACGGAAGGGTCGTCACCTCCACGTAAACTCAGAGTACGCTCGAGGTCACTACAAGGGCTGCCAGGGCTATTACACGCAATCATTACGCCACTCCCCCATCACCAATCAATGTAGACCGACAGCTTAAATACAGTGTCCCATACCACCATATTCGGCTCACGAGTCTGGGTTGCTCACTGGTCACTACGGGGAGGCTCGTGGCCCCAGCGTAGGCCGACAGCTCGACCACGGTATCCCATACCACTATGTCTGGCTCATGAGTCTTAGGGGATCACGATATCTCGGTTAACGGGAGTTTCACTGGTAAGCTTGGTGTCTTAGATTCAAACAGTAGCGACCAAACATCAGTCAATCGGGTTAGTTGATAAGCTCAACTAGGTCAAGCGCACATTGAGTTAAATGAAATGGAATGCATAAGCACTCCATGTGGCCTAACCACTGTCGAACATCCCAAGTATGACTCAGATTCGTTGAACAGATCCTGTGCGGTGAAACAAACTCAACTACCACTTGAAGAACGGTTACCGATTACCTGGAATATACAATAGCCCCAATCACATTCAGTTATGACATGTTATCCAATGATATAGGCAAAGCAGTAAATGGATCATATTTCTAATTATACAATCAAAGGTTCGATATGGTCCGCTTTAGGGCTGTCAGGGCTGTTGCATGGAATCGTTACACCACTCCCCCATCACCATTCACAACATTGTTTCTACATGTTATGGAATACAACCTAAACATGAATCCACACATATGCAATATAAAATACATGGAGGAAAGCATACACTTCATTGATGTAGTTGAGAATCGTATCTCAACCCGCATACAGGTACATCTTACTAACTACTAACTCATTCAGACACTTTTACATACACTTACTCTACACCTTACATCACATCATACATATTATGTATTCATTAGCATACGTATTAGGGCAAGTCCTTTCGTCAAAGGGTAGTCACCCATAAAACAATCATATATCCACGACAGATTGTCTTGACAAGCACAAATACAAAGTCTATACTCATTTAGTCATTTTCACATACACTTAGGCTACACATACTAAATACATATCATATGTTGGTATATCATGTATTTGGACTAAACCTTTAGCCCAAGAGTTGTTACACATACATTTAGCATACATAGATGGTAGTTAATCATGGAAAACTCAAATTCATATTTTAGGATAATACAAAGCATTCCCGGGAACAACTGGGTTTAGAGTTTGATCCTAAATTTCAGGGTAATATAACATCAACGATTCTATAGGTTTTGGGTCTTACAGATCGGATTTAAAGTGGTTGGTGATAATTTTGTAGGAAATTTAGTGTAACGCTACTTAATACACGTTAAATTTCTAAAGAATTTGGTTCTAAATGATTTCTTTAGCTTTGGATTTGAGTTATGAGAAGTTACCAAGGTGTTATGGTTGACCCATTGCCTAAGGACGTCTAACTTCAGGTTAGAAAAAATCTAGGGTGTTACATCATGGGCCTAATATACATCACAACGGGCCTCAAATACGTATCACATATTCATCACATTAGGCCCTGACAATTGGAATCGGCAATCAGTTACAATAACCGGCCTTGATCGATAATCGGTCAATCGGCCATGACAATCAGAATCGGCAATCGACATCAATGAGAATGGCCTAACAAGGCCTAAGGGAATATTACAATGTGGACATTTAACCATCATTGCCTATCAACGGGGACATTTAACTAACATTGCTCCAAAGGAGTGGCATACATAGGGCTGAACATATAGTGGGCCTACGACCTCATACAAGGTCTAATATACACCATCATGGGTCATAATTACATCACATCAAGCCTCACTCGTGGGCTGCATATACATTGCTATGGGCCTTGGCATAAGGGCCATAAATACATCTCATTGGGCTACTTCCACGGGCCTTAAATACATAACAGGCAGGCCTTGCACATGATAAGTGGCCTCACCAAATGTGGCCGGCATGAATATGGTACATTCGACATGGTACAGGCCAATTGCAATATGGAATCTAACTCATAATGGGGTCCACGCCCCATACATGAACTGGTAAAGAGATGGATAGCATGGGATGTCTACCACTCAAAGCGCAAGATTTAACAACAGTCCTTGTAAGACATACACAAGGTTAGCCTTACTAGGTAAAGATACAACCCACAAGCAAAAAGGTCCACTTAAAATTTTGGGTACACCACAACCTGAGGGGTCATGTACAGGAGTTAGATACTCTATTAAGTTATGTAGGAAAGTGGTGGACCCCTTATAAAATTTATATCAAATAGATTTAAAACTACGTGGGCTCTGCTTATGAAGAAGGAAATTTTTTTATATTATAGTTTTATGTATGAGTACCAAAACTCGTGAGGCATCCCTCCTTGATCATGTATACACAAGTTTCTATGAAGGTCCAAACAATGGTGCTTGGGAGAGGTGCAGAAAATCTGTGCAGAAATGACTTTTGGCCATTTTTGGGCGTGTCCCACGATTAAGTGGGGCTGCCTTTTAGAATGCCATCAGGTGCCCTAGGTAACCCTATTTTTTTACTTCAAAACCCAAGAGGTTCAATCTATTGGATGTACACATATGATATTTGGCACAAGGCCAAACATGGGCATTTAAATTTTTTGCTCAAAATTTCCTTCACAACTATGCCCGGCACCATTTTGAGATCCACTCCCCAATGATGTGGGGTCTTCTTTGACCCAATTAAAATATTATCTCTCTATTCAATGCTATATTTTGAAAGTTTCAAGTGGTGTTCAACTGGTATCTTGAACGTGGGGTCCAGTACATATGCCCAAAGTTGGTTTAAAACTTAGAAAATCAGACGTGCATTTCAGAAGTGGATTTGTCCCATCTTTATGCCCAGATTTCAAACACTTGGGGTCCATTTTAGATGAAGTTATAGGTCATACTAATAATTTGACATGTAAAAACATCCCCCATAGTGGGCCTTGACAGATTCGCATACATGATCTTTGGCATAATTGAAAACATGACCCGCTGAAATTCCTGCACGAAAATTTCTAGACAATCATTCCCGACCCTACTTTTAAACACCAATTTTCTCGGTATTAGGATGGGCCATAAATTTTAGGCGGTGGCCTGCACATATCTGAACGTGGGGCCCACTACAGATGCCTAAGGATGGCCCAAAGTTCCAAAAAAAATTAGGTATATGATCAAAGGCCATATGCATCCTAATAAGACAACAAAAAGAAAACTTACAGTATACAGTAGATATAAACAGAAAAAGGAGAGATATATTTCATGCATACATCAGAGTGGGCCCAATCTAGGTGGGCCATGCTATCAAAAACCACCAGCTCAATGATCATGAATAATTATAAGGGAAAAGGGAATACATCAAGCACACATGCAAACTACCTTATTTGGCATCCAGACATGCACACATCATGGTCTCCGTGGTTGTCCAAATGGACAGCCTGATCATCCACATACATCAAGTGTGGGTTCCACTTCCATGTGTGGACAGCGTGGATGAAACACTTTACATTAGTGAGTCACACACCACCTATCCAGATGGACGGTGGGGATATTAAACATATACATCACATCAGGCCCCACCGTCCCTTGCTAGACGGTGGACTTCATGGGTGCAACTCACATTTTAGGTGGGTCCCACGTGGTGTGAGCCACCCCATATAATATAATATTTAATTATATATTATTTTATATATGTAAAAGTATTTTAATCTCCAAACGCCTAACCTTTGGACATCCATAGAGGGACGATCTCAATATCACATGGCTGCCATGTGGGACCCACCGTCCTAGCTACTGGACGGTGGAGTCACACGTGGGAAATCAAGTGGGTCCATACGTGTGGTGCACAGCTCTGGATATGAATTGATATTTGTGTCTTTCCCTTTAAACAGGGCTAGTAGGCTGGACGGTCTGTGTTGCTGGATCTAGCTAGACCGTGGGCCCAAGCCTGAAACGATCTCTCCACATGGATAGCGTGGACACCGTACACACTTCATAGTAGGGTCCAAGTAGGTGGGCCACCCCACAAAAGGATCAAGATGATATTTATAGTCTTCCTTCAAACAAGGAGTCAGCCAGCAAGTGGACGGTCCTGCTACTGCTGTTGTGGTGTGGCCCACCAAATGGCTGGATCTAGATGTACAAATGGACGGCTTAGGATATAGCACATATATACGTGATGGCCACATGATGGATGGACAAGGTGGATTAAAACCATGGTCACGCAGCGGATCCAACAACTGTTTTACGTCATTCCAGCAGCAGGTGAATCTGCTTGATTTTTGGACCATTGGATCTGCCCATTTGGGCTCTAGATCAGGACGGTGTGGATGCTCTAAACTTCCAGCAAGGTGGGGTCCACGTCAGTGTGGCCCGTCAGTCCACCCGTTTTTAAATCAAGATGAGATTTGTGCTTCCCTTTCTACAATGCCTGCTGCTGGATAATAGCAGTTCAGCTGGAAAAAGGGCCGCCTATAACATGGTCTAGGTGATCAGGGAGAGGGGTGGATAGTGTAGATAAAATCTATACATCACAGTGGGTTCATGTGGGGTCCATACGAGTGGAGATCAAGCCAATAATGGTGTTTTCCCCCACCATCCAAGCCTGCCTAAAACAGTAGAAAAGGGCCTTGGATGGTCCAGCAAGGCTATCCCATTTGTGGGCAGCGTGGATCTTAAATATACATCCATGGTGGGCCATTAAACCAAGAAAGAGAGAGAGAGAGAGAGAGAGAGAGAGAGAGAGAGAGAGAGAGAGAGAGAGAGAGAGAGAGAGAGAGAGAGAGAAGAGCACCCACAATGATCTTCTACCCATGGCTTCATAAGCCTTCTAGGACCCCTTCCAATCGTGGAGATGATCTTCTAAGGGTTAGATTAGGAGGGATCTAAAGGTAAGAGGGTTGGAAATGGAACTTGCTTGGGACGTCCATGGCTAGCAATGGAAATGAAGAAGAAGAGAGAGAAAGAGGTTGTAAGGGAGAGGGATGGGTGTGATGGGTGTACTTGACTTGAGGGGTATGGGTTGTTTGACTTTCGGGGTTGCTTGGGAATGGGGTATTGTACTTGACATGTGGGTTGATTAATGGGACATTTCTCTTGAGTTTACAAAGTGCGGTGTTTATCTCGATCTAAATGCGGGCCCACATCTCCTAGCCCGGGTATCGCCTCGGCGCGGAATATGTGGCGTTAGAACTGCAGTGATGGCGCGATTGTAAAGGTACAAGTCTCTGGTCGAGCGGACTCTGGAATACGGAATGCCACTTAGGATTTCGTGCAATCATTGTATACAGGTCGAGGGTTGCCGAAATTCGACCTGGAGGACCGCGAAAACCTACGAAATGGTACGGTCTAGGATATTGGTCTCACAACATATGTGTCATATTATTTGAATCTAATGATTGATGGGCGTTCTCAATGACTGCCACTTTAGTGGAACATGCAACTAAGTCTACCATCCAAACCTTAAAAATAAGGATCCTACACATTTCGTTGCCCCTACTATAGATATTTAATTTGTTTAAGAAAAGGAGATGGATAATTTGGTCCTTTATGGTCACTACACTAGCATATCTAGATACTTTAATGGGCTATGGACCCTTTAGAATCTAGATAGGCATGAAACCCAATTTTTGTCCAATGCCTCATACTTTGATGGCTCTTATAGGCCTAGGTTGAATTATGTCTTACCAACGATGATCAAACACCAACTTTGATTGACATACATTTATTTATACAACAACTTATGAACCTTATATAATTGAGGTTAGACAACCATGGGCTTGAACATCTAACCACCAAGACTAATGCATGATCTTAAATAATAAGGAAATGACCCACTTTTAAACCATGAAAAGGTATAGGGATTTTTATTAAAGAATTCCTCTTAATTATTAATTTTATGATAAAATGTCTCTAAGTTTTACATTTACGAAATCATGTTTCCTACTTTATGGTCATCCATTCTCTCACATGAAGGTTAATTACTGATTACAAATGGGTTAGGTACATATTCATCCCACAAAAAATTCCTAAAATCCCTTTTCATTATCCAAGCATCTCTCTCTCTCTCTCTCTCTCTCTCTCTCTCTCTCTCTCTCTCTCTCTCTCTCTCTCTCTCTCTCTCTCTCTCTACCCACACTGATGTGTTTCTAAAATCCATTCTAACCACCAAGTGTGTGACCCCATTTTAGGTGTAGTGTTAAAAAACTAGCCTCCCACCATGATGTGTTTTTAAAGTACAATCCAACCACCAATTGCAAGACCTAATTTTAGGTGTAGGGCTAAAAAACCAGCCCCATCCATGATTCAAGTGGACCAGACGATTGGAAATAGTGTACAAGGTGATGCCCACCCTCCAAACTACTTCCCTCGTTGTGGCCAACTTCATTCGCAGATTGTCCTGATTTTTGAGCTCTTGGCCTTAATGGAAGGGCCTAGCTATATGCCCTAGAGGGGGGGTGAATAGGGCAATGCCAAATAAAACTAATAACAGCAGAATAATAAAAGAAATAAAGCACAATGCTGAATTTAAAGAAATCTCAATAGCCTAAAATAAAGAGAATGATACTTTATCAGTTCTAAGGACAACCTTACACCAAAAACCAAAGGTTTAAGGTAGGACAACTTTATTTCTAGAACGTCCTTTGTATCACAAACCAATGAGGAATAAAAAATAAGAAAATCAAAATAACTTGCAGAAATAAATCCTAAGTTATTACAACATTCATCCACACTTGCTTGAAATAAAATGATTACAGCATTCATCCACAAACACAAACCACAAAACTGAATGAATAAAGGAATGAAAGAATAAAGCACATCCACAACACAAGGATATATAGTGGTTCGCCTGTGTGTACACCAACTGTTATCCAACAACCACACATAATGCTACTCCACACCTAATATCCTCACACAGGGGATATTAGCATGCACTATCAAAATAGGTTTCACTGGTTCACCTAAAACCTTCACAATTGTGTCTTTGATCTCGTGCTTATACAATTCAAAAACCCTCACAATCTGAGTTTTTTGGCTCTCCTCATATAACCAATACAATGAGATTTTTCGGGCAAATCTCAAACAAAACCAAAGAAAGTAAATTATACAAATGTAAAATACCTGAATCACCATTTGAAGTAGCCCATTAGAACCAATCGGAGTAGAAGTTCGATTCAACGTTCAAAGTCTAATACTCACTTTAAGAATGGTTCTAAGTCTAATTGATTTTAAATCAAAAGGGCTAGTTCTATTTGATTTTGAATCCAAGAAGAAGGAATATCAGAAATTTTCCTTTTTCTAATAAGATTGGAATGTAGATCAAAATTAAATAATAAACAAGCTAGCAAAAAGAATATTAAATAAGCACAAATTAGCTTAAAACAAACACAAACTTATCTCAGAGTATAGCCTAAAGAATGCTTGAATAGAGTTGAATTGAATTGCTAAAACTCTGAAGTTCGTGCTCTATTTATAGCCTAAAAAATCCCGTCTACGACTGGTCTTAGGATCCTAGGACTGGTCGTAGCTTCAAAGATTTTTAAAGATTTGTGCGGGATAAGGATTTGCTGTTCCACGACTGGTCATGGGTCACCTACGACCGGTCGTAGGACATCCAATTTAGTTGCTGGAGTTTGAGTCGTAGGGCTACGACTGGTCAAAGGATGAGTCGTAGAACTCACAGGACTGGTCGTAGGATGTCCAGGACTGGTAGTAGGACAAGCAGAAAGATTCGAAAATCTTCAACAACCTAGGACTGGTCCTGAAAAACTTAAGACTGGTCGTAGCAGAGCTAGGACTGGTCTTGAAGTCCCTAAGACTGGTCTTAGAATAGCCCAAACAAGCATATTAAAATATGTGAATTATATATCCAGAATGACCTACAGTAAAGCCCATCCTAAGGTCAATCTAAGGTCAAACAAACCTTAAAAGTGAGATGGACATTGAAAGTCTGTACACTCATATGACCCTAAAGAGAAGCTTTAGAATTTACGAATCTTATTGTAGGCCTTCTTGAGCTTGATCTTGACTTGACATGGTCTTCTAATATACTTGAACTTGATTGAATCTTGAACATGCAAACTTAAAGACTTCAATTCTTGAATTCTTCATCCATGACTTGAAAACTTTCTTCATTTAAGTTCTTGTCTTGAAATGTGATGTCTTGAAGTAAAGAATAGTCTCAAACATGAAACACAAGATATACAAGACATAGATATAGGTTTTGGCACCACAAAATTTGACAACCAAAGGGATTTGAAATCATAGAACTTATAATCTCCCCCTTTGTTAAATTTGTGACAAAACACATGGCAAAGAAGATAATAAGGAATCATGAGCCATAAAATCACAAATTACTCTACTCCCCCTGAGTAATACGAGTACTGCTCATATAAACAGTAAACAACATGAAAACCTCAAGACTCCATATTCTCAATCCCACATATCCTTCTCAATCATTTAATCCAGACAAAACAAATTACTCCCCCTTTCCATACACTACTCCCTTTTAGCTTACTACTCCCCCTTTTTGTCACAAAATGACAAAGGAAAGTCACAAAAGGAAAGAGAACATACAGAGTAATAAGAAGATAATGAGAAAGAGATATGAAAGGACAAAGCATATTTCAAAATATAAACCTGAAGCATCAAGCCATCATTAATCCAAAATATAATATCCAAAAGAGAGAAAAAAAAAAGTTAATGTTATACACTCCAAAAGATAATTCACCTAATCTGATCCAGAGGAGGGAGCAGGGATAGTCAGATCAATCTGGTGTAAGTTCCTATTGATGCGACGAAGATATTTTCGCATGTACTTAAATTGCATATCGTGGGCTATACTTATGTTATCAACCTTCTCCTCCAATGCACGAAGGCGTGTGTCATAACCAGATGGATCGTAATCAAGATCATTTGGCGAATCAAATTCAATCTCATAAAATATCTCATCCATATTAACATCCTGTTGAGGAAGATCGCCAGCTTCCCCTTCATTTCCGGCTTCACCACCATCATCTCCATCACCAGCAACACCACCTTCATCTACTTGGCCAGGAAGCAAATCTAACTTCATCTTATTAAGATTGGAATTGTTGAAAATAAGATGATGAATTGGTGCCTCATTAATAGGTTTATCGACAAGCATGTGAGTGGCTAAAACATCTATAAGATAACCAAACGGAATATCACTATGACCCAGATGGAGACGAAACTGTATAATGAAATTACAAATCAAAGAAGGAAGACAGACCATGGTACCAGAAGCAATAGAATGCAACACACGAACCATGAAAGAAGTCAACTCAGTTTTATTACCAGACCGAGGATACACATTGAAAATGAAGAAACGATGTAACACTCTATATCTAGGTAACAAATACTTTGAAGGGAGCGCATTCCCTTTGTGTGTCCATTGTGCATCAATTTTGCATAAATCTCTCGTTAACATGCATTTTTCCGATTCAGATGGTTTGTCGTATAAATTTTAAATCGGTATACCTTCTTCATTAATAGGTATATCCATAATACCTGATATCAAATGATGGTCTACTTCAAATTTTCCTTCTCTAGTATCAATTAAAAAAGTTAAATTATCAAGAGAAAATTCTGAGATGCATGCTACCATTGATTGGGCAATGGATTGGTATGCAGGCCCACCCCAAAGCAAAATGTTAGTCCAGCCAACAGATTCAAGGAGAGGGACAATACTATATGGAGCAATGTGATTGAGATCAGCAGTATGCTCAACGATAATATTGCGGACACGTAAAGCTCGTATATCTTGAGAATCATCTTCGGGTGACCGAAGGTGCCATTTTGTTATCGGTGTAGATCTAGATGAAGATGGACCACGGGATGTTTTCTTTTTCCCTATAGCATCCATATTCAAGAAGATATATAAAGAGCAAGAGAAATGCATAAAAGAAAGGATGAGTTTTCTCTAGATCAGCAAATTGAGAAGAAACCCTTGAAAAACCCAATAAGAGATGATATCTAGCTACACAATGATCAAATCAAAGCATAGAGAGCATGAATCTTTAAGAAAAATGATGAAATAGGACTCACCTTGAAGAAAAATAAGAAATCCTATGACTGATCGAGCTACGACTCGTCGTAGGTTGGAGTGAAAATGAAGAAGAAAGGAATTTTCTCCAAATATATCATGTTCATGAGTACCACAACCGGTCGAGTGCGGTGCACGACCGGTTGTACCATGACTGGTCGTGTACAGCCATGACCGGTCGAGTATCGACCAAAAATACATTTTTTATGTAAAAAATTAAAATTTAAACAAATATAATATGAAATATAATATACTATGATACATGCAAGTAAGAATATTCAATGTAAAATGCACATACCAAGATCAAATTTCAATTTATTAAACCTACTTTTGTCGAGCGGTTTAGTAAATATATCAGCAAGTTGATTTTCGGTTGGTATATATTCTAAGGAGATAACTTTTTCTTCAACCAACTCATGAATGTAATGATACCTAATGTCAATGTGCTTAGTACGTGAATGTTGGATTAGATTTTTGAAAATATTTATAGCACTGGAATTATCACAATGTAAGATCATTGAATCTTAATTAATTCCATAATCGCTTAGCATGCGTTTCGTCCAAACTAGTTGAGTACATGTATATCCATCCGCAATATACTCAGCCTCAGCAGTGGAGAGCGATATTGAGCTTTGCTTCTTTCTAAACCAAGAAACTAAGTAATTTCTAATGTAAAAACAACCACCACTGGTTGATTTTCTATCATCGATATTACCGGCCCAATCAACATCTGAGTACCTGGCTAATTGAACACTAGTATTAAAAGGGTACCATAGACCCAAATTTATAGTACTTGTGATATATCTAATAATCCGTTTAACAGCAGTAAGATGTGATTCCTTAGGATTAGACTGATATCTCGCAAAAATTCCAACACTTAACGAAATATCAGGTCTACTTGCAGTAAGATACAACAAACTACCAATCATACTACGATATAGTTTAGGATCTATATCTTTACTTGTAGAGTCTTTTGAGAGTCTTAACGTTGTACTCATAGGAGTATCAAAGTTCTTACCATTCTCAAATCCAAATCTTTTAACCAAGTTTGAAGCATATTTGGTCTGGAAAATGAAAATTCCATCAGGTTGTTGTTTTACTTGCAACCCTAGGAAGTAGTTAAGTTCGTCAACCATGCTCATTTCGAACCTTGATTTCATTAACTCTGCAAACTCAATAGACATGTTAGAGCAAGTTGATCCATAAATAATATTATCAACATAAATTTGAACCATCAAAATATCATTGTTATGCTTCTTAACAAAGAGCGTCTTATCGACATTTCCTACTTGAAAGCTATGACTAAGTAAGAATTTAGTCAATTTCTCATACCATGCCCTGGGCGCTTGTTTTAGACCATAGAGAGCCTTTTTGAGACAAAATACATGGTCAGACAACTTGGGGTCTTCAAACCCTGAAGGTTGTTCAACATACACCTCTTCATGTAAATTGCCATTCAAGAAGGCACTCTTTACATCCATCTGATAAATCTTAAAATTTCTAAAGCATGCGATGGAAATAAAAAGTCTGATTGATTCAAGGTGAGCGACTGGAGCAACGGTTTCATCGTAATCGATGCCTTCAATCTGAGTGTAACCTTGTACAACCAGTCTAACCTTGTTTCGAATTATATTTCCAAGCTCATCAGACTTATTTTTAAAGATCCATTTTGTTACAATAATGTGTTTATCTTTAGGTCTAGGAACAAGATACCAGACATCATTACGAACAAATTGATTAAGTTCATCCTGCATAGCAACAATCCAATTTTCGTCAGAAAGTGCTTCTTTCACGTTGACCGGTTCTATTTCGGATGTAAAACAGACATAATTACATATGTTTTCAAGTTGTTTGCGAGTACGAACCCCAGTGAGAGGGTTTCTAAGTATTTGATTGGTTGGATGATCTTTGACATTCCTTGGTTCAGATTCTTTTTGACTTGATGAGGTATCTTGATTGTCGATAATAAGAGCTTCATCATCATCTGAACTCGGAGCTGATGTATTCAAATGATCATCAATGACCACATTGATGGACTCTTGAATCACACCAGTTCTCTTATTTAGAACCCTATAAGCTCGATTGTTTAAAGAATAACCAAGAAAAATACCTTCATCACTCTTCGTATCAAACTTTCCCAAATTTTCACGATCACATAAAATATAACACTTGCTGCCAAAAATCTGAAAGTATTTGACAGTAGGTTTCTTTTCTAACCATAATTCATAAGTAGTCTTATTATCAGATTTATTGGTTTAAACCCGATTAATAATATAACATGTGGTATTAACTGCTTCAGCCCAAAGATTTCTAGAGAGCTTCATGCTATTCAATATAACATTAGCCATATCCTGAAGCACTCTGTTTTTTCTTTCAACTATTCCATTTTGTTGCGGTGTTTTGGGCACAGAGAATTCATGTGATATTCCCTGATCGCTACAGAATTTCTCAAAACTACTGTTTTTGAATTCGGATCCATGATCACTACGGATCTTACTAACATGAGAACCTTTCTCATTTTGGATTCATTTGATGACCTTTTTCACTTCATCAAGGGTTTCAGTTTTATCTTTTAAGAATGATACCCAAGAATCTGGTATAGTCATCTACGATAACCAAGATATATTTTTTTCCTCCTCGATTTTCCAATCTGGTTGGTCTAATAAGATCCATATGGAGAAGCTTGAGTGGTCTAGATGTGGTATTGGAGTTCACTTTCTTATGAGAGCTCTTAGTCTGTTTTCTCAACTGACATTCACCACATATTTTGTCTACTTTTTGCAATTTTGGTAGACCTCTAATTAGTTCTTTTTTGCTCAATCTAAATAAGTTCTGATAGTGTACATGTCCAAGGCGTTTATGCTATAATTCAGTCTCATCGGTATGGACCATGTAACATGATTGAGTAGATGAGCTTGCATCATTAACGATGTAGCAGTTTTCAGAAGTTCTACGACCAGTTAATATAACAGAACCCTTTTTATTAAGAATCTTACAACCTTGATTAGAAAACTTCACACTGTGGTTGTTATTGCATATTTAAGAAATGCTAAGTAGGTTGTGTTTCAAGCCCTCAATATACAAAACATTCTTAAATAAGGGAAGGTTATAAAGCTGAACCGTACCTTGGCCAATGATCTTACAATTGCTTCCATCACCAAATGTGACTAATCCGTCAGTCATATCTTTTAGATCGGTGAATAAAGCTTTGTCACCTATCATATGCCTGGAGCAACCACTATCTAGGTACCACTTTGAATGGCTTGTAGCTTTGAAAGTAGTGTGGCCAACCAAGCTGGCAACTTTAGGAACCCATTTCAGAACTGCTTTGGGTTTAGGAGTATAGATGGTCTTTTTCTATCTGTTGTTATAGGAGAGACCTATAGAGTTAGACTTTAATAGCTCCTTAAGTAGATCAATTATTTTTTCAGCCAATGGATTTCGATTTTGAAAATTAAAGTTGACATGGCTACTTTTAGGTTTTTGAAAAGTCCTTAAATTTTTGAAAAAACCTTGATAAGTATTCTTTTTTTTTTTTAGATTGAAGACTTTCCTTTTACAAATTTAGGAGCAATGTTCTTTTGTTTAGGAGATGTATTCTTATCATAGCCCAACCCAGATCGATCGCCACATTTTCTTGATCCGGACAATAATTTTTCCAATTTAGGATCACCATGGGCATATCTCCATGTGTTATTCAAACTCTGAAGAGAAGCTACCTCATTTTTGAGTTTCTCATTTTTGGATCTCAAATCTTCAATTTTGGAGGTTTTGAAATCTAAATCACTTTTGGTTTTTTTAAAAGAATTGGAAATATGAGACTTTTCTAAAACAAGAGACTCATATTCTTCCTTAAGCTTAGAAAATTTTTCTCTTTGTAATTTAAGCTTGACGGCAATTTTACAACTCTCCTTATAAAGGGCATTATAAGCATCCTGAAGGTCATCTTCATTATCGCAATCACTATTCAGATTTTCTTCACTAGATATATCATCATTATCTGAAAAGGTGATCTTGGCTAGAGTCATAAGGGCTTTAACATCTTCGCCCAACTCGGTTTCAGAATCTTCTGATTTAGAAGAGGATTCAGAATCAGACAATTCATCCCAAGTAGCCATCATGCTTTTCTTTTTTTATTTATCCTTTTTAGGACATTTGTTAGCTAAGTGCCCATACTCTTGACAGTTGTAACATTGACTATCTTTCAAGGATTTTCGAGTTCTAAGTTTAGATCGTCTCTTATCATTTGACTTTTGAAAATCAACTTTTTTCTTTCTTTTGAAAATTTTGTAAAAGTTTTTTGCTAAAAACGCCATATCATCTTCGAAATTTTCTAAATTCGAAGTGCTCTCTTGTGAAACATTTTTAGATGATTTGAGAGTAATTAATTTTTCTTTAGGAGTTTTAAAGGATAACTCATAGGTTTGAAGTGAACCAACTAGTTCCTCAACCCTCATGTTATCCGTATCACGAAGTTCCTGAATCGCGGTCACTTTAGAATTGAATCGTTCAGGAGCGTAGTATCTTTGCGCACACTTTACTTTCTGGGATTCTATCACCAAGACCCCACATAGAGTTCACAATGTCATTCAATCTAGTATAGAAGTCCATAAACATCTCATTCTCCTCCATATAAATTTCTTCAAATTTAGTTGTGAGGAGTTGGACTTTAGATTTCTTGACAATAGATGTACCCTCGTGTGTCATTTCTAATACATCCCATGCTTGTTTTGAATTTTCACAAGAGATGATTCTTTTGAATTCATCTGGTGATAATGCATAAGTAATTGCATTTAGTGCTTTTGCATTGGCACTACTTCCACTTTTCTGAAGTGTGGTCCAAAGAGAATAAGCTGTTACTTACATTGATTTTGAACCATCGTCATTAGTTACTTCAGTGATAGGAGGGTTCCATTCATTCATTGTGGCCAGCCACACACTTTCATCCAAGTATTTGAGGAAGATCCTCATCCTGGCTTTCCAATAGGCATAGTTTGTGCCATTAGAGGGTGGTGGCCTAGTGACTGATAGGCTATCAAAATTTGACATCTTAATATAGCTTAGATCGTTAGCTCAGGAAATAAATCCAATAAATAAACAATAAGCACGAGCTATTAGGCTCTGATACCACTTGAAAGGGCCTAGCTATATGCCCTAGAGGGGGGGGGGGGGTGAATAAGGCAATGCCAAATAAAACTAATAACAGCGGAATAATAAAAGAAATAAAGCACAATACTGAATTTAAAGAAATCTCAATAGCCTAAAATAAAGAGAATGATACTTTATCAGTTCTAAGGACAACCTTACACCAAAAGCTAAAGGTTTAAGGTAGGACAACCTTATTTCTAGAACGTCCTTTGTATCACAAACCAATGAGGAATAAAAAATAAGGAAATCAAAATAACTTGCAGAAATAAATCCTAAGTTATTACAACATTCATCCACACTTGCTTGAAATAAAATGATTACAACATTCATTCACAAACACAAACCACAAAACTGAATGAATAAAGGAATGAAAGAATAAAGCACATCAACAACACAACGATATATAGTGGTTCGCCTGTGTGTACACCAACTGTTATCCAACAGCCACACAGAATGCTACTCCACTCCTAATATCCTCATACAAGGGATATTAGCATGCACTATCAAAATAGGTTTCACAGGTTCACCTAAAACCTTCACAATTGTGTCTTTGATCTCGGGCTTACACAATTCAAAAACCCTCAGAATCTGAGTTTTCTGGCTCTCCTTAGATAACCAATACAATGAGATTTTTCTGGCAAATCTCAAACAAAACCAAAGAAAGTAAATTACACAAATGAAAAATACCTGAATCACCTTTTGAAGTAGCCCGGTAGAACCAATCGGAGTAGAAGTTCGATTCAACGTTCAAAGTCCAATACTTACTTTAATAATGGTTCTAAGTCTAATTAATTTTAAATAAAAAAGGCTAGTTCTATTTGATTTTGAATCCAAGAAGAAGGAATATCAGAAATTCTCCTTTTCTAATAAGATTGGAATGTAGATCAAAATCAAATAATAAACAAGCTAGCAAAAGGAATATTAAATAAGCACAAAGTAGCTTAAAACAAACACAAACTTATTTCAGAGTATAGCCTAAAGAAAGCTTGAATAGAGTTGAATTGAATTGCTAAAACTCTGAAGTTCGTGCTCTATTTATAGCCTAAAAAATCCCGTCTACAACTGGTCTTAGGATCCTAGGACTGGTCGTAGCTTCAAATATTTTCAAAGATTTCCACGGGATAAGGATTTGCTGTTCCACGACCGGTCCTGGGTGGTCTATGACCGGTCGTGGGCCACCTACAACTGGTCGTGGGTCACCTACGACCGGTCGTAGGACCCCCAATTTAGTTGCTGGAGTTTGAGTCGTAGGGCTATGACTGGTCGAAGGATGAGTCGTAGAAATCACAAGACTGGTCGTAGGATGTCTAGGACTGGTCGTAGGACAAGCAGAAAGATTTGAAAATCTTCAACAACCTAGGACTGGTCCTGAAAAACTTAAGACTGGTCGTAACAGAGCTAGGACTGGTCTTGAAGTCCCTAGGACTAGTCTTAGAACAACCCAAACAAGCATATTAAAATATATGAATTATGTATCCAGAATGACCTATAATAAAGCCCACCTAAGGTCAATCTAAGGTCAAACAAACCTTAAAAGTGAGATGGACATTAAAAGTTGGTACACTTAGATGACCCTAAAGAGAATCTTGAGAATTTATGAATCTTGTTGTAGGCCTTCTTGAGCTTGATCTTGACTTGACAAGGTCTTCTAATATACTTGAACTTGATTGACTCTTGAACATGCAAACTTGAAGACTTCAATTCTTGAATTCTTCATCCATGACTTGAAAACTTTCTTCATTTAAGTTCTTGTCTTGAAATGAGATGTCTTGAAGTAAAGAATAGTCTCAAACATGAAACACAAGATATACAAGACATAGATATAGGTTTTGGCACCATAAAATTTGACAACCAAAGGGATATGAAATCATAGCACTTACAATTAATTTTTATGTGGCATCTTATTGTTTGAATAGTTTATATGACCTTCATGGTAGGCCATGTGGAAAAATCTACAGTCAACCTCTCTTCCAACTCTTTCCTCCAATGTAGTAGTCTTGAATCATATGGTTAGCCACATTTTTTTGCCTTTAGCCTTGGGTTTAATGTGTGATTAAACATATAATAGTTGAAATGGATTTGATATACAGATCATTGTGGGCCCTATAAAAAATGGGGGCCTTGCTCTCCCAACTATTTGAAGAGATTTTGGCTCGCATATTAGAAAAAAAAAAAACTTATGTGTAGAGTTTAACATCAGTTAAGCTAGCTCAAAAAAAGTCACTCAAACCGATTCGGTTGAGCTCATTCCCAATCTACTCATATACTAGTTGGGGTCATTCTGAGCGTGTAAACGTGTAGCTAAAAAAAAAAAAATCGAGTCGAGTTCTACTTGGGTCAGGATCGCATTGACTCAACTCGAACCCGACTTACTCAAATTATATGTATATATATATATATATATATATATATATATATATATATATATATATATATATATATATATATATATATATAATAAAATAAAAAGTTAAAAGTTAAAACCTACCCCCACTTTCCCTCATCCTTTTTTTTTTCCTTTTACCCTACCTAAGCAGCAGGATGGTAAGTATCCCACCCAACCGCACCACCCGATGAGTGACCCCACCTCTCTCTCTCTCTCTCTCTCTCTCTCTCTCTCTCTCTCTCTCTCCTTCTTTGATTTCTTTCTCCTGAGGTTTTTATCTATTTGTGGTTGTGCTTTGGTTGCATCGGATTAGATCAATGTTGGGTTGGGATGGTTAAGGTTAGGTTAGGGTCAGGTTGGGTTAGGTCAGGGTGGGCCTCATAGACCTGCTGAAAGGACTTTTAGTCTCTAGCTACGCCCAGTTGAGGGTAATACCTAATCCGTGCCCTAAAACTAGGTTACTTGACTAGAAACTCAACTGAGTTGAGTATCAGCAAAATTTCAAATTTTATCTAAGAGTGTGACCTGACCCCAAGTTGAAATTACTCACCGAGAGTCAAATGTGAAGGAATTTATTTTAGTTACTTGATGTTAATTAAAATATCTTTAATTTAATTATTAAATATTGATTTAAGTAAAGAGTTGATCGAGTAGAGTTGAATATGAGTTGAGTTCGAGTTGGGTTGCATTAGGTTGGGTCATGGTTGAGCTGAGATGGTAAGGGGGTGCTTGGGTTGTGTCGGGTTGTGTCAGGATAGGTCATGGTTAAGCTGGGATGGTCATGGGGTGCTTGGGTTATGTTAGGTTGGGTTGGGTTGATTACTTAAATTATTTGAATTACTTGAATTTGAAAATTCTAGAATTACTTGAATTTGAAAATGCCTACTTGCAAATCATAGATTATAATGACATATTCCAACTTCACATATCTTATATGTATTTTCTTATTTTCATATTTAAAGATGACTAGTGAGGAAGTCCCTGCTACCCTTGTTGCTGGTACATTTTTCACATCCCCTCTACTTATTGATGTCCAAGGAGATGAGAAAAACTTACATTCAGATATATCTAATAAAGGAAAGAAAAGATCAGCAATTTGGGATGATTTTGAAGAGGGTGAGGTAAAAGAGGTTGTGAACTATGTTACCAAGGTTAGATGTAAGCATTACAAGTTAACCTTTTCAAAACATTCTGGGATATCAACATTACTTTTTACAGATAGTATTAATTGTGCTAAGAGCCCAAAAATCCCACGATTGGAGGAAGTGACTCGCAAGCTACTCTCATCACTCATAGGTTTGAAAAAGGCAATCTAAAATAGTGTTTTGTAAGAATAATTATTATTGAGGAAAAAACATTTAAGTTTATAGAGAGTAAATTTTTTAATGAATATAGCAGATACTTGAATTTTAAATTTGAGAAGCGCTCGTGGGTCACGGTGAAAAGAGAATGCATGAAGATGTATATGAATGAGAAGATAAAGACGAAAGCTTTTTTGTCATCTTTCTCAGTCTCACACATAAGTCTTATTTTAGACTTGTGGATAGTGTCCAAGTAAAACAAGGGATACATGTCACTAATTGCATATTATGTGGTTCCACATTAAAATTTATGTAAAACAATTTTAAACTTTCGTCACCTTCCTCTACCACATACTGGTATAGTTTTTTCAAATTGCTTATACAGTTGTCTTAAGGAGTGAGACATCAAAAGTAGGATATCTTTAACCACACTAGATAATGTATCCACAAACGATGTTGTGATTTTCTATAGATTCAATTCAAGACAACAGGGTATCTTTATTTTTATGAAAATGTTCTCCAAGTCAAATGTTGTGCTCACATTTTGAATCTGATTGTGCAAGAGGGGCTAAAAACAATTGATGAAATGATTGAGAACATAAGAGAGAGCTTGAAGTATAAAAGGGGGTCACCATCAAGACTTAGTATCTGGATTAATATATTCCAATATTTGAATGTTATATCATAAAAAATATTGAAGTTATATGTGTGCACTGTTATGACAACCTCAAGTGCAAGGCTGTGATGTAGTAATAACTTGGTGGGGCCGAGGTCGTACCCACATGAACTTACTTTTATGTGATTTCTAGAATACATTAAAATTAGAATCAGAATCTAAACTAACTACAAAAATATGAATTAAAAAGTAATTGTGAGAAAAACTATCAGATATAAAAACTACAATGTCAAGGATCTGCTTATAGCTTCTTTAATGTTAATTTACTTGATTCGATCAGATCAATCAATTGGAATCGAAGTACTATCCTATCCAGCCGGATAATGGAGCAGTTTAATTATCATCATTCATATACTTCAAAATAGATTTGAAGTTCATTGAATTGGTTCCCTCATAAAGCATCAATGTATTGATCACAGGTAATTCAAAGCATCTATCATGCCCGGAGTCAATGATATATAAATGGATTTTACATACCAAATACTTGCAAAACATGTAAGAGAATATTCATAGTCTTCCTAATCATCTAAAGTGCGTAGAGTCACCAACGATCAAAGTAAACTAAAAGTATTTCTTTATTCAAACCAAATATCAATGAATTGTTCAATATGAAAACCAAATAATTTGAATAAAAGTAAAATAAACATTAAGAAGAACTATAAGCTTCACCTCTTATCTTTAACTAAGAGATTAGCCAACCATATACATGATTGAAATAAAACTTAAACAGAAAAAATATAAAAAATTAACTCGAACCAAAGGATTGAAGAGGAGGAAGGACTCCTTGAAGCTCCACAACTCTTTGCTCTACTCTTTCAATCCTAATTTGTGTATACAAACTCCTAAAATATCCTTTTATATAAACTTAATTTGCTCTGACTTCAAAATCGACTTGATTTTATAGACCTATTGCAGCTTCAATGACACCTTCAATGTATCAATCCTCCTTCAATGGCATCGAACTCTTATCGAAGCGTTTGGGTGAAAACAGAAAACTGTCCAACAATGAACTTTTAAATTTGTGTAATTTCTTAATATCATTGAACCTCCTTTAATGGGATCAAACTTAGCTTCGATGGCATTGAACATGTCCTGGATGGCATCAAAGAATGCTTAGATATGTCCAACATCAAAATCAAATTTTTGATGATTTTTGTGATGAGATCGAAGGTTTCATCAAAGGGCCGATTTTTGCACTTTCAATTTTTTGTACTTTGACTCCTTGATTTTCTTCATTCTTCATTTGGTTTCCTTAGATCTTGTACTCTTGAATTATTCAATCTTAAATTCCATAGATCCAATTCTTCACTTAGTAATTCTTTGAGCATTAAATTTACGCTTTAAGCATCCTTTTCTCCTTAGCTCTTAAAATTACCTTGCAAGAGAAAACATATATAGTTAGATCAATTAAGCACATCTATGTTCATAAAATCAATGTGTAACAAGGGAAAAGTATACAATATTTCACACTCAACATGCACCCATTGAAATTCAACTTATGAAATGTTAGATGTAGCGGTCGAGTTGGAACTTACATTTGTAAAATTTGTGGTTCGTGACAAAGCATATGCTTGGTTACCTAATGAAGATGATTGTAGAAAAGATGCAGATGTTTGGAGAAAAGATGAATATGTTCATAATTTTCTCCAAGTTAACTATAACTGTACAAATATATTTTCTGGAAATAAATATTTAATGAAAAATCCGTTTCTTCCAAAGCTTTGGAAGATTAAGGATGCTCTTTAAAGAAGTGTTAGAATAGGTCTAGATTATATTCATAATATGGCACTAAACATTCAAATAAAATTTAAAAAGTACTAGAGTGAATGTCACTTATTAATGATTTTAACTATTGTCCTTGATCCTCACTGTAAAATAGAGTTAGTTAGTTATATTTATAAGAAGATTTATTTGATTGACAAGGTAGCAATTGAAACATCTAATGTTTATGTGGCGGTTGAAGAATTGTCTTCTTCTTATATGATTAATTCTACTATGACATATGACACAACTTATGCATGAACGTGGTTGTAATTTGTTTGTAGGTTGTGATAATTTTCTTGACGAGTACTTCTCGGCTTTAGAACAAGATGAAGTAAATTAGTAAATAATGAGTCAGAATTAGATTTATATCTCAAGAAGCTAGTTGTGAAGGTCTTCAACTAAGACTTTGACATTTAGATTGGTGGAAGACTAGAGCTCATGAAGGAAAATGCCCTACACTATCATTGATGGCTTGAGATATTTTATCAATTTTGATTACAATAGTAGCATCATAGTCTACATTTATCATCGGTAGTAGGGTGGTGAACAAGTATAGAAGTTCTTTTACACCTAAAACAATTGAAGCACTCATTTGTACATAAGATTGGTTGCGACTAGTTTAAGCTGGTAGTTCATTTGAAGACGAGAATTATGAAGAGGACAAGACCAAGAGTTTAGAAGAGACTGCACTTTCATCTATTTAAATGTGATTTTTAAGTTTTAGCACATCTTGATTTTGTTAGTTGTTATAATTCATAATTTGTTATGTAAGACTTTAATTTATGTTATTTTTGGAGTGACTTGATATTGACATTTTAAATTTGAACATAGTATAATTTATTTCTTATAAATTATGTTGTCTTCATGACTTCACTTAAAAATGTAATTCTCTATTAATAAAATCCCCTGTGTAGATATGTCGTCTAATGACCCATCCACCGACATTTGGGATTACGGTACCTAGGTACCTAAGTCTACTCCTTAACATCTAGAAGAATGAAGATCAAATGTTGTTTATGTGGAGATAAATTTGTGAAAAAAACAAATCAGCTTAAAATATACTTATCTGGTTGGTGGATGATATACAAAACCATATCCCAATGACTCGCAAGAAGTACAAATTGTATTCCAAACTCTCTTAGACTCAAATAAGAAAAAGTTCACCCCCTCCATATCAAATTCAATTAGGGACAAAAAATATAATAAGAAGCCTATTATAATAGATGAAGATTTAGAAATAGAAAGAGTGCAATGAATTAGTAGGGAAGAAGAAGAGAAGAATGCCAGATTAAAAGCCCTGAAAGAAGAATAATTGAAACTTTCCTTAAAAATAAGCAGGAAAGAGGTGGCGGCATTTAAATATCATGTCCTCCAATACAACATGACATCAAGGTAAGGTTGAGCACAAGAAGTAAGAAGAGCAATAAGATATCAAAGTTTATAAGAAGAACAATAAAATATCAAAGTTTCTCTCTCGACACTTCATTTTATAAGATGCTGTGAACTCATTATCAATCGGCTTATAGAGAAAGTTTGAAAAAGTTATCTAAATATATACAGGAACATAATGATAAAGTTTCACTTCCATATGATTCAGAAGAAGTAAACAATTATCTAGGAGAAGATAACTCCTCTTGATCTGCAAACATATCTCATGTAGTTAATGAAACTAGAAACACATTAAGTGGATGGGACAACGAAAGCGAAGTTGATAGATCCGGTTTAGGTGAAGGTGATAACTCTCTTATCTGCTGACTGAGAAAACACTCCTCATATGTACCATATTAAGAAATTGTTGACGAATTTTGAGCAGGTTTCAGGTTTTGTAGTAATAAACATTCTCACGTTGGTACTTGTTGACTTGTAATATTAATGACTTGTTATGAACTACCACTGTACCTAGCTTGCTTCTAACCATCTTGATTTTACCATTTTAATGATTTTATTATGAATTTTAAAATAATAATATTAAAAAAATTCATATAACTTGACTCGACTTAAACAACACCCTCAACCTGACTCAATTTTAGCTCGACTTGGCTCGAACCAACGAGTAGAGGCGAGCTAGTCGGTTGAACTCGACAACCAAGTCGAGCTTAGGTCATGGTGGGGTTGAGTTGAGCCGAGCTTGGCCTAGCTCGACTCAAACTTGACTTGTGTTCAACTCTACTTATGTGATGCCCACCCAAGCCCACTATGATATGCATGTGAAATCCACTTTGACCATTATATGTGTAATCCCACGTTAGGCCCATGGCCAAAAAATCAATTCGATCTATGATTCAATTGGACCACACAAAAGGGAATATTGGGAGGAAGATGTCTAACGTTGGTTTTTCACAGGGTCCACCATGATGATTATTTGAAATCCACCCAAAACATTAAATGTCATACAAAAATTTAGGCTAAAATAAATGCATAAATAAATGAACATTAACCTTAAAACCCCCTAAAATAAATAAATAAATAATTATTCCAACCATTTTTTAAATTAAACAAAGTATAACAAACCTCCAAACTTCAAACAACTCCTAAATCCAAGTGCTTATACAAATTAAAACATGAATCAAGGCCTCAATCCAACAACAAAGAACATATTAAAAAATAATGCAAGAAATCATCCAAAATCTAGTAAATACTTTTGTTGAGATTTTTGGCATAAAACAAAGACCATGTAAGGAATTCTCCCTCCTGTGGGTAATAACTAAATGGAAACAGCACTGCATGCTAAAGAGGATATTTTTAATAAAGATATGGAGAATACATGTAAGGTGGTCTAGTTAGCTTCTTCTTTTTTTTAAAAAAAAAAAAAAAAAGGAGAAAAGATAAGATAAAAAAGATCCAGGTCCCTAACCTGACCTGCTTTTGAGATGGGTTCGAGCCTGAGTTAAATGGGTAGCAGGCCAGGCTGGGGGATAGAAATTTGACCCATTTAAGTAAATGTTAGGGCTTAGGTATTGCCCTAGATGATCCAACCCACCATATGGCTTATCAATGGGTTGGGCTAGATGACCTGACCAAGCCAACCCAAAATCCAAAAAAATAAAATAAATTAATAATAATAAATAAAGGAGCAAAGTATAGATGAATTTCATGTGCATACATACCACTGACTAGGATAGGTTGTGGATAGCCTTAGCAACATATCCCACTCTTAAATTCGAGTTGGATCATGGTCAGTTGGGTGAGGTTGTCGAGCCTGATCCATTTATAATTAAAATGGTCAGGTCGGGTTGGGGTTGGGCTTAATGAATTTTAAGTGGGTAGGGTTGGGTCAGAGGTAGTGAGTCATGGGTCCTATTGGGTCCAAGCATGATGGGCCATGGATCCAGTTAGGGGCAAGAAATCTTAGAATGTTTAGTAAACTTGAGCTGACTGCCATCCAGCCTGAACCGGACCAATTGCCACCATTGACCCATGGGTAAGGAATACTAATAGTAAGATCATACTTCCCGAGTATCATGGTGAAAATCGAGAGGAGCTGAAAGCTTTTCTGTATTTGAGATAACATAAAGGGGTTGAATATATAGAGATTACAATAATTTATACATGGAAAATAATAAAATCAGAATCCTCTACCTATGGAAATGAACTATACAAGGTATACTAGATATACAATGTATGTGAGCCTATTTAACATCCCCCTCAAACTAATGCTGGTCATTGACAAGTAATAGTTTGCCAACAAGAAATGAGTGATGTGCAGAAGTGAGGGACTTGGTGAAAATGTCGGCAATTTGATTATGAGATGGAACATGTGGAAGAGAAATGAGCCCAGACTGAAATTTCTCATGGATAAAGTGACAATCAACTTCAATATGCTTCGTCCGTTCATGAAAAACTGTGTTAGAGGCAATATGAATGATACTTAGATTATCAACATGGAGTGGGATAGGATTCTGCAAAGGAATGTCTAAGTCGAAAAGAAGTCTATGTAACCAGACAAACTCACTACACGTAGCGAATATCGCCCGATACTAGACTTCTGTGCTTGATTTGGAAACAATGGCTTTCTTCTGACACTTTCAAGAGATGAGAGAAGTGCCAAAAAAAATACAGTAGCCAGTGGTAGATCTTCGTATGAGAGCGCAACCTGCCCAATCAGCATCCGAATAAGCACGAAGTTTCGGAGTCACCGTGGAGGAGAAGAACAGTGATCGATCTAGAGTTCCACGTAGGTGCCGTAGGATGTGCAACACCGTAGTCATATGAAGAGTCAGAAGAGCAGAAATAAACTGACTGACGAGTTGGACAATATCAAGGTGAGTCATAGTCAAGTAAACCAGACTCCCAACCAAATAATGGTATAAGTCGGGCTATGTAAGTAGATCACCATCGTCATGACCATATTGAATGTTAAGTTTTAAGGGAGTCAGAACTGTCTTTTGATCTGTCAATGAGGCCAAGGCGAGAAGATCCTTTGTATATTTACACTGGCTGACCAGGATCCCATGTTTAGAACATGAAATTTCAAGCCTAAGAAAGTATGTGAGATGGCCGAGGTCTTTCATCTTGAAGGAGAATTGCAGAACTTTCTTTAAAGTCGAGATGACAGTAGCATCACCACTAGTCAGAAGTAGGTCATCAACATAGCAAGAATAATAAAAATTCTGCGAGCAGTGGTGCGTAAAAATAAGGATGCATCATGATTACTTTGAATAAAGTCAGCACCTGTAACAACATCGTGAAAGTGTTGGAACCATGCCCAAGCTGCCTATTTGAGGCTATATAGGTCATTCTTTAGGCGACATACCTTATTGTCGAGGATTAAAGAGACAGGAGGAGGTTTCAAATATATTATTTCTTGGAGGTCTACATAAAGAAAAGCTGATAATGTCCCACATATGATTATCATCCAATGCCACAAGTTCTTCTGTCATAACCTTCTTTCAACAATCATGAGTGGCTGCTTGAGAGTATGAAGTAGGAATAGAAACAGTATCCAGAATAGCATTCATGGCAGACATAGAGCATATCAAGCGATTAGGCACTCATTGTACACGATCGGAATGACGTATCAAGGTAGGTTCAGGATCTGTAATAGGTACAGTAGGTTCGGGTTGAGTAATAGGTGGTGGAGCTGTACGTGGTTGATGCGAGTAAACTTGCGATGGACGAGGGAGAGTACTCGAGGTAAAAGGTATATCAGGAAAGGTGGTTAGACCAAGAGGTTTTGGTGCGTGCGGACAAGGAAGAGATGGATGAAAGGCAATATGTTCAAGAAAAACAACATGTCGTGAACCCGAACACGACGAGAAACCAGATCATAACATCGAAAACCCTTCTGAGTTTATCCAAATCCCAAGTACATACATTTAATCAATTTTGGAGATAGTTTATTACGCTCACATGAAGCCATGTGAACATAATAGACACAATAAAAAAATATGAAATATGAAATATGCAGGAGGTAAGCCATTGAGAACAAAGTATAAAGATTTACTATTCAGAACGTTGGTTGGCATCCGGTTAATTAAGTAGACTAAATGAAACATTTCTTCAGCCCAGAAGAACGAGGAACACTCATAGCTGTCATCAGAGTATTGATAGTTTCAACAATATGATAATTTTTTCGTTTAGCTACCCCGTTTTGTTGTAGAGTATCAGAATAGGTAATCTAATGAATAATCCCATGACCCTGAAGAAATGTATGAAAATTAGTTGAGAAATATTCCCCCCTGAGTCAGAGCGGAGAGTTTGAATTGGAACTCAAAATGAGTCTCCACCAACGAGTGAAATATCTTGAATTTTTCAAAACCTATGACTTTGAGTGCAGAAAGTAAATCTAGGTGTAATGTGTGAAATCATCAATGAATATAACATAGTATCGTAACCCATAGAGAGACATAATTGGTGAAGGACCCCAGACATTGGTATGCACTAGTTCAAACATAAAAGATAATTTTGTAATACTTAGAGGAAAAGGAATACACTTACTTTTTGAAAGACAACAAGATGAACAAGAATAATCCAAATCTTTTTTATTAAAAGAAACGTTCCCTAACATGCCAAAAGAAAATAACTGAATTAATCGATTGGAATGTGGATGACCCAGGCGAAAGTGCCACAATCTCTACAATTTATTTACCAAACAAATATCTGATGATGATGGAGAAAAGAAACAACAAGCCAGAGTGACAAATGGATCAAAGTCCAGCACATACAGACGACCATGCCGCGTACTCATCCCAAGTACCTTCCCTGTTGTTAGATCCTATACAAAACAACAGTTAGGAAGAAATATGACTAAGTAGTTATTGGATGTAAGTTAATCAACTGAAGTTAAATTGGAGGAGAGGTTAGGGACATGAAACACATCATGAAGGGTGAATTGGCGATGAGAAGAAGGAGAGAAAATCAATGAGCCAACGGACTGAATAGGTAGTCTAGTGCCATCCGCAGAAGAAATAGCTTGATTTCTAGTGTAGGGACGAATGTCACGAAGATGGGATACAATACTAGTCATATGATTGGAAGCACCCGAATCGAAGAACCATGTTAAAGATGGGGATATACCTAATATACTGGCTGCAAAAAGGGCCTGAACGATTTTCTAGAGCATCACAAGAGTTAAAGGTGATGAAAGACCTTCAACAGAAATAGTAGAAGCCAAATCACTGACAGACAGCTTAGAAGAAATAGTAGCAGTAGTAGCAGAAAGAGCACGACTATGATCACCACGTTCACTGCCGAAAGAAGATGCATAGGCACGTGTATAGTAGTCTTGAATACTATGACCAGTTCGTCAACAATAAGCATACCATTCTTTGCATTGAGTGACAACATGACCAACCTTGTCGCAGCCGTGACAAGTCAAAGGAGTGGAACCACGTGATGGTGTAGTGGTGGACACAACAAGTACCATATTAGATGATCCCAGAGTTAAGGAATGAAGAGAGAGAACTTTCAGCTGTTGTTCCTCAGCCAATAAATCATTAATAACTAAATTCAATGGAGTAAGGCTACAGTTCAAGAGAGCAGCCCGACAATGCTCAAATTCTGGACGCACCTTCATAAGAAATTGTCTAACTTGTGCACTCTCACGCATAGTTTGGAATATCTTATAGTCATGAGGAAATGTTGGATCCATCATAGCCATCTCTATCTAAATTGTGATAATTTTGGAGTAAAATGATTGAATACTATCATCACCCTGAGTAAGGTTAACGAGATCTTGTTCCAGGCGGTATAACCGGGCTGCATTACTCTATTGATAAATTGTTTAGAGATGTTCCCACATTACCTTAACAGTGTGATGAGGTGTGAGGCCAACAACAATGGATCGATTGACTGAATTGAGAATCCAGGTAATAATACGTCCATTGTTCATTTTCCAATCAGCAAATTTATCGGTATCTGTGGAAGTGGGGATAGAAACAGATCCTTCAATTAGTCCCCACAAACCACGACCCTTGAGAAAGTTCTGAAAATGGATGGACCATAGAGAATAATTGGTACCATCAAAACTACAACGTGGGGCCTCTGAACATGAGGAGTCCTTATCCATTGATCTGAAGTAATGTAAAGCACGCAAGGAGTTGCAACAAAAGAAGGTTTTAGATATACCGTACAACAGGAGATACCTAAGGGATTGCAGTTTTTGGATATGGTGGAATAACAACAGTAACAGGGACTCTGGATCGGGAAAAACTAGATCGAAACAAAGGGGCACTGGATCTGGAACAAAGGAGCGCTGGATCTGGATCAAAGGAACGCTGGATCGGGATGAACAGAGGGGTGCTGTATCTGGATATAGGTCTAGATCTGGTTCTGGATCTAGATTGGGATGAACAGAGGGGCGCTGGATTAGGATGACGCGGGTGCATAAATGGGTTGGATGAGCAGGTGTGCAAAGGGGACAAGTAAGGGCACAGAGGGACCGGACGACGCAGGGGAGTAGAGGGGCCGGAGGATGCAGGGGTAGTCGGATCTGACAGGTGGTGCCGGTTTTGGATCAGTGATGCTCTAATACCATGAAAGCCGAGAGGAGTTAAAAGATTTTTTGTATTTGAGACAACCCAAAGGGGTTGAATATATAAAGATTACAGTCATCTATATAAGAAAAATAATAAAATTAGAATCCTCTACCTATGGAAACGAACTATACAAGGTATACTAGCTATACAAGGTATGTGAGCCTTTCTAACACATGGAAGCCAAACCATAAAAAACAACAGAACCTAAGCGATGTTAGTAATCATCAGATTAATTAATGATCCATGATGCCCTAAGTAAATAAATGGCTCAAATTGCTGATTGAACCTACTTTTTATATAATTACTCTTAACTCCTTAATCTACAGGCCATTGACTAGATGGTGAAAATCATCCAATCCATATGATTTACATATTAACAATATAAAATGTGGACCTAATGAATAGTTTAGATGGATCAATTAGACTGCCCAAGTATCCATATCAACTAGGATCTCAGTAATTTCCAGTGCATATTATCTTGAAGCATGGATTTGTTTGTTTTTGTACTTGGGCTCTACCAGAATTATTGTTCCATCTATCACAAATGGGACATGGCAAACCGGAAAAGCTATACTCAATGCAGTGTAGATACTAGGCACCTTAACCAAGTGGGGGTTGGAAACGTCACAAATGTCGTTCTTAGCAATTTATGGGGTTGAGAATTTCTAGGAAGATTTTCAAATTTGACGTCTTTTCTAGCCTCATTACCTAAAAAACATCACCAAAAGTAGAAAAATTTTAAAGAAATTATTATGAATTACTAACTAATTTTAAAGTATATAGGTATAAAATGAAGAGAAATGCTTCATTGTTGTCGGAGAACTACAGGTTATAGTTCTCCTATTTACTTTCATTGGGAGATTTAGACAGTTTAATCCATTGATCTATACTGTCCATCAGATCCAACACACATTTCATAGGCTACCATGTGAACATCATACTAATCTGACAAATATTAACCACTTGATGAATGATCACAAACAAGGACAGTCAAGATTGTTTAAGAAAATAGTCGCAATCAATAATTTGATCCAGGATCATCATAGATTGCTTATATTTCTAAAGAATCATTCTTTCATATATATATATATATATATATATATATATATATATATATATATATATATATATATATATATATATGTCACGCCCCAGACTTGGTAACCAGAATCCTAAGGAACGCGATGGCCGGTTCTGGCCATAACAGCCTCCATAGTATCTCATTCTCGGCTCCTGAGGCAGGTTCCGATCCTGGGATCCTATAAGCAGGATTTTCATAATAGTATAATCATTACCAATACGAGCATACCCAAGATCACAACAAGTACATCTGAAAATAATAAAGGGCACACATCACAAAATCCACTAAGAATTTAAACTTTTATAACCATCCATAAGGTCCAAAGGACATACATGAGATAAAAGGAAAAGAGAGAAAGGTCAGCAATACTAGAGTCCTCAAATGCTCAGCTCTACTCTACGCTCTACTGCTACGACGCCTTCCTAGAATCTCCTGCACGCATCAATCGTGCATAAGCTTATAGAAGCTTAGAGGGTGGTGTAAGTGTGTGACAATGGTGTATAGAAGAATAGTAGGAGGTGTAAGAAGGGAAACATGCTCAATGAGAATATCACTAGCCTTACTAAGGCTTATCATGAATACGATGCAATGAGTACTGAGAGCCATACCAAGGCAATGCATGAAGGAGCTTACATAGCTAATGCTAATGCAATACAAGTAATGCCAGTGCTCATAACCAAACCATATGTCAAGTACATTTCTAATCATAAGGAAATCACCGGGGTCCATTACACTACTGAATGACTGCCGCTCTACAGACCCCGCATAGTCAAACGAGCGTAAGAGACCTCACTACCCGCCTGTGGACAACCAATCACGAGTAAGGCCTGATGGTAGCGGACCCATTTACAAGCTGGTCAGACTCAGCCTAGCAATGCATAGTACGCACCAGGCGGGTAAGGCCACACCCCTATCCAACCGACTACACGACAGTGGGAGTCGCAGCCTAACGGTGTAAGGCTCTAGTGCACTCACGTATTCCACCCCGTCGTAGTGTTAGAGCAGATCCTTGGTACCATGAAAGTTTTATAAATTTCACCCATGGGCATCCTATGCACCCGGTATGCTCAACTAATATTTTCGGTGTTCACACATACGACCATCCACGAATACCCCTGTGGAGGCAAGGCCCTGATGAAGTAAGGGCGAATATCCACAAGCTATGCATTGTCAGATGCATGAATCAAACAATCACCCATGCATCAATCCCAAGCATCCATCTCTCAGGGAGATACCAACATGTTCTGCAGAATGGCACAACTATGGTCAATCATACCTCAACCAAGCATGCATATGATGTGCATGGGAGCAGGCCATGAAGATGAATAAGGGTGCCAATAAGGTGAAGATGAACTCTCTACCTAACCATGAAGGGTTTAGGTACTTAACCAATTCCTCATAAGGAATACAATCCCTAGAGAAGAGAAATTTTAGAAAATTCAGATTGGGGAAGAGAAATTGCATGGGGAAGAAAAAAAAATCCCATGATGACTTCTATAAAAGAGAAAAGGAAAGTGTCATGATGAGTTTGGAGAAGGGAGTCCATCATTGCTAGACTAGGCCATTATGACATCATGAAAATGGTGATGTCATCACCATTGTCAAGCGTGCACATGGGTAAATCTGCAAATCATGTGGGTCCCACCAAAAAATACGATCAATGGTCCAAATGATGCGTGGCCCATAACTTATGATCCACACGTCGGATGGATGCACAAGATGCGGCGTCGTAACCACAACTACGAAGCGGTCGCAATGGCATAGGTCTCATCTCAATCCGAGTCGGGTCTACGTGACCGGACTCAAGAATGACCGCAAGCACAATCTGAAGGTCACGGGTTGCTGGAATTCGACCGGTAGGACCGTGGGACCACAAGAAATGAAATGCACACTCACATGCAATCATGCACACATGAAAACTTGGGTCGGGTCTCATAATCCTCCCCACCAACAAAGAAATTTCATCCTCAAAATTGACCAATCTAAGAAAAAATAAAAGATAAAACACCACCATCATATAGTAATCATCATATAAGAAAGGCGATACAAATAATCATATATTTATCAATCATCAAACAAATGGGGATAACGCTCTCTAATCTCGACCTCATGTTCCTAAGACGCCTCGGCCTCTGAATGATGACCCCATTGCACTTTCACCAAGGGAATGACCTTGGTCTTGAGGACTTGGTCCTTCCGATCTAGAATAAGAATCGGCTGCTCAATGTAAGAAGCATCCTCACGGACCTCATGTGGCTGCCAATCAATCATGGGAATAGTGTCCGACTCACATTTTCGTAACCTAGAAACATAAAACACGTCGTGGATCACAGACAACTCAAGAGGTAAGGCAAGTGTATAGGCCACAGCGCCTACGCGTTTGGTAATCTCAAAAGGTCCAATAAATCTCGGGGCAAGCTTGCCCTTCACACTAAAGCGAATCACGCCTTTCATAGGTGAGACCTTGAGATACACCATGTCCCCGACTGTGAACTTGTGGGGTCGATGCCGACGATTAGCATAACTCTTCTGCAGGCTCTAAGATGTGTGCATCCTCTGCCTAATAACATCAATAGCCTCTGACGTCTATTGCACAAGCTGGGGACCTAAGAGACGGCGATCTCCAACCTCGGTCCAACAACTAGGAGATCTGCACGGTCTGCCATAAAGTGCCTCAAAAGGAGCAATGTCGATAGTCACCTGATAACTGTTGTTGTTTGCAAACTCGGTGAGGCACATATGCTCATCCCAATTGCCCGCGAAGTCGATCACACAAGCCATGAGCATATCCTCAAGGATCTGGTTGACCCTTTCGGTCTGCCCATCTGTCTGCGGATGATAAGAAGTGCTGAGATGTAAAGTGAACCCTGGTGCCTGTTGAAAACTCCTCCAAATCTGAGACATAAACTTGGAGTCTCAGTCTGAAACAATTGAAACTGGGACGTCGTGTAGTCTCACAATCTCCTCAATGAACACCTTTGCAAGCCGATCCATCGACCAGGTAGCACGCACTGGAATGAAATGAGCCGTCTTCGTCAGACGATTGACGATAACCCAGATATTATCGTAACTGCGCTGAGTCCTTGGCAAACTTACGATGAAGTCCATTGATATGTGCTCCCACTTTCACTTTGGAATGCTCAATGGCTACAAGGGACAAGGGGGTCTTTGATGATCGGCCTTGACACGCTGGCATGTGTCACACTCAGCCACAAAACTCACAATTTGGCACTTCATCCCCTATCAGAAGTACTGCCTCCTCATATCACGATACATCTTTGTAGAGCCCGGGTGGATAGTAAGTCTCGATCGGTGTGCCTCGGTCATCAGATCATGACGCAACTCTGGAACGTCCGGGACACACAACCGGCCTTTGAAGCGTAATCCACCATCGGAACCAATATGCCAATCTGACTGCTCCAAAGAGGTAGCCTCTGCTCGGTACTCCTGAAGTGACTCGTCCGTCTGCTGAGCCTTGATCACCCTAGCCACCAAGGAGGGTTGAATCGACAAGCTCGAAAGTTGAATAATAGAAGACTGCAGACCGAACTCAAAGTCAAACTCTAAAACATTCTCGAGCATCTGCCACTGTCGAACCATCATATGTACCATCAGGCCTCATGGCTGATGGCTGAGCGCATCCGCCACCACGGTCGCCTTGCCCGGGTGGCACTGAAGGTCAAAATCATAATCTTTCAACAACTCCATCCATCGCCACTACCGTACATTTAAATCGGTATGCAAAAATAGATACTTCAAGCTCTTTTGATCCGAGAAGAGCTCGAACCTGACCCCATATACATAATGCCTCCACACCTTCAACGCGAAGACAACTGCTGCAAGCTCCAAATCATGAGTGGAATAGTTCAGCTCATACGCCACTGGCTTCTCATGCTGCATTAGTATAACACCCAAGCCAACTCTAGAGGCATCAGTAAAAATAATAAAACCCTCACTCCCATCAGGAAGAGTGAGAACAGGAGCAGACGTGAGGCGGTCCTTCAACTCTGTAAATGCCTTCTCGCAGGCATCACTCCAGATGAACTCAACGCCCTTTCGCATCAACCGGGACAGAGAAACCCTCAATAAATCATCGATAATATTCCGCTAGACCAAGGAAGTTATGAATCTCAGACGCATTCGTGGGCTGGCCCCACTGACGCACCGCATCAACCTTCGAGGGGTCCACGGTGACACCCTCCCTCGTCACCACATGACCGAGAAACTTCATCTCCTTCTGCCAAAACTCGCACTTCTCCAACTTCGCATACAGCTGGTGGGCACGGAGGGTCTCAAGTATAATCCATAGGTGCTCGGCATGATCCTCACGGCTCCTTGAATATACAAGAATATCATTAATGAATACTACCACGAACTGATCGAGGAACGGTCGAAAAGCCTCGTTCATCAGCTGCATAAATATGGCGGGCGCGTTGGTCAGTCCAAATGACATGACTAGGAACTCGAAGTGACCATAATGTGTCCGAAAAGCTGTCTTCGGAATGTCCTCCTCTCGGACTCGAATCTAATGGTAACCGGAACGTAAATCTATCTTGAAAAAATATTGCGCACCCTATAACTGGTCGAACAAATCATCAATATGGGGAAGCGGGTATCGGTTCTTGATGGTGACTCTTTTAAGCTCACGATAATCTACACTGAGTCGCAACGAACCATTCTTCTTCTTCACAAATAATACTGAGTCTCTCCAAGGTGAATTGTTGGGACGAATGAAACCTAACTCCCAAAGCTCATCCAACTACTCTTGCAGTTCCCTCAACTCCAATGGTGTCATCCGGTAGGGGGCCTTTGAGATAGGCACAGTACCGGGCACTAAATTAATCTAGAACAAAACCTGCCGACGCGACGGTAAACCTGGAATCTCCTGAATCACATCCGGGTACTCACAAACAACTGACAGCTGCTCAATACTCTTTGCCACAGGATCCTCAACGACCGAAGCTAAGAAGGTAAATAACGGCTCTCCTCTGGGCTCAGCGACGAACTGGAACACTAGCAAGCCTGGAATATGAAATGTAACTATCCTCGCAGCATAGTCTAAGACGGCACGATACTCCGTAAGTCAGTCCATACCCAGAATCACATCAAATCCTGACATCGGCATCATGAAAAGGTCGGCGGGAAGAAATATCTAGCCCACTAACTCCGGGAAAGAAGGACAGCAATGGGTCAATATCACAGACTTCTCCATAGGAGTCGAAACGGTCAAGGCCTCAGACACGGACTCCAATGGAATACCGGTCAATCGGTAAAATTGCTCGGCCACAAACGAATGGGAAGCACCAGAATCAAACAAACCATGAGTAATGCAAGCAGAAACAAGGAGAATACCCTTAACGACTCCACCGGTAGTTGACTGCGGGTCCTGGCTTGGCGCCTGCTGCGTAGAATAAAAATGGCCCTGAGCTGGTAGGGGAAGTAAACCGAAAGACTGAGGGTCCTGAGTCTGAGCCTGCTGGGTTGCTATACACACTGGACCTAGGGATCGAACAACATACGGATATCCCCTCTGCTGGTGCTGCGGCTGCTGTTGTCTCTACTGCTGCTGTCTCTGCTGAGGAGGTCTTCCTGGCTGCCTCTGCTGCTGAGGAGGAGCCCTAGGAGTGGCAGGTGGAAGCTAAGCTCTCTGCTGCTGCTAAGGAGGACGAGGAGGAGGGAACTGCGGTGGCCTCTGCATCTTAATGGGGAGAGGGCACTCACGCCTCTGATGCCCGACCTGTCCACAGCCGAAGCATACACCAGAAAAGGGGTCCAAAGATAAAGCGACTGGTGGTGCTGATGATGAGGAAGAAGCTACTGTCTGAACTGCAGGCTGCTGAAATCCTGATCTGCCCCTCCATCTCTGCTGACGGTGCTACCTAGAACTACCAACTGGCGCTCTCCTCTTTCGGTCTCCACTGAAACTCTACTCTCTTAATCTCTGGGTCATAGCCCAGTCCTCCTCATAAACTAGTGCTCGATGCACAACCTAGTCGAACGTCTCTAAGCAATGCCCTACAACACGGCTGCGAAGGGCAGGGTGTAACCTAGTCACAAAATGACGGGTCCTCATCTTCTCATCGCTGCTGAGATGAGGAGCAAATCTAGACAGGGCTAAGAAACGCGCCGCATACTGAGATACATCCATATCACCCTGCACTAGGGTCTTAAACTCAATCGCTCACTAAATCTGAACGTGCTCTGGGAAGAACTTTTGGTCGAAACGGACCACGAACTCCTCCCATGTCCACATGAACTGAGGTCCGACCATCCTAGATATGGATGACCACCAATGACGGGCCTCACCTTGAAGGAGATAGGTCATAAGGGATACTCTCTGGCCCGTAGGACACTGTATAGTGTCAAAAATCCTCGCAACCTTAGTACGCCAAGCCTCGGCTGCAGAAGGGTCAGGGTGACCACTAAACCTCGAGGGATCATGCTGTCGGAACTCTCGGGCTATGGCACTAGCACGCGGTAAGTCGGACTGCCCAGAAATCTCAGTAGTAGCTGGCTGACTGGTCTACAATGTGGTGGCAACAAGCTGCATCAACTGCTAAAAATGCTCAGCTCCTATAGGTACTGTCAGAAAGGCAGGGGCGGCACTCACCTCAGGCGGAGGAACGGGTGCGGCAGACGGGGCAAGAACCTCAGTAACTAGAACAGTAGGCTTAGTAGGGGGAATAGGTGGGGGAGCTGGAGCAACTGGAAGTACAGGCGCTACCGGCTTAACTGGAGGAACATGCCTGATCGGGACCTCTGGAATCGAATCCTTAACTACTGGAGCAGGACGTGCTCGAGTAGGATGGGTACCTCTGGCGCCTCGTCAACGGGCACCACGACCATGGACACTGTGACCACGAGTGCCACGACCACGTGGCATCGCCTATAAAATAATGATGATGCAAGGAATTAGGTCAATTACAAGCTCAATACGGAGCGAAAGGAAGGATCTCGGGACACTACTTGCCCCATGTTCTTGGCAGACATGTGATGTTCCCTAGAGTCATTCTAGAATTACTTACTATGCTCTGATACCAACTCCTGTCACACCCCAGACTCAGTAACCAGAATCCTAAGGAATCCGATGGCCGGTTCTGGCCATAACAGTCTCCATAGTATCCCATTCTCAGCTCCTAAGGCAGGTTCCGATCCTGGGATCCTACAAGGAGAATTTTCATAACAGTATAATCATTACCAATACGAGCATACTCAAGATCACAGTAAGTACATCTGAGAATAATAAAGGGCACACATCATAAAATCCACTAAGAATTTAAACTTTTACAACCATCCATAAGGTCCAAAGGACATACATGAGATAAAAGGAAAAGAGAGAAAGGTAAGCAACACTAGAGTCTTCAAATGCTCAGCTCTAATCCACGCTCTGCTGCTACGACGCCTGCTTAGAATCTCTTGCACGCATCAATCGTGCATAAGCTTATAGAAGCTTAGAGGGTGGTGTAAGTGTGTGACAATGGAGCACAGAAGAATAGTAGGAGGTGCAAGAAGGGAAACATGCTCAATGAGAATATCACTAGTCTTACCAAGGCTTATCATGAATACGATGCAATGAGTACTGGGAGCCATAGCAAGGCAATGCATGAAGAAGCTTACACAACCATTGCTAATGCAATACAAGTAATGCTAGTGCTCATAACCAAACTATATGTCAAGTACATTTTCAATCATAAGGAAATCACCAGGGTCCATTACATTGCTGAATGACTACCGCTCTATAGACCCCGCATAGTCAAACGAGCGTAAGAGACCTCACTACCTGCCTGTGGACAGCCAATCACGAGCAAGGCCTGACAGTAGTGAACCCATTTACGAGCTGGTTAGACTCGGCCTAGCAATGCCCACTACACACCAAGCGGGTAAGGCCACATCCCTATCCAATCGACTACACGATAGTGGGAGTCACAGCCTAACGATATACGGCTCTAGTGCGCTCACGTATTTCACCCGGTCATAGCGTTGGAGCAGATCCTTGGTACCATGGAAGTTTTGAAAATTTCACCCATGGGCATCCTATTTACCCGGTATGCTCAACTAATATTTTTGGTGTCCACACATACAGCCATCCACGAATACCCCTGTGGAGGCAAGGCCCAGATGAAGTAAGGGCGGATATCCACAAGCTATGCAATATCAGATGCATGAATCAAACAATCACCCATGCATCAATCTCAAGCATCCATCTCTTAGGGAGATACCAACATGTCCTACAGAATGGCACAACCATGGCTAATCATATCTCAACTAAGCATGCATATGATGTGTATGGGAGTGGGCCATGAAGATGAATAGGGGTACCAATAAGGTGAAGATGAACTCTCTACCTAACCATGAAGAGTCTAGGTACTTAACTAATTCTTCATAAGGAATACAACCTCTAGTGGGGGCCCATATACCTGGGGTAGCCCACGAGACTGAGGAGAACAATGATATGGGCCTAAATAAAAGAATCGGCCTAACAAGGGTCTATGGTGGGCCTTTAACCACCCATACAAGCCCATGGGCCTACCTTAGGGCCACCAATGTGGACATCTAACCACAATTGGTCCCAAGAGGTAGCTCATCTCTAATTGATCATGGATCAAGGCCCAAGGCCCATGAACATCAGAAATAAGAAATGAACAGCCATAATCATACCACAAACACTCATGTTGGGCTTCAAAAAGAGTAGCCCAGGGCCTACCTAAAATATGGGTCCAAGGGGAACACACATAACCTAACTCATATATACCATTATGGGCTCATATGGAAAAGGTTAGGGCGCAACATAAAGGCCACTAATCCCATATATTATGGTGGCCTAGTGGGCAGCCCATTGCTCAAATCATATGGGCAAATGTCATGCTCTTAGTCAAGTAAGTTGGGCCTATAACCCGGCCAAAGTATAAAGTTGATTTGGTGGACAACAAAGAGCCCATCTACTTGTGTAATCTGGCCCACTATCCCAACACAATAGTATGGTAAAAATGGCCAAAGAGTTCAATGGGCCTATCTGAAAAATTTCAACCTAATTGGGCTTAAAGAGTTCAATAACTATCTACATTCATGGACCCAATTAAATTCAACTGTGGTGGGCCTCAAAAGTGTATTTGTTAAGCCCAACATTTAAGAAACTAAAGGTATAAATTATTTCCTCTAAGACCTTCATAAATGTGGTGGGCCCCACTCCTCAAAATTTCAGCCCAAGGCTAAGCATAATTATAATATGTTGCTATCTTAAATTTGGACACTCTATTGGAGTGGGTCTAAGGCCTCTAAAACTCTAGAAATTGAGAGTCAAGGTCCCTCATCATTCATACAATGAGAGGAAACCTAAAAATGTGGCCCACCATCAGAAGAAATATTTTTTAATTATGGTTTTTATCAAGGCATATTGCTGGACTGCACAGTAGAAAAATCTGAGAGTCCAGCCATCTTGGCCCATTATTTTAGATGCCCAAACGGGGTCATTTGAGGCTGAAATTTTATAGAGTGATACTTCCATAGGTTTTATACACCCCCATAAAATTTCAGAATTTTTAAATATTTTTAAGTATTTTAATTAATTTAAATAAAATATACTGTCCAGAAAATTGGACAGACCTGAACATACCAACGTGGTGGGCCAGTCCGGCCCTTGCCACGGTGTGTATAGGGGTCCATTGGCCCTGAAATTTGGTAAGTGGGTCCTAACATGAGTGTAACATACTACTAAAAAATTTTAAAATTTTTTACATCTATAAATATTTTAATTCATTTAAAGAAATCAATCTGTCCAGAAAATTGAATTGATCTGGTCACCATATTATAATGGGCTGGTCCAGCCACCACTATGGTGTGTACAGGCGTCCATTGGCCCCAAAATTCTGTAGGTGGGTCATACCATGAGTGAGCCACCCCCCCCCCCTCATAAATTTTTATAATTTTTAAACGCCAACAAATATTTTAATAAATTTCAGAAATTCAACCTGTCCAGGGTGGAATGTTGCTGGAACATTGCAGAAAATCCAGACTATCCACCTCACTTGGACCACACCTTTAGGACCCCAATGAAGGTTATTTGGGGCTGAAATTTAGCATAATTATATGTGGGGTCCACACCTTCAAGAAACATACATTACATGGGACCAAACAACCCTCCAAATGCCTAGAAATCTGGCCTCAAAATGACCCAAAAATCTATCCAGATAGTTCTGGACAGCAACATATAATAGAAAATAAATAAATATAAACACTATTTAAAAGGGAATTTAATCCAAGAAAATCATGATATGGACCACCCCAGTGGGCCCCACAAACATCCAAATCCTTCCTATTACAAAATACCCCTTGCATGTGCCCCATATAGGTGGATTAGGGGCTCCAACGTCCAAGGGTGGACTGTCATGGACATCCACCCTCCATGGATGGTCTGGATAGTTTTGGTCCATAAGGTGGGCCACACACTCATGATCAGAAGATTATTAACAAAGAAAAATAAATATTCGGCCACAAGGGAAGGGTCTTTGCCACATTGAGGCCCTTCCCCTCATCACTCATGCATACACATTCCACTATATTGTTGGGATTATAAGATCTACCCATGCATGCATCTTCAAATCAAAATCCAATGGTGAAGATTCTATCTCCACCAAGGATCAAGGGTCTAGATGACCTAAGGATCCTCAAATTAAGAAAAGAAACCATAGTGGGGTCCATGGAGAATGGCCTCACCCATGAGTAATGCATGCACAAAAAGATGGGCCAATGGCCACATCCAAGAAGACATGGGGCCTCCACCATCATTTGGTGGGCTCCACATGCTTTAAGCATGAGGTGAAGAAGAGAAATAAGAGGAGAAAATGGAGATCTTAAGGTTTTAAGTATAAGCACACCCACCTACAAGGTCTTCAAGCAAACACCTTCAAGATGGTCTTCAAGCTCCAAGGTACATGGATCTATGGATGAGATCTTGTTTCAATGGTTAGATGGGGAATATATGAGGGAAAGTGGGCTGGAAAATGGAAGAAAGTTGCTGGAGAAGAAGAGAAGAGAGAGAGAGAGAGAGAGAGAGAGAGAGAGAGAGAGAGAGAGAGAGAGAGAGAGAGAAGAGAAAGAGAGAGAAATGAGAGGGAAAAAAGAGAGGAAAAAGATTCTATTCAAAGTAATCATTATATTTGCTAGAAAAGAGGATATGGTGGTCTCTCTCTCTCCCTAGAGAAGAGAAATTTCAAAAAATTTAGATTGGAGAAGAGAAATTGCATGGGGAAGAAAAAAAAATCCCATGATGACTTCTAGAAAAGAGAAAAAGAAAGAGCCATGATGAGTTTGGAGAAGGGAGTCCATCATTGCTAGACTAGGCCATTATGACATCATGAAAATGGTGATGTCATCACCATTGGCAAGAGTGCACATGGGAAAATGTGCCAAGCATGTGGGTCCCACCAAAAAATACGATCAATGGTCCAAATGATGCGCGGCCCATAACTTATGATCCACACGTCGGATGGACGCACAAGACATGGCGTCGGAATTGCAACGAAGAAGTGGTCACAATGGCATAGGTCTCATCTCGATCCAAGTCAGGTCTTCGTGACCAGACTCAAGGATGACGGCAAGCACAATCCGAAGGTCGCGGGTTGCCTGAATTCGACTGGTAGGACCGCGGGACCACAAGAAATGAAATGCACACTCACACACACTCATGCACACATGCAAACTTGGGTTGGGTCTCACAATATATATATATATAGGAAACTGAAATCATCCCATTCACGACTTGAAAAAAATGTGGGTAAAGAATGTAAGCCTATGAAGCATGTTCTGAACATCATGGAGAATTCAGATTGATTCATCTTACCATCCAAGTAAACCTATGCAATTAGGAGCACTGTAACATATATTGCTCAGCAGTGGACCATTTTCCTTAATACACTACTCTCATCGAGCATGACCCAAGACTGATTCTTACAACAGCCGCTGGTGAGGCAGTGGCCCACCGTCCTAACAAAAGCATAAAATAAAATTAAATAAATACTTAAGAAGATTGTGAAAACTGAATACTTTGGCACTGCATAAACTGTAGCATGGCATACCGGTGACTTCATAGCTGAACCAAGTCTTTACTTGAGAGAGAGGATAAGTCAGGAATGATTGTCATATTAGTTGAGGTTATTTGTTAGAAGCTAGATGTTTCTTTCAAACTTAGGAAACTATCATTAACACCTTAATTTGCTTCCTTCACTTCTAATTAATGATATACCCTACTGTTTTTAAGATGTTTGTTGGCTAATCATAGTTGTTGACTTCCTTCTCTTTTGATTAATGATATACCCAGGGTATAGCCTGAAGTAATAGAGCAGAAACAGTCAATTCTTAATTTCAATATCTTATGTCTTCTCTAGGTGAATACATCCTGGGAATAGCCATACTTGTGGTGATTACATCTTGAGGATAACACACTTGGAGTCTGCTGCACCAATAGATTTTATCCAAGGGGCGTAAATTATCTCAAGGAGAGGAATCTTATACATGTCTCAATCTTAGAATAAATCAAATTTGTGACAGCTAATTGATGAGACAACAAAAACACCAATCTATGCCACTAGATTACTGAGGGGGATGAGGAGGAAGGAGAAGAGAAGTGGGGTGGACTTGGTCTGGATTCCTCAATGCAAAGACCACACAACAAGCCTGTTTGTGGGTAATCTTCCTTCCTCCTCTAAACCCAATGATATAAGAGAGAGATTTGGGAAATTTGGGGATGTCTACATCCCATGTTTTACGGACTCTGGGAGGGGAAGAGGATTCACCTTCATTTGCTTTAAACATAAGCCAAGAGCATGATAGTGTGGGAAAATCTGGAAGGCTGGAAATTCAGGGGGACGGAGATGGCCATCAAAGAAGGTCACCAATGAACCCAATATGAGTACCAAGATCGACCAGAGATGGTAGATGATTTTATTCCTCATCCTCTTGCTCTGGTCTTTAAACCTAGGGATTGGCCTGCTACTGGGGTGAAGGCTAGGGTTCCTACATTTAGGGAGTAAAAGACCTACAATTATGTGGCTTTTTCTAGCGTCGATAGCCTCCGTTGGCACGCCTTTGTGGTGGTCCCTTGTAGATGTTAGCGGGAGGATTTACTGAGGGGACAGGAGATTGACTATCTCTTTCCACTGGTTATCTCGCTCGCGATTTTTCATTTAGGGTAAGAGAGAATAATATTTGACAAGAGTCGCCACTAACCAATTATTATGATTCTATAGTTGGTTAGACCCTGTAAAAATGATTAAGATTGAGAACCCGAAGATCCTTAACCCTAAGGTAACTCATGAGTTTGTGTTCCAGAGATCCCAAGTAAAGGACCTTATTTACAAAGAGGGAATGTATTAGGGACCCACTCTTCCCGTATAGGTATACAGTCTTTACTTCATAAGATCTGACTAATTTCTAAGGAATAAGGCTAGTTCTCATGTACAAAAAAATGTAATGTGATGCAGTGGTAATGAAAATTGATCAATCCAAATTTTTGATAGATAGGATCCGATTATATCGGCAAGCTGGAGAGCATACGTTCGAAATGATCTAGTGTAGGGTGAAAAGTATGTGGAAATATGATGTATGGTATGATTGATGTTATGTAGATGCTTATGATAAATCAATGAAAGACTAGGTAAGGTTTTTGATGGGCCAGTTCTGATTATATCGGCAAACCTTAAAGCATACACTCGCTAATTAGATACGAGAAAATGATGAAATACAATGTATATGACAAAAATGACGGCTAATTAGCTAAGGTTTATGGTGGACCTACTCTAATTATATCGGCAAGCCTCAGAGCATACGTCTGTCAGTTAGATGTGAGAAAACGATGAAATGCAATGTAATGCTAATATATATGTAGAGCAAGGGAGTTGAGAAGAGAATGAATATTGGACAATGCTAATGCTCTGATTTGAAGAAACTTATTAAAGCTTGAATGGTTGGATGAATGGTACTATCGTAAGGCTAGATTGAGTGGCTCATATTTAAATTTAGGTGGCTTAGGAGGCTTGGACTCTAGTTTGTCTAAGCTAGACTAGACTAGGGTTGTACTCTCTCTCTCTCTCACTCTCACTCTCACTCTCCATGGTAGAGGGATGGCTAAATGGCTAAGGCTAAGGGATCTCTAAATGAGAAGGGATGCTTCCTGAATCTAATGGATGTGAGTGAGTGCGTGAAATGAGAAGGGAAAAGGGCTATTTATAGCCTCAAAACTTAGTTTTCTAGTAATTCTTGGTGATTTAAGGGCAAAATGTAGTTGGAGGCTTAGGATTGGAGATTGTGAAATGGCATCATCTCATGTGTTGGACGAGGGTGTAAAAGTATCATTTTGGGTAGGGAGATGGGCATTAGAGTAAATACACTTCAACCACACACTTGAAGTCTATAAAAGAAAAAGTTTACATGCTTAAGGGATGTCACCCTAAAGATGGGGAGTGTAACGTGGCTAGGGGCAACTTGGTGTTGCTGGTCCCCACTTAGACTCCCTGCTTTGGGAGGCAGCCTCTTCAAAGCATGTGGAGGCTCTATCATGAAGGTTACTGTTTTGAGGTTTTTCATATTTCTCTGATTGGGCTTGCTTTAGGGCTTGGGTTCGGCATGGTTTTGGGCTTAACTAGGTGAGTTGACTGAGTTGTTAGATTAGGTAGGCTAATCGACTAAGTTGACTCAGCGAGTTGACTGGGTGAGTTGTTTACCGAGTTGACTCAAGGCTCTAAGGTTTTAGTTTTTTAGGGTTTAGAGTTGGGATGGCTGGGTTTACTGGGTTGAATGGGCCGAGTTTAGGGTTTAGGATTGGGGTTCCTACGGTTTAGACTTTTAAGGTTAGTGTTTAGAATTGGGGTTCCTAAGGTTTAGGCTTTTAGGGTTAGGGTTTAGGATTAGGGTTTGGTTGACCATACGTCAATTCAAACTTGATTAGCTTATCAGCCTAGGGTAGGCTGTCTATAGATTTTCCTCTTTGGCAAATGTGCGCAACTGAATGCCAAAGCGAGTGGACACCCCACCTTCGTTAATCAGTTATGAATTGTGATTTAGATTCATTACCTACCTTTGTGTTGGTGTCAAATAGTTTCCTATAAATAGATAACTCACTCATATCATGAGGGTTTGAGGAAAATGTTGTGATTGTCCCTGCGTAGGCTACCAATCGAAACCCTTTAACTCCTGATTGGTACTAACATTAGAAAGGTACAGTAGAGCCCCTACTATTTCTGCGGCCTTACAGGGATACTGATCCGTACTGGATTGTTTGTTGCTTCCCGAATCACCTCAAGAGTATTTATTTTTCTTGATTGTTAAAGTGGTTAGCTACCCTGTGCTTTTTGCGGTCTTATGAGGAACTCATTTTTTCGACTTGGAATCGATCAAATTCTATAAGCATCAATTCTTAGGTATATGTGGGTGAAATTTTCCATGTAATCTTTTGGTTTTGACACTTTTGTTACAAATTTTCTATTCATCATTTGGATGATTTCTTCTAACCAGTCTTGGCTTATTATCTCTTCTTATCTAATGCATTTAGTATGATGGGGTTAACACTTAAGTTCAATCCAATCGTACTTTGTTGTGCATTTGGATTTGATAATCTATGGAGAAACCATAAGATATCGGATCTTATTTGATTTTGCGTTAACTCCCACCCAAAGATATGTACATCTCTTAGTGCCTCGAAAGTTTGTTGCTTTACTGTAAAAATATTTTGTGATTTTGAAAGTCACCCCACTTGGAAAGTGATACATCATGGGGGTTTTTATTGTGGTTGTCTCCACAACGAATGCCTATGAGACTTCAAGTAAGCTAGTTTTTATTGAAAACATGTGAGGGGCAAGTGTGTATGATGGTTGTGATGGGGATTGCAGATTTTTAGGATTTAAATTTTATTGCTTGGATTTTAGTTATCGCAATCAGGTCTAAGATTTGCCGGGGTTGGTTTGTTTAGTGCAACTCTGATTAGTAGTTGTGATCAAGAGTCTGATTGAAGATGGTTGATTGGTTCCATTGTCTCACAGGGTAATTAGACTTGATTGTTTTTTTAAGCTGATCTGAATAGTTGGTTATTATCAATTTTGGCTTTCATTATGGATGGTGTAGATTTTTCCACCATTGGTGGTTAGGATTTCGATGTGCGATTAATCGGGTATGTCCTCCCATAAATTTTCAGTCAAGATTTCAATCCGTGATTGATTCCATTGTCCCGTTGTTTTACAGTCAAGGTTTCGATCCATGATCGATTGAATCCATCATTCCACTAAATTTTGTGGTCAAGATTCTGATCTGTGATTGATTGGATCCATCATCCCGCACTTTTTTCATGATCAAGATTTCAATCCATGATCAATTGGACCTGTCGTCACCCTATTTTTGTGACTCTCTGGGAAAATACTTTTATGTTTTTAAAATATGAGCTAGTCCATCGGATCACGAGTTGACAGTCACTATCAAGGCCAGTTTTTATTGAAAATGGTTTCTTGAGATTTTGAAAGTGGTCTAGTCCATCGGATCATAAATCAACGGTTGTGATCGAAGTCAGTTTTTGTTAGAAGATTTTGGTATTTTTTGTAAACGATCCAGTCCATCGAATCGTAAATTGACGATGGCGATCAATGATGGTTTTTACTGGAAATATTTTTTTGTAAAACTTGAAAATGCATGGGATTTTCTCTCTCCTCCACATCATCCTTTCAATTTCTCATGAGTTATTGGATTTTGGATTAAAATTTGAATTTTTCCCACTATTTTCATCATTTACTCTCTCTCTCTCTCTCTCTCTCTATCACTTCACCATGGACAATTCAAGTAAGATTCCTTGCTATGAGATCTTTCCAAGTCATTTCACCAAAAGGGGGACTGGCGGCAACCTAGTTGCCACTGGTCCCTCCTTTACCATCTGGTTTCTTCCAGCTATCGAGTAATAGGGTATGACCTTCTCCTCTATATATTCCATCCATTTGTAGCTCATCCAGCTTGATTATAGCTTTATAATTCCTCCTCTATATCTTTATGTTCGAATGGGCTTGAGATTTCATGTTGGGCCCAAGTGAGGCAAGTGACTTATCCTTGTTTAGGGGTTCTGGGTTTTTCTTGGTCCATGTTTTGGGCTTAAGTTCCTTGGGCCAAGATAAATGCCCTCTATTGCATTCTTTGATGGGCCTTAAACAACTTTTGTGGCCCACATTAATGTTAATCAAGGGCTTAGCTTCTTGATGTATATGTAAGGCCCAAGTTCCTTTCATGAGTTCACTTTGGGAAGATAGTTCACTTGGCTACCTCTTTTAGGCCTTGACTTGGAAATCCCAATCTCATTTGTTCTTGTAAATATGTTACTTTAATGTTCTTGTTTGTAAATTGACCATAACTAGTCCATAGGAAGCCATTTATAAGTGTTGGAAATGGGGCATCCTCGATCTCCCCTCTTTGAATTTTGATTGGAAAGGGTTCATGGATTTTTTAGTGCTTGGATGCACTTACACTCATCTTCGCACTAGTAGACCTTTAGTCCTTTTATCGTTTTCCATGTATTTTTAGGAGGGATCAGTGTCACGCCTTAAACTCAGAAACTGACCTCACAAAATTCTCAATCGTTGAATCTATCACCAACAGCCTCCGTAGAACCCCATTCTCAGCTCCCGACACCCATTTACCAGTTTCCAATCTTGGGATCCTATAAGGAGGATTTTTTATGTGAGTTTGATTCGTAATAAGCATAACCAATGGCATAACCCACAAACAACAACCAAAAACTCCATCACATTTCCACTATCATTAAAAATTCATAAGTACAATGCGCATAAAGGGAAATATAATGATGATAGATAAAAAAAACTCCAAGATGATCTGCTACCCACTCCTTCATCAGCGTTGTTACGATCTAACGTCACCTGCATGCAATGGTCATGCGTAAGCTTACGAAAAGCTTAGAGGGTGATGAAAGTGTGTGCACGAGGTAGAATACAATAATACAATATCAGAGTAATGTGAAATATGCAGGTGAATTCATGAATATTATCAGCCATATCAAGGCTATGTGATGCAAGACATGAATGATGTTGGCTATACCAAGGCTATGCGATGCGAGATGCAACTCAAGCACACCAATCCTCATCTAAGCCCATATATCAATGCAGTTCAACTCTGGAATATCACTAGGGTCTTGTACACTCTAAACCATGTTTTTGCCCCATCGCGCGTAACAATGTGAGTGAAAGAGACCTCACTATTCGTCTGCCAATATCGGGCCCAGCTCGTCGATAGCGGACCCATTCCTCGAGCTGCAAACTCAGCCTAACTTTGCCCTTCCTCTTGGGCGGGTAAGGTCACACCCCCTTCCAACCAACTACGACATAGTGAAAAGTACGACCTCCTGGTATTTGGCACTCGGTGCTCATACATCCACTCGGTCTAGATGTTGGAACAATCTCCTAGAAATTTCTCCCAGGGACATCTATAACACCCCATGTAGAATAAAATTTTTAGTATCCAATCCTACTAACCACGATATGCCTGTGGAGGCTACAAACCTAATGTCACTAGGGCATACAGTATACATGTCACACAATGCGAGATGCATAAATCACGCAACCCAGTTATAAAGCAACCATGCGTGTACCGCACGCTCATGTAAGTAACTCTCCTTACTAGGGAGTCCCATAACAATCTGCCCAATGGCATGTGCTATGATCAATCACTCATCTCATCACAAGCATACAGATGATGCGTATGAACATCTATTATGATGCTAGGTTGTCATATACTCATAATTAGCATCGATAATCGGCACCGACAATCAACATATAAATAAGGCGGGGTCCATAGGTGAATAACCGATCAATCATAATATAAAGATCGACCCTCAAATGTGGTTATATCAAATCTAATAGCAAGGGGTCATCCTTCTATGGCGAATGGGGCCCACTTATTTGGGTAACCCACTAAGAGAATGATGAGAATGAGCCTAACAAGGCCTAAGGAAAGGTCATAATGTGGACATCCAACCATAATTGCCCCTCAATGTAGACATTTAACCAACATTACTCCTACGGAGTGGTCCACATGGAATCATACGTATAGTGGGCCCATAGCCTCACATAAGGGCCTAATATACATCGCCATGGGCCTCACTCATGGACCACATATACATCACATTGGCCTCACTCATGGGCCATGCCCATAGGCCTAATACATATCTCAATGGGCCACGCATCATGGGCCTAATACATATCACAATGGGCCTTGCCAATGGACCTCATATTCAAGTAGGTGGGCCCCATCATATGGGCCTTAAATATAAGGCAGGTGGGCCCCATGGATGGGCTGCACTAATGGGCCTCAAGTGGGCTTAGACCACACCAAAAATCTCGATTCAAATGGGCCCAAACTAACACACCATTCTTCTATTGCTAGAGATCATTTTAGAGCATTATCACAAAAATGAATCATATCCAAAGGATCATCTAGACCATACCACACCTAATAGTGGTGATGATGATTTCCACTATTAAATTCCAGTGGGCCCCACCATAGTATTATTTCCCATCCAATCTATTCATAAGGTCACAAAGGCCTGGATATAGAGGAAAAATAGCTATTATATTGGTCTAAAACCCTGTAACCCAAGGGGTTTCAATGGTGGACATTCATCCCACTCTTTTCTATAGTGTGGTCCACTTGATATTAGATTTGTCTCATCTTTCTTCCCAAGCCTAGGAATGGCTCATCAAATGAATAGACGGTTTGGATGAATTAATACATCAGAGTGGGGTCCACGAACGTGGCCCACCCTAAATGGATCACCAAATGGACAGACGGTTTGGATGAAATACATCCATTAGGGCCTCACCTGTCCAGCATGCTGGACGGTGTGGCCGAAACCCATCCATCACAGTAGCCCTTGGATGGCAGGGACCTAATGCATGCATCATGGTGGGGTCTAGGACCATGTCCAATGGATGGACGATTAGGACATCATATCTGCAGCACCGTCCAGCAACTGGATGGTGCAAATATGATCATACATCATGATGTGGTCCACGTAGTGACCCACCAATATATATAGCCTTTAATATGATATATTATAATATATAATATTATATAATATATATGTAAAATGGTAGGAGGCTACCCAAACCACCGTCCAGACCCTTCTGGATGGTGATGGTATATATGTATTAAAGGTGGGTCCCACGTGGAAGTGGCCCACCTAAATATGCTATAATATAATATATTATGCTATATATATAACATATATTATATATATTATATACATTATATAGTATATAATCAGGGTCATTCCAATGTCTAGAGAGTCTGAACGCTAGACAGTTGGGTCCCACGGTCAGCCAGGTGGGTCCACGCAGTGTGGCCCACCAGAAATTTTGATAGATGTTGTTGTTTTGCCTAGATGGTACATGTGCAACACATATAAATGGTGGGGTCCACACCAGTGGGCCACTCCACTGATCAAGCTTATATTTGTATTTTTCCTTAATCCAGGGTAGCGGGTTGGGGCCCCAACAAATGGATGGTCTAGATCAAGTGGGCAACAATCCATCATAAAAGAGAGAGAAAAAGAGATAGAGCGAGAGGGAAAAGTGTGAAGGGGAGGGACCCCACCACTAATGGGCCCTCCCTTTTTCAATGCATACATCAAGTGGGTCCCACAATAAGTGGGCCCTTAAATCATAAAAAAAAACATTAAGATAAAAAAAATTTGGATCTAAGATCACCCATCGATTGCTAATCTTCTTGCTCCCTTGGCTTCCTTGGCTTCTTGACTTCTTCTTTAATGGAAGATGATGAAATTTTAATGGTTGATATGGGAGATGAGAGGGTAGGATGTGGGCCACACTAGAGCTTCTCCATAACTTAGAGTTACTTGGAATAGAAGGGAGAAATAAGAGAGAGAGGAGATGGGATGGAGTGATGGATGGGAGAGAGGGTTGGGTTGCATAAGAGTTTTGTTGACTTTTAGGGTAGCTTCTATAAGAGAGGTATGGGTTGTGATGAGTTGAGTGATGTGAGCACTTGACTTGTACTTGACCCTTGATGGGATTGATTGATTGAGGTGACATTAGAGTAGATATTCTCTTGGGTTTTGTAACACGCGGCGTTTTTCTCGAACTGAATGTGGGCCCACATCTCCTGGCATGGGTATCGCCTTGGTGTGCAAGACACGACATCAAAACTGCTACGACGGCGCGGTCACAAAGGTACAAGTCTTGAATTGAATCGACTCAGGTTGACACCGTATGACTCAGGGTCGCAGGAAAATGCCGGTTACAGGTCGCGGGTTGTCAAAATTCGAAAGGGAGGATCGTGGGAATCTACAGAACGGTACGGACTACAATATGTGTCTTACAATCAGTCTTATGGTGTGGCACTTAACAAGGTTCACCTTTAGTGGTAATTAAGATGAGTTCATCGTGACCTTAAGACCACTTGTGAGCTCATACTCAAGACTTGTACCTTGAATGGGCTTTCCTTTTTTTCTCATTGGGTGTCCCCTTGTCTAGATTGCCTATCATGAAGTGGGTCATGGGACAAGCTCATGTGAAGCATTTTTGGACCTGTTGTGGAGCCTTTCCCATGTCTCACTTTAAGCTAGTCATTCCAAGATTGAAAAGAAATGAGAAACGATACTTACCTTGACCCGCTCTTGTGTAGATATGCTGCATTGGTCCCGTAACTAAATAGTGCTTCATCGTCATCCGATGTCAATCTCTCCCATATTCCTCACGAGAATAATCTCCTTTCCTCTAGGGCTCGTCCTAGCGTCTCTCTAACTTCCATCAAGGGATGGGGGGCTCGTGAGAACTGAGAGGATTGGTTCATTGGTCTATAACCACAACTTAATGCTATTCTGGAAGCTTCTCCCTTCGTGAGCTACTTGAATCTTCGACTTCCCCTGGTTAATAGGATGTTGGTGGTTGCCCTCTGTGAGCATTGGTGGGACAATACTCATACCTTTCAGTTGCCCTTCGGTGAGTAGGGGATTATCCCTTTAGACATTTCCATGCATGTGGGCCTCCCATCCCACGTTGTGCATGCTCATGCTGAATGCCAAGACCTTGCTAGCCATTAGTGATGGCAATTGGATGAACCTCCTTATCACTGTCCTCCCCCCCCTTTTTACACACGCATACGCACCACCACACACTCACATCGCAGTGGAATTTCACCACCTATGGGTACTCGAACCCTCGACTAGGTGTTGAAACTCCTGAGAGTCTACTACTGCAGTAAGAGTAAGGACACCTTATCACTGTTCCCCTGAGCTTGGAGTTCTATTATAATCAATTGAAGCTCCACTGGTTAACAGCCACCTTTACACGTGTTATCCCGAGGATGATCAAATGATTATTTTAAGGCCAGAGCCATGGTGATGTTTCTCTTAGGATCCCTCATATTTTGTCATGGCAAGGACTTATTGTTCCCTTACAACTGTAACACAACTCTTCTAGTTCATCTGTATCATTGCATGGATAAGGTCAGTCATGACAGTTGCTCTCTCAATAGATTTTTATCGATCATTGAGGTGACTACCACTTCCCTAGCCCTGGTCTCTTTATCCCTTCCCTAATGAACAACTCTTCAAAGACTTCCAATTACCTTAGTATGCTGACACTGCTAATTATTTTGCCACATGTATCATGCCTATTCACTAGACTACACAAGATAAGAATAAGTTTTTCACCAAGGTATGCAAGTTCATCTCCCTATTTGTTTAAAAATTAGACCAATCAAATCATTAGGAGATGTGTTCCCGAGAATGAACACTAAAGTGTCATCTCCTTTTTCCCATTCTCACGCATGTACTACCACTTTTCGGTTAAGAAGACCATGATAAAAATTCTGCAGTGTGGCTTTTACTGGCCCATTATGTTTAAGGATACAAACGAAATTTGTCAAGCGTTTGAGCGTTGTTAAAAATTAGAAGGATCATCCCGTAAAAATATGATGTAGCTAAACCCCATTCTTATCATTGAAGCATTTGATTGCTGGGGTATTGATTTCATGGGACCATTACCCCACTTCTTTGGAAATATCTACATATTACTCGTTGTAGATTGTCTCCAAATGGATTGAGGTAATTCCATGTCGAAATAATGACCATCGCACGCAAATTAAGTTCTCGAAGGAAAATATTTTATCCTAGTTTAGAATTCCTTGAGTCATTATAAGTGATGAAGGATCTCACTTTTATAATTGGCCATTTGGTACTTTGTTGAAGAAATATTGAGTTTCTCATAAAGTGAGTACACCCTATCATCCTCAAACAAGCATCCAAGCTGAGATTTCAAATTAGGAAATAAAATAAATTCTTGAGAAAACAGTTAACCCGGATCACAAGGATTGGTCAATTTGACCGATGGATGCATTGTGGGCTTACTATACCACATACAAAATCTCTTTTGAGATGTCTCCTTTTAGACTTGTCTAGGGGAAGGCTTGTCACTTGTCTTTTGAGTTAGAACATAAAGAGTATTGGGCGATAAAGAATTTCAATTTCAAGCTTGACTATGTTGGCTCCCTGCGCAAATTACAATTAAATGAACTTGAAGAAATCTAGAATGATGCATATAAGAATTTTAGAATATACAAGAATAGAATGAAGGTCTTTTATGAAAGGAACATTTTTTATAAATCTTTTATGCCAAACTAGAAAGTCATTTCGTATAATTCTAAACTTCACCTTTTTCTCAGAAAATTGAGATCTCGTTGGATCGGCCCCTTCAAAGTCAAACATGTCTATCCTAATGGGGCTGTCGAGATAGAAAACCCAATGAATGATAACATCTTCAAAGTGAACGGTCATCATCTCAAACCATTCATTGAGTAATATGATTTAGAGGATATGTCCATCCCTCTAATTGATCGTGTCTATCGGAATTGACCTTCTAGTATGATGGAGGTTCATTTAGTCATTTATTGTTTTCTTAGAATTAGGTTTAGCATAGTTATGATGTTTTAGTTTTGTTTATGTGTAGTACTAATTCCTTTAGATATTGAAGACTTCATGTTATTGATTTTCCTCAGGTACTATCTTTCTTACTCACTTCTCTTTTATTTTTGTTGTCTCATGTTATGATGCATTGTATATCTATTACGTTGAGGACAATGTAGATTTTAGGTTGGGATGAGATTAGAAGATCTAATCTGTATTTTATTAGTTTTAAGTAAATCTATCTTAATTTTTCATAAGTTTCAGTTTCAAAACTCTTTTTGAAGATTGATATGTAATTGAATACATTTGAGTATTATAATAAGATATAAAATAAATTTTAAAAATCTAGAGTCTAATTAATTAATAGATTCTGGAATTAGTTCCTCTAACTGAATTGATTAATAGAAAGTTTAAACAACAATTGAGTCTAATTCACGATTCATTTTTAATTCATATTCTTTGAAGTTAACTTGAACTCGTAATTTTATCTTGATGATTACTTAAAATGTAAGACCCAATCTGAGTTCCTGCATGTGCATATGTGTATGTGAGTATGCATTTCATCTTTTGTAGTCCCTCGGTCCTACCGGTCGAATTCCAGCAACCTGTGACTCTCGGATTGTGTTTGCGGTCATCCTTGGGTCTGGTCACCTAGACCTAACCTAGATCGACCTAAGACCTATGCCACCTTGTTCGCATCGTCGTTTTGGTTCCAACGATATGTCTTGTGCGTCCATCTAACTTATGGATCAAAAGTTATGAGCATTACATAGTATGAGCCTTGATCATGTCGCCCACTTTTGTGCAAATGCATGTGGACCACCTCCATGGCACAAGTCCCCATATACACTACACACACACCATAAAAATTCTATGAAAACACCACCCATCTCAATAAACACTACCCAAGCCTAGCCTAAAAGCCTAAGTATTGTAATCTCCTCCCTATGCTATGATGACTTATCTTACAAAATAATGATGGCATATTTCTCTCTCTTTATTCTCTCCCTCCCTCTCATTTCCCTCCATGGCTAGTAACACCCCACTCTAATGTCTCCTTCTCCCTCTCTTCTCCAACCCCCTAATCCTTAAAATACTCTCAATCCCTCCATTAAAAGTAGATCTCCACCATTAATCCTAGGCTCAAGACCTTCATGGTGGAGTTTGGAGGCTTGATTTGCAAGTGGGTGATTTTAATTTTTAATTTTCTTTTCTACCCCTTTGATCTTCTTTTTCTTCCTAGTTGGATCATATGGGACCCACCAATCCATGGTGGGGACCCCATTTGACCCCATGGATGTGGCCTTTTGGCCCATCCTGCATGCATATCATGAAACATGATAGGGCCATTCTTCATGGACCCTACCATGATGTATTGTATCACCCACTTTATTTCAAGGGCATCTAGACCCTAAAAGTCATGTTAGGATGGCATCCCAACCACCCATTCTAGTCATAGATCTGCATTAGTTTAATGTTGCATGTTCAAGTAACATTGTTGTATGGTTGAAATTGATTCTTGGGAGGGCCCATTAGTGGAGGGGCCCTACCCTCATCGTCAGATTTTTTTTCTTCTTCTCTTTTCTCTGATGTGTAGATGATGATGTGTGTGTGGCCCACTTGATGGGCTTAGGATGTCCCAAAAAAAAATAATAGCAAGGTGGGACGCCCTTACCACCCAACTCCATAATCCTTGGACACCTTAATCAATGAATGGAAGTGTCTTAGTCTTAGTCTGTGATCTGGACATATGTGGGACCTACTAAGGAAGGTAACACATCCTTTTTATGGCTGAGATTATTGAGATATAGGCTAATGTGTCCAACCATGTATTGTTGTCCAAAAATCTGGACTATAGCATGGACTGTCATGTTCAATGTTTGGCATGGATTTTTGGATCATGATTTCCATTATTTTCTTTATAATTATGGGGTGTAATGAGAAGGTGTGGACCATAGGGGTGGGCAGTTATGAACTGTCATGTTCAATGTTTGGCATGGATTTTTGGGCCCATGAAATGGTACCCAAAAAGGGAGGCCCATAGGGGTGGGCGGTCCACCTTATTGGGTTATCCAGCCCACATGTATGGAGGGAAAACACACACTTCAGCTTAGTTTCTTTGAGGGGTGGACTACTTTTGTGGACCCCACCTTACTATATTTTATGAAAAAAATACTAAACCTCCATTTTCCCCCTCCTAGATGAAGTTTGGGCCCACTATATTGGGTAGACAATGCACGGATAGCAACATTTCTTCCTGGACAGATTGTAATTCCTAATTTAATTAAAATACTTATGAATACTCAAAAATTATGAAAATTTACAGGGAGGTGTCCCACCCATTTTGGGACTTACTTACAAATTTTTGGGGACAATGGACCCCTGTGCACACCATGATAAGGGCCGGACTGGCCCACCACATTGTGACGACTAGGTCAGTCTGATTTTCTGGACAGACTGTTTTATTTAAATTAATTAAAATATTTATAAGTGTATAAAAATATTAAAATTTTTTGGGGGTGTGAAAAACCCATGGAAGTATCATTATGTAAAATTTTAAACCCAATGGACATTTAAACTGACCGTGGTGCTGCCGGGAGTGACCCACCAGGCAGGGACACCCAAGTTTGGGCGTCCAGTCTGGGCTGGCCATCTAGCCTGCTTTGTGGGCCCACCTTGATCTGTTGTATATCCCACCATCCATCCATGTGGGGTATTTAGGGGATTTATCATCCTCTCCTTTTTGTTTTGGTATTCAATTAGGGTCCATTGGGTGGATTTTTAAGCCAGGTACCCCAGGCCCATTGGGCTGCCTACACATGGGACATCCCTACCTTAGGCTACTACTGGGCCTACATTCCAACGGCCTGACCTACTTGATATATGTGTTACATATCCTCTCTCATTTGGTGGGGCCCACATTGATGTGTGTGGGCCATCAGGGATTAAATATACTAAGAAATACTTCTATTGTTGGACTCCAACCAACGTAGAAATTTAGGTGGGGTGGAATTTGGCATTGAGCCCAATAATTGTTGCATATAAATATTCTTTTAGTGAAGTATGGCCCACTAGATTTGAGGAGGATTTAAGTCAGTTATCTTACCATCTTAATTATATTTTTTTAGGCTTAATTAGTGCATGATTAAAGGCTCATTCCAATTGGATTCTTCTTAGGCCAGTCTTCTAGTTAATTATAGGCCTTATAGCCTTGGTTGGGCTGGAATTTTTTATAGACCTGTTGGACCCCTGGGTCCTATATTTACCATGCCATTTTGATGGGTCTTATGGGCCAAATACTCAAGTAGTTGGGCCCTTTCTAGCCACTGTAATGAATCCATACTTGGGCCGAGATGTGAGGCCCAACTTACTTGTGTTACAGATAAGGATTTCCCATGTTGGCATAATGGGCTACCCATTAGGCTCACCACAATGAGTAAACCAATGACCCTTATGGTTGGGCCCTAACCTTGCTTAAGGGCCCACCAGGTTGCCTATGTATTGGGCTTAGTGTATGGCTCACTAGGCCATGGATTGATTATGCCTTGGACCTTTCTTTACATAAGTAGTAGGCTACCTTTTGAGACCCAGTTGAGGTTAGATGTCCTCCTTAGTGGCCCTAAGGTAGGTCCATAGAGGCCCTTATAGGTGTTGAAGGCCCACTGTGGGCCTAGCTAGGACCGTTCCTCCTTCGAATTTTGACTCTCTTAGTTTCTGGGTCATCTCAAAGTACTGGGCTCCCACTAGAGAGTTTTTCTTCTCCTTAGAACACCTGTCTATGTGCCTAGACTTTATCCCTCCTTGGGATGGAGGATTTCATATTTCATAGGTAGCACACTTATATTTTGGTGATCCATATGCATTATCTGTATGAATTGATTATATTGTGTGGTGGTCATTAAGGGATGGAGTTTCTCCCCTCGTACACATTGTGTGCCTGTAGCTAGTGCATGATCTATTTGTTTGACTCATGCATTGGCATCGCATTTTATGATGATACCACCCTTGCTTAATCAGGGCCTTACCTCCATAGGGACATTCGTGGATGGTCATATGTGTGGACACAAAAAATGATACTTGAGTATACCGAGTGCACAGGATGTCCATGGGTAAAATTTATGGTACCAAGAATCTGCTCCAACACCGTGACCGAGTGAAAACTATGAGCGCATGAGGGCCTTATACCATTGGGCCGCAACTCCACTGTCGCGTAGCCGGTTGGATAGGGGTGTGGCCTTACCTGCCTGGTGTGAGGAGGCATTGTTAGGCCGAGTCTGATCAACTCATAAATGGGTCCGCTACCATCAGGCCTTGCTGGTGATTGGCTATCCATAGGCAGATAGTGAGATCTCTTACACTCATTTGAATGTGAGGGGTCTATAGAGTGGCAGTCATTCAGTAGTGTAATGGACCCCAGTGATTTTCTTATAATTAGAAATGTACTTGACATGTGATTTGGATATGAGCACTAGCATTACTTACATCGCATTAGCATTGGCTGTGTAAGCCTCCTTCATGCATTACCTTGATATGGCGTCCAGTACTCATTACATCGTATTCATGATAAACCATGATAAGGTTAGTAATATTCTCATTGAGCATATTTCTTTCCCTGTACCTCTTGCTATTCTTCTGTGCACCATTATCACACACTTACATCACCCTCTAAGCTTCTATAAACCTATTCACAATTGATGCATGCAGGAGATTAGAGTTGAGCTTGAGGACTCCAGTTCAGCTGACTTTTCTCTCTTTCCCATTATCTTATGTATGTCCTTTCGGACCTGATGTAAGCTTGTAAAAGTTCAAATTCTTAATGGATTTTGTGATGTGTGCCCCTTGTTATTCTTAAATGTACTTGCTGTAATCTTGGATATGCCTGTATTGGAATGATTATACTACTATGAAAATTCTCCTTATAGGATCCCAGGATCGGAACCTACCTTAGGAGCCGAGAATGGGGTACTATGGAGGTTGTTGCAGTTAAAACTGGTCATCAGGTTCCTTATGAGTTCAATTACTAAGTCTGGGGCGTGACATAAAAGTAGTAGGAACTAAGTCTGGATATCCTTATTTACCTTAAGTATAAAAAGAAGAAGAAAAGGACCAGCTAAAAAAACATAGTAAAATTGAAAATGGCTACTTATGGTATGTATTGTAATGGAAAAAAAAAAAAAACAAAGAAAAAGAAGAATGAAAATAAGTGTGAAAGTCACAGATATAAAATTGAAAAGATAAAAAATGATATTTCAAAAAAAAAAAAAGCGAAGAAGGAGATAGGTTCAGAATTAATAACTTTGTTGATCTGTCCACTTTAAAGGAATGATTATGGTTAATGTTATATAGAGAAGGCTAACTTTTACAGATTATAAATTGGAAGCCACTAAGAACACTAGGAACTTGATATTTTGATGCATTTTATTGATTAAATTATTAAAAGGGAACTTAGGAAATTTGTTTATTAGTGATATTAGGTTATAGATTATTAATGTTTCATTCTTATACTTTGAATTTTACTCATATATTTATGATTACATAGAATGTTGGTTTTTGAGAAAGGTTTGAAATTTGAATTTTTGAAGGATTACTTTTCACATGTTTTGCTCAGGACTAGCAAAATGATGGTTGGGGGTGTGTGTTAAGAGTGAAATATTGTATATTTCCTCCTTGTTATCCTTTGGTTTTATGAACATGGATGCACTTAATCACTTTAATTGCTTATGTTTTCTCTTATGAGGTGATTTTGAGAGCTAAGGAGAAAAGAACACTTAAAGCAATGAGTTAATGCTTAAAGAATTACCAAGTGAAAGATTTGATATATGGAGATCAAGATTGAAGAATTCAAGAGTCCAAGATCCAACAAAACCAAGGAAGGAAGGAAGAAAACTAAGGATTCAAAGTGCATAAATTGACCATTCAATGATGTTGATGACACCTTTGATGCCATCAAAGTAAGTTTCGATGTCATCGAAGTTATCTTTGATCCTATCACAAAAATCACGAATTTCTGATTTCGTTGTTGGACAAAGTCACTCTTCGATTCAATCGAAGGCAATTTGATAACATTGAGAAAATAGGAGAATTCAAAAATTCATTGTTGAACAGTTTCCTAATTTCACCCAGACTCATCGATAGGAGTTCGATACTCGATACCATCAAAGGTGCCATTGAAGATGCGAAATCTGTGTAAATTCAAGTCAGTTTTAAAATCGGTGCAATTGAAGCTATATAAAGGGATGTTTTAAGATATTTTAATAAGGAATTAGGGTAGAAGGAGTAGAGTAAGAAGTTGTGTAGCTTCAATGAGTCCCCCCTCCTCTTCAATCCTTCAGTTCTAGTTAGTTTTTAAGTTTTTTTGTTTGATTTTTAGTTCAATCATGTCTATAATTGGCTAATCTCTTAGCTAGAGTTAAGAGGTGAAGCTTGTAGTTCTTCGTAATGTTTATTTTACTTTGAATCAAGTTATTTGTTTTCATGTTGAACAATTCATTGAGATTTGGTTTAATGAAGAAGTATTTCTAATTTATTTTGATTCATTGTCAACTCCTAGCATAGTGGATGCTTAGGAAGACTATAAATATTTTTGACCTATTTTATAAGGGATTGATTGTAGATTTCATTTATCTATCATTGACTTTGGGCATGATAGATGCTTTAAATATACTACAATTAAATCGATGATACTTTATGAGGGAATCAAATCTATTTTAAAGTGCATGAATGATGATTTAACTGCTCTATTATCTGACTAGATAAGATAAGACTTCAGTTCCAGTTGTATGATCCAATTGAATCAAATAAATTAACACTAAGGAATCTATAAGTGGATCATTGGCACTCTAGTGTTTTATTTCTGATAGTGTATTCCACAATCACTCTTTAAATCAAATTTTAGTAGATAGTTTAGATTCTAGTTTTAATTCTAACGTATTCTAGAAATAGCAAAATAACAAGTCCCTATGGGTATGACCTTGGTTTAACCGAGTTATTACTACATCACAGCCCTGAACTTGGGGTTGTTTGAACATCCCTTCTACTCTCCATCAATGGGTGAAATACATTGTCAACAACAAGGTAATCCCTATCGTAGTTGAACCACAACTTGTCATTCCAAATAACTATGGTGCACAAGAGCCAAACATTCTATTCATCAACATCCAACATTTGGAGAAAGACATCCCTTACCACAATTTTAAAACTAAAATTGTGAATACAATGGTTAATCTGTCACCATTGAGCTTTGAGTATGTCTTCTCGCTGGCTGAATGACAAAGCTTCAAGTACCATGTAAAGAATTACTCAAGAGCAAGGGTTGTGCAGACAATCTATAACTAGAGGAAGTAGGGGATGGGATACAATCTTAATCCCAAAGAAAAATGGATGAAAAGGGTTCTCATTCATGCTAATCAACTTCATCATACCTAGGGCTCCCTGCAAGAAGATATCAGCCACACCGCATGCAGGTATCCCCCATATGCTACAATGAGGATTTATGGCCCCCTATCCGGTGGGAAACAATCTTATGGCCATTAAGGAAAGAACTGTCTGCACTAGAAGAATAAGAAACCTTAGACCAAGACCAAAATCAAGAAGGATATCAAGATGCCTTAATACCTTTCATCACAGTCTAAGTTTTAATCAATTAGGGGCACACCTTACCTATCTCAACTTCAACCAACTAGGGGCATACCCTGCCTGTCTCGGCTTCAATCAACCAGGGGCACACCTTGTCTGTCTCAACTTCAACCAACTAGGAGCATACCCTGCCTGTCTCGGCTTCAATCAACTAGGGGCACACCCTGCCTATCTCAACTTCAATCAACCAGGGGCACACCTTGCTTGTCTCAAGCTTTAATCAACTAGGGACACACCCTACCCATCTCATCTTTAACCAACCAGGGGCACAACCTACCTGTCTCGGCTTTAACAAACCAGGGGCACACTTTACCTGTCTCAGTTACAACCAACCAGGGGCACACCCTACCTATCTTAGCTTTAACCCACCTTACATGTCTTAGCTTCAACCAACCAGGGGCACACCCTTCTTGTATAAACTTCAATCAACCAAGGGCACACCTTGCCTTTCTTAGATTCAACTAACTAGGGGCATAACCTGCCTGTCTCAGCTTCAACAATCAACCAGGGGCATGCCATGCTCGTTCCTCATACATCATCCATTAACAATGAAAGACGTCCATCATCCAATCACGACCACGACAGTCCAATCCATTGGACCAAGAAGGGGAAGTGGCAAGCCCTGGATTGGTTTCATGTTCAAATCCCACATCAATAACTGATGGCAGAGCCAGAAGAACTCCAATACACGATAAGTGACTTAGGAGGGACTGAGTGTAACTCATATCCAAAACGAGACCAAAGGAAAATCATGGTCATTAGGACGCTAGACTATGATTCTCCATTCAAAGTATCGACCCCCACCTCTTTAGGGAGGGAACGTGGGGTCTCAATTGGACGACTACTCCCTTAACCATCAAGTCAGCCAGTGAGCCATCCGCAGACACTAGTCTCCAAAAAAAGTCAATTTAAATAGCATTTGGCACCTTAAGCTAGGTCAAGATCAGTCATGGTTTGCAATGTCGGCCTACTCAGGGTCCCTTAAAACCCAAAATCCAAAAATATAAAAATATAAAAATTAAAAAAAAAAAATTCTTCTAAAACCATCAAGCATTTCAATTTTCCAAAAATTTTAAAAATCAAAGTGCTTTTCAAATCATACAGTCAATAATTTGCCTAGTTCGTCTAAACCACCACATGAGTTTAAAGCTGACTTATATGATTTCAACATCGAGTTATACTTCAAACTCATGGGTCTAGAGAAAGTTTAGGGTGGGGAAGATGACCTGACTCTCGAACTTGAGAATATCCTCAAAATTTTTGAAACCAAAGCCAATGTCATAGCCGACGACTTTGAGGTAATAAATTTAGGGACTCCCGAAGTCCATAGGGAAGTACGCATTAGGAAATCCTTCCTGCCAGAATTCAAGCAGAGAATGGTAGAATTCATGACTCTGATATTGTCCAACTTCATTTTCTCATATAAAGACATGTCAGGGCTTGATGAAGAACTCGTTGTACACCATCTGCTAATAGAGCCAGAGATCAAGCCAATAAAGCAAAATGCCAGAAGAAAGCGATAATGAAGCCATCACTTATTGTGTCTCTGTCTACCCTACAATGGTTAAAGAAAGAAAGCAGGCTTTGGCCGATATTACTGCACTAAATGATCAAACTGAGGATTCGCCTTCGGAACACCATATCTACCCCATTCCATTAGTGGCCTCAGGGAGGCCCGACAACAAAGTTGGTTGTCTCATCTCCGCGGAGATTCAAGTTGAGGTCTTGATCAGCAATGTTGATTGAATAATGTGGATATTGGAGAGACAATAACCATTTTCCGACCAAGGCATGGAAGTGGAGCCAACAATCAAGAAATCTTGACCTCTATAGGTACCTCACAGTTTGTATGTGGTAAGGACTGACCAGTGAGATGCATGTGAGTCCCCATGTGATGTTTTATTAAAACCAATCTGATTTAAATGATTTTAAACTCGTAAGTATATGAATCAGAAGTAGATACGGTACGTATTACGAGATCGTTCCCACGAGGACTGGTTGTCACAATTTGAAATTTACGATTCTTCTTAACTAATCCAACAAATAGTTTTGCTAACAATTAAGTAAAATAACAAAAATCTATGAAAAATAACTGAGAACAATGAGGAAAATTCAATCAAAGAGAGTACTAGGATATTTGAATCCACCCCTAATTATCCTGACCCTTGTTTTACCTGTCGATTCACCTTAATTCAGATTGATGTAAATTTAATAAATAAAGTATACTCTATGTCCTTAGTCGAGTACACAGAATGTATAATCTCGTAATGCATATGGATCACATATTTCCATCCATGGTCAGGCATGGAGAGATGTAGATTCCTATTTCTTTCTCTATAGGAAACCTGTTCATGGTCAAACACAAGCACCTATAATAAGATTCCAAACAAAATCCACATCTAGACTTTGGTTAAGCTCATAGAATGGAGAAGTACATAAATTTCAGTTAAGCACACTAGAGAAAGAAACAAATCAATTAAATTCAGGATGAAATCAACAAAGAAAAATAAGCATCATTCAAATTAGGGGCTTCCTCTCAGCCCTAGCTAAAAAATTAACTGTCCATGAATTCAAATAAAAAGAAGAAAAAATAAGATTGAAGAAAAAACATAAAGATCTCCCTTCTTTCTTCCTCTCTCTCTCTCTCTCTCTCTCTCTCTTCTTTCTTCTCATTCTTCTCTCTCTCCTCTGGCATGAATCTGCTCTAGCTCTCAGGATCTGGCCTCCTTCCTCCTTTTATAGCTGCTAGAGTCGGTGGAACTCTTTACGTACAGCAACAGGTCGGTGTGTGTATAACCATTACGTAGTGAAAAATTGGAGCCTCACAACTCCACTCTTCCTTGCACTTTGTCTGTAAAATCAACGTCCCCTGGGACTGTTTTAGATGGCCTACAAGATGGATAGATCAGATCATCCATTCGATCAACACCATGACCACACCACAACCCACAAAAGTCGGGCTGCATCAGGCCGCGGAAGAGGGACTTGCGCTGATCACGCTGTAACATTGGTGGGGCCCACTTAGTTGCTATTTTGATAAATCTAAGCCGTACATTGGATGCAAGATGAAATTTCAGTCGAGCATGGATGGTTTATACTTTCTGTTGATGCGGCCAATGAAATTTTCTTACTGCCATCCATTCCAAGTTTGAACGGTTAAAAAACCGATCTCTGCTGTTATTTGAAATATCCACCCCTAGGCGATGGTACTATGGGCCATTATGGTCTGATGGACGATTCGGATTGGATCTTTGACTTGTGATGGTGGCCCACAACAGAAGACCACAAGTCTTTGTTTAAAAATAGAAAATGGCAGCTGCCATTTTTGAATTTTTGAGAAGAAGAACTGACTGACTTTTATATTTTTGGTGCACGTCCGGTGTACCTGTGCACTATACACATGCCACCCTAGGTGATGTCCACTTCAATGTTTCTAAGAAATCTAATCCGACCATTTGTTTTATCTCCTCATATAATGGGTTGAGACCAAATTTGAGGCATATCCAGAGACCAGGTGGGCCCAAAATCAACAATTTATGGGCTACTCTGTCAGTTGGGCACTTCGATAGTGATTCAAGGGTTAAAATTTGATATGTACGGTTAATTTATGGCCCTCATCTTATGTATGAAGTTTCGAGCCGAATGGAAGGCAGGAACCATGTGATCTTGCATTCTGGCTGCTTTTCGGGCCTCTTTAACATGAATGACTTGATTTCCTCAGATCCATGGCATGTAAATCCATCAATATTGGTCCTCTGGAGTTCGTCCCCTTCTCTGATGACTTCGGAGCGTCAAATCCACGCTCGTAATGCTCTTTTTCAGTTCGCACTCCTAATTACATCCTGCAATAAAAACACAATTAAAATACAACATTAAGCATTATCATGTACTTAATATCAGGCAATAATCAGGGTCTGATATGCAATATTCGACCCTCATCACAACCTCCAACCAGAATTTTGCTAGTCCCGAGTAAAACATGGAAAAAATAATTTCAGAAATAAAAAACAATTCCTGTAAACCCGAGTGACTTGTGAATAAATAGTTGAGATGCAAAAATTCTAGGATTCATGAATGGTGAGCATTATTTTTTTTCCTGGAATCAAGCTCACGGTAAACTTTATAATCAAGTTCAAAATATTAATCCATTAATCAGATCAATTCTAAACATCGAGTTCCATGAGTGTATAGTGTAATCTCGACTTACACTCATTAAGAGATTCAATTGTCAATTGCATGATATTATTGGTAATTAACAATGGAATTTATGAAAACTGAAACCGACACTTGCCTTACAAATTAACTTTTCATTCTACTAGCCTTTGATTTTCTTTATAAACAATAATGCCAAGGAGGGGAATCAAATCCTCACCCAGAGGGAGAAAACCTATGGTGAAAACTTGTCGCCCAACTTTTTCTAAATGTCAACCATAGGGAATCGAATCATCACCTATGGGGAGCAAACCTATGGTAAAGATTATGCGACTTACCCTTTCAATTCTTCTTTATAAACTAATACTGATTTTTTTCAGGTTGGTTCCTTTCATGCTTAGTGATTACCAAGTTAATCAATATGAAACCAGAACCTTAATGTGTAAGCGAGATGTGATATGCGAAATCATGACTCAATCAATGTTTAAAGCTTCTAATCATGGGTTAACAACTCATACTTAACTGTGAAAATGTAACAGATGACTGAATCTAAGCGTCATGAATTTCCAACATTTTATATCTTGTATTTCTAAAATCACAACTATCCTTCAAAATCACTTCAAATTCACAAGAAATTCCAGAAAAAATTTAAAAATTTAAAATTTTCACAATTTTTGCTCAAGACCAAGAGAATAGTGATTAGGTTACCTAATCTCCCACCCCCAACCTAAAATCTACATTATCCTCAATGTAAAAGAACTAAGCATGCAATACACATGAGACAACGAAAGTAAAAGAGGAGTGATAGAAAGATAGTACCTGGATGAAAGAATTAAAAGGATTCCCAAAGATCAATGTAAAAGTAGGTCAACACAAGAGAAAAATCAACAAAAGTAAAATAACAAAAATAAAATCACAAAAAGAAGATCCTACCTATACCACTTTCGCAGGTGCTCTCGATTGCATTTAGCGCATGCAACAAGACTTTAAACCCCTAGGTTACCCCTAATGGATGAGTTGTAGTTTTCTGAGGGTTTGCAGCAATGTTACCCACAAATATTGAACTAACTAACTAGGAAAATAAAATGGAATGAAAAGCTAGGTTGCCTCCCAGGAGCGTTAAGTTTAACATCTTTAGCCAGACAAGCAATGAAAGCAGTCATGGACCATTAATTAATCAATCTTGATAACCTAGGTGCGCCAACTAAATTTTCTCAACACCTTGATTAACCAATCCTAGACATTATGGGAACAACTTGAACCGTGCTATCTGAAATGGGGTAAATGATATCATCATCTAATAATCTAAGCACTTCCGCTCGAACAACTTCTTCCATGTTAGGGTTAAGCCTCCTTTGCATTTCACGCGACGTTGTTGCATTTTCTTCACAATCAGTACGATGCATACACAAAGTGGGGCTTACTCCTTTCATGTCCGATATCGTCCACCCAATAGCTGCCTTATATTCTCTAAGAACATTAAGCAACTTACTCTCTTGTTCCTTCTCAAGTTAAGAGCTATAATGACAGGTAGGGTCTCAGAAGGACCTAAAAATGTATACTTGAGGTTTTCAGACAATTGTTTAAGCTCAAGTTCAGGTGGTTTCTTAATAAATGTGTAACATCCCGAAAATCAGGGGTCGAGTAAAAACTCCACTCCCGAGTTCCAGAACATCACTTATGCAACATAAATGTGTATGATTGAATGTTGTCTGTGTTAATGTATTAAACATGAGTGGGATTAAGCCAGAATAACATATCATACTTCAGAGGCAGTTAAATTAACAAGCGAAAGACTGTGATACATACATATAATATATAATTGATTGTAAGTCTTCAGAGTGTGAACATGTTACCAGGTTAAACATATACATGTATACCTCAAAATAGAAAGAAAGAATATACATGAGTGCTCTGAAAATATAAAATGACAAGTGTCATGACATCTAATGAATCTCCCTATAATCCCGTCAATCAGAACACGCATAAAGGAGGGATCCTCCTCATCATCATCAAGTCCGGCTCCGCCTCACAGGCCGTGCCATCATCTGCAATTACAAAAGGGTCTGGTGGGTGTCCGGAAACACCGTCCCATAACGTGGGAGTGAGTGATCAACTCAGTGGAATAATAAAGCAGAGATTAGCATGTTATCAAATCAATCATGTGATAATAGTAAAGCAATAAATCAAACATTCCTAAATACTGTTGTTAATACAATATGACATGACATGATGGATGCCCTCACCGACGATCTCCCTAATACGACACCATCTTACGCCCACGACATGCTTTCTCCCCACAGCGCTCCACATCTTCCATGCACATGCAATGTGATGGTGATTTGATTACCGAGTTATTATTAGTCCATTCATACAGCAGTATTGAGAAACTAAGGTACCTTGCTTATATCAATCTCAATACAGATCCTGTCTAGGGTCGTCACTCCTAGTAATCTCATACGATGTTATATTTGTAGGTCACTGCAAGGGCTGCCAGGGCTGTTGCTCGAACTCGTTGCACCGCTCCCCCATCACCTTATCAATACAGGCCTAATTATCCTTAAGACTGCATCAGGACTCGTCGCCCCCATGCAGTGTCAAGATAAACTCAAGGTCACTACAAAGGGCTCGTCACCTGATCAGTGTAAGCCAACAGTAAGAATATAGTGTCCCATACCACCATAATCTACTCAGAGTAGGGTGCTCACTGGTCACTATGGGGAGGTTTTTGGCCCAAGCGTAGGCCAACAGCTCAACCACGGTGTCCCATACCACCATATCTGGCTCATGAGTCTTTATGGATCAAGGTACCATGGTTGACAGGGTTTACAATGGTAAGTTCAGTACCCTAGGTTCAAGCAGTTATGATTCATACAGGGTGAACAATCAACGGTCAGTCGGGTTACTTGACGGGCTCGACTAGCACGATCGCATCGCAAGTCGAATGACATGAAGTGCGTGAAACACTTCGTGTGGCCTAACCACTGCCGCCAACCCAAACACGACTCGCGTTCATCGACGCGTCCACTGTGGTGAATAGAAGCCCACCACTAATTCAATCAATCACCGACTGCCTGGACTAAAGCATAGCCCCAAATATTTGTGATTTCACATCATCAATCATATAAGAGTAATGGAAATGAAATACAACAATATAAGCATGGTGTTACATGTTATAACATACCACTTAAGCAATTCATTCAACACATGCATTTCGTATATACAATGAAATCCATAACTTAGCCAACATGAAGGAAATCATTTACATCAGCATATTCTATGAGAATTCGATCTCAAACTAATTCACAACACCATTTAATTCAATACATACTAATACAAACATTTATAGAAACACTTAGTCTACACACTTAAGTCTACATAGGGTATGTCGACTCAAAGTGCGCATTTGGGTGAATCTCTTCGCCAAACTGATTATGCACGCATTCCTAATATCCTAAGGTGACAAAAAGTCATGTCAATCATATCAACAAAATATGGATGCAAACAATATTTCCTACAAATGACTAAAATGCCCTAAATCTCATATTTTTCGTCTGCTTACGAAACAGGAAACGGACAGCATGTTGTACATGTAAAACGGCATTTCCGTCAATAATCTACTATTAAACGACATTGAAAGCATTGAAATCAGTCAATCAAAGCGTCTAAAATCCGTACCTTTTACCCTAGATGTGTATTGATTCGAACGGAGCGTATACGCTTCGTCTACGGCGATCAGGCGACCTAATACACAAGATGTATAAGCTACTTCGCTATTGAAATCGACGAAAGCTTAAATCAGCAAGTGTTGAAGGTTTTTCTTACCTAAAAGTGCATTAGAATCGTCGAGAAAGTGATTGGAGTGAGCTGCTTTAGCATGTGTAGCAGCATCAGCAAGTGGCAGGAAGATCTCTCCCACACTCTCTCACAAACTCTCACTTTTTCTCTCTCTCAATCTAGGGTTTTAACAAAATTCGGATAGGAGAGAAATGAGGGGGTTTAAGGCCCTTATATAGCCCAAAACCTTCCCAAAATAGACTTGGGAACAAGGTTTACTTGGGTTATAACCAAATCGGGGCTGTTCTGGTCCAAAAGAGCATTTCTGGAGGTCCCCTGGCCGAACGCGGTCGGACTTAAGCTCATGTATAGTAGATTTAGCACACATCAAGTTTTCAGACCGGTAGAGTTCCCAGATCGCACGTGGCGATCCAGTTTCAGTTCAGCGGTCATCGCACCAAGATCAGGTCTACAAGTCTCATGATATGAAAGAGAAATTTTTCCTGATCCAAGGGTGTAATTGGCTGAATTCTTACGGTCAAAATGCTTAATAATAACGCGCCAAGTCACGTGCCAGATTTGAATTAAAATTTTCAAATCTAACCCTTTTCTCACTCTCTTCACTCCAGGCTCAATGAAATAGCATCTGAACGTCGGTTGGCCTTAATTTTCGAAACGGTTATCAAGTCCAGCTAAGCGGTCATAACTGTCTAAGATTGTAGGTATCGGACTTTCGACGCACGGTCTAGATCCAATACAAAGTTTCAAAGAGTTCCTGACTGCAAATGGGTTTAGAGTTTGATCCAAGGTTTTAGGATATTATAGCATCATTGGTTCTACAAGTTTTGGGTCTTGTAGAACGTATTTAAAGCGATCAGGGACAATTTCACAGCTACTCCAGTGTAGCGCTAGCTAACTTATGCTTAGTTTCTAAAAGAATTTATCCTAAGTGATTTCTTTGGCTATGGAATTGGGTTCTGAGCGGTTACCAAGGTGTTTTAGTTAACCCATTGCCTAAGGACGTCTAATCCCAGGTTGGCAAAAATTTGGGGTGTTACAAAATGGGACCAGTTTGGAGTCAACAGGAGGAAGAGGTTCCACTTTCGCTTTTCATTTTGTAGTGTCCATTACATGATTAGAGTCAAGCAATGCATTGACTTCTTGGATGGAACTTTCTATGTCAAAATCCATGCCAAAATGTGATAAGTAAGTCTCAAGTGTATCTTCGGAAGATTGAAGGAAAGATTCATGCACTAGACTCTCAATCATGTCTACTTCAAATATATCATTCGAGTCTGCTAGTTGTTGTGCAGCATTGAAAACATTGAGTTTAATCTTCATGTTACCAAAAGACAACTTCATAACTCCATTCCTATAATTTATTATAGCATTGGATCTGGCTAAGAATGGACGTCCCAGCATAATCAGAATTTGATTCGTAGGATTCTGGATAGGCTGAGTATCTAGAATGATGAAATCCACTAGAAAATAAAACTTATCAACTTAGATTAGCACATCCTCAATAACACCACGAGGCACACCTTGACAGATCTATCAGCTAGTTGTAGTATTATTTTAGTTGGTTTTAGCTCACCAAGTCCTAGCTAATCATATACAGAATATGGTAACAAATTAACACTGCCCCTAAATCAAGTAATGCCTTCTCAACCTTATGATCTCCTATGACGCAAGAAATGGTAGGAGCTCCTAGATCCCTACATTTAGGAGGGGTGTTGTTTTGAATCATGGAGATGAGTTGCTTTGCAAGGAAGACCTTCTTGTGAACATTTATCTTACGCTTTTAAGTTCATAAATCTTTAAGAAACTTAGCGTAAGCAAGGACTTGCTTGATAACATCAAGCAATGGAATGTTGATTTACACTTGCTTAAACATGTTCAATATTTCATTAGAGTTATTTCCTTTCTTAACTGGTGTCAGACGTTGAGAAAAAGGTGTTTTAGGCACATAAGATGGCACAGGACTGGTTCCTAGAGAGTTAGAGTGTTGTTGGACTTTGGATGCACTAGTATGTCTTTCCGCTTCATTCTGGTCCTCCAGTTTAGAATTTGATCTTCCCTAGGCATTTATACTTTGTTCTCGATTTTTTTACTGGACCCAAGGGTAATGATAGATTTGGGTTGCTCATGATATTGTTCTTGATTTGAGTGAGAGCCAATTGCATACTGTCCTTTTGGATTTGTCACAGGTTGGTTAGGAAACTTTCCCTTCTCTCTCACTCAATGTGGCAACAAGTTGACCCAACTGTACTTCCAGCTTGACAATGGATTACACATTTGCATGTAAGCTTTGCTGGTTAGCTAGTAAAGTTTGTTGGGTATCTTTTTGAAATTGAAGTGAACTCTGCATAAAAAGATTGAGTATATCCTCAAGAAATGGTTTCCTTGATTGTGGAGGAAGTTATTGATATTGTGGAAACTGTTGAAGCTGTTGACTATCAACTTGTGGATAAGGTTGCATAGGAGAATTTTCAGATGGTTCTCCTTGTTATTGTCCTTTTGCCCAAGAAAATTTTGGATGCCTAGCCCACCCTGGGTTGTAGGTGTCTGAGTAAGGATCATTCTCAGGACTCCGAAAAGTGTTCATAACATGTACTTTTTTAGATAGAAATTCTAAAAATGTTACACCAGATAGACAAGACTGCGTAGGATGGGCGGGACTGGAACATATGGCACATGACTCGATTTGAGTTGTTTTTGGAGGTCCATTATTTAACTTCAAATCATCAACTTTTTGTGTCAGGCTATCAATTTTGGCATAAAGATCTGGCGTGACTCCTATCTCATATATACCACCTTTCGTCTATAGTTGGAGACTTCTTTCACCTCTATTTGAATAGTCTCATTGCTGGAAGTTTTCACACAAGGTTTGAAAGAAATTTCATGCTTCGACATCACTTTTGGTCATGAATGACCCTCCACTGGTGGCATCAACCATGCGATGGTTTTAGGGTGTCAAACCGTCTTAGAAGTATTAAACTTGTTGCCACTCCTCAAAAGCATGGTGTGAACATTTAAGAAGCAAGTCCTTCCATCTTTCCCAACATTCATGAAAGTGCTCCCCCTCTTTTTGTGTGAAATTAGTAATTTTCCTACGGAGAGCATTAGTTTTGTGAATCGGGAAGAACTTGTTTAAGAACTTCTTAGACAGTTGGTCCTATGTAGTGATAGACCCAACTCCTAGAGAATTCAACCATGCTTTTGCCTTATCCTTCAAAGAAAAAGGAAAAAGGTGCAAATGGATCGAATCATCTGAAAAGTTTTGAAACCTAAAGATAGAGCAAATGTCTAAGAATTCTTTCACGTGATGATATGGATCATCCTTATCTAGAACGTAGAAGAAGGGTAATAATTTTATGACTCTAGGTTTAAGTTCAAAGTGTGCTGCCGTGGTGGCTGGCAACACTATGCATGAAGGTGCATGGAATTGGATAGGAGCTGAATAATCTCTAAGAGCTTTAGTTCCATTCTCGTCCGCCATTTCAAATAAGATATTTCTAAATCTTCTACGAAAGGTTCTTTCTATTTCAGGATTAAAAGGTGCTAGTTCTATGTTCAGAGATCTACGCCCTAGCATAAACTATGTTATTACAATGTAATAAAGAAAACTAAACTAAGATGCAACCTAAGAGAAATAAAATTAGGAATGAAAATTATGAATTCCTAAAAATAAGATAAAATTATGTAAACAAGAATTGGATGAAAGAACTCAGAAAAAGAGATGATCGATGATTGAAGATTTAGGAGCTCCTCCTTTTGAAGACAATTTTATTTTACAGCTTCCTTCCTCAATTCTTATAAACAAAATAAAAATAAAAATAAATTAAATTTCCTAAAATAATGCTAGAAAAATCTTAAGTCTATGAATTATGATAAGAGAGAATCCTAAATTCAATTTGGATCGAAACAGTCCTCGGCAACGGCGCCAAAAACTTAATGTTTTATTTAAACCAATCTAATTTAAATGATTTTAAACTCGCAAGTATACGAATCAGATGTAGATACGGTACGTATTACGAGATCGTTCCCACAAGGACTGGTTGTCACAATTCAAAATTTATTATTCTTCTTAACTAATTCGACAAATAGTTTTGCTAACAATTAAGTAAAATAATAAAAATCTATGTAAAATAACTGAGAATAATGAGGAAAATTCAATCAAGGAGAGTACTAGGACTTTTGAATCCACCCCTAATTATCCTGACCCTTGTTTTACCTGTTGATTTACCCTAATTCAGATTGATGTAAATTTAATAAATAAAGTACACTCAATGTCCTTAGTCGGGCACACAGAATGTATAATCCCGTAAAGCATATGGATCACATCTTTCCATCCATGGTTAAGCATGGAGAGATGTAGATTCCTATTTCTTTCTCTATAAGAAACCTGTTCATGGTTAGACACAAGCACCTAGAATAAGATTTCAAACAACATCCACATCTAGACATTGGGTTAACCTCATCGAATGGACAAGTACAGAAATTTCAGTTAAGCACACTAGAGAAAGAAACAAATCAATTAAATTCAGGATGAAATCAATAAAGAAAAATAAGCATCATTCAAATTAGGGGCTTCATCTCAACCCTAGCTAAAAAATTAGCTATCCATGAATTCAAACAGAAAGAAGAAAAAATAAGATTGAAGAAGAAACATAAAGATCTCCTCTCTCTCTCTCTCTCTCTCTCTCTCTCTTTCTCTCTCTCTCTCTTCTTTCATCTCTTTCTTCTCTCTCTCCTCTGGCGTGGATCTGCTCTAGCTCTCCCCCAAGCTCTCAGGATCTGGCCTCCTTCCTCCTTTGATAGCTGCTGGAGGGGCGATGGAAAAGCTAGAGTCGATGGAACTCTTTACGCACAGCAACAGGTCGGTGCGTGTATAACTGTTACGCAGTGAAAAATCAAAGCCTCACAACTCCTCTCTTCCTTGCACTTTGTCCATAAAATCAACGTCCCTTGGGACTGTTTTAGATGGCCTACACAGTGGATGGATCAGATCATCCATCCGATCAACACTGTGACCACACGATAGCCCGCAAAAGTCGGGTTGCATCCGTCCGTGGAAGAGGGACTTGCGTTGATCGCTCTGCGACGCTGGTGGGGCCCACTTAGTTGCTATTTTGATAAATCCAAGCCGTACATTGGATGCAGGATAAAATTTCGGTCAAGCATGGATAGTTTATATTTTCCGTTGATGTGGCCCATGAAATTTTCTTGCTACCGTCCATTCCAAGTTTGAACGGTTAAAAAATCGATCTCTGTTGTTATTTGAAATATCACCCCCTAGGCGATGGTACTATGGGCCATTTTGGTATAATGGACGGTTCAGATTGGATCTTTGACTCGTGGTAGTGGCCCACAACAGAAGACAACAACTCTCTGTTTAAAAATAGAAAATGGCAACTGTCGTTTTTGTGCTGACCGTCTTTTATATTTTTGGTGCACGTCCGATGTACCTGTGCACTATACACATGCCACCCTAGGTGATGTCCACTTTAATGTTTCTGAGAAATCTAATCCAACCATCTGTTTTGTCTCCTCATATAATGGGTTGAGACCAAATTTGAGACATATCTAGAGACCAGGTGGGACCAGAATCAACGGTTTATGGGCTGATCTATCAGTCGGGGTACTTCTATAGTGATCCAAGGGCTGAAATTTGATATGTACAGTTAATTTATGGCCCTTATCCCATATATAAAGTTTCGAGCTGAATGAAAGGCGGGAACCATGTGACTTGCATTTCGGCTGCTTTTCGGGCCTCTTTAACATGAACGGCTTAATTTCCTCAGATCCTTGGCATGTAAATCTGTTAATATTGGTCCTCTGGAGTCCGTCCCCTACTCTGATTACTTCATAGTGTCAAATCCACACTTGTAATGCTCTTTTTCAGTTCACTCTCCTAATTACATCCTTCAATAAAAACACAATTAAAATACGACATTAAGCATTATCATGTACTTAAAATCAGGTAATAATCGGGATCTGATATGCAATATTCGACCCTCATCACACGCAAATAATGGGAATAACTGAGCTCACCAAGTCTGACCCGCGCCACACTCTAGAGAAGAGAAGGTGTGGGAAGACTCCTGAGGTCGTCGTAGAGTGCGAGGTCCTGTGGGGGGCAGAGCTGAAAGATATCCAAGATTAACTCGATGACATCCAGTGGACTAGGCAAGCAAAAGCTTCGACATCCATCGAAGCCATGCTCGAGGAATTCGAGCCCCCATGTACTGACTAAATCATGAGATATCAACTATCGTCTAAATTTCAAATTCCCCAGAACACCCCCTACTCTAGATCTAAGGACCCAGCCGAACACGTAGAATCCTTTAGAGCTTGGATGGAACTTCACGGGGCCTTTCAATTCGGGATGTGTAGAGCATTTTCCTTGACTTTGTCTGGAACTGCACGAAAATGGTATAGGCAATTAAAACTGAAATCCATCAGCTCCTTCACTCAACTTAGCAAAGTCTTTATCACATAGTTTATCAATGGGAAATACAAAAGAAAGCCATTAACTCATCTTCTCACAATCACATAGAGGGGGGACAAGCTATTAAGGGATTATATCATCCAATTTAATATAAAACAGTGCAAGTCAATGATTACTTTGACCAGATAGCTCTGATTTTCATGGTAGTCGGCCTTAAATAAGTTCCTCTTTTCTATTGTTAAGAACCCCTAACTACCCTCACCGACCTACTTAACAGAGGTAAAAAAATATTCTAATGCCGAGGAGATCTTTAGTTCACGAAGAGCTACCCGAGGAGAAAATAACACATCTAAGGATAGGAAGCGAGTGGAAGAAGGGTAGCCATCTACCGTTAACGCTAAAAGAAATAAGTAGGATGACTAATCATAGCTAGCGTACTAACCGACATCCAGAAAGTCATTTCCATCGGTACACTCCCTTAAACACCGAGCCGGAGTAAGTACTTAAGGAAGCTGGGTTGATCAAGGAAACCTGATGACCGATTAGAATCAGTCAATCAAGATCGATAATAAGGCTCATCAGCCAAACTCAACCTTAAGTACTAAGGGACGTATCGACTAAAAGACAGAGGGTAAGATATTACCTTACCCATGGAACACCAATCATTTAAAGATCTACTACCCATGAGGAACTCTGACAGGTGAAATGACTGTGATCAACTGATCGCCTCAGTAGAAGCTACTCGTGTTTAACTACGAGAAACCTCCCTTAGTTAAAGGGAAGAAGGTTCTCTCTTTTATTTCTAATTTTTTATCTATATGTTCGATTGAGAGTGACCTCCCTTTGTAAAAGGGAAAAAGGTGCTCATGATAGTGCTACCATGTAAGACCCATATTCTATCCCGTATCATTCTATAGGCCTCCGCAGTCTTCTCAATCGAATTCCAGTGACTCGCGATCTGCTATCGGCATTTGTGCATTATCCTAAGTCGTGTCCCATATATCAGAGTCAGCTCAACTTGAAACTTGTATCCTTGCGACCACGCCATCACTGCGGTTCCAATGCCACGTCCAACGTACCAAGGCGATACCTAGGCCATGAGATGTGAGCATGCATCTATTTCGAGAAAAACACCGCGTGTTACAATTTCTAAGAAAATCTATTAAATCAATCACATCAATCAAGTACAATAGGTACAACACCCATGCCTCTCTTACTAACAAAGCATGACACCCTTCTCTCTCCCATCCCCAAAGTCAACCTTCCTTACACACCCATCCCTCTCTCCTCACATCACCCACCTCTCTCATTTCTCTCTCATTTTCTCCTAAGCACATTGGAGCAACTGTCCAAGCTTATATGGAGAAGCTAGTGTGGCCCACCTTCCTACCTCCCATCTCCACCATCCAAAGTCAATCTCGACCATTGAAAATAACCCCTTGGAGCTCTAGATCGCAACGGTGGAAGGAAGAGTCCAAGATATAACGGTGGATGATTTTATTTTTTAATTAAAGGGCCCACATATGTGGAACCCATCTTGATGTATGTGTTATATCAAAGAGGGACCAATAGTGGCAGGGTCTCTCCGCTACTCCGATCTCCATCTCTCTCTCTCTCTCTCTCTCTCTCTCTCTCTCTCTCTCTTTCTCTCTCTCTTTCTTTTATGGTGGTGATGTGTGGCCCACCATGATTATCCATGCCATCCTTCCAATGGGCGAGGCCCACCTGGCTGTCCATTTGGATAGGTCTGGGCAAATGGAAAAATACAAATATCTGCTTTATCCTGTGGGACCCACCATGTTACATCCATAAATATCCACACTGTCCATCCAATCTACTAGACTGGTGGGCCACACGTGTGGACCCACCTTGGGATGGAAGCAGATTGGCTGGTGTACGTTGGTCAGCAACCAACTATATAGTCGTTGTATGCAACAATTTCCATGGGCCCCACACGATATATGTGGGTTACATCCACACTGTCAGTCCATCAATGAGGACCCCACTGTGATGTATGTTTCATATTTAATGCCATTCATCCATCTTGACGTGATCGTGGACCCCACCATGAAGCAATATCCAGGCCGTCCAGGGCCTGGACGTTGTTGTCCTCTTAATAGGGTAAATTTATTATTATTATAATGATATAATATATATGTATTATATATATAGTGTACATATGTGGTGGGCCCCTTGTGAGACCCTCTAGATGTGTGTGTGTGCATATATATATATATATATATATATATATATATATATATATATATATATATATATATATATATATATATATATATATATATATATATGTTGCGATGGGGCCACATCCACGTGGGAGCCCACCTTGCTGCATGTATACAGGACCATCCATCCAATTTCGTGGAAAACCATGATGTAATTGTTTCATCCACACCATCGAGAACGTCTGGACGATGCTGGACTGCTTGGACGATGCTATGAACCTCACACATGATCTATGTATTTTATTCATGTTGTCCAATAGCATGAGCCCCGCATGCATGTGGACCCCACTGTATGATGTGTGTGTCATTTTCCATGCCTTCCATTAGATAGGCTATATGGGTTGCAACATGATGTATGGGTATATCCCCACCGTCTGTCCATTTTGATGGACGTATGGCCCACCTTGATGCATGTATTTTAGCCACACCGTCCATTTATTTCATCTGTGCCGCACCCAACCTCGTGGGACACCATGATATATGTGTTGTGCATCCATGTTGTTCATTTAGTCGGCCCATGTGGAAGGTGCAGGCCCACTAACTAGCCATGTAAGGCCCACCCAATATGATATAATTAGGCCCATGAGATGCGGCCCACTTGATGTAATGAGGGCCCATTGATATATATTTGAGGGCCATGTGAAGGGCCCACCTGTTGTGTATATAAGGCCCCTGTGTGAGGCCCAATGTGATGTGTGTGGCCCATGGAGTGTGGCCCATTGAGGTGTATTTTTGGCCCATATGACATGGCCCATTGTGATGTATTTTCGGCCCATTTAGTAAGGCCCAATGAGATGTATTTTCGGCTCATATGGCGTGGTCATTATGATGTTTTTATAGCCCATTTAATGAGGCCCATTATGATGTGCATTAAGCCCATGGGTTGTGGCCTGTACAATATATCTGAGGCCCATGTGTAAGACCCACCTATTGTGTATGTAGCCCTTGTATGAGGCTCATTGCAGTGTATATTAGGCCTTTATGTGAGGCTATGGGCCCACTTTATGTTTGTCTCTATGTGGGTCACTAATTAGGAGCGATGTTGGTTGAATGTCCACATTGATGGGTAATGATGGTTGGATGTCCACATTGTAACTTCCCTTAGGCCTTGTTAGGCCCATTCTCACCGATTGTTGAGTTTGATTTCGTTTGTCGAGGCTGATTGTTAAGGTCGATTCTGATTTTGATTATCGAGGCCGATTCTAATTGTTGAGGCTGATTCTGATTATCGAGATCGATTCTGATTCTGATTGTTGAGGCTGATTCTGATTGTCGAGGCCGATTGTAAAGGACTATTTCGATTGTCAAGGCCGATTGTCGAGGCCAATTTCAATTGACGAGGCCGATTGTTGAGGCCGATTCTGATTCTGATTGTCGAGACCGATTCCGATTGTTAAGATTGATTCCGATTGTTGAGGCCGATTGAATAGGCCCATTTCGATTATCAAGGCCAATTATGAAGGCTAATTGTCAAGGGTGATTTTGATTGTCGAGGTCGATTGTTGAGGTCAATTCCAATTTCGATCGTCGAGGCCGATTTTGATTGTCGAGGCTGATTCTGATCGTCGAGGTTGATTGTAAAGGCTAATTTTAATTGTTAAGGCTGATTTCAATTTCGATTGTCGAGTTTGATTCTGATTATTGAGGCTGATTCCAATTGTCGAAGCCAATTTTGATTGTTAAAGTCGATTCCAATTCTGATCATCGAGTCCAATTCCTATTGTTAAAAATGATTGTCGAGGTCGATTTCGATTGTCGAGGCCAATTCTGATTGTTGAGGCTGATTCCGATTGTCAAGGCCGATTGTCGAGGCCAATTCTGATTGTTGGGCTGATTCCGATTGTCGAGGCAGATTTTGATTGTCGAGGTTGATTCCAAAGGTTAAGGCTGATTTCGATTGCCGAAGCCGATTGTTGAGACCCATATGATGTATATGCGGCCCATACTTGCGGCCCATTGTGATGTGTATTCGGCCTGTTTTGAGACCTAATGTGATGTATATGCGGCCCATGTTTAAGGTCCAATGTAATATATATGTGTCCCATATTTGAGACTCATTGTGATGTGTATCCAGCCTGTGTTTAAGGTCTAATGTGATGAATATGAGGTCTATATGATGAGGCCCATTATAATACATTTGAGGGCTAGACGATGGAGCCCATTGTGATGTATATTAGGCCCATGTGAGAGGTCCATTGTGATGTGTATTAAGCTCTTGAGTGAGGCCCATGGTGTTGCATATTAAGCCCTTGTGTGAGGCCATAGGCCCACTTTATGTTTGGCTTTATGTGGGTCATTCCTTGGGGGCAATGTTGGTTAAATGTTCACATTATCGAGGTTGATTGTCGAAGCTGGTTATTGATACCGATTATGAGTATGTGACAGCATAGAATCATGATACATGCCCATAAACATTATCTGCATGTTTATTATGAGATATGATTGACCATTGAATATGTCATAGTGTCAATGGTTTATGAGACTCCCTAATAGGTAAAGATCGTCTCACATGAGTGCACGGTATGCATGGGATTGATGCATGACTAAATTGTATAATTCATGCATCTTGCATTGTGTGTTGTGATTACTGTACACCCTAGCGACATCAGGGTCGTAACCTCCACATGCATATCGTGGATGGCCAGATGGGACACCGAAAATTTATTATTAGCATCGGGCTGCATAGATGGCCCTAGGTGAAAATTCATAAACCTTCTTAGTACCAAAGGATGCCCTAATGTCGAGACTGAGTGGATACATGAGTGCCTGAGTGTCGAATACCAGGAGGCCACATCTCCCACTTTTTCGTGGTCAGTTGGGAGGGGTGTGACCTTAAGCGCCTGAGGGAGTAGGGATAGCTAAGATGAGTTTGACCAACTTGCGAATGAGTCCGCTATCGGCATATCGGATAGATATTAGCTGACTACTGGTTAGGCGAATAGTGAGGTCTCTTCCACTTACTCAGTTATGCGCTTGATGGGGGGGATGTAAGTGCTATGGTAGACTGCTCTTTTATGTTGTCAAATTTTGTGGTGCCAAAACCTCTATCTATGTCTTGTGTAACATGACGATATATACATGTTTAAGGCACTGCATCACAATGCTTTAAGATAGGTACGGTGATCTACTTCAAGACATGCAAGGTCAAGTACATTATCTACTATAAACTTCAAAGATCAGAGTCTATCATGAGCTACATGAAAAGACAAGTGCTTGTTCAAGACTCGAGATTATGTTCAACTCAAGATGAAGAATAACTCAAGAACAACAAATACAAGCTTTTGAAGATCTCAAAGTTCAAGCTACATCATGTAGAGATCTCAAGCTTCATAATCTTCAAAGGTCAATCATCATCTGAAGATTTGAAGTTTCAATGTTCATACTTCATGTTCCAGGTATGAAAGACCTTAGATTGACCTTATGGTAGGTCATTTTAGATACATAATTCAATTACTCTTTTTATAAGTGTTGTAGTCTGTTTTAAGACTAGTCATTGACTTTGTTCGACTAGTCCTAGCACCGGCTCGACCAGTCCAAGAAATTTTAAGACCAGTCCTAAATTTGGTACAAATTTTTAGAATTTTTTTTTATGCTACGACCAGTCCTGGAGACTGTTCGACCAGTCGTGTGAACAGTGTCGACTCATCCTACGATCAGTCCTGGATCTACGACTCAAAGTACATCAACTAAATCTGGTGCCTCACGACCAGTCGTAGGGTGCTTACGACCAGTGGTGGAGGGATCACGACTGGTCGTAAACTGCCTTTGACCAGTCGTGGAACAGTCTAATCCGATCGTGCTTAAAATTTCAAAATGTTGTTGGTCCTACGACCAGTCGTAGTGTCCACAGGACCAGTCGAGGGTGCGATTTTTGCAACTATAAATAGACGACGAATTTTAGAGTTTGATAACTCAATTCAAGATAAATCAAGGGATCACTCTGAAAGATGAGTTAGTCTTATTTTAAGCTACATTGTGCATATTTAATATTCTCTTTTGTTAGCTTTATAGATTTAATTTTATTTCTATATTCCAATCTGAATTGAAAAGAGGAATTGTGATATTCCTTCTTCTTGGAATCAAAATCAAATAGAGTTATCCCAACTGGTTTAATTTAAAATTAATCTAGAACTTAGAACCATTTCAAAGTGAGTATTGGACATTGAACTTCAACATTCGAACTTCTACTCTTATTGGTTCTTCTGGGCTGCTACAAAAGGAGAATTCTAAGTATTTTACATTTGTGTAAATTTCCTTTATTTTGGTTTTATTTAAGATTAAGCCATAAAAATCTCAATTTGTTGGTTATCTGAGGAGAGCCAGAAAAACTCAGAGGAGGGGTTTTTTGAATTGTGTAAGCCCATTTAAAAGACAAAATTATGAAGGTTTTAGGAACCTGAAGAACCTAGTTTCATAGTGAACACTAATATCCACTGTGTAAGGATATTAGGAGTGGAGTAGCAAGCCATGTGGCTGTTATTTAACAGTTGGTGAACACATAGGCGAACCACTATAACTCTTTGTATTTTGTGGATGTGTGACTTATATTTCCTATCTTTTATCATTCTAATTTGTGGGATGTATGTGTGGATGTGAATGTTGTAATATTTACATTTCAAGCACCGTGGGGAATGTTGTAATAATTTAGATTTAAATTCTTATAATTTATTTCAATTCCTTGCTATTTATTTATTCCTCATTGGTTTGAGTTTTTGATATAAAGAGCGTTCTAGAAATAAGGTTGTCCTGTCATAAACTCTTAGTTTTTATGGTGTAAGGTTGTCCTTAGAACAACATTTGTATCAACCTCTCAATACTTGTTTATTGAGGTTGCATTTCATTTTAGCATTGTGAATTGATTTTCTTTATGTGGTTATCTCATTCTTTAATTTCGTTGTTATTATTTTAAATTTGTCATAGTCCTATTCACCCTCCCCCCCCCCCCCCCCCCCTCTAGGACATATAGCTTGGCCTTTTCAGCGGCAAGCTGGTGTAGAGTGTATTAGACCCCGGTGATGATCCCAGAGATGAACAGTACTGATATGTGGACTTATTGAGCAGGCGTTGCATACTCATTCATTTGTTCATTTACTATCCACTCGAGTTGGTGGTGTGCAACTATTTATTATGTGTGCCTTCGCAATGGTCAGGATTTTGGTTGGAGCGCACGACTAACCTGAGATCAGGATGTTACTGCATTGAGTCTGATTATCCAAATTAGGTATCTGACTGGTTTAGATAGATGTCCCCAGTGATGGACCCCATAGCCTGCGATACTATATAATATCATCCCTACTTCACACTCGAGCATGGTCATTCCATTCGCACCGCATATTGCATTGCATCCTCGGCATCTGATATTTGGCTCTTTATGACTCCTCATTTGCATAGTTGATCTTATTGCGTACTCTGATATTGTTTGACTCATGGAGTTGTCATTATTTTCACTTACTCTGACATCATATGATTTATGATCTTGCTAGTATTTTTGACATTGTATGATTATGACGTTGTATTTGTGTGCTTGGTACTTATCTTACGCACACACTTTCACCATCCTCTAAACTTTATACAAGTTATGCACGATAGATGCGTGCAGGTGACGTTAGTCGCACAGCGTTGAGCTTGTAGCGTACAGCTATCTTTCGAAGCTTTGATTTTATTTTGACATATGTATTTCCCTTTCAACATTGTATTCAAAGTTTATATTAGTGGATATGTGATGATGATGTCACTTTTGTGATTTAGGTAAACTTGTGGTTATACTTCTTACGAGATAAATATACGTTAGAAAATCCTCCTTGTAGGATCTCAAGATCGGAACCTGGCATATGGGCGTTGGGAGCCGAGAATGGGATACTACAGAGGTTGTCGGCACCAGATTCAGCGATCGAGATTCCTGTGAATCTGATTTTCGTGTTTGGGGCGTGACAAAATATGGTATCAAAGCATAACTTGGGAATACTTGAAGATAACATCACATATCCGCTGATAGCTACCCTTCACTCTATGATTGTTGAGAACTAGAATGATTAAATCCCCGAGTTCGAATAACTTAGAGATTTTCTAATATAGCTCCCTACTGTTGAGTTTGCGAGGCTGCATAGTATTCCATTTTCGATCGTCTCTGATCCAGGGTCCAACGTTCAGTAGGATCACCATAGTGTTGATGATGCATTTTAGGAGGGCGAGATTGAGATTAGAGAGTGGTATCTTCATCCTTTTATAGATTAATTGAGTCTTGACATATATACTTAACGATGTTTCCTCTTCCATTGTCTGTTTTGTAAATTTTGAGGATGAAATTTTTATTAGGTGGGAAGAGTTGCAAGACCCGTATCCTAACCCGTATCATTCCATAGGCCTCCGCAGTCCTCCCGGTCAAATTCTGGCAACCCACAATCTGCTATCGGCATTTACTCGTGATCCTGAGTCATGTCCCATATATCAGAGTCAGCTTGACTCTAAACTTATATCCTTGCGACCATGGCGTCGCCGGGGTTCCAACGCCGTGTCCCTCGCACCGAAGTGATACCCAAGCCAGGAGATGTGGGCCCGCGTCTATTTTAAGGAAAACACCGCGCATTGTAATTCCTAAGAGAATCTATCAAATCAATCACATCAATCAAGTACAATAAGTACAACACCCATGCCTCTCTTACCAATAAAGCATTACACCCCTCTCTCTCCTATCCCCAAAGTCAACCTTCCTTACACACCCATCCCTCTCTCCATATATCACCCCTCTCTCTCTCTCTCATTTTCTCCCAAGCACCATGGAGCAACTGTCCAAGCTTCCAAGGAGAAGCTAGTGTGGCCCACCTTCCTACCTCCCATCTCCACCATCCAAAGTCAATCTCGACCATTGAAAATACACCCCTTGGAGCTCTAGATCTCAACGGTGGAAGGAAGAGTCCAAGATCTAACGGTGGGTAATTTTATTATTTGATTTATGATTTAAGGGCCCACATATGTGGGACCCATCTTGATGTATGTGTTGTATCAAAGAGGGACCCATAGTGGTGGGTTCCCTCCGCTGATCTCCATCTCTCTCTCTCTCTCTTTCTTTTATGGTGTGATGTGTGGCCCACCTTGATTATCCATGCTATCCTTCCAGTAGGCGAGGCCCACCTGGCTGTCTGTTTTGATAGGGCTGGGCGAATGGAAAAATACGAATATCTACTTTGTCCTGTGGGACCCACCATGTTATATACGTAAATATCCACACCATCCATCTAATCTACTAGACTGGTGGGCCACATGTGTGGACCCACCTTAGGATGGAAGTAGCTTGGCTGGTGTACGCTGGTCAAACAACCAGCTATATAGTCGTTATACGCAGCAATTTCCGTTGGCCCCACATGATATATGTGGGTTACATCCACACCATCAGTCCATTAGTGAGGACTCCACCATGATGTATGTTTCGTATTTCATGCCATCCGTCCATCTGGATGTGATCGTGGACCTCACCATGATGCAATATCCAGGCCGTCCAGGGCCTGGACGTTGCTGTCCTCTTAATAGGGTAAATATATTATTATTATTATAATGATATAATATATAGGTATTATATATGTGGTGGGTCCCATGTGGGACCCATGTTGTTGTATATATATATATGTGTGTGTGTGTGTGTGTGTGTATGTGGGCCTCATGTGGGACCCACCAGATGTGTGTGTGTGTGTGTGTGTGTGTGTGTATGTATGTTTGTTACGGTGGGGCCACATCCATGTGGGAGCCCACCTTGCTACATGTATGCAGGATCGTCCATTCATTCGTCCATCCGATTTCATGGGGACCACCGTGATGTAATTGTTTCATCCACACCGTCAAGACCATCTAGACAGTGCTAGATTGTTTAGACAGAGCTGCGGACCTCACACATGATCTATGTATTTTATCCATGTTGTCCAGTAGTGTGGGCCCCACATGCGTGTGGACCCCCACTGTATGATGTGTGTGTCATTTTCCATGCCATCCATCAGATAGGCTATATGGGCCGCACTATGATGTATGGGTATATCCCCACCGTCTGTCCATTTTGATGGACGTATGGCCCACCTTGATGCATGTATTTTAGCCACGCCATCCATCTATTTCATTTGTGCCATATCCAGCCATGTGGGACACCATGCTATATGTGTTATGCATCCATATTATTCATTTGGTGGGCCCATGTGGAAGGTGCAGGCCCACCTATTGGCCGTACAAGGCCCACCCATTATGATATAATTAGGCCCATGAGATGCGGCCCACTTGATGTAATGAGGGCCCAATGATATATATTTGAGGGCCATGTGCAAGGCCCACCTGTTGTGTACATAAAGCTCGTGTGCGAGGCTCAATGTGTTGTATGTGTGGCCCATTAAGATATATTTTTGGCCCATATGACGTGGCCCATTGTGATGTATTTTCAGCCCATTGGTAAGGCCCAACGAGTTGTATTTTCGGCCCATATGGAGTGGCCATTGTGATGTTTTTATAGCCCATTTAATGAGGCCCATTATTATGTGCATTAAGCCCATGGGTTGTGGCCCGTGCGATGTATGTGAGGCCCATGTGCAGGGCCCACCTATTGTGTATGTAGCCCTTATATGAGGCCCATTATGATGTATATTAGGCCTTTGTGTGAGGGTATGGGCCCAATTTATGTTTGTCTCTATGGGGGCCACTGATTAGGAGCAATCTTGGTTGAATGTCCACATTGATGGGCAATGATGCTTGGATGTCCACATTGTGACTTTCCCTTATGCCTTGTTAGGCTCATTCTCACTAATTGTCAAGGCCAATTGTTAAGGAAAATTCCAATTATCGAGACCGATTGTTGAGGCCGATTCTGATTCTGATTATCGATGTCGATTCTAATTGTCGAGGTCAATTGTTAAGGTCGATTTCGATTCCAATTATCGAGGCTGATTATTAAGGCCGATTCTGATTGTCGAGGCCGATTGTTGAGGCTAATTCCGATTGTCGAGGCCAATTTCAATTGTCGAGGCCGATTGTCAAGGCCGATTCTGATTCCGATTGTCAAGGCGAATTCTGATTGTCAAGGCCAATTCTGATTATCGAGGCTGATTGTAGAGGCCAATTTCAATTGTCAAGGCCGATTGTCGAGGTCGATTCTGATTGTTAAGGCTGATTCCAATTTCGATTGTTGAGGCCAATTTTGATTGTTGAGGCCGATTGCTGAGGCCCATTCCGATTGTTGAAACTGATTCAAATTGTCAAGGCTAATGTTGAGGCTGATTTCGATTGTTAAGGCCGATTGTTGAGGTTCATTCCGATTATCGAGGCCCATTGTAGAGGCCGATTCCGATTATCGAGGCCGATTCCGATTATCAAGGCCGATTATCAAGGTCGATCCAATTTTCGAGGCTGATTTCGATTATTGAAGTCAATTCCGATTATCGAGGCCAATTTCGATTGTCGGGGCCAATTGTTGAGGCCGATTCTGATTCTGATTCCGATTTCGATCGTCAAGACCGATTCCGATTATCGAGTCCGATTGTTGAGGCGGATTCCGATTATCGAGGCCAATTGTCGACGTCAATTCTGATTATTGAGGCCGATTCTGATTGTTGAGGTCAATTTCAATTGTTGAGGCTGATTCTGATTGTCGATACCGATTTTGATTGGCGAGGCCTATTGTCGAGACCCATATGATGTATATGCGGTCTATAGTTTCATTATGATGTGTATTCGGCCTATGTTTGTGGGCCAATGTGATGTATATGTGACCCGTGTTTGTAGCCCAATGTGATGTATATGCGGCCCATATTTGCAGCTCATTGTGATGTGTATATAGCCCGTGTTTAAGGCCTAATATGATGAATATGAGGTCTATGTGATAAGCCCATTGTGATGTATTTGATGGCCAGGCGATGAAGCCCATTGTGATATATATTAGGCCCATGTGAGAGGTCCATCGTGATGTGTATTAAGCTCTTGAGTGAGGCCCATAGTGTTGTATATTAAGCCCTTGTATGAGACCATGGGCCCACTTTATGTTTGGCTCTATGTGGGCCATTCCTTGGGGGCAATGTTGGTTAAATATTCACATTGTTGAGGTGGATTGTCGATGTCTGTTATTGATATCGATTATGAGTATGTGACAGCATAACATCATGATACATGCCCATAAACATCATCTGCATGTTTGTTATGAGATATGATTGACCATTGCATATGCCATAGTGCCGGTGGTTTATGAGACTCCCTAATAGGAGGAAATCATCTTACATGAGTACACGGTATGCACGGGATTAATGCATGACTGGATTGTATGATTCATGCATCTTACATTGTATGTTATGATTACTGTACACCCTAACGGCATCATGACCATAACTTCCACAAGCATATTGTGGATGGCCAAATAGGACACCGAAAATCTGTTACTAGCATTGGGCTGTCATAAATGACCCTGGGTGAAAATTTCTAAACTCTCTTGGTACCAGAGGACGCCCCAACGTCGAGACCGAGTGGATACATGAGCGCTAGAGTGTCAAATACCAGGAGGCCATGTCTCCCACTGTGTCGTAGTCATTGGGAGAGGGTTTGGCCTTACCTGCCTGAGGGAGTAGGCATAGCTAGGTTGAGGTTGACTAGCACGTGAATGGGTCTGCTATCAACGTGCCGGGTAGATATTGGCTGACTACTGGTCAAGCGGATAGTGAGGTCTCTTCCACTTACCCAGTTGTGCACTTGATGGGGTGGTAAGCTGGTGCAGAGTTTACTGACCCCGGTGATGATCCCAGAGATGAACAGTAATGATATGTGGACTTATTGAGCCGGCGTTGCATACTCATTCATTCGTTCATTCACTATCCACTAGGGCTAGTCGTGCGCAACTATTTGTTATGTGTGTTTTCGCAATGGTCAGGATTTCAGTTGGGGTGCGCAACTAACATGAGATTAGGAGTTTATCACATTAAGTCTGACTATCCAAATTAAGTATGAGACTAGTTTGGATAGAAGTCCCTTATAATGAACCTCATAGCCTACGATACTACGTACTATCGCCCCAACTTCACACTTCGGCATGGTCATTCTATTCGCACTGCATATTGCATTGTATCCTCGACATCTGATATTTGGCTCTTTATGACTCCTCATTTGTATAGTTGATCTGTATTGCGTATTCTGATATTGTTTGACTTATGGACTTGTCAGTATTTTCGCTTACTCTGATATTGCATGATTCATAATCTTACCAATATTTTTGACATTGTACGATTATGACGTTATATTTGTATGCTTGGCACTTATATTGCGCACACACTTTCGCCCCATCTAAGCTCTTTATAAGCTTATGCACGATAGATGTGTGCAGGTGACATTGGTCGCAGCGACGTTAAGCTTGGAGCGTGCAGCTGTCTTCCATAACTTTGATTTTATTTTGACATATGTATTTTCCTTTCAGCATTGTATTCAAAGTTTATATTAGTGGATATGTGATGATGATGTTATTTTTATGATTTGGGTAAACTTGTGGTTATGCTTGTTGCGGAATAAATATACGTTGAAAAATCCTCCTTGTAGGATCTCAGGATCGAAACCTGGCATATGGGTGCTGGGAGCTGAGAATGGGGTACTAAGGAGGTTGTCGGCACCAGATTCAGTGATCGTGATTCCTGTGAATCCGATTTTTGGATTTGGGGCGTGACATACCATTTCTTCTTTACTATTTTATGAATTCTATAATAAAAGAACTTCTTCAGGCTAGAGGAAGGAAATTTCTTTTAAAATTATTGTCTCGACTATTCGAGATATATGACCGACCATAAGGACTTCCATCAATATAATGAAAGAAATTCCTTCTACCAACTGCTCGGCCTACTACTATGTGGTTAGCCTATTGATTTTACTATGCACAGCCTATCACTACATGCTCGAGTATCAATTATATATCTACATGCTTGGCTATTAAATAAAACCCTACATGCTCAACTAACGTATCTACTAAGTCATCATATACGACCACCTACATATAAAAGACAACAAAATTGAGGAACATACATGGAACGAGCTGACATTCTCGTACATTGGTTAGAAAGTTACTTCCCGAGCTTATAAAGTATAGAACTCAGAAGCAGGGGGTTAGTGTTATGGATAAAATGGAGCTAAGCAAATATATGAGATAGATGAGCCGAACAATGAGAATCGATGACTATGCATTTCTTGAGGGTCGTAAATCACCCCTACATTTAGTGCTGACCAATGAATTTGTACGTCAGCCTTTTTCAATGACCTTAAAAGATGACCTTGACCTCGGGTATCTCGGGTGACCTCGGCCTCGAGGGATGACCTTGACCCTCAGCTTTGAGGACCAGCCTCAACTATAGATCTCAGAGGTCAACCCCGAATACCGACCTTGGTCTCGGGTACCAACCTCAACCTCGGATACCAACCTCGGCCTAGGAATAGAAAGAAGAATCCTCTCCATTTACAGGTGAGATTACCTCCCGAGATCTCTGCTGAAAATCATGCTAATCGAAGTAACGTTAGAGATATTCTTGAAATTAGAGTCTGACTCTAATATGTGCACCTCAAATCAATTCAGATACAAAAATCGCTTAGAATGCTTATAAATACACCCACTGTCATGGGTAAAAGTACACACAAGTACACCAATTCCACTATGTTTATTGTGAGTCCATACGCCTGACTTGAGCATCGAAGGGTCTCCATATTTAACTAGCGCCCCCAATTATTCTATTATACCTCCATTAATTTACAGGTACTTAGTGGTTCGCAGAGGGTGAGGTAAGACTTCTCTTGTTCTCCATTAAATTACATGTGGAAGACAGTATAACAAGGATAACTAGATTTTAGCATCAACAAAACTCTTTTAAAAATAAAATAGTTGAAGGGAAACAATTTACAAGTTTCAATTTGAATTACCCATATGAAAATAATAATAATAAATAAATAAATAATGAAAACAAAAAAAAAAAAAAAACCAAAAAAAAAACAAACAAAAAAAAAAAAAAAAAAAACCTTCAAACTTCTGAGCGTCTAACCAGCTGGCAAGACTACGCCCATAGTTCCCCGTTGTTCTCTAAAGTGGTCTCTCATCCATCACACAAGCGGCATGCTCACGTCCATCCAAACCATTCATAGATAAGTCCGTCGTAGCTAGAGTATGGCCAAAATTCATACTGATCATGCTATGGACGCCTCATACCAGGGGTCCATGCATTGTTTTTTGTGAGTAAAACATCTGTTATAGGCGAGAACTGTTCTCATCACATAATAATGACCAATACAATCTCAACTCTTAGCTCATGGTATCTATCATAATAGCTCTACCATGCATACGGTATATATTAACAATAATTTAGATCTCTTGTCATGCCTTTAACTATACGTCGCTAGCATTTTGTATAATATACAAACACGTTTGTAAAGTCGTTTTTCTCAATCCACTTTTAAAGCCAACACTACTAAACTCGAATTGTTTAGTTTCCATGTTTTTAGTAAATGTGTAATATTCTTTTCGTGAGTTGTTTACTATTTTTTATTACCTTAAACAAATTAAACCCGAACCTTTTTGTGGCATTCTTTCTTCGTACGGTATTTTCGTAACTATTTAGAGAGAGAAGAGTCGGAGCAACCATATTAAAAAAAACAGTTACAATCATGCTAGCTACATCATAGAGGAAACGATTGTGAAAAACAGGTAAGGGAGAAATTTCCGAATTTGTAGATAGTCTTAGAGATATTCTTCAACAATAATCACACCCTTGATGCAGTACAAGGGTGAATCAGTCCGTTATAAAAATAGGCTGTAGAGGCCTATATCAGCATATGGGCCCATACGCCCCATATCAGTACCTTTTTACATCAGCCACCACAGCCAGAAAGGACCCATAAGGATAGTATTTATTTTCTATTTTTCTCTCATAGAGGCCCTTCAAATCACATGATATTAAATTAATTTATTACATAAGACTACCCACTAGAATAGAGTTCTAATGGGGCTCTTGCTCATTGCACTACTGCTTGGGCATGGCACACTCGTTTTAGAAAAGGAAATATATATATGAAGAAGATAATTTTAAACTAGACCCAAGCCTATTTTGAGAATCAACGTATAAATAGACCATTTTGAAAATTATTGGAAGAAGGGATAAAACTATCGCTTTCCTTTTCTTTTTAACATCTTTGTGTATTTATATGTATATAATGGGGCCTAATACATCAAATTATGCATGATTTTAATTCAAATAGAGCTAATTTAGTTAACTTTCGACTGATCAAGTTCACATTGCTTGATAAATAGCATGCTTACTAAAAAAAATGGCTTGTTAGATCATCAAATACAAGATGTCAAAATACAAGAAAAAAGAAGAAAGAAATAATAGGATCCTCACCTTTTAATTTTAATTTTATTAATATTTTTTTTTTTTTGAATTTTTCTCAAAAAAATTAAAAATTAAAAATTAAAAAGGCCATTGTAGGGTCAAGTTCATATGCTAGCTGAAATCATTACGTAATACCCTAGTTGGATTGTGAAAAATAAATAAATAAATTTGAATATTTACAAATTTCCACTACACCAAAATCATCTAAAACCATTCCTAAATGCTTCAGGAACGATTTAATACCGTTCCTAAATGTGGCGTCGCAGAAAATCAGGAACGGTTCAGAACCGTTTTGGGTACCGTTTTAGGAACGGTTTTAAACCGTTCTGATACCAACGGTCAAATTTTAGGCACAATTTTAGAAACAGTTTCGAATGCTTATTAATGTTGCCAACAGTAGATTTTAGAATGGAATTTTAATAACAATTTTAAACCCCTTTGTTCATTGTATGAGAGAGAGTGGGGTATGTAATCTACTTGTATTATATGCCAGATAATTACACAAATAGAAGAAAAAGACAAGAATGATTGACACATAATAATCTTTAACTACAGAGACTGCAGTAGCAACTAATAACTATCTCTGCAGCTAACCAATCAATATAAAATCCACCAACCACATCCATCCAACCGTCCACCATCTACTTCAACATCCTGTCCCTCCATCAATATACCCCACCCAAGTACAAAATACAACATACAGGATCTCCCATTCCCAATTTTTTAATTCCATTTATGTCCTTCTCTGCTCCTGGAATCTTCTCAAGACCCCTTCCAAGGAAACATCAAATGCATCCTTCATATCGGCCAACCCTTCTTTGGGGGCGGCGTACACAAACTTCGGTATATACTCAACTATCTTATCTTTCATCCTCTTCACTCTTTCCTCTCCTAGCCCTTCCAAAACGGCTCGAATTGAGGTTTCGTTGTTCACAACCCTTTTATCAATGAAAACTGAGTATGATTCTGGGTCTTTCGGTAAATACCACTTGTACTGCAGGTAGGTTGTACGCCTCCAGAAGAAAACCGGGATCAAACCTGCGATCATACAGTCGAAGATGGACCATCTCGTGAAGCTATCACCTCACGGTTGTACCTATAAATGTGTTGAAGGAAACTAAACGTTTCAAAAGCACATATGAACATATATCTAACCATAGGGAAATTAGATTTGTGTGCTTTACCTATAAAGGCTGCTCTCTGATAACTTTGGGCTCTTTAACTCTGGCATCACTCCTTCCATCAACAAAGAGATAGACATGACTTCATTTTTAGAAGCTATTTAAAAGAAACTGAAAGGAAGAGATGGAAGAAGAGAAGCATACCTTCACCTTGCTATGATCTTGTAAGAGCTTCCATGATAGAAAGGGAGCCATTAGATTTCGGTGGCATTACAGACAACTGGGAATAAAGGGCCCCACCTTGTGTTTCCATCTGAGGAGCTAGAAAGAAGCTGGTTGGAACTATAGGAGAAATAGCAGCTGCAGCTTGCGTTTGATGATAATGATGATGATGTTGCTGACGATGGTGGTAATGATGCTGATGCTGATGTGGGTCTGTAGATGCATCCATGTTCATGTGAGGAGAGTGAGAAACCCAACCAGTTATTGTTATCATTATCATTATCATTCATGCCCTCTCTCTCTCTCTCTCTCTCTCTCTCTCTCTCTCTCTCTCTCTCTCTCTTCTCTTCTCTTCTCTTCTCTCTCTCTCCATAAAGAGTTAGATTCCTACCAGGATCTGTTGTTGCAAGGAATCCCAATCATTGGAAAACACAGACAAACCACATATCTTAGTAGTCAAGCCAACAATTAAAAAAACTCAAACCAAAAAACAAGAGGAGAGAGGGCTCCTACTGACCTTGTAACACCTCTATACTGTGATACCGAGTCTCCTTTAACTTTGCCTGTAACATTGAATGTAAATACAAGGCCATATTAAAAATCTGTAAAAAGATGCTAGCTATTTGATGTGCAAGATGATAACGACAATGGAACAAAAAACAAAAATACCCCTTTATTCAACTTAGTAAAATCAAAGACGCCAGCAGCCATATCACAGATAAATATTGGAACAGCTTATCAGTATCACATCATGATTTCTTTTATCAGTATCACATCGTGATTTCTTTTATCAGTATCACAGATAAAACAGTATCGCATCCTGTTATTATCACAGTTTAACTTTAGAATGCATGTAGTTAGTAGATACATTCCGATACATTGCTCTATCTTGATACATGTCACGCAATGAATTTATTGCAATGCATTCCCAATATGGTACAATACAATCTGATATTGAACCTTACTATGATGTAATAGTATTCTAAAGTCAGTCTATATAAGTTGCCTATAGTTAGGTGATCTAGATAGTTGATCTGAAGAGCCCCAAAGTGGACGTGCTATGACCCGGAGTCTCCCTCGATGGTACAACCCTAACTATTGGATTTGTGAGCCGCAGGGTAAAGAGAGAAGATGGTGAAAAGGTCCACATCCAATAGTAAAATGCCCAAAAGATTGGATGGCTAGTGTCTTCCAGCCTGAGAGAAATTTGAGGAATGGTTTATGCAAGGTGGGGCACATCAGATTAACAGTCTACATCACTGTAAACAGGCTCCCCATAGAGAAACTTAAAATCCAAGGATAACAAGCATTTCTCTAGGATCATACAGTTTTTACTCTCAAGACAATGCTTAAAATTCAAAAACTACATATTAAGTCGATGCACATCAGACATTTCCACATCTTTTCTCAAGATGCTAAAATATCAAGACAATATGATCAATGACCAGTCCAAGAACCACACTACCTGCAACACGAACTTCCCTTGGTTGAGATCATGCGCAACAAGAACCCCTATAGCTTCTGGATTAAATATAAAGAATAACATTCCAGGCCTCTGATGCAGTAGGAATTGTCCAAGATCTCTGCTTAAGAAATGGACACTGAAAAGCTTCTGCAAGTCCCTTTCACCTTTCATATCTATGCCGACCAGTTTTCTCACATTACTTCTAGCACCATCTGAACCAACAAGGATATGGCAGTGGATGTTTCTCTATAGCTTTTTACCTTAAGAAAGCACCTACCATGACACCATGAGCAGTGCGATCAATTGATATGCATTCATGACCCATCAAAATCTCCCTTTCCCATGTGGAACCTTTGTTTGGGACTTGTGACCCATCACAGGTATAAACATGAAAGTTTGTTTGGGACTTGTGACCCATCACAGCTTGCTACATGCTTAAATGCAAGATTGGACATAAAAATAAACTGGCTAAAGACCCACTTATCACGAACAGGCCCTTCTTAACCATGAACTTTTTGATAGTATCACCTTTTAAACATGGAGATGTTCTCTGTGGGATTAATATTCTCATTTCCTATCGGTTTAAGTTTATTCAGGATTTTATTGCATACAAAAGCTTGTATATGATCCAATTTAATTTATAATATACTAAGTAATGAGTGATTAATGTTTTTAACCTAAAATGCATTTCTACTTTGATTGGAAATAAAATTTAATGAGGATGAAATTCATTCCAACTAAAGAAGAAATGTATTCCAATCATAGATGAAACTTGTCCCACCTCCAATTGAAGCATGTATAAGCAGCAAGCGAACTTGCTTGTCCCACTATAACATACATAGCTCAGAGGATACAAAAAATTAAGAAAGGATTGGAGAGATTGCAATTTCCAGGCTATTGCAGTTGATGCATCTCTGATTCGGAGGAAGTTTCCTCAAACCTTTGATAATCTTCTCATTCTGCTCCTCTTCCTTCCTACTGCTCATTTTCTGCAATGGAATTGAAGAAACCGACCGAAAAAAACCCAGAGATTTCATATTTTCAGGCCGGTGATCAATGGATTGGACAGTTGTGCTCAAAATTAATTCAAACTGTCCAGATTGTGATAGATGGATAAATTGAGAATTATGCAGATGGCCATTTAATGGCCTGTTAAAGCAAATGTTATCCAGTGATCTGATTACTTCAAACTGGTTGGATGACACAACCTATTATCTATTAAAAGAGTACCCACCAATTTCCCTTCATCGATTAATCCGTTAAAAGAGAATAAAGCTCAAACATACATATGGGGGACTGTTGTTAGTTGACTCACCTGATTTTTGGATATGCTCGATGCACTCCTGACCCGAGGGGAGCTCGTTCTAGACCAAGCGAGGCAAACTTGTTCACTTGCCAGGTGTGAAAATGCATCCCCTGTGAAATCTATAACAACATAAGAACACCTATGGTAGTTCAACAAGGAAACTTCGGCAATCATCTTAACTGAAACTTATAATGCATATAGAACTAGCAAAAGGTAGAGATGCTGAAAATTTCTGCCGAGGAATGTTCAAAATCCAGAATGGAATACTCTAGATTCTTATGAGAAATGCATCATGTACATTGTAAACAGATATTTGGAATGGCATTGCAGGTATAATCAAGAATAGAAATCAGACCAAGGTTATGAAGTTTTTTAGAATTTATTTCTGAAGAGGAATGGGTTAGAAGCATTGCCTTCAGCTTCATCTTCCCATCATTAGCCATAAACCTGCAGATTACATTAAAATATTAGTTGTCAATGTGCACATATCCCATAATCCAAAAAGAACCAGGCTAACAAACTGAGAGCCCCTTGGGTGGAACTTCCATAAGATCCACCCCATTAAAATATTAGTTGTCAATGCACATGTATCTCCCACAAACCTGCAGATTACATTAAAACCATTCTTCTAATGTTCCTTGTCAAGATGAAAGAACTACCTAAAAAGTGCAGTATTCCAAAAACTAGATAGGCCACACCATAGGAAATAAAAGAATATTGATGACTTGGAAAGAAGAGAAGGAACACTGTGGGGCTCCACAATGAGTTCCCTAGTTATTAAACTTTCAAATCCTAAAAGCGGCATATGCATGAAGTTGGAAATTATCATTAGTATGGTTTCTATAATTTAAAGGACAAAAAAAGAAACAAAAATTATCATTAGTATGGCTTCTGTAATTTGAGCAAAAATTATGTTGATGAACCTGCAAAGAATTTTTATGAGAAAACAAAAATTGAACATTAGCAGCAATAATAGTTCTTAAAGAAAAATAAATTTGATTTAAATAGCCATTCATTTCTTCAACAATCTGAGCAATGTTTGATTTAAATAGCCAACATGCAGTCTAATCATAAGGAAATGGCAAAAGAATTAATAATGATGTTTCATGCTATTCATATCATAGTAAAGAAGGTGACGGTATGCAGAATGTCCTAGAAAAGAAGCACTATTTGAAATACCTTTCAAATATACCACATTTAGAATGCTCATAAGGTCTTTGGAGTACACAATCTCATCGTTGGCTGAATATGACATTCCATAAAAGAGATCCACCTAGGTATTCATAGTAATCCTCCACTATGGCACATTAATGCATGGATATGGAAAAGTTACCATTCCTCATTATTACAAAACAAAAAAGAAAAAGGAAAAAAAAATGTCCTATTCATGAATTCCCAAAACACACTTACTCAAGCTGACATGTAGTGAAGACCATTTCATTATTATGAAAAACACTTCTATTTATGATTTGATCTCAACATTCAAGGAAAAATTTAATGTCATGGTTTGGGCAAAATTTGGGTGACTTTAAAATAAAATAAAAAGCTCTTCAAGTCGAGAGAATGATATTTGCATCCATGTAACCTGATGTCGAATGCCATGGGATTCATTAGCTTATCCAGTATCCTACATGGATCTACAATGTTGTTGTGCACCAGATAAACGATTGAAGCATGGGTTCAAATTTTGATGAGGTTTGTTCATGAGACAGGCAAGATGAGATTAGTATTCCATAAGCAGAATGAGCAAGAAATATTCACTGTTAGAAACCTGAACAGAACTGTGTTCTGTTCTTATGTCTTGATTTCTTCGAAGTCCAAAAGGAATTGGCAGTCTTGCAACCTAATGTTGAAGGATAATATAAAACCAACCATGCCAAAGCGAGCTTTCTTTGTTGCATCAAATGAGAAGATTAGCTTCCCACCCTTCACCATTTCCTGAAAATAGGAATAAAGCAAGCAAAAAATTCTAGTTAATGTAATGGAATTAGCTTCACAACTATTGATTGCTCCAACCATTAACAAAAGGCATATACTGCACCTATGCATCATGTTTATCAAAATATCCCAAATATCACAAATCATATAAGATTCCAAACAATTTAGAATTGATTAATCACTGTGAAATGCCAATTTATTTTCCCAAGGCATACATGATCCATATACTGCACCTATGCATCATCTACATGGCCCAAGTAAATACATTAGTATTTCCATACAAATTGAACCAAATCTAGCATCTCTTAAGTACCTTTCCAGCAGATGAAAATTATGCACTCTACATACACAGATGCCAAACACAACTTATTCAACCACCCACCTGTGCCAACATTGCCCTGAAATACCAAGGGATTTATATATATCTTGCTACATATGAAGATATTCAACCAAATACCTTTCCAAACACAATATTCTTGTGTGAGAATCTGAAAATATAGAAGGAAAAAAAAAAGTGGGATCATGTATCCCCTTGTTTTAACTTATGAGAATCTGCAAATACAAAAGGGTAAAAAAAAAGTGGGATGTGCAAATTTCTTGAATGATGTTGATATTTGATAGTGGTGGTGCAACTAAAGTGAATTCAGTATCATTTCATATTTTTAATTCATGTCCATTTAGTTTGTTATGGGTACTAGTTCGGGTACCACCAATGGTTACAAAAGCAGATGCAACAGAGTCTAAAGTACTTGAATCCAAGGCCACACAACCTAATCAATTTCCATACAATGGATCAATCAACTATGAATCTCATTTTATAGATGGACCTGGAAGTTAAAAGAATGTAAGTGCCTATTGTAGTTCTCCACTCCAAGGGTTGAGAAACCTTTGACAATGAAGTGATCACAGAATCGCCCTTTCTTTGAATAATGAATGCATATTCCACAATGCAATCTGAGAATGAGGAGGTTTTTTAGTTTCTCCAACAATGCATATGAGCACAAATTTACATAGAAAGATTTTAAAGATTGTAAAACAGAGTAAATGATTATATTCACTTCAAAGTATCGATTAAGAAGAAAAATGTAAATGATGACGAGAAAGAAATGTCACCAATTTAGACCACCAAGGAGTTCGAGATCAGAGGTTATAGTGTTGTGACCACCTGAACAAAGCAACATTTTCATAAGAATACTCTTCAGAAAAACTTAAAGCAAGGCTGCTCAAATGGGTTGGTACTACTACCTACGTGACTACATCGAATCAATTGGCAAAGAAAGCTAAGGAAGAAACAACTCTTCCCCAAGATTTATTCATATACATAAATAACCAATCCATATTCATTACATGTCCAGTTATAAAGTCCAACATATGATACAACTGGAAAATAAAAACCTACACGTTATTACATCCAGGAGCTAGATCTTGGAGAATCTTCATACGCTCGCTGATCTTTTATCTCCTAGCCTGTTCCATAGGTAGATTCAAATCAGGGAGATTCGTTCAATTGGTATGCATCTCATGAGGACCGATATTTTTCCTCTCAAATGTTTTTTTTTTTTTTTCCTCACACAATTTTACCATCTTTGCCATATTCTACTTTGAAAGGTGCAAAATTCTATAACGATTTCAAGTTCTATAAAATGGAGAGTAAGTTCCGAATTCTCTGTAGCAACTCGGAACTTCCCATGTATGGAAAGTCCAGCCCCTCCTCCCATGATGAATCCATTAAGAATTGAAACCTTGAACCATGTTTCTTAGTTAGTATTGAAGTTTTTTGTATTTTACAAATAAAGAAAAAGAGAACTGGACTTTGCACTCCTAAACATGCAATTTTCAATAAGAGTAACCATGAAGAAAATGCCAAAATTAAAGATTTATTACCTGAATTTTCCTGTATGTTGCCAATATATAATTAAAGACGTATCCATTCCAAGAAAAATTTGCACCAAAACTCCAATGACCTGAAGCGTACAAGTAAATCTATCAAAAGCGGCATAAAAATTGAGGGAAACATCATAAAATGTTTTTAGCTGGGATGAAATTATGTTGATGATGATGATTCACTAGTTCTACTTCTTTGTTACCAAAGCATGAACAGAAATAAAGATAAACAAGATTTTGTTTTCAATTAGATCACTCTCTGTCATTGGATTTCAGGAAACCAATAAATTGCTCCAACCAGCTGACAAGACTTTGAAAACAATGGCAATAGAATTTGCAGAGTGTTAGGTGCGATCAAAGTGATAAATTTTTCTTTTCCATCTGCAGAGTTGCTAAATCTTTTAGGTACAACATATGATTGATCAATATATTCAAGTCAACTATATAGCGAAATTTATACATTTATAATCTACAGGAGTAATCAGTTAATGAGTTGAGAACTTTACCAGGCGTGCATGGACATTCCGTCAACTAGAAAATGCACATTCCCTCAGCTAGAAAATATGAAGAGAAACATTAGAAAATCAAACAATTGCAATCATGAAGAAAGTTACTGATGGTTCTTCTAAAACATATGCAAGAATTGCAAGGCCCAATGAAAGTAAGGAGCGAGGTTCTTCTTCAAAATTTTAGAGTGTTTTTGGATATGATTAACTGTAACATGCTCCAAATAGTCTGCATTTATTTCCTTCCTGCAATGCAAATAATGAACATTATCATTCGAGTAAGAAGTGGAGTAGTATGCTCTAGGAATGGCATTTACGGACTGAAAAAAGGTAATCCTAAACCCTAAACCCTAAACCCTAAACAAAATTACAAAATTATAACAAAAAAGTTAAATGCATATGCAGTACATTAGTCAGCAGTCAACCTGTTATCTTTTGAAGAAAACTAATGTAGGAAGATATCTACAACAAAAAAGCTCGAATTCATATGCACTACATCAGTAGCAGCAGTAACCCATCTCTTGGGTCGGCCTACCACATTTGACTGAAGAACACCATAGATATTAGCATCAGAGTAACACTTTCCAGTAGGAGAGGCAAATGATGGTCAAGAACCAATCTGTGCCCGAGCAACCAAACCAATTGTACTTGTAAATGTGTACCGAATAAAAAATGTGTACTGAATCACCTTCCATGTTATGAACAGAAATGATTCAGTGAGCAATGCAAACTTCAAAAGTCAACAATAGCTCAGTGAGCACAAATCACACAATTGTTACAGGAGCCAAAATGTGGAAACCTTCACTAAGTCGGATGCAATGCAATTGTGTGAGCATTATATCAAACCTCACCTGAAGCAACTCTATCTTGCTCTGTAATAATGTGACCTTATCTTACCTCTCTTGAATGATCTTTTCCATCTTTGCAATGCTCTCAGCCTTGTTTTTCAATTCTCGAGTTCTCTCCTCAATCGTTGATTCTTCAAAGAAAAGGGCAAAAGTAAGCAACCCATGAACTAAGAAAATTAAAACCACCTTGCAAGGAAAGAGAGGTATTCTACAATGCCTGGCCAGAGTTGGTGGTGCTTTCAGGCCAGCATTTTGTACAGATAAGGTGGCCCACCTTCCAATGCTCCAGACCATTATCTAGTGGCACAAAGTGGAGATGGAACAAAAGTACACCCATTAACCAATCCCTGCGATGCAATCACTGAACTTCTTCTCTAGAAGCTCATGATCATTGATGTACATAAATATGCAAAGGTAACTTTTTTGAACCTCCATTCTCTGTATAATTCTAGCTTCAGATACGAATTTTGATTGGCTAAGGTGGAGAAGGTCAAGAAGAAAATTAGAAGGTTAAATTGGAAGCCAAGAAGTTTTTCCATCACATATTAACAACGGTCAAACAATCTTCAAGCTGAATGAATCCATCAAGGTAAGGGAAAGGTAATTTCTTGAGAAAAATGAAGAAGAAAGGGAGAGAGCTGAATGAATCCATCAAGTTTTTTTTTTAAAAAAAAAAAACCATATATTGTGTACTCCTTTAAGCATACCAATAATGCGCTGCAATTTAGAACACTAGCTACAAAGACAGCCCCTTACCAACCAAAAAACTATCAAGAACAAGAACTGTAGGGCAGGTTGAAGATGGAAACTGAAATGTCAAAAACTAAGGGAATTTCTCACAATAACTAAGGTAAAATAGTAGTGAAACATGTTCTTCAATTGAATGCCACTTTTATAACTTATATAGTCCAAAATAATTCTATTTACAAAGCTCTCGTATTGTCAAAAGGTTGAAAAATATATTTCACCTTCACTTTTCCTTCCTTTGAACCGGTTGCAGTTGCATAATTCCACTGGTATAACAGGAAAGATATATCAAAATGAGGGCAGTACAAATTATTGCAGCATCTGAATAGCGAAAATAAGCAAAACCTGAAAGGATGAATGTTGAGCCCAAACTAGAGGAATTTTGGTTGCATCAGCATTCCATATGGGAAGGGCATACTTTTCAGAGACCCAAAATTGTTCATCCGAAGCCGCTGGACAACTCTAGTTCCAGACATCCAATTGTTGCCCAAAAATGGATGGTTAAGAATAAAATGGAGTCCACAGATCATATGCAATAGAACAAAAAGGCCCACCAATCTGATGGCTGGGAGTATTCGATAGAGGAAACTTTCATGCCTTCGACCATCCACAATGAACCCATTGAAATGCAGTCTGGATCACTTAAATGTGGCCACCCTACTCATTTGGCATGCTACCCAAATAAAAACCATCTCTGCTTTGGGGAGGCATTATACGATTCTGGCAGCATTCTATAATAAGGCATTATACGATTCTGATCCGAAACAAGTAATGCATTCAATTCTACAGAACAGCAGTACAAATGGCCCATCTCTCAGACATCCAGGCAATTCATACGGATTTGTGCATCATCATGGATATTTCATTCCCTAAAAGTACCAGCAATTGAGCAATCTCAACGGTTGGATTGATTCATACAGATCGACAGTTAGCCAATAGCTGATCAACCAATCATATGACTAACAATTTTTTAAACTGAACCCATGCACGGTGGGGCCCAGCAGATAAATGGCCAAGATCAGGGGTTAACCCACTTCCACCGGTATAACACCTCTTAAAGACTTAAAAAACAAAAGCAATATCAGTTTTACTATAAACGGCTTACATTGATTCATTTACCATGCGAATCGGCTTAAATTAGTTCAATCTTCCAATGCAATTGGGGATTTCATAACACAAATACAATCTGATAGTCACAAAGGAATAGTTGAAAATGATGAAAGAGGCCCTATTTTTATTTTTTTCCTTTTTACCTCGTTAGTGGCGAAATTAGGGCTGGCGGAGCTCCTTTGAGTGCCAGATTTCTGCGTGAAAACGTGTTCGGTTCTCAGGATCCTTTCGATGACAGCTAAATTAGGTCAAAGACGCCCCGCCAAAGCCATTGAAGAAGAAAAGGCAAACCCCTAGAATTTTTCGCTGGTGACAGAAAGGGAGAGAGCTTAGGCCCAAGAAGAAGATGAACCCGCAATCGGAGATGGAACACTGGGATCTTGAGAGGGAGAGGGAGAGGGAGATTGAGAGAGGGAGAGGGAGAGTTTAGGGCGTTTTGGCGTTAGGAAATGAGGATTTAGGGTATTTTGGCGCTTCAGTAGTCTGCGACAGATTACAGTAATGTGACTCTTGGGCCACGTGGGGTCCACTTAGACGGTTCTAATAGAATCCATTCCGTCCATATGTTTCGAAATAAAACAATAAAACACAATAATAACAAATAAGAAGATTTAACACTCAATTGGGACACACCGACAAAACAGACGAAATAACAACGTATACCGTCAAAACAGCAAGGAATTTGAGTACGGTCCGTTACCGTTTCAAAATCAGAAACGGCTTAAAGCCGTTTCCGAACCAAAATCCCAACCGTTTCAGTATTATGATTTTGGTGTAGTGTTCTTTTAGACTCCAAAACTGTATTTAAGTCATAAACTTGACAATATGCTTGATGGCTCATTGAATTAATTGCATAAAATTTAGTAGTCATAAGAATTGGACACAGGTTGCATACTGACAATGGCTGGCCACTCAGTTAGCAGGCGGTGCTCCGTGGGCCCAAAATGATGTATGTGTTTTATCCATGCCGTTCATCCATTTTGGATCATTATTTCAGGACATGAGCCCAAGAATGAAGTAGATCCAAATCTCAGGTGATCCACACCACAGAAATTAAAAACTTCTCAGGGCTTACTGTAGATTATATTTGCCATCCAACCTGTTGACTAGGTCACACAGGCCTGGATGAAGGCCTAAGTGATGGAAAAACACAAATATAAGATTGATCCAAAAATTTTGTGGCTCTAAGAACTTTTTAGTGGTGGGCATTCATTCACCACCGTTCAGTAGGGTCGCTAGTGCAGTGTCAGTATTCAATCCACGTCCAAAGAAGTTATTAGAGAGGAAAGCTTGCTGACTGTGGTTGAGCTACAGCGATAGCTAGTATTTCAGCGTCTCCCCTCACTATCTCGACTCAGGCCGAATTTCAAGCCATTCTGCTGACGTGTATACATGATGCACTCATGATGGCTCCGGGCCCACAGTTTTAGCCATTTCGTCAAGGCTATCACGTCCATGCAGTTGCATGTGGACTTTTTTGTACGTGCATGTTGTTATTAGTCAGTTTTTTCTTCAGTCTTGCCATGTAACGTGGTATGATGGTTGATGTTACAAGCAATTCCAGGTTAGACGAAGTGGATTTTCATAGCTGTAACTCAGTACTCAATGCGTCCTGACTTGGTGCACTTGGTGCATAGTATTAGGTGGAATTAGGTAATATGAAATGGTCCTTGTCCGACGGAATTTCATCCTGCGCGTTTGTTTTTCTTTTTGAAAAAAACTGGATTAAGTAAGGCATCATATCATCTAGAGCTAGTAGTAGATATTGCATGTGTTTCATCCACATCATCTATTCATCCGTGCCATTTACACATGACATTCAATTTACATGTTGACTCCATATGTACGCTTTACACATTGTAGGAATTTTTTGATATATAAATTGTAATTATGAAAATTTGGAATTAAAAAAGAAATTAAGAAAAATAAAAAAATTGAATGAGGAATTTAGAAAACTTATTTAATTCGAGGCGGGATGAAAGTTACTTAGCTTGAAATTGATTTGTACTCCTTTAGATGATGTTTATAGTGCAATAGAAATACTGGACAATCAATCCATAGGATACCCTTGAATGTTGTTCTCTAAAATTGCACTGGAGGGAAAGACTATACAATAACTGACTAAATGGCTTTGACTCAAAGGCAGAGGTGAGCTGATGATAGATTATTGTGGACAGACACATAGGCTCCCCCTTGCCTAGATTGTACAAGGTTTCTACCATAAATGGGGTGAGCTCGGTATGATTTCCCGACTGAGAATACACATTAGGCACAAATATGAGATGAAGAATCTGATAGTCGGTGGTCATGCACTACACCAAAATCGCCAAACTAGTACGGTTGGCATTTTGGTTCAAAAATGGCTTTAAGCCGTTTCTGATTTGAAACGGTATTGAACCGTACTGGAATAGTTGTTGTTGTACATGGTTACTTTCGCTTTTTTGTTATTGTGTCTAGATTGAGTATTGGATATTCTTCTTTTTTATCATTATAACTTATTGTATTATTTTGAAACAGATGAACAGAATGGATTCTATTAGAACCCTCTAACTGGACCCCACATGGCCCAAGGTCACATTTACGTAAATCTGCCGCAGACTATTAGATCATTTACTATATGAAAAGATTCCGAGAGCGTATCGTACGATTTCCTTAAAGAGAGAGAAGCATAGGACCATTTCCTTCCGTGCGATTTTTTTCTCCTTTCATCTCTCTCGTTTTTAGCTCGATTTCAGAGAAAAAATGGCGGATCAACTCACGGACGACCAGATCTTTGAGTTCAACGAGGCCTTTAGCTTGTTTGACAAGGATGGAGACGGTCAAATCCCTTCAATCTTTGCTTTCCCCCCTCTTTCTGCTAGAAAATTTGTTGATTTTGTGAGTTTTTTGTTTTTGATTTTTTTTTTTAAATATGATTTGAAGTTGATTTCATCATATCTGCGTATCGCTTGGATTCGTTGAAATCAATGGGGTTTTGGCTTGGATCTTAGAAAATTAGGGTTTGATCCGTTCTCGTTTGGTGTATGTGTGTGTTGTTATTTGTGATGGCATAGGTGGGGATTGTTTCAGATAGGGTGGATTTTTCTTCGTGAAAGATCATTTATTTATTATTATGGCGGCGATCCTGGGGGAGATGCACCGGATCTCGGGCAAGGTATGTTTGCTTGACCACCTGATTTTGTTTTTGACGGTTGGGATGTGTTCTTGTGGGGGTGGGGCCCATGCACTGAAACGGCTGTTTATGGCCCGTCTGTTTGGTGTGTGAGCTTTGACTTTGTGATCACCAGGAGAGGATGTGCATGGTATCCTCTGGATTGCGGTTGGTACTGGTGGTAATTCAGTGATCCAGATTCATTGATTTTCGTGGGGCCCCCTCATGGATCTTGGCTCTTCTAAATTTCTCAGAGCAATCCAATCTCTTTATCATGGCCCCCCACCATTGATTGTGGGGCCTGATCTATCTACAGTGGGGGCCTACCATACAACAATTTTGATCACGTGGATGTATGCATTGCCTCTCAATTTGGTGGCATGTGAACAGAAATGACCTCTCGTTAAAACTAGTGGGCCGGTTCCCATAGGTGGGTAGATTGCGCATGTTGAATATATGTTGTTGTGATTCTCTGTTATTCTCCATGTTTAATCCTTGACCGTTGCCTCTGATTTATGGATTGGCCTACTTTTGGGGCCATCACAGATTCATAATGTAGCCCACTGGATTCACGAGATCCGAACTGCCCCTCAGATGGGCTTGATCATGTAGATGATCTGGCCTAAAATCAAGCTATTCCATTCTTCAGTTGGGTCACAATGTTAGAAACAGGCTGATGACCTAAAAGGCATTCCCTTATTGTTTCCATCCATCCTTTTCTCTTTCTTTCTTTTTTCTTTTTCTTTTTGTTAATGACTCTGCATATCAACTTTAATACTGCATTTTATTTCTTAGGAAAAAACTGTGTAGTGTTATGCTTATTAGTTCATTATTGGTTGGTATACAACACACATACTAAGCTTGAAAATCCATCAGTGCACAATGTATGAATTTTAAGAAAATTTCACTTCTAGAAACATCCAAAAAAAAAAAAAAAAAAAATTTAAAATAGAACTTTCAGCTTGTTTGTGCCTTTCTTTTAAACCAACATAATAAAAATATTTATTATAATCAACCATGATTTTAGACTCATGATAAAAATCAAATAACCAGACGAAATGTGGTGACTTCTGATATATATATATATATATATATATATATATATATATATATATATATATATATATATATATATATATATATATATATATATATAATGGCTAGTGTTCTTACCATTATATATGTAGCAATACGGCGTTAGTGTTCTTGCCAAGCTTTCTTTTCATCACCAGTTTAAGATATTCTTCAAATTGTAGACAATATTTTTCTTATTGGCCCATTTTTCCCACTTCCTAGTGCCAAGCTCCCCATTCCTGTGACCCTCCTCGATCCCTCTCCCTCACTTTGTCACTTCATCACTCCCTCTCGATCTATATTAAATTCAATGGCATCAACAATCAGGTCAAAACGCCTTGTTTTCCTTGCCTTACAGCTTCAATGGTTGCAGAGGGATCAACCCATCTTTCATCCATCTGATTCTAGGAAGCTCTCCATCTCTAATGGGATCTCTCTCTCTCTCTCTCTCTCTCTCTCTCTCTCTCTCTCTCTCTCTCTCTCTCTCTCACCTATACTCTGATGGGAGCTCACCTTTTTTATCCGATCTTGAGCAGCTCTGAAAGAAGGTTGAACTAGACAGTAACTGTTGATCTAGATGAGACCCTTGTGTCCCAAAACTCTCTTTCTCTTCTCTTTGATCCTTCTCCACTAGTAAGATTTTGATCTTCTCATTCCTCAATAGGTTTACATCCTTAGTTCAGGGTATTATAATTCTATTATGAAAAATAGGTTTTTCTTTCAATTGATGTTGTGTTGTGCTTGTTTTTCTTTTAGAGTGAAACTATATGAAACTGGTACCATTTAGCCCCCAGTTTATCTTCCATGTTGTTTAACATAAAGTAGGGCATGTTTCCTTTTATTGATCTTGAAGAATGTGTTGTTGAAATTTGTGCTCTTATGCTGTTGGAATGATTTTCTTTTTGTAGATGGATAATATGGAGTGCTTTTTTAAGGAGAAAATGGGTGTCATAGCTGAATTTGTAGGCTGCTTGGATGTCTTGTTCACATTTGGGGCTTATTCAACAGCTAGAGGCATGGTGATCTCAAGGCTATTTATTAGATTCTTTTGGTTTGGACTCAGTTCAGTATTTGTAACATATATCAACATGTGAGTGTAGTAGTGTGTTTGAAATTTACATTTTAAAAGTCTTGAAAAGTTCTCTTGGAAATTTTTTTACAATGATGGCATTTAGTAATACACAGTTGCATTTGTCATTTCAGTTCACTAATCATAGAGTACCAACTTCTTTTCTATTATTCTTCGTTGATTGAGTAGGACAAGTTGTTAAAAGCTGCTGCACATTTCATTTTGTTTCTTAATTTTTTTTATTTTTATTTTTGAAAGATGATAATTTATTAATAAATGCTTCTTCAACAGAAATTATAGCACTATTAATTCCAATCAGGTCCAAGCCAGAGTCTCTAGATTGGCGGCTTCGAACATTCCACTTGCACTTTTAGTTGAATGTGCAGCTTCTTTTTTTTATCGAAATCTCAATTACATGTTTGTATGTTACTGTTTGTTTATTACTTTTTGTTTTGTTTTTTTTTTTTTTTTGCCTGCTATGAAACAGTGTTATGATACATCAGTTGGATAGTCATAAAAAGGTAAAATTTGTCCAACTCTTTTTCTTCTGTGTTCTTCTCATAAAAAAAGGTAAATTTTGAAATTATTTGTCACTTTTCGCAGCAATGGCTAAGCTGCTTCTGATGCGTTCTCCTCACATTTCTCTATTCTGCATTACTGTTTTTTGCAATTTTAGCAACTATCGATCCGCTTGATGGTTCTCTCTCTCTCTCTCTCTCTCTCTCTCTCTCTCTCTCTCTCTCTCTCTCTCTCTCTCTCTCTCTCTCTCTCTCTCTCTCCTGATTGTTGATATGGTAGAATGACTTAGATATAGGCTTTGGATAGAAAGATGTCAGCTCATTATGATCAGTATTGATTTCTTTTCTTTTGCAATGCAGAAATTTGGCATTCAATCAAATCAGCCAGAACATCCCTTCCTCCTTGGCTTCTTTGAAATATCTCTGCTCCCTGTGAGCTTCTTGTTGAATATGAACTCAAAAAGGTTTTGGTTTATGAATATGGGACATATTTTCATGAATCACATTTTATCTGAATGCAGGAATCTTAGCCACAATTCCCTATCTGGGCCCATTGGAAACATATTTACAGATCTACTAAATCTAAAACAATTGTAAGATTTGAAATAATACTTTTTATATGTAGAAAAGTAGATGAGAATTTACATATCTATATATATTTGTTTGGTCTCAATTTTAGTTTCTTGTTCTATTGGTCCTTGCAAATATGAGCTAAAGAGCAAAGCTGTGAAATGCCTGTAATTCATAAAAGTCCTATAACAGTTGTTGATCATTCTTAGGCAGGCTAAATAAAATATTTAGATCCATGTAATGTACATATCTATAATCTAATTTGAGGAGCAGCAGAATCAATCTTGTTGATCTTGCTGGATCAGAAAGACAGAAACTGATAGGTGCGGCGGGAGATCGTTTGAAGGAAGCAGGGAATATTAATTGTTCCCTTTCTCATCTTAGGTATGAGGTTTCTATTCACAAAATGTAGATTATTTTTTCTTTGTTTTTTTGAAGGGCCTACTAAATTTTATTTAAAAATAATGTAAGCAAAGCATCGAAAATAAACAATACTGAGATGCAATGTGTTATGCCCTTTTCTCTCTAGATGAATCCAAATTCTGAAGGGCTTCTTACTCTTGCCTTTGTACCTAGAAAGCAATTATCTCTGAAGTGTATATGAATTCCATTTTGGTCCAATAATTCCAATGTCTTGATGATTGTTGTTTCCCTTTTCAGGATAATTTCAATTCTGTAATTACATATTACCAAAAGGTCAAATACTACTAGCCATTTTTGTTGCTATTGCATTGCTTGAAATTTGCACATTAGTTTAAATTGTATAATCCATGGAATCAAACAGAATATGATCAAATTTCCTTCCTGTGTTATAAGGGAACTTCAATTTACGCATTCGATCATTTCAACTAATAGTCTTTGTTCCTTTTATCATCATCATCATCATCATCTTGAACTGCAAGTTATTATGTAGTTTTTTTTTTCCATTTAGCAAAAAATAAATTAATTAAGTCAATGCAACTTTGAATTTGTTGCCCGATTTGGTTTTGCACTTCACAATTGAGCAATATTTAAAAGCTTTGTTGGTTTTGCAATCAGGCTTTGTGGTTGAAACCCGATGATCGGTTTTGCATCTTCAGATTTATATGATCTTATTCATAGGTTTGATGATAAATAAACATTAAGAAACATTACACTAGGCTTTAGGAAGTCTTTAATGGTAGGGCGTTCAAATTGAAGTTGCTCGTCAGGAAACCTTTGTTTATGCCTTTTAGGTTATTCATAGGTTATTCAATGGTTCGTACATTTGGAGTCGGACATTTCACTTCAAAGCATCTCCATATCACTTCAAACAAATACCTTCTCTCTCTCTCTCTCTCTCTCTCTCTCTCTCTCTCTCTCTCTCTCTCTCTCTCTCTCTCTCTCTCTCTTTTCTTTTCTTTAATGAATTTGTAGTATGTGTTGTGGTATTTTTTCCTCCTTTATTTGATTATGTTGTTGCGATTTTGATGTTTTGCTTGATATGAGTTGCATTGAGTTGTGTTTTTTTTTTTTTTTTGAGAAATTGGTAGGCTTCATTTGCTTGTTTTTTTAATTTCCATTGATGATGAAATTTTGGATTTTGTGACATGATTTTATCTGTTAGAAATTGGAAGATGGATTGGGTTGTGCAACGGTTTTAGCTACTGTTAATTGTAGAGGAGTCATTCTATCCTCTTCTTCTTTTTTGGGTTAGTTTCAGTCTTCTATGATTACTTTGTCGACTCTATGAATGGTTCATTGCTTTTTGTATTCTATTGTTTCCACATGATTCTCTCTTAGTAGTTAGTCAGTTGGAGTGCTGCAACAATTTACTTTTTGTGGACAAGTATAGCAGTAGGGAATACTATGTTAAAATGCTCTAGGCCATGGTCAGATAATTTCTTATGTTATTTGTATTCTTTACTTCTCGCAGTTATGCATGACTTGCGACTTATTCGCACAAATCTGAAGCCGGAAAATATTCTTGTTTCTGTAGAATATGTGAAGGTGCTTGATTATAAGGTGTACTTAAAACATGAATATTTAGGTTTACAATTTCATATGATATTTTTATTGAAGTTTAACCTAGTAAATTTGTTTTCCTTTTTTTAAAAAAATTGAAATATGTATCCTCTGGCATGAATCATCATCTCAATTTATTTTATTTTATTTATTTATATTGTTTTTTTTTGATTTGTTTATGTTATATAGATATGTTATATGTATACAAACTTGCTACAAGGATTTAATTGTGTTTATTTCATTTGTATCCTACAGAAGGCTTCCTTCTACAAATGTTCAGTCACCTGACATAGATGCACTATAGTTTTAGAAATGAGAAGGTATTCCATTTATATGAGTTTTTGATATAAATTTCCATTTTCAATATTGTTATCCATATGGTTGTTAATGAGTTGGGCCTGGGTTGCTTTTGGCTTGGATTTTGAACTGATTGGATGTACTTATTTGGCTGGCCCTATTAAACTTTATTAGTTCCAAGCTTCCAACAATGCTTTCCGTTTTCTTTTTCTCTTAAGGATAGTTTCTGATCAGCCAAAAATTGGATACCTTTAAATTCATCTAGAACGAGCTCCCCTCGGGTTAGGAGTGCATCGAGCATATCCAAAAACCAGGTGAGTCGACTAACAACAGTCCCCCATATGTTTTTTTTTTTTGTTTTTTTTTTTTTTGGGTACTGCTGCCTTTCCTTTCTTGTTTTTAAAAATAACTTGCATGCTTATGTCGTGTAGACTACAGAGCCATGCAAATGCAATGTCATCTTAAGCCTACTCTCAAAAAGTGTCAATCTTTCATGTCTCTGCGACATGTAGGCCACTCACCAAGTTAGTTTAATTGCACATGTACCATGCCTGAAATCAGGCTAGTCAGTCATCAGGTGGGCCATGTGTACATTGAAAGTGGACTGTTTTTCGAGTTGTTTGAAAAATGTCCAACTTATACGCTTGTGGCCCACCCAATGACCTGGCGGGCCTCATTTTGCATAGTGGCATATGCGGGGAGTGTAGGAGCCTGATGGATCCTTGGGAGTGGCCATCACCTTCGTTTCCTAGGATGTCCACACACACAAGAAAGCCATGGACCCCACCTTTATTTCAAGCTTGCGTGTGCTGGGTGATAATCGTCCAAGGAGTGACATGTGGTAGGTGAATCGGTAGATCTTGTGAATGGCCATGTTTAAAAAATCACGCTGAATGGATAAACTATCCTGACCACAAAAACATCAGCTTTCGAATGTGAAAGGGCCTAGCTATATGCCCTAGAGGGGGGGTGAATAGGGCTATGCCAAATAAAACTTATAACGGCGGAATAATAAAAGAAATAAAGCACAATGTTAAATTAAAAGTAATCTCAATAAACTAGAATTAGTTTAAGAGAATGATACTATATCAGTTCTAAGGATAACCTTACACCAAAAAATCGAAGGTTTAGGGTAGGACAACCTTATTTCTAGAACGTCCTTTGTATCTCAAACCAATGAGGAATAAAAAGCAAGGAAATCAAAATAACTTGCAGAAATAAATCCTAAGTTATTACAACATTCCCCACACTTGCTTGAAATAAAATGATTACAACATTCATCCACAAATACAATTCACAAAACTGAATGAATAAAGGAATGAAAGAATAAAGTACATCCACAACATAAAGATATATAGTGGTTCGCCTGTGTGTACACCAACTGTTATTCAACAGCCACACAGAATGCTACTCCGCTCCTAATATCCTCACATAGGGGATATTAGCATGCACTATCAAAATAGGTTTCACAGGTTCACCTAAAACCTTCACAATTATGTCTTTTTACCTCGGGCTATACACAATCCAAAAACCGACACAATCTGAGTTTTCTTGCTCTCCTCAGATAACCAAAACAATGATATTTTTCTGGCAAATCTCAAACAAAACCAAAGAATGTAAATTACACAAATGTAAAATACCTGAATCTCCTTTTAAAGTAGCCTAGTAGAACCAATCAGAGTAGAAGTTCGATTCAACGTTCAAAGTCCAATACTCACTTTAAGAATGGTTCTAAGTTTAATTGATTTTAAATCAAAAGGGCTAGTTCTATTTGATTTTGAATCCAAGAAGAAGGAATATCAAAAATTCATCTTTTCTAATAAGATTGGAATGTAGATCAAAATCAAATACAAAACAAGCTAGCAAAAGAAATATTAAATGAGCACAAAGTAGCTTAAAAATAAACACGAACTTATCTCAAAGAATGGCCTTAAAATTACTTGAATTGAATTGAAAAACTCTGAAATTCGTGCTCTATTTATAGCCTGAAAAATCCCATCTACGACTGGTCTTAGGATCCCTAGGACTGGTCGTAGCTTCAACAGATTTTCAAAGATTTCCACGGGATAAGGATTAGCTATTCCACGACTAGTCCTGGGTAGCCTACGACCGGTCGTGGGTCACCTACGACTAGTCGTAGGACCCCCAGATTAGTTGCTGGAGTTTGAGTCATAGGACTAAGACCGGTCGAAAGACGAGTCGTACAGCTCACAGGACTGGTCGTAGGATGTCCGGGACTGGTCATAGGACAACCAGAAAAATTTAAAAATCTTCAACAACCTAGGACTAGTCCTGAAAAACTTAAGACTGGTCGTAGTAGAGCTAGGACTAGTCTTGAAGTCCCTATGACTGGTCTTAGAACAGTCTCAATAAACATATTTAAAATATACGAATTATGTATACAAAATGACCTACAATAAAGCCCAACCTAAGGTCAATCTAAGGTTAAACAAACCTTGAAAGTGAGATGAACATTGATAGTCTGTACTCTCATATGACCCTTAAGAGAAGCTTGAGAATTTATGAATCTTGTTGTAGGCCTTCTCGAGCTTGAACATTTCTTGACTTGATAAAGTATTCTTCTATTCTTGTACTTGTTAGAATCTTGAACATGCATACTTGAAGTCTTCTATTCTTGTATTCTTCGTCCATGACTAGACTTGAAACTTTCTTTATTTAAGTTCTTGTCTTGAAGCAATGAATAGTCTCAAACATGAAACACAAGATATATAAGACATAGATATAGGTTTTGGCACCACAAAATTTGACAACCAAAGGGATATGAAATCATAGCACTTACAGAATTGACAGTAAATATGAAAAATGATCAACTTCAAAAAATTATGGTTAGATCACCCATCCAGTGATGTTGGATTATGAAGTTAACCCAGTAGATGGATGGTTTGGGTCCACTATTGATCCAACCTCTAATGCCTAAACTTTTCAATCATTACTTAATCATGACCAGCCCATCTGAACCTTTCAAACTGAGGGTTGAAATAAAAGGTCAATGGCCCACATTTCACTAGGGCTGTACATGAACTGAGTTAGCTCGATTAGCTCGCTCAACTCGACTCAAAAAAGCTCAATTCGACTCAATTCAAAATAGAGTTTGAGCCGAGTTGAACTGATTTTTTGAGCTTGAAAAACCAAGTTCTAGCACTGCTTGTTGAAGAGTGACAACGGAATTTTAGGTTTCATTGAATCCTAGGTACAACTGTGTCATGCCCCAGACTCGGTAACCGGAACTCACGAGGAACCCGATGACCGGTTCTGGCCACAACAACCTCCGTAGTACCCCATTCTCGGCTCCTGAGACAGGTTCCGATCCTGGGATCCTAAAAGGAGGATTTTCATAACAATGTAATCATCTCCAATACGAGCATACCCAAGATCACAGCAAGTAAATCTGAGAATAACAAAGGCACACATCATAAAATTCACTATGAATTTAAACTTTTATAAGTTTCCATAAGATCCAAAAGGACATACATAAGATAACAGAAGAAAGAAGGAAGAGAATCTGCAACACTGGGTCCTCAGATCGCACACTTATCCAAGCTACACTACTAAGACGCCAACTTACGATCTCCTGCATGCATCAATCATGCAAAAGCTTATAAAAAGCTTAGAGGGTGGTGAAAGCGTGTGACAATGGTGCTCAGAAGAAGATAGAGAATACAGAAAGGAGTCACGATCAATACTAATACCACTAGCCTTACCAAGGCGATCATGAACATAAGAAGCTATACCAAGGCAGTATGATAATGTAGGAAGCCATACCAAGGCTATATAGTGCAATGAGTAATGTAATGCAATGAGTACTAGGCGCCAAGCCAAGGCGGTGCATTATGAGGCTCACACAGCCGATGCAAATGCAATGCGAAGTAATGTCAGTGCTCAAATCCAATCCACATATCAAGTACATTTACCTCATAAGGAAATCACCGGGGTCCATTACACTGCTTGATGACTGCCGCTCTAGAGACCCCGCACAGTCAAACGAGCATAAGAGACCTCACTATCCACATGTGGACAGCCAATCACCAACAAGGCCTAAAGGTAGTGGACCCATTCACGAGCTGGTCAGACTCAGCCTAGCAATGCCCTCTTACATCAGGCGAGTAAGGTCACACCCTATCCAACCGACTACACGACAGTGGGAGTCACGGCCTAACGGTATAAGGCTCTCATGCGCTCATATATTCCACCTGGTCACGGCGCTGGAGCAGATCCTTGGTACCATGAAAGTTTTAGGAATTTCACCCATGGGCATCCTATGCACCGATATGCTCAAGTAACATTTCTGGTGTCCAAACATGGCCATCCACGATGTATCTGTGGAGGCTACACTCCTGATGAAGTAAGGGAGATAATGCTCATATGCTATGCAATGCCAAATGCATGAATCACACAATCAACCATGCATCAATCCCAAGCATCCAACGTGCTCAAGAGGGGATACTACGTCCCTCGGTGAAAGTAGCATACAATGTCCAATGACACAATATGACCACACACACATAGTGTCAACCAAGCATATAATGATGTACATGGGCCATGAAGATGGGTCTAGACGCATTATACGGTGGTATACAAAATAGAACACTCCTCCTATCCAGGAAGGGACCAAGACTAGGTATTTAGACAATATCCATAAGGAATCTCACCTCTAGTGGGGGCCCATTTACTTGAGGTAACCCACGAGACTAAGTATACAAACTATGGGTCTAAGCGATATAGAAATGAGTCTAGTAAGAGTCTCAGATGAGTATCCAATCACTCTTAAATACAACCAGGCCTAGAGGGGTCCATAATGGGGACATTTAACCACCATTCCCTAAAAAGGCATATCAACCATGAATGATGTGCATAGAAGGCTTAAGGCTTACATTAAAGATAAAAAATAAATGCAACTAACCATATACATATATATTCCTCATAATAAGCCATAAAAAGATAAAATACCACTTTAAACAATATGGGCCCCAGGAGGGGAATTAAGGCCCAAGGCTCAATTTTCAATGGCCATAGAATCCATGCATTGAGTTGGAGTCGGTGGGCAACCCGCGTACACAATATACGACTAAATAAGTTTAAGTTTAGATGAAATGGACCCAACTACATCAGCCCAATAACTTAGCAATTTAAGTGGCCCAATACTATCATTATCTTAGCCCACAAGTCCATCAAAATGGTGAAAGTTGGCCCAATATACGGTTAGCCTAATCTGGGACGTCACAACCCACTATAGGCCCATGGGATGCCACAAAAGATTGGGTCATCATCTGATCACTAAAGGTGACCCAGAAGAATGCACTGATTAAGCCTAAAAATTATAAGAAAACATAAGCATGCAACACGTACATAAGTTCTCAATATAGTGGGCCCCACAGCTAAATAAAGTTTTAATCATATAATTGTATATTTAAGGCCCTTTGATAAACTTTTGGCCAATTTAACTTCGTAAACCTGCTAAGGTCCAGAAATCAGTTAACTATGTGGAGATAATCTCATGAAAGCCAACTATATTCGCTGAGGGACCCCACCAGATGGAGAGTGCGTATATATTATGAAAAGATCAAGTGGGCCTGTTACTGGATTGTGAGTCTAGCAGTAACCCAAGAAAGAAAGTGCATCCATAATCAGGTGATCCAAGGCTTGGATGGCCTGGACCAAACATGCGTTAAGGTAGTTTCACATACATACACATTAAGCCCTAAACAAATGGCGTAGGATCTATGGTGGGCCTTTAACCATGCATAGAGAAACCCATGGGCCTTCCTTAGGATCACCCAAGAGGACGTTCAACCTCAACTGGCTTCCAAGAGATAGCCCGCCACTACTCATATAATATAATGTCTAAAGCCCACGCAATGCATGGCCTAATGGGCCATACACCAAGCCTAACTTATAGGCCAGATAGTGGACCCTCAAGTAAGGTTTGGGCCCAACCACAAAGGTCATAATTCTACATATTGTGGTGGGATTCATGGGCAGCCCAGTAATTCATTTACATGGGCAAGTTTTACATTTAACACAAGTGAGATGGGCCTCACTTTTGGCCTAAGTATAGGGTCAATTTAGTGGGCAGCCAAGAGCCCAACTTCTTGCATATTATTGCCCTTAAGACCATCATAATAGATGGGAGAGTATAGCCCTAAGATCAATGGGCTTATCCAAAAGAACTGTGTCCACAAGGCCTAATCAGTACTACAAAAAGGGCGGCTATGCATATACAATATTACATAATGGGCCCTAAAGAAATGGCCCTAAACAAAAGTCATCCAATTCCTGCATTATGATGGATTTAAGGGCAGCCTATAAGTCCAAGAATACATAAGGGCGAGACCTATACCGACAGGGTGGGCCTTGCCTCATCAGACAAAGACTTAACAAGGCCCTCCACAATATGCATTTATGTGGGCTTTGCAAGTCAACCCACAATTAAACACTTCATGAGGGAATCAAGGCCCATTAATACACATGATCAGCTTATAAACAGCCCATTGGGCAAGTAAATCAATAAGGTCAGCCCTTGCACAATCTTGGGCTCAAGAAAGAAGTTCCCAGCCCATTGAGCCTATAAAACTATTAAAAATTCTGGTTAAGGCTAGCCCACAAAACCACCACAAAGGTGGGCCTCAAGGGGGCACTCATTAAGCTCAAAATGTCTAAGGAAGGAAATCAAGGAGTGTGTGCAACACTCTCTCAAATCTGGTATGCCACAATAGTTCCTAAACAATTAATCATGTAGCAAAATTTGGGCCCCTTGCTGGAATTCCAGCCCACCCATTTCCTAGGCCTGTTGGAATCTATAAATTTATTTAATTTAGATGGGTTACTGACCCATGGTGATCCACATATATCATAGTGGTCCCCACCAGATAAAAGAGAGATATACAACACTTACTTCAAGTGGGCCATGCCATTAGAATGCAGGCCCAGCAACCCAAAGTAGGGGCGTGCCTGGGTATTTGGCCCAAAACTGATACAAATTACAGGCCACACCACGGTCGGTACAGAGGCTTGATGGCTCTAAAAATTTATAAGGTAGTCCTTCCATGGGTGGTTCACACTCTTATAAAATTTTATAATTTTTGAACATTTAAAAATATTTTAATTAATTCAAATAAAACAATTTATCCTGAAACTCGGACTGATCTGGACACCATATTATAGTGGGCCGGTCCAGCCACCACCATGGTGTGTACAGGCATCTAATGGCTCCAAAAATTTTCAGATAGATCCTAACATGCGTTTAACACATCCTAGTAAATTTTTACAATTTTTCTATACTCAAAAGTACTTTAAAAAATTTTAAGAATATAATCTGTCCAGGGTGAACTATTGTTGGAATGTAACTGTCCTGAATTTGGGCCATCCAATGGGTGGGTTCTGGGCCTCCTAAATTCATGAAATTTGGACCCAAGGTCTCTCATCAAGCCTACATCAATATGGGACCCATAAATATGGCCCACCTTCTGAGAAACATATTTTTAAAACTTTATTTTTATGGAACTATACTGTTGGACTGCACTGCAGAATTTTTCTAGCAGTCCACTATGTTGGCTCACCCGTTTGGATGCCCAAATGGGGTCCATTGGCCCTAAAATTTTTCAGGTAGGTCATACCATGGGTTTAATACATCCCTGTAAATTTTTAAAAATTTTATACACTCAAAATTATTTTAATAAATTTTAAGAATATAATCTGTCCAGGGTGGACTATTGCTGGAATGTAACTGTTCTAAATTTGGGTCATCCAAATGGGTAGGTTCTGGGCCTTCAAAATTCCTGAAATTTGGACCCAATGTCCCTCATCAAGAATACATAAATATGGGACTCATAAATATGGCCCACATTCTGAGAAAAATATATTTAAAATATTATTTTTATGGAACTATACTGCTGGTCTGCATAGCAGAATTGTTTTCTGGTAGTCCACTATGTTGGCCCACCCATTTGGATACCCAAATGGGATCCATTAGCCCTAAAATTTTGCAGGTAGGTCCTAGCATGGGTGGGACACCTCACTGAAAAATTTTAGAATTTTTTAGGTAGTATAAATATTTTATTTATTTCATACAAATTATAGACAGCAAGGTCCAGATTTTATTTTCCTGCTGCAGCAATGCTGCTATCCATGACTTGTGTACTCCATTAGAGTAGGCCCAGGTCTGCAAAAATTTGAAGAAATGCAAGGCCAACATCCCTGTATAAGTATACAATAAGGTGAGGTCTACAAAGGTGACCCACCATTTCAAAACTAGCTGACATTTATATTTTTCTAGCAAGTAGAGTGGCTAGACAGCCCAGAAAATCTGGACCGTCTAACCTCCTTGGCCCACCCTTTTGGGTGATCAAAAAGGGACGGATGATGGTGAGGTTTAACATACTCTTAGGTGGGATCCACACCTCAAAAAAAATTCTAAAAAATTAGGGAAAAAGAAGCCATAAACAATGCCTACAACCCATACATTACAGCATAAAAGAAACAATTCCAGCAATTTAGACAGCAACATTACATTGGAATAAAATAATTTTAATCAGTAATTAAAATGGTATTTAATCCCAGAAAATTAAAGGATGGACCACCCTAGTGGGTCCCACAAATATCCAGATCATCCTACCATACAAAATACCTTTGCATGTATCCTAATTAGTTGAATTTTAGGGATACATGACATAGGATGGGATGCCATGGGTGTCCTCCCCTTTTTGGGTGACCGGATTTTTGTTAGCCCACAAGCTGGGCCACACACCATGATCAAGGATGGGAATAAGGGAAAAGAAGATAAGGAAGAGAAATTCAGCCATAGGGAAGGGCTCTACCACTATTAAGCCCTCCCAAGAAAATCTAACCATACATCATACACCAATATACATCTACACTATGAATCTCATACATGCATGACTAAAAATTAGAACGGATGATTGGGATACCATCCCCACCATAAAATGAAGGTCTAGATGACCTTAGAATGATTTGGATCATGAGATACATTATGATGGGGTTGTAAGTGCTATGGTTTGAATTCTCTTTGGTTGTCAAATTTTGTGTGTCAAAACCTCTATATGTGTTTTTGTGTTTATATCTTGTTAAATATGTTCGAGACACCACGTCAACACTCTGAGACAAGAAGATGAACTCCTCAAGTTAGTTCAAGCTAGTTCAAGCTACAATTTTGACAATATTAAAGAAGAGTTCAAGTTGAAGACTCTAGCTCGAGTTCGAGTTCAAGACTCAAAGTTCACATATATTCAAGATCAAGACTCAAGCATAGTTAGGGAACTGAGCGTAACTCATATTGACGTTGACTTCAAAGCTTGTGAAGTATTCAAGCTATAAGAAGAACTCAAGCTTCATAAAGATCAAAGTCTAAGCAAATGAAAGTTCAATGTCCTTACTTATTGAGGTTTGATTGACCTTAGGTTGACATTTAGAGTAGGTCACTTTGGATACATAATTCATATATCTTTTACAAGTGATTTTGGTATGTTCTGAGACTAGTCCTAGACCTTATTCGACTAGTCCAAGCACTAGTTCGACCAGTCCTAGAAATTCCAAGACCAGTCGAAGTTTTATTGCAAATTATCAGATTTTTTCTGTTCGGCTACGACCAATCCTTGAGTCTGCTCGACCGATCGTGGGATGGTCTCGACTCGACCTTCGACAAGTCGTGGAGCTACGACTCAAACTCCAGTAACTAAATCAAGGGTCGCACGACTAGTCGTGTGTGGGTCCCGACCAGTCGTGGACTGATCACGACCGGTCGTGTAACGGTCTTATCCGATTACGCCCGAAAATTCAAAAATCTATTTCTTCTTCGACCAATCGTGAAGACCTTAGGACCAGTCGAAGACAAATCTCTGCAGCTATAAATAGCACACGAATTTCAGAGTTATTCATCGAAAATTAAGTGAATTCAAATCTCCACTCTGAGATAAGTTTGTGTCTATTCTTAAGCTATATTGTGCATAATTCTATTTCCTTTTGTTAGCTTTTTACTATTTGATTTGATTCGTTATTCCAATCTGATTTGAAAAGAGAAAATATTGCTTTCCTTCTTCTGGGAATTAAAATCAAATAGAGCTAGCCCAGTCTGATTTAATTTAAAATCAATTAGAACTTAGAACCATTATAAAGTGAGTATTGAACATTGAACTTTTATATCCGAACATCTACTCTAATTGGCTCTTCCGGGCTGCTACAAGAGGAGAAATCCAGGTATTTTACAATTCTGTAAAATTTTCATTCTTTTGGTTTTTGTTTGAGATTCGCCAGAAAAATTTCATTTGTTGGTTATCTAAGGAGAGCTAGAAAACTCAGAATAGTATAGGTTTTTGGATTGTGTAAGCCCAAGTTTAAAAGACACAATTGTGAAGGTTTTAGGTGAACCTGTGAAACCTATTTTGATAGTGAACGCTAATATCCCTGTGTGAGGATATTAGGAGTAGAGTAGCATTCTATGTGGCTGTTTTTTAATAGTTGGTGTACACATAGGTGAACCACTATAACTCCTTGTCTTGTAGATTGAATGCTTGCTTAATTCTTTATCTTTCATCATTTAGTTGTGTGGAATGTACATGTGGATGTGAATGCTGTAACAATTTACATTTCAAGCAAGTGTGGGGAATGCTGTAATAATTTAGAGTTTTATTTCAGCAATTTATCTCTTGTTATTCCTTTATCAATCTGAGCTTCAATTTCAGTAATTATTCTAGTAAGGTTGCCCTGCTATTTTTATGGTGCATGGTTGTCCCTAGAATAATCAATTCTTAAGATTACAATTCCTTGCTATTTATTTTCAGATTGAGTTCTTGATTCAAAAGACGTTCTAGAAATAATGTTGTCCTACCATAAGCCCTTGTTTATTATGCTGTAAGGTTGTCCTTAGAACTGAATTTGTATCAACCTCTCAATGCTTGTTTATTGAGATTGATTTAATTTCAGCATTGTGAATTGATTTATTATTGTAAGGTTATTTCTTTATTTTATTCCACGGTATTTAATTTTAATTTGGCATAGTCCTATTCACCCCCCCTCCCTCTAGGACATATAGCGTGGCCATTTCAGGGGTCCATGGAGAATGGCCCCATCATGGAACAATGCATGCATGTAGGATAGGCCAAGGGCCACATCCAATGGATCAGATGGGATCCCCACCATGGATTGGTGGGTCCCACATGTTCCATACCTGAATAAATAAAAGGATCAAGATAGAGAAGAAAGATTAACAAGTTGTAGACACCCACCTTTAAATCAAGCTCTCAATCTCCCACACAAGATAGATGTTGGACCAAGGAAGAAGGTTTAATGGCTAGAATGAATTTCTAAGGGTGGGATTGAGGGATTTTAAAGCTTCAAGGGGCTGGAGTAATGGAGGAAAATGGGATGTTTGGGAGAGAAAATTGCTGGAATGAAGAAAATGAGGAGGGAGAGAGATAAGGAGAGAGAGAGAGATAGTAATGATTTATTTGTAAGAAAAGAAATGATTACCTTAGGGAGGAGAAACCAAAGTTGTTAGGGGTAGGGTAGGTCTCTTGGTAGTATTTGTGGTTAGTGGTGTTAGTTATGGATCTTTGTGTAGTCTGTGGGTAGTGTACCTTAGAACTTGTACCAAGGGTGATGGTGGTCCACATGCATTTGTACAAAAAGTGGGCCACATGATAAAATGCTCATAACTTTTTATCCATAGGTCGGATAGATGCACAAGACACGTCGTTGGAACCGTGACGACGATATGGTTGCAATGGCATAGGTTTCAAATTGATCCGAGTTAGGTCTTCATGACTGGACTTATGAATGACCGCAAACACTATTTAAGGGTCACATGTCACCGGGATTCGACCGGTACGACCGTGAGACCAAGATGGATGGAATGCATACTCATACATATATGCACACATGTGAACTCAGGTTGGGTCTCATAAACTATTTCTTTCTTATGGTGTGATGCGATGCCATGAAAATCCCCATTGGAGTGATTGCATGTGATTATCCCTTTAATAGATCAATGGTCTAGACAACCGAAACTTCTACTTTCATGATTTCACTGAATTTGAATTTGATACCTTTTTATTTTTGTACTTGTGGCAGTTTACGTACACCACCAATTCATGTGTCCGAAGTGGCTAGCAAATTAGGCAGCTCTGCTAGTCATGTGGGCCACAATGATAATCAGGTGGGATAGCTTGACCATGCATGCCTAAAGTTCCTCTTCAAATGTATATTTATGTATATAGAGAATGTTTTAGTAACAGATCATAGCCGTTGACAGATGAGGCAGTCATTGAGCAGCTCAGAGGCTGGACTATGAGCATCCTCCAGGGCAGCAAAGCTCACCAGGACATCAGACAATGTGTGGAGAATGGAGAAGCCCAGCCAACAGAAATCATGCCAGAAGAGCCCTACAAGATCAACAGTGGCAATGATAATCAATTTGGTGGGCCAACACCAATCACGCCCAAAGAAGCCTAAGAGAACAAAACTAACAGTCAAGATCCAACAGACCCGAAGATGGAGATAGAAGTCACGTAAGAAGCTTGAGTAACCCTAATAGTAAACCCAGCCTGGCCCATAGCTTGCGGGCCCTCACTAGATGGACTTGGGCTTGATTTTGGGCCCATGGGCTAGTTTCTAGACAGTATAATAATTGGACGGGCTCAGGCCCATTGAGTCCATGCCAATAGTACTCAGTTTAAGGTGGGCAGTTCATGCATAGTTTTAGTTTCGGGTGTAATTAGATTATCAGGATGATATATAGTACATTTCATATGTATTGTATGGAGTGTGCCAAGCTCTCTATTGCATGCGTATGGGTAAAGGTTGGGTTATCCAAGGCCGTTCATACGGTGGGCCCATCATGAATGGACCTTACAATCAAAATCTTCCAAATTGGAAGAACCTAGCTGTCCAATCTTTAGCCCCTTTCCTCCTGAATGTGGACCGTTGGTTTATTTTTATTATTACAAACCAGCCATTACTCCATCAAATAGCAATGGATTTAATAGGTGTTTCTCCATATGAATTCATGTGGCCCAACCGATAATCGGACTTGCATCTGTAGTTTTAAAATCAAATTCCATTTTAGGCATTAATACTTCAGATTACATACCCCACTCTCTCTCTCATACAATGAATGAAGGGGTTTAAAATTATTCTTAAAATTACGTCCTAAAATCTAACCGTTGGCAACAAATAAGCATTTAAAACCATTTCTAAAATTGTGCATAAAATGTGACCGTTGGTACCAGAACAGTTTAAAACCGTTCCAAAAATTTCATTTCTAAACGATACCCAAAACGGTTCTAAACTGTTCTTGATTTTCTGTGACGCCTCATTTAGGAGCGGTATTAAACCATTCCAGAAGCATTTAGGAACGGTTTAAAACCGTTCCTGAATGACAATTTTGGTGTAGTGATTTTAGGGCTTGAAGTGTGTTTCCATGATGCCAATGGACATTTTGACCATTACATAGAAAATTTGTCCAAATGTCTTGTTTAGCTTCTATTGAAAGTGTTAATTCAACGGGCTGGTCTAGGCACAACGGAACCCCAATCAGGGATGAAATATGTGTAGGTGAAATGCCAAACACCTGACCTCGGTACTTAACCTCAAAACTTAATGAATCTCCATCATCTAGTTGAGTGCAGTGAGACAGGAAAGACCGAACAAGGTTTTCATTGATAACTCCCTATTGAGTGTTAAATTTTTGTAGCACCTCGTACTTTTCAGCACTCGGGTGTTATTGTGAGAACCAAACTTAGGATAAATACAACCTAAGGTATCTGAACATTCACCCTCATTCTACCATGATTTAATGGTTAAAAGTAATCTTTGCCCATTAACCAACCTATCCATCCATTAATTTCCAAGATGGGCCATCATGTCATCCCAAAATCAAATCATACACCATCGATCTTGAGTCATAAATTGTGAGATCTACCATCCACTACATCGTTGATGACCTAATTGTCAATCCACACCTAAAACATGCAATCCAGTTGATAAATACTTGGGTAACTGTCTGATCCCACCTAAGATTCCCTTAGGAACCCTAAGTGTCACTAATGAACAAGTTAAAAAAATTGATCTGACCGTAGATTGATCGTTACCAACCATCAGTTAGTCCATCCATCCATTGATTTTCGATATGGACCATCACACCACTAAATGGACCTAGTTTTGGGGTTTTAATCTCTTTGATAAACAAATTAAACCATCCATTGCCTATGTTTAAACTCTGGATCATCGAATCCATCAATCCTTAGCCCTAGAAAGGGGGCATTAATGATATGAGGTTGTACTGTAGGAATTGGGCCACAAATCGAACCATAAGTCACTAGGCGGATAGTCTTTAGGCTCCTAAAACCCTCAAATTAGTGATGATCAGGTTTAGGAAACAATCCAACCATAGGATTTGCAAAGATCTATAACGATCATGAAATCATAAAATATGGCCCACTTAAGCCTTGTATCTATCTCGCCATTGGCCAACTTCCCAAATAGGGCCGACAGAACTTGATGAATGGAGTTGATCTATCAAGACCATCTCTGTGGGCCCCACCTCTGATGTGTGTGCACTTGCTGTGCACTGGTTCAAGAGACCTGGTCAAACTAGTCTGACCATATCCAATAGAAGAAAGGATTCTTCTTCGCTCACTATGATACATTGTGGCCCACCACCTACGATTGGATGGCCAATCTAAACTGTCCATCGTGTTTGGGAACCACCTCCAACTTAACCCTCTTAATTCCAGGAAAAAATACACGTGAGTGATCGCACATCACAAGCACATGCAGTGGCGCGTGCGGTGCATTTCTAAAACTGAAAAGCATGCCTGTTCTTCTACTAGGCTGGCAACCTTTCTAAGGGAGATTTCGACAATCTCAACCCTCCGTTTGGTGAGATCAGAGCCCTATAAACTAGGGTCCTCCCAACTATAGTTTGAGAGTTTTTCCGTTGCCACCGTAACTCAAAAACCAAACTTACTAAGCAAAGCTCTAATCACCTTCCATTCGGTGGGTCCCACAATAATCATGAGACCTATCTAAGCCATCCATGTGCCGATCGCAAGATCATCGAATGGATCTGGATCTGCCATTAATGGGGAGGTCATCTTCCCCGTACAGCTGGATGAACCATCATCCTCTAGTGGGCTCCATTTCATGATCTAGGATATCCATCTGGTGGCCCATGGCACCAAATGACCAATCATGATGATGGGTTTCGACCATGCAAGTTGGTCTAGCCATAGTCCACCCAAAAAGTGGAAAGAGCCATGTTTAACTGGTGACCATTTTACCTGAACCGTAACTAACCAGGGATTAGCAAGTTTCGAACCCTTTTGAGGGTAATTACAGAAGCTCTATAAAGAGCCATTTTAGGGCAGCACTTTTCCAAAGAAAGAAAAACCAAAAAAAAAAAAGAGAGAACAGAATGAGCTTATGTCCCCGTCGTGTCGCACTGGGAGTACTCAAATGAGTCTCGTGTCTAGCTCGGTAACTTCTAGAGGCAACAGAGTAAGAAGAAGAAGGTATAGAGTGGCAGAGAAGGCAAGAAGAAGAGGAGATAGGCAGGGAGTGGGAGGAAGAGAAAATGAGAGAGATAGATAGAGACGTTGTCCTCTTTCCGCATTCTATTCACACCACCAACCATGGTGCTGCTGAGTCCAGACCAAGTCCAGAATTCCACAAACTTCAAGGGAAGAAAGAAGCAACAAAGGGAGAGAGAGAAAGAAGAAAGGAAGAGGGAGAGAGGAAGAAAGAGAGAGAGAGAGAGAGAGAGAGAGAGAGAGAGAGGAGGAGAAGGAGGAGAAAGGGAGCTTGGGTGTGGTTGCTGCCCCAACCCCACCTAGTTAGTCGAGCACGACTCAGGCATTGGATGGTCCAACAATCTTGATGGACGGTGCAGAGGAAAGAGAGAGGAAGAGAACCAAGAGAGAAAGGGGGACTAGGTGGCTGCTGAGTTGACTGAAATCGAGTCAACTCGCTACCAGGTTGTGGCTGTCGAGTTTGGGTTAAGTTAGGCCCGATCCAACTGGAGTTCTAGCAAGGAAAGAGTAAGAAAGAGAAGGAGAGGAAGAGGAAGGAAGGAAAAGGAAGAAGTGGGATTTGGGTTGGGCTGAGTCAACTTGGTGGAGTTGTTAGGCTGAGTTTGGGTTGGGTTACTCTAGCCTTGTAGCTATTAGGTGATGTAAACCCAAAGTGAGTTCATTTCAAGTCATCGAGATAGAGGTAAACCGAAACTCATTTACATCCATTTATTACCAAGTTGACTCGGTGAGTGTTTACTGAATATATCGACTGTGGGAGCCAAGTACTAACTATTTTTCTTAATATTTTGTTTAGGTTGTGGACACATATTATCGAGTAGATTTGACTCTATCTGACTGCATTTGTACTATTTAGCGGGCCACATGTAACTAGGTTGCTTGACCAAGGTGAGGACTCACCTTTGAGTTTTCCACTTAAATTTATTAATATAATCATAGATAAAACCTTAATCCCTCCCATTTAGTACCTCCTAAGTTACTTGATTGAGTTACTTAACTTATTATGTGAATATGTTAATATGTTAATATGTAGCACAATTGATTCATGCATTAGATAATGGGCATATCTCTTTAATTTATAACAAGCATAAATGATTGATGTTCACATGCTATTTCCATATGCACAACCTGCTAATCAATTGGATCTTTGCTACTTGCGATTATTTGATGGATTGAATAGAACTTTTTGGGGACCCACCATCATGTGGTCCCTATTTGCCTTCCACAGCTTGGATCGTACATTTGCCTTACATGGCTTGGACCACATATTTGCCCTCGTGGCTTTAATGGATATTGGTGCTCTTTTGTTACTTGTTAGTTATACTTGATATCTTGTTGATTTTTGGATCATTGTGCGCAGTTCGTTATGATTTTCGGGTGGAACTGAAGTTTGCTTGTCGATTTTCTAGCATCTTGCAGAGTTCATACGATTTCTGAATGACGCTGGAGTTCCTATGTTGATACCCTCTTCATCTTATGGTGTTCAGTCGTATGTTGATTTTCTGGTGGAGTGGGAGTTCGCCTATCAGTTTTCTAGTCATCTTACGATGTTCACATACTATTGATTTCTGGGTGAAGTAGAGGTTTGGATGTTGATTTCCTAGCCATCTTGCGGTGTTTAGTCATATTGTGATTTTTGAGTGGAGCGGGAGTTAGCGTATCGATTTTCTAGCCATCTTGCAGTGTTCACGTACGATATGATTTTCAGATAGTCTAGAGTTTGTATATTGATTCTCTCTTCATCTTGCAGTGTTCAGTCATACTGTGATTTCTGGGTGGAGTGGGAGTTTTCTTATCAAATTTCTAGTCATCTTACGGTGTTTAGGTACGATATGATTTTCGGGTGAAGTAGATGTTTTTGTTTTAATTCTCTCTTCATCTTGCAATATTCATTTGTATTGTGATTTTCGGGACGAGCTGAAGTTCACTTATCGATTTTCTAGCCATCTTATGGTATATTCACATACAATATGATTTCTGGGTGAAGTAGATGTTTAAAGTTTTATATTCTAGTCATTTTGTTGTGTTCGTGTACAATTTGATTTTCGAGTGCAATAGAAATTGTATAATTGATTATTTGACTATCTAGACACATTCACTCACATTGCAATTGCTATTACATTTCCTTAATGTTGAAATTATGTTAACTGGCTTATTTCTGAATATATGATCATGATTTTAAATTATGTTGTTTAGTATGTCTCTTCTCATATATTATGATTTATGCTGGATTATGAATGATGACGTGTAATATTAGAGGGTACTCCTCACTACAATAGCCATTGACGCTATCAAACCACATCAGTTGATGCAGGTGTGGAGCGAGCCGATGCTATTCACTGGATTGCTAGAAAAGATCGGGTAACTGAAGAGCTAGACGGGGTCCTTGCAGGCTATATTGAGCTTCATCATTAGATGATAGATTTCTGTTTTTATTTAACAAACTTTGCTATTGAGATTGTACAAGTCTTGTATGTGTGCTACATTTGAAATTTTTTGATGATTAGAATGTTTTTATATAATGCTTGGTTTACTCCACCAACAATGGCTACTAACTCTAATTAATGACAAAGTGGCTTAAATTTACACTGAATTTTAAAGGCTAACACTCGAGTTTTTTGAAATCGAGTCATATACTCGGGTTTCAAAAACTGGGGCATTAAAATTTTATACATGTTTGTATTTCGAGGTGAGTCTGAGAGCTTGGATTGAAAAGCATGGATTTGTTTCTCAAGAATCACCAAGGCAAGGAATGAATCTTAGGAGATTAAGATTAAAGATTTCAAGACCGTAAGATTTAAGGAAACCAAGTGGGGAAGGAAGGAAGTCAAAAGTGTAAAGCGCTAAAAATTAGAGCATCTAAACTTCACTATCTATGTCCTCGACCAGTGGTCGATGACATCAAAGTAAGTGTTCAATGACATCGAACACGGTTCGATGACATTGAAGAATTACATGAAAATCGATTTTGGTTGCTGCACAAATTAGATGCATTTCTCAATGACATCGAAGCCCCATTCGATGACATCGAGAATTTTGTAAATTTTTAGAGCAACTCGCCGGAACACTCTAGATACATTCACGATTGATCGAACACCCTTCGATGACATCAAAGGACTATTCGATGACATCAAAGGTATGTTCAATGACATGAAAAATTTACACAGTGCGAAAGGAGTTACGCAATGTGAAAAGGAGCAACTTCCAAATTCAATTTACATTTGACGACATCGAAGGCGTTACGCAGAGTGCGTAAATTTGAGGTGGTTTTCATAGACGGTCAAACTAAGGCTATAAATGTGGGTTCTTTAAGAAGTTCTAAGCATGAATTAGGTTTCAAAAAACAAATCCAAAGGGTGGAGTAGCCTCCCAAGAGTTTTTCTTCTTTCCTTATTTATTTTTAATGTTTTGTTTAAGGGATTTAGTTTCAATCATGTCTATGGTAAACTAACCCTCTTAGATAGGGCCAAAAGGTGAAGCTTGTAGCGTATTGGGATGTTTAACTTGCTTTGATTTTTGTTTATGTTGAACTTCATTGATTTCTAGTTTAGATTTAAGGAATATTTTCAACTTTCTATGATTTATTGTGACTCAAATTACTATAGATTTTGTGATAGCTTTGAATATCTTCTTTTCTGTTTTGAGATTGTGAGATTGGTAAAACTCGTGATTCACCATCATCTCCTGGGCATGGTAGATGTATGAATTCCCTTCCAATCCTCACAAGACTCCTTCATGTGTGGACTAGTTCAATGAAAAGTTCAGAGATTGGTTTAATTGTTTCATTTTCCAATTGGATAGGATAGGACTCCAATTCTAGTTGTGTTTCTTGAATCAAGTGAGGTAGTATCTTGACAGGTACAAGTGGATCTTTGGTGCTCTAATTTCCCTTTTTATTATTGATAGTTTATTCTCAATTATTCTCAACTATTCCAGATTTTAATTTAGATCTTGCTCTAGTTTTAGTTGTAGTTTATTTTAAAATACATACAACTTTAGTCCATGTGGATTCAACCTCGGTCTCACCGAGTTATTAGTAGATTGCGATCATGCACTTAGGGTTATGAACACTCCCCCAAAAGACAAAATTAGATGCCATCCTTGATGAAATAGTATATTGTAAAAATTAAATTTCTACAGACAATCTAGGTCAACTTTCCTTTCGCATATGACTTTTCGTTTGGTAAACCTATCTACAATGGGGACAGAGGGTGGAGATTTTCTGGTCGTGGAGGAAATAGGACTGGTGAAGACATTTGAAGATCAAGGGCCCGGTCTATAGTTTTGAGAGGATGTCCTCCCTCTTTTTGGTGCTAACTATTTGCGCCTCATCTCAGCGGGGCGACCAACATCATGCTTTTCTTGGTACACCCTTCTCTGGTAGGAGATGATCCTGAATTTCTCATTTAGAAGAAGATGGATGCAAAATGTTAAATATTAACAAGAAAAGACCATCCCAAGAATGATCTAGAAGGAAATACCTAGGATGCATAGGAGGAAATGAGGGATTGAGACAAATTCAGTCATAAAGCCATCCACCTGAACCAGGGAGTAAAAATAGAGAGAGGGGAAAAAAATTACGGTCGAGAGGTTAGAAATAGGTAATGTAAGGTTTTAAATAGCACTGCTCAACCCAACTTCGGTCGCACTGAACATAAGTTTGGTCATGAACATCTTTGAAAACACAAAATTACCCCCTTTTTTATATTTATATTTATATTTTTTACTTTTATTTTTTCTTTCTTTGTTTGAGGCTAGATCCCTTAACACTTAATAGATTGGCATGTCTAATATTCCAAAAATAAATAAATAAAACTAAGAGGCCAAAATCCTTTGGTTTTTACAATTTTCCCTAGTATAACTTCGTAGGCCACTAATCTAAGGTATTATGGTATTTCAAGTTTTTAAGAAGAGATACAATGGTGTAAGCCATCAAGAAATGCAAGTGTCCAAGGTCTTTTGAATCGGATTTGGATTCCTCTGTATCATCCCATGTTACCGGAATTGCCTTGCCTTAAGATCTTGTTTTGCTAGGGTAATCAGTGGCAACATGTCCATAACCCTTACAGTTGTAACATTGGACTTGCTTAGATGGGTTAACATATTTGCATTTATGATTCTCAACAACCCTGTCCTTCTTGTCACAACTCTTTCCTCTAGAAAACTTCAGGAATTGCTTAAACTTTTTAGATAATTCATCCTCCTCATTACTATCACTTTCAAATTTATTTATTTTTATGTTTATGTGAATGCTTATGAGATGTTTTAAAAATAGCTTATTTCTTTGCTTTAGAGGGAGTCTTAAAGTGTAGTTAAAATGTTTTTAAGGAACCTAAAAGTTCTTCTACTTTCATCTCATCTATATTCATACACTCTTCTATAGATGTTACTTTGGGAGAGAACCTGTCCGGTAGGGATCTAAGTATTTTCCTACATATATGCCCTTCCAGTACTCTTTCTCCTAAGCCCCAAATAAAGTTACAAATACCATTCAATAGGTAATCAGACTCTTTCTCCTAAAACTCTATAAAGGTATCAGACTCTTTCATTTTAATATTTTCAAAATAGGTCATCAAGAGCTGAAGCTTCGACATATTTATTGTGCTAGTTTCCTCGTGGGAGATTTCTAATTAGTCCCACGCTTCCTTCCGATTTTTTATGTGTAAATGCGTTTAAATTCATTAGGGAAAAAAACATAATAAATAGCATTGACAGCTTTAGCATCATAGGTATACCACTCTCTCTCATCACCCCTCCATTTGGATTTATCTTTGTGATTACTAATGGTTCTACCATCAATCTCGACTAGATTCATGGGTATTGTCCATGTTTATTCGACAATAGCTCAAACCATTGGGTTAAGGGTTCTTAGAAAAACCCTCATCCTATCCTTCCAATAGGTATAGTTAAACACATCAAAATATGGTGATCAAGTGACGACACATCGCTCTTGGTTAGTCGAAATTCTTAAGCTCCTTGGATCAACTCAAGGTGGTTCAGCCCTTTAAGAGCTACCCGCTCTGATACCAATTGAAATTGTGCCTATGGCGTAATGGGATTGCTATGGTTGCCCATGAAGAAGCTTGGTGGAGCTAAGGAATGAAGGCTATGTCCTAGAGGGGGGAGTGATTAGGACCAATTTAAATAATTATTACTTTTAAAAATAAGTTGCCTAACTTAAACTAATTAATAATTAAACTAGGTAACCTAATGTAAACTATAAGGCTTCCAAGCCAATAGAGGGTCCAATCACGTAAATTACATATGAGATATCAATATGCATCTAGTCTATAACATGATATATGTGTGTGTGGGATGTGCTAACTATTAAAACTAAGCATTCATCTAATCATGCATACACAATTAAACATCTAAATGCATGAGAATAATTAAACAAGTGCATAAAATGACAATCCCAAATACGATCATATATAGTGGTTCAGCTACTTGCCTACTCCACTCTCGGGGGACACACTTAACCCATGAGTGTACCAAATTTCACTATAGGAGGTTTGAAATCAGGTTAACCTCTAAGCTCTACAGCCCTACATAAGTACTCTAAGATTTAGGCCCTACACAAGATCCAAGGTCCTACAAAAGAACCTACATGTGCACACTCGTGTTAGTAACATACACAAGGACTTACTTTAGGTCCTACATAAGAGCCAAGGTCCTACTCAAGAAGCTAATTGAGTTTAGCAATCAAACTCTTACACTTAATCCTACACAAGGATAGAGTGTATAAGGACTCTACAAATGATAACCTTACTTATCAGATTGAGCCTCATTGTCACGTTGTCTAGGGTTTCTTAATCGCTGCTCTTTCATGCCTCAATCAGCTCCCCTACTCTCCCAATCATAATGTCATCGCTTTGCCAAGGCTTCAGCTCTAAGATCAAACACATTGCATTTGATATTCCTAAATGGTGACTAAGGTGATGGGAGGTTTGTTTGAATCTCTTACAATTAATGAAAAGTCAAAATGCTTAAGGGATTCACCTGGATGGACACTTTAGAAGTTAATAGACACTTTAGATTTACCAATTAGTATAGTGTCTATACTCTAGAGAAGGGTTGAGATCATGATCTTCTTAAAGAGGAGCTTGGAATGCTCATTAGAGTGAAGAATCTCTAAGAAGAAAGCATGCATCTCATTGAGATAGAGTCTAGGATGTTTTGTAGAGGATAAGATGCACTAGGGTCTCTAAAATGCAAAAATCTATGATCTTTGTAAAGATCTGGATGCTAGTTTTATAAAAGAAAAGATCCAATGGATCTTTACTGGCTAGTTTTTAGTCACACCAAGTAAATCTTGGGTCACACCAAGGTATTTTCGGTCGCGCTAAATTATAGTTCGGTCTAACCAAATTATGACTAGAAAGTTGTTAGACAGTTTTAATCACTTTTGGTCAGACTGATCTTGACCTTTAGTTAGATCGATCTTGACCTTTGGTCGCAACAAGTCTAGACGAAAGTTCACTCGACTGGAACTGAATAAATCTCATTTTTCATGAATGCTTGCTAACCTTTTTTGATTACCTTCGGTCACACCGAGTCCAGCTTAAGGACTGTTCTTCTAGAGCTGAATTAGCCTAAACTTAAGTTCTGAGTTCCTTGTCTCATTTTGACCAGTTTCGGTGGGACCAAAGTATTCCTCGGTGGAACTAAAGGTTGCTAAATTTTTGTAGTTATTTCAACAACTTGAGACCTCTTGGGCAAATATAAGTATGGGAAGTTTAGGTTCTTATCACTTAAGGGTTGATCATTAAAGATTTTACTAATTAGGTTATTAAGATCATCTAGAGGTAGGTTTTTTTCAATCTAGGGTTAGGGCCACCAACGCACTGTATTACCTGTTCAATGCTCGATGTGTCATTTTCGCTTGTGTCTTCATTCTTTACTTTCCAAGGGCTCAACCGACTACGTGACACAAGGACTCACATGATTGACAAATAGGATTAAAAAATCAGTGCATTAAAAGTAATGGCGGACCACGTTGATATTGAGGGGAACCTTAATGGCTTCGTTGTCGTTCCCGTGGATGGTGTCAAAATGCTGTCGCTTGAATCTAAATGGCCAAGGGCTACACCAGTAGGCATATGAGAACCTTCATCGATAGAAAGTAAAGAACTACGGGGGTGTCAGTTGTGGCCATGGACCCTCTGGTGCTTAAGTTAGTTGAACAAAAATTATTAGAAATGAAACTTAAGTTAGGATTTCCTTTTAATAACCCCCCCACCCCACCCCACCCCATCCCCCCCCCCCCCCCCCCCCCCCCCCCCCTTAATTGTACTAAGTGTTTTTATATGATGATTAGGTAGTTTATAAGATAACGTATCTTACCGAAATACGTTGGATCCTCATATCTTGTATCTTGGGATAGAGTCGCTAAGAAGAGAGCATGGATCTCATTGGGATAGAGTCCAGAATGCTTTGTAGAGGATAAGATGCACTAGGGTCTCTAAAATGCAAAAATCTATGATCTTTACAAAGATCTGGATGCTAGTTTTATAAAAGAAAAGATCCAATGGATCTTTACCGGCTAGTTTTTAGTTGCACCAAGTAAATCTTTGATCGCACCAAGGTATTTTCGGTCAAACTAAATTATAATTCGGTCCAACCGAATTATGACTAGAAAGCTGTTGGACAGTTTTGATCACTTTTGTTTAGACTGATCTTGACCTTTAGTCAGACCGATCTTGACTTCGGTCGCACCGAGTCTAGACGAAAGTTACACTCGGCTGGAACTGAATAAATGTCATTTTTCATGAATGCTTGCTGACCTTTTCTGGTTACCTTTAGTCGCACCGAGTCCAGTTTAAGGATTGTTCAATTAGAGCCGAATTAGCCTAAACTTAAGGTCTAAGTTCCTTGTCTCATTTTGACCAGTTTCAGTGGGACTAAAGTATTCCTCGGTGGGACCGAAGGTTGCTAAATTTTTGTAGTCATTTCAGCAACTTGAGACCTCTTAAGCAAATATAAGTATGGGAAGTTTAGGCTCTTATCACTTAAGGGGTGATCATTGAAGATTTTACTAATTAGGTTATTAAGATCATCTAGAGGTAGGTTTTTTTCAGTCTAGGGTTAGGGCCACCAAGGCACTGCATTACCTGTTCAATGCTCGATGTGTCATTTTCGCTTGTGTCTTCAGTCTTTACTTTCCAAGGGCTCAACTGACTACGTGACACAAGAACTCACATGATTGACAAATAGGATTAAAAAATCTGTGCATTAAAAGTAATGGCGGACCGCATTGATTTTGAGGGGAACCTTAATGGCTTTGTTGTCATTCCCACGGATGGTGTCAAAATGTTGTCGCTCGAATCTAAATGGGCAGGGACTACACCGGTAGGCGTATGAGAACCTTCATCGATAGAAAGTAGAGAACTACGAGGGCATCAGTTGTGGCCGTGGACCCTCTAGTGCTTAAGTTAGTTGAGTAAAAATGATTAGAAACGAAACTTAAGTTAGGATTTCTTCTTCCTAAACCACCACCACCCCCCCCCCCCCCCCCCCCCCCCCCCCCCCCCCCCCCCCCTCTCTAATTGCAGTGGGTGTATTTATACAGGGATTAGGTAGTTTCTAAGATAGCGTATCTTACCGAAATACGTTGGATCCTCATATCTTGGTAGGATACGCTGGATAAGTTAAAAGGGCCCATATTTAACAGGGGTCTACTTCCAAAAGTATTGCCAAGCCCAACTTAGTCTACATAATCTTCGGCTATAATCTCATTGGAACTTTCATTTCTTTTCATAGGGCAGGATTCTCTTTCAGTATCCCGCTTCATAGGTCAGGTCGATTGGATCGGCTCGATAGGTGAGTCACGCTACTGAGCTCTACCCTTAAGCTTTAGCTTGGTGTTGATCCTTCGAGGTCGGCTCAATTCATAGTTAACGCATCGATATCTTAAGGAGTTCATCCTTTATAATTTTTAGATAGTTCAGTCCTTAGACACCACTTATGATCGGTCACATGTTATGTACGAAAGGTTAGTTTGGCTTTCCCCATAACAGGGACTATCCCAAAAATGAAGCAAATCTAATTATCAGGTGGGCCATACTATAGGAAACAACGGTGATTAAATGCACTACCATTAAAAACTTCTAAAATCTTCTTAGGTGCACCTTAATGTATATGTAGTGTTTATTTTCCATCCAATTTTATCCATAAGCCTGAAATATCAGCTTAATCCAAAACTTTTATGACCCATTAATGTTCAATCATCATTGTTTCCTATGGTATGGTCCACCTGATAATTAGATTTACTTTATTTTTGGGATAATGTCCTAAAATGAACTGAAAAAACATATGGATGGCATGGATATAGAACACATAGATCAAAGTGGCCCCACATTAAGGGTCGCACCTTCTTGGGTGAGTCCAAACTCTCACCTAATATGCACCCTATTTTATAAAGCATGGATTAGGTGTTACCATGGTAACATCATAGTGGATGTTACCCTTACCATAGGGCTCACCTTAATGATATGTTGTATATCCGCTCTATTCATTCTTTTCTTCATGCAATTTTAGGATATGATCCTAAACGTTACGTACATCTAAATCTCAGATGAACTACACCATAAGAAACTATGATGATTGAATGCTCAACATTAAAAACATCCAAGGCCCACTATAAGCAGATCCATCATGTTTATTTGTCATCTAACCCATTGATAAGGTCAACTAAAGCTAAATGAAGGGAAAACACAAACATTAGCTAGATCTAAAACTTTTGTGGCCTGTTAATAGTCATTCACCACTTTTCCTATAATGAAGTCCACCCTAGATTTGGATTTACTTAACTTTTCAACCAACATTTTTAAATGAGTTGAAAAAATGAGTTGAAAAAAGAATGGGGACATGGATATGAAACATATTCATCAAAGTGGGCCCCACATAGTAAGGGTAATAACCACTAAGTTATTACCTCTGTAACAGCTAATCCGCTGCTAGTTTAAGAATCGGGAGTTATGGACACTGGAGGATTTCCTAGGGGGATGGGAAAGTGGCTCACTTTTCCACAGGTTGCCTTGTTCAAGGGCTTTCATTTGAGGGTAAGAGGGTGTTATATTTCACCAGAGTTGCCACTAACCAATTATTTCGATCCTACAGTCGATTAGACCCTATAAAAATGCTTAAGATCGAGAATCTAAAGATCCTTAACCCTGAGATGCCTCTTGAGTTTATGTTCCAGAGATTTTGATTAAGGAACCATGATTATTGAGAGGGAACGTGTTCTGCACCCACCCTACATGTACAAATATACATTCTTTACTTCACCAGATCTGTCGATTTTCTATGGAATAAGATAAGTTCTCGCATGCAGAAGATGTAATACGATGCAATCGCAATGATCATGGGTAATTGGTCAAAATTTCTGATGAGCATGTTCGGATTATATTAGTAAGTTGTAGAGCATACATTGGAAATGACTGAGTATAGGGTGCAAAGTATATAGAAATGTGATGTATAGGATTCTTGATGCTGGATTAATGTGTATAATAAAATGATGGCTAATTGGCTAAGGTTTCTGATGGGAAAGCTTTAATTATATCAACAAGCCATAAAGAATATGCCTGCCAGTTAAATATGAGGAAAGGATGGAATGCGATGTAATGCTGATGTATATGACAAAACGATGGTTAACTAGCTAAGGTTTCTGGTGGGCCTGCTCTATTATATTGCCAAGCCACAGAGCATATGCCTTCCAGTTAGATGCGAGAAAATGATGAAATTCAATGCAATGATGTTGTATATGAGGAGCAAGGTGTTAGAGAAGGGAATGAATGTTGCATAATGCTGATGTTCTTATTTTGGTGGAACTAATTGAAGCTTGAATGATTGGATGGAGGATAGTATCACAAGGTGAGGTAGAGTGGCTTAGGTTAAGACACTATAAGAAAAGGGGGCTTTAGCCTCAGTTCAAAATTAAGGCTAAAAAGGTTAAAAACTGAGGCTAAAGCCTTTAGTCCCAGTTTTGCCTCAGTTAGCCAAATTGAGGTTGAAACCCCCGTGGCTAAAGGCTTTAGCCTCAATTTTAGCAACCGAGGCTAAAATGACTTTTATACCCTCAATTCTTCAAGTGAGGCTAAAAGACCTTTTTAGCTTTAGTTTTCTTGAAATGCGGCTAAATTAAAATTTTAGCCTCCATTATTTCCAACTAAGACTAAATCTAAATTTAGCCTCGGTTGCCTCCAATTGAAGCTAAATCTATTTTTAACCTCGGTTCTCAACAACTGAGGTTAAAGCCTTTAGCCACGGGAATTTCAGCCTTGGTTCTTAACAACCAAGGCTAAATCCAAGCCTCAGTTATAAATTGAGGCAAAAAATGTTTAATTTTTTTAAATATTTATTTAAACTACTAATCCATTCATTCAATCCACTCATGAAACAATCAATTATGAAAGCCATAATACCAACAAAATAGTTAACAACTCAATCAAACAATCAATCTCACTTGTTTACTATTTAAAGTTTTCAAAACAAACTCAATCAAAGTATTACACAACATTAGGTTCCACAAATAATACAAAGTCACAACGCAAACTTTAGGTATGACTTTTGCTTGGCTGATGAACAACTACAGCTTGTTCGGTTGTCTGAAAGCATCTGCAAAGAAGAAGAACTCACCATTAGCCATAATTTATTATGGAGTCCATCATATCGACAGTTCAAATCGCTCCATTAGTATGTCCCTGGCTCCTAATTTTACTTTTTAACAACTCTAGAGTATTTAAATGTCAAAAAAGCAAAGTTACCATATGAAGTCTAAAATAGACTTGTTTGACACATGTACAAGCATATGGATATCCGAGAAAAAACATATGAGAGTAAAAGAAATGAAAGACACCTTCATTGATACTTTGCAATAAGACAAAAACATCAATATCATTGTGATATCTGTCAAAAATGGTACAGATCTTCAGTGGGGAAAAATGTTATTCAATCTAATAGTCAGTTTATGGATGCTAGCAGAATATATCAACTGTATGAATGCACACAAGCACTGTACATGTGGCACAAGCATGTGGCGATTGAATGGTAGAAAGAGTGCTAGTGTCAACAGAAAAAAATCTCACTAGGAATAAACAAATATACTAAAGAGGTATAAAACAACAAGTTGGTTCAGATTAGGTACTTAATAAGGTAGACATTTTTTGTGCGACTATCTATGTGTCAAATGAACACAACTCCCCGTGTTATCTTCCCTATTACAACCCGAGAAAGTGACTGAACTTGAAAGCAAAAACTAAAATAACTTTGCTTTTAACCTTTTGGAACATCAGGTCAATGGAATCTTGGTAATGGTTATGTGAGATGTGTGCAGGACCTTCTTGAACACATCTCACTCAAGTTTATTCAATTTACACACCATGGTTCTTCACAAACTGTTTGATTAGGGACCTAATAGCTGACACTTCAAATGTACCAGGAAGGTATTTTTTTAGTCCATGTATGGTGGAGCATACCAGTTCAATTGTGCTTATAACCATCCAAATCTCAGAGGACATGTAATTTTATGGATACTTATAGTAGGAGGAAAAAAAAAAACCATAACAACAATAGATGATTAGAACTCACTATGGAACGGATTCCTAGATGGGTGAGAACATAAGCATATCCTTACATGACTTTATCCAAAGGGAATTCCCATAACTGTTGTGTGGATCCTGTATCATGATTGTCGATGAATGTGACACTCTTTTCTGGCCATAATCCAATCATTCTGGGTGGCCTCCCATCCATATCCTTCATCCGCCACAATTCCCCTTGCACCGCAGTTTGGAGAACCCTTTTAGTTGTAAAATCAAAGGCTGTCGCAATCCACCAGCTGTTTGAACCCAATCCACCAGCTCCTTCAACAATTTTAATAGTAAACCAAGAAGTTGTGGGTACTCTTTGTATGGAGCAATCACATAACTGCCAAACAAAGGAAATCAATCCAACATTAATCAAAACTAAGGATTATCGCTACGAGTTATAGATACTTATTTAAAGGGAAACTCAAAATGCATCCCCAATTCAGTTAATATAAACGCTCGCAGATCAAGAAGCAGAATAGTAGAGAGTTGACCTGGGCTTGGCTTTTATAAACACAATCATGGGGAGTTCTCATTAAAAGAAATTAGATAGGACCAGTTTGGACCAATACTTGCTAGGAAAAATAAAATTCACAAAGGTAGAAGCCCCTTAGAGATCACTTTTTGGGAATTGAAAATCTTTTCTTTTATTCCTCTTATCGAAAGCATATCATTTTATTTATTTAATGTCAATCAAATGGAACTTAAGAAAAATTTGGAATTGTATTGGTGACTGAAAGAAGAAAGAAGATGCGTCCTAAGAACTAGTTATCGAGACTCTTAGAAAGCATGCCATTTGGGGCAAGCTATTACTAATCATCGCTAAGACTGGCCAATGACCATGCAATGTCAGGTGATGTAATATTAAATTGAGAACAACAAATTAGAGGACATAGCATACCCAGTGCTCTGTATAACTTGACCAAGAGTTGCGACAGCCACTTCATGCTTTATAACAACAACTCCATCTAAGAGGGCTTCAACAATTACTAGCATTAGTTCACCAAGATATTGCTTCATTCCGAAACCTCCCTATAACAAGGACCACAACAAATGAATTAAGATCACACAATTACTAATAGAGAAAAAACATTCATGTGGAAACATGACTGGTAAGTGATTATCCTCACATCATGTGGTCACCAAAGTGTAATGCAGCAAGCAAGTATGCTAGCCTCTATGAAAGGAGGTAGATACCAAAATGATAACATGATCACTATAACATTTTCATCATTCCTTTTCATACCACCCACATAACAGGAAAGCTAATTTAAAGTACCATACTTGATGAAATTGGAACTTGTACCATAGTACACTGCGTGATTCAAAATATAACCCAAAAAATAGGGAAGTAAACCCACCACCCTAGCAAGCTCCCCAACAGTTGCAAGAACTCTAGTGACAACACCAGTATTAGCATTTGGCCCGATGCCTTCCCTTAGCTTCACCACAAGTGCCTGAAATGTGACAACCTCACTAGATGAGATGGCATACATTTAGCTTGTACTAAGGACCAAATCACTGAGTTGACCTTGTGTATCGGAGAAATGTATGGAAGAGAAAAGTCGTGATCTAAATATTTCAAAGATAATGATGTGAAACAAATAAAAGGGCATCCTTTCCCCATAAATCAATAATATTATTGGCAAGTAGATATCTTTCATATTACCTTTGCTCAAGATGCATCAACAATCGTATGAGATGGCGACGAAGTGCAGGCAAAACATATGCTGGATTCTTTTCAAATGATCTGCCAACAACTGATATAGTAAACTCTCGAACATCAAAATCCTATGACATGGAAAAGAAGAAAAAAAACATAGTGAACATGCCCCTTTGTTCATAAACATTTTTCAAATAAAGATAACAATTCAAATGCTCATGGAAGAGCCATTGGCAGGTTGTAAAGATTGAGCTGGAGGAAAGGAGAGAATGGTCCAACAAAAAGTGAGAGAAAAAAGAAATTCAACCATTCAATATTTGGTCTTCACTTCCTAAATAATAAAATAGATCAGAGGCCTGGAATTGACTGAACAACAGGTCCCCCAAGTCAAAATCAATGTGCATAAAAAGGTACAAACTCCACAAAAGAGAACTAATCACCAACAGCCAGCCACATGCTAACTTAGCAGGCAGCCCCATCTCAACTACCTGCATGTCACATCAGTGGGAGATCAGATCCATGCAAACTGAGACCCACTATGAAGGTCACCTGCCCAAAAATCAGACCAATCCACTCATAAGGTGGGCCGCAACAAATTCAACTAAGACCATTTATCTACAAGTAATGGTTCACAGGAAAAAAGAAAACTTACAATTTATAACTACAAAAGACGGAAAGGCAGTGATTTACTTACAAGAATCCAACAACAATTTGGTTCTCATAGTTCAAACCATCAGACATTCCTAGATGTCCAAGGTGAGCATCAAGAAGTAACACATTAGTTCTCTTCTTCACTAAGGCATTGCCATCATTTGGCTCGTCAGTATCTCCTAATTAGTGATGAAGTGCTGCAACCATATCAAGAGCATGCTCATTTTTGTTCAGGACATGGATCGTCTTCCCTATCACCAAATTAAATTGCAGAAAATACTTTTTTTTTAGAAATAAATGGAACATTGTACCTTTAAAATAATAATAATAATAATAATAATAATAATAAGGGAGCGTAGTTACCTCAAACGTTATCCCGTCTAATGCCATTGCATTGCTCACTTCTTCGACATTTCTCATATCCACAAAAGCAAACTTCTTCTCGTGCTTGATGTACACATTAACCATAGCATTGCCTATAAAAGCAAATGCCTTAAATCATTTCCTTTCTATATTGCATGACAAAAATGTATGATCTCAAAATATGAATAGAAGAAAGAAATTGCAATACTAATACAATATACCGACCAGGACGAACACTGTTTCCTCCAATAGCAGACATAACACAGCAAAAAAATGTTGTAATTTTCTGTTACAAAACCAAAAGAAGAAAATGAATAGTTAAAGAATTTTAAAAACTTGGACTAGTTGTTGAAATTGCTGATATCAGAAGTTTGAATTGCCTTGTAAAATTTTCTCTAATGAAGGAGCCTTCTGATCACTCAGATGAACTCTCAGATATGGCTGATCATGAGGCAGTTTCTGATGCAAACACTGATGAAACCAACATCGGTTATTTCCATTTTCAACCAAACAAATTGGGTTCTATGACAAGGACCGAGAACCTGCCATCAGCCAGCAAATTGTATAATCCTCTAGAAAAGCTAAAGGGAAACAATGGAAAACAAAAGCGCTATTTTTAGGATTTCTAACATGAAATCAATGGAAAGGGAAGACAAGCTCCAGATTTTCAGCAAAAGGAAAAAAAAAAAAAAAAACAAAACCCAATGATGAAAAATGTTAAAACAAGTATATTATTTTATATTGCATGAAAAAGTGGGACTTTTCTTTTACTTTTGGTAATCTTGTGCATGCACCACATAGTAACGAGCATGCTTTGTCGAAGAACCATGATTCATTAAGGCAATATAAATCTCATGTCTTGATCTAAGTGGACCATGGCCCATACATGGATTATGGCAATCAGAAGATTACAAGACAGCCCATTAAAATACGAACAAGAGCTCATGTGTTCCAAGTTTTTGGTTTGGTATAAATAAGATGGTGTTGCATTGAAACAAGTTGCAGGACGAAGCGTAGGAAGAGAAAATTCAGCAAATGTCTTCCCATATGGATTAAGTTGTGAATTGGTAATAGTTTTGATAGCAGGGAAGCATGAGCAGAGATAATTTCTAACAGGAGTTCAGAGTCACATGTACTACTAGTAGATAAGAAGCAATTGAAGGTTCCTAAGAATCTTTGTTTTTTTGCCGGTTCATGAACGACAAGATACTGGGGAGGTTGATGTTCTCACCAAAGGTACCAAATATTTGGAATTTGGATAAATTTATATTAGATGATCATCACTGATATCGTAAGTAGTAATTTGTTATCCCAGATGATCTTGACAAGGGAATCATTTGCATACTTGCAATTTGCAAACCATTTAAAAAAAAAAAAAAAAAAAAAAAAAAAAAAAAAAAAAAAAAAACTCAACTGGTTGACTCGTGAATCACTATGTCTACTCATATCGGCATTAAAATAGTTTGATTTTGTCTATAACTTTGTACGTCATGTGACTTGTTTGATTCTTTCTAAACTTTCCTAAGTTTTAGACTAACTTGGTGGACCAGCCCAAGTTGTGTAAGTTGAGTAAGTGCGTGTTTGGATTTGTTGATATTGAAGAACTTTTCAATTTCAATTTTGAACAATAGTCTCCTGCTCATTAAATGAGCTGTTAGAGAATGCAGTGTCTGTGAGTGATCCAGAGTTCAATCCCTGGTAGTGGTGTTACGTTTAAAAAATAATTTAAAAAAAATAAAATAAAATTTCCAATATTGCTTCTTTTTGTCCAATTTAGGTGAAAAATGGCCCCTTTTCAATTTTTGTTTTGAAACCTAAGAAGTACAACTTTCTCGCTTGAGAGGAAAATTCATTCCTCTTCTCCTTCCCTATCTCATCCTCTATCCTTCACCATTTAAATCATCATAACCATGTATGAAAACCCAAACATTTGAACTTATATTCCAAATCACCAAAAGAAATAGAAAATCCAATGAAATCTCAAAATGTATTTCAAATACATGATATTACATAAATCAAAGATAAATCTCTAAAATTTAAATGCAAAAACCTAAATTACAACTTAAATTAACAAGAATCGAAACAAAATCTAATGAAATATCTAAGAATAAAGAGACATAAGTAGGATCAAGATCAAAACAGATCAAGCACCAAAAATCAAGAAAAAATTACAAAAACCAAACCCTAAGTGGAAAATTTTAAAGAAATGAGAGGGGGAAGCTCACCTGATTGAAAGTTAAAACCCTTCCTCTATCCTCAAATAATGTCAACTATAAATTTGAGTAACTTCTTCAAATGAATAATCAAACTAAGAAAAAAAATCGAAAAGGAAGGCAATATGCATCATCACCTCAAAATAAAAATAAAAAAGCAAAGCTTCAAACAATGAGATACGAAAGGAAAAGAGACCTATCAGCAAGAATCGGATCAAAATCCAATGAAATATCTTAGAGTCGAGAGACATAAGCTAGATTCATGTTAAAATAGATTAAGCACTAAATTTTGAGAAAAAAAACCATAAGTGAAAAAAATTGGAAAAAAGCTCACTGTCATGATCGGAGAGAGAGAGAGAGAGAGAGAGATAGAGAGAGAGAGAGAGAGAGAGAGAACGAGAGAGATGGTAGATCTGATGAAGACGAGAGAAATATTAGAGATGACAGAGAGAAGAGCTAGGGTTCGATTTGGTGAGGAGCTACAATCAGTGTATATGCCCCTTGTTTATCTAGCCTGCACGGAAATTGACAATGAAGGAGCAGATTTCATAGCAGAGAACAAGGCTTTGATCTCACATCGAACACCAAACCCTAATCGCTGATATTACAATGCAGAAATGACTCAAATCCAGCAAATGAGCTAGAAATGACAGGATTTTCCACTTCCTGAGCAAGTTTTAGTGAAATCAACAAAAAAAACTCCTCAGATCAAACCAAAAAAATGTGGAAATTGGATTTTGAACAGCCAAATGGGGAAAATGCATGAAAATGAGAGATTTCTGCCCCGATTTCTGATTTTCAAGAGGATTTCAGTTGAGAAATGAGTAGAAAAAAAAAGAGAGAGAGAATGAGTACCTGAAATCAGCGAAGAGATCGCTGGTGTGGAGGACATAATTTCCTTTCGGAGCTTAGGGATTTTGAGAGAGAGCTCTGCTTCGAGAGCCCCCTTTTATAGTGTCCCACACTAATTACTTCTTATGCTTCTGAAAACCAGATTAGGCCAGCTCTCTGGTTAAGCCGGGCTTGTTCAATCATGTGTTATGAATGGATTATTGGAGATCCATGCTTTCCATCTAGATGGCCTGGAAGGACCGACCAACTTTATTTTTAGTCGTCCATTTCTTTTGTATTCCATATGGCATCTTCAGTGGTCAGATCCTATTTGTAACATCTATAAAATAAGTTTAAAGTTTATGGGGCCCACTAAGATATAAGTACTACGTCTATGCATAAGGTGGGCCTGTTCTGTATCTTAAAAATCAGGCTAGCACAAAAAAATTGGTGGGCCACACCATAAGTAGACCAATGAGTACTCAGCACTGAAAAATAGTATCCATGCTCCAATGCATTGGGCGGACGAATCTTCACCGTTTGATGATGGGCCTAAATGGAATTGTTTTAGGAAGGGCTAAGATCAGGCTATCTATCACTTTGCACTACAAGAAAAGCTACCTGGATTTCACTATAAGGGCCCAACGTATATAATTCGTGAACAGGCCTAGATCATGCCACTGTGCCTATTGTTCCTTGTAAGAAATGTCATGAAACCTAGGCCCAGGACCAAACCATATTCATCTAGCATGAATTTCAGGGCCAAGACCAAATTACAGGCCCAAGAATCATAGGAACCTGACCTTTTGTATTAGCTTCCCACAGACAGTGCTAAAAATGTTGATGAATAAATCGGGATAACTCTCCCCTCCGATCTCAAACTCCGAACCGCTCCAATGTCTTGAACCTACACACTTACAATGAGCAAAGGAGACCCTGGGCTATGCAGGGGACCCTCTGATGCCTAAATCAGGTCAACGGAATCTGGGTCTAAGTTCGTGGGTTGTGAGAGAGTGAGAGATGTTGCGTCCCTGTAGCAATGGAGTCTATTATATTTATACGTGCCTATCGAACGGCCTAGGTCCGTTAATCTCGGTATGATTCGCTCAATCAACGAGATTGTACGATCATGGAGATATTGTCCGTAATTTGGAGATCGTGTAGCGTATCGTGCATATCTGTGGGCAAGATAATCGGATGTGCTCACTTAAGGTAGTTTCTCATTTTGGCACATGAAACGTCCACATCCAGCCTCAACCTCGACTCGGGATCTTCAAGCTAAAGAAGCCCTGACTTCGAGCCTTAGACTTGGACACTATGCCAAAACAGCGAAAAAAGGACGTTCCAAAATCGTCTCAAATGACCAAAAAGGACGATCATGGACCGTCGCATGGGCCATCATATTTTGAGGCGTCGTATTACTTAAAGGACGGTTGAAAACCGTCATTCTTATTGATGAAAAAAGGACAATCAAGGACCGTCTCTTATGAGCCTTCAAAGGACGACCATGGACCGTCCTTAAAAAGGACTGCTATGAACTGTCTCTTATGAGCCTTCGAAGGACGGTCATGGACCATCCTTAAAAAAGACTGCTATGAACTATCTCTTAAGAGCCGACCGTCCTTAAAAAGGACTGCTATGATTCGTCTCTTATGAGCCTTCAATGGACGGTCATAGACCGTCCTTAAAAAGGACTGCTATCAACTGTCTCTTATGACCCTAAAAGGACATTTTCAAATTTGAGATGGTCAATATACACCTGTTACAATATATTTCATCGTATTCTTCCTGATATACAATATATTTCATCATATTCACATTCACATCCATCTAAACCCAAACTACATAAATCCATCCGAACATAAAACTACATTCATCCAAACATAAACTACATCCATCCAAACACAAATAATCTTATCCACATTACATTCATCCACGCACAAATACATATAAGTTTAACATCATAAATAAAAAAAGGAAAAAAATCAACAACAATTTTCTTTTTATGTCTTTCATCTAATAAAAAAATATTCAACCAACAAAACCTTATAATTCAGAATCATAAAGAATTGCAGAAACTTCTTCCAAAAAAGTGGGCACTTTTTAAAAATAAAACTGATCATTAAAATAAAACTAATGCAAGCAAATAATGCAAAAAAGTGTTTCAATTCAAGTTAATAGAAACAATAACAAAAATTAAATCTTTATAAAAAGGGGCATGTGTTAAAAGGGATACATTCTTGTTTGTTGCCATATGATTGGGCTACAATTCAAGTTAATAGAAACAACAACAAAAATTAAAGCTTTGTAAAAAGGGGCATGTGTTAAAAGGGATACATTCTTGTTTGTTACCATGTGATTGGGCTATATTATTACAACAATCGGGTTCGAGTTCGAGATCGGGATTAGGTTTGGGTTTTCAAGTTTAGGTTTAGGTTTAGGTTGGGGAGTTAGGATTTAGTGTGGATCTAGATTTAGAGATTTGAGAATATATTTAGGTTTTAGGTTTAGGTTTAGGTTTTAGGTTTAGGTTAAGGTTGGGTTATAGGTTATAGGTTTTAGGTTAAGGTTTAGGTTATAGGTTTTGGTTTAGGTTTTGGTTTAGGTTTAAGTTTAGGTTATAGGTTTAGGTTAAGGTTTAGGTTTAGGTTATAGGTTATAGCTTTAGGGAATTGAGAATAAGTTAAGGTTAAGGTTTAGGTTTAGGAAATCAGGGTCGGGTTCAGGATCGGGTTTAGGTTTGGGTTTTCAAGTTTAGGTTTAAGTTTAAGTTAAGGAGTTGAGATTAGGATTAGGTGTAGGTTTAAGTTTAAGGATTTGAGAATACATTTGGGTTTTAGGTTTAGGGTTAGATTAAAAGTACAGGTTATAGGTTTAGGTTTAGGTTTTAGGTTTAGGTTTTAGGTTTAGGTTAAGGTTAGGTTATAGTTTATAAGTTTAGGTTATAGGTTATAGGTTAAGGTTTTAGGTCATAGGTTTTGGTTTGGTTAAGGTTATAGGTTTAGGTTTAGGTTTAGGTTATAAGCTATAGGTTTAGGGAATTGAGAATAGGTTAAGGTTTAGGTTTAGGAAATCGGGTTTGGGTTTGGGTTCGGGATCGGGTTTAGGTTTGGGTTTTCGAGTTTAGGTTCAGGTTTAGGTTAGGGAGTTGAGATTAGGATTAGGTGTAGGTTTAGGTTTAGGGATTTGAGAATACATTTAGGTTTTAGGATTAGGTTTAGGTTATAGGTTATAGGTTTAGGTTAAGGTTTAGGTTTAGGTTTAGGTTATAAGCTATAGGTTTAGGGAATTGAGAATAGGTTAAGGTTTAGGTTTAGGAAATTGGGATCGGGTTTAGGTTTGGGTTTTTAAGTTTAGGTTTAGGTTTAGGTTAGAGAGTTGAGATTAAGATTAGGTGTAGGTTTAGGTTTAGGGATTTGAGAATACATTTTGGTATTAGGTTTAGGTTTAGGTTTTAGGTTTTAGGTTAATGTTTAGGTTTTAAGTTTAGCTTAAGGTTAGGTTATATGTTATAAGTTTAAGCTTTAGGTTTTAGGTTAAGGTTTTAAGTTATAGGTTTTAGTTTAGGTTAAGGTTATAGGTTTAGGTTTAGGTTTAGGGAAATGAGAATAGATTAAGGTTTAGGTTTAGGAAATCGGGTTCGGGTTCGGGATTGGGTTTAGGTTTGGGTTTTCAAGCTTAGGTTTAGGTTAGGGAGTTGAGATTAGGATTAGGTGTAGGTTTAGGTTTAGGGATTTGAGAATATATTTAGGTTTTGGGTTTAGGTTTATGTTATAGGTTATAGGTTTAGGTTTAGGTTTAGGTTAAGGTTTAGGTTAAGGTTTAGGTTTTAGGTTTAGGTTTAGGTTAAAAGCTATAGGTTTAGGGAATTGAAAATAGGTTAAGGTTTAGGTTTAGGAAATCGGGTTCGGATTTGGGATCGTCTTTAGGTTTGGGTTTTCAAGTTTAGGTTTAGGTTTAGGTTAGGGAGTTGAGATTAGGATTAGGTGTAGGTTTAGGTTTAGGGATTTGAGAATACATTTAGGTTTTAGGTTTAGGTTTAGGTTTAGGTTTTAGGTTATAGGTTAGGATTTAGGTTATAGGTTTAGGTTAAGGTTAGGTTATAGGTTATAAGTTTAGGTTATATGTTATAGGTTAAGGTTTTAGGTCATAGGCTTTGGTTTAGGTTAAGGTTATAGGTTTAGGTTAAGGTTTAGGTTTAAGTTATAAGCTATAGGTTTAGGGAATTAAGAATAGGTTAAGGTTTAGGTTTAAGAAATCGGTTTTGGGTTCGGGATCTAGATTGGGTTTAGGTTTGGGTTTTCAAGTTTAGGTTTATGTTTAGGTTAGGGAGTTGAGATTAGGATTAGGTGTAGGTTTAGGTTTAGGGATTTGAGAATACATTTAGGTTTTAGGTTTAAGTTTAGGTTTTAGGTTATAGGTTAAGGTTTAGATTTTAGGTTTAGGTTAAGGTTAGGTTATTGGTTATAAGTTTAGGTTATATGTTATAGGTTAAGGTTTTGGTTTAGGTTCAGGTTATAGGTTTAGCTTTAGGTTTAGGTTTAGGTTTAGGTTTAGGGAATTGAGAATAGGTTAAGGTTTAGGTTTAGAAAATCGGGTTCGGGTTTGGGATCGTGTTTAGGTTTGGGTTTTCAAGTTTAGGTTTAGGTTTAGGTTAGGGAGTTGAGATTAGGATTAGGTGTAGGTTTAAGTTTAAAGATTTGAGAATACATTTAGGTTTTAGGTTTAGGTTTAGGTTTTAGGTTTTAGGTTAAGGTTTAGGTTTTAGGTTTAGGTTAAGGTTAGGTTAAAGGTTATAAGTTTAGGTTATGGGTTATAGGTTAAGGTTTTAGGTCATAGGTTTTGGTTTAGGTTTAAGTTAGGTTATAAGCTATAGGTTTAGGGAATTGAGAATATGTTAAGGTTTAGGTTTAGGAAATCAAGTTCGGGATCAGGTTTAGGTTTGGGTTTTCAAGTTTAGGTATGGGTTTAGGTTAAGGAGTTGAGATTAGGATTAGGTGTGGGTTTAGGTTTAGGGATTTGAGAATACAGTTAGATTTTAGGTTTAAGTTTAGGTTATAGGTTATAAGTTTAGGTTTAGGTTTAGGTTTAGGTTATAAGCTATAGGTTTAGGGAATCGAAAATAGGTTAAGGTTTAGGTTTAGGAAATCAGGTTCGGGTTAGGGATCGGGTTTAGGTTTAGGTTTTCAAGTTTTGGTTTAGGTTTAGGCTAGGGAGTTGAGATTAGGATTAGATGTAGGTTTAGGTTTAGGGATTTGAGAATACATTCAGGTTTTAGGTTATAGGTTAAGGTTTTGGTTAAGGTTAGGTTATAGGTTATAATTTTAGGTTATAGGTTATAGGTTACGATTTTAGGTCATAGGTTTTGGTTTAGGTTAGGGTTATAGGTTTAGATTTAGGTTGAGGTTAAGGTTAAGGTTAAGGTTTAGGTTTAGGTTTAAGTTTAGGTTATAAGATATAGGTTTAGGGAATTGAGAATAAGTTAAGGTTTAGGTTTAGGAAATCAGGTTCGGGTTCGGGATCGGGTTTAGGTTTGGGTTTTCAAAGTTAGGCTTATGTTTAGGTTAGGGAGTTGAGATTAGGATTAGGTGTAGGTTTAGGTTTAGGGATTCGAGAATACATTAAGGTTTTAGGTTTAGGTTTTAGGTTATAAGTTAAGGTTTAGGTTTTAGGTTTAGGTTAAGGTTAGGTTAAAGGTTATAAGTTATAGGTTAAGGTTTTAGGTCATAGGTTGTGGTTTAGGTTTTGGTTTAGGTTTTGGTTTAGGTTTTGGTTTAGGTTAAGGTTTAGGTTTAGGTTATAAGCTATAGGTTTAGGGAATTGAGAATAGGTTAAGGTTTAGGTTTAGGAAATCGGGTTCGGGATCTGGTTTAGGTTTGGGTTTTCAAGTTTAGGTTTAGGTTTAGGTTAGGGAGTTAAGATTAGGATTAGGTGTACGTTTAGGTTTAGGGATTTGAGAATACAGTTAGGTTTTAGGTTTAAGTTTAGGTTATAGGTTATAGGTTTAGGTTTCGGTTTAGGTTTAAGTTTATGTTATAAGCTATAATTTTAGGGAATTGAGAATAGTTTAAGGTTTAGGTTTAGGAAATCGGGTTCAGGTTTAGGTTAGGGTTTTCAAGTTTAGGTTTAGGTTTAGGTTAGGGTGTTGAGATTAGGATTAGGTGTAGGTTTAGGTTTAGGGATTTGAGAATAGATTGAGGTTTTAGGTTATAGGTTAAGGTTTTGGTTAAGGTTAGGTTATAGGTCATAGGTTAAGGTTTTAGGTCATAGGTTTTGGTTTAGGTTAGGGTTATAGGTTTAGATTTACGTTTAGGTTAAGGTTTTAGTTTAGGTTTAGGTTATAAGCTATAGGTTTGGGGAATTGAGAATATGTTAAGATTTAATTTTAGGAAATCGGGTTCGGGTTCGGGATTGGTTTTAGGTTTGGGTTTTCATGTTTAGGTTTAGGTTAGGGACTTGAGATTAGGATTAGTTGTAGGTTTAGGTTTTGGGATTTGAGAATACATTTAGGTTTTAGGTTTAGGTTTAGGTTATAGGTTATAGGTTAAGGTTTAGGTTTTAGGTTTAGGTTAAGGTTAGGTTGTAGGTTATAAGTTTAGGTTATAGGTTATAGGTTTAGGTTTTAGTTTAGGTTAAGGTTATAAGTTTTAGTTTAGGTTTAGGTTTAGGTTTCCAAGTTTAGGTTTAGGTTTAGGTTAGGGAGTTGAGATTAGGATTAGGTGTAGGTTTAGGTTTAGGGATTTAAGAATACATTTAGGTTTTAGGTTTAGGTTTAGGTTTTGGGTTATAGGTTAAGGTTTAGGTTTTAGGTTTAGGTTAAGGTTAGGTTATAGGTTATAAGTTTAGGTTATAGGTTATAGGTTTTGGTTTGGGTTAAGGTTATAGGTTTAGGTTTAGGTTTAGGTTAAAGTTTAGATTTAAGTTAAGGTTTAGGTTTAGGTTATAAGCTATAGGTTTGGGGAATTAAGAAGCGGTTAAGGTTTAGGTTTAGGAAATTGGGTTCAGGTACGAGATTGGATTTAGGTTTGGGTTTTCAAGTTTAGGTTTAGGTTTAGGTTTGGCAGTTGAGATTAGGATTAGGTGTAGGTTTAGGTTTAGGGATTTGAGAATACTTTTAGGCTTTAGGTTTAGGTTTAGGTTTTAGATTATAGGTTAAGGTTTGGGTTTTAGGTTTAGATAAAGGTTAGGTTATAGGTTATAAGTTTAGGTTATTGGTTATAGGTTAAGGTTTTAGGTCATAGGTTTTGGTTTAGTTTAAGGTTATGGGTTTAGGTTTAGGTTTAGGTTTAGGTTATAAGCTATAGGTTTAGGGAATTGAGAATAGGTTATGGTTTAAGTTTAGAAAATCGGGTTCAGGTTCAAGATCAGGTTTAGGTTTGAGTTTTCAAGTTTAATTTTTGGTTTAGGTTAGGGAATTAAGATTAGGATTAGTTGTAGGTTTAGGTTTAGGGATTTGAGAATACATTTAGGTTTTAGGTTTCGGTTTAGGTTATAGATTATAGGTTTAGGTTTAGGTTTAGGTTAAGGTTTAGGTTTAGGTTTAGGTTAAGGTTTAAGTTTAGGTTATAAGCTATAGGTTTAGGGAATTGAGAATAGGTTAAGGTTTTGGTTTAGGAAACCGGGTTCGGGTTCGAGATAGAGTTTAGGTTTGGGTTTTCAAGTTTAGGTTTAGGTTTAGGTTAGGGAGTTGAAATTAGGATTAGGTGTTGGTTTATGTTTAGGAATTTGAGAATACATTTAGGTTTTAGGTTTAGGTTTAGGTTTTAGGTTATAGGTTAAGGTTTAGATTTTAGGTTTAGGTTAAGGTTAGGTCATAGGTTATGGGTTATAGGTTTAGGTTTTGGTTTAGGTTAAGGTTATATGTTTAGGTTAAGGTTTAGGGTTAGGTTATTAGCTATAGGTTTAGGGAATTGAGAATAGGTTAAGGTTTAGGTTTAGGAAATCGGGTTTGGGTTCGTGATCGGGTTTAGATTTAGGTTTTCAATTTTAGGTTTAGGTTTAGGTTAGGGAGTTAATATTAGGATTAGGTGTAGGTTTAGGTTTAGAGATTTAAGAATACATTTAGGTTTTAGGTTTAAGTTTAGGTTTTAAGTTATAGGTTGAGGTTTAGGTTTTATGTTTAGGTTAAGGTTTAGGTTTTAGGTTTAGGTTAAGGTTAGGTTATAGGTTATAAGTTTAGGTTATAGGTTATAGGTTTTGGTTTTGGTTTAGGCCTAGGTTAAGTTTTAGGTTAAGTTTTAGGTTTAGGTTATAAGCTATAAGTATAGGGAATTGAGAATAGGTTAAGGTTTAGGTTTTAGAAATCGGGTTCGAGTTCAAGATCGGGTTTAGGTTTGGGTTTTCAAGTTTAGGTTTAGGTTTAGGTTTAGGTTAGGGAGTTGAGATTATGATTAGGTGTAGGTTTAGGTTTAGCGATTTGAGAATACATTTCAGTTTTTGGTTTAGGTTTAGGTTTAGGTTTTAGGTTGTCGGTTAAGGTTTAGGTTTTAGGTTTAGGTTAAGGTTAGGTTATAGGTTATAAGTTTTGGTTATAGGTTATAGGTTAAGGTTTTAGGTCATAGGTTTTGGTTTAGGTTAAGGTTTAGGTTTAGGTTTAGTTTAAGGTTTAGGTTTAGGTTATAAGTATAAGTTTGGGGATTTGAGAATAGGTTTAGGTTAACGTTATAAGTTTAGGTTAAGATTATAAGCATAGGTTTTAGTTATAGGTTAAGGTTTAGGTTTACGTTATAAGTATGGGTTTTGGGATTTAAGAATAGGTTTAGGTTATAAGTTTAGGTAATTGAGAATAGGTTTAAGTTATAAGTTTAAGGTGTGATTTAGGTTAAGGATGTGGTCCCTGCAAATACAGATATAAACACGGCCTGTCCAAATGGCCAGTCCCCTCCAATGTTGTTCATACGAAATGGACAGCTTCATCATGGTCATAATAGCAGTTCTCACCTTTCAGGGACCCCCGCTCATCCGAATAACTCTAACGCACATCCAGGTCTACTCCATTAATTTTGAGTAAATACATAAACACAGTCTGTCCAAATGGCTAGGCCACTCCAATGCTGTCTATAGGAAATGGATAGTTTCACCATGGTCATAATAGTGGTTCCCACCTTCCAGGGACCCCCACTAATATCCGGATAGCTTCGACGCACATCTGGGTTTACTCCATCAATTTTGAGCAAATACAGATATAAACACGGCTTATCCAAATGGCCAGGCCACTCTAATGCTGTCCATAGGAAATGGACAGCTTCATCATGGTCATAATAGTGGTTCCCACCTTTCAGGGACCCCCGCTCAACATCCGAAAAGCTCCGACGCACATCCGGTCTACTTATTTAAATAAAATGGATTATCAAGATCATTTAAATAAAATCAGGTCCAATCAACAATCTGACTTGGAGGATTCTGTTAGCATTGTTGGCAGTACCTCGAACCTTGTTTAAATCCAGGTTACAATCTGTGACCACTGTTGCTATTTGTCTTTCTGTTAAGTTGGCGACGATTCAAACCCGATGAAAGCAGCCCTAATGATAAAGAACATTTCTTTTCATGAATTCATTATCTATCTCTTTTAATTTTTTAACTTTCCATTACAATAATAACTTCTTGAAATCATGGTATTTTCTCAAAATAGAAGTCCAATCCATCCCAACTTGTGCACCTGTTAGGACAAATAATTAAAACAACATCCTGCAACACATTTAAATGCCTAATCAGTCTCACTCCAGTCTTATATATTGAATGCCTAATGTACAGTCTCTTGAATTGGTGCAAACCATACTTGAATTGAGTGTAATGAATCAAAGAATGAAGAAATTCAACATGTAACTACATACAAGAAAGATAAAGGATATGCATATCTGGAGTGCTATTATTCTCACATTGCTGTGAGAGAGTAGGGTTTCATCATATATATTGATCAACCTATGAAATTTTATGATCATATGAAGTTAAGGCATGCATGCAAACCAAAAAGGCATTCCATAATCTAAAACAAGCATCTAAAGCTTGGTTACAAAGGTTAAAGAATACTTACTAGGAGTTTTCTTTTGCTGGAAGTCCTATACAACTTTCTTCTATGGAAAACAGTTACTGAGTTGTTGTTACTGCAGGAGCCAACTACCAATGAAATCATTTGGAAATGCACCAAGCTCCAACATTTTAAAAATTAACAACAGTTCAACAAACATTGGAAGCAACATACTAACCTTCTTTTCAATGCTACCTTAATGGCCATGAATCAAATGGAATGATGGATGGGATTTTCCATGACAAACAAGTTGTCTAACCGTGCCATAAAGATAGGCCCAATCAAATACAAACTCAGCTAAACATGTGGCAAATCAAATCCTTTCATGTCAAGTCAGGTCAGGTCACCCAAAGTTATCCTTGGTGACTTGATCACCAGGCAATCCCATGCTCTATTTTGTCCATCCATTGTTTCATATTAGTTTAATGCATGAGCTCAGAAAATGAAATAAATTTAAATATCATCTGGACCATATAATAGGAAACAGTGGTGTGATTGACCATTAAAAACTTCTAAGGAGGCCACAAAAGTTTTGGATGAAGTTGATATTAGTTTTTTTCCCCATCTGGATTTTTGTGACCATATTAACAAATTGGATAGAAAATAAACATTATGATAAGCCTTATGAAGTTTTTAATGGTAGAGAAATAAACATTACAGTGTGCCTTGGGAAGTTTTTAATGGTCAAATATTAAATCACAACTATTTCGTATAGTATGGTCCACCGTCCACCTTAGATTTTAATCTACTTCATTTATGAGCTCATGAGCTAAAATGACCAAGCAAAATAGATGGGCATCATGAATACATTCATCAAAGTGGGCCTCAAGGTAAGGGTTGCACCATCTTGGATGAGGCCAAGGCACATCTAATCCACTTTTCCATTTCTATCATCAACACGCGACTCAATCAAATCATGCCCAGTCAACTCACAAGGGTGTCAACAGACAATCCACCTTCCCTCGCAACATGTCCTCCCGAAGGACTGATATACAAGAAATGTTTGCATACACCATCTTTATTTTCCTACAATTTATCATCTCAGTCTAAATATATGAGCTATGAAAAACGTGGTTCATATTTCAAAGATCACTTGGGGCAAAAATTACAACAATATACTCATTAGATAGGCTATATTGGTGACAATCTGCAATCCATTGGCTATGGCATTGTAACCAGTATTATGAATAGACTACTATAGCTTTCACCATATATTATCTTTATTAGATGAAGTCATTTTGTTGAGACGTTTGCTGAAAAGGTACAGTTAACTCAAAATACAAACATCCTTCCACATTCAACAGGCGAAACTTGCCATAAATGGGTGATTAGAGCAGTCCAATCTCTGTCATTTTAGCTCATTGCTCACCAATGTAGTGACAACCAGCGAACAGTCCCAATCACCATATATACTTGCCATGTGCAGGATATACTTCATATAACTTCTATGAAATAGGTAACATGATAGCATTTCCTAACAGAAGAAAAATTCTTTCTAAATGATAATCATATGTAAGCATTTGTGCCATGAAAAACATATTTTAAATCAAGTTCAAAGGTCGCATTGGGATGCTCATTTTAAATGAACTGCAATAATCTAACTCAATATGGAAGAAATGACCAACACATGAGTGGCGCCATTTTTAGTTCATAATTTCAAAATGATAGCTAGTTGTGAGTCCATGCATTTGAAGTTGAACAAGAAACTATTATAATCTCAATTTGGGCCTAGACATATATCAATAATGGAATGGAACTATCCTCACTTTGGTCCAAATCCACTTTGGACCACATTTGGGAGTTCTAAAATAGCAGATGGGCAGAACTGATTACTGCAAAAATACCACATAAAACTGACTAGCAGCTTGATTTGAGTGGAATCTATATCTCATGCCAGCTTGATAGAAAACACAATGAAGGCAGAACTCAAGCTGAGTCAACATCTTACTAAAAAATTCAACTCATTCCTAGTACACATTAGGAATTTTGAATTTATGTTTCAAGACTATTTCATGTTTGTATTGGAAAGAAAGAGTGCTACTGTATTTAAATGGTTTTAGAATTCACCTTGATTTTGGCACTCAAAGCATCAATCTTCTGAAAAATAAGGGGGTTCTGCTTCTAATCTAAAAGGGGTATTTTTCTAAGTTAGGCCTGAAAGATTTTATTTTTTATTTTTTTTAAAGACAATGGAAGAAGAACAAAATAAAATTACAAGTTGGGTAGCTTTTGATACTATGATTTAAGTTGCTATTACTTGTTGCTAATAGAGTTTCTTCAGTTTGATCCGAAAAAAAAACCCAATGAATCAGATCAACCATTCACCCAAAAAAGGAAAATGCTTGAGGCCTAAGAATCTTTGGTTTAACAAAGGAAATTGCATAACAAAAAGAACTAAGAATGATGAAACGAAGTTTATAGAGAATTTTCACGCTTCAATTAAACTGTTCCATAAGCAACACTTTTTATGACATCGCTAAGGCTACTCTTTGTCCATGTAGATTTTGAAGTGGCATATGTCTAGGACTATCCAAGTGTCTCAAAATGTCATCTTGGCAAACCTCAAAAAGTAAGTGTCCAAGTAATAGGTCTGGAAAATGCCTAGAATATGAACTGACATCATATCCAGAAAGTGGTTGTTTGTTTGTAATATATATAACTGCAAATTTCTAATTCCTACATGGTAATGACATATAACTATTGTCTCCACTTTACGCATTCAAGATACTTTCGTCATGGATGTCTTAGATGAGATCAAATCAACATGCAAGCTTACCTCCATAACAAAGTGGCAACTTATAGCAAAATCAAAGACTGCATCAAGTCCTCCAAGTTCTTGTAATCTTTCCTTACAATTTCCCCCAACCCTTCTCATAATACTAGATGTATCTAAAAATTACAGGGCAATGGTTATTAGCAAAGGCAAAGAAACATGATCTACTACAAAACAATGAATCTTTTGTGTCTTACAACCACATATGCTGGGCTACGCTATCAGGACCTCTCCTCACCATACCCCTAATTGCCTTCTTTCCACCCTTCTTCTCAGCATAGTACCTTTGTTTCCACCCTTCTTCTCCCAACTTTATCTGTTAAATTTAAGCTTGAATGAGCATATTATTCTGAACACCAAGAATTGGGTATCATGATCTTAAATGACATGACAAACCTTATCAACCAGGAATTGGTGCTTAGATGGAAGAGAAGCTACAATAGTACAGCCAATTCTTCCCACTTACAGCCACTTCTTTCCTGCCAACATGTCACCCACAGCATATCTGATCCATGCAAAGGTGAGACACACTATGATGATCGCTTGGTAAAAAAAATTCAGGCTAATCTGCTTAATGGGTGGGCCACAGAGTAAAAAATCCATGGACAACCGATGGAATGACTGAGTGTCCTGGTGCGGCTCACCTGATATAAGTGGAGCTGTTTAATTTACATGCCATGTGATCAACATGGCCTAACACACATTTTTCTTGAGGCAGATATTTCACACATCTGATAAATTGCAAGAATTAGAAACGGCTGCATCCATAGCATCACTGCATCTGATTTCAGATCTCAATTGGCAGAAGAATTTTCAAAAAAGAAAAAAAGAAAAAACACGAAATAATGCCTAGAGAACTCTCTTCTCTCCAGTATAATACTCAAAAAAATGATTTTGTGATTTTTAAAAATTCTACTATCAGAGCACACACATTTCAAGAAAGAAACACATATCAAAGAAGAATCAAATTTCATAATCCAAGAAGAGGAAGTAATTTATACCTCATTGATGTCAAGCACGATAATATCAAATTAATTTAGGGTTCAAAATCCCCAATTAATATCTGGATTTGGGTTAGCTGAATCCAAAATCCCTAATTAGTTGTAAGTTTCGATTGGAAACCCTAATTACCCGATTTGGGAATTCAAATCCAAAATTTTGTGATTTGGGGATTCTGAATTGAAACCCCAAATCCAGTTACCAGATCTGGAGATGATGCAAGTGAGGAAGAGAGAGAGAGAGAGGGAGAGAGAGAGAGAGACAAAGAAAGAGGTCAGACCGTCGTCGAAAGGAGGGCGATGTAGGGCCTCCAGGCTAGGGGTTTCTGGGACCGGGACGGCGAGAGAGAGAGAGAGAGAGAGAGAGAGAGAGAGAGAGAGCAGAGGGAGGGCGGCGAGAGAGGGCAGAGGGCAGGGGTGAGAGAGAGAGAGAGAGAGGGCAGAGGGAGGGCGGGACCATGAGAAATGGGGGGAGATTGGGCGCGGCTCTGTTTTGAACACATGCCCAATTTTGGGCTGACCATGGACAGTGCTCTGTGGGCCCTACCATGATGTATGTGTTTCATCCATTCTGTTCATCCATTTTTAAAGATCATTTTAAAGCTTTATGCCAAAAATTAGAGGCATATAAATCTCAGATGGTCCACACCACATGAGAGCAGTAGTGATTGGATATCCATCATTAAAATCCTCCTAAGGCCCACTGTACTGTTTATTTGACATCCAATCTGTTGATTTGGTCATACAGGACCAGATGAAGGGAAAAAATAAAAGTCAGCTTAATCCAAAACTTTTATGGCTACCAAAATGTTTTTAATGGTCGACGCTCATTCAACATTGTTTCCTGTAATGTGGTCCACTTGAGATTTGGATATATCTCATTTTTGGCCTCATTTTGTAAAATTCTCTATAAAAATATATGGACGGCATGGATGAAACACATACATCATGATGGATGGGTTACTGCTTTAAGAGTCACCATATTGTGTCACGTGAACTTGCGATATATTTGAAAATTGCCTATTGCTTGTAATCAATGGATGATACAACACTTACGATTTTGTTTCATCAATTGCTCTAATAGATCAACATCTGAATCTTATACTTGGAAACCATTATGACCTTATTTTGTAATTAATCCAATGCATATATACGAAAAAAAAAAAAAAAGTCATTCCCGTTTTGTAAAATCAACCTAAACCTCTGAGTTAGTAGAAAGGTCATCTTGCCTGCAACGAAACTAGAGAAGAAGAAGTTCCCATGCAAAAGACCTTGATTATAACACAAGGCACAGTATAACATATTTTCCTGAGGTGGCTGCTCATAAAGGTATTCTGTGTTTCTAGTCTTCTTACAATCAAATCTTCTAACTGAAAAAAAAAAAAAAAAAAAAAAAAAACACATAAACTAGATCTACAATCAATAATTAAAACCCTAAGCTACGAATTTACAATTTCATCGCTAAAAGTAAACTTTTAGCGATGAAAATTTCTTTCGTCACTAAAAGTGACTTTTAAAGATGAAAAGAAGTTTCATCGCTAAAAACCCTCTTTCTTGTAGTGATGGAAGATGATGCTCGATGAAGGAGGGAGAAGAGGCAATGGCGCTCGACGGAAATGGTGCTCGAAGATGAATTTGGAAGATGGAAATGGCGCTTGCGGATATCCTCTTTTAGATATGATAAAAACTTGAAATTCAAATTATGTGAGTTTTCCATTATTTATAACACAAGCTATATTAACAGCCGTACATGCATGGGACCATTTTCTAGATGGTTAAATTATATTATATAATAAAATTATAAATATTTACCATTTGCAACTAGACTGATTATTTGGATGGTCTGGATAACTCTAAATCTTTGCCACTATTGTTATGAATGAGTCACCATTATTTTAAATCAAATAGAAAACTCACATTCTTTCACTCTCACTTAAAAATGGTACTTGAGCTTTGGATCTGGTATGGCTCTGTAGGCCCCACCATGATGCGTGTCAAACATCTACCCCATCAGTTAGATGCACCATTCCATGGTGGGCCCAGGGATTAAAAATCAAACCAATATGTGACTTATGTGGGCCACACCACATACAAAAGTTGATAGGGGTTGCCCTCCATTAAAACATTCATAATTATTTTTTAGGCCCACAAAGATGTGGTTCACAAATCCAGATCATCCATTATGTGAGTGCCACTTGGATGAGGGGTCATACCAAGTTTCAGACGCATCCAAATTTCAGGTGGGGCCCCACCTAGTGTTTTTATATGTTTTAGGTATATCTTCACATGATTTTAGATGGTATAGCTCACTGGAGTTCCATATATGGCTGATTTTTAGGATATCCCATAATTTAAAGGGGACCCATCAAATGCACGGTGTTGATGTTTGACACACGTCATGGTGGGGCCCACACAGCTCGACCTCATGGGGAGTTCCCATGAGCTCGACGTATAGAACCTTTTTCCATATATATATATATATATATATATATATATATATATATATATATATATATATATATATATATATATATATATATGAGTTAAAAAATAAATAAATAAACCATGAAATAAGGGAATACACAAATATCAACTTGATCAAAAACTTTTGTGGCCTTTAGAAGTTTTTAATGGTGGGCATTACTATCCCATTGTTTTCTATGTTGGGGTCCACTGGAGCTTTGGATTTAACTCGTTCTTTGGACATTGCCCTAAAATGATCTCTCCAAATGGATGGAGCTTTGGATTTAACTCATTCTTTGGACATTTCCCTAAAATGATCTCTACAAATGGATGGAAGGTGTGGATACAAAACATACATCATGGTGGGGCCCAAAATTGAGAGGTATATAAAGATCATTTTATGACTTGATCCCAAAAATGAGAAGTATATAAATCAATATCTCAGGTGCACCATACCACATGAAAACAATAGTGATTGGATATCCATCATTAAAATCTTCCTAAGGCCCACTGTACTGTTTATTTGACATCCAATATGTTGATTAGGTCATACATGGCCAAACAAAGGGGAAGAAAAAAAATCAGCTTGATCCAAAACTTTTATGGCCCCAAAATGTTTTTTAATGGTTGACACTCATTCAACACTATTTCCTGGAATGTGGTCCACTTAAGATTTGGATATATCTCATTTTTGGTCTCATACATAAGATGATCTTTAAAAATAGATAAACGCATGTGGGCCCCACCAAATGCTTTTATATATTTTAGGGATGTCTTCACATAGTTTTAGATGCTATGGCCCACCTGAGTTTCGTATACGACTGATTTTTGGACTTAAAGGGGACACATCAAATGCATGGTGTTGATGTTCTACACACATCATGGTGGAGCGCACACAGATTAACCTCCTGGGAAGTTCCCATGAGGTGACCTCATAGTACCATTTCACTATTTAGGTAACTCCTTCGTGGGTGTTACTCTAACCGTGTAGGGCCCACCTTGATATATTTTATGTATATCGACACCGTCCATATATTTTTCCATCATATTTTAGGATGTGATTTCAAATCATAAGAACTCAATAATCTCAAGTGGGCCATACCAATCAAAACAATGATGAATAACTATTAAAAATCTTTTGAAGGCCACAAAAGTTTTAGATCAATTTGATCTTTGTAGTTTACCTTCACCTAGATCTTTTTTACATTATCAACAAGTTGGATTGCAAATAAACGTTACTAAAACCTTACGATGGGGCTCTTTATAATTTTTAATGGCGAGGTACTATATTATCATTCTTTCCAGTGGTGTGGTCGACTTAAGATTTAAATTTACACAATTTTTTATACCTGGCCCAAAAATGGGTTGGAGAAACATAGGTGCAGTAAGGATATACAACACATTATCAAAATCTCACTTTTGTTATCTAACTTTTCAATTTTTCTTGTCAAAATACAAAATCTAGTTTTCTTTTTTTAAATATATATTTTTTTAACAATTTGTCAATTTTTTCACAATTTTCTTTAATTTCTTAAATTTTCTTTTTCAAAATATCATTTTTTTTCAATCTCACTGTTGTTATATAACTTTTCAATTTTTCTTGTCAAAATACAAAATCTAGTTTTCTTTTTTAAAAAATATATTTATTTTTTTTCAATTTGTTAATTTTTTTCACAATTTTGTTTAATTTTTTAAATTTTCTTTTTCAAAATGTCATTTTTTTTATCGAAATCTTGTTATAGAAATTTTTAATTTTTTTTGTCAAAAGAAAAAATCTAGTTTTATTTTTTAAAATATGTATTTTTTACAATTTATCAATTTTTTCACAATTTTGTTTAATTTTTTATATTTTCTTTTTCAAAATATCATTTTTTTTATCAAAATCTTTTTTTTTTCAAACTTATCAACATTATTCAGAGCTCTTAATTATTATTTTTTCAAAATCTAGATTTTTATAAAATCACAGTTTGTTTTTTACAAAATCTAAAATTTTCTTAAAGATTGTTAATTATTTTTTCTAAGCTTCTTAACTATTTTTTTTTTTGAAATTCGTAATTTTTTTGTTGACCTGAGCATTAGAGACGATTTAGGATCGTCTCTAATACAGATGGTCTTTGACGGTCTCAAATGACCGGTATATGACAACCAAGGACCGTCTCTAATAGAGACGGTCTTTGACAAGGCTATAAGACGACTAAGGACCATCTCTAATAGAGACGGTCTTTGACAGTCTCAGATTATAAATAAAAGATGGCCAATGACCATCTCTAATGCGAACGGCTAATGACCGTCTTAGATGACCACATATAAGACGGTCAAAGACCGTCTCTAATGTGGACAGTCCTTGACCATCTCAGAAGACCACATATAAGATGGTCAAAGACTGTCTTAAATGATTTGTGGACGTACAACATTTTAAGACAATATTAGGGACGGTTAAGAGCCGTCTAAAATTTTAGAGATGGTTTACGGCTGTCTCTAAACCGTCTTTAAACCAAAGAATTTTAGAGACGGTCCTCAACCATCTCAAAATCTGTCATTTTTTTCCATTTTTCACGTAGTGGGACTAGTAAATGCAGGACATCATCCGGAGACTGGGGCGGGCTTCGGTCAAAGTTCATGAGGGACTCGACACCAATTGTCTGTGAGGTATTCTTGAGGCCTCCCCTCCGAACTCCAAGGTGGTTGGGGGACTTAACCCATTGAGTTGGTTTTCTCCGTAACAGGTGTCGCGTAGGCATGGGTAATCGAGTATTCCGTCACTGGCCGAGCAGTGGTGGGGTGACCTGAGATCTCACGAGTAAGCTTTAATCTGGGCTTCACATTGACTGCCCCGGCCTTAGAATACTCTAAACTGAATGCCTCGGAGTAGAAGCATCCTCAGAATACTCCGAACTGAATGCCTCGAAGTAGGAGCATGACTGGGGTCGGGCTAAGAATTTTCCCTCCCTTCGATTGTTTTTACTGTTCCCAATTAACCCTAACTCATCCGATCGGATTAAGATGGCGTCAAACCTTTGATTTTAAGGGGCTCGGATCTTCCCATAACAGCAATCATGCTTCCTCTTTTGGATTTATCATTCTTTGGACATTTTGAAGCTACATGCCCATATTCACAACAATTGAAGCATTGGGAGTCTTCAGATTTTGATTTCCAAACATTTGAGTTTCATTTTCTTTTGTCAAAAGGTTTCTGAAATTCTAATTTATTTTTATTTTAAAAAAATTTATAAAACTTTTTAGCCAACATAGTCATATTATCCTCATTCTCATCATTTTCAGAATCTATGTTTTTAGATTTAGATTTAGATGTAGAAGATTTAAGGGATATGGACTTGTTTTTAAGAGCTTTGAAATTCAGCTCATAGGTTTGTAGAGATCTAAATAATTCATATACCTTCATAGCATCAGTATCTCTCAATTCTTGAATCACAGTGACTTTAGAATTGAACCTGTCAGGAAGTGATTGTAGTATTTTTGTGCACACTTTTCTTTCAGAGACGTTTTCTCCAAGACCCCACATTGTTAACAATGTCATTTAGTTTCGTATAGAAGTCTATGAATGATTCATTTTCTTCCATACGAATTTCCTCAAACTTTGTTCTGAAGATTTGAATCTTAGACTTTTTGACAATCTTAGTCCCTTCATATGTCATTTCGAGAATATCCCATGCTTGTTTTGTTGTATCACAAAAATGATCATTTTGAATTCATCTGGTGATAAAGCACAAGTAATAACATTAAGGGCTTTTTCATTAGCACTACCTTCACTTTTCTGAGTTGTCGTCTAAAAAGTACAAGTGATTTCTTTCATGTACGTGGTTCCATTTTTAACCACTACTTCCATCATTAGAGGGATCCATTGGGTCATGGTGGCTTGCCACAAACTTTCATCAATGGAATTGAGGAAAATCATCATCCTTACTCTCCAATAAGAATAGTTTGAGCCATCAAAGGGAGGTGGCCTGTAAATGAATAGACTATCAAAATTTGACATTTTAATAGCTCTAGGTCTAGCTCTAGGATGTTAATCCCAAAAAGAGAAACCTTGCTCTGATACCACTTGAAAGGACGAGCTATAGATGTCCTAGAGGGGGCGTAAATAAGACAATGCTAAATACTTTGATAAAATGCGGAATAATAAAACAATTGTACTCAATTGCTTAGAGTATCAAATTATTAATATCAAATAGTTTGTAGGATAACCTTCAGCTAAAAAATTTAGACAGAACAACCTTATTTCATAACGTCTTTTAAATCAAAATATCAAGCTTATCAAGAGCTAATCAATCACAAGATAGGCATATAAATAATAATTAAAAAATAATAATAATCACCATAATGCACAAAAGAATTATAGTAGTTTACTGCTTAAACCTACGCCTACTCCACTCCTAAAATTACTGCCCTTATAATTTTGGCTTTAACTATTTCAAGGTTTTCAAAAGGTTACCTTAACAACTTTTTACAATTCTTATGATTTTCACGGACTATCACAACAAAACCCACTTTGTGGTTTTCATGGGATCACCACAAACAAACCCACTGAGATTTCCAGGCTATTTTTTAAAAAAACTCAAATTGAAATAAATGTAAATACAGTACTTATCTTCAAGTAAGGAGTTGAAGACGTTATTGTAACCTGATTACAGCGATCTTCTTCTTGGGATATTGATGAAGCCATGTATGAGTTCAACCCAAAGGAATAAAGGGATCTATTCTACATTCAATATAAATAAAACCCTAGGTGATGCAAATTCTATTCTTTAGATCTCGAGTAGAATTTAGATCACTCTATTAAAAGCAATTAAAGTAACTTGAGAAAGAAAATGAAATAAGCTTAAACAGAATATTAAAATTACCACATAATAGTTTAAGAAGGGCCTGACTTTCTCTCTTTCTTATAGGAGGTTTCTCACTAAATTTCATTGTGGAAATAAATGAGAGAAGGCCTCTATTTATAGCCAAAGGAATTGGAAATTCGGATGGGCTGAGTGTCGGTTCGGCTGGTCAAATTCCAATGATTGCGTTCCAATGACACTCGAATTTCGTAGGATAAGATCTTTCAAAATTTCGATTGGCCCAATCTCTTTGAAATCTGAAAGGATTTGCACACTGGAAACTTGACCGAACATAATTGGGCTGGCCAATTAGGCATGTTCGGCTGGTTGAAACCAAGATTATGCTAGTCGAACCTATCGCAGAAAATTTGAGCCCAATCTGTAAAATTGCCCGAATTATGTAGGGTTAGCCAAAGGTAGTTAAGCTTGCCGAAGCAAATGTTGAGCTAGCATAATTTGAGTGTATTCTTACATAAAAGATGATCATTATGATGGTATGGGACATACACCTAACCTAAGGTCAATCTAAAGTTATTCCACCTGATGGTTGACTCATACGGAGTGTTTCGATCTTCGAACCCATGTACATTTAAGCTTTGAGATGTTGAGCCTTCCTTGAGATGTTTGATCGAGTTGATTCACAGATCTTCATGAGTTGTCAAAGAATATCTTCATGGGTGCTTGTTCTCCTCATAAGAATACGAAATATGACAATTTATGTTGTGCTTAAGCATAAGCACTAACAGATATAATGCTAATGTATGTGACAAAACAACAGCTAACTGACTAAGGTTTCTAGTGGGTCAACTTTGATTATATCGGCAAGCCATAGAGCATATGCCCACCAATTAGATGTGACAAAACGATGAACTACAATGCAATGATAATGTATTTGAGGAGAAAGGAGGTTGAGATGGGAATAAATGTTGCATAATGCTAATGCTCTAATTTAGTGAAATAGATTGAAGCTCGAATGGTTGGATGGATGGTAGTATTGTAAGGCTAGATAGAGTGGCTCAGGTTAGGACTTGGGTGGCTCGAGGGACTCAAATTCCAGCTAGGCTATGATAGACTAGGATCGGACTCTCACTCTCCTTGGTGGATGGATGGCTAGATGACTAAGGTTAAGGGATCTCTGGATGAGAAGGGATGATTAGAATGAGAGTGAATCATTTCTAGATGTACTGGATGCACTGGAATAGAATGCTTGAAATGAGAAGGAGAGGGGGGCTATTTATAGCCTACAAACTCAGTTTTTTAGTAATTTTTGATAATCATAGGGACAAAAGGTAGTTGATGAACTGAGATTGGAGATTTTCATATGGCATCATCTCATGGGTTAGATGGGTTGGTAAAAGGATAATTTTAGATAAGGAGATGGGCATCAAAGCAAATATACATCAGTTGCACACTTAGGGCTTAGAAAAGAGCGATTCCACATGCTTTAGGGACGCTAGACCGAAGAGGGAGAGTGCTAGGTGGCTGGTGGTAAGCTAGCTACCGTTGGTCCTCACTTGGACTGCCTGCTTTGGCAGGCAGCCTCCTCTAAGCGTGTGGAGGATCTGTTATAAAGGACGTGTTGAGGTTTTGTATGGTACTTCGATTAGACTTGCTTTTGGGCTTTAGTTTAGGCTTTTGGGCTTAACTAGGCAAGTTTACTGGGTTGTTAGACTAGATAAGCTGACTCAGCAAGTTGACTCAGTGAGCTGACTAGGTGATCTAACTAGATGAGCTAACTCAAGGCTCTAGGGATTTAGGTTCCTAGGGTTAAGGATTAGATTAAATGGATTGACTAGATTGACTTTAGGGTTTGGGATTAGGATTTTGGTTAACTCTTTGTTGGTTTAAAATCTATCCGCTTATCCGTCATGGGTAAGGTCCATGCAGTAGCAAATTAGGTGTTACCCTTGTGTGGGACCTACCTTGTATATCCCTGCGCCTCATTTGTTTTCCAGCTTATTTTAGGATGTTATGTCAAAACTTAATCAAAACCAAATCTCAGGTGGACCACACTACCAGAAGAAGCAGTGAATGGCCATTAAAAGCCTTTTGTAGGCCACAAAAGTTGGACGGTAAATGAACATTACAACTCTTCTTACCGTAGGACCTGGGGAGTTTTTAATGGTACGCGTCCAATAACGACTTTTTACTGTGATCTGGTGCACCTGAGGTTTGAAGTACTTTTCGTTTTTTTTAAAAAAAAAAAAAAACCCTATCCTAAAATAGCAGGCCAAACGGATGGACAACGTGGAGGTACAATACGTCATCAAGATAGGTCCCACGGTAATCTTCTTCCTTTAGAACCGGAATTCGGTACACAAACATGCTCACTGACTTCATACTAGGTTAATTTAGAATTTTGGACCGTCTATCTAATTTTCCTAAGTATGGACAGAAAATGGTTCAAAATATACCTAGATCGTGGATGACAGTAGCCGTCTGACCAGTGGCTTTCAATATCAATGGTAGAAAACAAAATGCATAACATCAACATTAAATGCTCGAAAGTGATGATTTCATTATGTAACCATGACTTATCATGGCAGGGCCCACTTGGATGGACAGCTACAATTGATGCATAACCTGGCCACTTGTACTGGCTCCACCATGGTCCCGGTTCTATCGGATCTGCTGCATCAGCTCCTCTCGTTTTTATCGTTTTTGTCGAGCTGGAGACTCCTACGTCTATTTGACACCATGTAAAAGACGGTTGTAACTCTACGAACATACACGTATGATTGTAACGAAATCTAGACCATCCAAATACGTGATTCAACTTTGGATGGAGCATGAACAGGAAATAAAAATTGCAATCTAAACACTGACCTCTCCATTTTTGTCCCTTTCGAATTTGGACCACTCACTATTTAACTACTAAACATTTATTTGATAGCACTAATTAGATTATTAAGATTGATTGGTTAGTGTGGCATTAGATGCATGCACCATCCAGAATGGAACCCACAATTTGGATGGTCTGCGTAGCTTTACATCATGCAGTGATTAGTCACCAGATTTTTTTTAAAGGCCCCGTAATTAGGGCGCGGAATGGCTACTGGCAAGGCGAAACTGCTACTAAAGTGACGTCACCAAATTCTATAGGCAACTAGGATATATGTTTTATATCCACGCCATCCATACATATGGAGAGATCACTTTAGATAAGATCCAAAGAATGAGTCACATCCAAAGCTGTCAAGGACCCCACTGGAGAAAACAGTGGGGAGAGTGACACCATCATTAAAAATTTCTAATGTTCACAAAAGTTCTATATCAAGTTAGATATTTGCTTTTTCCTTTCTTTAATGTCTTTGTTAACTTTTGAGCAAGTTTAATTTGAGAAAAATATCATGGTGAGCCTTAGGAAGGTTTCAACAGTAAGCATCAATCTTTTCACTGGGTTTTTTGGTGTGTTCACTAAAGCTTTGGATCTGCCTTGTTCCCTCTCTGAATCATGCCTTAAAATAATATATTCAAATGAGTGGACGTGATGGATACAACACATACATCATAATAAGGCCTACAAAACTTGGTGGCATCACTTCAGTAGCTCGCTGCCTACCCGTCGATATCTAATCCGCGTCCGCTAAACTAACAGAGGAATCTTCCTGCACTTTCGTCTGACCAGTGCTCGCCGCGGACGGGAAGTTCATGTAGGCGGAAGCTACGTGAGGCCACTGTCATGTCCATGGAAAATCCATGCCATCCATCAGCTTAGCAAGCTCATAACAGGAATGAAGCCCAAAAAATGGGAAACGGATTACCTACTCCCTTGCCACCAGCCAATAGCTGATGGTGGGACCCACATGATGTATATGTTTCGTCCACGCCGTCCATCTTATTTTCTAGATCATTTTATGGTATGAAACAAAAATGAGTGCATAAAAATACCAATTGAACCACATTACAGGAAACAGTGTTGAATGAACGCTGACCATTAAGAACATTTTGAGTGCCATAAAAGTTTTGAATCAAGCTTATCTTTGTTTCACCCCTTCATCTGGGTCTGTATGACCTAATCAACAGATTGGATGTCAAATAAACAGAACACCATTAGGAGTAATTTAATGGTGGATATCCAATCACTATTGTTTTCTTGTAGTGTGGTCGGCCTGAGATTTATATTCCTCTAATTTTTGGGATCAAGCCCTAAACTGATCTGTAAAATTGGATGAACGGAATGGATGAAACACATACATCATGGTGGGGCCCTCATGGCACCGACCATCAGCCACCGGCGGGTGGCAGGGGGTGTAGCCAATCCGTTTCCCCAAAAATGAGGCAGATATAAAAATCAAGTGGATCACGCAGGGATTTAGATGGTATGGATTGATGAGGCTGCATGCCAATTTCCAAATGGCACATTAGGGGCACTCATCCTTCACAAAGTCAAAGTCGAACCTACGTGGCAAATCTAAGCTACTCATCAGGAGTGTGCCACCATCTAAACATCCCAACCCGTTCATCAGGTGGGGCCCAATATCAATTGTACCATTTCACCACATGGTAGCCTCGGAAACGTCCTCATCGTTCACAAAATGATACATAAACGAAAGGAATTCGATTACTACTAACGGGTAGACGGTCTTATCTATTTACTTTCGCAATTAAAGAAGACTGCGAAATGCAACCCCAAACGCCCAACAACACCCACCGTCCCAGATCTGCATTCATTGCTAGTAAAATGGTAAATGGAAAACGGACTCTTTATGCAATCCTCAAGCCGAGGATATTCTCAGGATCCTCGGATTCTCAATTTAAGCAAGTGAGCCCATCATTCTTTGATGGGTGGAAGTGTATCTGCCTTATGAAAATATCTAGGGAACATTATTAGGCCCTTCACAACTGAATGCTGACCATTGTTGTCATTCTCCTCCTAACTGTCTCAACGGCTAGGATTGCCTCTGAGAAAATGGTTTGATACTCTGGCAGTGTGATGGATGATACGCAGGCGCTGAGTAATTGTACACATTGAAACAAGTAATTGAAATTGAACTGGGCAGACTATGTGTCCCAACCTAGATTTAAAATAAACAAAAGAATTTACAATTATTTTGCTATAAAACCATTGGACATTTATTGGACGGACTGTCCTTTTTCGGAGAACATGTGTCCACGAATCAGAGGCTATGACTGCTAAAACGATAGGATTTAGTGGAAGTAGGCTCAACAAATTAGGCGGTTTAATTTGAGTTATTGTACATCAGGTCCATGTTTTCTGAATTGTGGTGTATCAACATCACAAGCTGCCAGAGTATCAAATAATTCCCTAACCGAAGATGGACTCAATACGTGAAACCCGTGTCTTGGATTGTTCCCCCGTGCAAGACTCAACACGCTGGATGGACGGCCTGGGGCCACTTCACGTGCATCTCGCTTCTCAACCATCTAATTTTAGCCCATGAATGAAGGTTACAAATCGTCCTTTGATAGAGTGCGACTTGGCTGCAACCCCATAAGCGATGTGGGTGGGAACCCACTTTGATACATGCATTGATATGAACGTTCGTCTGAATGTTTTTTCAGTTATTTGTAAGCGTACGGTCCCAAAACTGAAGTCGATACAAGTTTGGGGAGCGTGGCTTTGGAACCCCCTGGATTCGGAACCCTCTTGGATTTGCAATCCTCCGAGAAATTGACGACTGTGAAACTCACCTTTTACCTACCGTCTCTAAACGTTCCCAAGCTTGACTTTGCACCAACTAAACCATTCTGTACGGATATACTGTTTGGAGACGAAAATTCCACAAGGTGGTATGAAATTCACCCTGCCAAACCTAGAGATACGGATTATAACCGTAGCCACTGATACCAAACATCACCATAGTTTAGTTCGGGAATGGTATTTTCGTCTACAAATAGTATATCCGTACAGAATGGTTTAGTTTGAAAAAGTAAAGTTTGAGAGCATTTAGAAAAGAGATTGAGTAAAAGGTGGTGTTTACAGTCGTCAATTTCTCCAATTCTCCCGGTATGTATGGCACCCTCGAGTGTGAATCAACTTTAATCCAAAAGTACCTACTCATTGTATATTTACAGGAGTTTAAATTTAATTACTGAATCAACTTTAATATCTCTAATTAGTGAGCTATGTAATTTTTGACACAATGATTGTGATAAGCCTGTTGAAATATATGCTTAGCTCGAAAATGATGAAATTTCAAGTCTCGGATGGGCCACAAGCACAAGATCATGTCTGAGTGCTGATTTACATAGACAATGTTTGGACAGTGCTAATTTACATGGGTAATGCTTGGATGGTGCTGATTTACATGGACAATGTTTGGACGGTGCTGATCATCATTAGTGGGCCATGTGCCCAATAGAATGATAGTGTATAGTGACACACATGTTACACCTGCAACTATTGAAATGATTTTAGGTGCAATCCAAGCTCTCGCCTTGGATTACATACCCCCTCAAATAGGGGATTTGAAACCCTTAGTTACTTTATGCTACCAAACAATCAGGGGATTTGAAACTCCCTCAAATCCCCTCCAATCTACGGTGGCAAATGACCTCTAAGAAAATAGCAGTTATTGAACACTAAAAATCCTTTTGTGGGAAAGTTAATATTTGTTTGTGTTTTATTATTATTATTATTCCAAGTTTGTTGACCATAGTTTGTGTGACCTTATTAAGATTGGATGCTCAACAAACATTATGTGGACCTAAGAAGTTTTTAATGATGAGTGCTCAACTACCACTATTTCCTGTGGTGTGGCCCACCTGAAACTTGTATCTACTTTATTTTTGGGATATGTTCTAAAATAAGCTAGTGAAATAGATCGATAGCATGGATATACAATGCATACGTTGAGGAGGGCCCTATAGTCAAGATACCACACATGTTGCTGGTTCCTCAGTCGCAGGTAAGTGGCACTCCCCATTATAGGAGTCTTTTATGTAATGATCCATCCACATTGGGCCACTGGATCATTGATCTAGATCATTGGACTACAAGCCCACTCATGAAATCTTTAAGAAACTATTTTTGACATATGACACTTTCCCTTTTGAAACAAAGAGAAATAATAGCCTCCATTATACATTTATACAAATAACTCTTACCACTTCCCAATCATTTTCTCAATTATTTCCTATGATATTATTCACTTAAACTTTGGATTTGCTTCATTTTGAGCTCATGCCCTAGAATAATCCGTCAACATGAATGAACGTTATGATATAATACATACACCATGGTGTGGTGAACTCAGCACAGCTTAGTGCCATAGGAATCACTAACTCCACCCTCTCTCAGTACAAGGGTACAAAAAGTCTTTTTTCACCGTCAATACTCAACTTTTATGGCTATATGATATGGTTCCCAAATAGTTTAGACCACCAATGTGTTGGTGCTCGGTTTGTTTTATTTCACATGTAGTGTATGTGGGCGTACTAGAATCGATAAAGTGGTCCAATTCAAATCGGTCAACCTTGACCCACCCCATCCCCAACTGACAAAATAAGCAGATACGTCAAATATGAATGCATTTAATTAGATTTTGAGAAGATCGGTCGCTTACTTGGCTATTGCAAAATTTTATAATAATCAAGTGATAATTAGAGAGTGGGGTTCTTCCTCCCAAGATAGGTTGCTTTATGCCTTACATAAGAAATGACTTTTCAAAAGTACCAGTATTGCAATCAAACAAAAGAAAAAACTCACAATCAGTGATTAGGAGCGACTACAAGAATGTATTTCTTGAAAGAACTACCTAGTATTGGATAAAAGATAAATCCAACATATGAGCGTAGATTTGAATTACAACTAAAAACTATAGTTAAGAATTAACACTTCTCCTATGATACGATGAAATAATGTAAATTGATAGATTTGTTTTGGTTTGATTGGTAGATGATTAGTGATTATTCTCTATAGATTTCATCTTTTATTTATAGAGTTCTGTTGCTACTTATTCTTCTAGATCCTTCTTCCATTACTAAAACCGTTATAGTAGTAGAAAAGCATTTCTCTATATTCTTCTTTTTGTTACTATTTCCTTTTGTGATTGTTCCTCTTCTCTGGGCCAAATTCTATGGCTCTCGATCGCCTTTTGTATCTTAAACTGGTCGATCATGTTTCGCTCTTCTGCTCATTAAGGTTTCGGATAACTCAACCACGTCACTTTGTTGACCATCCACTGATGTGTAAAATTGAATTTACACTAAGTGGTCGAAGTATTTTTAAAATCTTTTTATTCACTTCTTATTTCTCGTGTAATGTCACGTGCACCTTTCTATTAGCTTTTCTTAAATAGATAGCCCTTGCCACCCCAAAATTACTTCGCCATTAGGAAAAACGTGAAGGTGATGTTATTCTTTTGCCCAATACAATTAGCCATTGGTCTATGTGTTGTCTCCCCATTGACTCTACATGACCAATGTCATACTAAAAGATATCCTTTGCCTCTCCCTTCTAAGATGTCCATGTGATACGTCGCATAGAATCGTATTGTATAAGGAGTTTGTGAGGGTCATCACTGAAGTTCTCACCACTTGTAACTCGAGTGAATGGTGGATTGACTCAGGATCCATTAAGCACGTCTACTACGACTGTGGTACCATTAGGAGACAAGGGACATATTCATGGGGAATTCGTCTACAGAAAATGTTGTTGGCAAGGGAAACTGAGCTTGAAGCTGACCTCTGACAATGTGTCAACTTTGTTAGATGTATTGCATGTATTAGACCCTCGGAAAAATATTGATTGGCTCTACACTTGACATGAATATGTTTAAGTTAGTTTTTAATTTAAAAAATGTGTAATCTTAAAAAAATTAGACTTTTTTTTAAGGATTATGTGATTGATAGTTCATTCAAACTTAGTGTTAAGAATGATAATAGTACTATTTCCTCTACTTATTTAATTGAGTCTTTTGATATGTGGCATACTAGACTAGCTCATGTGATCTATTATTATCTTGAAAGCATAATTAATATGAGACTTATTCCTAAATTAAAAAAAATCAAAAATCAAAACAAATGTGAAATTTGTATACAATTTGAATATTTCAAGAAATCATTTAAAATATTTGAAAGTAATAGATAAATCCTGAATTTGATTCACAATGATATATGCAACTTGAAAATTATTATAACTCATATAGAAAATAAATATTTTATAACTTTCATATATAATTACTCTAGATTTACAAAGGTATATCTAATAGTACGAGATCCTCTACTTATTTGATTAAGTGATCTTTTGATATGTGGCCTACTTGACTAAGTCATGTGAACAATCATTATATCTTGAAAATATGATTAGCATAGAGCTTATTCTTAAAGTTAAAAGAGAAAATCAAAACAAATGTGAAATTTGTATACAATTTAAAAGAGTTGAAAGGAATAACCAAATCTTGATTTTGATTCACAACAATATATGCGATTTGAAAAATATTGTAATTCGTGGAAGAAAGAAATATTTTATAATATTTATAAATGATTACTCTAAATATAAAAAATGTATATCTAATAAGAAATAAAGATGAGGTAAAAGATAGATTTGCAACTTTTGTGAATGAGGTAAAAAATTAATTAGAATGAAAAATGAAGGATGTTAAATTTGATTGAAGCGAAGAATATTTCTCTCATGACTTCGTAACATACTGTGGATCAAAATGAATTATACATGAGGTGACTACATTATATTTACCTCAGTAAAATGGAATCGCTGGAAAAAAAAAGATAGAAATTTTATTAATATAGTAAATGTTATACTTTCTACTTCTGATTTACCCTTTAATATATTGAAAGAAATCTTTCTTATTGCATGTCATATTTTAAATCATGCACTCCATATTGATGTCAATTTTATTATTGAATCCTTATATGCTAATATCTTTAAAAATATAATTTCATCTCGACCTAATGTTATTTCTTCATGAAAGTAGTAGAATTGGTCGCAATGATTGATATAGATAATAACAAAATAAAAGAGTCATTTGAATGTAGAAGAAGTAAGAGGATGAGAGTTGAGACTAGTTTTGGACTCAATTTCTAAACCTTTCTTGTAAATGACGATCTATTCTCACAAGTTGAAGTTATGATCTTTCATAATGCAGTCTTGTGAAATGAAGCCATTAATAGTGAAATGGACTCTTTTTATACAATAACACTTGAAAATTAATATACCTATACCTAGGTAGCAAACCTATAGATTGTAAATGAGTTTTTAAAACTAAACTTAGATCAAATAGGTCTATTGAGAAATTCGAAACTACACTTGTGGCTAAGGGGTAGAAATAAAAGTAATGAATTGATTTCTTTGATAGATATTCACATGTTATTAAAATCATAGCCATACAGTTATTGATAGTTATAACTTTCATCCCACAATTTAGTGATTCATTAAATGGAGGTGAAAATTGTATTCTTAAATGGAGAGTTAGAGGAAATGATTTATATGGACCAATCAAAGGGTTTTGTGATAAAAAGTGATGAAAATAAAATATGTAAATTAATTAAATATTTTATGAGATCAAGCAAGCTCCAAAGCAATAACATGAGAAATTTGACTAAGTGTTATTGTCAAATAGCTTTCAAATTAATGAATTTGATAAATATGTATACAACAAGATATATGAAAATGCATATATTATCATATATTTGTATGTGGTTGACATGTTGATCTTTAGTTTTAACATTGATATGCGAATGAAACTAAGTTTGACCTGAATTCACAATTTGACATGAAGGACCTGAGAAAGGCTGATGCGATTCTTAGAATCAAAATCATACAGGGTTTAAATGGAATCCATTCATCTCAATTGCACTATATTGAAAAAATCTTGAGAAAATATAATATTCTTAATTATACACCTGCAAGTATTCTCTTTGATCACCATGTGAAATTGTATAAAAATGAGGGTGATAGTTTATCACAACTTTAGTATTCTAATATCATTAGGAATTTAATGTATCTAATGATTTACATTAAACCTAATATTGCATATGTAATTAGTAAGCTAAGTAGATGTACCAGTAATTTTAGATAATATCCCTAGAATGTTATAAATAGAGTACTAAGATACTTGAAAAATACATATTGTTACAGTTTTAAGTATTCTAAATATCAAGTTATACTAGAGGGATACAATAATGCGAATTGGATATCAAATTTTTTAAAATTTAATTACACAAGTGGTTGCTTATTCAATCTTAAAGGAGATGTAGTATCATAGAAGTCTAAGAAGCAGACTTGCATCTCTTGATCTACGATAAAGTTCGAGTTTATTGCACTTGCAACCATAGGTGAAGAAGAAGAATGATTTAAAATATGCTTTCAGACATACCCATGTGGGATAAAATCATAGCAGCAATTGCGTTGCATTATGATAGCCAAGCTTCTATAGTTAAGACAAAAAATATGATTTATAATGAAAAGTCCAAACATTTACATCTGAGACACAACTTAGTCGGATAATTAATTTAATATGGGATAATTGCAATTGACTTTGTGAGATTTAGAGAGAATCTAGTAGATCCACTAACTAAAGCGCGAGCCATAAAGTTAATAATGAGCACATCAAGTGGAATGGGGTTGAATCTCATTTAAATAAATCACCAGCAATGGGAACCTAACGTATGGACTAGAAATCCCAGGAACTAGATTCGATGGGTAACAAGTTACCTTGAGTAATTTGATGTCGACACTATAAATTAAAATAGAGAACCACATTTCTATGATGTAAAAGTGACATAACCTATAATGAGGGAGGTTGGACTATGTCTTTTATGAGTTCCATATCTATAATATAATAGAATATGTAGCTATTGGTACATTTCTGATGGACTCACGAATATGAGTGTGGAAGCAGAGCCATTTCTCATGAGATTGAAACATTTTCTAGAGCACTTATGAAACTGGAATAAAATACATGACCATAATGTGCTAGTTTTAGATTCAAGTTTCTTTAAAAAATAGTTAATGACATGTTTTGATTTGTTCTTATGGGGGTTAGTTCAAAACTCTATGTTACTATCACCCAACAATGCAAACAAATTTGCATGAGGTAAGGTTTAAATTTTTTAAATATCTCTACTGATGAACTTTATTTCACTAGTTTGCTCATTTGGTTTTCTTTTTACTAATTTTTTAATTTGTGGGAGATTATTAGGAAAATGAGATTTATAATATTACGGAAAATTAGTTTTTCCAACTTTGTATTTTTCTTTTTGTTTCTAATGTTAGTTTAGTCCCACATTGTAAAGAAGTTAAGAAAACTATTTCTTTATAATAAAATCATCCACTTATTATTTGTATTGGAAACCAAGAGTGTACCATGTGTGCAACCTTGCACACGCACATGCCGCAACCGCAATGATGGTTGTGGCGTGGTAAGGCAAGGTGTTGTACGGTGTGATGCAATGTGGTTTGGTGTGGTGTGTCTTTGCTCGAACTTTTTTTTTTTTTTTGCATGCATGAGTGATGATACTATCATGCACATGTGGACAAAGAGAACCGCTATGTAGCTTCATAGTTATTAATTAGTCAGCATGCGTTGTCCTACATTCATTGCGCCACTCGCATGTTCCTAGATCCTAATGGCTATCTTTTGAGTTCTATAAATACAACTCCTTTTTTCTCCTAAAACACAGAAAAAGAAAAAAAAAAAAAAAAAAAAAACTATCTCTTCTTTTGTTCTCTTGATTTTCTCTCTGGTTTTCCTTTGCAATCCTTATTTGGGCAAACTTATATAAGCAAGCTTGGGTTCGGAAGGCTAAGATTGAGTGTGCACCAGATCCTAGTTGTTGTTTATCTACCGTAAGAGAGATGTTGTCTCTTGAGGACAAAGTTTTTGAGACTTAGTATTTTGAAAATATTTCTTATGGGGGCAAATTTGTCTTTAAAATAGCATTTAAACGTGCATAAACTTTCCTGATAAATTTTCTATTCTTCTTTATTTCTAACATTCAGTTTTTTCCTTTATGTATTTCTTTATTACAACCAACAAAAATGAACTGGCAAAATGAATCCCTTGCAACTAGATGTTGCGGCAATCCACCTCTGTCAATCTTACGCTTAGGTGAAGAGGATAAATATCAAGTGGTTATTTGTTTTACCATTTATTAGTAAATGGATAATAATTATTTACTATGATAAATTCATCCAACTGATCCATGCTATTCATCTATTGTATTAGCTTATTTGAGGGCATGAGGCCAAAAATGAGGCAAATCCAAAGCGTGTGTGTTGACGACACCACAGGCCACAGTGGAAATTGAATGCTTACTGTTGAAAATTTCTCAAGGCCCATGGAGGTTTGAATTAAGCTAATATATATATATATATATATATATTCATTCATGTCTTTCTAATCTTACGAATAGATTGGATGACAAATACTTTTCACCGTAGTCTCTACACAAATTTCAACTTTTTACTGTAGACATTTTTATCCTCTTATTTCCTGTAGTTCGTGGTCTGGTTCACTAGAGCTAACAATCAGCCTCATTTTTTTTGGGCTCATGCCTATAGCCAGAATGGATTAGACACGTACATCACAACAGCACACATGGATTTTACATAGATACCAACGTCCCATGAAATCACCTCCATATTTTACCTCAATCCAAAAGAGTATGTAAAGTAATCATTATGTATTTACCACATACAACAAACATGCCCTAGACCGGAGTTCTGGAAGTGGTGTAATTTCATAATTTTTAAAAAAGATTTTGCTAACCTGACCGTATAAAAATTTCGCATGGGTTTTACCACATTTAGTTTTTACATGGCTTTCTACCGTATTTAGAGTTATTTGGGAAATCGTGCGTGTGAGGGTGTTATTTTTCATTGAACTAGAAAGGAAGGGTGCTAGATGCTTAAAAAAATAAAGCCTTCCTTCTGGGCGTGTCCTCAGGCCTACTATTCCAAAATTTCACAAATAGGAAGTACCGTTATCCGAGACAGCCAATTTACAGGGTTTGTCATCAAAGCTCTTGTAAATGGCATTCACGCTCTCTCATCAATGCTACATTTATCTTCAGCTCTCTTTTCCTCCAACCATTCCAACCTCTTCTTCCATTGATCTTCTTCTTCATCTACTTATCATTATTCTTCCACATTTGTAGTAGCTTGAACTAGTACTCGTGGTCCAGATTTCAGTGTGATGGAGATCGAAGTGACCACGGTCGCGGGTGCAAGTCAGCCTCATCTTCCACCATCGGGTCCTTTACTGTCAATCCAGCGGTGTTCTTCGAACTCGGCCTACTTGGTTTGGGAGGATCTAACTGTCGTGCTTCCCAGTCACGGGAAAGGCTCGTCTAGGAAGTTGTTGCATGGGCTGAACGGTTACTGCGAACCCAGTCGGATCATGGCCATTATGGGACCTTCTGGTTCAGGAAAGTCCACACTGTTGGATTCATTGGCGGGTGAGTGTTCGATCTCGAATCTTATTTCTTTCTTCGCTTTTGTCAATTGGTCGAAAACATATTAACAAAGTTACAATCTTTGATGTTGAGTATTGTTTTGTTTTTTTTTTTTTTTCAATTGATATTTGGTTTTCTTGTAAGATTTTACTATTTTAGGCTAAGAATTTTATTCGTATTTTTCATTTGGTTGTACCCATTATAATGAAATTTCATGATATTTTGCACCAAATTAGATTGAGGGTGCATCTGGTTGAACCAAATATCATGATATTTCATGATTAATGAGTCTAATTTGGTGCAAAATGTATGAAATTTCATGATATTTGGTGCAACCAAACACAATCTGTCTAATTTGGCACAAAATATCATGAAATTTTGTTATATTGGTTGCAACCAAGCTCACCCTCAATCTAATTTGGTGCAAAATGTATGAAATTTCATGATATTTGGTGCAACCTAACGCACCCTCAGTCTAATTTGGAACAAAATATCATGAAATTTCAGTATATTGGATGCAACCAAACACGCCCTAAATGAAACAATGATGATTCATCTTTTAGTGGTTAATTCCTGATATGAGGTGAGTGGAGTGGTGGATACAGACGTCCATTTAGTGTGTCACGGCTAGGGATGGCCCCTTGGTTGAAAGCCACACTTTCAAACAGTATCTTTGAAATGGATGGTAAAAACGAAAATGATTAATGATCGACATTCAACTAGACAATGCGAGAATTGCCTATTTGGTGTGATCTTCGACCAAGGCCATCCACCAACAAGGCCCACTAGATGGGTGATGTGTTTGATGTTGGATCAAGAAGAATTTCTTTGATAATTGAAGCAATATTTACAGTTAATTTTCAGGTAATTCTGTAGTGGATTCTATCAAGTGTTGATTAATCAATGGACAGCCTATCTTATAATATCTTCCGAAATCATCTTAAGAACTGAGGCTTTGGATGATTGTCGAAAGTAGAACAGAAATGAAAATTGAAATTCAAATCTGATGCTACTACTTCGTTTATGTGACAGACACATTGTTTTTTAATTTTTAAACAGGACGGCTAGCCGGGAATGTTATTCAGATGGGTGAAATTCTCCTTAATGGGAAGAAGAGGAGGCTAGATTATGGAGTTGCGGTAACTACAACAGTTCCTTTTCCTTTTCCTTATCTCTTTTTTTTTTTAAAGTCTATGAAGTTCACTCCTCACAGTAAGTTGGTGAAAATGTAAGGTGATCAGGAATTTCGATCTAGTGGACCACCACTTCGATGGGCTGCAACCCAAAAACCGCAGACTATTGAGTTGTTAGTTTTTCATGTTGAATGTGGATTGCTACTCTGTTTTCAACTAACCATCTCATTTTCGGGCCATTGTTTTGGTGTCTATGAAAGTAGGATCCATTTGAGTGCAGTGTACCACAAAGTCGATGGTCCTGATCATCGACGTACTGGATCTCTCTTTTTTAGTAGTGTTTTTTGTGATGGAGGAGATGTTCTACATTTCAGGCATACGTGACACAAGAGGACGTGTTGCTCGGGACACTCACTGTTAGAGAAACCATCAAATACTCTGCGCTTCTGAGGCTTCCAACAAGCATGAGTAAACAAGAGATAAGGGGAGTGGTGGATAGCACGATCGAACAGATGGGCCTCCTTGATTGCGAAGATAGAATGATAGGGAACTGGCACTTACGAGGCATAAGTGGTGGTGAGAAAAAGAGGCTGAGCATCGCCATTGAGATCCTCACAGGCCCTCGCCTCTTGTTTCTGGATGAGCCAACAAGTGGGCTTGATAGTGCATCAGCTTTCTTCGTTATCCAGACATTAAGAAACATGGCCCATGATGGAAGGACCATCATCTCCTCAATCCACCAGCCAAGCAGTGAAGTGTTCGAACTCTTCGATGACCTGGTTCTCCTCTCCGGAGGAGAAACTGTTTATTTTGGAGATGCCAAGTTAGCCATACAAGTATGAAACATCCATCCTAATTTATTTCTCATATTTTATAATATGATGCTTTTTTTCAGTTCAGTCCAGTGGGATGATCTTCTTGTAATCAAAGCGATTAATCATATTATCTTCCATATCAGATGATCTGATTCATGAAATGAAAATGGACAAGTATGACTGAAGGTCCATGTTTAAAGGGGCTCAATCGGATAGCTAGGATCACTGATTAAGAAATCATTTGGATTGTTTACCACCCAACATAGGGCCCACCATATGTAGAATTTTGAGGGCCTCACATGAACATTTTATTGATCTAAGAAAATGTTTCATCAACTAATGTACGTTTCTGCTCTGATGCCATGTTGTAGAGAAAGGGACTTGGGAAAATGGTGGATTAAGAAGAGAATGGCCTCCTAACCCTTCTATTACTTTAAAATGGTGTTTTGAGGGGGCACTGAAATTAAACAGAAAATACTCTCTAACAGAATTTACTTTTATTAATCAGATGAGAACTTGACGTTGTTGTTGGCTATTTCTACAGTTCTTCGCGGAAGCTGGATTTCCTTGCCCCAGCAAAAGGAACCCTTCTGATCACTTCCTTCGTTGCATTAACTCAGATTTTGACCGCGTCACAGCAACATTGAGAGGATCTCAAAGAATCCGCACTTCTTCGGTATCTAATCTTTTTTTTTATCTTCTCTTCAACAGTCCCACAGTTCTCATACTCAATCAACTTATTCGTTCAATACAATCTTCTTGTTTCTGTTTGTGATTGTTTTCTTTCTTTCCTCAAGGAAAATGATCCATGTTTAGATCCTCTATCAAGATTTGGAACTTCGGAGATCAAATCAATGCTCGTCGAGAAATACAAGACCTCCGAGTACTCTGCAAGAGCTCGAAGACGGATTCGAGAAATTTCACAAATTGTAGTCATGTCAACTCAAAAACAAACCTCTTGAGTTTCTGTGCATTGCTTTGCTTAGAACATGAATTCATTTTGGTAAATATGCAGGAAGGGCTAGTTGTTGAATGGAGCAAGGGAAGCCAGGCTACTTGGGGAAGGCAGCTCTCCACATTGTGTAGGAGATCTTTTGTTAACATGTCTAGAGACATGGGATACTACTGGATGAGGATCGTAATCTACATTGTGGTGGCAATTTGCGTGGGGACCATTTATTTCGACGTGGGGACGAGCAACACAGCTATTTTGGCAAGAGTATCATGTGGTGGATTTGTTTCTGGCTTCATGACCTTTATGTCCATCGGAGGCTTCCCATCATTCATTGAAGAAATGAAGGTAGTTCATTGAACTAGATTCGAAAATCTCATTTCATTCTAGAGATATTAGGCATGGCCCATCCAATGATGGGGCCCACAAGATCAACAGCTTAGTTTACCAAAAGAATTATCAACAGCTTAATTAAACTGAATTTGGAAAGCTTGTTCTGTTCAAAACTACCACATTTATTCAAATAATTCATAATCTTTTCTTTTTTTACAAGGTCTTTTATCGCGAGAGGCTAAATGGGCACTATGGAGTGGCTGTATACATCCTATCGAATTTCCTCTCATCATTCCCATACTTGCTTGCGGTGACCGTCTCTTCAGGAACGATAACCTACTTCATGGTGAAATTCCATCCTGGATTTTCTCACTACGCTTACTACGTTCTCAATCTATTCGGTTGCATTGCTGTAATAGAGAGCTTGATGATGATAGTGGCGTCATTGGTGCCCAACTTCTTGATGGGCATTGTAACTGGAGCTGGAATTATGGTAAGAAGCTGCTTCCTAACCATTGCATGCAACCTTCATATACAAGGCATGGATGATTCAATTGGATTCTTATTTCTTTTTCTTTTTTTGTTAGGGAATTATGATGATGACAGCTGGGTTCTTCCGATTGCTGCCTGATCTTCCCAAGCCTTTCTGGCGCTATCCGATTTCATATATCAGTTACAGTTCATGGTCATTACAGGTAACTTAGTTTCTTTGCCTTCTTAGTTTGAGGATTGCCAATCAGACACATGCCACCATTTTGGAAGATTCAATCCTTTTCTTTGCCTTCTGAGTTTGACGATTACAAAATCAGACACGTGCCTTCATTGAGGAACATCCGATCCATCCGTCTGATGGGTTGTTTCATGTAGATGCTCTGGCCCAATAACAGGGCAGTTTGATTTGTTTCATACATTGTGGCCCGCCTTACTATCTCCAGCCGATTTTTGGGCATGGACATCTATGCACCCAAGCTCTGTGGGGTCCACTATCTTCTATATGTAAAATCCACTCTGTCCATCAACTGAGAACCGTTAAAATATTTTATGGGCCACCCAATGGGAACAATGTAAAATTGCTCCCAAAACCACAAGTTCATACAGTGTGGCCCATCTAAGTTGTGGGTTTAGCTGATTTTTGGCCTTGGGTCCTAATATTGAGGATAGAACATGATAAACAGAGTGGATTCTACACATACAACTTGGTGAACTGCACAGACTTGGGTGTTCTACGCAGTGCAGACAACAGGTGTTGTAGAGGATTCCAGTCCCAATTCAGCCAACCTGATAGACAGCTCGGATCCTCCACATCTGTGTCACGTCAGCACATGTAGATGCACATGCAGGATTGGAAAACCTATCTAAGTTTCGGGGAATGATAATAGATGAAAGCCAATCTGATGAAGATGCCATAATCATGGGAACTGAGGCCATGCACTTGCTTTGATTTGTTAGGATGTGCTAATTTCCATCAATGGTTATCATTTTCTTGTAGTCACATTCACCCATAGAGAAATCTAGCCACAGATGTTTTACTGTTGACTAGGGGAATATCTAGTGTGGTAGTGTTAAACACTTAAATCTTCATGTGGTGAGGAATTCTATTGTGAACCACCTCAGAAGAAATCCATTTGTGATGAATCTGATCATCGTCTGATCCAGATTGGGAAGTGGGCCCCACTGAAATGACATTTGTGGAGGAGGTTGGATCCATTTTGTCATTTCCATCACCCTCTAATCAGGATCAAGATCAGATATGATGATAAGATAACTACACTGTCTTCCAACCATACCATAGTGGGAAGTGCGCAATACGATTCGGATGCGTTGATCTTCGCCCGCTTTCTTTGACATTTTAGGACCCAGTTCCCATCTATGTCCAATGAGGCAATTGCACTGGCTTTGACATTAATATCTTTAACAGTACTAACTTATATAGGTACTGAAACATTTATGTTGAACATGGATCATGTAGGGTCAATACAAGAACGACTTGCTTGGGCTAGAGTTTGATCCTTTGATACCCGGTGACCCAAAATTGAGAGGAGAGGATGTCATCCATAATATATTTGGGATCGAACTGGGCCGTTCAAAGTGGTGGGACTTGGCTGCCGTGTTCGCTATACTCTTCTCTTACAGAGTTCTCTTCTTCCTCATATTGAAGTTCAACGAGATAGCTTCCCCATTTTTCCGCACTCTTTACGCCAAGAGAACCCTCAAAAATCTCAAGAAGTGGCCTTCTTTCAACAAAGTTCTATCGTTCTCAGCTTCCTCGAAGCAGTCCACTTCTTTCCGTGGAGCATCTTCACCTTCTCAAGAATACCTCACCCACAAAGAGACTCCCTAATAGCAAACCACGACATTGTTACGCTCATTCCATTGAGAATCAGTAGAATAAAACTCAAGATTTATTTGGAAATGAGAAACATACCACTGTAAAAAGATTTATTAAAAATTTTCACAATCTTTCGCAATTGTGAAAACGTATTGACATTGTTACATTCGAAACTTAAAGATTATTTAGAAATGCAAAGAAATTCCCCTGAGAGAAAATGTATTAACAGTTTTCATGATCTTTCATTATATTGTGGGGCCGCCACAAGTGGCCCATTCTTACATAGTTTCTGAAACATTGAAAAGATTTCAGGGAATTTTCCTTAGAAATGAAGAAATAAATCAAAAATTTCTTCAGTTTCCCTTGGATTACAGTTCTCATATTGTTTGGGAGTAATTCAAGAATTATGAACCATTCATGAATCAATTTTGAACCCTTTTACCTACAAACTACATGCATCTTTCGTGATGTTTCGGATAAACAAACAGATAATCTTTCAGCGATGCTCGGGCTTTGACTCGCACATACATGCATGGTTCTGGGCAGTTGTCAATCCTGAGAATTACAGATCCTGGATTAACTGATCTACTCTTTGATAGACAATAAACTATAAGTTGTATATATTGAAATTTGTATCTGTTGTGTGGTTGTTCTGCAAGCCCCCCTTTTTTCTAAAGGAATTGAGAAAACCGTGAAAATGAAAACCAATCTTAACTGCTGCTTTTACTTTCATAACCAATCAAATACATCACATCTAAGGAAATCGATTTATGTTCAATTGTTGAAGTTTTCCACCAGTCCACAGCCATCAATGGAAATAATATTTAGTGAGGAATATAAATTATACGAAGGTCAGTCAGCCACAATATTAATCCATAGCTGCCACATCTCGAAAAATGATTACTAGTCGTGCATGTTAACCACCCCCATTGCCAAATCCAATCATTGATCAGCCTTGTTGCCAGACTGAAATGTTGATCACTCAATATTGTTAAATCCAACTGCTAGATGATGCAGTACAAAGTCAAGGACAATCACATGGACGGGTAGATCAAATAAATCAAGTTAAAAAGTTCAATCTGAGGGTTTATCGCATATTATATCTTTTGATGTCTATAACTTTGTGACAAATTATCCATTTCATGCAGACAATATTTCATTAAAATGCTAATTAATCACCTAAGTTCCATTAGCCCTCAACCTAAAATTCAATTATTTTAATGTTTAAATTAAGGTTTTAAGTTGAAACTTACTTTTTTTTAGTTAACTTTTTTCTTAGTTTAGAAGTTATGACAGTCTGGTTCTAATCAATAGCCTTTGTTTTAGTCATCCAAGAGTTGTTTATAAGTTTTCATAGGATAGACCTTCTTTTATATATATATATATATATATATATATATATATATATATATATATATATATATATATATATATATATTTGACTATTTAAAAAAAAAAAAAAAGAAAAAAAAAATCTATTATGAATCAAATCAAGGTCTAGGGTTTTTCTTTCTAATACAAGCACATTAGAGAAGTGAAGTAGTATCTTTTATCAATAACATCATTTTTTTTCTCATTTGTAGAAATTTATTTCTCCATGTTCATGCAAAGGCTATTCTTGAAAAGAAACTATTTATCTTCTCTTATTATTACTTAACTATCCAATGCAACAATATCTAACCATTAGTCTTCCATTACCACCAGATCCAACCATTGATTATCTATTATGAGTAGATATAAATATTAATTTATTATTATTATTTGATTTCTGGACTGTATGCTAACACCTTTCTAAGATAGAGTAGTTCATTTCTACTTTTAGAGTCTTGGGAATGGTAGGTGAACTCATCAACGTTGATATTTTGCTAGTACTCGAAGACCCAAACATTGTATTTAAACCAATACTTCCATTGGAAAATTTAAGAATGTAAAATTCAAGAATCCAAAGGCCCCACTTTCTGGCTCGTGAGATCAATGAGGTGTCTATGGCACATGTGCTCACTGGGTAAGCATCAGGGATTACTTTGAAGTAAACCTATCTAAACAGAGCCCTTGTCAGGTGGACCACACTCTTGTGAGAAAATTGAACGGTCAGAAAGAAAATCGCCAACACTATATATTCAACGTTACAAGTGGCCCGCCTGATGAGCGGACCAACTTGAATTTGGAAAATGATCTGTTGACGTTGGGCTCCACCTAGAACATTTAAGAGTGTGCCACTTAGTTATGTGTGCCATGTGTCACCTCTTCAGACTAATATTCGTAAAGAAGCTGATGACCGTTCAGGTGTTATTTAGTGCTAGGGGTACGGGCTGAGAGATTGTACGGTACATCCGGTTTTGAGCCTGTAGATCCAGACCATTTGAATGATGGCCTTCACAGTAAGTGGTCCATTCGTTAAAAATAATAATAAAATAAAATATTTTTTTATTTTTTTATTTTAAAAAAAACACCCTGTATATTTGAAGACCCCAGCAGTAAAGAATTTGACCTTTTTCCCTAGGGGCTCTCCTCTGGCAGCCTATTAGAAGTCCTGGGATTCCCGTGATGGATATTTTTGGTGAAGAACAGGGTTACCAATGCTAAGGTCTGTTTATATCAATTTTGTCAATCCGTTTTCACTTATCATCTTACAGCGTAGGCCTAAAAATGAGGCAACCTAATTAAAACTTAAACTTTGAAGTCAATATCCTAGAAGATCACGTGCCTTTAATCACTAGCCACATGGATGTGTATGGGGGGATTCCAAATGTTAATCAGTGTGACAATGGGTTTTAGATTGGTCATGTGATATGCATTAGATAGATTTATTATTGCTCTCATCTTATGTTTGTTGGGTTTTGTTGATGATTAATTTCTTCGGTAGTCCTTACGAATTTGATATTCGACATATTAGTTATTGACCTATAAGAGTTGGATCTCAGTACCTTGTTAGACCATGACAGTCACATGTGCATAGGACACACCTGTAAACATCATTTTATGAGATGTATGACATTCTTATGTGAAGGGACTGACTTAGGTGAGCATAGACAATCTCCACCAATGGGAGCCGACTTGGTGTCAGATTATGCCTTGCCCTTACCTTGCATAAGAGTGTAAGTGTGCCGTAATGAAAGGATCCAGGTTCAGACCTCTAATCACTCGCATTGATAGATTGAGATCAAGCCAATAGCCTATGTACCTATTAGCTTGGATTGTGATTATGACATCAAGACTTAATGATGCACGAAAGATGGTTTGATCCTTAAACTTGAGGACGTGTAAGGGTCTGTGGGTGTTGGATCATGGGTGGGGGAATTCACTTGCTTTACATAGGTTACCTCTCTCGATGGATTTTGGGGATAAGATGACATTATATTTGACCAGAGTCACCACTAACCAATTACTTCGATTGTACAGTCAATTAGATCTTATAGAAGCGCTTAGGATTGAGTATCTAAAGATCTTTAGCCCTAAGATGACTCTTGAGTTTACATTCCAGATATTTTGAGTAAGAAACTATGGTTATAGGGAGGGAATGTCTTAGCACCCACTTTACATGTATAGATATATGGTGTCTACTTCATAAGATCTAACTAATTTATGAAGAACAAGGTTAGTTCTCACACATAGAAGATGTAATGTAATGCAATGATGATGATGGCTAATTAGACCGAATTTCTGATGGGCAAGATTCGATTATATCAAGAAGTTGCAGAGCATACGTTCGAATCGATTGAGTGTAGAGTAAAATATATATAAACATGTAATGTTTAGGATGTTCGATGTTGTGTTGATGCTTATGAGAAAATGATAGCTAACTGGTTGGGTTTCTGGTGGGAACACTCCAATTATATCGGCAAGCCACATAGCATACACCCACCAATTAAATACGAAAAAAAAAATGATAAAATGTAATGCAGTGATGATATGTTTGAGGAGTAGTGGGGCTAAGAAGAGAATGAGTGTTGCACAATACTAATGCTCAAACTTAGATGCAACTGATTGAAGCTTGAATGGTTGGATGGATGATAATGTCGCAAAGGTTATATTGAGTGACTCGCATTAGAACTTAGGTGGCTCTAGACACTTAAACTCTAGCTAGGCCAAGCTACTCTAAGGATGGACTCTCTTTCTCTTACTCTCGCTCTCCTCGGTGGAGGGATGGGATGACTAGATGGTGTTCACAACCCCAAGTGTAGGGTCACGATATAGTAATAATCTCAGTAAGACCGAGGTCAAATCCACAAGAACTAAACCTTGTACGTAATTTGAAAGTAACTGAACTAGAACTAGAAAAAGATGTAATCTAAATTAGAGAAAATTAAGAGAACGATGGTGAATTATTAAACTAAAGTTTGTAAAATTCAAAAGTGGAAAACTAGGGTTTTCAAGGATCTACTTGTAGAGATCAGGGAGATCTATGCTTGATTCACGAACACAACTGGAATCTATCTTCATCCAGTTGGAAGATATGTCATTAAAAATCAAATACGAACTTCCTTTGATCTAGTTTTCAATGGAGGATAGGTGTGAGAACTAGAAGTGACTTCATCACTAAACCATGCCCATGAGACAAAGCAAACAATAGAATTTAACCAATCCACAACCAATCTGAGAGAGTTATGAACATTAGGAAGGATTCCATCATCCAACCATGTCCATGGGACGATGGTGAACAATAGGGTTCCTAATTTCATAATCATAATAATGAGAAGAACATGCTCAAAGCTATCACAGATCCATTGTAATTTAAGTCACAACAAACCATTAAAAACTAAAAGTATTCCTTATAATCAAACCAAAATCAAAGAGAGTTCAACTTAAACATGAATCAAAAGCATAGAAAGTATCCCATCACGTTACAAGCTTCACCTCTTAGCCTTAACTAAAAGGTTTAGCCTATCACAGACATGATCACGCTAAATCTTAGAAAAAACATTAAAGGAAAGAAAAAGCCAAAGAAGGAGAAAGAACTCCTAGCCATCCACGCTTCTCTCTCTCTCTCTCTCTCTCTCTCTCTCTCTCTCTCTCTCTCTCTCTCTCTGTCTTTCCACGTCTCCTTGCTCACGTCCTTGGATAGCCCTTTATGTCCCTTTCTCTCTCTCTTTTATAGGCTTAGAGAGGGTCAGTGGCTGGAAGTCAGTGGAGAGCTTACGCAGCAACTCCTTTCGCACCTTGCGCAGCGAAACGCAACCATCTTGCGTTGGAATGAGATTTTTGGGATGGTGGTCATCGCACAATCTATTTTGGCTCCATGGTGGTGGTTAGCCTTAGCTAGGCTTCCATCTGGACAGTTCAGATCATCCAACCGATCGTGTCCATGATCATACAACAGCCCCCGAAGGGCCAGACGTTATTGCGCACGTTCCTGCGCATGAACCTATGCTGGGACGTGTTGTGGGCCCTTGATTGGCCTTAACAGAGAAATTCACTCCGTTCATTGAATCCGTGGCGAAATTTCAGTCAGAAATGGGTAGTTTTGGTCGAGCATGGTGCTGCACACTTATCAAATCTTCCCGTCATTCATCCTGTGTTTGACGGTGATCTTCTTGCGTTCGCTTGCATGGTGGCAAAAGGACTCCATGGTTGTGGTCGCACCCCTTAGACATAATGAACGGTCCAGATCAACCATCAGAATAATGGTGGTGGCCCACTACACTCCACAGCAGCTGGACGTGCGTCCCATGAGTAAGAGACAGGCTGAGAGTCGGGTCAGCGCACGCTGACTGACTCCCCTGCTCCGATGCACTGCGGGTGGTCCTTGCGTACTGCACGTGCATCACGTGTGTGGGCCCCAAAGTGATGTTTTCTAAAAAAATCCACACTGTCCATTTGGTTTCACATCTAATTTAAGGAATTGAGACAAATTTTGAAGTAAATCCAGAGATCAGGTGGGCCCGAAATTGGTAATTTATTGGTTGATCTGTTTGTTGAACCACTTCCATAAAGATCCAATGGCTGAAATTTTGTGTGTACAGTTATTTTATGATCCTCAGGCTGGATATAAAGTTTCGTGCTAAATGAATGGTGGGAACCTTGTGATCTTGCATTCAGGACAATTTTCAAGCTTCTTTATCTTTAAGCACTGGATTTTCTCGGATCTTCGGCGTGTGACTTCTTCAATCTCGATCTCCTAAGATCCGTCCCTTCCTTTGGTGATTCTTGAGCATCAAATTCATGCCTTTAGCACCCTCTTCAATCCAAGCTCTTAAATTCACCTTACAACACAAACATGATTAAAATAAATATTTAAGCATTATCATGTACGTAAAACCAAGCAATAACTGGGGTCTAATATGCAATATTTGACCCTCAACAGATGACTAAATCCCTAAGGGATGATGAGGCTTTGAAATAAGAGTGGATGCCTTGAAGGTGGTGGATGATTGAATGCAATGAGATGCTTGAAATGAGAAGGGGAGGAGGCTATTTATAGTCCCCTAACCTAGGTTTCATATAATTCCTGTAAAGTCTTGGGGTAAAAGGTGGTAGAAGGGCTAAGATTGGAGATTTTCATAAGGTATAATCTCATGGGTTGGATGAGATGGTAAAAGGGTAAATTTTGGTAAGGAGATGGGCATTAGTGTAAATATGCATCAGTCGCACACTTAGAGTTAAAAGGTGGTTGAAGGATTAGGATTGGAGATTGCCACATGGTATAATCTCATGGGTTAGATGAGGTGGTAAAAGGATAAATTTGAGTAAGGAGATGGGTACCGAAGTAAATACGCATCAACCGCACACTTAGAGGTTGTAAAATAGAGACTCCACTTGATTGAGGGATGCCAGCCTGAAGAGCAGTGCTACGTGGCTGGCAACAACCAAGTTGTCGCCAGTCCACACTTGGAACTCATCCTTCGACAGGCCACCTCCTTCACTGGTGTGGAGGATCTATTGTGAATGACGTTATACAATTGTTGCACATTGCACTCTATTCGGGCTTGATTTTGTGCTTTGATTCGGGGTTAGTTTTTAGCTTAACTAGGTGAGTTAACTAGTTGTTTAGACTAAGTACGTTGACCCGATGAGTTGACTCAAGGCTCTAGGGTTTAGAGGGTTTAGGATTAGATCAATTGAGTTGATTGGGTTAGGTTCAGGGTTTAAGATTGGGGTTTTGGTTTACCATCCATTGGTTCAAACTTAATCAACTTATCAGCCCAGGGTGGTGTATCTCTTTAGTAGAGTTTATGCTCAACAGAATGCCAAGGTGAGTGGACACCCCATCTTTATTAGTTAGTCATGAATTGTAGTCTGGATTCATTGCCTTCCTTTTTTTTCTGTATCAGCTGGTTGCTTGGAAATAAATAATTCACACATATCATGAGGATTTGAGGAAAACCTTGCGATTGTCCATGTGCTCTATGTGGTATTACGAGTCACCAATCACAAGATTTTCACTTCTGTTTAGTAATAACATCGAAATGGTATAGTAGAGCCCCTAGGCTTTCTGCATCCTTACAAGGATACTGACCCAAACTAGAATATCTGTTTCTTCCCAGATCACTCCAGAAGTACTTGTTTTGCTGGATCGTCAAAGTGGCTAGCTTACCGTATGTTTTCTATGGGCTTACGGGAATCTCACTATGCAGACTTGGATTCAATCAAGTTCCATAAGCATCCACGCTTAAGTATGTGCTGGTGACCTTTTTTCATCCAATCTTCTAATTTTGACACTTAGGTTACAATTTATCTTTTTTGCCATTTAGATGATTTCTTCTTACCAGTCTTGGCATATCATCTTTTCTTGCATTAGCATTTGGTACAATGGAGCTAACACTAGAATTTAGTCTGATCATACTTTAATGTGCATTTGTATCTTGATAATCTCTGGGGAAACTGTGAGACATCGGATCTTATTCGACTTTACGTTGACTCCCGTTCAAAAATATAGAAGATCTCTTAGTGCCTCGGAAGCCTGACGCTTTTTATTTTGAAAATATTTTGAAATATTTTTAAAGTCGCCCTAACCTGTGGAGGGGGTTTTTATTGCAAGATGATTTCATAAATGGGTCTAGCTTACTTAGTTGTCTCCACTGTGGATGCCTATGGGACTTCAAGTAAGCCATTTTTTTAATTAAAAACATGCAAGCAGCTAGTGTGGTTGATGGTTGCGATCTAAATTGACTCAACTGGGGATTATGCATTTTTAGGATTTTGTATTTTATTTCTTGGGTTTTGGTTGTCGCAATCAGGAATGAGATTTGCTGGGGATAGTTCATTTTGCACAAATCTGATTAGTGGTTGTGATCAAGAGTTTGATTTATCAAGGATGTTTAATCAGTTCTATTGTCCTACAAGGTAATCAAACTTGATTGTTTTTGGGCTAATCCAATTCATTGATGGTGATTCAATCCAGCTTTTATTAGGGATGGTGTAGATATGTCCATCGTTGGCGGTTAATATTCCAATCTGTGACCAATCGGGTCTATCCTCCCATTATATGTTCAGATTTTGGTGTAGTTGTGACCCTTCTTGGGATTTGAAAGAGTTTTTTTTTTTAAAAAAATAAAATTCAAAAGACATTCTGATCCATCGAATCGCGAGTTGGCATTCGTGATCAATTATAGTCTTTGTTTGAAATATGTTTGAGATTTTTAAAATATGATCCAGTCCATTGGATCGTGAATCAACGGTTGCAATCGATGCTAGTTTTTATTGAGAATATTTTTAGAATTTTTAAAAAATTATCTGGTCCCTCGAATTACAAATCGATAGTAGTGAGTGATGCTGATTTTTATTGATAATATTTTTATAATTTTTTTAAAAATGATCTAGTCCAACGGATCACAAATCGACATTCGCGATCGATGCTAATTCTTATTAAGATATTTTTGGAATTTTAAAAAATGATTAGGTCAATTGAATCACAAATCGAACGATTACGATCGATGCCAATTTTTATTAAGATATTTTTAGAATTTTCGAAAATGATTTGGTTCATTAGATCGCAAATCGAATAATTCAATCGACACGCTATTTTTGGGAATTGTTAAAAAGATGATCCGGTCTATTGAATCGCGATCCAACGGTTGCGATTAATGCTAATTTTTATTAAAAAATTTTTTTGGAGTTTTTGAAAGATGGTCTGGTCCATCAGATCACGAGTTGATGGTTGCAATCGATTTCAATTTTTATTAAAAGTATTTATTTATTTTTTAGTTTTTTAAACGATAATCATGTTCATTAGATCACGAGTTGATGGTCGCGATCGATGCTGATTTTTATTGAAAGTATTTTTTAGATTAGAACTTTTCAAAAGATGATCAGGTTCATCAAATCACGAGTTGACCATCGCGATCAATGTTGGTTTTAATTGAAAGTTAAACTTATTGTATGGGGTTGCACTTTTAACATAATGATGGCAAGCTGACTACCCCTTTTCGTACATTGGCTCATTTGCTTGAGGAGACTTTAATACATGCAATGAGATGGAGAGCATCTTAGTAAGAGGATTAAAACAATGGATCTAGGGGACATACCTACCTTTTAGGGATTCCAACGAAAACTAAGAGTTTATTGCTTCTTTTTTTTTTGAATTTATTGGGCCATTCGTACGCACTTTTTGTATAATACGTGAATTATGGAAAGTATTGCATTTTTTGTTTTTGTAAGCAAATGAAATATATATACATGTAAAGAAAACATATGATGAGATTAAAAAAAAAAAAATGAAAATTTTGTGCCTTGTGTTGTCTGTGTATGCGTGGTTTGGAAATGTTATACCTATAGATACAAGAATCAAAATATTTGAGTTAGTTGGATGTCATAATCAATTTTCTAATTATTTGCTAAGGGTCTCGATCCCTTTAAGGTAGTGTGGAATGGTATCTGCGGCTAGGATTTAGGAAAAGCTTAAACGAATTCACTCATCTCTTCCATCTTTGCATTTGTTGAATATTCTTGTTGCTCGAATCTTTCATGTACTTGCTTTTTTCTTCTTTTTTTTCTTTTTTCTAGCCATTGTTACCCATATTGTCATCTCTAGTTTTCACTACATCTAGGTTTCTTGTCATTTTTACATGTGGTGCTCTTTTGACTTTTCTGATCGCTGGGCCTTTTAACTCTAATCTTGCCCCTTGAGTCTGATAGATGCAGTGATACTCGTGGCAAACCCAATATGACTTTTCATTTCTCAGTTTCATTCCCCATCAACACCCGTGTTGATGGGTTATTCACTTGAACTTATAAGACAACTTTCATTTCACCAATTAGTTTATAAAGAACTTCACTCGTTGTTGTCTGTATAGACGTCTGATTAGCCCGGGGTGTATGGAAGCTGTCTAATGTCTTCTGATTTTGATCTTCTCAAGAAACTCCATCTCTGGGTTTATGAAGGGTGTTCCATTCTCGATGATGATGACACATGTGATCCTGTAGTGGTTGAGCATTATCACCTAGGATGTGGGATGCTACCTCCATCCACTTCGTAGGGTAGTTTATTATCAAGAGCAAGTACTGATGATCGTTAGATGCCGTCAGGTTAATTTTCTTGCTAATGTTGATAATCCTCATAGAGAATGGTGGAGCATTGTCAAGTTATAGAGCTTCGAAGCACACACATGGATCTGGTGTGCGTGCTCCTGACACTTGAAGTACTTTTTAACATGTTGGTGGTAATCTGTCTTCATCGAGCTATAATATTTCTTCCGTCATTGTGTGTCAGTTCGTGTGCAGGTCGCTTACTCCATCGTGGAATGTAGGCACGGTCTTGACAGCTTATGCTTGACAAGCCTGATTTCAAGCTTTGACAAGTTTTTTATCAAGTCCAAACAAGTCTCCATAGGATGCAAGATTGGGCAATCATGGCTTCAAGAATTCAATCATCTCTACTTATTTTCTTGGGAAAGGATTTCTTAATGTGCACTTCCATAAGGGTTTCGAGAGACGTAGGTTTACAATTTTGAACTTTTCTAGGATGACATTGGCTTGTAGTTTCGAACTCTCTAAGGTGACCCTCTAGTTCGAGAGCCATCTCATCATCTTCCCACATTAGTGGTTTTGTCCAAACTCTTCAGTGAAAGTCTAGCTCTAAATTGAAATCATAAGAGTTGACTTCATACTCAAGCGCTTTGATAGACATGCTTAACACTTTATTACATGTAGGTTTTTTGAAAAAGCTTTTCTAGTTTTTTGGGTTTTAAAATTGTTTATTTTCGGGATTTTGTAGATATCTGGATTTTTTAAAGTTTTGAAATATTTGGTGTTTTGGATTTCTAAATATTCTAATCTTTTGGAGTTTTTTTACTGTAAGGGACCCTGAGCGAAATGATGACACGAACCAAGGGTTGCCTGATCCGGCTCGGGGAGCTAAGTACTACTTATGTCAACTTTTATTATGTTGTCATGGAGACTACGAATCTGTTACTACCCTGCACTCCTTCCCCTCAGGAAGTAGGGCCAAAGGGATCAGTAAGTGGGCCCCCATCATTGTACCCAAATGTCAATATGAGTCTGGGGTTAAGCTTTGAGTCGGTGTTGGATGCGATTTCTCGTAGCTCATCCCCTGTGCATTATAGCTCCTCGAATTCTTCTAGCTCAAGTAAGACTAGAATTGTGGTCTAGTCAATCAAGGGCACTTCTTCCCCCTTGTCTGAGTCCTCTACATGAATGGATTGGATTGTTGTGCGGGTGAAGGGATTGTCCTCTTTTCGACAACCTCATCTTCTTCTGGTGCCCCTATGCTTTTGTTTCTTACTTGGCGGAGGCTGATATCCTTGTCTTCTCATGTACATATTCTCTTTATCCTCAATGGTTTGAGCTGAGTCTTGGCATTCGAGTTGATAATAGAGGATTTAGTGCTCGGTAGGAAGGAAGACATAGTTTGATAAGATGGGGCATGCAAGAGGACATGCTCCTTCTATCTCTCGTTGCTATGGCTAGATGGTGGGGACTTCTACCCCTAGTTGTCAACTGATAGCACTGGCATGGATAGTAGTGTTGGTGTTGTGGGAAAGTAGTGCCCCTGGTTGACTAGTGTGAGAAAGTTTCGCCCCTGGTTGAATGATGTTGAGACAGGCAAGTTGAGTCCCTAACTGACTGGAGTTAAGATGGATGGGTTCTACCCTTGGTTGATTGAAGATGTTGAGATGGCCAAGTTGTGCCCCTGGTTAATTGAATATGTTAAGATGGGCAGGTTGTGCCCCCAATTGATTGATGTGGAGATGGACAGGTTATACCCTTGGTTAATTGGTGGGATAGGGAGGTTGTCCCCTTAGCTGGTTGTTGTGACAAAGAGGTTGTCCCCTTGATTGGTTGGCATGGGTAGGTTATTATGGCTGAAAGTTAGGCGAGTTGGGTTGGGTTGGTGCTAAACCCTAGCCCAACCAAAGGTTACTATACCTCAACCCTATCCCAACCCAACCTAACCTCGGGTTGGGAATTCTCAACCCAAGCCCAACCCAAGTGGGCTTGTTGGGCCTGGTCAGGTTTGTCGAGTTCGTTGGGTAGATATATGCTAATATTTTCATTATTACATTAGTTTATTATGTTTCAATACATGTCTTTTTTTTATACCTATAATTTTATTATTATATATGTAGCTATTTATCCTAAAGAAGTTCATTTTTTTCAAAACAAACAAGTTAAAATATAGGACAATTATTATAGCATCCTGATTTCATGTAGCCAATTATACACGCACATAGACATATATATCTACCTTGTAAAGAATACATTGAAAACTTAAGCATAATGAATCAATGAAAATGATAGAAGAAATTAAATTTTGGGGATGAAATTTTGTTTAAGGGGGGTAAATTGTAATACCCCGAACTTTTTAATACCCGAGTATTGAAAGTTCTCGAGTGTTACTATGAAATTTAACTTTTTATGTATATGTGTATGATACCAATCAACTATCCTAACCTTACATCCATTCTCCAACATAAATCTGACTATTGGGAATAATCTCCATTCATAGATCAAGCCATCTAACCATTGATTTTGAGAAAAGATCATCATATACCCAAGTATTTTCACTTGTCCATCATAACCAACTATTCAGTCAACTATTCACCACTAGGTAAAGATATCTAACCATCCACTCTGAATTTGGACCATCTGATCATAGTAAACTAACTACTTGATCTCACCATCCACTCGTACACAATCAAATTGATATTTTGATCCGTTCATCTTGTTCACAACTTATAAATATGCTTAACCCACCATCAAAACTACAATTTTAGAAACTTACACATGTAAATAAGTCACTTGAATTTAATGATATATATGTTCTACCTCTTGATCACCCTAAAAACTCATTTGTGATCATTTATTTATAAAACTGACTGTACACCCACTTACATACATGATCAGAGTACTAACCATCAAGTTTTTCTATTTTTAACATGACATCTAACCATTTATTATGTTGATTGATATATATACATTCCCTTAATTAGTTTGGTGAATAATTCCTTGTTCATAATGATTTAGATATAATTTCATTTGGAAGCATTACTTAGATACGTGCGTATAACCATATAGAACCATTATATTTTCTAAAACTCTCATATCAGCAATAATTATGAAGATGCCATTAACCTAGACCCTTGAATTTTCGATCACATGGTTCCTACGATTCGTTTAATGTAAAAATTTATACCATGTCTATCTATCATAAATTAACCATACATGTCAAAATTTAGCCTTTAGATTATTGTAAAAGAGGCCCAATTAACAAATCAGCCCTGCAATCGTTGATTTTAGTATCCATCGAGTGAAGAAACCTCGTGGGTAGTTGTAGTAGGCTATTTTCCTTGATATAAATGACTTGAATTTCCCATAATATGAACCAAGTATGAAATATGAAAACCCCACTTTGGTAGGATTTTCCTTAGGCATCAAGTTATCCCGTCAAGGCCTACCAACTCTTTATAAATTTGGATCTTCTGATTTAACCACTTCTTTCTATCCATTACAACTCAAATTTACACCACACTTTGGTCTCATATGACTACAAGGTTATACAGAATTTAGGCCCCTATTTATGATCCTATACCGTTGAAGATTGAAGTCAGTTCCTTCCTTTTGTTACAAAAGGTGAAATTTTAGATTTAGGCTTTTTTCACCATTGATCAACCACCAAAATTTGTCCAACCATTTGTTTATTTTGACTGCATATTTTCTCTAAAATTAGGCCCTGATCATTAAGTATGAAACATTAATTGAGATCAAATTCATTTAGGCACCCGTTAGGAGAATTTTCAAGATAGGCCAATTTAAATTTCAGATCACCAAGAAAATCATATACGCTAGCTCTATTCGATGACCCTGATACAATGGATAAATTATATTTAAAAAAAGATCATCAGAAAAGGAAAAATTGGATAAACTCAATTCAAGTGTGATGTGAAACACACCCCTCTCACACGGCCACTCCTTTTAAAAGTTGTGTGTGTTCACCTCTCCACTCACACGCCCAAGGAGAAAGAGAAATAGAGAGAGAGAGAGAGAGAGAGAGAGAGAGAGAAAGAAAAAGAAAAAAGAAAGAAATAGAAAGAGAAAGAAAGAGAATGAGAAGCCTATATGCCATCTTCCTTCTCCACATGTATGGTGTCTCCCTCTTCCTCAAGTCATGTCGTGATTTATATGGAAGCTTTTCATGTAGAAGCTTTCCTACATGGATATCTACCTAAAGTTTAGATCTAAGGTTAAGGTGAGGGATTCGTTTAAGCTCATAGTAATCTAATTTGATATACTTTATCTGCCTTTTTCATTTTATACTTTTATGCTACTATGACTCTCTCTCTCTCCCTCTCTCTATAATTGTTGATTTACCACCAACAATTATTTATCCTTTGAAAATTATAGTTAAGGCATGATTTTATTTATGTGTGATATTTATTAATTTATGTGGGGCGATGGATATAAGCCTTGCCCATGCCTTTACCTATTTTGTTGAGTTAGTCCTTGCTACTTTTCTCTTTATTGAGTTAGCCATTGCTACTCTCCTCTTTTATTGAGTTAGTCATTGTTACTCTTCTCTTTTATTGAGTTAGCTTAATGCTACTGTTCTCCTTTATTATATTAGCCTTATGCTACTTCTCTTTAAGGCTTGAGCATATGTCTTGGAATTTTAAAACTTCCATTATTCAATCTATTTCTCTATCGGTGCAAGTGATGTATTAAAGGTATTGCAACTAGTGATTTAAATATTTATCGTAGACGTAATACAGTACGAGTAGTAGTCCTCTTGGTCGACACATAATTCCATGGGTTGGTTGGCGTGGTGCATAATCGATGTAAGAAATCACTATATGTATTACATCACTTCGTAGGATTGGATGTCACAAATAATTACTTTATGAACACATCATTTTACGTAAATTTCTCAATCACGTTGTTGTGTCGCTTTGAGATGTTTGTATAAATTCACATTAACGTTGGACACACCAGCGAATCTCTTTAGTGTGAGAATACGAGGCGAGTCAGATATTTTAAACTACTTTCAACATTGTGATAATGATCAATACGTATGATGAGCCGCACACACTTTGCTAGGTGTTGAGACTCAAATAATTTCCATTTATATCTTGGTTTTATGAACACGAATCAGCTTAATGTTCTATTTTACTCATGTTTGTCTTGCAAGGTGAATTTAAGAGCTTCGATTGAAAATGGTGCTAAAAGTATGAATTTGATACTCAAAAATCACCAAGGCAAGGGATGGATCTTAGGAGGCCAAGATTGAAGAATTCACATGCCAAAGGTCTAAGAAAACTAAGTAAGGAATAAAGAGAATCAAAGATTTGAAGTGAAGAATCCCGAGATCATCCTGAAAAAATGTATTTTGAAATTCTAAAGTTTATTTTGAGAATTGTGAAGAGTGAAGTCTATTTTAGAAAACTGCGTAAATTTGAGGTACTTTCTAGAGTTTTTCAACTTGGTGTGAAAGTCGGAGTTTTCCACTTATAAATATGGCTTCCTAAGGCATTCTTAAGTATCATTCAAGGCATCCCAAAGTATGATTTAGGGTTTTTATAGAGTTTTATATAGGATTTTTAAAAAGTTTTATAGTTTTAATATATTTTTTTTTACAAGCTTTTAGATATTTATTTTTTCTTGTTGCTTTCTTTCTCTATTCTAGTTATGTTTTCTAGTTTCCTCTAACTCAAGTTAGAAGGGAAGCAGATTAGTTTAATATTTTCATTGTTATGATGATTAATTATTTTAATGATGAGAAGAATTGTGTATGCACGTTATCTATTATTTAGGTTTAGTTTTTTATCCTAATGTGAGATCCATATGTTTTCATCATATGAGATCCACATTGATGGATAGGCTTACCCTGAATCAATTATATTTCCTAGATATGAGATATTTTCAACATGTTACATTTCTTTAATATTCATTATCTTATAGATATGAATTCTTAAAATCACTAACGTTTGAAAATATATCAATGGTGCAAATTCATGATTTTCTAATCTTTTATATCATTTATTAAAATGTTTAAATTATTTTATTTTTTGATTAGGCCGACCACAGTGCTCGAATCTTAATTGTGTTATCCAAGTCATTATGATTTTGAAACATTAACCTATGTGTCGAACTTTGAAGCTTGAGTGTTATTTTAACTCAGTTGAATTACATCCATTCAAAACTCCGTAAATCAAATCATAAATTTAGTTTTTAATTACTTAGTTTTCTTTGCACTTGATTTTTTCCTTCTCGCAATTCATCTCCTTATGGGATCGACCCTATATTCATGGGATATTACATACGAACCTCTGCACTTTGAGGCAAGTAATTAAGTTTTTGGTACCGTTGCCGGGGAGACTGAGATAGATTAGATCTGTGTGAGATAGCTAAGGTAAGTTCTCTTCTAAACCCTCCAAAATTTTTGTAGATTTTTCTTTTTTCCTTGAAAGTAAATTCAGTTAGGTCTTTTAAGCACTAACTATGAGATAAGGTTGCCCTGCTTGGGATTTTATCACCCAAGTACTATGGTTATCATACAGTTGATTTTTGTATTAGTTTTACTTTTGTTGATTTATATTTTATTTTTTCTTTATAGTTTGAACCCTTATGGTTGGCTCTGCCGCCTGGGTTGTTGATTTATTTTTTCTTTGTGGATTGAACCCTCATGGTTGGCCCTACCGCCTGAGTTATTGATTTATTTTTGCTTTGTTGATTGAACCCTCATGGTCAGCCCTGCCACCTAGGTTATTGATTTATTTTGCTTTATGGATTGAACCCTTATGGTCGGCCTTGCTGCCTGGGTTGTTTATTTATTTTGCTTTGTGAATTAAGCCCTCATGGTCGGCCCCACCGCCTAGGTTGTTGGTTAAGTTTTTTATTTTATTTTAAGTATCATATTTGTTATTTGAATTAGTGGTATTTGTTATGTGGTGTGGATGGTTTATGTCCTATTGGAGTAGAGATCAAAACAATCGACTCTCTTCCGAAGGTGGACTAGTTCTTGGCCTTGATCATTCACTTAAGAGAGACACTCAACATCACTTAGATTCAATGACAGACCCAGTTGATAATCCAAATCCAAATATATCAGATCCAGCCATAAATCAAAACAGAGAAAATTAACATAATCATCCTCTTGAGGATGTAAATGAAGTTCATAAGAATGTGTTAAACTAACCACGAACTTCATGCGAACGTCTACGCCCTGAGAGATCAACTTTACCGTATTGCAGTGTTCCCTGCTCACATAGGGAACATTGATTTTAAACCAGGTGTGATTCAATTAATTCTTAAATTTTATGGCTTGGATTTTGAAAGCCCCTACTTGCACCTCAAGGACTTTGAGTAAGTAATTGCAACATTACAAGTAAACATTAGTAATAGGGATGCACTTAAGCTTAGGTTATTCTCATTTTCTCTAAAGGATCGGGCCAAAGTATGGCTCAACTCTCTAAGACCTTCTACTTACTCGGCAAGCCTTAAGTAGAGATTTTTTGAATAAATTCTTTTCCGAGCATAAAACAAATGCACTTAAACAAGAAATGATGTCATTCTCCCAAAAGGAGATTGAACTATTTTCTAAGCTTGGGAGTGCTTCAAAGACCTTCTACTTACTTGTTCACATCATGGTTATGAACCATGACACGTGATTGATGCGTTCCGAAAGGGTCTCACCACGGATACCCATTAGTTCATAGTGATGATGTGTGGTGGAACCTTTCTTAACAAGGATCATAATAAGGCTTGAGATTTTTTAGACATGTTAGTAAAGAATATGCAGACATGGGATGTCTCTGCTAAACTAGACCAAACTAGACTCATTCCTAAAGAGAAAGTGGGGATGTATGTCCTAAGAGAGGGAAACGACCTTAATGCAAAATTCGTTGTATTGACTAGAAAGATCAAAGCCTTGGAAATTAGGAAGGTTGATATGGTTAAAGAAAACACTTCCTTAGGTAATTTTTGTAGCATTTGTGAAGGTGTAGACCATGACATAAAGGATTGTCCAATAATCTCAATTGTACAAAATATCATGCATGAGCATGAGGAAGCAAATGCTATAAATAATTACCAAAGATCAGTTATGCAACCAATGGGAAACACGTATAATTCAAATTGGAGTAACCATCCTAATCTTAGTTGGAGGAATGGACCACAAATTAATGTCCCCCAATGCATCTCAAATGCCTCCATAAAACTTCTTTGGGGCATCTAACAATGCATCATATGTGCGCCTATCAAAGCGATCATTTGTGGAGGATGCATTGATCACATTCATGAACTCTCAAGCTCAAATGAATCAATCTCTAATCCAATCAAATCAGGAATTAAAGACGGTTGTGGCTAAGATTAAGACTTAACTAAATGCTAGGGAAAAAGGCACCCTTCCCAACTTGTGCCAAACCCCAGAAACACATATTTCATTGGAGACTCAAATCCAAGTGAGCTACATCATGAACAAGCTAAGGTCATCATTACCTTGAGAAGTGGAAAAGAGGTTTATAATATGATAATGCAACCGAAAGAAATATAGGAGGATATGCCACTATTCACAACCCCAAGTGTAGGGTTGCATTGTAGTAATAATCTCGGTAAGACCTAGGTCGAATCCACAAGGATTAAACCTTGTACGCATTCTGAAAGTAATAAGAACTAGAACTAGAAGAAGATGTAATCTAGCTCATGAAAATTTAAGAGAATAATGGTAAATTACTTTAATTAAAACTTGTAAAATTCAAAGGTGGGAAACTAAAGTGCCAAGGATCCATTTGTAGAGATCAGGGAGATCTATGCTTGATTCATAAATACAACTGGATTTAGAGTCCTATCTTCGTCCAATTGGAGGGTAGTTCATTAAAGTTTACATCTGAACTTCCTTTGATCTAGTTTTTAATGAATGATAGGTATGAGAATTAGAATTGATTCCATCACAAAACCATGCCCATGAAATAAAGTAAACAAAAAAATTTAACCAATCCACAACTAATCTATGAGAGTTATGAACGTTATGAAGAGTTCCATTATCCAACTATGCCCATGGGACGATGGTGAACAACAGGGTTCCCAAGTTCACAATCCCTATAATGAAAAGAACATACTCAAAGCTATTGCAGATCTATTGTAATTTAAGTCACAACAAACCATTAAAAATATGAATATTCCTTATAATCAAACCAAAATCAAAGAGAGTTCAACATAACATGAATCAAAACTATAGAAAGGATCCCATCACGCTACAAGCTTCACCTCTTTGCCCTAGCTAAGAGGTTTAGCCTATCATCGACATAATGACGCTAAAATCTCAGGAAAGCATAAAAGGAGAAGAAAAAATGAAAGAAGGAAGAAAAGTCGAAGAAGGAAGGCCAGAAAATGCAAAACCGCAACTCATCTTGTGCTCAACCCACATTTTGGCACAAGGGAGAACCAGTTGCGGGATCTGAGCCATTTAGGCTCCCTAGCGATGGTTGATTGCCCCCTATAAGTGGTTTGGATGGTCCGGATCACAAATCTGGTCCTAATCTTGATCGTAGAACGGCCCGGAAGTCCCGATTTTCCTGGACGCAAGCCATGGGCACGAGATTACGCTGAGGTGTTCGGTGGGGCCCACAGTGTTGTTTTCAGAGAAATCCACCCCATCCATTTGATTCCTTGCATGATTTCGGTCGGAAAGGGGTGGTTTTGGTCAAGTTTGGTGTGGCCCAAAAGATCGAATCTTCCCGCCGTTCATCTGGCATTTGACGGTGATCTACGTGTGTACACGTGCATGGGAGCAAAAGGACTTCATGGCTCGTGGCCACCCTTGGATCTAATGGATGGTCCCGATTGTCCATATGATGGACGGTGGTGGCCCACTATGCGTCATAGCAGGGCGGATGTCCCTTGCTGCGTAAGAGATCGAGTCAACCCGATTTTTGACCGAGGTCTGGGTCCGATGCGGCTCGGCTGTGCACCTACGGTGCACACGCATCACATGGGTAGGTCCCACAGTGATATTTTTGATAAATCTACTCTGTTCATCCTCTCCTCCATCTAATTTAAGGGGTTGAGACCAAAATTGAAGTATATCCAGATATCAGGTGGGCCCCAAATCAGTGATTTAGTGGCTGATCTATCCGTTGGGCCACTTCCACAAAGATCCAAGGGCTGAATTTCAACGTGTACGATTTAGGGTCCTTAGCCCCGATATAAAGTTTTGAGCCAAACTGATGGTAAGAACCCTGTGATCTTGCATTCAGGATAATTTTTATGCCTCTTTATCATTAATCACTTAGTTTTCTCGGATATTTGGCATGTAAATCTTTCGATCTCTGTCTCCTAGGATCTGTCCCTTGCCTTGGTTATTCTTAAGCATCAAATCCATGCTTTTAGTAGCTTTTTTTCAATCCAAGTTCTTAAATTCATTTTGAAGTAAAAACATGATTAAAATATAACGTTAAACATTATCATGTACGTAAAATCAAGTAATAACTAGGGTCCAATATGCAATATTTAACCCTCAACACAATACCCAACCAACATTTTGTTAGTCCCGAGCAAAGTATGCGAAAAATATTTTAAGAATTACAAAATAATTTCTATAAACTCGAGTAATTTTCGAAAAACAATCTAGATACTAGAATTCCAAGATACGTTAATGTTGGGCATTTCCTTCTCCTAAACTCAAGCGCATGGTAAACTTCATGGTTAAGTTCAAAGTATTAATCTATCGATTAGAACAATTCTATACATTGAGTTCCATGGGTATATAGTGTAACCCCGACTCATCATCATTAAGAGTTCAATCATCAATTTTCATGATAACATTGATAATCAAACAGAGCATTCTAGATAACCCAACCTAAACTGAAACTTTCCTTACAGTTCATCTTTTTTATTCTTCTAGCTTTTGATTTTTTCATAGATGGTTTCACGTTGTGTCAACCTTTTTAAAGATCTTTAACATGTAGCTATTTTCAAACACAACTATTTTTTTAGCTGGGTATTCTCTCTCTCTTTCTCTCTTTTTTTTTTTCAATAAACATCATGGACAAATTCCCTAGGTTGGTTTCTTCCATGCTTAGTTATTACCAGGTTAATAATTCAATATCGAACTAAAACCTTAATGTGTAAGCTAGATGTGACATGTGAAATCATGACTCAATCAATGTTTAAAATTGTAATTATGGATTACTAATTCGAACTTAACTATGAAATCTAACAAACAACTGAATCTAAGAGTCATAAATCACCAACATTAAGTGTCTTATACTTCTAAAATCAAGATGGCCCTCAAAATCACTTTGAATTTACAAGAATTTACAAAATATTTTTTTTAAAAAAAAATTGTCATAATTTTTGCTCAAGATTAAGAAAATACTGATTAGGTAACTTAATCTCCCATCTCCAACTTAAAATCTACATTTTCCTCAATGTAAAAGATATAAGCATGCAATGCACGTGAGGCAACGAAATTGAAGAAGTGATGGAAGGATAGTATCTGAAGAAGGAATCAAGAAGCTTTTTCCTAAGAGATCTTAGTATGAAAGTGGATCAGCACAAGAGTGAAACCAACAAAAAGCAAACTATCCTAAAGTAACTAGAAAGAAAACTATCCTAACGGCATAAAGCCGACTATCCTAGAACAACAAAAAGAAAACTACCCTAGTCCTATGAAAGCAGTAATCCTACCTATACCTCCGTTAGACTAGGACATCAATCCTGGTAGACAGGATCCGTCAGAGGTATGGACATGTCCTCTGAATCAAATTTCTTGACAAATGGCTTTAATGAATGTCCATTTACTTTAAACTCATTGCCATTGTCTGGATTCCAAATCGCAATAGCCCCATGAGGATAAACATTTATAACGGTGAAAGGGCAGGTCCAACGAGATCGGAACTTACCCGGAAAGAGATTTAACTGAGAATTATACAAAAGGACCTTTTGTCCTGGCGTGAATGATTTCTGAAGAATACGTTGGTCATGAAATGCTTTCATCATGTCCTTGTAAATTCTTGAGTTCTCGTATCCATCATTGTGGATTTCTTCAAGTTCATTTAACTAAAGTTTACGCAGCGAGCCAATATTGTCAAGATTGAAGTTCAGATTTTTGATCGCCTAATAGGCTCTATATTCCAACTTCACAAGCAAGTGGCAAGCTATCTCATGGACAAGTCTAAAGAGAGACATTCTAATAGGGGTTTTAAATGCAGTACTGTAAGCTCATAAGGCATCGATCAATCGAGTTAACTAATCCTTACGGTCAGGGTTAACCGTCTTGTGGAAATCTCGGCTTGTCCACTTGTTTGTGGGTGATATGGAGTTCTCACCTTATGAGAGATACCATATTTCTTCATTAAATTCTCGAATGGTCTATTACAAAAATGTGATCCCTCATCATTAATGATGGCTTGAGGCATTCCAAACTAGGAAAGGATGTTCTCTTTTAAAAACTTAATGACCATTCGATGGTCATTGTTCCGACACGGAATCGCTTCAACCCATTTAGCGACATAGTCTACGACGAGCAAAATCTATAAATTTTCAAAGGATTGAGGGAATGATCCCATGAAATCGATGCCCCAGCAATCAAATGCTTCTATGATAAGGATGGAGTTTAAGGGTATCATATTTCGATGGGACAATGATCCCAATTTCTGACAATGCTCATAAGTCATGTAAAACTCATGAGTGTCCCGTACGTAGTGGGCCAGTGAAAGCCACACTACAGAATCTTGGCCATGGTCTTTTTAGCAGAAAAGTGCCCACCACAGGCCTGTGAGTAATAGAAGGAAATGACAATCTGAAGTTTATCATCTGGCACACATCTCCTTAAGATTCGGTCTAGAAAATATTTAAATAAATACGGATCATCCCAGAAGAATTTGCACACCTCAGTGAAGATTTTCTTCTTATCTTGCACAGTCCAATGTGTCGGTGTGAAACCTGTGGCAAGTTAATTAGCAATATCAACAAACCAAGGTGAATGGGAGACTTTGAACGGTTGTTCGTCAAGGAACATGTCATTGATATGTGTCGTCTCAGGCGAATTAAAGAGATCAAGGCGAGAAAGATAATCAGCCACTGTGTTCTCTACTTCCTTTTTTATCTTTTATTTCTAAATTAAATTCTTGAAATAGGAGGATCCATCTTATCAGATGGGGGGCTTAGCATCGTTCTTAAAAAGAAGATACTTGAGCATTGCATGATCTATGTAAACGACGATCTTGGATCCAATTAAGTAGGACCTAAATTTGTCCAAAGCGAACACTACGGCTAAAAGTTCACTTTTCACAGTCAAGTAGTTCACTTGGGCAAGATTTATAGTTCTACTTACATAATGAATAACGCAGGGCTTCTTTTCTTTTCTCTTACCTAAAATCGCCCCAAGAGCATAGTCAAAAGCGTCGCACATAAGTTTAAAAGGAAGGCTCTAGTCAGGTGGCTGCATGATAGGTGCAGTGGTTAACATGCCCTTAAGCTTAGTAAAGGCTTCCTGACATTGCTCAGTCCACTCATATGGTGTATCCTTTTGAAGTAGATTACATAAAGGATGAGAGATGAGACTAAAGTCCTTTATGAACCTTCCGTAAAAATTAGCATGTCCTAAGAAGGATCGCACATCTCATATGTTCTTGGGTGGAGATAGATTAGAGATAAGATCAATCTTTGCCTTATCTACCTCGATTCCTTTGGACGAGATGATATGTCCAATGATAATTCCCTTACGAACCATGAAATGACACTTCTCCTAATTGAGTACCAAATTCTTTTCTTTACATCTTTTCAACACACATTTAAGATTCTTTAGGAAATCGTTGAAAGATAGACCAAAGATAGATAAATAATCCATGAAGACCTCTAGATATTTCCCCACCATGTCAGAAAAAATACTCATCATGCATTGCTGAAAAGTGGCAAGGGTATTACATAGTCCGAATGACATCCTTCGGTAAGTAAAGGTACCGTAAGGACATGTAAATATAGTCTTTTCCTGATCTTTAAGGGTTATCTCTAGCTAGTTGTAGTCCGAATACCCATCAAGGAAACAATAATAGGAATAACCATCTAACCTTTTCAAGATTTGATCAATAAAGGGTAAAGGAAAGTAGTCCTTCCTCGTGATGGTATTCAACTTCCCGTAGTCAATGCACATTCTCCAACTAGTAGTAAATCTAGTTGGCATGAGTTCATTGTCGGCATTGGCTACGATGGTGATTCCGGACTTCTTAGGAACCACCTGAGTTGGACTCACCCATTGACTATCGAATATAGGGTATATGATACCCACATCCAATAGTTTAAGGACCTCGGCCTTAACCACTTCCTTCATGTTTGGAGTTAATCTATGTTGGGATTGCCACGAGGACTTTGCATTATTCTCAAGATAAATGCGGTGAATACAAATCGAAGGGTCAATTCCCTTGAGGTCCGCAATTATTCATGCAAGGGCTCCCTTATGCTCAATGAGAGTAGATATGAGCATACTCTCCCGTTCTTACTTAAGGTGGGAAGATATTAACACCGGGTATGTCTCATCTTAACCTAAATAAACATATTTCAAATCAGAGGGCAAAGGTTTTAAGTCAAGCTTTGGTGGCTTGAGGTTAGACGGTAGAGACACTTTATCAGTTTAGGGCAGCTCTTCAAATTTTGGCCTCCACCAGTTAACTTCAAGTACCAGCATGGTATCCAGCATGGCATATATCTTCGTAATCATATCATCATTAAAATCATGGGAGTGTGCCAGACACGTCTTATAACACCCCGTACCTTCCAGTACTCGGGTGTTACCGTATAATCTAGCTTAGAATAAATACCGACCTAAAATCATGGGAGTGTGCCAGACATGTCATACACACATGCACATGCCACACATGGGTGAGAGAATCTCTACCCATGTGTGTGATGTCATACACCTATACCTCTCATCTCTTATATGCATGAAAAGTCAACTCTCCTCCATGCCACACCTCATGCATGACATCATCACACTATGCCATCTCATGCTCCTTTAATCCATCATTAATTACAAAGTATGAATTAATTATCATAATTCTAGCCTAAGCTAATATTAATCACATTAGCCTAACTTAACCAAAAATTTATCCATTTCTTTATAAATACCCCTCCATCCCTTAGCATTTCACCATTTTCCATAGAGAGAGAGAGAGAGGAGTGATCTTGGAGGGCCATCAACTCCATCAATTCCATCAATCCCATCCCTTCCATCCATCTCAACCATCCATCCAATTCATCAAGGTGAGTACACCCACTCCACTCTTGGTTTGTTTCTTTTTGATTATTTGTGGTGACAATTTGATATGATCAATGGTGTGGATACACAGGGGAATGATGTGTTTAATGTTCTGTTTAATGGTGTGGTTTCATGGGAGAATGGTGATGATACATATAATGGTGATGATAATGTGATAATGATGTGTTTAATGGTGTGTATTCATGGGAGAATTCATATAAAAAAAATAATTTCATAAAGAAATGATTGTTTATAGACTTTATGTGGGACCCACCGATTGTGGGCCCCACTAGAATTTTTGTAGGCCATTCAAACCATCCCAAAGTGTGGCCCACTAGGCTGGCCAAACACACACACATGTGCTCACAACACGAAAACAAAAAAAAGAAAAAAAAGAAAAAAGAATTCACTAGACGCTGCTGCTAGCATCCTCTGGATGTTAAAGCAGGTAGCGCCTAGCTGCTTAAATAAAAGGGTTTGGACTGTGGGTCCACAGCAAGCCCCACCCATGATATATGTATTAAATCCACACCGTCCATTCACTTTTTCGGATCATTTTAGGTGTTGAATCGAAAAATGAAGTCAATCCAGTTCTCTGGTAAGCCCCACCATCAAAATCATGTGAAGACATGCTTAAACATATAAAAGCACTCATTAGGGCCCACCTAAATTTTGGATGTACCTGAAACTTGAACTGACCGGTCAACCACGTGGCACACACATAACCGTCAGACTGGATCGTCCTATTGTGGGCCCCATATTTGAAAATAATAATAATAATATATATGACGCTGCCGCCGTTAAAGTTTGGATGACGCTGCGCTGCAGCAAGCAGCGTCTGCTGCTGACGCTGGAGGAAAGTGGGCCCCACCACAGGCCCCACCTTGATGCATGTCGAACATCAACACCGTGCATTTGATGGGTCCCGTTTAAAAATGGGCCACCCCCAAATTTCAACCATAACAGAAATCAGGTGGCCCACACCAGCAAAAAAAAAAAAAAAACATAAAAATAAATTTATGAAGCTGAATAAATCAGCAAATTTATGGGTTTGATCATGTGGTATATGTTATATCTCAACCATCCATCCATTTGGTGAGCTTAACCTAAGGCTTGAAAAGAAAAATAAGATAGATCTAACTATCAAGTGGGCCACACTACAAAAGGAACAAGGATTGAACATCTACCATTGGAACCCTTTTTAGGTCAGAAGTTTTAGACCAATATGAAATTTGTTTTTCCCCTTAATTCAGGTCTTTGTGACCTTATGAACAGATTGGCTGGAAAATAAACGTTACGGTGGGCCCGATGAATGGATTAACGGTGAAATCATTATTCTAACTGCTAATTGAGGTGAGATCCAGATATCTTTGGTTATGATTCATTTTTGGATCATTTACTAAAATGATCTCTAAAAAAAATAAAAAATAAAAAATAGATGAACGGTATAGATATAATAAATACATCACTTTAGGACCCATGTAACTTTGATCTTCTTGAACCGTTCGTACAACTCGAAGCTCGAGTATATAAAATCACTTGTTAGGTCCACCTAAAATTTGGTTGTATCTGAAACTTGGTTTAACCCCTCAACCAAGTGAGATACACATAATGGATGGGCTCGATTTATGAACCTCATCTTTGTGGGCCTAGCAAATGATTATGAATAGTTAATGGAGGGTAAACCTCTCAATTTGTGTGTGGTATGACCCACTTTGATGTAGGTGTTAAGCCACTTAATCCACCATGGTTATGACATGATATATATTTAAGATCCTCGTCATTCATCTATTTTATCAACCCTTTTGACGATATGTTACCAAGACTTAGGCCCATCCAATGATTAAATAGTCGTACATCCTGAAATAATGCAAATTGAACTCTTGTCATTGAAAATTTGTTGTGGGCTATCCTGATGATGTATTAGATATTCAACCCATTTAGCCCATGTACCGAGTCCCCTTTAGGGCATTGTCCCAAAGATCAGTCAATCCAACCTGAATTGGACCATACAATACAAGACTGTGAGAATAAGGACTTAATTATTAAATCCAACCTAAGGTCACCATGGTGCATCTATTTAATCCAAGAGGACTATCCACTTCCTCATATCATTTTAGGATTTGGACTAGAATCAAAGCAGGCCTAAGTTTTAAGTGGGTCACACACGACTTAACCTCATGGGAAAACCCCATGAGCACCACCACATAGAACTCATTGTAAATTCCATTGATGTGTGGGCCCAAGAATGTTAAGGCCCATTTTGAGTGAACGCCATGTGGGCCCATCAATGGAAGCCTTGTTTGGGCCAACCATTGCGCCTCTTCGACAAAAGTTTGTAATCTCCATGTGTTGAACATATGATGAAGTAGTACTGTAATTTTTAAAGTAATGATGAAAAATCCCTTTAATGGGCTGATTGTGGACAGCCCTTGATCACTTGGCACTTTGGTTAGAGTACGGTCCTAAGTAAAAGGATCAAACAATTTGTGTTTAAACCCTTAAACATGTTTAATTATAACAAATATATAGACTCTAGTGGTGTGAGGGTGTGATATACCTGTTTGGTCTATTAATCATGTAGGTATTTGATGTATATATAGCCACCTAATCATAGGCAATGGTGGAGTATATGTAGCATATGTAGTCATCTAATTGTTTGAATATGAAATACGTACAAGGACACTTAACCATATGAAATCAAGTGGCATTGATGGCCATTCAACAATGTAGGTTTGTACACTAAACCGAATGTGATGTAGAGTTATGTTAGCCAAGCTAATGCTATCAAGGTCCTGGATTCTATACGCTGTGATCTCTAAACCGTAAGTGGTACGATGAAATGTGGCTCTGGCCCTTAACCAAGTGACACCAAATATGAGCCATTAACTATGTGACGTGTGAAGTGGTTGTAGGATAAGACTTTTCATAATTGGTGTAGCCATGTATTTGTGGCCTATGGGCAAGGCCCATTGAGATATATTTCCATCCCATATGATGAGGCTCATTGTGATGTATTTCTAGCCCATGTGATGTGGCCCATAGTGATGTGTATTAGGCCTAAGCATGTGGCCTACCTGTGAAATAGATTTGAGACCACTTGTAATGTTTTCGAGGCCCATGGGTGAGGTCCAATGTGATGTATTTGAGACCCATGGGTGTGGCTCATTGAGATGTATCTTAAGCTCATGGGTTGTGGCTCATTGTGATGTATTTGAGGCCCATGTATAGGGCTCACCTATTGTGTATTTGAAGCCCATGAGTTGTGAAGCCTGATGTGGTGTATTCATGGTCCATGTGCTGAGGCCCATTACGATGTGTAAGGCCTATATAATACGGCCCAATGTGATGTATGTGCGACCCATGAGTGAGGCCCAATGCGATAAATGTATGACCCTTGTATGAGACCCAAAGCGATGTATATGAGGATCGATGTGATGTGTGATTTCGTCATTATGTATGTATTGATGTTTATGTGGGCCACTCCTTGGGAGCAATGTTGGTTAAATGTCCACATTCATGGGCAATGATGGTTGAATGTCCATATTGTGACCTTCCCTTAAGCCTTATTAGGCCCAATCTCACCGATTCTGATTGTCGATGATGGTTATTGATACGGATTATGTGTGTGCGATAGCATAACATTATGATACATGCCCATACGCATCATCTGCATGTTTGTAATGAGATATGATTGACCATTGCAATACCATAGTGCAAATTGTTATGAGGCTCCCTGATAGGTGGAGGTTATCTCACATGACCGCACGGTATACGCATGATTGATGTATGACTGGATTGCATGATTCATGCATCTTGCATTGTATGCTCTAGCGACATCAGGGCCATAGCCTCCACAGGCATATCGTGGATGACCAGTCGGGGCATTAAAAATTTATTGTAGCATCAGGCTGTCATAGATGGCCCAGGGTGAAAATTCTTAAACCCTCTTGGTACCAAAGGATGCCCCAACATCGAGACCGAGTGGATACATGAGCGCCCGAGTGCAAAATACCAGGAGGCCGCATCTCCCACTATGTCGTGGTAGGTTGGAGGGGGTGTGGCCTTACCAGCCCTAGGGTAGGGGCATAGCTAGGCTGAGTTTGACTAGCTTGTGAATGGGTCCGCTATAAACGTGTCGGATAAGTTTTGGCAGACTATTGGCCATGTGGATAGTGAGGTTTCTTACGCTCACTTGGACTGTGCTGCTGAGAGAGGGGGAGTGCCATTTAGAGTGTACTAAACACTGGTGATGATCTCAGCGAGGAATTGTACTGATATGTGGACTTATTGAGTAGGAGTTGCATACTCATTTATTTATTCATTCACTATCCACTCGGGTTGGTGGTGCACAACTATTTATACGTGTACCTTCACAATGACCAGGATTTCGGTTAGGGCGCGTGACTAACCTGAGATAAGGAGTGACTATCCAAATTTAGGTATGGGACTAGTTTGGATAGAAGTCCCTTATGATGGACCCCATAGTCTGCGATACTACGTACTATCATCCCGACTTCACACTCTATCATGGTCATTCCATTCGCACCGCATATTGCATTGCATCCGCGGCATATAGCATTATGGGTTACCTGTGTTTCTGCATTTACATGGTTTAGATACGACATCTGATATTTGACTCTTTATGACTCCTCATCTGTTTAGTTGATTTGTATCGCATATTCTGATACTGTTCCTCATTTGTATAGTTAATCTGTATTGCGTATTCTGATATTGTTTGACTCATGGACTTGTCAGTATTTCTGATATTTTATAATTACGGCATGACAATATGATGATAATGATGTGATTACAAATGCGTGTAATACGATTATGGCTGTGGTATAGGAGAAATGAAAATATGACTTGGTGATGCTGTTAGCATTGACTTGGAGTATTATTATGATGCATATGCATTGCATTGGCATTGACATCATACTTTATGTGCTACACGCCTTTCATGTATATGATTTCCATGTAACATATTTATCTCGCTTGCATGTAGGACACATTGCACACATGTGTGTACTCATTAGGCTTTTTGCTTACGCTTTGTATTTCTCACTTTTTTTCAGAGCTGGAATAGCTTGGAAGACTTTTCCTTCTTGATGCATTGCATCTATTTTTTGATTTGGCAATGTTGACGTTGTGTACCTTTTGAAAAGCACTATACTTGTAACCATTAGGATTTTTATTAGAGAATGTCGCTTAGTAATTTGATCATGGATCTTTATGGTCAAGTATTATTATATATGTGTAAATAAAAAAAAAATCAGTCAAAAATCTTCCTTGTGGTGCGCCGAACTCGGGACTTGGTGTATGGAAGTCGAGTGCCAGATTCAGGGCATCACGGAAGCTATTCGTCCTCGGGTTTGGGGCATGACAAAAGATGGTATCAGAGCATAAGATTTGGGATCAATTACGAGCAAAGTCTGCAAGTGGAAAACATAGAAGAACTTAAACTAGGTCTCCCAGCGTCGTTGATCGAGAACCTAGATGCCATTAGTGCGCCTGATTTGTATGAATCTAGGGACATGAATCTAGGATTCTGGGTTTGAGAACCTAGTCAAAATACGATCCTCTATTTAAGAACCTAGAGAATTTACTTAGCACCCAGGCATTCGGCGGATAGCCATGAGCAATACCTCTAGTGTTTGATGGATGATTGTTTGATATATATGGTGATACGTATGTTTGGCTTTTCATGTTATGATTTTGTTAATGTATTGTGACTAGAAATTTCGAGGACGAAATTTTTATTAGGAGGGTAAATTGTAACACCCCATCCATTCCGTACTATTTTATATGCATACGTACATGATGATCGACACCCTTAGTTAGACATGGATTGGCTGTTCATAGTACACACCCAACTGACCGAAACTCCAGTACCTCGAAACCTATCTCATATCGACCGCCCCGTCGTTGCTATCGTGGAGGTACAACCCATGCGTTTGTACGATACTCCGTTTGTGAGATAAGCCGTGAAGAATAATTAGTGTATCATGTGCGCATGGCGCCATGTACTCCACTCCACACATGTGCACAGCACATGTCATACACACATGCACATGCCACACATGGGTGAGAGAATCTCTATCCGTGTGTGTGGTGTCACACACCCATACCTCTTATCTCTCATGTGCATGAAAAGTCAACTCTCCTCCATTCCACACCTCATGCATGACATCATCACACCATGTCATCCCGTGCTCCTTTAATCCATCATTAATTACAAAGTATGAATTAATTACCATAATTCTAACCTAAGCTAATATTAATCACATTTGCCTAACTTAACCAAAAATTTATCCATTTCTTTATAAATACCCCTCCATCCCTTAGCATTTCACCATTTTCCATAGAGAGAGAGAGGAGTGATCTTGGAGGGCCATCAACTTCATCAACTCCAATCCCATCCCTTCCATCCATCTAATTCATCAAGGTCAGTACACCCACTCCACTCTTAGTTTGTTTCTTTTTTATTATTTGTGGTGACGATTTGATATGATCAATGGTGTGGATACATAGGGGAATGATGTGTTTAATAGTGTGTTTAATGGTGTGGATTCATGGGAGAATGGTGATGATACATATAATGGTGATGATAATGTGATAATGATGTGTTTAATGGTGTGGATTCGTGGGAGAATTCATATAAAAAAATAATTATAAAAAAAATAATTTCATAAAGAATTGATTATTTATAGACTTTATGTGGGACCCACAGATTGTGGGCCCCACTAGAATTTTTGTAGGCCATCCAAACCATCCCAAAGTGTGGCCCACTAGGCTGGCCAGAGACACACACACGTGCTCATGACACAAAAAAATAAAAAAAAAAAAGACTTCATTGGACGCTGCTGTCAGCATCCTCTTGACGTTGAAGCAGGCTGCGCCTGGCTGCTTAAATAAAGGGGTTTTGACTGTGGGTCCACAACAGGCCCCACCCATGATATATGTATTAAATCCACGCCGTCCATTCCCTTTTTCAGATCATTTTAGGCATTGAACCAAAAAATGAAGTCAATCCAGTTCTCTGATGGGCCCTACCATCAAAAATCATGTGAAGACATGCTTAAAGATATAAAAGCACTCATTGGGGCCCACCTGAAATTTAGATGTACCTGAAGCTTGGACTGACCTGTCAACCACGTGGCACACACACAACAATTGGACTGGATCGTACTATTGTGGGCCCCATATTTGAAAACAAAAAAAAAAAAAAATTATATATATGACGTTGTCGCCGTCAGTGTCTGGATGAGGCTGCGCTGCAGCAAGCAGCGTCTGCTTCTGACGTTGGAGGAAAGTGGGTCCCACCACAGGCCCCACCTTGATGCATGTCGAACATCAGCACCGTGTATTTGATGGGTCCCGTTTAAAAATGGGCCACCCCCAAATTTTAGCCATACATGGAACTCAGGTGGCCCACACCAACAAAAATAAAATAAAAATAAAAATTATGAAGCTGAATAAATCAGCAATTTTATGGGTCAGATTATGTGGTATATGTTATAACTAAACCATCCATCCATTTGGTGAGCTTGACCTAAGACTTGAAAAGAAAAATAAGATAGATCTAACTATCAAGTGGACCGCACTACAAAAAGAACAAGGATAGAACATCTACCATTGGAACCCTTTTTGGGTCAATAGTTTTGGACCAATATGAAATTTGTTGTTCCCCTTAATTCAGGTCTTTGTGACCATATGATCAAATTGGGTGGAAAATAAACGTTATGGTGGGCCCGATGAATGGTTTAACGGTGAAATCATTATCCTAACTGCTAATTGAGGTGAGATCCAAATAATCTTTGGTTATGATTCATTTTTGGATCATTCTCTAAAATGATCTCTAAAAAAAAATAAAAATAAAAAATAGATGAACGGTATATGTATAATAAATTCAACACTTTAGGACCCATGTAACTTTGATCTTCTTGAACTTTTAGTACAACTCGAAGCTCGAGCATATAAAATCACTTGTTAGGTCCACCTGAAATTTGGTTGTATCTAAAACTTGGTTTGACCCCTCAACCAAGTGAGATACACATAATGGATGGGCTGGATTTATGAACCTCATCTTTGCGGGCCCAGGAAATGGTTATGAATATTTAATGGAGGGTAAACCTCTCAACTTGTGTGTGGTATGACCCACTTTGATGCAGGTATTAAGCCACTTAATCCACCATGGTTATGACATGATATATATTTAAGATCCTCGTCATTCATCTATTTTATCAACCCTTTTGACGATATGTTACCAAGACTTAGGCCCATCCAATGATTACATAGTCGTACATCTTGAAATAATGCAAATTGAACTCTCGTCATTGAAAATTTGTTATGGGCCATCCTGATGATGTATTAGATATTCAACCCATTTAGCCCATGTACCCGGTCCCCTTTAAGGCATTGTCCCAAAGATCAGTCAATCCAACCTGAATTGGACCATACAATACAAGGCTGTGAGAATAAGGACTTAACTATTAAATCCAACCTAAGGCCACCATGGTGCATCTATTTAATCCAAGCGGACCATCCACTTCCTCATATCATTTTAGGATTTGGACTAGAATCAAAGTAGCCATAAGTCTTAAGTGGGTCACACACGACTTAATTTCATGGGAAAACCCCATGAGCACCACCACATAGAACTCAGTGTAAATTACATTGATGTGTGGGACCAAGAATGTTAAGGCCCATTTCGAGTGAACGCCATGTGGGCCCATCAATGGAAGCCTTGTTTGGGCCAACCATTGGGCCTCTTTGACAAGAGTTTGTAATCTCCATGTGTTGAACATATGACGAACTAGTATTGTAATTTTTGAAGTAATGATGAATAATCCCTTTAATGGGCTGATTATGGACTACCCTTGATCACTTGGCACTTTGGTTAGAGTACGGTCCTAAGTAATAGGATCATGCGACTTGTGTTTAAACCCTTAAACATATTTAATTATAACAAATACGTAGACTCTAGTGGTGTGAGGGTGTGATATACCTGTTTGGTCCATTAATCATATACGTATTTGATGTATATATAACCACCTAATCATAGACAATGTTGGAGTATATGTAGTCATCTAATTATATGAATGTGAAATACGTACAAGGCCACCTAACCGTATGAAATCAAGTGGCATTGATGGCCATTCAACAACGTAAGTTTATATTTATCAATATAGATACCGCCACTTGAATCACATATAACTAAGTTGTACACTAAACCGAATGTGATGTAGAGTTATGTTACCCAAGCTAATACTATCAAGGTCCTGGATTCTATACGCTGTGATCTTTAAACCGTAAGTGGTACGATGAAATGTGGCTCTTGGCCCTTAACCATGCGACACCAAATATGAGCCATTAACTTTGTGAGGTGTGAAGTGGTTGTAGGATAAGACTTTTCATAATTAGTGTAGCCATGTATTTGTGGCCTATGGGCAAGGCTCATTGAGATATCTTTCTGACCCACATGATGAAGCTCATTGTGATGTATTTTCGGCCCATGTGATGTGGCCCATAGTGATGTGTATTAGGCCCAGGTGTAAGGCCCATATCCTAGACCGTACCGTTCCATAGACTTCTGCGGTTTACCGGTCGAATTTCGACAACCTTCGACCCTAAATTGATAATTACGCGTGACCCTGATTCGTATGTTGTCAACCCGAGTCGACTCAACCCAATACCATTACCATAGCGACCGCGCTATCACTACGGTTCCGATGCCGCTACTTGCGCACCGAGGCGATACCCTGGTCAAGAGATGTGGGCCAACGTTCGATGCGAGGAAAACGTTGCGCGTTGCGAAACCCAAGAGAATCTCTACGGGATGTCACATCAATCCATTAATCCATCAATCCATCAATCCATCAACATGTCAAGTATACATCACCTTTCACCCATTCCCAAGTAACCACAAAATTCAAGAATCTCTTACAAAGCCCATACCTTTCTTACACCAAAAACTCTCAAAGTCAAAAAGTTCTTACACCACTCATGCTTTTCTTACACAAATGGCCACAAAATTCAAGATTTTCTTACACACCCATCACTCACCACATCCATCACCCATCTATCTCTCTCTCCCTTTTACAACTCTCTCTCATTTTCAAACTCAAAATTCAAGCAAGAAAAATCCATATGTATGAGCTTCTCCCAAACCTCTCCAAGAGAATTTGTGTGTGGCCCACCTTTCCTACCCCATCATCTCCCATCTCAACCATCCATTCATCATCTCCTCCATTGGAATCAAAGCTAAGGTGTTAAGGAACCCATAGGAGCAAGAAGATCGAACGGTGGGTGCTTGATAGTGGTCATTTTTCATATTTTTAAGGTGGGCCAAGTGAGGCCAACTGATCAATGGTTTAGATCTCACTTGGGACCCTAGGATGTGGCCGATGGCCCACTTGATCATCATGATCATTCCATGATGGGACCATTCTCCATGGACCCCATCATGATGTTTATTTCATTACATTAAAAGGTCATCTAGACCGTCCATATTGGTGGGGAAAGGGTCTCCACCTTTGATTTCAATTTTGGTGGTCCCATGTGCTAGGGGATTCATTTGATGTATGATTTGTTTTACAAGGGAGAGCTCATAGTGGCGGAGCCCTCCATCATAAGCGTGTCCCACTCTATCTCTCTCTCTCTCTCTCTCTCTCTCTCTCTCTCTCTCTCTCTCTCTCTCTCTCTCTTCTTTTCTTTTTCTTTCTTTTGTGATGATGTAGCCTAATGGCCCACTTGGATGGACCCCACTTGATGTATGTATTTCCCCATGCCCTCCAACCCCTTTTTGGTGGCCCACATCTATAGGTGGGGCCCACCTCAACGTACGTATTATGGTCCAAGGACGCTGGACGTTCCCTGGACGTTGGATGGAAATAAAAAAAAAAAAAGAAAAAGAGAAAAGAGAGCTTTTTGGGGTGGGCCTCTTGTATAGGCCCCACCTTGATGTAAGAGTATATTCCAGGCCATCCATCCTCTTTCCCATATCATTTTAGGCGTTGAGCCAAAGAATGAAGCTAATCCACTCATTGGGCGGGCCATACTTTTCAAAATAGTAATTCTCACCGTTTATAAATTATTTTAAATTTTTCTACAGGCCAAAAGTATTCAACATTAGACTCTTTTGGCTTGTCTTGAGCCAGGGAAGCCAATGAACAGGGTGGATCTACTTGATGCGGGCCTTAGATGCGAAAAACCCCGAAAAAATGGGTTTTTCCAATTTTTTAAAAAATAAGTACAGAGGCTCTGCCTCTGCCTCTGTCACGTTGCTGGGTGCAGCAGGCGGGCGAGCAGCGTCCCACGGCCCCTGCCATGGGACCCACCATGATGTATATGTCTTATCCACGCCGTTCATATGGCGGGCCCCTCTCTGAAGCAGGCCCCCTCCAAGTTTCAACCAAATTCAAAACTCAGGTGGCCCACACCACACAAAACAGTGGGATTGAACCATCTGCCATTGAAACTCTTTTGGTGGGCCACAGAAGTTTTGGATTAAGATGAAATTTGTGTTTTCCTTTCATTTAGGTCCGTGTGACCTTGTCAACAGGTTGGATGGAAAATATATGCTATGGTGGGCCCCACATGGGACCCACAGTGATGTATGTGTTCTAAATCCACCGTCCAGGCGGACGGTGGTACCCGCCGTGATATATGTGTTTCATTTCCACCGTCCAGTGGACGGTGGAGCCCACTGGGTGTGTGTGTAAGTGTGCATGCGTGTGGGTGTGTGTACGTGTGCATGTGTGTGGGTGCGTGTGTGTACGTGTGGGGTTGTGCATGTGTGAATATATATATGTATATATATATTATACAGTATATTGAATATATATTATTGTATATACTATATATATATATATATTATGTAATATACCTGATGGTGGGCTTTTATGGACCCACCATGATGCATGTGTTGCATCCTGTCTGTCCACCCATTTTAAAAGCTCACACATGAGCTAAAGAATGAATCAGATCGTTAGCTCATGTGGACCCCCCCACCGTGATACATGTGCTAAATTCAAACCGTCTATCCATTTTTAAAGCTCATAAATTGAGGCTTAGATGAGCCAAATCATAGTCCAAGTGGACCCCACCTTGGCCTGTTTTGAGGCCCATCTTAATGTAGTTGTAGTAGTTCATTGGGGCCCACTTTGATGTGGATGTAAGACCCATGGGTCGAGGTCCATTTAATGTATTCTAAGGCCCATGGAATCAGACCATTTGATGTATTCTAAGGCCCATGGGATTAGGCCCATTGATGATTTAGGGGCCCATGGGTTAAGGCCCATTGAGATGTACTAGGGCCTATGGGTTGAGGCCCATTTGATGTACATATGGGGCCCAATTGATGTGGCCCATTTGTTACATATAAGACCCATAAGATTAGGCTCATTTGATGCAATCTAAGGCCCACTGGTTATGACCCATTGCAATGCACGTAAGGCCCATTGGTGTGGTCCATTTATGTGGCCCATTTGACGAATAAAAGGCCCATATGACATGGCCCATTGGATGTATTTAAGGCCCAATGGGATGTACCTAAGGTCCATTGCAATGTGTGATTCCAACACAGATTATGTAACGATGTTTACGACGATCGTGCCTTGGGAGTAATGTTGGTTTGACGTCCACATTGCGAGTGTAATGCTGGTTAGATGTCCACATTACGACTCTCCTTAGGGCCCATTATTAGGCCCGTACTTATTATGTATAGGCCGTCCAGGCCCATCTGCATTGTAAGGATAGTTCATCTCATTATAACATGTTTAGTATAGTTCCATGACTCATGATCATACGCATCATATGTATGCTTGATATGAGAAGTGACTGATCATAGCATATGCCTTCGGGCAGATTGTTTATGGGACCCCGATTAGGCGGTGTTGCCCTGCATGAGCGCACGATACACGCAGAATTTGCTGCATGATTGGATAGTGTGATTCATGCATTTCGCATTGTGTGACATGGTTGTTGTACGCCTTAGCGACATCGGGGCCGTAGCTTCCATAGATAGATCGTGGTTGGTAGGATTGGATATCGAAAATCTCGTTCTACATGGGGTGTTATAGATATCCCTTGGTGAAAGTCCCTAAACCCTTATGGTACCAAGAGGTTGCTCCAACGTCTAGACCGAGTGGGTAGATGAGCGTTGAGTGCCGATTACCAGATGGTTACGCTCTCCACCGTGTCGTGGTAGGTTGGAAGGGGATGCGGCCTTATCCGCCTGAGAGTAGAGGGCAATGTTAGGCTGAGTTTGACCAGCTCGAGGAATGGGTCCGCTATCGACGAGTCGAGCCCGATATTGGCAGACGAATAGTGAGGTCTCTTCCACTTACCTTATTGTGCGTGATGTGGCGATGATCTAATTTAGAGTGTACTAGACCCCAGTAATATCCCAGAGTTGAGATGTATTGACATGTGGACTTAGATGAGGATTGTATGCTTGACTTGCATCTTGCATCGCATAGCCTTGGTACGGCTCATGATATTTATGGATCCATCTGCATATTCTGCATTACTCTGATATTACATGATCATATTACTACCTTGCGCACACACTTTCACCACCTTCTAAGCTTTTTATAAGCTTATGCACTACCGTTGCGTGTAGGTGACGTTGGTTCACAGTAGCGTTGAGGCAGGAGCGCTTAGCAGATCGTTTTGGAGTTTTGCTCATCATCATTGTATTTTCCCGTTATGCTCATTGTACTTGTAAAGTTTTTGATCATAGTAAAAATGTAATGAAGTTCTTGGTTGTTGTTTGTGGGTTATGCCTTTGGTTATGCTTATTACGAATCAAACTGACGTTGAAAATCCTCCTCGTAGCATCATTGGATCGAAGCCTGGTGAATGGGCGTTAGGAGCCGAGAATGGGGTTCTACAGAAGCTGTCGGCGCCGGATTCGGCGATCGAGAATTTTGTGAGCCCGGTTTCCGAGTTCGAGGCGTGACACCAAGCATATAGCCTACCTGTGAAATAGATTTGAGACCACTTGTAATGTATTCGAGGCCCATGGGTAAGGCCCAATGTGATATATTTGAGACTCATGGGTGTGGCTCATTAAGATGTATCTTAGGCACATGGGTTGTGGCTCATTTTGATGTATTTGAGGCCCATGTGTAGGGCCCACCTATTGTGTATTTGAAGCCCATGGGTTGTGAAGCCTGATGTGCTGTATTCATGGCCCATGTGCTGAGGCCCATTACGATGTGTAAGGCCTATATAATACAGCCCAATGTGATGTATGTGCGGCCCATGAGTGAGGCTCAATGCGATGAATGTATGACCCTTGTATGAGACCAAAAGCGATGTATATGAGGATCGATGTGACGTGTGATTTCGCCATTATGTATGTATTGATGTTTATGTGGGCCACTCTTTGAGAGCAATGTTGGTTAAATGTCCACATTGACTAGCAATGATGGTTGAATGTCCACATTGTGACCTTCTCTTAGGCCTTGTTAGGCTCAATCTCACCGATTTCGATTGTCAATGACGGTTATTGATACCGATTATGAGTATGTGACCACATAGCAGTATGATACATGCTCATATGCATCATGATACATGTCCATATGCATCATCTGCATGTTTATTATGAGATATGATTGACCATTGCATATACAAAAGTATAGATTGTTATGAGGCTCCCTGATAGGTGGAGGTTATCTCATATGACCGCACAGTATGCGTAGGATTGATGTATGACTGGATTGTATGACTCATGCATCTTGCATTGTATGCCCTAGCAACATCAGGGTTGTAGCCTCCACAGGCATATCGTGGATGGCCAGTCGAGACACCGAAAATTTGTTCTAGCATTAGGCTGCCATAAATGACCGTGGGTAAAAATCTCTAAACCCTCTTGGTACCAGAGGATGCCCCAATGTCGAGACTGTGTGGATACATGAGCATCCGAGTACCGAATACTAGGAGGCCGCGTCTCCCACTGTGTCGTGGTCTGTTAGGAGGGGGTGTGGCCTTACTCGCCTGAGGGTAGGGGACATTGCTAGGCTGAGTTTGACCAGCTCGTGAATGGGTCCGCTATCAACGTGCCGGATAGGTATTGGCAAACTATTGGCCAGGTAGATAGTGAGGTTTCGTACGCTCACTTGGACTATGCTACTGGAAGAGGGGCATGCCATTTGGAGTGTACTAAAAACTGGTGATGATCCCAGAGAGGAACTGTACTGATATGTGGACTTATTGAGCAGGAGTTGTATACTCATTCATTTATTCATTCACTATCCACTCGGGCTGGTGGTGCGCAAGTATTTGTACGTGTACCTTCATAATGGCCAAGATTTCGGTTGAGGCGCGCGGCTAACCTGAGATCAGGAGTTTACCACATTGAGTCTGACTATCCAAATTTAAGTATGGGACTGGTTTAGATAGAAGTCCCTTGTAAAGACCTCATAGCCTGTAATACTACGTACTATCATCCCAACTTCATACTTCAGCATGATCATTCCATTCGCACTGCATATTGCATTACATCCGTGACATATAGAATTATGGGTTACCTGTGTTTCTACATTTACATGGTTTAGATACGATATCTGATATTTGACTCTTTATGACTCCTCATTTGTATAGTTGATCTGTATCGCATATTCTGATATTGTTCCTCATTTGTATAGTTAATCTGTATTACGTATTCTGATATTGTTTGACTCATGGACTTATCAGTTTTCTGATATTGTATAATTACGGCATGACAATATGATGATGATGATGTGATTACGGATGTGTGTAATACGGTTATGGCTGTGGTATAGGAGAAATGAAAATATGACTTGGTGATGCTGGTAGCATTGACTTGAAGTATTATTATGATGCATATGCATTGCATTAGCATTGACATCATACTTTACGTGATACACGCCTTTCATATATATGATTTTCTTGTAACATATTTATCTTGCTTGTATGTAGGACACACTGCACATACGTGTGTACTCACTAGACATTTTGCCTAAACTTTCTATTTTCACTTTTTTTCAGGGCTGGAGTAGCTTGGAAGACTTTGCCTTCTCGATGCATTGCATCTATTTTTCGATTTGGTGTTGTTGACGTTGTGTACCTTTTGGCAAGCACTGTACTTATAACCATCAGGATTTCTATTAGAGAATGTCGCTTGGTAATTTAATCATGGATCTTTATGCTCAGGTATTATTATATATGTGTAAAAAAAAAAAAATCAGTCAAAAATCTTCCTTTTAGTGTGCCGAACTCGGAACTTAGTGTATGGAAGTCGAGTACCGAATTCGGGGCATCACAGAAGCTGTCCGTCCCCGGGTTTGAGGCGTGACACATCATATCTTAAGGGACATCTATTTTGGGACCTCAATCACTTTGATAGACCAATTAAACCATTCATCAATGATTGAAGGTTCCAAATCTAAAGATCTACTGCCATCGGTCTATAATGTCCTGTTAGACCTTCCAACCCTTGAAAACACAAATCATACCGTCTGATTTCATATTCAAACCCAAGATCACGCCTACATACTCTATAAGGCCCTGAGGGTTATTAGTAACTAGATATGAGTCAATCCAACCGATGGATTGATTGGATGGGAAGGATGTCAAAAAAATTAGCAATTAGATATTCATGTGATGTGACACACTTTTATGCTGGGTAATCCTAATCTCACGTAACGAAGCCAAAATGATGCATAGAAAGTAGAGCCCACATCTTTTATATATATATATATATATATAATAACAACAACAACAATAATAATACTAACTAATATTTAAATATTATAAAATCATAAGATGGGTACTCCTAATAACCTACAGAGAGGGACCCACAACATGATAAAGTAAAAAATAATAATACTGAAATGAAAAAAACAATTATAATAATAAATTGTTCATGAAGAGTAGTAGTAATAAAATTAATATTAATATTAGTATTTGGTTAGTAATATGTTATAAGAATCTTTCAAATGATCCTTAGGACCCTTTTAACCACTGACATTCAAATTCGTGATCATCCGACCATTAGATTGTCAAAAAACTGCCATTAAAACCAGAGGTTAATTTGTATGGCCCACCTAAGCCTTGGGTCAACCTGGTCTTTGGTCAAAGGCATTAAGTGGGCCTTTCAAAGTAAATGGACAGAGTGGATCTCTCGCAAACATTGTGATGGACCAAGGTGCGTCTGCACCGCAGCTAACGTGCATGACGTGCACCGTACCAGTAGGAGCGGTCAAAGCTCCCTTGACCAAAAATTTCTATAAAAAGAGAGATTTCTCTCTCTTCGGTTGCACCAGCAGACGGATGAAAATCTGTTACTTTGATCAAAGGTCCACATACACTGGCCATATGGACGATCCAAACCGTCCATCTGATGGAGAGGCCTCAACCTACCAAAACCTCTGTTGTTTCACACGGAAGTGCACACGTGTGAGGACAAAATGATGGGCACAACAGAGCTGTGTGAGTGTGGATTTTTCCAAAAGTAGGAACTTTATCTTGCTATTGCCAAACTGGAAATCCGAGTGCGTTACTCTCCTTCATTTGCAACCGTCAGATGCAAAGAATCTCAGCCATCCACTTGCTTAGGGTTTTCCAAACAAAACCATGTCAAGTTTCGGTTCCTACTCACCGTATTTGGAGACGATTTCAGCTAGAGCAAATCCGGACCATCTGTTACTGATTCGAAGGTGTTGGAATGTTAGGGTTAGTGAATAAAATGGGATGGTTGAGCAACAGGATCTCGCCCTCCATTCTTGTAACCGTTCAAGAAAAAAATTGGCCATCACCTTCCACCTCCGAACCCACAACAAAAACCTCCTCTGAGCTTCATTTTGATCATGTCCCAAGATCCCATACGCCTGTTTACATCGTCCTTAGGCGTCATTTTAAAGGAAAATAGGAACGTTCATATTCTGCCATTAATGGCGGGTCGTCTTCCTTGTCGAAAGCTCAACCATCAGTTCCTATTTCTCAGATCAGTTACTAGGTGAGCCATCTCTATATCAACCTATGCAAATCGAAGAAGAAAAGGAGGAAGAGAGGAAGGAAATGGAAGAAGAAAGAAGGAAGAAGAGGGTGGCTGCACTCTGCAGCTGCAGCTCAATCCGGGCTGAGCTTGGTCCGAGTCAGGCCGGGCTTGGCCTACAATGCTGGATTATCGGGCAAGTGCGCTCGGATCTAGAGGAGCTGTTTAACAGCTACCGAGGAGAAGAAAGGAAAAAAGAAATAGAAGAAGAATTCGAAAGGAAGAAGGTGCGTGTTGCACCAGCTTGAACTGAGCCGCTACTCGTTGTCATTGCACCGTAACTGAGAAGCATCTCAGTGGGTCGCACCACACACATCACAGTGGGCCCCACCATAAATCTCAGTGGGCCGCACCAGACAGTGTCGGGCCAGCTTGTGAAACCAGGTAGTGGGCCACATCATACATAAGAAGGGCCGCACTCCTGTTCAACCCACGTTTTGGGCCGAAATCATGTCTGACCCAGCCCCAGTTTCGAGCCATAGCTGGGCAGCTATGCTAAGCCTAAACTGGGCCAAGTTCAGGCCCAGTTCGGGGCTTGTTGTGGAGCAAACTCAGGCCCAGTCTCTGGGCCGCCATTGGATAGCATCAGCTGGGCCGAACTGAGCCTAGCCTAGCCCAGTTTCTGGACCACCATTAGACAACAATGGCTGGGCCGAACCAGGCCAGGTCCAGGCCCAATTTCTGGGCCTTGATTACATAGTACAGGCTGGGCCAAATCAGGCCCAGTTCGGGGCCTTGTCTATGGGTGGATTCCAAGCTCAAATTGGGCCACTTGTTGGACCAAAACCTAGTGGGCCTAGTCACTCTAATGCAAGCCCAAATAACATTATTCATGGGATCCTTCAAACGCACTAAACTCATTTTAATGTATTATTGTCATTGTTACCACTCTTATTTTTGGGGATTGTTAATATTACATATGAATAGCCGTTACTATATTATCTATATTAATATTAGTTATTACATACAAATTATCATTATTAAATATTAGAGTTTTTGTCGCGTCAACCTTAAATATTATCATTGGTGATTAGAGCATACTATTTATTTCCTTACAATAACTATTAGTGCCTCGTTAGCTAATATTAAGTATATTATTAATATTAATGATCGTTTTGAAATTATTAGCATTACAATCAACTATACATCATTAGTTGTTATTGGATTACTATTTTAGAAATTAAAATTTAAAATTTATCCTACACCTAAGTAATCTAAGCTCTAAGTCAATACCATAAACATAGATAGTGTGTTAGGCTTGAGCTAATTGTATAATTTCATAATTCATGGTAGATCATAGTATCTAGTATCATGACTAGATTCACTATTTATAGTTAGGACTATTAGCATTAGAAAATAGTTATCATTTTTCTTATGGGCTTAGTATAATATTTGTTAAGATAATAATTATTATTTACTCCTTATTAAATAATGTCGGTACATTTAAATTTGAACTTACGAACCATCATTATTAATATTGATGGGTTAATACTCCTATTATGAATATTATTTGACCCATCGTACAATAATAATAATAATATTATTATTATTATTATTATTAATTTAGGATTCAAACCCTAGAATCTAAGTATTTAACTAAACAGTAGGATGAAAACCTAAGTAATTCAAGCTCTAGGTTATATTAATCTAAACCATGGACACTTTATAGAACATTGATCTCACATACAACTTCACAATTCATGGTAGGACTCGATTTTAAGGGTGATGATTCACATACAGCTTCCTAGTAACATCAGTTGGTGATTCAAGTATAAGGTGATGATTTCTTCCCCTTGAGCTTTCCATTTTTTCATTAGCTTAAGTGGTAATTTTTATTTTAATTACGATTAATAATTGATACTTTCATTCTATAATCACATGTGTAAATTATTGAATTTGAATTGCTAGACTACATGCTTAATATTTATCTTGCATATCTTCTTATACATGCGGATTACCTGTGGATTGCTTGTAGAACTTAAACTAGTACATCCGTGGGAAATCCCCACCTATAAATGTACACCCACACTTGGGATGTAACTTGACTGATAGTGTTTATAATGGGCTTTCGATCTAGTGGTTACTTAAATGATTGGTTAAACCAGATATTGATGTGGCCTACCATCCATGGGTTGCTGGGTCTATGTGGTTTTTAAGGATGGTATTTTATCACATATTTTTGATATTTACCCTATACGGCTTAGTTTTGGTATTCGCCCTATGTGGCTTTGTTTCTATATTTGCCTTATATGGGTTCAACATTTTATTTTGTGCAACCATGTGATGGTAAGCCCCATTTACTGAGATATGATTGGCCACTAGTCAACGGGTTTCCATTAAATATCCTAAGGTGGTAGTCTCATTAGCCGAGGATGGTGGTATGAGACTTATGCCCGAACTGTTAGCCTATGCTGGTGACGAGCCCCCGTAGTGACCTTGAGCTTATTTAAATTGGCTAATTGTAACTGGAGTAATAATAATTTGGCTAATCATGCATATATAATACAGACCAGCATCTACCACTAACGTATGTGATGTATGATATGCAATCGTTATGCGGCCAGCGTCTATCTGACTAGATGAGCATTCTCCGGTCGATGATTGCATAGGTGACAAGTCCAATGTCCACACGAATGAGCATCCTCAGGGTGATGATTGCATTCACGCATCCATGCATTTAATAAGACTACATCATATACTGTTTTGTATGCTTTATTTTTATAACTATGCTTACCTAATGTGGCGGTGTATAATCTTGAGGGGAATTTACATTGAGTTGGTCACTAATCCATCAAATATATAACCGTACAGGTAGCACAGGTGGCCCGGATGATATTTACATTCTTATTGATGAGGAGCAGGCTGTAATTGATAAGGACGCATGATTGTATTTGCTACGGATTGCTCCAGGATTTTACATCCTAAGATTGTTGTAATTTATTTTGTTTCACATGTAATATTATTTTATTTCGTAAATGTTAATTTCAGAGACATTGGTTGTATAAGTCATTATGAGAAGTTTCTTATATATTTGAATGATCATGCAACTTTCCTTTACATTTGATTTGTCCATACTACGCTAATTGTTAACTCTGAATGATAAAGGGAAAAAAATATATGAAATTTGGCTTTTTGTATGTTAACACTCGAATTTTTAGGAAACGGGTCATATACTCGGGTCCTGAAAACACGGCGTGTTATATGACTATAGAGGGTCAGAGGATAAGGTCAAAGGTGTTTTAACTTCCATGAAAAAGTCAATCATGTTAATGTCACAAAAATTGTTATCATCCTCTACTCGTCTACTTATATTGAAAAAGTTATTTAGCTTCAATGTCATATTTCTAAAAGACATACTCATGACTACATTCCTTCAATTGATAATTGTGTTTGAAGTGGTAAGGAATAGGCGACCAAGAATGACGGGAATTTGAATGCTCATGGTACCGATGGGTTCCGTATCCAGGACGATAAAATCTACTGGGTAGTAGAATCTGTTAACTTGGACCAACACATCCTTAATTATCCCTCTCGATACACGAATCGAGCGATCATCAAGTTATAATGTGGTTAGGGTGAGTTTTAATTCACCCAAACCTGATTGTCTGTACACCGAGTAGGGAATTAGATTTATGCTCGCTCCTAAGTCAAGAAGTGCATGCTCAATTCAGTAGTTCCCGATTACACAAGGTATGATTGGGCTACCGGGATCTTTGAATTTCTGTAGCACGTCTAACTTTAGAATGACACTTACTTTTTTAGTTAAAAAAATTCTTTTGAATATTTTATCATCTTTTCGTCTTACACAAGTCTTTGAGAAATTTAACATATGAAGGTATTTGTTTTACGGCATCAAGTAGAGGAATATTGACCTTCACTTGTTTCAACACCTTTATAATGTCCTGAAAGTTAGAAAGGAGTTTTGGTGCAACCAATCGTTGGGGGAATGGAGCAATCAGCTTGTCCTGAAGTTTCGGTTCCAATTCTTGTAGAGTAGTGTAAGACCCGTATCCTATAGCATACCGTTCACAGTCGACTCGACTCAAAACTTGTAACCTAGTGACCACGCCGTCGCCACGGTTCTAACGCCGCAACTCGTGCATCGATCCGATACCTAGGCTATGAGATGTGGGCCCGCGTTCATTCCGAAGAAACGTCACGCTATGCGAATTTCGAGAGAATCTCTACAACATGTCTCATCAATCAATCATTCAATCAAGTCAAGTACACTCCATACCACAATATCAACACTCATCCCTCCTTTTTCCCTGAGTCAACTCTCTCTCTTCCCTACCCATCCCTCTTTTTCAAAAATTTCAAACACACCCATATCCTAACCATCCTTTCCTTACTATAACCATTCCTTTCATCCCTTTCATCCATCATTCCTCTCTCTCTCATTTCTATCTTTACTTTCTAATTCCAAGAGCAATACACAACGTCCAAGCTCCTCTCTTTCAAATCTAAGTGTGACCCACTTTCCCACTCACTCATCTCTCATCTCAACCATCCATTCATCATCTACCACCATCAAAATTAAAGGAAAGGAGAATATGAGTCCAAGGAGCTAAAGAAGGAGGCCGATAGGTGGGTGATCCACCGTTGATTCCCATTTAAGGGCCCACTTACGTTGGAACCCATTTTGATGTATGTGATCAAGAGAGGCCCATAGTGGCGGGGTCCCTCCGCCACACCGTCTCTCTCTCTCTCTGTCTCTCTCTTTCTCTCTCTCTCCCTTTGATACCATATCGCCCACCTGATGCGTGTGATATATCTACGCCATCCAACATGGTGGAGCCCACCTTGATGAATGTGGTGTATCCACACCATCCAACAACTTGGACGGTGAGATCCACCGTGACGTATGTATTTCGTCCACATCGTCCAGATGCTCTGGACGGTGGTACCCACCTCAGTGCTGTCCAGCATGTGGGCCCCCTCGATTTATGTATTTTGTCCCAGCCGTCCACTGACTGGACGGTGGGCCCCACCATGAGGGATGGGATGTGTTATATACAAACCGTACATTCTTTTGGAGAACTCGTCCTATGGCTTGAGACTGTATTAAAGCAAATCCAAGTTCTGATGGGCCACGTATGTGGGACCCACCATGATGCATGTATTAAAATCCACACCGTCCAGCGTCCAAGGTCTGGACGCTGGATATCCCTGGACGCTGGCAATATATGGTGTTATATTATATATATATAATATTAAATATAATATCTATGGTGGGCCCACGTGGAGACCCACCTGTTTGGTATTGCAGGGGGCGTCAGCAATATGGTGGCCCCCATCCAGCCGTCCATCCAGCGTGCAGACTGCACTCTCTCTCACACACACGTTTATAATATATATATATATATTATATATTATATGATGAAAGTTATGGTGGCCCCATGTGGGACCCACCTGCTGGTGGAATGGCTGGAGTGCGTCACCAGCCCCATTGACGTCAGGGGGTTCTGTGGGACCCACGGTAATATATGCATCGTGTCGTCCATCTGGAAGGTGGTTTGGTTTGGTCGCACACCCCAGCTATACAGCTGCTGGGGTGCTGCACGTAATCATCTATGTGGGCCCCATTATGCAGCATGTATTATATTACAACCGGCCATGCATCTGACGTCCCCGTGGACCCCACTCCCTGATGTGTTTGAGCGTCCAAGCTGTCTGCCCATTCAGTTTAGGACGCCACCATGACATATGAGTTTCATTCCATGCCGTCCAAGTCACTCGACGGGTGGACCCCAGCCTAACAGATGTGTTCTGTCCATACCGTCCACCTATCTGACGTAACCATGTGTGCCCCCACCTTTGATGGGTGTGATCTATCCAAACCGTCCATTTATTTGGGCCACCTTGTCTCACGGCTTGAAACTAAAAATAAGGCAGATCTAATATCAACTGGACCACACTACATAATAGTAGAATTGAATGCCTACCATTGAAATCCCTTTTGGGATTACAGAAGTTTTGAACCAATATGATATTTGTTTTGCCTCACAGTTCAGGTCTTTGTGACCTTACGAATAGTTTGGATGGGAAATAGATGCTATGGTGGGCCCACTGAGGTTTTAACAGTGGAAAAATCATCATCTCCACCATTATTTGTGGCATGGTCCAGATGATCTTTTGATAAGATTCATTTGTTTGAATAATACTCTAAAATGATCTTCGTAAATGGATGAATGGTGTAGTTGGAACGACCCATTGATTAGGCCCATTCAACTTAGCCCATTTAATTCTCGGCCCATTTGAATTAGTCCATTTGAATCGGCCCATTCGATTCGGTCCATTTGAATCAGCCCATTCGACTCATTGATTCGGCCTAATTGATTCGATCTATTTGATACAACCCATTGAGATGTATTTGGGGCACATTTGGAAGGGCCTGATGTGATGTATATGAGGCCCTTGTATAAGGCCCAATATGATGTATTTGCGGGCCATTCGAGGCCCATGGGTCGAGGCCCATTGTGATATATTTGGGGCCTATGGGTCGAGTCCCATTGAGATGTGTTTGGGGCCCATGGGTTGAGACCCATTAAGATGTATTTGAGACTGAGGCGCAGGGCCCACCTGTTGTGTATTTGAGATCCGTGTGGTGAGGCCCATGTGATGTATTTGAGGCCCAGGTGTGGGGCCCACATGTTGTGTATTCAAGGCCTAATGTGATGTGCGATTTTGCCATGATGTATGTAATGATATTTTATGTGGATCACTTCTTAGGAGCAATGTTAGTTAAATGTCAACATTGATGGGCAATAATGGTTAAATGTCCACATTGTGACCTTCCCTTGAGCCTTTTTAAGCCCATTCCGATTGTCATGGTTGATTGTCGATTTCGATTATCGAAGCCAATTTCAATTGCTGATTATTGATCGATTCCGATTGTCATGGCCAATTATTGAAGCCCAATGTGACGTATTTATGGCCATCCATTGAGGCCCACCTTGATGCGATGCATAATGGGCTCATGTGAGAGGCCCATTACGATGCATTTGGGGCCTAAGGGTTGTGACCCCTTGTAATGTATTCGGGGCCCATGGGACGCGACCCATCCGTTGTATATAGGCCTATGTGATGACGTGACCCATTATGATTGTATGAGGCCCATTGTGGTGCATTTAAGGGCCAGGCTATGGAGCCTATTGTGATGTATGTTAGAGCCATGTGAAATGCACATCGTGATGTGTATTAAACTCCTGAGTGAGGCCCATGATGTTGTATTTTTAACCCATATGCGAACCCATGGGTCCACAATATGTGAGGCTCCATGAGGGCCATTCCTTGGGGGCAATGTTGGTTGAATGTCCACATTGTCGGGGCCGATTGTTGATACCGGTTATTGATGCCATTATGAGTATGTAATAGCATAGCATCATGATACATGCTCATACGCATCATCTGCATGTTTATTGTGAGATGGGATTGATCATTGCATACGTCATAGTACAGATGATTTATGGGACTCCCTAATTGGTGGAGTTATCCCACATGAGCGCACAGTATGTATAGGATTGATACATGATTGGACTACATTACTCATGCATCTTACATTATGTGATAGTGATTACTATACGCCCTAGAAACATCAGGGCTGTGACCTCCACAGGTATATCGTGGATGACTAGATGGGACACCGAAAATGTTTGGTTCGAGCATTTGGGCACTTTGGATGTCCGTGGGTGAAAGTCCTTAAACCTTTGAGGCCAGGAGATGCCCCAACGTCGAGACCGAGTGGATATATGAGCACCTGAGTGCCGAATACTAGGAGGCATCGACTCTCACTGTGTCGTAGTCGGTTGGGAGGGAGTGTGGCCTTACCCGCCAGAGAGTAGGGGGCATAGCTAGGCTGAGTTTGGCCAGCTCATGAATGGGTCCGCTATCGACGTTTCGGGTAGATATTGGCTGACTACTGGCTAGGTGGATAGTAAGCTCTCTTCCACTTGCATGGTCACGCATCAGTAGGCGGTGATTTGTATGTAGAGTGTACTAGACCCCGGTGATGATCCCAGAGATGCACAGTACTGATTTGTGGAGCAGGAGTTACATACTTATTCATTCATTGACTATCCACTCGGGTTGTTGATGCACAATTATTTGTTATGTGTACCTTCATAATGGCTAGGATTTCGGTTAGGGCGCACGACTAGCCTGAGATCAGGAGTTTACCACATTGAGTCTGACTATCCAAATTTAGGTATGAGACTGGTTTGGATAGAAGTCTTTGTGGTGGACCCCATAACTTGCGATACTACATACTATCATCTCGACTTCACACTCCAACATGGTTATTCCATTCGCACCACATATTGCATTATATCTGTGACATATGACATTTTGGATTACTCTGTTTCTGTATTTATATAGTCTTGATATGACTGATAGTACTCGTGAACTCATCAGAAATTGTATATTGCATTGCATCCTCGCCATCTGATTTTGGCACTTTATGATTTCTCATTTGCATAGCTGATCTGTATTACGTACTATGATATTGTTTGACTCATGGACTTGTTAGTATTTCCACTTACTCTAATATTGTGTGATTCATGATCTTACCAGTATTTTCGATATTGTAGAATTATGACATTATATTGAATATTTGGTACTTACCTTGTGAACACACTTACACCACCCTCTAAGCTTTCTATAAGCTTATGCATGATAGATGCGTGCAGGTGATGTTTGGTTGCAGCAACATGGAGCTTGGAACTTGCAGCTAACTTCTGGAGCTTTGATTTTGATATATGTATTTCTTTTTCAGTATTATACTCAAATGATTATATTAGTGGATATGTGGTGATGATGTTGTTCTTGTGATTTGGGTATACTTGTGGTTATGCTTCTTATGAGACAAATTTATGTAGAAAATCATCCTTGTAGAATCCCAGGATTAGAATCTGGCGTATGAGAGCCGAGAATGGGGTACTTTGGAGGCCGTCGGCACTGGATTCGGCGATTGGGATTCCTATGAACCCGATTTTCGGGCTTGGTGCGTGACAAGTAGTGCTAGGTTTATCATCGTTGTCCTCTTCCGAGTCCTTGGGATTTTAGCCCTTACCAGAATAGATTTGTCAATTATCTTCCCACTTATAAGAGTGGTGATAGACTTAGCTTGCTCCATTTGATTTGAAGAGCTTGGATCACTTATTTCGTATTGTGGTTTAGGATTGAGGAAAGGTTAGGCTGGAAGAATCTCTTTTTTTCTAATTGAATTTTTTGTCTCACGCCTTAGTATAGCCTTTGAAATGTCTTGAAGGGTTTGTAATATTCCCTGAGTGATAAGCTATTGGTTTTGAATATGTTTTAGAACCGGATCCTCTTAAGGTTTCACTTGATTTGAAATTTGATTAAAGAAACCTTGAGGAGTAGCAGTTTATCCATTCCTCCAACTGAAATTTGGATGATTTCTCCAACTAGGATTGTACGTATTGGAGGTAGGTCCATTGAAAGGTCTTTAGTAATTGTTTACGGCATTAGATTCCTCATTCAGCACCCCTTAAAAGGCAGGTATTGTTGGACAATTTTCAGTTGTGTGAATGTTGCAATCACAAATACCACAATCAGTTTTATTAACCTTATCCTTCTTTAATTCCATGGCCTCAAATTTCCTTATAAGATTAGTCACTTTAGAATTGATATCATCATCCTCTTTTAGAAGGTATAATCCTCCCCTTTCCTTTGATTGAGTGAGCTTAGAAGTGGTACTTGATTTTGGGTATGTGTCCCATGATTGTGTGTTTTCAGCAAGTCTGTCCAAGTAATCCCACACATCATCGACATTTTTATTTATGAATTCCCCATTACACATTGTCTCAACCAATTGGCGCATGAAAGATGTCAGTCCATCATAGTAAAAGTGTATAATGCACCACGTTTCAAAACCATATTGTGGGCATGAACTGACAAGATCCTTGAACTGCTCCCAACATTGGAAGAATGTTTCATCCTCCTTTTGGGCGAAGTTCATAATTGACTTTTTAAGGGTATTCGTTTTATGATGTGAAAATTTTTTCTTTATGAACTCTCGTATCATGTCATTTTATGTGTCAATAGATCTGGGATGTAGTGAATGTAACCACGTTTTAGCTTTCTTTTTCAAAGAAAAGGAAAAGAGTTTCAGCTTAGCTGTGTCCTTAGACATGTCTGGAAAATATAAAGTGGTTATGATCTCATCAAACTCTTTTAAGTGTAAATATGGATTTTCTGACTTAACCTCATGAAATTTAGGAAGGAGTTGGATCACCCCTGGTTTGATATCCATGTGTCTTGTATTCTTTAGAAAAATCATGCATGAGGGCGTGCTCACCCCCGCCGGTTGTAAATAATCTTGTAAAGTACGAGGTGGGGGTGCTTGAAGCACCTCATTCTTATCTTGGATTTCCTCAACCCTAGATTTAGGTTGTCTTCCGGGTTGATTAACCGGTTGATTTGCAGCTATCACTTCAATTAACTCTGAGGATCTCGAGTGGTGTCTGATCCTGTGACGGATAGATAACCCCTCAACCAATCCTCTTTCCCTCAAAAGACGTCGAGTGTTGTCACGGACCCACTTGGGCATGAAACACTCTCAACCCTCAATTTAGATTTTAAACCTAAACCTAAAAGAAAAAGGAAATAGAAATCTAGAAATAAAGAGAGAATTAGAAAGAAGTTATGAAATTGGAAGTTCCTAATTGAAATCCTGCAAAACAAAACAAAATAAGTCAGTTTCTAAAAATAAAAATTCTAAAATTAGAAATATCTTAAGATAGAAAGTAAACTAGTTTCTAAAAAATAAAACCCTAATCCTAAAAATAGAAAAACGGAAAAAATAGAAAGAGATTACCAATTTAGAAAGTCTTTGTCAAGATCCTATAAAACGGGAAAGTTAGGTTAGTTTTTAAAAATCAAACAGAAAAACCTATACCTAAAATTAGAAAAATAGAAAAACCTTAATCTTAACCTAATTCTAAAGCTTGTTAATTTTTTTTTTTAAAAAAAACGCAACCGTCAATCCCCGACAACGACACCAAAAACTTGTTCACAATCCCAACTGTAGGGTCACGATGTAGTAATAATCTCGGTAAGACCAAGGTCGAATCCACAGGGACCCAACCTTGTACATATTCTGTAAATATTCTAAAAGTAAGAAGAACTAGAACTAGAAGAAGATGTAATGTAACTCAGGAAAATTTAAGAAAATAATGGTGAATTACTTTAACTAAAACTTGTAAAATTCAAAGGTCGGAAACTAGGGTGTTAAAGATCCACTTATAGAGATCAGGGAGATCTATACCTGATTCATAAATACAACTGGATTTAGAGTCCTATCTTCATCTAGTTGGAAGATAATTCATTAAAGTTCACATCTGAACTTCCTTGGATCTAGTTTTCAATGAATGATAGGTATGAGAATTAGAATTGATTCCATAACAAAACTATGCCGATGGGACAAAGTAAACAACAGAATTTAACCAATCCACAACCAATCTAAGAGAGTTATGAATGTTAGGAAGAGTTCAATCATCCAACCATGCCCATGAGATGATGGTGAAAAATAGGGTTCCTAAGTTTATAATCCCTATAATGAAAAGAACATACTCAAAGCTATCACAGATCTATTATAATTTAAGTCATAACAAACCATTAAAAACTATGAATATTTCTTATAATCAAACCAAAATTAAAGAGAGTTCAACTTAACATGAATCAAAACCATAGAAAGGATCACATCGCTCTACAAGCTTCACCTTTTAGCCCTATCTAAGAGGTTTAGCCTATCATCGACATGATGATGATAAAATCTCAAGAAAGCATAAAAGGAGAAGAAAAACCGAAAGAAGGAAGAAAAGATTAAGAAGGAAGACTCCAGCCGGCCATCTCCATGTCTTTCTCTCTCTCCATGTTTGCTTCTCCACGTCCAAGATGGCTCTCTCTCTCTCTCTCTCTTTATAAGCAGCCGTAGGGTTGGTTATTCATAAGGAGAGGCTGAAGTTGATGGAGTGGTGGGGCATAATTCTTACGCTGCCAGAAAATGTAAAACCGCAACTTGTCTTACGCTCGACCCACGTTTTGGCACAAGGGAGAACTGGTTACGAGATCTGAGCCGCTTAAGCTCCTTGACGATGGTCGGTTGCGCCATGGAAGTGGCTTGGACGGTCTGAATCACAAATTCGGTCATGATCTTGATCATAGAACGGCCCGAAAGTCCCAATGTTTTCGGACGTAAGCCATGCGCACGAGATTGCATTGAGGTATTCAGTGGGCCCCACGGTGATGTTTTCGGAGAAATCCTCCCTATCCATTGGATTCCTAGCACGATTTCGGTAAGAAAGGGGTGGTTTTGGTTGAGTTTGGTGCGGCCCAAAGGATCGAATCTTCCCGCCATTCATCATACGTTTGACGGTGATCTGCATGTGTACACGTACATGAGAGCAAAAGGACTCCATGACAAGGGTTATGGCCACCCCCTAGATTGAATGGACAGTCCTGATCGTCCATATGATGGACGGTGGTGGCCCACTACGTGTCACAGTGGAGGGACGTCCCTTGCTACATAAAAGATCGGGTCAACCCGATCTTTAACTAGGGTCTGGGTCCAGTTCGGCTCGACTATGCACTTGCGATGCACATGCATCACACGGGTAGGTCCCACAGTGATGTTTTTGATAAATCTACTCTGTTCATCCTCCCCTCTATACAATTTAAAGGGTTGAGACCAAAATTAAAGCATATCGAGATATCAGGTGGGCCCCAAATCAGTGATTTAGTGGTTGATTTATCCGTTGGGCCACTTCCACAAGGATCCAAGGACTGAATTTTGACGTGTACAGTTAATGTAGGGTCCTTAGTCCAAATATAAAGTTTTGAGCCAAACCGATGGTGGGAACCTTGTGATCTTGCATTCGGGATGATTTTAAGGCCTTTTTATCATTAATCACTTAGTTTTCTTGGATCTTTGTGGTGTAAATCTTTTGATCTTAGTCTCCTAGGATCTGTCCCTTGCCTTGGTGATTCTTGAGCATCAAATCCATACTTTTAGTACTTTTTTTTCAATCCAAGCTCTTAAATTCACCTTGCAATAAAAACATGATTAAAATATAACGTTAAACATTATCATGTAAGTAAAACTAAGTAATAACTGGGATCTAAAATGTAATATTTGACCCTCAACAACCACTGTCTCAAGAGAATGATGAACTGACTATGGTTCAAGAGCTGCAACAACAAAAGGATAAAGTGACTAAATCATATGAGCATCCAGTTCTGTTCTCATATAGACTTCGGAATCCGACTATCCCTATAAAATATCAAGAGGTGTTAGATGTATTCCAAAAGGTTACTATTAATATTCCTCTGCTTGATGTCATTAGACAAATTCCATCATATGCTAAATATCTCAAGGACAAATTCCATCATTAAGGTACCAAGGAAAATTTTAGAGGACGTGCTAGTCCAAGTGGAGAAATTCTACTTTCTGGTGGATTTTATTATACTAGACACTGAAACTTTTGTAAACACTAGCGCTCAAGTTCCCATCATTTTAGGCCGCCCATTCCTAACAACTTCAAATGCAATTATAAATTGCAGGAATGAAATGATGAACTTGTCTTTTGGTGACATGACTCTAGAGCTAAATATTTTCAATCTAAGCAGGCCATTGACAATAATGAGATCCATGAGCTGAATTTTATGGACTGCTTGATAGAAGAAGAGGAATTAGAACCTAGTCTGACTAAAGAATTGATTCAAGTCTTTGGGGACTTGAAAAATTCTGATTTAGAAAAAGTGCTTGTTGAAATTTGTGATGATAATGAGAGCACTATCACCCAGGATATTGGTATGTACTAATGGAGACTGTGCACTTAAATCCTATCTATCGAGAACTCGCGACCTCTGCTATCACTAACCAATGTTCAAAAGCTTGATTTAAAATCACTACCATGTGAGACCTAACCCAAGTTCACATCCGTGCATGTGTGTGTGTGTGTGTGAGTATGCATTTTATTTATTTTTGATCCCGCGGTCCTACCGGTCAAATTTCGGCGACCTGAAACCTTCGGATAATGATTGCGGTCACCCTTGAGTTCAGTCACGTAGACCTGACTTGGATTGACCCAAAACCTATACCATTACGACCGTATCGTCGCTGTGGTTCCAACGCCGTATTTCGTGCATAAATCTAATATGTTCATCAAACGGTATAGGCTGCACATCGTTTGGACCGTTCATCGCATTTTTGGTGGGACCTAAATGATTTACATATTTTTCCATGTGCACATTTTCCAATGGTGATGATATCACCATTTCCATGATGACCTATGGTCTAGTCTATGGACCTATAGCCGCCAAGCAAGCATGAGATTCTTTCTCCAACAAATAATCATGAGTTATTTTTTTCAAAGTAATCATGAGCTACCCTACCCCATGAGTAATGAGTATTTTGCTCTTCTCAAAACCCATCATTTCTTTTAAACAATAATTTCCTCCCATGGCTACAATTCTCCCATCTCTCTCCCTCTTTATCCATTTCTCTCTTCTTCTCCTTGCTAAGCTTTGGACGTCCACCATGTAAGTGCTATAGTTTATAGCCCCTTGCTATTATCAAATTTGTCTTGACAGAGACACTACTTTGAAGCTTTCAAGATCTCAGAAGTGTTCAAGTTCAAGAAGCTTTCAAGATCTCAGAAGTGTTCAAGTTCAAGAAGCTTTCAAGATCTCGAAAATGTTCAAGTTCAAGAAGCCTTCAAGTTCAAAGATCTCAGGCTTTGTTACACTCAAAGGTTACTTGTCTTCAAGTTTCAATGTCCTTGCTTCACTATTGAGGTAAGACTGACCTTAGGTTGACCTTTAGAGTAGGACATTTTAGATACATAATCCATATATTTTTTATATGTAAATTTGGTCTGCTCTAAGACTAGTCCTGAACCTTGTTCGACTAGTCCTAACACTGGTTCGACCAGTCCAAGAAATTCCACGACTAGTCCTAAGTTGTTGAGAATTTTCAAAATTTTTTGGTTACTCTTCGACCAGTCCTGGTACCTGTTCGACCAGTCATAGGAACAGTGTCAACTGATTCTTCGACCAGTTGTAGACCTTCGACTCAAAGTCCAGCAATGATTTTCATAAGTCTACGACCAGTCGTGTGGAACCTACGACCGGTCAAAGGTGACCTACGACCAGTCGTAGGGTACCCACGACTGGTCGTGAAACTGTAAAATCTTATCGCGCCCAAAATTTTAAATTTCCATTGGTTCTAAAACCAGTCGTAGGGGTCTTAAGACCAGTCGAATACGTGATTTGCTTGCCTATAAATTGAACATGAATTTCAGAGATTTGATATGTAATTCAAGTATATTTAAAGCTCCACTCTGAGATAAGTTAGTGTTCATTTTAAGCTACATTGTGCGTAATTTCTATTATCTTTTGTTAGCTTTCATTATTTGATTTTGTTCCTGAATTTTCATCTAATTTGAAAAGAAAAATTATTGTATTCCTTCTTCTTGGAATTAAAATCAAATAGAGCTATGCCCAATTTGGTTTAATTTAAAATCAATTAGAACTAGAACCATTGTAAAGTGAGTTTGGACATTGAACTTGGACATTCAATCATTTACTCTGACTTGGTTCTTCTGGGGTGCTACAACGAATGAGATATTCAGGTATTTTACATTTAATTGTAAATTCCTTTTTGTTTTGATTTTGTTTGGAATTTGTCAGAAAAATCTCATTGTATTGGTTATCTGAGGAGAGCCAGGAAAACTCAGAAAGTGAGATTTTTTTAATTGTGTAAGCCCACATAGAAAGACACAATTGTAAGGTTTTGGGTGAACCTATAAAAACCTAAATTGATAGTGAACGCTAATATCCCTGTGTGAGGATATTAGGAGTGGAGTAGCATTCTGTGTGACTGTTATTGAACAGTTAGTGAACACACAGCCGAACCATTATAATCCCTTGTGTCTCGTGGTTGAATGATTTATATTTCATATCTTTATTTGTGGGATGTATATGTGAATGTGAATGCTGTAATCATTTATTTCAAGCATTGTGGGAATGTTGTAATAATTTAGCTATTATTTCTTTCGATTCCTTTATTAGCATTCTTATTTGTTCTAGTAAGCTTGCCCTGCCATTTTTATGGTGCATGGTTGTCCTTAGAACAGTATATAATTGATTGCAGTTTATTCTTCTGTACTGTTTACATTTAATTTTCTTTTCCTCTTCGATTTGAATTTTGATACAAAGACTTTTCTAGAAATAAGATTATCCTACCATAAACTCTGATTTTTAGTGTAAGGTTGTCCTTAGAATAACATTTGTATCAACCTCTCAAGATCTGAATTTTGAGGTTGCTTTACATTCTTTACATTCCAGCATTAGGATTGGTTTACTTTAATTGTTGGCTATCATATTTGTTTAATTTTCGCTCTTACAAATTTTATTTGGCATTGTCCTGTTCACCCCTCCCCCCCTCTAGGACTTATAGCTAGGCCTTTTCAAGTGGTATTAGATCCTAATAACTCTTTTATTCTTAATTCTTGGATTTATTTTCTGAGCTAACGATTTAAGCTATTTAAGATGTCAAATTTTGATAGCCTATCAGTCACTAGGCCACCACCCTTTGATGGCTCCAACTATGCGTATTGGAAAGCCAAGACGAAAATATTCTTAAAATCCATGGATGAAAGTGTGTGGCTAGCCACTGTGAATGGTTGGAACCCTCCTACCACTGAAGTAACTGGAGTTGATGGTTCAAAATCTTTGAGAATAACACCTTATTTCTCATGGACCACACTTCAGAAAAGTGAGAGTAGTGCAAATGCTAAAGCACTAAATGCAATCACTTGCGCACTATCACCGGATGAATTTAAAAGAATCATATCCTGTGATTCTGCAAAGCAAGCTTGGGATATATTAGAAATGACACACGAGGGTACCTCAATTGTCAAGAAATCAAAAGTTTAACTCCTTACAACTAAATTTGAAGAAATTCATATGGAGGAAAATGAAATATTTATGGACTTTTATACACGATTAAATGACATTATAAACTCTATGTGGGGTCTTGGTGATAGAATCCCAGAAAGTAAAGTGTGTGCAAAAATACTACACTCACTTCCTGAACGGCTCAACTCTAAAGTAACTATGATCCAGAAACTACGTGATACGGATAATATGAGGGTTGAGGAGTTAGTTGGTTCTTTACAAACCTAGAAGTTAACTTTTAAAGTTTCAAAAGAAAAATCGATTGCTCTTAAAACTTCTAAAAACAATTTTCAAGAAAATTCTAATATAGATAACTCTGAAGATAATATGGCCCTTTTGGCTAAAAAGTTTTATAAAATCTTCAAAAGTAAAAAGAGAGTTGATTTTCAAAAAGAAAATGATAAGAAAAAATCAAAATCTAAAACTAAAAAATCTTTGAAAGATAGTCATTGTTACAATTGCTAAGAATATGGGCATTTGGCTAACAAGTGTCCTAAAAAGGACAAACCCAAGAAGAAGGGTATGTTGGCTACTTGGGATGAATCCTCTAATTCTGAAGCTTCTTCTGAATCTGAAGATTCTGAAACTGAGTTGGGCAATGAAGTGAAAGCTCTTATGACTCTAGCCAAATTTACATTTTCAGATAATGATTCAACAAGTGAAGAAAATCTGAATAGTGAATGTGAAAATGAAGATGATCTTTAAGATTCCTATAATGCCCTATACAAGGAGAGTTGTAAAATTGTGGTAAAACTGAAACTTCAAAAATAAAAATTTTCTAAACTCAAAGAACTTTATGAATCTCTTATTTTAGAAAAATCCCATATTTCATACGGTTTTGAAAAAACAAAATGTGATTTGAATTTTAAAACTGCCCAAGTTGAAACTCTTAAGTCTGAAAATGACCAATTAAAGCATGAAGTCTCTTCTCTCTTGAGTTTAAAGAAAACTTAGAAATATACCCAAGGTGATTCTAATTTAGAAAAACTCTTATCAGGATCGAGAAAATGTGGTGATCGATCCGGTCTAGGTTATGATAAGAAGGTTTCTTATAAACTGAAGAATGCACCTCCTAAGTTTGTAAAAGGAGAGACCTTAAACTCAAAAGGGAAAGGACAAGTGTTTTCTAAAGACCCTAAGTCTGTTCAAAAACCTAAACGAAATTATTTCAACTATAAGAAGCATAACCAAAACCCTTTGGCTGAAAAAATAGTTAATTTACTTAAGGAGCTTCTAAAGTCTAACTCAATAGGTCCTACTTATAATGCTTACAATCGAAAGAAAACTAACTATCCACCCAAACCCAAAATGCTTATGAAATGGATTCCAAATGTCACTTGCTTGGTTACCCACACTGCTTTCAAAGCTACAAGCCATTCAAAGTGGTACCTAGATAGTGGATGTTCCAGGCATATGACAGGCGACAAGGCTCTATTCATCGATCTAAAAGATATGACTGATGGTTCAGTCACATTTGGTGATGACAATAACTGCAAAATTATGGGCCAAGGTACGGTTCAACTCTATAACCTTCCGTTATTTAAGAATGTCTTATTTGTTGAAGAACTAAAACATAATTTGCTAAGAATATCTCAAATATGCGATAATAACCTTAGTGTTCAGTTTTCTAATCAAAGCTGTGAGATTCTAAACAACAAGGGTTCAGTAATATTAACTGGACGTAGAACATCTAAAAACTCCTATATTGTTAGTGAATCCATCTCATCTAATCAAACATGTTACATGGTCCATATAGACGAGACTGAATTATGGCATAAACATCTTAGACATGTACACTATCGAAATTTATTTATATTGAGCAAAAAGGAACTTATAAGAGGTCTACCCAAACTTTAAAAGTTAGATAAGATATGTGGTGAATGCCAGTTTGGCAAACAAATAAGGAACTCACACAAAAAGGTGAATTTCAATACCACATCAGACCACTAGAACTTCTCCACATGGATCTGATAGGACCTATCATAACGGAGAGTTGTGGTGGCAAAAGGTATATCTTGGTAATAGTAGATGACTTTACTAGATATACATGGGTAGTCTTCTTAAGGAACAAATCAGAAACCCTTGAAGAAGTAAGAAAAGTTCTTAAAAGGATTCAAATTGAAAAAGGTTCTCAAATCAGTAAGATTCGTAGTGATCATGGATCTGAATTTGAGAATAGCGGTTTTGAGAAGTTCTGTAGTGACCAAGAAATATTATATGAATTCTCAGTGTCCAAAACTCCACAACAAAACGGGATAGTGGAAAGAAAAAATAAAGTACTACAAGAGATGTCTAATGTCATATTAAATAACATGAAGCTCTCTAAGAATCTTTGGGCTGAAGCAGTTAATACATCTTGCTATATTATTAACCGAGTTTACACTATTAAAGGCAATAATAAAACAGCTTATGAAATGTTCTTTGATAAAAAGCCTACTATCAAATACTTTCGAGTTTTTGCCAGCAAGTGCTATATTTTACGAGATCGTGAAAATCTGAAAAAATTTGATACGAAAAGTGATGAAGGGATCTTTTTAGGATACTCTTTAAATAGTCGTGCTTATAGGGTTTTGAACAAAAGGACTGGTGTGATTCAAGAGTCTATCAATGTAGTCATTGATGATCACTTAAACACACCAGTCTCAAGTTTAGATAATGATGAAGTTTTTGTAGTCGATAAACCTGATACTTCATCTAATCAGACTGATTCTGAACTAAGGACTGTTAAAGATCATCCAACTAATCAAATCCTTGAAAACCCTCTCACTGGTGTGCATACTCATAGACAACTCGAGGATATATGTAATTACATATGTTTTACATCCCAGATAGAACCATCTAGCGTAAAAGAAGCCCTTGCTAATGAAAATTGGATTGTCACGACAAGAAGAACTTAACCAATTCATAAGAAATGATGTTTGGTATCTCGTACCTACACCCAAAGATAAACACATCATTGGAACAAAATGGATTTTTAAGAATAAGTCTGATGAACTTGAAAATATAATTAAGAACAAGGCTAGGCTAGTGGTATAAGGTTATAATCAAATTAAAGGTATTGATTTTGATGAAACCTTTTCACCAGTAGCACACCTTGAATCAATCAGGCTATTTATATCCATTACATGTTTTAGAAAAATCAAGATTTATCAAATGGATATGAAAAGTGCTTTCTTAAATGGTGATTTGCATGAAGAAGTCTACGTTGAACAACCAATGGTCTTTGAAGATCCCAAAAATGCTGATCATGTGCATCGCCTTAAAAATGCACTTTACGGATTAAAACAAGCTCCCAGGGCATGGTATGAGAAACTAACAAAGTTTCTATTAAACCATAATTTTCAAAAGGGATCTGTTGATAAAACTCTGTTTGTTAAAAATAATAATGATCATATTTTAATGGTATAGATTTATGTTAATGATATCATTTATGGATCTACCTATACTAACATAACTATTGATTTTGCAAATTTAATGAAGTCGCAGTTTGAAATGAGAATGGTTGGAGAATTGAACTATTTCTTAGGGTTACAAGTAAAGCAACAACCTGATGGAATATTCATTTCTCAATCTAAATATGCCTTAAATCTAATTAAAAGATTTGGATTTGAGAGTGGTAAGAACTTTGATACTCCTATGAGTACTACATTGAAACTCTTAAAAGATTCTAAAAGTAAAAATGTTAATCTGAAATTATATCAGAGTATGATTGGTAGCCTATTCTATTTAACTACTAGTAGACCTGATATCGCACTAAGTGTTAGTATTTGTGCCAGATATCAATCTGATCCTAAAGAATCGCATTTAATCACTGTCAAGCGGATTATTTGATATGTCGCAAGTACTATGAATCTCGATCTCTGGTATCCACATGAGACTAGTGTTCAACTAGCTGGGTACTTGGATGCTGATTGGGCTGGTAATCTAGATGATAGAAAATCAACCAGTGGTGGTTGCTTTTATATTGAAAACTGTTAGTTTCTTGGTTTAACAAAAAACAAAGTTCTGTATCACTTTCAACAACTGAAGCTGAATACATCGCAGCTGGTAATGCGTGTACGCAGCTTGTTTGGACGAATCGAATGTTAAGTGATTATGGAATTAAACAGGATTCCATATTATTATATTATGATAATTCCAGTGCCATAAATAATTTTAAAAATCCTATTCAGCATTCTCATATTAAGCACATTGACATTAGATTTCATTATATCCGAGAGTTAGTAGAAGAAAAGGTTATATCTTTGGTATATATACCTACCGAGAATCAACGTGTTGATATTTTCACTAAATCTCTCGATAAAAGCAAGTTTAACCAAATAAAATTTGATCTTGGCATGTGCATTTTATGATGTTAATTTATGCCTTTTTGTATTATATTGTATATTCTTGCTAGTTTAGACTTTAATTTTGCAATTAATACTGAAATATTGTGTAAAACTTAATAGAATAATGCATTTTTGGCTGGTACTCGACCGGTCATGAATATATATGACCAGTCATGGTACGACCGGTAGTGTACATCCACGACCAGTCGTGAATCGCGTAGATACTTCTTATTTGGAGAAAATCCGTCATCTTCCTCATTTCTATTTCACGTTCCAAGGGGCCGAACCTCGACTAGTTGAAGCCAACTTCCAAAATCCTCATGTTTAGTGCTCCATTTTCATTTCTTCTTGTGATTTTACATTTCTCTCTTGAAGTTATTCATTTCAAATTTCATTAAGATTTGGGGTTTTTCTTTTGAAAAATCTGATTTGAGAAAACCTACTTCTCAATCATTTGCAACTCTTTATTTCTTTGAAATCCTTATTGTAAATGGCTTCTAGGGGAAGAAAAATAACTTCTAGTAGTCCATCTTCTTCCAGATCGACCACTATGACTAAGCGTCATCTTAGGGCTCCCGAGGATGATCCATCCTTTGTTCAGGATATCTGATTACGTAATGTTATTTTTAAACATCCTTTTAATGTTAATCATACTGCTCCTTTTGATATCCTTCCTATGCTCCAAGCTATAGGTTGGGATAACTTATTACAATGGGGGGAGGGGGGGCTACATACCGGTCCATTGCCCAATCCATGTTTGCTTGGATAACTGATTTTTCACTGAAAAATATAACGTTTAGAATTGCCACAAGAGAAGGACCATTTGACGTAGATCATCACTTGATTTCAGCTCTTATGGAAATTCCTGTGAATGATGAGGGAGTTCCCATTCATACACTATTTGAAAAACCCTCACAGTCTGAAAAACATATGCTAACAAAGGACTTATGCAATCTGGTTGCTCAATGGACACATAAAGAAAATGTGCTCCCTTCAAGATTTTTATTACCCAAATACAGAGTGGTTCATAGGATCTTTGTGTCAAATTTGTATCCTCATTCTGGTAATAAAACTGAGTTAACGGCATTCATGGTTCATGTTCTTCATAATATTGTTAGAGGTGAAAATATCTGCTTACCATCCTTGATTTGTTATTCTATCATTCAGTTTCGACTCCATCCTGGTCATAGTGATATCCCTTTTGGTTATTTGATGACTGTTTTGGCCACCCATATGTTAATCGACATGCCGGTTGGTGAAGCCCCTATCCATCATCTGATATTCAACAACTCTAATATCAATAAGATGAAGCTAGAATTTCTTCCTGGCCAAGTTGATGGTGTTGGTGCGACTGAAGCTGAACATGAGGAAGAAGTTGGTGATCTTCCTCCTGATGATATTAATATGATGATATCTTTGAAGAAATTGAATCTGACTCTGTAAATGATCCAGATTATGAGCCTTTGATCTTTGATGCTCGACTAAGTACATTGGAGGAGAAAGTCGAAAATATAAATTTTAAGATGGAAAACATGTCTGTTGCCCATGTTTTACAATTTAAATATATGTGCAAGTATCTTAGGAGTTTGAATAAGGGCATGCATAAACTTGATCCTTCCATCCTTGCTCCTTCATCTGGTTCCGATTAGTACATTTTCTACTTGTTGGCCTGTAATAAGTATATTTCTACTAAGTTCACTTGACTAGATTTGCTATTATTGATTTCGCTCCGTTCCTACATTATATACGTTGCTTATGCTATGTTCTCAATTCTTCTCTACTATTATCTTATTTCTCTCATTCATTATTACTCCTTGTCACTCTGTCTTGTACTTCCTTTGTCATATTGTGATAAAAAGGGGGAGTAGATTTATCTGATTTTTAAGTGCTAGATTAAATGCCATATTTTTACATACATGTTACTCTGGGGTAGTATGTGAAGAGATAGGCTGTATGTGAAGAGATAGAATGAGCATGAGTGTTTGTGTGTGGATTGTAGGGAGTGAATGAATATTATTTTGCAGGTACATGAAATGTGTGCTAGTTGATATCAACTGGTGCATGATTCTTTAATCAGATATTCGGTGTTATGTATCATAACTTGGATATGTGTTTTTTCACGAATTTGACAAAGGGGGAGATTGTAAGTGCTATATTTATAGCCCCTTGTTATTGTTAAATTTGTAGTGACAAAGACACTACTTTGAAGCTTTCAATATCTCAGAAGTGTTCAAGTTCAAGAAGCTTTCAAGATCTCAGAAATATTCAAGTTCAAGAAGCCTTCAAGTTCAAAGATCTCAGGCTTTGTTACACTCAAAGGTCACTTGTCTTCAAGTTTCAATGTCCTTGCTTCACTATTGAGGTAAGACCAACCTTAGGTTGACCTTTAGAGTAGGACATTTTGGATACATAATCCATATGTGTTTTATACGTAAATTTGGACTGCTCTAAGACTAGTCCTGGACCTTGTTCGACTAGTCTTAGTACTGGTTCGACCAGTCCAAGAAATTCCATGACTAGTCCTAAGTTGTTGAGAATTTTTAAAATTTTTTGGTTACTCTACGACCAGTCCTGGTGACTGTTCGACCAGTCGTAGGAACAGTGTCGATTGGTTCTTCGACCAGTCGTAGACCTTCGACTTAAAGTCCAGCAATGATTTTCATAGGTCTACGACCAGTCGTATGGAACCTACGACCGGTCGAAGGTGACTTACGACTAGTCATAGGGTACCCATGACCGGTCGTGAAACTGTAAAATCTTATCGCGCCCAAAATTTTAAATTTCTGTTGGTTTTAAGACCAGTCGTAGAGGTCTTAAGACCAGTCAAAGACGTGATTTGCTTGCCTATAAATTGAACATGAATTTTAGAGATTTGATATGTAATTCCAGTATATTCAAAGCTCCACTTTGAGATAAGTTAGTGTTTGTCACGCCCTAAACCCAAAAATCGGATTCAAAGGAATCCCGATCACCGAATCCGGTGCCGATAGCCTCCGTAGTGCCCCATTCTCGGTTCCTGTCAATCATATGCCAGATTTCAATCCTGGAATCCTACAAGGAGGATTTTCATAATGAATTTTTTTTTATAATGGAGCATAACCACAAGCATAACCAAGTCACAAAATAACATCACCACTTATCCACTATATCAAAAATTTTAAGTACAATGCAGAAAGGGATATACAAGATGATCAAAAAGCTCCAAAATGGCCTGATACGTACTCCTACCTCAGCGCTGTTGCTGTCTAACGACACCTGCATGCAAAGGTCGTGCATAAGCTTACAAAAGCTTAGAGGGTGGTGTAAGTGTGTGCATAAGGCAAGTACCAAGTATATAATATCAGAGTAATATGGAAGTATGCGGTAAGTCCATGAATACAATCAACCGTACCAAGACTATGTAATGCAGGGCATGAATGCTATCGGCCATACCAAGGCCATGTGATGCGTGGCCTATATAGCCAAATGTCATATGCGAGATGCAAAGCAAACATGTCAGTCCTCATCAAGTACACATATCAGTACAGTTCCCCTCTGGATATCACCGGGGTCTAATACACTTCGTAGTGACTGTCACCTCCCTAGCTGCACAGTCAAGCAAGTGGAATAGACCTCACTATCCGCTTGACCAGTAGTTTGCCAATACCTACTCGGCTCGTCGATAGCGGACTCATTTGTGAGCTGGTCAAACTCAGCCTAGCTTATAGCCCTCTCACTCAAGCGGATAAGGCCACACCCCCTTCCAACCGACCACGACACAGTGGGAGACATGGCCTACTAGTATTTGGCACTCGGGCGCTCATGTATCCACTCGGTCTAGAGGTTGGAGCATCTCTTGGTACCAAAAAGGTTCTGAGACTTTTACCCAAGGACATCTTAAGTGCCCACAGTGATAGAATAAAGTATTTTCAGTATCCAATACGGCCATCCACGATGTGCCTAAGGAGGCCATGACCCTGATGTCGCTAGGGTGTGCAGTGATCAAGTCATACATATGCGAGATGTATGAATCACACCATCAAATCATGCAGCAATCCAGCGCATACTGCGCGATCATGTGGGGCACTCTATCATATAATGAGTCCCGTAAATGGTCTGCCCAATGGCATATGTTATGATCAGTCATTACTCATATCAAGCATACATATGATGCGTATAGGCATGAGTCATGGGATTATACTAAGCATGTTATAAAGTAATGGACTACTCTTACGATGCAGATGAGTCTAGACGGCCTATACACAACTAGTATGGGCTTACCAATGGGCCCTAAGGAGAGATACAATGCGGACATTTAACCAACATTGTACTTATAATGTGGGCGTCAAACCATCATTGCTCCTAAGGCATGGCCCACCATAAAACATCATTACACAAACCATGGAGGAATCACACATTTCAATGAACCTTAGGTACCTCCCATTGGGCCTTAAATACATCAAATAGGCCATATCATATGAGCCTTCTAGTTCACAAGTAAGTGGGCCACATTAATGGACCTAATGTACATTGCAATGGGCTATAACCTGCGGGCCTTAGAGTACATCACAATGGGCTTTAACCCACGACCTTGGAATACATCAAAATGGGCCTAATCCCATGGGCCTTATATATGTCAAATGGGCTTGATCCCATGGGCCTTATATATGTTAAGTGGGCTTAATCCCATGGGACTTATATATGCTAAGTGGGCTTAATCCCATGGGCTTTATATATGTCAAGTGGGACTAATCCATGGGCCTTATATACGTCAAATGGGCCTAATCCCATGGGCCCTTTATATACACCAAGGTGGGCCTCAATGAATGGCCTCAAATAAATCAACATGGGCCCTATACACATACCAAGGCAGGCCCACTTGAACCATAGATTTAACTCATTTTCAGCTCAAGTCATAATATGTGCTTACAAAATAAATGGACGGTTTGGATGCAACACATGCATCATGGTGGGGGTCCACATAAAGGCCCACCATCATACATATATACATATATAATATATATAATATTATAATATATATATATATGTATGTATATATATACAAATATATAAACACCCACACACGTGTACAGAGTGGATAGAACATATAAATCATTGTGGGTCCCACTGTCCAAACAGTGGACAGTGCGGATGAACACATAATCATAGTGGGCTCTACCGTCCGCTGGACGGTGGCAATTCAACACATGCATCACTGTGGACTCCACCGTCCGCCTGGACGGTGGGAGTACAACACATACATCACTATGGGCTCCACGTGAGGGCCCACCATAATGTTTATTTTCCATCCATCGTACAGACCTGGATGAAGGGGAAATACAAATTTTAGCTTGATCCAAAACTTCTGTGGCCCATGAAAGGGCTTCAATGGTAGACACTCAATTCACACTGTTTCCTTTGATGTGGGCCACCTGAGCGTTGGATGCGGTTGAAATTTGGAGGGGACCCACCTCAGGGGGTGGCCTAACTCATGAACGGGTTAGATGAAAAATAAACATCAAGATGGGGCCCACGGCTGGAGCCGTGGGTTGCTGCCCATTTCACGCTGATGCTGGCAGCGTCCTGCTGCACAGCAGGTGCTGCACCTCCCTTCTTCTTCTTTTTTAAAGAAAATTATTTTTCTATGATTTTTTGTACCTGGGGCCCACATCAACAAGTCCACCCCATCCAATGGATTTGGCATCCCATAACAAGTCCATCAAAACTAATATCGGGCCTCTTTCAGCGTGTAGGAAAAATATGGATAGATTTCAATGGTAATAATACTATTTTCAACCCTATAGCCCACTAGTCACTCCGATCAACCTCATTTTTTTTGGCTCAACGCTTAAAATGAGTTGGTAAATAGGATGAACGACTTGGATTGAATACATACATCAAGGTGGGGCCTATATGAGTGACTCTTCTCCAATGCTTGGAAAGCCATGCTTATATATATATATATATATATATATATATATATATATATATATATATATATATATATATATATATTTGTCCAGCAACGTACAGACACTGGACATTTTTGAGCCTATCAACATATTCAAGGTGGGCCCTATTTAGATGGGCCACCACATGATGGATGGTGTGAGTACAATACTTATAAGATGGGCTCTACTTTTAGATGGCTTGGCTCAATACATACCTAATGGTGGGGTCCATCTAAGTGGGCCACACGGCCATTATATCACACACAAAAATAAATGAATGAAATGAAAGGGAGAGAGAGATAGAGTGGGACACGCGTGTGATGGAGGGACCCTGACACTATGGGCCCTTCGTTCCATGAACTACATCATAAATCAAGTGGGTCCCATAACATGTGGGCCCATAAAATTGAAATCCAAAGGTGGAGATACCTTCTCCATGAAATTAGACGGTCTATATGTCCCATATACAAGCTAGGAAGGTAAACATCATGATGGGGTCCATGGAGAATGGCCCCATCATGAAATGATATTGATGATCAAGATGGGTCATCGGCCACATCTTAGGTTCCAAAGTGAGATCCATACCATTGATCGGTAGGCCTCACTTGGCCCATCTTAAAAACATGAAAAACTAAGCTATGGAAGCACCCACCACTTGATCTTCTTGGTCCGTTGGAAAGCCACTCTCCTTATGCTTCACTTTGATGGTGGAGATAAGAAATGGATGGCTAGGATGAGAGTTAAAGCGATGGAGAAGGTGGGCCACACAAGGTCATTTTTCTGTCTTAGAAATGCATGGACGTGCACTCTCTTACTTGGAATTGTTGTTTGAAAAATGTGAAGGAAAAGAGAGAGGTGTGGTGGTTGTAAGAGAGATGTGAGTGATGGATGTGAGGTGATTGATTGGTTGACTTTTGAGTTTTCTTGACTTGTGGAGAAAGAAAGCATGGGTGCTTTGTACTTGACATGAGAGGTGATTGATGGGAGATGGGACATGTTGTAGAGATTCTCTTGGGATTGTAAATGCGCGGTATTTTCTCGAAATAAACGTCAGCGTACATCTCTTAGTCAGGGTATCGGATGGTACATGAGTCGCGGCGTTGGAACTGCGGCGACTGTGCGGTCGCAATGGTACAAGTCTCGGATTAAGCCAACTCAAATGTATAGGATACAACTTACGGTCGTATGCAAACGTCGATTACAGGTCGCGGATTACCGAAATTCGATGGGAAGGATCGCAGGAGTTGACGGAATAATACGAACTAGGATACGGGTCTTACAGTGTTCATTTTAAGCTATATTGTGTGAAATTTCTATTCTCTTTTGTTGCCTTTCATTATTTGATTTTGTTCCTGAATTGCAATCCAATTTGAAAAGAGGAATTACTGTATTCCTTCTTCTTGGAATTAAAATCAAATAGAGCTACGCTCAATTTGGTTTAATTTAAAATTAATTAGAATTAGAACCATTTTAAAGTGAGTTTGGACATTCAATCATTTACTTTGACTTGGTTCTTCTGGGGTGTTACAACGAAGGAGATATTCAGGTATTTTACATTTAATTGTAAATTTTTTTTTATTTTGGTTTTATTTGGAATTTGTCAGAAAAATCTCATTGTATTGGTTATCTGAGGAGAGCCAGGAAAACTCAGAAAGTGGATTTTTTTAATTGTGTAAGCCCACATAGAAAGACACAATTGTAAGGTTTTGGGTGAACCTGTAAAAACCTAATTTGATAGTGAATGCTAATATCCCCTCTGTGAGGATATAAGGAGTGAAGTAGCATTCTGTGTGGCTGTTTTTAAACAGTTGGTGAACACACAGACGAACCACTATAATCCCTTGTGTCTCGTGGTTGAATGATTTATATTTCAAATCTTTATTTGTGGGATGTATATGTGAATGTGAATGCTATAATCATTTATTTCAAGCATTGTGAGAATGTTGTAATAATTTAGCTATTATTTCTTTTGATTCCTTTATCAGCATTCTTATTTGTTTTAGTAAGGTTGTCCTGCCATTTTTATGGTGCATGGTTGTCCTTAGAACAGTATATAATTAATTGCAGTTTATTCTTCTGTACTGTTTGCATTTAATTTTCTTTTCCTCTTCGATTTGAGTTTTGATACAAAGACCATTCTAGAAATAAGGTTGTCCTACCATAAACTCTGATTTTTGGTGTAAGGTTATCCTTAGAATAACATTTGTATCAACCTCTCAAGATCTGAATTTTGAGGTTGCTTTACATTCTTTACATTCCTGCATTGAGATTGGTTTACTTTAATTGTTGGTTATCATATTTGTTTAATTTTCGTTGTTATAAATTTTATTTGGCATTGTCCTATTCACTCCCCCCCTCCCCCCCCTCTAGTACATATAGCTAGGCCTTTTCACACCATTACTGAAATTTTCAACCCTCTTTCCCCTCTCTTCCCCCTTAATCCAACCCTCTAAATCATATCATCACCATAGAATCTTCTTCCTTGAAGCTTAAGGAGTATGGTGGTTGAAGAATCTTGAAGATCCATCATGTGGGTAAGCATGTAAAATAGATTATATTGTTCTTCTTCATAGATCTTTTGTTGTTTCATATGGAGAGTGAAAGACTCACCACATTAATGGTGGAGGTCCTACACCACTCCTTTAATGTGGTCTTTAATCACTACTTGCATGCATGTGATCTTGATGGGGTCATTCTCCATGGACCCCATCTTGATGAGATTTCCTTTCATCTATGCATCATGGGTCATCTAGAACTTAGATTCCTAGCTGTAGGGCCCATACATAAATGGGATCCTTTTTAATCTTGCATGTACATGTTGTTTCCTTCATTGTGGAGGGTTTGTAATGGCGGAGCCCTCCCTATGACCGACATATTTTCTTTCTTCTTCTCTTCTCCCCCTTCTATGGTTTGGATGTTGTTGAGGGTCAAATATTGCATATCAGACCCAGTTATCGCCTGGATTTATGAACAGAATACTGTTAAATAGCTCGATTTACTTGTGTTTGTGTTGCAAGGTGACTTTAAGAGCGTGGATTGGAATAGGGTGTTTAAAGCATAAAATTAATGATCTAATGATGCCAAGACAAGGGACGGACTCTAAGGGACCAAGATCGACGAATTTACACGCCAGAGATCCGTGAAAATTGAGAAACTGAAGCTCAAGTGACCCGGAAGACATTCAGACTGTAAGATCACAGGGTTCCTGCCCTCTGATTGACTCGAAACTTCATATACGTGATGATGGCCATAAATTAACCATACACGTAAAATCTCAGCCTTTGAATATCTCAGAAAGTGGGCCAACGGACATATCAGCCTCTTAATTCATTAAGTGAGGCCCACCTGATCTCTGAATGTTCTTCAATTTTGGACTCAATGCCTTAAACAAGGTGACAAAATGGATGGACGGTACGAATTTCACAAGATCATCATGATGGACCCCACACTAGACTGTGTGTATATGGGGTACACATGCAGTTGTAATGCACTGAACGGGCGAAGTCGGTCAGCAATGCTGACCCGACGTCCGTCTTTAAAATGGAAATAGTGTCTTCGCTATTCGTAACAGGGAGTTGCTGTCCACTCCTGGTGGGCCACCATCATAACATGTTTTGATGATCCACACCATTCACTGAGTTCACGAGACTAAACCGACTGTACCTTGATTCGCCTCTTATTTTTCTCGGATGTTGCATGAACATGGAGGTGTAAATGCAGGATTGAATGGCGCTAAGCAAAACGACGTGATTCTCATCGAAGTTGATCCCAAACTGATCACGTTCGACTGATTTTTTGAGAAGAAATCTGTGGATGGCATGGATTTCTCAACCGTATTACGAGCATGGCCCTGCTAACGTCACATCGCAGAAGACTTTACGCAGGCCCTGTTTTGTGTTCGGATGTTGTCCATTTTGTGGACATTTTCATGAACATGATGATGATCAGCTGGGAAATCCAAACTGTCCATCGTGTAGGCCACTCAAAAACGTCCCAAGGGATAGTATTCTTTTGGAAAGAATCATAGAAATAGGGGAGTTTGGAGGATCCGATTTTGGCTGTGAAAGGAGGTGCTGTGCAAGCCTTCTCCACTGCCTTTGCTTTCGCACTCCAACAAACAAGGTCGGTTCTTCCACCTCTCTACCTCCCTTGGCAGCTATAAAGAAGGAGAGAGAGAGAGAGAACGTTAAGGGGGATGAGATTCAAGGGGATTTCAGCTGGAGCTGGATGTCCATAAGAGAGAAGAGTAGAGTTTGTTTTTGTTTTTGTTTTTCTTTTTTAATTTTGTTTTGTCTAAGGGATTTAGTCCATCCATGTCGGGCTAAACCTCTTAGCTAGGGCTAAGAGGTGAAGCTTGTAGTATGATGGGAGACCTTACTTTGTGCCGTTGAATTAATTTTAATTTATGAACGATCTTGATTATAGTTTGATTAAAGGGAATATTTTTAGTTTTTAATGGTCTATTGTGGCTGAAATTACAATGGATCTCCGATGGCTTTGAGCATGGTCCTACTCTTTTTATATTTATGACGTCAGGAAGCCCTGTTGTTCACCATCGTCTACTGGGTATGGTCGAATGAGTACCCTTCCTAACCTTCATACATTGATTGATTGGTTGGTAATTAGTTTAATTTTGTTGTTTACTTTATCTTCCGGTCATGGTTTGGTGATGGAATCCATTCTAATTCAGATACCTTTCATCTCTTGAAAACTATATCAAGTAAGTTCAGTTTAATTTTCATGATTTTTGATGCAGGCATAAGATCTCCCTTATCTCTACAAGTGGATCCTCTGAATCCCTAGTTTCTTATTTCTGAATTTTCTAAATTTTAGATTAATACTTTCATCATTATTCCTCAATTTATAGTTGATTTACTTTATCTTAGTTTAGTTCTAGCTCTAGTTAGTTTCAGATAAACGTATAGGTTCCAGTCCCTTGGGATTCGACCTCGGTCTTATCAAGTTATTACTACATCACAACCCTATACTTGGGGAGTGAACAAATGTGATGATTGTGTGGCCCACCTGATGTGTCATGCAATTAGAATTTTTAGATTTTTGGGACTTCCAGGCCCAAGTTGCTGGACACCCAGGCCCAACTATGCTGCCTAGTTTTGTTGCTGGATATTAGAAGGCCCTTGGGCCTGATTTTAAGGATTGTTTTGGAGGGGATTTGGGCCTAAGGGTTGTGTGACACATCAGGGTGGACCCCACCTTGTGGAATCTGTGATTTATGTCCCATTTATTAATTTTATGGGCTGATCTAGACAGATTGCTGAAATTTTTTTATGTTGTAATGTATGAGTTGTAGGCCTTGTTTGTGGCTTCTTTTTCCCTGATTCTTAAACTTTTCTTTGAGGTGTGTACCCCACCTGAAAGTATGTTAAACCTCACCTTCAAATGTCCCTGTTTGATCACCTAAAAGGGTGGGCCAAGGAGGGTGGACGGTCCAGATTTTTCTAGACTGTCCAGCCACATTGTTTGCTGGAAAAAAAACATAAATATCAGCCTGATGTCGAAATGGTGGGCCACCTTTGTGTACCTCACCTTGCTGTATACTTGTATAGGAAGGTTGGCCTTACATTTTTCCAAATTTATATAGACCTAGGCCCACTCAAATGGGGTGAAAAAGTCAGGGACAACAGCATTACTGTAGCAGAAAAATAAAATCTGGACCTTGCTATCCATTTGTACAAAAATTTATTTAAAATATTTATGGCCTTCCCCTTCACCCATTTTATGGCCCACCTTGTGGGGGTCTATCTCAGGTGCATGGGAGCCACCTGAACCATCATATTTTTAGAGTTTTTGGGCCCACCTTGAGGCTAAAATGGGCCAGTCGTCCCACCCTTGGGATGCCCAAGGATGGGCTGGCCATCCCATGTGTGTGGCCCACCTTGATGTATGTATTTTCCCAGGCCGTCCTCCACCATGCGGCCTCCCTTAGAAGTGGTCCACCTCCCTTAAAGGACCCCCACAAGTGGGGCCCACCATGAGGTTGCAAAGGGGCAGCCGTCCAGATCCTTGGGACGCCCAATCCCACCTGGGACGTCTAGGATTTTTGGGTGTTGCTGGACTTTCAATCTAGTAGCAGGCCCACCCTGTTTTATGTATTTTCTTCACCCTATTCATCTGGTGGGGCCTGCTGTGATGAGTGTGGGTCACCATGGGTCAGTAACCCATCCAAATTAGATAGATTTCTGGACTCCAGCAGGCTCAAGAAGTTGGTGGGCTGGATTTCCAGTAAGGGACCCAAAATTGCTACATGATTGATTGTGTTGGAAACTGTTGTGGCTCACCAGATTTAAGGGAGTGTTGTACACACTCCTTGCCTTATTTCTTTAGACACTTTTGGGCATAATTAGTGCCTCTTAAGGCCCATCTTTGAGGTGATAATATGGGTTAGCCTTAATCAGATTTTTGATAGTTTTATGAGACTTTTGGGCTGGAAATATATTCCTTAAGCCCAAGATTGTGCAGGGCATGACCTTGTTATTTTATGGGCCCAAGGTTTCGTCTACAAGCTGATCATGTGTATCTATTAGCCTTGATGCTCTCATGAAATGCTTAATTGTGGGCTGACTTGCAAGGCCTATATAAATGCATATTGTAGAGGGCCTTGCTAAGTCATTGGGCTGATGTGGTAAGGCCCACCCTGTCGATATAGGTCTTGCCCATGCATATTCTTAGACTTATGGGCTGCCCTCAAATCCATCATAATGTAGGAATTGGATGACTTTTATTTTGGGCCATTTTCTTGGGGCCCATTATATGATATAGTATATGCATGGCCGCCCTTTTTGTGTTAGTGAGTAGGCCTTGTGGACTCAGTTCTTTTGGATGGGCCCATTAATCTTGGGCCTCAAAGCCTCTACTCCCCCAGCTATTGTGCTGGGCTTAGGGGCAATATTATGCAAGAAGTTGGGCTCTTAGCCGCCCACTAAAATTGACCCTATACTTAGAAAAAAAAAGTGAGTCCCAACTCACTTGTGTTAAATGTGAAAATTGCCCATGTAGATGAACTATCGGTGTAACACCCCAGATTTTAGCCAATCTGGGATTTGACGTCCTTAGGCAGTGGGTCAATTAAAACACCTGGAAAATCGTTCAGAACCCAATTCCATAGCCAAAGAAACCACTTAGGATTAATTCCTTTAGAAATTAAGCGTAAGTTAGCTAGCGCAACGCTGGAGTAGCTAGGAAACAGTCCCTGATCACTTTAAATACGTTCTACAAGACCCAAATCGAGTAGAACCAATGATTCTATAATACTCTATAACCTCGGGTCAAACTCTAAGTAGGTTTGTTCTCTGGACCACTTTGAAATTTTGTATTGGATCTAGACTGCGCGTCGAAAGTCTGATATCTCCTATCTTAGACCGTTAGAACCGCCTTGCTAGACTTGACAATCATTTCAAAAATCAAGTCCAACCGATAATCACAGGCTATTTCATTGAGCCCGGACTGAAGAGAGTGCGAATAGGGACAGATTTGGAATTTGAAATTCAAATCTGGCACACGACTTGACGCGTCAGTATTAAGCATTCTGACCGTCAGAATTCACCTAAATTACACCCTCGGATCAGAAAAAATTTCTATTTCATATCATGAGACTTGCAGGCCTGATCTACGTGCGGTGACCGCTGAACTGAAACTGGACCGCCACGTGCGATCTGCAAACCCTGCCGGACTGAAAACTTGATGTATGCTAGATCCAGTATGCATGAGCTTAAGTCCGACCGCATTTGGCCAGGGGACCTCCAGAAATGACCTTTTGGACCGAAACAGCCCCGATTTGGATATGCACTAAGTGAACTTTGTACCGGAGCCTATTTTGGGCAAGTTTGGGCTTATAAAAGGGGTTGAAACCCTCACTCCTCTCTCCCATCCGAATTTATAAAAATCCCTAGATTGGGAGAGAGAAAAGGTGAGAGTTTGTGAGAGAAGGTGGGAGAGAATTCCCTACTGCTTATGCCACGTGCTGCACGTGCTTAGGCAACGCACTCCGATCACTTTTCCGGCGATTCCTCCACGTTTTCAGGTAAGAAAATACCCTAGAGGTTGCTGATTTGAGGTTCCTTTCGTTTCCTTACGAAGTAGCTAATAGAACTTGTGTATTAGGTTCTCTAATCTCCATAGACGAAGCGTATACGCTCCGTTCGAATTTACACATCCATAAGAGACAAGGTGTGGATTTTAGACACTTTGATTGACTGTTTCCAAAGCTTTCAATGTCGTTTAATAGTAGAATATCGACGGCAACGCCGTTTGACATGTACAACATGCTGTCCGTTTCCTGTTTCGTAAACCGGCGAAGAATATGAGATTTAGGGCATTTTAGTCATTTGTAGGAAGTACTGATTTCATTCATATTTTGCTGATGTGATTGCCATGATTTGTTATCGCATTAGAATGTTAGGAATACGTGAATAATTAGTTTGGCGAAGAGATTCACCTAAATGCGCACTTCGGGTCGACATAATATATGTAGACTTAAGTGTGTAGTGTAAGTGTTTGTATAAATGCTTGTATTAGTATGTATTGAATTAAATGGTGTTATGAATTAGTTTGAGATTAATTTCTCAATTAATATGTTGGTGTAAATGGTTTCCTACATGTTAGCCATATGCATGATTTCATGATATGAATGAAATGCATGTGCTTGATAATTCGCTTAAGCTGTATGTTATAACATGTGCTTGATGATTTCATTATGATTTAATTCGAGAGTGAATTCTCAATTAATGTGCTGATGGAAATGATTTCCTATATGTTGGCGATATGCATAATTTCATTATATGTATGAAAGGCATGTGTTAGATGATTTACTTAAGTTGTACGATATAACATGTGTTAACATGCTCACATGGTTGTGTTTCATTTCCAATACTCTCACATGATTGTTGATGTGGATTCATATGTGTTTGGGACTATACTTAGTCCAGGCAGTCGGTAACCGAGCGAATTCGTGGTTGGCTTATCTTTGCCACGAACGACGCGTCGATGAACGCGAGCCGTGTTTTAGAGTTGGCGGCAGTGGTTGGGCCACACAAAGTGTTTTACGCACTTCATGTCGTTCAACTTGAGATGCGATCGTGCTAATCGAGCCCGTCAAGTAACCCGACTGGCCGTTGTATGTTCACCCTGCATGAGTCATAACTGCTTGAACCTAGGGTACTGAACTTACCATTGTAAACCCTGTTAACCATGGTACCTTGATCCACGAAGACTCATGAGCCGGGCATGGTGGTATGGGACACCGTGGTCGAGCTGTCGGCCTACGCTGGGGCCACAAACCTCCCCGTAGTGACCAGTGAGCACTTAGTCTCGTGAGCAGATTATGGTGGTATGGGACACTATATTCTTGCTGTCGGCCTACACTGATCAGGCGACGAGTCCTTTGTCGTGACCGCGAGCGTATTCTGAGCCTACGGGAGGCGACGACCCTTCAGTAGCAGTAGAGTACAGTTGTAACATCCCGAAAATCGGGGGGTCGAGCAAAAACCCAACTCCCGAGTTCCAAAATGTTATTTATGCAACATAGATATGTATGATTGAATGTTGTCTGTGATAATGTATTAAACATGAGTGAAATTAAGCCAGAACAGCATATCATACTCCAGAGACAGTTAAATTAACCAGCGAAAGTCTGTAATAGTATGTATAACATATATAAACTGTTGTATGTCTCCAGAGTGTGAACATGTTACCAGGTTATACACATACATGTATACTCCAAAAGTAGATGAAACGAATATACATGAGTGCTCTAAAAATATAAAATGACAAGTGTCAAGGTATTTAAGCAACCTCCCTTTAATCCCGTCAATTAGAACACGCATAAAGGAGGGATCCTCCTCATCATCATCAAGTCCAGCTCCGCCTCATAGGCCGCGCCATCATCTGCAATCACAAAAGGGTCTGGTGGGTGTCCAGGAACACCGTCCCGTAACGTGGGAGTGAGTAGCTAACTCAGTGGAATAATAGAGCAAGGATTAACATGTTCTCAAATCAATCACGCGATAATAGTAAAGCAATAAATCAAACAATCCTAATACTGTTGTTAATGCAATTATGACATGACGTGATGTATGCCCTCACCGACGATCACCCTCATACGGCAACATCTTACGACCGCGGCATGCCACACTCCCTAGAGTGCTCCACATCTTCCAGGCACATGCAATGCTATGGTGATATGATTACCAAGTTGTTATTAATCCATTCAAACAGCAGGATTGGGAAACTAAGGTACTTCCCTTGTATCAATCCCAACACGGATCCTGTCTAGGGTCGTCACTCCTAGTAATCTCATACGATGTACATTTCGTAGGTCACTGCAAGGGCTGCCAGGGCTGTTGCTCGCACTCGTTGCACCGCTCCCCCATCACCTTATCAATACAGGCCTACTGTACTCTACTGCTACGGAAGGGTCGTCGCCTCCCGTAGACTCAGAATACGCTCGCGGTCACTACAAAGGGCTGCCAGGGCTGTTGCTCGCACTCGTTGCACCGCTCCCCCATCACCTTATCAGTGTAGGCCGACAGCAAGAATATAGTGTCCCATACCACCATAATCTGCTCACGAGTCATAGGTGCTCACTGGTCACTACGGGGAGGTTTGTGGCCCCAGCGTAGGCCGACAGCTCGACCACGGTGTCCCATACCACCATGCCCGGCTCATGAGTCTTCGTGGATCAAGGTACCACGGTTAATAGGGTTTACAATGGTAAGTTCAGTACCCTAGGTTCAAGCAGTTATGATACATATAAGGTGAACAAACATCGGCCAGTCGGGTTACTTGACGGGCTCGACTAGTGCGATCGCATCTCGAATTGAACGACATGAAGTGCGTGAAACACTTCGCGTGGCCTAACCACTGCCGCCAACTCTCAACACGAATCACATTCATCGACGCGTCGTTCGTGGCTATGACCAGTCAGCCACGAATTCGCTCGGTTACCGACTGCCTGGACTAAGTCAAGTCCCACACATCTATGGAATTACATTAGCACTATAAAAAGGTATTGGAATTGAAATACATCATGTGAACATGTTAGCACATGTTATAACATTCAACTTAAGCAAATCTTCAAGGCATACTTCCCATGCATATTCAACTTAAGCAAATCCTCAAGCACATACATTCCATGCATGTAATGAAATCATGCATTTTGTCAACATGTAGAAAATCATTTAGGTCAGCATAATAATCGAAAAAAATCAATCACAAACTATCAAATAACATCATTTAATTCAATACATACTAATACAAGCATTTATACAAACACATACACTACACACTTAAGTCTACAAATAGTATGTCGACCCAAAGTGCGCAACTAGGCGAATCTCTTCGCCAAACTAATTATGCACGCATTCCTAACTTCCTAATGCGACAACAAACCATGTCAATCACATCAGCAAAATATGAATGTAAACAGTACTTCCTACAAATGACTAAAATGCCCTAAATCTCATATTCTTCGTTAGCTTACGAAACGGGAAACGGAGAGCATTTTGTACATGTCAAACGGCGATGCCGTCAAGAATCTACTATTAAACGACATTGAAAGCGTTGGGAACCGTCAATCAAAGCGTCTAAAATCCTCACCTAGTGTCTTGTAGACTCGGGAATTGAAGCGGAGCGTATATGCTTCGTCTACGGCGAGTAAGGAGCCTAATACATAAGATCCATAAGCTACATCGCTATGGAAACAAGGCAAACTCAAATCAACAACTATTTAGGATTTTTACTTACCTAGGATCGCGGTGGAATCGCCGGGAAAGCGGTAGAGGTGTGTTGCTTAAGCACGTGCAACGCGTAGTACAAGTGGCAGGAAGAACTCTCCCACACTCCCACAATCTCCCACCTTTTTCTCTCTCCCAAGCTAGGGTTTCTCTCAAATTCGGATGGAAGAGAGGAGTGAGGGTTTCAACCCCTTTTATAGCCTACAACATGCCCAAAATAGGCTTGGGAACAATGTTTACTTGGTGCCTAACCAAATCGGGGCCGTTTCGGTCCAAAAGGGCATTTCTGAAGGTCCCCTGGCCAAATGTGGTCGGACTTAAGCTCATGCATACTGGATCTAGCACACATCCAGTTTTCAGGCCGGTAGGGTTCCCAGATCACACGTGGCGGCCCAGTTTCAGTTTAACGGTCACCGCACCAAGATCAGGCCTATAAGTCTCGTGATATGTAATAGAAATTTTTCCTGATCCAAGGGTGTAATTTGGCTGTATTCTGACGGTCAGAATGCTTAATACTGATGCGTCAAATTTGTGTGCCAGATTCGAATTTGAAATTCCAACTATGTCCCTATTCACACTCTCTTCGGTCCGGGCTCAATGAAATAGCCTGTGATCGTCAGTTGGACTTGATATTCGAAACGATTGCCAAGCCCAGCTAAGTGGTCATAACGGTCTAAGATGGTAGGCATCTGACTTACGACGCGCGGTCTAGATCCAATACAAAGTTTCAAGGAGGTCCCGAGAACAAACCGGCTTAGAGTTTGATCCGAGGCTTTAGAGCATTATAGCACCCTTGGTTCCACTTGCTTTGGGCCTTGTAGAACGTATTTAAAGTGATTAGGGACCATTTCCCAGCTATTCTAACGTTGCACTAGCTAACTTAGTCATATTTTCTAAAGGAATTGATTCTAAGTGGTTTCTTTGGCTATGGAATTGGTTTCTAAGCAATTTTCCAGGTGTTTTAATTGACCCATTGCCTAAGAACGTCAAATCTCAGATTGGCCAAAATTCGGGGTGTTACAACAGTAGGCCTGTATTGATAAGGTGATGGGGGAGAGGTGCAACGAGTGCGAGCAACAGCCCTGACAGCCCTTGCAGCGACCTACAAAATATACATCGTATGAGATTACTAGGAGTGACGACCCTAGACAGGATCTGTGTTGGGATTGATATAAGGGAGGTACCTTTATTTCCCAATCCTGCTGTTTGAATGGACTAATAATAACTCGAAAATCATATCACCATATCATTGCATGTGCCTGGAAGATGTGGAGCACTTGAGGGTCGATTGCATGCCGCGGTCGTAAGATGGTGCCGTATGAGGGAGATCATCGGTGAGGGCATACATCACGTCATGTCATATTGCATTAACAACAGTATTAGGATTGTTTGATTTACTGCTTTACTATTATCGCATGATTGATTTGAGAACATGCTAATCCTTGCTCTAATATTCTACTGAGTTAGCTACTCACTCCCACGTTATGGGATGGTATTTTCGGACACCCACCAGACCCTTTTGTGATTGCAGATGATGGCGCGGCCTGCGAGGCGGAGCCGGACTTGATGATGAGGAGGAGGATCCCTCCTTTATACGTGTTCTATCGACGGGATTACAGGGAGGTTGATTAGATGTCTTGACACTTGTCATTTTATATTTTCAGAGAACTCATGTATATACTTTCTTTCTATTTTGAGGTATACATGTATATGTTTAACCTGGTAACATGTTCACACCCAAGAGACACACAACAGTTTATATATGTTATACATACTATCACAGACTTCCGCTGGTAAATTTAACTGTCACTGGAGTATGATATGCGGTTCTAGCTTAATCTCACTCATGTTTAATACGTTATCACAGACAACATTCAATCATACATATCTATGTTGCATAAATAACATTTTGGAACTCGGGAGTTGGGTTTTTGCTCGACCCCCCGATTTTCGGGATGTTACAGATGGTATCAGAGCATGATTTGGATTAAACCGGGCCTGGGTTATGGTCACGCGACGTACGATGTCGCTTCCTTTGACTTAGGTGGGTGCGAGAAGGGTCTAGAAACACTTCTAGGATCCCAGATTCGCGAATAGGCGAAGTCTATTCATTTCGTTCGCGGGGTCGAGTCCGTAGCGCATCTAGGGTCGCGTAAAGCAACCCGAATAGCTCCTAGGTTGTAGGTAAGTGGGTTGGGATGTTCTTTGAACGATTCTAAACCGGTTAATGTGAATCCTTGGGCCCTGGGACAACCACGACCCCTGTATTCAATCGTCAGGGCTTAAAAACCCCGTTTCACCGAAAATCTTTGAAATTCTTCCTGTCACCACTCCAATCTTCAATTTTATCTTATCTTTTTCATGTTAGGCATCAATACTAATGTGAAAATAACATAAAATCATACTTTCACAAAATTTTACAGTGAATAGTAAAATTTCATGAAAAATGGCCATAAGGACATTCTAACTTCACTTTCTTTAGCAACTAATGGGCTAGATGGATGTACTAGCTCCTTTTACCCCAAAATCATATGCTTCATGATAGGGTTTTGTATTCGGGATTACAGATTGGCCCCAGAAATCCCCAAACTCATGTTTGGGCCTCTATAGGTCAAAATACAATGAACTAAGGTGGGAACCATATATTTTTGGGGTCCTTGGACCATGGGGGACCAAACCCATGTGGTTCCACCGGCCACCATGCAAGATGGCCGGCGATGCCATCGCCGGTTCGGCGATGCATCGCCGTCCGGTGGGGTCCACTTGATCTGATTTTTGGGCACACGCCCTATTTTGGGTGGTGTACCCCTCCCATGTATGGTCCGTCCGAAGAAAATCCTAAATATGGGTACTTCCTTCACAAACAGCCCCTTCCCTAGCCCCATTTTCATTTTCAGCTGCCCTATCCCAAAAATTGTGATTTCAAATCACTCCCAAATCCTTCCTTGGCCAAAACCAACCACACTCCATCGCTCCTTTGAAGTTGACAGCCCTCCCTCTTAAAGATTTCATCTTTTGGAGCTCTAAAAACTCCCAAATCGAGCTAAAATCGTGAGGTGCTCCATTCCCCTTTTTCATTCTCTTTTCTTTCTGAAAATATATCCTAGGGAAGCTTGAAGCATCCCTCTACAATGCCTATATTTCGTTCTGTCCATTTGGGCAACGATTTCTCCGCATTTTCTCCTCTTTCCATAGCTATTGTTAAGGTTGTTTTAGCCTTTTCCTCCCTTTCCATCGCCCTCTCTCTTATGTCCCTTTTATTTGATCCTTTACCCTCTTTTTGGGTCTCAAAATCGCGCTAACCTCATATCCCATTTCTCAACTTTCTTCATTTGAGAAGTATTGAAAATACCTGGCCGATAGAGCTCTAATGGGCAACAGACAGTACTGAACTAGATAGTATTAAAGAAGGTTAGTTGGGACCATGGTAGAAGTCCTTTAGTAGAATTAGGCATCTATGCCATTGCCCTGTAGATTGTTTGATTTTTGTTTTAAGGATTTCTGTGTTTTGTTGTTGTTAGGTTTAGTGACGTTAGAGGTAGAAAGTGTGAAACTTTGTTCCATGTATTGTGACTAGCATACCACTCCCAATCCCAACATGGGATTAGGAATGTAGTTTCATTTCATAGTCCCTTTACGTTTTGGACCTAGTGTTAGCACTCCTAGATTTGAAGGATCTGATGATATAGGAAAGCCAATTTTATTTCGATAATCTTGACCCTAAGCAATAGAACAACTCCCTGTAGTAGAAATGGTATGGAACTATTTAACGTATAATCTTAGGCTTTGGATCATAGCTACTGAGTTACAGACTAGCCTACTAGTTACCTTAAGTAGTGTCAAGCCTGTATATGCTAAGGAATTGAAGGTTAGATTTGGTTGAAGTAGAACCTTATTGCTTCGATAGATCCCCTTATGACTTATAGACTTTTGTTGCTGCCCATAGGAAGGAATCATTCACTCTCAGAGAACATTTATAAATCCCTCAGATTGAACTTAGAATGTACTAGCACGCCCCTTAGAATTGCCTTCCCCAAGGGCTTATTGCATTCGGGAACGCGGAATAAAGGAACTACATGTAAGCGATGTATTCGCGATTTCAATCGACTTCCTAATCCTAGTAGTTACCAATGAATCCAATGCTCTGATCAAGCAGAGGATCGACATCGACTTGGATTAAGAACTGATACAACGCGTTTTCTGTCCTGATTAGACAGAAGGTTCAACGTATCCGGCTTAGACCCACTACACAACCTTTCTTCTGTGATGGCCCAACCACCTACAACCAAACAGGATCACATTGTCTTTGGGAAATGGCGAGGACTTAAAGCCAGTAGAGAATTAGACATCTTACCACCAACTCATACCTGCCCTTGAACTTAACCACAATAGAGATTAGTCTTGTCTCTATCACCATAGATACCAATGCCATAGAACGCATCATTAGCAAGGAAAACCATGTAGAGGAAGGTTGTTTCTATTTTAGGTTAAAGATAGGTCTTAAGTTGCACCTCGTTCTGATGTACGGAGCGATGCATAGATTCTTCAACTTTAAGTAAAACCAAGTTTTAAGGGGGGTAGAACGAATTAAGTCCAATCCAGTTAGGTTAGTCGACGCTACCGTTCGATCAGAGTGGCACAGCGGAAGCGTGGTTAGGCTCTTCCCCACTGGCCCAAGATCGAAACATTTGATTTAGGTTATATGTACGGTTAGGTTATTAAATAGGATTTGAACCTTCCTTAGAAAAAGCACTCCTTACCCTTCGCCAATTTCGGGGATGAAATTTTATTTTAAGGGGGGTAGATTGTAACACCCTGGATTTTGGCCAATCTGGGATTATACGTCCTTAGGCAGTGGGTCAATTAAAACACCTGAAAAATCGTTCAGAACCCAATTCCATAGCCAAAGAAATCACTTAGGATTAATTCCTTTAGAAATTAAGCGTAAGTTAGCTAGCGCAACGCTGGAGTAGCTGGGAAACAGTCCCTGATCACTTTAAATACGTTCTACAAGACCCAAATCGAGTAGAACCAATGACTCTATAATACTCTATAACCTCGGGTCAAACTCTAAGTAGGTTTGTTCTCTGGACCACTTTGAAATTTTGTATTGGATCTAGACTGCGCGTCGAAAGTCCGATATCTCCTATCTTAGACCGTTAGAACCGCCTTGCTGGACTTGACAATCATTTCGAAAATCAAGTCCAACCGATAATCACAGGCTATTTCATTGAGCTCGGACTGAAGAGAGTGCGAATAGGGACAGATTTGGAATTTGAAATTCAAATCTGGCACACGACTTGACGCGTCAGTATTAAGCGTTCTGACCGTCAGAATTCAGCTAAATTACACCCTCGGATTAGGAAAAATTTCTATTTCATATCATGAGACTTGCAGGCCAGATCTACGTGCGGTGACCGTTGAACTGAAACTGGACCTCCACGTGTGATCTGCAAACCCTGCCGGACTGAAAACTTGATGTATGCTAGATCCAGTATGCATGAGCTTAAATCCGACCGCATTTGGCCAGGGGACCTCCAGAAATGACCTTTTGGACCGAAACAGCCCCGATTTGGATATGCACTAAGTAAACTTTGTACCGGAGCCTATTTCGGGAAAGTTTGGGCTTATAAAAGGGGTTGAAACCCTCACTCCTCTCTCCCATCCGAATTTACAAAAATTCCTAGATTGGGAGAGAGAAAAGGTGAGAGTTTGTGAGAGAAGGTGGGAGAGAATTCCCTGCTGCTTATGCCACGTGCTGTACGTGCTTAGGCAACGCACTCCGATCACTTTCCCGGCGATTCCTCTACGTTTTCAGGTAAGAAAATACCCTAGAGGTTGCTGATTTGAGGTTCCTTTCGTTTCCTAACGAAGTAGCTAATAGAACTTGTGTATTAGGTTCTCTAATCGCCGTAGACGAAGCGTATACGCTCCGTTCGAATTTACACATCCATAAGAGACAAGGTGCGGATTTTAGACGCTTTGATTGACTGTTTCCAAAGCTTTCAATGTCGTTTAATAGTAGATTATCGACGGCAACGCCGTTTGACATGTACAACATGCTGTCCGTTTCCTGTTTCGTAAACCGGCGAAGAATATGAGATTTAGGGCATTTTAGTCATTTGTAGGAAGTACTGATTTCATTCATATTTTGCTGATGTGATTGACATGATTTGTTGTTGCATTAGAATGTTAGGAATACGTGCATAATTAGTTTGGCGAAGAGATTCGCCTAAATGCGCACTTCGGGTCGACATAATATATGTAGACTTAAGTGTGTAGTGTAAGTGTTTGTATAAATGCTTATATTAGTATGTATTGAATTAAATGGTGTTATGAATTAGTTTGAGATTAATTTCTCAATTAATATGTTGGTGTAAATGGTTTCCTACATGTTAGCCATATGCATGATTTCATGATATGAATGAAATGCATGTTGCTTGATGATTCGCTTAAGCTGTATGTTATAACATGTGCTTGATGATTTCATTATGATTTAATTTGAGAGTGAATTCTCAATTAATGTGCTGATGGAAATGATTTCCTATATGTTGGCGATATGCATAATTTCATTATATGTATGAAAGGCATGTGTTAGATGATTTACTTAAGTTGTACGATATAACATGTGTTAACATGCTCACATGGTTGTGTTTCATTTCCAATACTCTCACATGATTGTTGATGTGGATTCATATGTGTTTGGGACTATACTTAGTCCAGGCAGTCGGTAACCGAGCGAATTCGTGGTTGGCTTATCTTTGCCACGAACGACGCGTCGATGAACGCGAGCCGTGTTTTAGAGTTGGCGGCAGTGGTTGGGCCACACGAAGTGTTTTACGCACTTCATGTCGTTCAACTTGAGATGCGATCGTGCTAATCGAGCCCGTCAAGTAACCCGACTGGCCGTTGTATGTTCACCCTGCATGAGTCATAACTGCTTGAACCTAGGGTACTGAACTTACCATTGTAAACCCTGTTAACCATGGTACCTTGATCCACGAAGACTCATGAGCCGGGCATGGTGGTATGGGACACCGTGGTCGAGCTGTCGGCCTACGCTGGGGCCACAAACCTCCCCGTAGTGACCAGTGAACACTTAGTCTCGTGAGCAGATTATGGTGGTATGGGACACTATATTCTTGCTGTCGGCCTACACTGATCAGGCGACGAGTCCTTTGTCGTGACTGCGAGCGTATTCTGAGCCTACGGGAGGCGACGACCCTTCAGTAGCAGTAGAGTACAGTAGGCCTGTATTGATAAGGTGATGGGGGAGCGATGCAACGAGTGCGAGCAACAGCCCTGGCAGCCCTTGCAGCGACCTACAAAATATACATCGTATGAGATTACTAGGAGTGACGACCCTAGACAGGATCTGTGTTGGGATTGATATAAGGGAGGTACCTTTGTTTCCCAATCCTGCTGTTTGAATGGACTAATAATAACTCAAAAATCATATCACCATACCATTGCATGTGCCTGAAAGATGTGGAGCACTTGAGGGTTGATTGCATGCCGCGGTCGTAAGATGGTGCCGTATGAGGGAGATCATCGGTGAGGGCATACATCACGTCATGTCATATTGCATTAACAACAGTATTAGGATTGTTTGATTTACTGCTTTACTATTATCGCATGATTGATTTGAGAACATGCTAATCCTTGCTCTAATATTCCACTGAGTTAGCTACTCACTCCCACGTTATGGGATGGTATTTTCGGACACCCACCAGACCTTTTGTGATTGCAGATGATAGCGTGGCCTGCGAGGCGGAGCCAGACTTGATTATGATGAGGAGGATCCCTCCTTTATGCGTGTTCTGATCGACGGGATTACAGGGAGGTTGATTAGATGTCTTGACACTTGTCATTTTATATTTTCAGAGCACTCATGTATATACTTTCTTTCTATTTTGAGGTATACATGTATATGTTTAACCTGGTAACATGTTCACACCCAAGAGACACACAACAGTTTATATATGTTATACATACTATCACAGACTTTCGCTGGTAAATTTAACTGTCTCTGGAGTATGATATGCGGTTCTAGCTTAATCTCACTCATGTTTAATACGTTATCACAGACAACATTCAATCATACATATCTATGTTGCATAAATAACATTTTGGAACTCGGAAGTTGGGTTTTTGCTCGACCCCCCGATTTTTGGGATGTTACCATCGGGCTACCCACAAAGCCCACCACAATACATGAGTTTAGTGTCCTTATGGTTGGGCCCAAAACCTCACTTAAGGGCCCACTATATGACCTATAATTTGAGCTTAAAGTATGGCCATTAGACCATACACCACTTAAGCCTTAGACCTTACATTATATGCATAGTGGGCTACCTTTTGGGACCCAGTTGAGGTTGGATGTCCTCCTTGGTGGCCCTAAGGTACGCCCATAGAGGCCCTTATAGATGGTCAAAGGTCTACCTTGGGCCTGACTAGGACCGTTCTTTTTTAAGATCATGACTCTCTCTTAGCTCGTGGGTCATCCTAAAGTACTGGGCCCCCACTAGAGAATTTCTCTTCTCCTTAGAACACCTGTGTATGTGCCTAGACCTTGTTCCTCCTTAGGACGGGAGATTTCATATTCTATAGGCAACACACTTACATGATCCATACGCATCATTTGTATGAATTGATTTCATTCTGTGGTGGTCATTAAGGGATGGAGTTTTCTCTCTCGTGCACATTGTGTGCCTGCGGCTAGTGCATGATTTGTATGTGTGACTCATGCATTGGCATCGCATTTCATGATGATACCACCCTTGCTTCATCAGGGCCTTGCCTCCACAGGGACATTCGTAGATGGCTATATGTGTGGACACCGAAAATATAAATTAAGCATACCGGGTGCATAGGATACCCATGGATAAAATTTCTAAAACTTTCATAGTACCAAGAAAATTCTCAAACGCCATGACCGAGTGGAAACTTTGAGTGCACGAGGGCCTTGTACCGTTAGGCCGCAACTCCCACTGTCGTGTATTCAGTTGGGTAGGGATGTGGCCTTATCCGCCTATGAGGGAGGGCATTATTAGGCTGAGTCTGACCAGCTCTTGAAATGGGTCCGCTACCACTAGGCCTTGTTGGTGATTGTTTATCCCCAGGTAGGTAGTGAGGTCTCTTACGCTCGAACTATGTGGATCTGTAGAGCAACAGTCATTCAGCAGTATAATTGACCCCAGTGATTTTCTTATGATTGAAAATGTACTTGACATGTGGTTTAAATATGAGCACTGACATTACTTGCATCGCATTAACATTAGCTATGTAAGCCCCCTTCATGCATTGCCTTGGTATGACGTCCAATACTCATTGCATCATATTCATGATAAGCCTTGGTATGGCTAGTGATATTCTCAATGAGCATGTTTCTTTCCTTGTATCTCCTGTTATTCCTCTATACACCTTTGTTACACACTTTCACTACCCTTTAAACTTCTATAAGCTTTTGCATGATTGATGCGTGCAAGAGACTCTAGGCAGGCATCGTAGAGCAGGGCGTGGAGTAGAGTTGAGCTTAAGGACTCCAGTGTTGCTGATTTTCCTCTCTTTTCTTGTAACCTTATGTATGACCTTTTGACCTGATGCAAGCATGTAAAAGTTTAAATTCATAGTTGATTTTGTGATGTGTGCCTTAGTTATTCTCAGATATACTTGCTGTGATCTTAAGTATGCTCGTATTGAAATGATTATACTATTATGAAAATCCTCCTTATAGGATCCCAGGATCGGAACCTGCCTCAGGAGCCGAGAATGGGGTAATTTGGAGGCTGTTGCGGCCAGAACCGGCCATCGGGTTCTTTGTGAATCCGGTTACCGAGTCTGGGACGTGACATACAAAATAAGCTTAAGTATATATACTTAGGTGAAAATAAAACTTATCCTGTGGTGATCTCTTCATTTTTAGACAAAGATCAAGAGATTAAATTATTGAATATTCTAAGGGACCATAAAGGAGCCTTGGGCTGGACCATTTTTAATATTAAGGGTATATGCCCTTTCATATACACATATTGGATCCACTTCGATGAGGATACCAAACCAATTAGACAACCTCAAAGGTGTTTCAATCCAAACATGATGGAAGTTGTAAAAGATGTGGTAATCAAATTGTAAGGTGTGGGAATCATCTACCCAATATTCGATAGTGTTTGGGTGAGTTCAACTCAAGTAGTCCCAAAGAAATCCAGAATAACTATCGTGTAGAATTTAAATAATGAATTCATACCAACACGTGTCACCACAAATTGGTGTGTTTGCATTGACTATATAAAATTGAACCAGGTCACAAAAAAGGACCATTTTTCCTACCATTCATTGATCAAGTTTTAGAGAGGGTAGTAGGTCACTCCTTTTATAGTTTTCTTGATGGATATTTCGAATATAACGAAATAGAGATAGCCTTAGAAGACTAAGAAAAAACCACGTTCACTTGTCCATTTGGCACGTTTTCTTTCAAATGGATGCCATTTGGATTGTGTAACGACGCAACAACTTTCCAACGGCGTATGTTAAGTATTTTTTCAAATATGTTTGGAAAGTTTCTTGAGGTTTTCATAGACGACTTCTTTGTATTTGGGAGTAGTTTTGAGGAATGCCTCAATAATGTATCTCTTGTCTTATCTAAGTGTGAAGAGAAACATCTTGTCTTAAATTGAGAGAAATGTCATTTCATGGTTTAAAAAGGAATTTTTTTAGGCCATGTTATCTCTAAAAATGGAATCGAGGTAGATCGCTCAAAACTCAACATTATTGCCAATCTACCTATCCCCCAAACTGTTAGAGATATTAGATCACTTTTAGGGCATGCCGGTTTCTATAGAAGATTCATCAAGGACTTTAGTGTCATTACTAGACCCTTGACTAATCTTCTCCAAAATGATGTCTCATTTAAGTGGACAGATGAGTGTGCAAGTGCCTTTAATAAAATTATACCATCCCTTACCACTGCACCTATCATACGTCCACCAAATTGGATACTTCCTTTTGAACTAATGTGCAATGCAAGTGATTATGCCATAAGGGATGTTTTGGGACAAAGGAAAGATAAATGGCCATATGTTATTCACTATGTGAGTAAAACTCTAAACTCGGCCCAAGTGAACTACTCAACAACTGAAAAGGAGTTAGCAGTAGTTTTTTACTTTGGATAAGTTTAGGTCATACTTCTGGGATCCAAAGTGGTCATTTTTCACGGACTACTCAGCTCTAACATATTTTCTATCTAAGAAGGATGCAAAGCCGAGACTTTTGAGATAGATCCTCATACTCCAAGAATTTGACTTAAATATAAAATATAAGAAAAGAGCAGAAAACGTAGTGACAGATTACCTTTCTAGATTGGTGTTAGATGATTTCACTGAGGAGATGCATACCCAAGATACTTTTTTTGATGAACAATTATTTGTGATCTCCAAATTGCCTTGGTATGCAGATATAGTAAACTATTGTAACGGGAAAAATTTCATATCATTAGAAGTTACAAGATAGAAAGCGTTTTGAAACCGAGGTTAGGAACTTCTTCTGGGATGACCCGTATTTATATACATATGGGACTAATCAGATTTTTAGACATTGTGTCCTAGAAGATGAAGTTCAAAGTATTATTTTCTTTTACCACATGGAAGCATGTGGTAGCCATTTTTCTGCTAAGAAAATCACTTCAAAAATCCTACAGTGTGGTTTTTACTGGTCCACCATGTTTAAAAACACCCATGCTTTCTGTGTTACTTGTGACAGATATGAAAGGTTAGGAAGAGTGTCCCGGTGCAACATGATGCCTTTATCTCCAATTTTACCATTGGAAAATTTTTTTTGTTGGGGTATTATTTTATGGGCCCATTTCCATCTTCTTTTGAATTTCTTTATATATTGGTTGGTGTGGACCATGTTTCAAAGTAGATTGAGGCAGTTCTAATAGGACCAATGATAACAAAGTTGTCATACGATTCCTAAAGAAAATTTTTTTCTAGATTTGGAACTCTAAAGGCCATCATTAGTAACGACGGCTCTCACTTTTGTAATAAGACGTTTGAGGCTTTGATGAAGAAATATAGCATCAACATAAAGTGAGCACCCTATACCATGCACAAACGAGTGAGGAATTTGAGATTTCTAATTGGGAAATCAAACACATTTTAGAGAAAATTATAAGGCTAGATAGGAAGGATCGATCCCTCAGACTATCCGACGCTTTATTGGCTTATAGGACTGCTTATAAGACCCTAATTAGAATGTCCCCATACAGATTGGTATATGGGAAGGCTTGCCACTTGCCTGTGGAATTGGAACATAGAGTCTACTGGGCAATAAAGAAATTAAACTTTGATATGGACCAAGCAAGTGAACAAAGAAAATTAGAGTTGAATAAATTAGACGAGCTGAGGAGAGACTCCTATGAAAATTTTCAAATCTACATAAAAAGGACCAAAGTTTTTTTTGATCAAAACATTTTGAGGTAAAATTTTAAACCTCAACAAAAGGTCTTGTTGTACAATTCTTGTCTCCAGTTCTTTTTAAAAAAATTAAGATCAAGATGGACATACCCCTTCATTATGAAGAATGTTTATACTTATGTGGTTGTTAAAATTGAGAATCCACACAAGATAATGGTCAGAGATTGAAGCATTATATGGAAAACTTTCATTTGGGAGAGGAGTCTATTCCTCTTCATGAGGCAGAGTATTCAGATTAATGCTCCTAATTTGACGAAACATTTATGTAGGATTTGTGTCATATTTAATTTTTTTTAGTGTCACCTAGTAGGTGAGTTCTTCATGGTAGGTACTATCCACCCTTTTATTTTTATTATTCTCTACATTACATAATCATTACATTAAAGATAATGTTTATTTTAGGTTGGGGGGTGTGGATAGTCATCCATGTGAGTTGAGGTTTTTTTTTAAAAAATTTTAAGTTTATGGGAATTTTTTTAAAAAAAATTTCAAAATTTTTATACGAGAATGTGAACATGATACTATGCGAATTCCAAAGGCAAAGTTAATATTTATTCTAAGTCGATAGTAGTCAGAATTCTGATAACTGAAAATTATATATTTGAGTTCGATTATCTAATTACTAGTTTAAAGTGAGTTGTAATTTGATGTACTGAATTCACAATACATCCTAACTAACTAAGTGAGGAATATGATATGTGAACTAAAATAATAAATTTTGATTTAAACAAGGTTAAACGAACTAGCATCATTGATATATGATTAAAAGAGAGAATATTGAAGGAAAAAAATGATGGATAAAGAAAATTTTATTATAAAATATGAATCCAATGACCATAACAATTGTGTCAATAATACAGAGTAAAGATACCTAAGTATCTATTACTGTTACCATTACAAGTATGATACCATAAGTTATAAAGAAAACCCGGTGGGAATCTTCATTTAAGGGTGGTCCATAATAATGAGGATATGGTGATAATTAAAAAAGAAATGACATGAAGCAAATGAGATAACTAGAGATTTCATATTCTTAGGATGATTGAATGGAATTAAGATAGAGAATATGCATATTTCTCAAAGTTAGACTAGTGTCACCAAGCACCTAAGTATATTGGATCATAACTATTCTAAATTTTAATTAAGTCTCTGAACTCAAGTATGTAATGGATTAGAAAATTGAGATTCTAACTAACTTCAGACTTAGGGTACGTATTTTTTTGTTTTGGAATTTATATGATGAATGGAGGAATAATCTTATAAATTTCTGAGTGTTGAACTATTTTTCATATTTTTAATGTTTGTAGGTAATATTTCTAGAAACTCTCACGAGACTATAACTCATTTACTAGGGGAAACCTAGGGGTTTAAAGGCTTGTTGCATATGTTAAATGCAATCGAGATTACCTGTGAAAGTGGTGTAGTTAGAATTTTATTTTCGTTTTACTTTTGTTTCTAAAATTAGTTTTATTCTTATTTTTATTTTTCTTCATTTATTTTGCTCGGAACTAGCAAAATGTTGCTTGGGGGTGTGTTTAGACTCAAATAATGCATAGATTTTTCCATTTATATCTTTCTTTTATGAACATGAATCAGGTTAATGTTCTATTTTACTCATGTTTGTGTTGCAAGGTGAATTTAAGAGCTTAGATTGAAAAGGTGATAAAAGCATGGATTTGATGCTCAAGAATCACCAAGGCAAGGGATGGATCTTACGAGACTAAGACTGAATAATTCAAATGGAAAAGATCTAAGAAAACCAAGTGAGGAATGAAGAGAATTAAAGATTTAAAGTAAGAATCCTGAAATTGTCCTGAAAAAGCATATTCTAAAACTCTAAAGTCTATTTTGAAAAACTTTACAGACTGAAGTCTATTTTAACAAACTGCGTAAATTTGAGGCGGTTTCTACAGTTTTTCAACTTGGAGTGAAAGTTAGAGTTCTCCACTTATAAATAGAGCTTCCCAGGGCATTCCTAAGCATCATTCAAGGCATCCCAAGGTAAGATCTAGGATTTTTTAGAGAGTTTTATCTAAGGTTTTTAAAAATTTTATAGTTTTAATTTATTTTTCTTTATAAGTTTTTTATATTTATTCTTTCTTGTTACTTTCTTTTTCTATTCTAGTTATGTTTTTCTAGTTTTCTCTAGCCCAAGCTAGAAGGAAAGCACATTGATTTAATGTTTTCATAGTTATGATGATTGATTATTTTAATGATGAGAAGAGTTGTGTATGCATGTTATCTATTGTTTAGGTTTAGTTTTTTTTTTTATCCTAATATAAGATTCATATGTTTCCAGCATATGAGATCCACATTGATGGATAGACTTACCCAAAATCAATTAGATTTCTTAGATAAGAGAGGTTCTCAACCTGTTACATTTCTTTAATATTCATTATCTTATAGATAGGAATTCTTAAAATCACTAGCACTTGAGAATATATATCAATAGTGTAAATTCATAATTTTTTAATCTTTTATATCATTTATTTAAAATATTTAAATTATTTTATTTTTCTAATAGGCCGACCATAATGCTCGGATCCTAGTTGTGTTATCCAAGTCATCATGATTTTAGAACATTAACCTATGTGTAGAACTTTGAAGCTTGGGTGTTGTTTTAATTCAGTTGAATTACATCCATTCAAAACTCTCAAAATCAAATCATCAGTTTAGTTTTTATTACTTAGTTTATTTTGCATATGATTTTCTCCTTCTCACAATTCATCTCCCTTTGGGATCGACCCTGTATTCATGGGATATTACTTATAAACCTCTGTACTTGGAGGCAAGTAATCACTAAGCATGCATTCATATATATTAGTTGTGCATGCTGATAACTCTCGTAGTAGTAGAGTATGAGACATATCAAAACCCTTACATTACTTCTATGAATCTTGTGAATTATTGTTAATCTTAAAGGATAACCATCATTATGAGTAGGGCATTGACCCTCTCTAACCATACAGATGATGCAGGTGATGTACAGATTAAAGACCTAGAAGACCATCTCTTTATGAAAGAGTATACTAAATGAATAAGAAGATAATTTTATGATTTATTTTTATATTTTTGTTGTGAACTCAATAATGTAATAAGCTCCCATTAAGAGTGCATTTGATAATTTGTTGAATTCTTTTACTCTAATGAAATAATAAATATAGTCGATTTTAGTCTTGTAAATGGTTACCTTCATGAATGTAATTGGATATGATTTAAATAAAAAAAATAAGGTATGATTTTGAAGCATTTAATTCATTCAATTATTAACACCCAGTTTTCTCGGGGATGAGTATAAACTCTGGTCATGAAAATTCAGAAGTTACAATTACCCCTTTAAAAGTTATAGTGTATCATGCAATCTTTTTGGGAGAGAGAAATCGGGCATATCTTGTTAGCTTGAGTCATCGAAAATGACGTGGACCAATGAAACCTGAAGGCATTGGAATTTCCTATGCCTTCAACACAGATGATCCGCGCTTAATTATAATTAATTTATAAGGAACTTATATATTGATCGAGTTTGGGTTGGGTCGGGCAACTCAAGAACTCAAACCAAGCCCAACCCAAGTTTTATCAGGTTAGTGTTTGTACAGCCTAAGCCCGAGACCAAACTCAATTCATCCTGTCCAAGCCCAACCCAATGTCGAGTTGGTCATAGGTTGGTCGAGTTGAACCCGACCAACTTTCATCCCTACAGGTTATGCCCCTGGCTGATTGGTGCTAAGATAGGGAGGTTGTCCCCTTGACTGGCCGAAATGGGCAGGTTGTGTCCCTTGTTGGCTAGATTGGGCAGGTTATGCCCTTAGTTGAGTGGAGTGGGTATGTTATGCCCCTAGTTAACCGAAGGTGCGAATAATAGATTGACTGAAGATGCCCCTTATATATTTAGGGGCATAGAGATTGAACCGACTAGAGATACCCCTAACAAGGTGAGGGGCTCTGAGATTGGACTGATTGAGGGAGCCCCTCACAAGATGAGAGGCTCTAAGATTGGACTAGTTGGGGGTGCCCCTTTCAAGATAAGGAGCTTTAAGATTAGATTGGCTAAGGGTGCCCCTTGTAGGATGAGGGGTTCGAACTCTGAATGAGAGCTGATTATATGGAAAAATTAGACCAAATTGAGAGGAGATTCTTCATGGATGGTATGGATGAGCGATGTACCAGGACCATGATGATACTGTGGCAGGGAATTATAGAGTATGTTGTTAACATCTATGTTAGAGGCCTTGATCTATCTCAATTGTCATTGAGGGGAAAATGGCGTGCCTTGGATAAAGGCAATAAGATTATCTTCTTCCACTGGATGGGGGGCAGGAATAAGCCTTTCTTCCACTATTGGTTGTATCGGGAAGGCCTGATGAGGCCACTAAGGGAGATCATCCCAACCCTTATTTCATCTTCGACTTGTTCCCCAATGCAGATGAGTTAGGCAAAGTTGGCATACAGATACGAGACAATGTATTTAGAGATATTCAGATTTACCAAGTAGATGATCATGGAGATTTGCTCCTTGTCGTCGATAGGTGCCTTTATTCTAACAACCATCGACCGCCGCCTTGTAATGTAAGTTGATAATGACTTATCATCCTTTTACCTTAAGGTAACAAGATCCACCCTTCTGGGTACTGAGTTAAAATTGTACATGAAACGATCAATGAATGCTTGAGAAAGTTGTTCCGAAGCTTGATTTGATGGTAGTCCAGTGACATGTACCAATCTAACATGTTATCTTTCAAGGACTTCTAAAATAGATGGATCAACGATCCTGCATTGCCTTCCATGGAATTAATCTCTTCATAAAATGCTCTTAAGTGGTTTATAGGACACCTTATAACGTCATATGTTTTAAATTTTGGTATCTTAAAGCCTAAAGGTACATTCACATTAAGGAAGGGACAGAGGTCCCTGAACTTGGTTCCATCCACCCCATGTTATTTCTACAGCTTCCTCTTCATCTCTTGCAACTGCTCTTAAATTTGTTCAATTTTGGAAGTGTTGAATGAGAGGGATCTTGCCCCTTGTTAGGTTTGCACTGTCCCCTTCTCATAATAATTGGCATCTTGGATGCCCTTATGACTCCTTCTTGGAGAAGGTTGGAATTGGTAATTGCTCCCATTATAGGGAGTTTGTTGGACTGGGAAAGGAGACTGCAAAGAAATATTGGTTGTAAGAGGATGTTGAAATTGACTAGAATTCCTGGCTGCGTGATGTGACTGGAAATGGCTCCCATTTGTGGGAAGATACTGGAAGAAACGCCCTAAGGTGGAGGGTTGTTCTACCTTAAGGCTGATAACATCTAAATATTATGTATTTATCCTCTCAATGACACTAGTTTCCATGCATTTAAAGTGCTTAATTAATTAACTAATGTCTAGTTTGTACATGCAAGGTAAATCGGGAAACAGAGATGAAATCATGCTTAAAAAGAAGGATTAAAGCTCAAAAGATTAATCAAAAGAAAACTTGGAAATTTGGAAGCCATCAATGAAGAATTCACATGATAAATGTCTAAGAAAACTAAGCACAAAAGGTGGAGAAAAGATTGAGAATTACGCAGTGCAAATAACATAATAAACAGACTATTCAGTCTCACCTAAGGTTGATTCAGTTTCACTGAATGTGCACGGAACAGCCCAGTAACAAATGGTGATTTTCGGAGATAATTCATCTTGATAGTCTGTCCGATCGAAACCAAGTTTGGTGCCACCGAAAGAGGGGGGTTGGGGGGTTTCAGTGTAGGCTAAGGAAGATAGAAACTTCAAATGCAAATTAAGAAAATTTGGTTGCAACCGAGAGTTAATTCAGTGCAACCGAAGGTTATGTTCAGTGGTCGCAGTCAGCTGTAGCTGAAGAGTAACGAAAGTGCATAAATTGAAGTCAGTTCCAAGTCTGTGTGGATTTTTCCTATTTAAATGGATGTTTTAAGCTTTTCTAGGTGCAAATTAAGGTAAAAGGGGTAGATAGTTATCGAGCTTTCATGGAGTCCTCCAATCCTTCGATTCTAATTGATTTTTATGTTTTTTACTTTGAGTTTTAGTTCAATCATGTATTTGATTAGCTAATCCCTTAGCTAAGGCTAAGGGATGAACATTTTGATGGATATTTGATGTTTAATTTATTTTTTAAAATAAAAGTTAAGCTTTTTATGTTGAATTATGATTAGATGTGATTGAATTCCTATATTGGGAAAGGAATCAATCTGTAAACTTATTTGATTCATTGTTGCATCTAATACATTAGATGCTTCCTTACCTGTAATGTGATTACCTAATCTTCATGAGAGATTAAGCCTGTCATGATTCTATACTATGTTTGATGTTTTTTTTATTAATATTAATGTGTTATCGTCTTACTAGAATGGATTAGAATTAGTTTTAGTTGAGTTATCAACTCAAGAAGATGAATTGAATTCAAAGTCTATTAATTGGGGATTCCTGGATCCTTAGCCCTTTTTATAATTGTTTTTATAACTCCATTCCTCTGGATTAAAAACATAGACCAACCATTCTTCTTAGATTAAAATCTTAGTATATTCTCACCAATTTCCAAGTGGATTGAACTCGATCTTATCGAGTTATTACTAAATCGCAGTCCCGTACTTGGGGTTGTCAACCCTTAGGTTTGATCGAAGGCCTTCATCGAAAGGGTATCAGAAGTCTTGCGTGAATCTTGACGGCTACGGTTGGACTCTACCTAAGGCTAAGAGAAACGTGATAGCTGACACCTATTATTGTTGAGTTGGACTAGCTTGAATGTTGACTGTCGGAACTGGTGCACCTTTACTTTGTATAAATTGTAGAAGTTATTCTTACATGGTTTTCATGTTTTATAATAACTCCTCGATGCAAGTTGTAATCATTGATTCGTTTAGATGTGACTGTGAAGGAGAGGCTTCTGGTATTTAAAGGGTAGGGAAGGAGAGAGACACGATTTTTCTTGATTGAGCTATGGTAGGGAAGGTTTTCTATGCGAGCAATGGTTCCGAATATTTTTATTTTTTTTCCCATTTTTAATCTATAAAGATGCAGATGTAAGTGTGTGAGAATTGGTGTTCCTTAAGAGTTCATAAGATCTTTCTTTTCAAGTCGGGTCGCGACTAGTGTGATGGAACTGTCCCTAGCAGAGTCGTCATTTTGTGGATGTTAGATCCCGAGTGGGGGAATCGACTCGCTTTCCATAGGTTGACCCTCTTGAGGGCTTTTTGGGTTAAGAGGGTATTATGTTTGGTCAAAGTTTCCACTAACCAATTACGTCGATACTACAATCCGTTAGACCAGAAGAACTTAGAATTGAGAATCTAAATATTGTTAGACCTAAGATGACTCTTGATTTTGCATTACGGAGATTTTGAGTAGAGGACCATGGTTACAGAGAGGAAAGGTGTTAGGCACCCACTTTGCCCATATATTTTTTAGGTTCATCACCCAAGCGACAACTCCCCACCCAATGCGGGACTAACACTGGTCTGACCAAGTGGCCTGATCGATCTCAAAGGGCCCAGATGACACAGGTTTAGTCAGCTTATCAACATGATAGAGGACGACCACAATTGATGGAAGAATCATCACCAAAATGCAATTATGGTGTAGTCGCGGCATCTATTCCATTTATAATATAGTAGGCTTGTAGCCTTCATGATTTCTCATTAGTCACTACGGGAAGGCTCATCACCCTAGTGTAGGCTGACAACTCAGACACGGTATCTCATACCATCATGCCCAAGTCATGAGTCTTGTGGATTGTACTGCTAATGGTTATAAGTAGACTCGTTCAATGGAAATGAGATTTCCTAGATTCCATTTGGTCTTGTCATACATGATCAGTTGACTGCTAGACTAATTTGATTGACCTGAGAGAATCCTGAAGCAACCAGCATTGGGTGCAAGCATCTTACATGGTCCAACTACTTTCGATCATCTGTGTTTGACCCAGATTGATCAAACAAGGATATGGTGGTCAAATTAACTTGGGCCACGCCTTATTTCGTGCAGTAAGCTGACTGTCCCAACATTGTAAGGAATTGTAAACATTGCTACAGACTAGCCATTCATCATGCAGTCTTATTGAGGTTTCATTTGAAGCGTAAATTCAATGACACTACTACTTAAGCATGTCATCAAACATATGAGCATCAATAGAAACAACACACTTACATAAGAATTTCATCAAACATGTGAGCATCAATAAAACCACACATTCACCTATGTATTCCATCAAACATATGAGCATTAATAGAACAACATATTCAATCACTTAGTCATTTTATCAAACATGTGAGCATCCGTAAACATGCAATAACACATGTTGCGATCAAATAGAATGGTGAACATGTTACTATACATCAACTTATCAAGAAAAAATAAATCATTAACTAAGACCTTCAAGGGATAAATGGAAACCTAGGAATAATGATCCACACATTAAGAATGGATTTCCAATCTTTGAGCTCTTAGGTTTAGGATTTTGGGGAAAATGATTCCTATAGTAATTTTGAAGGAATTAAGTGAGATTCATGCAATTCAATCTAGAAAAAACTAGGTTAGAAAGTAGCGTTCGTTTCTTACCTCTTAATCACAAGTGGGGTAGATTTGGCAGAGGTGAACGGTCGATGTCCGGTCTTCGATTGGAATGATTTGGTGAAGGAGATACCAATCTCCATCACTTGCTCTCCCTCAACTTATTTCTCTTATTCTCTCGTTCTCTCTTTCTTTGTAGGACAAAATTCAGATAAGAGAAAGGGTTTCCCATAAATACACTATTTATAGCACCAAAAAATGGTGCAAATGGCCCTAAGGGCTAGTTTTCATTATACTAGCCCTATGGGAGGGTGTTTTTAACCTTTGGGTTATATTATAGGATGTAGGGGTCGATATACCTTTAGAATAGTTGGCCTTAGTGATGATCTACGTATGGATACAATCGACCCGCCATTTGGATGCATTGATCAACATGTATGATTAGATGTTAGTTCAACGGTTACCGACCATCAATTAGGGCCGCAACTATTCTCATATGTGTAGTGTATTAACTTGATTTTTTCCTTGAATTTGGTCACGATCTAACGGTCCGAAAGCCACAATTTAAGCCGAGAGTGAGAAGAGAATTTAACTTAAGTTCCTAACTGACACTAAAGACTACACATCTCATACACTGACCTTGCAAGTGCAAGTTGAGTGATTCAAGACATCATTTAGGCTTGATGTCTCACGATGGATGTCAAGCTCGCTAAGACTAACGTCTTTATATAGTCTCAGGTTTCGTGTCCTACCAATGAGCGGTCTATAGCTTATTCGGATAATTAGGTCATTTCTAAAATGAATGGGATATGAATACTTCTTCTACATGATGATTAGGGTGTGGATTAGCTAAGTTTATAGTGTGACCTCTTTGTGCTTAGTGAAAAATGGCAAGTCGGTCCTAATTAATCTAAACTATTAGTTCATAAGCTAAAGGAGTAGCTGGGTCAGTTTGCTTTGATCTGACCCCTAGTTGTCTCGACTTTTGGTGGGTCTTTATTTAGTTGCAGTTGTCTTGATTACTCAGTGATAGGTTGACTAGATTTGAGTTTTAAATGAACAAATCATAAGGATAAACTTGAGGTTTAAGTGATCGGGCAGATTCGTTGGCTTCCTACGGTTGATTAATCAGATTTGTGCAGTTCTTCACTAGTATCGCCTGTGTATAGGCACAGCTTGAGTATTAATGGTCAGTAAGTAATAATGTAAGCTAGTTATATCAAAATTTTTTATGGGCTTTTAGAAATCTAAAGTAGCGAAAATCCAGGATACTACAATATATTAGGTCCGACACAACCCAAAGCCATTTAGTAAATGAGTGGGTCTAGTCTACGTTGCAAGGGACCCATCTAGACCTAGTCCTATCCAAACCTAGTTTTAAACCCAGTAAAAATACTTTCATACCTTGACAAGTAACATAGGAAAATGAGAAATCCACCCCATGTTCGATTGAGAATACGAGGCACCATGGAATTCATATCAACACGTCGAAAATGGTGGGATTAGTGAATTAGAATGTACGTAAATTACATGTGAAAGGCTTGCATCAAATTTCAAGATGTAACCCACATGAAGAAGTATTCATGGAGACTATGCATCATGGCAAAAATGGAGCAACTGACCAAGTAAAGATAATCATCTCTTTCATTCTGATCTTCATGGATTATTATTTACATTTTTGTTATTATGAAAAGTTACTAAATTTAAATTTTATTATTATTTGTCATTGATTAATTTTGATATAAAATCAAGGTGACTCAGACCCATTAGATCTGTTTATAAGTGGGTCTGGATATCCATTAACCAGACCCATTAAACTTGACCCATTTATAAATGAGTTTAGGTGGATCTCCCTCTGCCAGACCTAAACCCTTTTATAAATGGGTCTGATGGGGTTGATTCAAACCCAACCTAGACCCACCCATTTAGTAAAAGGGTATGGGTTTAAAATTTGGACCTAAATCCATCTAGTAGATGGGTGAGTCAAGTTTTAGCTATACACATCCCAAATCCGACCATTTACGACCTTACTTGTAGGCAACTAATAATGAGTGAGTCCCACCTGGTTGTTCTTCTAAAATGTATATTTCAAGTTTCTCTTGAAATTCAATGAGAAGAAGATTGGGAGGAGCTCATACGATTCATTAATATCATCCAAAAAATGAAAAAAAAAAAATCCAAATAAAATGAGGAGAAAAAAATTTGCCCAAACGGCTTATCTTTGTGCAATCTAAACCATTAATTATAATTAAGAAGCCATCTTAATGGGTAGAGATTGTGCACTGACCGCATAAGTAGCAAGGTGGCTACTGGCACTGCTTTGTTGGCCCTACATGATATGTGTGTGTGTGTGTGTGTGTGTGTGTGTGTGTGTGTGTGTGTGTGTGTGTGTGTGTGTGTGTGTGTGTTTTATCAAAGCCATCCATTTATTTTTTCAGATCATTATAGAGAACAAGCTCGAAAATGAGAGAGATTTAAATCTTGAGTGGACCACCCCACAAGAAAATAGTGGCCATTCAATGCACACCATTAAAAACTTTTTAAGGCTCACTATAATGTTTATTTATCATCCAACCTGTTGATTAGGTCACGCAGACCTAGATGAAAAGAAATTTCAAATATCAGCTTAATCTAAAACTATTGTGGCCCCTAAGAAGTTTTTAATAGTGAGTGTTCAATCACCACTCTTTCCTATAGTGTGGTCCATGTAAGATTTGGATATACCTCAATTTTGGGCTCATGTCATAAAATAGTCTGAAAAATGAAAGGCATGGATAGGATATATACATCATGGTAGGGCGCACGGAGCACTTTCAGTAGCGACCGTTCTATCAGTACGTAATCCGCGTGGAATCTAAAAAATGATCAGGTCATTTCACTCTTATAGTGATTAGATAGACTGCTTGATGTAAACCATACTTCAACTTTGAGCACAAATATTAAGATCATACAAATACCATTAGATCTTAAAAACCCACCCATCCGACGGATCAATAATGATACCAAAGATGACCTATGATGGATCCAATTTTATGTAAGTGGCCATTTTCCCACTTAAATATACAATTTACTATCTCAAGAATATATTGGTAGACATTAGATGCATAAATAAAACCCCCAGCCAGCCGCTACATTGGCACCCATAGCTGCCCCCGCATGGTAGCAGCAGCAGCGGCACCCAATTCCGCCATCTCTCTCTCTCTCTCTCTCTCTCTCTCTCTCTCTCTCTCTCTCTCTCTCTCTCTCTCTCTCTCTCTCTCTCTCTCATTTTTTATGCCGGCTGCTGCTACCAACAACTGCCGGAAACACCTCCAAAATTCCAACCCTCCTATCTCTGGCAACACCGACCGCAGACACTAAACGAAGTAGCCATATCTGCGGCTCCCATTACCCCTCTTACCATTCTCTCCTTTTTTTTTATCTTTTCTATCCTGTCCACTGAAGCAGGCACTGCCACTGAAAGCAGCGGCAACAACCATGTCTATTGCCATTGTAAGCAAGGGTCACGAACACGTCTTCCATCACGTGCAATTATGGCCTTTAGATTGTTGAGAAATAATACAGAAAAAATGTTTTATGTAAAATAGGTAACCCAAAAAATAGAAATCAGGACAGGCACGTATTAGAACACTGTCGTTAAAGCGTTATTTGCCCCTACTCAAATAGATTGAGCATGCTGAATGTTTTAGGCAAATTTCTTCTAGGATACGACGAGCCTGGTGTGGATTTGCATTTAGCAAATACGAGGATCCACCAATGGAACTCTTGTACACAAATGTCTAACAGAAATAGTAAAAGGAAAAATCCTAAAATAAGTGAAGAAGAAAGATATTTTAGATCACTGCAGTGGTTTGTTCTTCAGCTAATGGTTCAAATAAACCATTCTAAACCACAACATTGGTCGGTTCTTCAAGCAATGGTTTAGATGAACCTTGTTGTCTTGTTGGAGTATCTTATTTGTAAGAAAGGAATTTCGTATGAGTATGCTTGGAGTGTGTTTTTGTGATGGATTGTAAACGCATCTCGGCCCTATATATATATAGGTTAGGATTGTTGGCAATTTTTGTCCAGGGCCTTAAATCCACACAACCGTTTTCTAGCTGTTATAAGAAACTAGCCATTATTAGTAGTTCCTGACTGTTGTGCATGTGGTGTAATAATTGTTTCATGTAACATTTCTGACCGTTTAGACACTATCTAGTTGTTTTTAGCTGTTGGGGTAGCCACATGCAACAGTTTTTGCATGGTTAGTCATAAAGTGCATGAAGAGTTACACCTCACTCCAACAACTACATTTTCAACCTCTATATAAGCCAAAGGATCTCATTCAGCCCTCTAAACTCCTAGTCATCAACCTTAGCTCTTTGTTGCACCAAGACTCGCACTCATCTCGCATTAGTTTGCCTATGGTTGTAAAGGAGCGATCGTCTGTGACATGATGTGAATGTGCAAAGTGCAATGTGTGCCTCTATAGCCACACTACCTCACATGCCCACGCCCTCACACCAGGCCTGTAACACCCCGAATATTTAAATACCCGAGTATTGAAAGTTCTCAAGTGTTACCATAAAATTTAACTTATTACATACTTGGGAATGATACCGATCTTACTATCCTAACCTTACATTTATCCTCCATTACGAATCTGACCGTTAAGAATGATCTTCATCTATAAATCAAGCCATCCAACCGTCGAATTTCAAGTTGAACCATCGCAACACCTAGAGATTTGTACTAAACTCCAGAAGACTTAATTTTAGGGACTCAATTGGCCTACAACGTCTGTCGGCAAATAACACCTTGATAGATTGATTAAGCCCTACCAAAACCATTTGCTAGACCAAGGGTCACTTAATTCATAGTTCAACTTTAAGACCCAAGCAGTGCAAATAGTCGTTTAAATACACAAATCAACCATCCAAACCATGGTAACCACCGTCAGACTTCCTCTCGAAAAGGCAAGGGAATTGTACATAAAAATGGATGCGGTAGTGTCCCATTTGTACAAGATGACATCCATTTAGAATAGATAGAGGCCCTGAGTGGCTCACTAGTTAGGTAAATGGTGTTGATTGAGGGATTGGGCCATAAATCGCCATTGGATCAGCAAAGACTCACAGTTAGAGCTTAAGATTCCAAAGTGTAGCCCACCCGAGTTTAGGATCAGCCTTATCTCAGGTCAGGAGTCTTAACAAGGCCAATGAAAATAGGTGGATGGCGCAGATTGCAGGAACTGGTCGTGCGGGCCCACTTTTAGCCGTGCACCCATGGTACACTGGAAAAATAGCCCCCCATGCTTTTAGAAGAAAGAAATCCCCTCTGTTCCCACCCGTAATGTATTCAAACGAGCGGTCATCCTAGCATCATGTTGTGGCCCACCATAACCCTCCATTAGTACAATCGGGACCATTCATCACGTGCAGACCCCACATCTGACCAAGGCTTAGCAAACAGAAATCATGAAGCACGCCATAACCAATTGTGGAGGCCACCAGAACACGGATCAACTCCAATCATTGGGCAGATGTCCGAAATTCTCCTGCCAGGACGATGAATGGGGAAGATCCTCTGAAAAGGCAATGAATATGGGCCCCACGGACTCCATCGAGGATCGGAATCCAATCCCAACCACACCCCTTCCATGTTCCTTCCGTAAATAGCAACAGCGCGAAGAAAATGAGTGTGTTTTCCTCACGTGTACGTGAACCTGATTCGGTTTCCAGCTTCAATCCGATCCATTCAAATCAAGGGCGATGGAGTTCCAATCCAGCCCTAGCCGACCGAAAGAAGAAAAGGAAACCAAAGGTTGTGGTTTCCATCATTCTTCATGGATACGAATCTGTCGCCCAGATTTGTCGCTCAAGAAACCATCTAAGGAGAGCGAGTTCATTGTTAATTCAATCAAGGATCCAAGATGTTCAAACAGTGGCCCATATTAATCCGATTTGATCCACGAAGAGATAAAAAGAGTCCTGGAAGGAGATCCGTTGAGTATAGACAACGATCTGCTGTTCTGTTTTTTTGCTGTCTAAGCTTACGTTGCGTAAACAAAGGCTACTCAAGGGACGTCTGCGATTTCCATGATATGTAAGCTTACGTTACGTAAATAAAGGCTACGCAAGGGACGTCTATGATCTCCATGCTGCGTAAGCCTAGCTGCGCAGGAAAATTTGCAGAGAGTTTAGAAGCTCTCATGCCTATAAAACGATTGGTCGTCCGACTGAGGGAAGCAAGAAAGAAAGAAAAGAAAAGAAAAGAAAAGAAAGGAAAGACAGAGTGAGAGAGAAGGTGAAGAAGAAAGAAAGAAAGAAAGGGAAAGAGAAAGAGAAAGAAAAGAAAAGGAGAAGAAAGAGAAAGACAAGAAAAGAAAGAGAGAAAGAGAATAAGAAAACCTGAAGGCTGTTCCACGCTGAACCTCGCTTGAAGTCAGGTTCTACTCCTAAGTTCCTCTTCTTTCTATCCTTCTCTTTCCTTCAAAGGTTTCTTGTATATCCCTCGACAATGGGATTCCATTTACATTGAAAACAATTCAAGTCAATTATGAGAAAGGTCTAATCACAATAAGTTGAAAACTTATTGACGGAGGCAGCAGGTAAGCTCTTGAAGGAATCGTTTAGGTCAAGTTTCTTTTTATTAACTCTAATCTAACATCTAGCTTAATCAACTCAAACTATGCATAATTAAAGTAAAACATGATCATATGCCTCTAATAATTTAATTTAGTAAGAGACAACTCTGCCACCTGAGGTGAAGTTTTTATCCTTTAAGCTTAGATTTAATTGATATGAATTATCCTACCTCTTCATGTTATATACTACTGCAAGTTATCCTTTTAATTGATTGATTTACTATCAGCATTTATTTACCCTTTGAGAACTATAGTATTATGCATGATCTTTATGAATTTACGTGAGGCAATGGATATAAGCCTTGCCCTTGACTTTATTAATTTATTGAGTTAGCCCTTTTTAGTCTTCTATTTATTGAGTTGGCCATTGCCACTCTTCTTATTATTGAGTTGGCCATTGCTATTCTCCTTTTGTTGAGTTAGCCATTTTTACTCTCCTCTTTATTAGGTTGGTCATTACCACTTTTCTCTTTATTGAGTTGACCATTGTCACTCTTCTCTTTATTATATTGCCTTTATGCTATCTATGTTTAAGGCTTGGGTATATATCTTGCTATTCTGGTCCACATAATTCAACTTATATTCTCTATAAGTACAAGTGATGTGTTAAGGTGTATCACAACTAGTGATTCAATTATTATATCATGGACGTAATGCGCTCTGGGTAGAGACCCTCTTAGTCGTCACGTAATGCCATGGATTTTAGGTAATGGTGCACAAATTGATGTGTGTAATTCGTAAATGCAGTGTCATATCACTTCCGGTATTGGATGTCGCAAATAGTTGCTCCATGAATAAATCGTGTCACGTAATTCATCCGACTCATATATTGTGCACCTCGAGGTGTTCACGTAAATCCACAGTAACGTCGGACATACTGGTGAATTTTCGTAGTGTGAGAATATGGGGCGATCTAGGTTTTCTATGAATCATATTCTACATTGTGATGATCACTATGTATGAAGAGCCGCACACACTTTGATAGGCATACATCTCATATAGGTTGTTTGCCCATACTGATACTCGTAATAGTGAAATACGAGACGTTTCAGAACCCTTACATTACTTTTATGAATCTCTTAAATTATTATTAATCTTAAAGGATAACCATCACTATAAGTAGTATGTTAACCCTTTCTAACCAGATAGATGATGCAGGTGATGTACAAATTAAAGACCTATAGGACCATCTCTCTATGAAAGATTATACTAAAAGAATAAGAAGATAGTTTTATGAATTAGTTTTATATTTCCGGTGCGAACTCGATAAATGTAATAAGCTCCCATTGAGAGGGCATTTTATTATTTATTGAGTTCTTTTACTCTGATGAAATAATCATACAGTCGATTTTATTCTTGTGAATGTTACCTTCATAAATGTATCAAGATGCGATCTAAATGAAAAAAAAAAGGTGTGATTTTTAAGGCATCCAATTTATACATTATTAACACCCGATTTTCTTGGGTACAAGTATAACTCTAGCCATGAAAATTTGAGATGTTACGGAGCTCGTGACAGTGACCGAGACCGAGACTGAGCGTGAGCGCAAGTGTGTAAGCGAAAGCACTGGAACACAAAGTGAGTTTTTACAAAAATAACTTTATATAATATATGATTTTTTATTTTAAAATTAATATTTTACAATAATCCCCCACTGATTTTAAAATATAATTTTTAAATATATATATATATATGCCAGAATAGAAACAACTGATATGCATAAAGAAAGATATATTTCGATTTGAATCTTCCCTTAGTGTAAGTATCTCAAAGCTCTATCGAAATTACTAGTAGTCGCAGCGTTAAACCAGTTATTCCGAAATAACAGAGTTGGAGAAACTACATACATATTCACTATTGTATATATTAGAGTTCCTACAATCTTGCTCAACACAATTAATGGCCATGTGCTCATCCTACTTCATGAACAATCTTGAGAGAAACTCCAACTCTAATGAGAGACGACACCATCTCTACATCCACATAAATGAAATCCTTCTAGTGTCTTCATTATTATTAAGACACTTGTCCTTTAGACTGAATTTCATTATGAGTTCTAAGACTCAACCATCTTTCGTAATGCTCGGCACTTATCTATTATGGATGAGGTCATATATAATTTTAGTGCTGAAAACTTTTCATATATCAGTAACTTTTTTTTACCCATTAAACCCAAAATATGAGATTTTCTGATTTTAGGTTGGGTTATCATCACTGGTGGAACTTTAGTTAAAGAGTTTCAACCCCATCCCTCTAAATGTTGCATTACTATTTCTCTCGTTAGAGGTTTAGTAAAAGGGTTAGCTAGTTTATTACTTGATTTCACATAGGAAATTATAATGATTCCATCTTGAATCAATTGTCTCACATAATCACGTCGTAAACTTATATGTCAAGACTTACTATTAAAAGTGTCGCTATAGGCTCTATGTAATGTGACTTCACTATCACAATGTAGTGACATGGATGGAATAAGATTTATACGAAAAGAGATTTCTAATAAAAGATTCCTTAGCCACTCGGCCTCTTTGTCTATTGCAGCTAAGGCTATAAATTCAGACTTCATGGTCGAGTGTGTTATGCAGGTCAGTTTCTTAAATCACCAAGATATAACTGCACCTCCTAGGGTGGATACTCACCCTGTAGTAGACTTATTGTCTTCTGTACTCGATATCCAGCTAGCATCGGTATATCCTTCCAATACGACAGGTAATTCTGAATAAAATAGCCCTAAGTCTTTGATTGCTTTTAAGTAACTAAGGACTCTACTAATTGAATTCCAGTGTTCAGCACTGGGGTTACTAGTAAACTTACTAAGTTTACTCATAGCATATGTGATATTTGGTCTAGTACATTGCATATCATACATAAAGCTCCCTATAGAAATCGTGTACTCCAGTTGTGCAACTACTCTTCCGTTATTCTCTTTCAACTTGATACTCGGATTGAATGAGGTTTTTGTTTCTTTTATATTTAGATGGTTAAACTTATTTATTATCTTATCAATATAATGAGATTAACACAAAGCATAACCCACACAGTATTTGTTAACTTCAACACCTAGGATGATATCTACTTATCTAAGATCCTTCATTTCGAATACGGAAGAAAAAAAACTATTTGTTTCACTTGCACCTTCTATTTTATTACTAATTATTAACATGTCATTAACATATAGACAAATAATAATTATACAGTTACCACTAACTTTAGAAAACATACATTTATCAACTATATTATGCATGAAAGCACGAGATATTATTTTAGAATTAAACTTCCCATGCCACTGTTTTGGTGCTTGTTTTAATCCATAAAAAGATTTAATTAATCTACACACTTTATTTTTATTTTTTGGTAAAACGAATTCTTTAGGTTGTTCTATGTATACCTCCTCATTGAGGTCACCATTCAAGAATGTAGTCTTTACATTCATTTGGTGGATGTAAAGATGATGCATGAAAGCTAATGCAAATAATATCCCAATGGATGTTATCCTAGCTACAGGAGAATATGTGTCAAAATAATCTATCCCTTCCTTTTGCTTAAAAGCCTTGGCTACTAGTCTAGCTTTAAAGGTTTGGATAGTCCCATCGATATGATATTTCTTCCTAAATACCCACTTGTAACCTATGGGTCTAGAACCTAGAGGTAAGTTAACTAGTTACTATGTTTAATTTGACATTATAGATTCTATTTCATCATTAATAGCTTCTTTCCAGAAAGCTGAGTCTCTAGAAGATATAGCCTCTTTATATGTTTTAGGGTTATCTTTTATAGTCTTTACTATATGTATTTTTCTTATAACATTTTCTCTATCTCATTCTACAAGATGGAAAAAGATGCGCTGAGAGTCTATATGATCATCGTCTAGACTCTTCTCTACTTTTATCCTTTGATTCCTATGAGGTTCAATAAGAGCTTCCACTACTTATGGAGCTATACTATCTGGTTCTCTATTAGGAATTTGGACTTCATTATCCTTTGCTTCAAAGATAGTGAGTTCTTAAAGAACTCAACATCTCTGAATTTTATAATGGTGTAAGACTCTATATCTAAGAGTCTATGAGCTTTACTATTTTTTGCATATCTTATGAAGGTGCACTTAATAGTGTTGGGTCCTAACTTGGTTCTTTTTGGATCAGGAGTTCTGCAATATACAAGACACTCCCACACTTTAAGATATCCTAGATTAGGTTTTCTACCTTCTCATATTTCATATGGCGATGTTTTATACTACACAGATGGAATTCTGTTTAATACATGACATGTTGCAAGCAGTGCCTCACCCCATAAACTGAGTGGCAACTTTTCTCGTATTAGCATTGAGTTGACCATCTCTACTAACGTTTTATTCTTCCTTTCTGCTATACCATTCTGTTGCGGTGTGTAAGGTACAAAACATTAGTTTATTAGTCCATGTTCTTCACAGAAGTTAGCAAATTCATTAGAAAAGTATTCTCTTCCTCTATCGCTATAGAGAATCTTAATCTTCTTATTTAATTGATTTTCTACTTCCGCTTTATATACCTTAAACATGTTTAATACAGCGTCTTTGCTCTTTAACAGGTATACATATACATATCGAGAGCAATCATCAATGAAGGTTATAAAATACCTTCTTCCTTCATGAGTAAGAATGTTGGTTAACTCATAGATATCATTGTGCACAAGATTCAATATTTAAGATGATCTCTTAACACTTGGAAAAAGTTTCTTTGTCATTTTGGATCATATGTATACTTCACATTTATTATTTTCATTATTTGTATATGATATTAAACCATTCTTAGCTATGAATTTTAAGGTACTATATCCTATATGGGCTAGCCTATTATGCCATAGTCCTACAGATTCAAACATATGCGCAGAAGTGCTACTTTCATTAAGAGAAAACTTAATCATATCATTACAAGCATATTCTTTTCCGACAAAGTTTTCATTCTTGGATAGAAATAGTTTTCCTAAATCGTACACAACCCTTATTCCCGGTTTACACAGAAGATTCCCAGAAACTAGGTTTCGTTTCATGTCTGGGATGTGCAGTACATTTGTCAGAATCACTTTTTTCCTAAAAGTAAACACCAGTTCAATGGTTCCTTTGCCGACACCCTTCGATCAGACTTCTTTACCCATTTGGACTTCTTGACTAATGGTCAATTGCTCATAGATTTTGAAGGCTGATCTGTCATAACAGACATGTACGGTAGCAGCAGTATCGTACCACCAACCGAGAACTTTTCCTTGGATTATGTTCACTTCAGTGATCATTACCACAATATCTCTTTACTACACTAGCTTCTTTTTTGGATTTGCGATATTGGCAAACTTGAGCGTAATGCCCAGTTTTTCCACAGACATAGCAGGAGCCTTTCAACTTGTCGTTCTTCTTCTGAGTTTTTATGAATTTCCCTTAATTAGGTTTTAGGGAAACGTCCTTCTCGGGATTCTTGTTATTCGTATTCTCTGTTGCGTGCACTTTGGACGAAGAATTCCCGTTTTCATTCTTTTTATCTCGGTTTCAAGATTCTTCTTCAATTCTTAGATGTTTCTGAATTTGTTCCACTGTGTAGTCCTCAGTCTCATGCAGTAACTTCTTTTTATAGTTTTTTCACATTGGGGGCAACTTTGCAATAATGGCCCCGACTTAGAATGACTCAAGAAGATCAATCTTTATGACTTTGATTTTATTCACTATTAGCTAGGATTCTTATATTTGAGATAGTAGCGATTTGTTATCTACCATGTTATAGTCGAAGTACCTGACTGTCACGCCCCAAACTCAGGAACCGGGCTCACAGAATTTCCGATCGCCGAATCCGGTGCCGACAGCCTCCGTAGAACCCCATTCTCGGCTCCTAGCTCCCATTCGCCAGGTTCCGATCCTGGGATGCTACGAGGAGGATTTTGTATGTCAGTCTGATTCGTAATAAGCATAACCAAAGGCATAACCCACAAACAACAACCAAGAAATCCATTACATTTCCACTATGATCAAAAACTTTACAAGTACAATGGGCATAAAGGGAAATACAAGGGTAAATAACAGAAAAACTCCAAAATGATCAGCAACGTGCTCCTGCCTCAACGCTGCTGCGATCCAACGTCACCTGCACACAACGGTCGTGCATAAGCTTACAGAAAGCTTAGAGGGTGGTGAAGGTGTGTGCTCAAGGTAGTAATATGTACATACAATGTCAGAGTGATGCGCAATATGCAAATGGAAACATAATATCATGAGCCGTACCAAGGCTTATGCGATGCAAGACATGAATAGTATCGGCCATCCCAAGGCCATGCAATGTATAATGCAACTCAAGCATACGGATACTCATCAATGTCCACACATCAATACAGCTCAAAGTATGGAATATCACCGGGGTCTAGTTCACTCTAAACCAGATTGTCGCCACATCGCGCACAATAAGGTAAGTGGAAGAGACCTCACTATCCGTCTGCCAATATCGGGCGCGACTCGTCGATAGCGGACCCATTCCTCGAGCTGGTCAAACTCAGCCTAGCATTACCCCCTACACTCGGGCGGGTAAGGCTGCACCCCCTTCCAACCGACCACGACACAGTGGAGAGCGTAACCGTCTGGTAATCGGCACTCAACGCTCATCTACCCACTCGGTCTAGACGTTGGAGCAACCTCTTGGTACCATAAGGGTTTAGGGACTTTCACCCAGGGATATCTATAGTACCCCATGTAGAACAAGATTTTCGGTATCCAATCCTGCCAACCACGATGCGTCTGTGGAGGTTACGGCCCTGATGTCGCTAGGGCGTACAATAACCATGTCACACAAATGCGGAATGCATGAATCACGCTATCCAGTCATGCAACCAATCCTGCACATACCGTGCGCTCATGTAGGGCAACACCGCCTAACCGGGAGCCCATAAACAACCTGCCCGAAGGCAATTACTATGATCAGTCAGTCCTCATATCAAGCATACATATGATACGTATGATCATGAGTCATGAAACTATACTAAACATGTTATAATGAAATGAACTATTTAACAATGCAGATGGACCTGGACGGTCAATACACAGCAAGTACGGCCTGGTGATGGGCCCTAAGGAGGGTCGTAATGTGGACATCCAACCAACATTACGCTCGCAATGTGGACGTCAAACCAACATTGCTCCCAAGGCACGATCGTTGTGAACATCGTACTTAGTCTATAATGGATTTACACATTGCAATGGACCGTAGTTGTCCCCATTGGACCTTACATATATATCAAATGGGCCATATTCCATGGACTTTTATTCATCAGATGGGCCACATAAATGGGCCACACTAATGGGTCTTATGTGCATTGCAATGGGTCAAACCCGTGGGCCTTAGGTTGCATCAATTAGACCTAGCCACATGAGTTTAATACATGGCCAATGGGCCACACTAATTGGGTCCCACATGTGGACCAAGTGGGCCTCAACTTATAGGTCTAATATGAGGCAAATGGGCCTAAACCCCTAGGCCTTACATATATCAAATAGGCCTAGCCATGCGTCTCAAACAAGTCCAATGGGCCTAATTCCATGGGTCTCAAACAAGTCCAATGGGCCTAACAATATATCAACTGGGTCCACTTCCATGGGCTTTAAGAATGCAACATTGGGTTCAATTTTTATGGGTCTTGGATCACATCAAAAGGGCCTAGTCCTATGGACTTGGAACATATCAAGTGGGCCTAAACACATAGGCCTTATATGAATCAAATGGGCCTAACCCATAGGCCTTTCATAAATTAAATGGGCCTAACCCATAGACCCTTTGTAATTCAAATGGGTCTAGCCCATACAATAAAATGAGCTCACAAAGTGGAAGGACGGATTGGACGCAACAATGCATCGTGGTGGGTCCCATGTGGGGCCGACTATAATGTTACCTGCCGTCCGATCGGCTCATAAGGTCACCCTGACCAGGGAAATAAAAAGGAATAAATAAATAAAATTAAATATTGAACCAAAACTTCTACCAAACCAAAGCGTTCCAACAGTGGGCTTTAACCAACACTGTTTTCCTGCTGGATGCCACCCTATCAACGGCTGGATGGAGTGGATAGGACACATACATCATGGTGGGTCCCACCGTCCAAATAGTGGACGGTGCGGATCAAACACACAAATACTGGTGGGATCCCCTGGTCGTCCAGCTGCTGCTGGACGGTGTAACTAATGCACGTACATAGGGGTGGGCTCCACCGTCCGTCTAGACGGTGGAAGTAAAGCACATGCTTCACTGTGGGACCCATGTGGGGCCCACCATAGCATATATTTTTCATCCAACCAGTTGACCAGGTCACACGTACCTGAGAGAAAGGAAGACACAAATTTTATCTTTATACAAAACTTCTGTGGCCCACAAAAGAGTTCAATGGTAGACACTCAATTCACACTGTTTCATATGATGTGGGCCACCCGAGCGTTGGATTTGGTTGAAACTAGGAGGGGGGCCCACCTGAGGAGGGGACCACCTCATGAACGGCGTGGATTCACATATACATCATGGTGGGGCCCACGGCAGCAGCCGTGGGTGGCTGCACGTCAGCCCGCCGCCCGCCTGCTGCAGCCTCTGCTGCACGTCAGAGGCTTAGCCTCTTTACAAATTTTAAAAGAAAAAATGGAAACCCTCATTTTTGGGGTTTTTGGCATTTGGGGCCCACATCCAACAGATCCACCCCGTCCATTGGTTTCAGGGGCTCGTAACAATTGAAATAAGTCCGAAGTTCAATTTGTTTTGGTAGCATAGAAATACCAGAAAATTATTCAATGGTAACGGCCAATGTTTCCCTTGCTATGGCCCACAAGATATTCAGATCAGTCCCATTCTTTTATTTGACGGTTAAAACTATATGGACAAGAGGATGGACGGCTTGGATCGGACTTAAACATCAGGGTAGGGCCTATGCAAGTGGGCCACCAAAAAGGTTTCCCCCCCCCCCTTTTTCCTTCTTTCTTCCTTGAAAACGTCCAGCGTCCGGACGGTTTTAAAGTTTTTTTTTTTTTTTTGTTGCTTTAAGATGGAAGGCCCTGATGAAGTGGGCCCCACTGATGGGTGGCATGAGAGTAACAGCCAAGGTGGGCCCCACTTGAATAAAATAGAATATCTCAAGTGGGATCCATTCAAGTGGGCCACACCCTCCTATTACAATAAAATACAATAAAATAAAATAAAATAAAATAAAATAAAAGAGAGAGAGAGAGAGAGATGGAGAGTGGGACACGGCTTGTGATGGAGGGACCCCGTCATTATGGGCCCTCCCTTACAAGAAAATTTTTAAAATAAAAGGATCCCTTGCACATGGGACCATTGAAAATGTAAATCAACGGTGGAGATCCATTCTCCACCGATATGGACGGTCTAGATGACCTTTCTAAATGAAAATGAACATCATGATGGGGTCCATGGAGAATGGCCCCATCATGGAATGATCATGATGATCCAAGTGGTCCATCGGCCACATTTTAGGGTCCCAAGTGAGATCCACACCATTGATCGGTGGGCCTCACTTGGTCCACCACAAAAACAAGTAAAACTACCCTATGGAGGCACCCACCGTCCGATCTTCTAGCTCCTAGGGGTTCCTTAGCACCTTGTCTTCAACTTCAATGGCTAAGATGAAGAATGGAGGGTTGAGATGGGGGATTTTGGGGTAGGAAGGTGGGCCACTTGAAGCTTAGAGGGACTTGAAAAATTCCATATGTGGGAGCTCTTGGAATTCCTTAGTTGCTTTGAAATTTTTTGGAATGAGAAAGAGAGAAAGAGAGAGAGTGATGTAAAGGGAGAGAGAGAGAGTGATGGATAGATGGGTGAGTGATGGTGGTGTAAGAGAAACTTGACTTTTGTGGCTTTTGTGTAAGAGAAGTATGGGTTAAGAAGACTTTTGTGGCTTTTTGTGTAAGAGAGGTATGGGTTTGGGAGACTTTTGTGGTTGCTTGGGAAAAGGGATGGAAGTGATGTGTACTTGACATGTGATGGGTTGATGGGTGATTGATTGATGGGATTGATGTGATTGATGTGACACATCGTTGAGATTCCCTTGGTTTTCGCGACGCGCGGCGTTTTCTCGCACCGAACGTTGGCCCATAACTCTTGATCAGGGTATCGCCTCGGCGCGCTAGTCGCGGTATCGGAACCACAATGACGGTGCGGTCGCTATGGTATAGGTCTCGGGTTGAGTCGACTCGGGTTGTCGGTACATGAATCCAGGTCGCGCGTCGATATTGTTTAAGGGTCGAAAGTTGCCGGAATTCGACCGGTACGACCGTGGAAGTGTACGGAAAGGTACGGACCAAGATACGGGTCTTACAGCTCTCCCCTCCTTATAAAAATTTCATCCTCGAAATTTACACAAGCGTCGCAACTAAGCATAACTCGCGAGGAATAAGAAACATAACGTCATCATATAGAATCAGGGACAGCGTACAAAATACAATACATGATCATCAACCATCAAAGAGATGAGGATATCGCTCTCGAATCTCAGCCTCACGCTCCCAAGAAGCCTCCTCTACAGAATGGTGACCCCACTGCACCTTCACCAACGGAATGACCTTGGTTCTGAGGACCTGCTCCTTCCGATCAAGGATACGAACTGGCTGCTCAATGTAAGAAGCGTCCTCACGAACCTCCAACGGCTGCCAATCAATGACGGGAACTATGTCTGACCCACACTTCCTCAACATGGAGACGTGAAACACGTTGTGGACGCCAGACAACTGAGATGGCAAGGCAAGCTGATAGGCCACGGCGCCAACGCGCCCAGTGATCTCGAAAGGTCCTATAAATCTCGGGGCAAGCTTGCCCTTCGCTCCAAATCGAACTACGCCCTTCATAGGCGAGACCTTGAGATACACATGGTCCCCTACATCAAACTCCAAGGGACGACGCCGACGATCAGCAGAACTCTTCTGTTAGCTCTGAGCTGTGCGCATCCTCTGCCTGATGATGTCGATAGCCTCTGAAGTCTCCTGCACAAGCTCGGGACCTAGGAGACGGCGCTCTCCAACCTCGGTCCAACAACTCGGTGATCTACATGTCTGCCATATAATGCCTCAAAAGGAGCCATGTCGATGGTCGCCTGATAGCTGTTATTGTACGCGAACTCAGCCAATCGCAGATGTTCATCCCAGCTACCCCCGAAGTCAATCGCGCAGGCCCGAAGCATATCCTCAAGTATCTGATTGACCCTCTCGGTCTGGCCATCGGTCTGCGGATGGTACGCGGTGCTGAGCTGCAAATCAGTCCCCATCGCACGCTGAAAGCTTCCCCAAAAATAAGACGTGAACCTCGAGTCTCGGTCAGAAACGATCGAGACTGGAACGCCATGCAATCTCACAATCTCCTCGATGAATAGTCTCGCAAGCCGGTCCATAGACCAAGTCGCACGCATCGCAAGGAAATGTGCCGACTTCGTCAGACGATCCACAACAACCCAAATGGCGTCATGACCGCGCTGAGTCCTCGGCAAACCCATAATGAAATCAGTCGACACGTGCTCCCACTTCCACATCGGGACGCTCAACGGCTGCAAAAGACCAGGAGGTCTCTGATGATCGGCCTTGACACACTGGCACATGTCACACTCGGCCATAAAACTGGCGATCTGGCGCTTCATCCCTGCCCAAAAATACTGTCGCCTCATGTCACGGTACATCTTCGTCGAGCCCGGGTGGATAGAAAACCGCGATCGATGTGCCTCGGTCATAAGATCTCTGCGTAACTCTGGGATATCCAGGACACAATCGGCCTCTGAAGCGAAGTCCACCGTCTGTACCGATCTGCCAATCAACCTGACCCTCAGATGCCGCCTCAGCCATATAACCCTGCAACGACTCATCAGCCTGCTGAGCCTCGATCACCCTGCCGACAAGAGAGGGTTGAATCGACAAGCTCGATAACTGTACAATGGAAGACTGCAGGCCGAACTCAAAGTCATACGCAGCAATATCCTTAAGCATCCGCCACTCCTGAATCATCATGTGCGCCACTAGGCCTCATGGTTGATGGCTGAGGGCATCTACCACCACGTTCGCCTTGCCCGGGTGATACTGAAGGTCGAAATCATAGTCCTTCAGGAGCTCCATCCAGCGCCTCTGTCTCATATTCAACTCAGACTGCGAGAAGAGGTACTTCAAGCTCTTGTGATCAGAGAAGAGCTCGAACCTAATCCCGTAAAGGTAGTGCCTCCACACCTTCAGTGCGAAGACAACTGCAGCCAGTTCCAGATCATGTGTAGGATAGTTCAGCTCATGGACTTTGAGCTGACGAGACGTAAAGGCCACTGGTCTTCCGTGCTGCATCAGGACAGCACCCAAACCGATATGCGAGGCATCGGTGAATACAATAAAGCCGTCACTCCCAGAGGGAAGAGTGAAGAAAGGAGCGGACGTCAGACGGTCCTTCAACTCCGTAAATGCTCGCTCGCAGGCGTCACTCCAAATAAACTCTGCCCCCTTCCGAGTCAACCTGGTCAGCGGGGCTGCAATACGAGAAAAATCCTCGATGAAACGCAGGTAGTAGCCCGCCAAACCAAGGAAACTACGGATCTCTGTCGCAGTCGTGGGCTGGCCCCACTGACGCACTGCCTCGACCTTCGAGGGGTCCACTGCGACACCCTCCCTCGTCACCACGTGACCGAGGAACTTCACCTCCTCCTGCCAGAACTCGCACTTCTCCAACTTCGCATACAGCTGGTGTGCGCGGAGGGTCTGTAGAGTAATCTTCAAGTGCTGCTCATGCTCCTCACGGGTCCTCGAGTAGATCAGAATGTCGTCGATGAAGACTACAACAAACTGATCCAGATATGGGCGAAAAACCTCGTTCATCAGCTGCATGAAGACCGCGGGTGCATTGGTCAGTCCGAAGGACATGACCTGAAACTCAAAATGACCGTAACGCGTCCTGAATGCTGTCTTCGGAATGTCCTCATCTCGGACCCGAATCTGATGATAACCGGAACGTAGGTCAATCTTCGAAAAGAACTGTGCACCCTGCAGCTGGTCGGACAAATCATCAATCCTAGGGAGCGGGTACTTGTTCTTGATCGTGACTTTGTTGAGCTCGCGATAGTCAACGCAGAGCCTCAACGAGCCATCCTTCTTCTTCACGAAGAGTACTGGCGCTCCCCACGGCGAACTGCTCGGACGGATAAAACCCAACTCTCGTAACTCGTCCAACTGCTTCTGCAATTCCCGTAACTCTAACGGTGCCATACGATACGGGGCCTTCGATATAGGCGCGGTACCGGGCACGAGATCGATCTGGAACTCGGTGAGTCGACGAGGCGGTAATACTGGAATCTCCTGGAACACATCGGGAAAATCGCAAACTATCGGTAAATGGTCGATGCGAACGGCTACAGGCTCCTCTATGGCACAAGACATCAAGCAAGACAACCGCTCTCCTCTAGCCTCTGCAACGAACTGGAACTATGGCATGCCGGGTATACAAAACGTGACGGTCCTCGCGGCGCAGTCCAAAATGACATAGTACTCGGCGAGCCAATCCATGCCCAGGATGACGTCGAACTCGGACATCGGTAAAACAAACAAATCAGCAGGAAGGAAGGTATCCCCAACTAGAATGGGGCATGACGAGCAAAATCGTCCTAATGCTACAGTCCTCCCCAAGGGAGTAGATACTGATAGGCTCTCACTAGCAGACTCCAACAGTAAGCCAGCCGATCGACAGAAGCTCTCGGCCATAAAAGAATGCGATGCACCAGAATCAAACAATACACGTGCAATGCATGCAGAAACTGGCAATATACCCTCAACGACTCCTCCGGATGACTGCGGATCCTGCTGAGCCGCATAAAACCTAGCCTGAGCTGGCTGGGGAGGTGCCTGTCCCCTCTGAGCGTGCTGCTGCTGCTGCTGAGGTCGCTGAGGAGGTCGAAACTGCTGCCTCTGCTGCTGCGGCCTCTGAGGCTGGTGCTGATGCTGCTGCTGAGGTGGCCTCGGTGGTAGAGGCTGCTGTCGCTGCTGCTGTGGGGGTCTCTGCTGCTGCGGTGGAGGTCTCTGCTGCTGTGGACCTCTCTGATGCTGCTGGGGACTGGGACACTCCCATGAACGGTGTCCCGTCGCACCGCACCTGAAGCAAGTACCGGTGAACTGTCTCTGAGGTGGTGGTGGAGGTGCTAATGGTGCTGATGGTGCACGAAAAGCTGGGCGACCAGTGCGCCTCTGCTGCTGTGGTCGACCCTGCTGGGAATGACTGGAAGAAGCCTGCCTCTTCCGGTCTCCCCTCTGACCACGATCAGACTGAGAACCGGCCCACTCAGTCTCGTATATCTGAGCTTTCCGCACTACTGCCTGGAAAGTAGGAAGCTCATGCCCAATGACACGACCTCGAAGGCCGTAACGTAAGCCGTGCTCGAAACGGCGGGCCTTCCGCCCCTCGTCATCAACCATGTACGGTGCGAATCGTGATAGTGCCATGAAATGGGCCGCGTACTGTGCCACAGTCATATCTCCCTGCACCAGAGTCTCGAACTCTAAGGCTCGCTGACGACGGATGTGGTCAGGGAAGTACTGCTCCTCGAATCGGTCCACAAAGTCCTCCCATGTCCAGACATAATCAGGTCCGGCGACACGGGCGACAGAGGTCCACCAATGCTCGGCCTCACCGTGGAAGAGAAATACTGCTAACCGGACGCGCTGCTCGGTCGTGCATAACATGGTATCGAATATCTTCTCCACATCGGAGCGCCATCTCTCGGCTGCAGTCGGATCTGGCTCGCCCTGAAAACGTGGGGGATCATGTCATCTAAACTCACGAAGTACGGCGCTCGCGCGCTCCTGCTCCGCCTGAGCTGGTGAAACAGCTGGGCGTCTACCCTGTCCCTGAAGTGCGGCGGTCACAGCCTGTAACATCTGCTGTAACTGAGAGGCACTCACAGTCACCGTCGGCTCCTCATCGGTCTCAGGTGGAGGAATGTCATCCTCATGGGAAGAAGCAGGAATCTCTGAGGGTGGAATGGGAGACGCAGGTGGTAGAGCTGGAGTCTCCGATGGTGAAGTAGAATCCTCAGGTGGTGGTGCGGGAGTCGATCGAGTAACAGGCGCCATACCCTACAGGAAAGAGCGAAAGCGCCTATCAACTTCAAAACTCTCGAATGTACGCACGTTAACGGTCTGAATCAGAAGGTCGCGAAGTTATCCGAACTTCAGAACTTAGCCATTCTTCACTCATAGCAAACATGTAATGTTGTTCTCGGTTATTCCCAAGTTATGCTCTGATACCAACTTCTGTCACGCCCCAAACTCGGGAACCGGGCTCACAGAATTTCCGATCGCCGAATCCGGCGCCGACAGCCTCCGTAGAACCCCATTCTCGGCTCCTAGCTCCCATTCGCCAGGTTCCGATCCTGGGATGCTACGAGGAGGATTTTGTATGTCAGTCTGATTCGTAATAAGCATAACCAAAGGCATAACCCACAAACAGCAACCAAGAAATCCATTACATTTCCACTATGATCAAAAACTTTACAAGTACAATGGGCATAAAGGGAAATACAAGGGTAAATAACAGAAAAACTCCAAAATGATCAGCAACGTGCTCCTGCCTCAACGCTGCTGCGATCCAACGTCACCTGCACGCAACGGTCGTGCATAAGCTTACAGAAAGCTTAGAGGGTGGTGAAGGTGTGTGCTCAAGGTAGTAATATGTACATGCAATGTCAGAGTGATGCGGAATATGCAAATGGAAACATAATATCATGAGCCGTACCAAGGCTTATGCGATGCAAGACATGAATAGTATCGGCCATCCCAAGGCCATGCAATGTATAATGCAACTCAAGCATACGGATACTCATCAATGTCCACACATCAATACAGCTCAAAGTATGGAATAACACCGGGGTCTAGTTCACTCTAAACCAGATTGCCGCCACATCGCGCACAATAAGGTAAGTGGAAGAGACCTCACTATCCGTCTGCCAATATCGGGCGTGACTCGTCGATAGCGGACCCATTCCTTGAGCTGGTCAAACTCAGCCTAGCATTGCCCCCTACACTCGGGCAGGTAAGGCTGCACCCCCTTCCAACCGACCACGACACAGTGGAGAGCGTAACCGTCTGGTAATCGGCACTCAACGCTCATCTACCCACTCGGTCTAGACGTTGGAGCAACCTCTTGGTACCATAAGGGTTTAGGGACTTTCACCCAGGGATATCTATAGTACCCCATGTAGAACAAGATTTTCGGTATCCAATCCTGCCAACCACGATGCGTCTGTGGAGGCTACGGCCCTGATGTCGCTAGGGCGTACAATAACCATGTCACACAAATGCGGAATGCATGAATCACGCTATCCAGTCATGCAACCAATCCTGCGCATACCGTGCGCTCATGTAGGGCAACACCGCTTAACCGGGAGCCCATAAACAACCTGCCCGAAGGCAATTACTATGATCAGTCAGTCCTCATATCAAGCATACATATGATGCGTATGATCATGAGTCATGAAACTATACTAAACATGTTATAATGAAATGAACTATTTAACAATGCAGATGGACCTGGACGGTCAATACACAGCAAGTACGGCCTGGTGATGGGCCCTAAGGAGGGTCGTAATGTGGACATCCAACCAACATTACGCTCGCAATGTGGACGTCAAACCAACATTGCTCCCAAGGCACGATCGTTGTGAACATCGTACTTAGTCTATAATGGATTTACACATTGCAATGGACCGTAGTTGTCCCCATTGGACCTTACATATATATCAAATGGGCCATATTCCATGGACTTTTATTCATCAGATGGGCCACATAAATGGGCCACACTAATGGGTCTTATGTGCATTGCAATGGGTCAAACCCGTGGGCCTTAGGTTGCATCAATTGACCTAGCCACATGAGTTTAATACATGGCCAATGGGCCACACTAATTGGGTCCCACATGTGGACCAAGTGGGCCTCAACTTATAGGTCTAATATGAGGCAAATGGGCCTAAACCCCTAGGCCTTACATATATCAAATAGGCCTAGCCATGCGTCTCAAACAAGTCCAATGGGCCTAATTCCATGGGTCTCAAACAAGTCCAATGGGCCTAACAATATATCAACTGGGTCCACTTCCATGGGCTTTAAGAATGCAACATTGGGTTCAATTTTTATGGGTCTTGGATCACATCAAAAGGGCCTAGTCCTATGGACTTGGAACATATCAAGTGGGCCTAAACACATAGGCCTTATATGAATCAAATGGGCCTAACCCATAGGCCTTTCATAAATTAAATGGGCCTAACCCATAGACCCTTTGTAATTCAAATGGGTCTAGCCCATACAATAAAATGAGCTCACAAAGTGGAAGGACGGATTGGACGCAACAATGCATCGTGGTGGGTCCCATGTGGGGCCGACTATAATGTTACCTGCCGTCCGATCGGCTCATAAGGTCACCCTGACCAGGGAAATAAAAAGGAATAAATAAATAAAATTAAATATTGAACCAAAACTTCTACCAAACCAAAGCGTTCCAACAGTGGGCTTTAACCAACACTGTTTTCCTGCTGGATGGCCACCCTATCAACGGCTGGATGGAGTGGATAGGACACATACATCATGGTGGGTCCCACCGTCCACTATCAAACACACAAATACTGGTGGGATCCCCTGGTCGTCCAGCTGCTGCTGGACGGTGTAACTAATGCACGTACATAGGGGTGGGCTCCACCGTCCGTCTAGACGGTGGAAGTAAAGCACATGCTTCACTGTGGGACCCATGTGGGGCCCACCATAGCATATATTTTTCATCCAACCAGTTGACCAGGTCACACGTACCTGAGAGAAAGGAAGACACAAATTTCATCTTTATACAAAACTTCTTTGGCCCACAAAAGAGTTCAATGGTAGACACTCAATTCACACTGTTTCATATGATGTGGGCCACCCGAGCGTTGGATTTGGTTGAAACTAGGAGGGGGGCCCACCTGAGGAGGGGATCACCTCATGAACGGTGTGGATTCACATATACATCATGGTGGGGCCCACGGCAGCAGCCGTGGGTGGCTGCACGTCAGCCCGCCGCCCGCCTGCTGCAGCCTCTGCTGCACGTCAGAGGCTTAGCCTCTTTACAAATTTTAAAAGAAAAAATGAAAACCCTCATTTTTGGGGTTTTTGGCATTTGGGGCCCACATCCAACAGATCCACCCCGTCCATTGGTTTCAGGGGCCCGTAACAATTGAAATGAGTCCGAAGTTCAATTTTTTTTGGTAGCATAGAAATACCAGAAAATTATTCAATGGTAACGGCCAATGTTTCCCTTGCTATGGCCCACAAGATATTCAGATCAGTCCCATTCTTTTATTTGACGGTTAAAACTATATGGACAAGAGGATGGACGGCTTGGATCGGACTTAAACATCAGGGTGGAGCCTATGCAAGTGGGCCACCAAAAAGGTTTCCCCCCCCCCCCCTTTTTCCTTCTTTCTTCCTTGAAAACGTCCAGCGTCCGGACGGTTTTAAAGTTTTTTTTTTTTTTTTGTTGCTTTAAGATGGAAGGCCCTGATGAAGTGGGCCCCACTGATGGGTGGCATGGGAGTAACAGCCAAGGTGGGCCCCACTTGAATAAAATAGAATATCTCAAGTGGGATCCATTCAAGTGGGCCACACCCTCCTATTACAATAAAATACAATAAAATAAAATAAAATAAAATAAAATAAAAGAGAGAGAGAGAGAGAGAGAGATGGAGAGTGGGACACGGCTTGTGATGGAGGGACCCCGTCATTATGGGCCCTCCCTTACAAGAAAATTTTTAAAATAAAAGGATCCCTTGCACATGGGACCATTGAAAATGTAAATCAACGGTGGAGATCCATTCTCCACCGATATGGACGGTCTAGATGACCTTTCTAAATGAAAATGAACATCATGATGGGGTCCATGGAGAATGGCCCCATCATGGAATGATCATGATGATCCAAGTGGTCCATCGGCCACATTTTAGGGTCCCAAGTGAGATCCACACCATTGATCGGTGGGCCTCACTTGGTCCACCACAAAAACAAGTAAAACTACCCTATGGAGGCACCCACCGTCCGATCTTCTCGCTCCTAGGGGTTCCTTGGCACCTTGTCTTCAACTTCAATGGCTAAGATGAAGAATGGAGGGTTGAGATGGGGGATTTTGGGGTAGGAAGGTGGGCCACTTGAAGCTTAGAGGGACTTGGAAAATTCCATACGTGGGAGCTCTTGGAATTCCTTAGTTGCTTTGAAATTTTTTGGAATGAGAAAGAGAGAAAGAGAGAGAGTGATGTAAAGGGAGAGAGAGAGAGTGATAGATGGATGGGTGAGTGATGGTGGTGTAAGAGAAACTTGACTTTTGTGGCTTTTGTGTAAGAGAAGTATGGGTTAAGAAGACTTTTGTGGCTTTTTGTGTAAGAGAGGTATGGGTTTGGGAGACTTTTGTGGTTGCTTGGGAAAAGGGATGGAAGTGATGTGTACTTGACATGTGATGGGTTGATGGGTGATTGATTGATGGGATTGATGTGATTGATGTGACACATCGTTGAGATTCCCTTGGTTTTCGCAACGCGCGGTGTTTTCTCGCACCGAACGTTGGCCCATAACTCTTGATCAGGGTATCGCCTCGGCGCGCGAGTCGCGGTATCGGAACCGCAACGACGGCGCGGTCACTATGGTATAGGTCTCGGGTTGAGTCGACTCGGGTTGTCGGTACATGAATCCAGGTCGCGCGTCGATATTGTTTAAGGGTCGAAAGTTGCCGGAATTCGACCGGTACGACCGCGGAAGTGTACGGAAAGGTACGGACCAAGATACGGGTCTTACACTGACAAACAGGAACTTACTAATACCTTCTTCTTCAGCTTTGTATTTGAGCTTCATCATGGTACAAATCTCTTTTGTAGACGATGTTTGTGTGTATAGATCATATAGACGGTTGGAGAGTACATTTAGTACGTGTCCACGGCACAAGAGTTCGTCTTCAGTGCGCGTGTTGCGTGCAGCGATCTATTCCGGTGTGTCTTCATCAGTTGCTTCAAGCAACGGCTACAAATTCAGATCTAGGATATAAAAGATCTTTAATGCCATTAGAAGGAACTTGATCTTATCTTACCACCTAGTGAAATTAGTTCCATCGAACCGATCAAGGCGAATCAAGTCCTTATTCATTAGTTTGATGGATGATATGCTTTCAGCTTCCATATCAAAATAACGCTTTGAGATTATTGAGAAATAATACAGAAAAATATTTTTTGTAAATTAGGTAAACTGAAAAATAGAAATCAGGACAGGCTAATGCATGTATGAGAACGCTGTCCTTGAAGCATTATTTGCCCTACTCAAATAGATTGAGTATGCTGAAAGGTTTTAGGCAAATTGCTTTTAGGATACGACGAGCCTGCTGTGGATCTGCGTTCAACAAATACGAGGATACACAAATAGAACTCTTGTACACAAATGTCTAGCAGAAATAATAAAAGAAAAAATCCCAAAATAAGAGAAGAAAGATGTTTTAGACCACTGCACTAATCTGTTCTTCAGCTAATGGTTCAGATGAACCGTTCTAGACTAGAACGTTGGTCTATTGTTCAAGCAATGGTTCGGATGAACCTTGCTGTCTTGCTAGAGTATCTTGTTTTTAAGAAAGGAACTTCGTATAAGTATGCTTGGAGTGTGTTTTTGTGATGGATTGTAAACCCATCCAGTCCCTGAATATATAAGCTAGGATTGCTGGAAATTTTGGTCCAGGGCCTTAAATCCATATGACCGTTTTCTAGCTAATGTGAGAAACTAGTCGTTATTGGAAGTGTAACACCCTAAAAATCGGGGGTCGAGCAGGAGCCCAACTCCCAAGTTCCAACACATTACGTATGTAACATAGATAATGATGATTAAATGTTTTCTGTATTAGTGCATTAAACATGAGTGAAATTATACCAAATCAACATATCATACTCCAGAGACAGTTAAATTACGCAAGCAGAAGATTGTGATAGATATATAAAATATATAAACCGTTATAAGTCTCTAGAGTGTGAACATGTTACTAGGTTAAATATATACATGTATACTTACAAAATGAAAAAAATGAATATACATGGGCATTCTAAAAATGTAAAATAACAAGTGTAATGACATCTAGTCAACATCCCCATAACCCCGTCAATCAGAACATGGTTTACATAGACTCGTCCGAAAGTTGCATATAGGAGAACTCCTCTTCATCATCATAAAAGTCAAGTTCTGCTTCGTCATCATCTGCAACTACAACAGAGTCTAGTTGGTGTTTTAAAACACCATCCCAGAATGATAGTGAGTGATCAACTCAGTGGAGCTATAAGGTAAAGGTTAACATGTTATCAATTCAGTCAAACAGTAATGATAAAAGCAATAGAGCAAGCATTCCTAGGTACTCTGGTTAATGCAAGGATGATATGTTATAATGATGCATGCCCTTACCTATACTCTCTTTGTGACATCATCTCATGATCACGGCATGCACCCCTTCCTTTGTACTGAACTCCAACGCCAAAGGCACAAGCAATGCGGTGCATGTTCTGATTAACTAAGTTCTTAATTAAGCATATTCATACAGCAGGTTTGGGAAGCTAAGGTACCTCCCTTTATATCATTGACCCAAATATTGATCCATTTAAGGTCATCAATCCTAGTTAATCACATACGAGGAACAGTTCTAGGTCGCTACGAAGCAGCTCGTCACCTCAGCGTAAGCCTGGTTTATACTCGAGGTCACTACGGAAAGGCTCGTCACCTTAACGTAGTCCTAGTGTATACTCATGGTCACTACGGGCTCGTTACTGATCGTAGGCCGACAGCTCGAATACAGTGTCTCATACACCACCATATTCTGCTCATGAGTTTGGGTTGCTCACTGGTCACTACGTGGAGGATCATCGCCCCAGCGTAGGCTAACAGCTCGACCACGATATCCCATAAACCACCATGTCCGGCTCATGAGTCTTAGCGGATCGAGGTACTAAGGTTAAATGGGATTTTCACTAGTAAGTTGGTACCTTAGATTCAAACAGTAGCGTCCATACATGGTGAACATATATTAGGCCAATTGAGTTTCTTGACAAGCTCGACCGGTGCGAGCGTACGTTGATTTAATCGACATGGAGTGTGTAAGCACTCCGCGTGACCTAACAACTGTCGACAAGCAGCGTACGACTCAGATTCCTCGAACTTATCCGTCATGGCCAACATAGTTCGGCCACCGATAGTAAACCATTACCGATTGTCTGGACTACGTCATAGCCTTGAATGAATATTAATACTCACATGTGATAATCAAGATAACATGTGACAACCAATTTCAGTGTCGAACTCATTTAAGCATTTCGACAAACACGTAGTACATATGTTATCATAGATAGGTATTTCATCCACAAATTACATAGTAATAGCATAGATTACACGAAGGAAACTTGTAACTATAGGCAAGGTACTTGAGAATCCTTTCTCAACGGCCTCATTAAACACATTTCAACAAGCATTTTCTCATTCAAGCACATTTTCAAACACTTAGACTATACATATCAATACATGTATTAAAGTAGTTATAACAAGTATTATAGAAAATTCCTTTTCCAGGGATTCACCATACGTACAACAATCATGTATTCTCAGTCAATAAACATGGTAAGCATAAATCATAATTTCATACTCATTTACACATTTCAACAAACACATGGAATACATTAAAATCAACTTAGTTACATATATATGAAATATACAGAAATCATCAAACTAGGCACATGTGACAGCAATCAAGTTAGTCATAAATCATTACTGACATTAAAAGCCTTAAAAACTATAACCTAAACATTTATAGTTTGCGCCTTTCGACGATAAACTCTTAATGAACTCATTTTAAACACTAAGTCCTCGCCTACGGCATAACGACAACCTATAGCATGAAATAGGTTAGCTACATCACCATTTACTCTATTTGAATCCCTAAAATAGATTAGGGTTAGGATTTCTTATCCGAAAATGGAAATGGAATCGCCGGTATAGCGACACGGAAGTGGTGGTTAATCACGTGGAGTGGTAGGGAAAGATCCCAAGAATAATCTCTCACTTTTGGTCTCTTTCCTTCTCTCTTTGCTCTCTTCTCTCTCCTAGGGTTTTACAAATTTGTATGGTATGGAAGAGAGAGGGTTTAAGTTAAGGCACTTATATAGGCCCAAAACTGATGAGATTGGCCCCAGGGCCATGGTATACTTAGGTTATAGCCAAAAGTCAATTGTTTCGATCCAACAAAGCTCATCTGGAGGCCCCTTTTTTGCATACGGTCGGGCATAAGTCCCCTGACAATGGATCTACACCAGGCTAAGTTTTCATTCCAATCAGGTTTGGGGATTGACCACAGAGGACCTGTTTCAATTCAACGGTCACTGTTACTCGATCAGGGCCACAAGTTGGGGTTTGAATGCAGAGGACCTGTTTCAATTCAACGGTCACCATTACTCAATCAGGGCCACAAGTATACTAACATGTGTTGAAAATTTTTTCTGATTCGAGGGTGTAATTGGGTCAGATTCTGACGGTCTGAATCCTTAGATTTGGCCTGCAAGTGAACGACTCAATTTACTTAAGTTTTTGTTCATTTCTTAATGATATTCACATTTCTCACACACTTCGCTTCGGGCTCAAGCTGTGTGTTTCGGTATATCATTTGCACTTGATTTTCGAGCTAGTTGTCAAGTCCAGCAAGGTGGTCATAACCATATAGTTTCACAATAATCAGACTTTTGATGTGTGGTCCAGGTCCGATACGGAGCTTTAATGTGCTCCCGAGAGCAACTGGGTTTTAAAATGGATCCTAAGTTTTTAGGCAATGTAGGGTTAGCGATTCTACTCGTTTTGGGTCTTGCAGTTTGTATAGAAAGTAGTCCAAGCTAATTTGACAGGTGATTTAGTTTAGTACTTAATTAATCTTTATTTAATTTCTATAGGATTTGATCCTTAGTGATTTCTGCTTAAGGTGGTACTTGGGTCTTTGTACGGATTTTTTCAGGACGTTATAATCTACCCCCCTTTAAGAAAAATTTCTTCCTCGAAATTAGTACCTTTTCGTACTCGAGAATTTGAGTGTAGTTCTTTCGGACCTCGACTTCTATTTCCTAAGTAGCCTCCTCCTCAATATGATGCATCCACAGTACTTTCACAAGTGGTATAACCTTACTGCGTAACACTGCTCCTTCCGGTCTAGAATACGTGTCTGCCGCAGTATATAAGTAGCATGTTCACTCAACTGTACCTGCTCCCATCTGATAATGTGGAAAGGGTCAGGAACGTATTTCTTCAACATCGACACATGACATACGTTGTGCATGCCTACAAATGGTGTGGATAAAGCAATGCGATAGGCTACCACACCTACTCGGTCTAGTATCTGGAATGGGCTAATGAATCTCGACGTGAGCTTCCCTTTCTTTCTAAACCGGATGACTCCCTTCATTAGAAAAACCTTCAAGAATACATGGTCCCTAACCTCAAACTCTAGCTGTCACCGTCTCATATCGGCATAGCTCTTCTGTCTACTCTGTGCTATCAGAAGTTGACATTTGATAATGACGATCTTCTTTGAAGTCACCTGAACTAACTCTGGGCCAATCAATTTCTTCTCACCAACCTTTGCCTAGTAATGCGGTACTCGACAGGGGCGTCCATACAATGCCTCATAGGGAGCCATGCCAATACTTGCCTGAAAGCTTTTGTAATAAGCGAACTCTGCATAAGGAAGACGATCATCTCAACCATCCTTAAAATCAAGCACACAAGCTCGCAACATATCTTTCAACACCTGATTTACCCGTTCCATCTACCCGTCAGTTTGTGGGTGGAACGGTGTACTGAACTTCAGTTTCACACTCGTTGCTTTCTGGACACGAGTCCAGAAAATATATGTGAATCGCGTGTCTTATCCGACATGTCTCCAAAGGAACTCCATGAAGACGCACAATCTCCTTGATGTACAACCTGGCCAAATCGTCTGCTGAGTTCGAAACTCTGATAGGGAAAAAATGAGCCAATTTCGTCAACTGGTCCACGATCACCCAAATGGAGTCATGCCCCTTCCTCATCTTCGGCAGCCTTGAAATGAAATCCATAGAGATGAAATCTCATTTCTATTTAGCTATGGGCATGGGCTGAAGTATTTCAGGAAGTCGGCAATGTTCGACCTTGACCTACTGGCATGTGAGACATGTAAGTGCTATAGTTGCTAGTCCCTTTTTGTTGTCAAATTTGTGGTGCCAAAGACACTGTTTGTATCTTATTATGAAGCTTGCATATGTCTACTCAAGATATGCCGAGTCACAAGCCTCACAACATCAGCTTCGATAGACAAGTACTGTTCACAAGTCAAGTCTCTAAAATGCAAGTATGTACGACTTAATACAAGTCAAGTATAATTCAAAGATCAAGATGAATCTTTCAAGTTCAAGATCTCAAGAAGCATTCAAGTCCAAGCTACATCAAGATCTTAGGCTTCATTATTCTCAAAGGTCATTCGCCTTCAAGTTTCAATGTCCTTACTTCATTATTGAGGTATGACTGACTGTAGGTTGACCCTTAGAGTAGGTCATTTTGGATACATAACTCATGTGATTTATATAAATGAGTTTGGTCTGTTCTACGACTAGTCCTAGACTTTATTCGACTAGTCCTAGCACTACTTCGACCTGTCTAAGAATTTTCTGGATCAGTCGTAAGTTTGTTGCAAAATTTAAAAATTTTCTGTTAGGCTTCGACTAGTCCTGGAGTCTGTTCGACTAGTTGTATGAATAGTGTCGACTGCTTCTTCGACCAGTTGTGGCCCTACGACTCAAAGTATAGCGTTGAAATTTGGCTTCCTTTGACTACTCGTGGGAGACCTTTGACTAGTCGTAGCTGACCTACAACCAGTCGTGAAACTAACTTATCTTATCGGGCCTGAAATTTCAAATATCCGTTAGCCCTACGACCAGTCATAGATCTGTTTGGACCAGTCGAAGACATGATTTTCTCACGTATAAATAGAGCATGAATCTCAAAATAATTAACACAATTCATGCTAATTTAATTTGACCTTCTGAGAGATAAAACTGTGCTCCATTTAAGCTAAGTGTACCTATTTAATATTCTTTTTCTTTAGCTTTGTTAATTGATTTTGTTTCTTGTATTCCAACCTAATCTGTAAGGAGGAACTTTGATTATCCTTTTTTGAAATGAAAATCAATTAAAGCTAGCCCATTTGATTCAATTTAAAATTTATTAGAACTTAGAACCATCGTAAAGTGAGTATTAGACATTGAACTTGGACATTCAAATCTCTACTCTGATTTGGTTCTTCTGGGCTGCTATATCGAAGGAAATATTCAGGTATTTTACATTTCAGTAATTTACTTTCTTTTGGTTTACTTTTGAGATTTTCCAGAAAAATCTCATTGTATTGGTTATCTAAGGAGAGCCAAGAAAACTCAGAAGTGGGGTTTTTTAATTGTGTAAGCCCACGGAGAAAGACACAATTGTGAAGGTTTTGGGTGAACCTGAAAAACCTATTTTGATAGTGAATGCTAATATCCACTGTGTGAGGATATTAGTAGTGGAGTAGTTGTGTGGCTGTTTATTAACAGTTGGTGTACACACAGGCGAACCACTATAATCCCTTGTGTTTTGTGGTTGTGAGATTTATATTTTATCTTTCAGTATTCATTTGTGGGATGTATATGTGGATGTGAATGTTGTATTCATTTTAATTCAAGCACTGTGGAGAATGTTGTAATAGTTTAGAATTTACTTCTTGCTATTTCATTATTGCTTTGAGATTTAATTTCTTTATTTGTTCTAATAAGGTTGCCCTACCATTCTTATGGTGTATGGTTGTCCTTAGAAGAATCAATATTTGAGATTGCATTTTATTCTTCAGTACAGTTTGAATTTATTCATTCATTTATTTATTCCTCTTCAGTTTGAGTTCTTGATACAAAGACCTTTCTAGAATAAAGTTGTCCTATCATAAACCTTTGCTTTTTGGAGTAAGGTTGTCCTTAGAACAACATTTGTATCAACCTCTTAGGACTTGAATTTTGAGGGTGCCTTTCATTTCAACATTGTGTATTGAATTTCTTTATTTGACTATTTATCTTTAATTGATTCCGCTGTAATTATCTTAAATTTGGCATAGTCCTATTTACAACCCCCCCCTCTAGGACATATAGCTAGGCCATTTCAAGTGTTATTAGAGCTTAATAGCTTGTTTTTAATTCTTTATTCTTGGATTTATTTCCTGAGCTAATGACTTAAGCTATATTTATATAAGATGTCAAATTTTGATAGCCTTTCAGTCACTAGGCCTCCACCTTTCGATGGAACCAATTATGCCTATTGAAAAGCTAGGATAAGTATCTTCCTCAAATCCAAGGATGAAAGTGTGTGGCTAGCCACAATGAATGAATGGACCCCTCCTACCACTAAAGTAACTGGGATTGATGGTTTAAAATCAATGAGAGTAATACCTTATTTCTCATGGACTACACTTCAAAAAAGTGTGAGTAGTGCAAATGCAAAAGCACTAAATGCAATTACTTGTGCATTATCACTGGATGAATTCAAAAGAATTATATCATGTGATTCTGCAAAATAAACTTGGGATATATTGGAAATGACACACAAGGGTACTTCAATTGTCAAGAAATCTAAGATACAAATCCTCACAACTAAATTTGAGAAAATACGTTTGGAAGAAAATGAAATGTTCATAGACTTCTATACCAAGTTGAATGACATTGTAAACTCTATGTGGGGTCTAGGCGATAAAATTCTTAAAAGCAAAATATGTGCTAAAATACTACGCTCACTTCCTGAACAGTTCAATTCCAAAAGTAACCGCAATCCAGGAATTTCGTGATATGGACAATATGAGGGTTGAGGAATTAGTTGGCTCATTACAAACTTATGAGTTAACCTTTAAAGCTCCAAAAGGTAAATCTATTGCCCTAAAAACATCTAAAAATGGTTTTCAAGAAAATGATTTAAACTTTGATTTAGAAAACTCTTAAGATGATATGACCCTTTTGACAAAAAAGTTTTATAAGATTTTTAAAAGTAAAAAGAGGGTTTTTCTTCAAAAAGTAAATGATAAAAAGAAACCAAAACCAAAATCTAGAAAATCATTGAAAGACAGTCAATGTTAAAACTGCCATGAGTATGGGCATTTGGCTAACAAATGTCCTAATAAGGGCAAGTCGAAAAAGAAAAGTATGATGGCTACTTGGGATGAGCCCTCTGATTCTAAAGCCTCATCTGAATCAAAAGATTCTGAAACTGAGTCAGGGAAAGAAGTTAAAGCCCTTATGGCTCTAGCCAAATTCATTTTTTCAGATAATGATGACTCAATTAGTGAAGAAAATTTATATAGTGAATGTGAAAATGAAGATGATCTTTAAGATGCTTACAATGCCCTATACAAGGAAAGTTGTAAAATTGCTGTGAAACTGAAACTTCAAAAAGAGAAATTTTCTAAACTTAAAGAATCGTATGAATCTCTTATTTTAGAAAAGTCCCATATTTTAGACTGTTTTGAAAAGACAAAATGTGATTTGGATTTTAAAACCTCCCAGTTTGAAAATCTTAAATCTGAAAACGAACAATTAAAAAATGAAGTTTCTTCTCTCTTGAGTTTAAAGGAAACCTGAAAATACGTCCAAGGTGATTCTAAATTAGAAAAACTCTTATCTGGATCAAGAAAATGTGATGATCGATCTAGTTTGGGCTATGATAAGAATGTTCCACCTAAATCGAAGAATATTCCTCCTAAATTCGTAAAAGGAGAGACCTTAAACTCAAAAGGGAAAGAACAAATGTTTTCTAAAGACTTTAAATCTTTTCAAAAACCTAAAAGCAATTATTTCAACTATAAGAAGCATAACCAAAATCCTTTGGCTGAAAAGATAGTTGATTTGCTTAAGGAGCTTCTAAAGTCTAACTCAATAGGTCATACTTATAATTCTTACAAACGAAAGAAGACCAACTATCCACCTAAACCCAAAACGGTTATGAAATGGCTTCCAAAGGTCACCTGTCTGGTTGCCCACATAGCTTTCAAAGCTACAAGCCATTCTAAGTGGTACCTAGACAGTGGATGCTCAAGGTATATGACTGGTGACAAAGGTTTATTCATTGATCTCAAAGGCATGACTAATGGTTCAGTCACATTTAGTGATGGCAGCAACTGCAAGATTATGGGCCAAGGTATGGTTTAACTTTATAACCTTTCTTTGTTTAAAAATGCTTTATATGTTGAAGGACTGAAACATAATCTGCTAAGCATATCTCAAATATGCGATAATAACCATAGTGTAAGATTCTCTAATCAAAGCAGTGAGATTCTAAATAACAAGGGTTTAGTAATACTAACTGGACATAGAATATCTGAAAACTGCTATATTGTTAGTGAAGTCAGCTCACCTATTCAATCATGTTACATGGTCCATACAGACGAGACTGATTTATAGCACAAACGTCTTGGACATGTACATTACCGAAACCTATACAAGTTGAGAAAATGAGAACTAATAAGAGCTCTACCCAAACTTCAAAAAATAGATCAAATATGTGGGGAATGCCAGATTGGCAAACAAACAAGGAACTCATAAAAAAGGTGAATTCCAATGCTACTTTAAGACCCCTCGAGCATCTCCATATGGATCTTGTAGGACCTACCAAGATGAAAAGTCGAGGTGGTAAAAGATATATCTTAGTAATTGTAGATGATTTTACCAGATATATATGGGTAGTCTTCCTAAGGGACAAATCAAAAACCATTGAAGAAGTAAGAAAAGTTCTCAAAAGGATTCAAACTGAAAAAGGTTCTCAAATAAGTAAGATTCGTAGTGATCATGGATCCGAATTTGAGAATAGTGGTTTTGAGAAGTTTTATAGTGACCAGGGAATATTACATGAATTCTCAGTGCCGAAAACTCCACAAAAAAATGGAATAGTTGAAAGGAAAAATAGAGTGCTTTAAGAAATGGCTAATGTCATGTTGAATAGCATGAAGCTCTCTAAGAATCTTTGGACTGAAGAAGTCAATACAGCTTGTTATATAATAAATCGGGTTTACACTAGTAAAGGTAATAATAAAACGACTTACGAAATGTGGTTCGATAAAAAGCCTACTGTTAAATACTTTCGAATTTTTGGCAGCAAGTGCTATATTTTACGAGATCGTGAAAATCTAGAAAAGTTTGATACGAAGAGTGATGAAGGGATCTTTCTTGGATACTCTTTAAACAGTCAAGCTTATAGGGTTCTGAACAAAAGGACTGGTGTAATTCAAGGGTCCATCAATGTGGTCATTGATGATCACTTAAACACACCAGTCTTTAGTCTAGATAATGATGAAGTTCTCATAATTGATAAACTTGATACTTCATCTAATCAGATTAATTCTGATTTGAGGACTGTTAAAGATCATCCAACTACACAGATTCTTAGAAAACCTCTCACTGGTATTCGTACCCGTAAACGACTTGAGAATATATGTAATTACGTATGTTTTACATCCCAGATAGAACCATCTAATGTAAAAGAATCACTTGCTAATGAAAACTAGATCGTTGCAATGCAAGAAGAACTTAACCAATTCGTGAGAAATGATGTCTGGTATCTCGTACCTAGACTTAAAAATAAACACATTATTAGAACCAAGTGAATTTTTAAGAATAAGTCTAATGGCTTGGTAATATAATTCGAAATAAGGCTAGGCTAGTGGTACAAGGTTACACTCAAAATGAAGGTATTGACTATAATGAAACCTTTGCACCAGTAGCATATATTGAATCAAATAAACTTTTTATATCTATTGCATGTTTTAGAAATTTTAAGATTTACCAAATGGATGCGAAAAGTGCATTTTTAAATGATGATCTGCATGAAGAAGTCTATGTTGAACAACCTATGGGTTTTGAAGACCCTAAGAATGCTGATTATGTGTATCGCCTTAAAAAGACACTTTATGGCTTAAAACAAGCTCCTAGGGCATGGTACGAGAAATTAACAAAATTTCTATTAAATCATAATTTTCAAATGGGATGTGTTGATAAAACTCTATTTATTAAAAAAATATATAATAATCACATTTTAATAGTGCAGATTTATATTGATGATATCATTTATGGATCTACTTATACTGACATGACTATTAAGTTTGCAGATTTAATAAAATCTCAATTTGAAATGAGCATGGTTGGGGAATTAAATTATTTTCTTGGGTTGCAAGTAAAATAAAAACCTGATGGGATATTCATTTCTCAATCTAAATATGCTAAGAATTTGATTAAGAGATTCGGATTTGAAAATGGTAAGAATTTTGATACTCTTATGAGTACAACTTTGAAACTCTCAAAAGATTCTGCAGGTAAGAATGTGGATCCAAAATTATATCGGTGTATGATTGGTAGTCTACTGTATTTAACTGCTAGTAGACCTGATATTGCTCTAAGTGTTGATATTTGTGCTAGATATCAGTCTGATCCTAAAGAATCGCACTTGACTGCTGTCAAGCGGATTATGCGATATGTCGCAAGTACTGTTATTCTCGGTCTCTGGTATCCACATGAGACTAGTATTCAATTAGCTGGGTACTTGGATGCTGACTGGGCTGGTAATCTTGATGATAAAAAGCAACCAGTGGTGGTTGCTTTTATATCAAAAACTGTTTAGTTTCTTAGTTTAGTAAGAAACAAAGTTCTATATCACTTTCAACTGTTGAAGCTGAATATATTGCAACTGGTAATACGTGTACGCAGCTTGTCTGGATGAAACATATGCTAAGTGATTATGGAATTAAACAGGATTCTATATTATTATAATGTGATAATTCCAGTGCCATAAATATTTCAAAAAATCCAATTCAGCATTCTCATACTAAGCACAATGACATTAGATTTCATTATATTCATGAATTAATAGAAGAAAAGGTTATATCTTTGGAATATATCCCTACTAAGAATCAACGTGCTGACATTTTTACTAAACCACTTGACAAAAGCAGGTTTAACAAAATAAAATTTGATCTTGGCATGTGCATTCTAAAATGATTATTTATTCCTATTTGTATCATATTGTATATATTTGCTAGTTTAAATTTCATTTTTTAAAAAAATATGAAAGAAATCAGAATTTTTGGTCGGTACTCGACCAGTCATGAGTATACATAACTAGTCTTGCTACGACTAGTCATGCACATCCACGACCGGTCGTAAATCGCGTGAATCACTTAAAATTTGAAAAAATCACTTCATCTTCTTCATTTCCTCTTCACTCTCCAACGAGCCGACGCGGGACTAGTCAAACCCATCTTTCAAAATCTTCAAGGTTAGTACTCCATTTACATTTTTTTATAGATTTGTGTCTAGATTACTTCTATTTATCCCTTGAAGTTTTCTATTTCATATTTCATTGTGATTTGGGGTTTTTTTTTAAAAAAAAAATGATTTGAGGAAACCTTCTTCTCAATCCTTTGCAACTCCTTGTCTTCTTAAAATCCTTATTGCAAATGGCTTCTAGAGGGATAAATATAACATCCCGTGGTCCATCTTCCTCCAGATCAGTCCCTATCACTAAGCGTCATCTTCGAGCTTCCGAGGATGATCTGTCTTATGTTCGGGATATCAGATTGCATAATGTTATTGTTGAACATCCTGTTAATATTAATCATGTTGCTCTTTTTGATATCTTTCTTATGTTCCAAGCTGTAGGTTGGGATAACTTATTGCATTGGGGTGGGCCAACATACCGGTCCATTGCCCAGTCCATGTTCACTTGTATAAGTGAGTTTTCATTGGAAAATTTAACTTTTAAAATAGCCACAAGAGAAGGATCATTTGACGTTGATCGTCATTTGATTTCAGCTCTTATAGAAATTCCTGTGAATGATGAGGGCATTCCTATCCATACCTTATCTGAAAAGCCCTCAGAAATGGAAAACGTATGCTCACTAGAACCTCATGCAATTTGGACGTTCAATGGACGCATAAAGGGAATACGCTCCCCTTAAGGTTTTTGTTACCCAAATACAGAGTTCTTCACAAAATTTTTGTGTCCAACTTGTATCCTCGATTGGGTGATAAATCTGAATTAACATTCTTCATGGTTCGTGTTCTTCGTACTGTTGCTAGAGGTGTTCATGTCTATTTACCATCCTTAATTTGTTATTCCATTATTCAGTTTAGACTCCATCCAGGTCACAGTAACATCTCTTTTGCTTATCTAATGAATATGTTGGCTACGCATATTTTAGTCGATATGCCTATTGAAGAGATCCCTAACCATCATCTTATATTTAACAATTCTAATATCAATAAGATTAAGCTGGATAACCTTCCTGGTTAAGGTAATGATGATGGCGGTGTACAAGCTGGACATGAGAAAGAAGCAGGTGATCTTCCTCCTGATGACATTGACATGGATGATATTTTCGAAGAACTTGAATATGATTTAGCTAATGATCTAGATTATGAATCATCTAAGTTTGATGCGCGTTTACGTGCATTGGAAGAGAAAGTTGAGAATATAAATATTAAGATGAAAAATATGAATGTTGCCCATGATTTACAGTTTAAATATATGCGCAAATATCTAAGGCGTTTGAACAAGGGCATGCATCAACTTGATCCTTCCATCCCTGCTCCTTTATCTGGCTCAGATTAGCTCTTTTTATCTTGCTGGACTGTAATAACTTTATTACTCTTGCGCTAGCTTAACTAGTTTTGAGATTGTAGTTATCTTTGACTTTGCTTAGTTTATGAATGATGTGCGTTGCTTATATAAATCTTGTCTTGTTACCTCTCTTATATCTCTTTCTTTATTACTCCTCAATCATCCTTTCTGTGCTTCTTTTGTCCTATTGTAACAAAAAGGGAGAGAATGGATGTCTTGCTTATGCCTGTGTTATGTTATGAGGAGGAGTAACATTTTGTTGTGATGTATGTTACTCAGGGGGAGTATGTGTAGAGGTAGACTGTATGTTGAATATTGATTTGCAAGTTCATGTTATTATTGTGTGCTGGTTGATAACAACTGGTGCATGATTCTATAATAAGATATTTTATTTTATATATCTTGAAAGTGTGTTTTATCACTAATTTGACAAAGGGAGAGATTGTAAGTGCTATAGTTGCTAGCCCCCTTTTGTTGTCAAATTTGTGGTGCCAAAGGCACTGTTTGTATCTTGTTATGAAGCTTGCATATGTCTACTCAAGATATGTCAAGTCACAAGCCTCACAATATCAGCTTCGATAGACAAGTACTGTTCACAAGTCAAGTCTTGAGAATGCAAGTATGTATGACTTAATACAAGTCAAGTATAATTCAAAGATCAAGATGAAGCTTTTAAGTTCAAGATCTCAAGAATTTTTCAAGTCCAAGCTACATCAAGATCTCAGGATTCATTATTCTCAAAGGTCATTCGTCTTCAAGTTTCAATGTCCTTACTTCACTATTGAGGTATGACTGACCATAGGTTGACCCATAGAGTAGGTCATTTTGGATACATAACTCATGTGATTTAAATAAATGAGTTTGGTCTGTTCTAATACTAGTCCTAAACTTTGTTCAATTAGACCTAACATTGCTTTGACCTGTCTAAGAATTTCCTGGATCAGTCGTAAGTTTGTTACAAAATTCAAAAATTTTCTATTAGGCTTTGACTAGTCCTGAAGTCTGTTCAACTAGTTGTATAAACAGTGTTGACTGCTTCTTCGACCAGTCATGGCCCTACGACTCAAAGTATAGTGTTGAAATTCGGCTTCCTTTGACAAGTCATGGGAAACCTTCAACCAGTCGTAAGAGACCTACGACCAGTCATAGCTGACCTACGACCAGTCGTAAAACTGCTTTATCTTATCGTGTCTGAAATTTTAAATATCTGTTCGCCCTACAACCAGTCGTAGATCTGTCTGGACCAGTTGAAGATGTGATTTGCTCACTTATAAATAGAGCACGAATTTTAGAATAATTAACACAATTCATGCTAATTTAATTCGGCCTTCTGAGAGATAAGACTGTGCTCCATTTAAGCAAAGTGTGCCTATTTAATATTCTCTTTCTTTAGCTTTGCTAATTGATTTTGTTTCTTGTATTCCAATCTAATCTGAAAGGAGGAACTTTGATTATCCTTTTTCTGGAATCAAAATCAATTAAAGCTAGCCCATTTGATTTAATTTAAAATCTATTAGAACTTAGAACCATCGTAAAGTGAGTATTGGACATTGAACTTGGACATTCAAATCTCTACTCCGATTTGGTTCTTTTGGACTGCTACATTGAAGGAAATATTCAGGTATTTTACATTTCAGTAATTTACTTTCATTTGGTTTACTTTTGAGATTTGTCAGAAAAATCTTATTGTATTGGTTATCTGAGGAGAGCTAGGAAAACTCAAAAGTGGGATTTTTTAATTATTTAAGCCCACGGAGAAAGACACAATTGTGAAGGTTTTAGGTGAACCTGGAAAACCTATTTTGATAGTGAACGCTAATATTCACTGTTTGAGGATATTAGGAGTGGAGTAGTTATGTGGCTATTTATTAACAGTTAGTGTACACACAGGCGAACCACTATAATCCCTTATGTTTTGTGGTTGTGAGATTTATATTTTATCTTTCAGTATTCATTTGTAAGATGTATATATAGATGTAAATGTTGTAATCATTTTAATTCAAGCACTGTGGAGAATGTTGTAATAGTTTAGAATTTACTTTGCCAGAAAAATCGCATTGTATTGGTTATCTGAGGAGAGCCAGGAAAACTCAAAAGTGAGATTTTTTAATTGTGTAAGCCCACGGAGAAAGAGACAATTGTGAGGGTTTTAGGTGAACCTAGAAAACCTATTTTGATAGTGAACGCTAATATCCACTGTTTGAGGATATTAAGAGTGGAGTAGTTGTGTGGCTATTTATTAACAGTTGGTGTACACACAGGCGAACCACTATAATCCCTTTTGTTTTGTGGTTGTGAGATTTATATTTTATCTTTCAGTATTCATTTGTGAGATGTATATGTAGATGTAAATGTTGTAATCATTTTAATTCAAGCACTGTGGAGAATGTTATAATAGTTTAGAATTTACTTCTTGTCATTTCCTTATTGCTTTGAGATTCAATTTTTTTATTTGTTCTAATAAGGTTGCCTTGCCATTCTTATGGTGTATGGTTGTCCTTAGAACAATCAATATTTGAGATTGCATTTTATTCTTCAGTACAGTTTGAATTTATTCATTTATTTATTTATTCCTCTTCAGTTTAAGTTCTTGATACAAAGACCTTTCTAGAAATAAGGTTGTCCTACCATAAACCTTTGGTTTTTGGTGAAAGGTTGTCCTTAGAACAACATTTGTATCAACCTCTCCAGACTTGAATTTTGAGGGTGCCTTTCATTTTAGCATTATGTATTAAATTTCTTTATTTGGTCATCTCTCTTTTATTGATTCCACTGTAATTATCTTAAATTTGGCATAGTCCTATTCACCCCCCCTAAGACATATAGCTAGGCCATTTCAAGACAACGTGATACATGCTCTACTATGTGGGCCTTCATGTTGTCCCACCAGTATGAACGCTTCATGTCTTGGTACATCTTCGTATTCCCAGGATGCATCGCCATCCTTGAATTGTGAGCGGCTTCGAGAACTTCCCTCCTCAAGTCATGAAGACTTAGAACGCATAAGCGGCCTCAATAACGCAAAACCCCATCTGAACCAACTCTCCATTCGGAGTCTTCCTCTTCATTAGCTCACTTCCTCATCTTCACTAACTATTTATCCTCCCCCTAAGCCACTATGATTCAGTCATCGATAAGTGGCTGCACACGAACATGAGCGATGCTCTCGAACGACTCCTCTACCGTAAGCTTCTGTTCGAAGTTTCATACAAATTCCACCATGTTTCACTCTTCTATCATTAGTGGAGCCGTAAATGCTATAGTCTACTTGTGGCTCAACGCATCTACCACAAGATTAGCCTGTCGGGATGGTAGGAGACCTCGAACTTGAAGTCTTTTAAGGTTTCCATCCATCGCTGCTGCCTCATATTTAGGTTCCTCTGCATGAATATGTACCCAAGACTCTTGTGGTCGCAAAAGAGCTCGAACTCCTCTCCATAGAAGTAATGTCTCCAGAGCTTCAATACAAAGATGACAGCCGCTAACTTTAGGTCGTGCGTAGAATAGTTTTCCTCATGTTTCCTCAACTGTCGCGATGTATAGGCAATAACCCTGTCCTTCTGCATCAGAACACAACCCAAACTAACACGAGACGCGTCGGTATATATTGTATACTTGACCCCTTGCTCTAACAGTACTAGCATAGGGGCGGACGTCAATTTGTCCTTCAGCTCCCGAAAGGCTGCTTCTGCCTTCTCATTCCAGGTAAACTTGAGATCCTTTCGAGTCAGCTGAGACAACGGTCTGGCTATCTTGGAAAATTCTTTAATGAATCGACGGTAGTAACCTGCCAGGCCAAGAAAACTCCTCACTTCAGTAATCGAACCAGGCTGCTCCCAGTCCTGAATTGAGGCTACCTTATCAAGGTCCACAGCTATCCCTTCCTTGGACACCACACGTCCTAGGAACTTGACTTATTCTTTCCAGAACTCGCACTTCTTATACTGTGCAAACAACTGGTTTTCCTGAGAGTATCAAAGACTGCTCGCAGGTGCTCCTCGTGCTCCTCCCGACTCTTGGAGTATATCAGGATGTCATCTATAAATACAATGACGAATCGGTATAGATACGGCCGAAACACCCTGTTCATCAGATCCATGAACACGGCCGATGCATTCATGAGTCTAAACAACATCACTAGGAACTCGTAGTGCCCAAAACTGGTCCTGAAAGCTGTCTTCTGCATCTCCTCATCCTTGATGTGCAACTGGTGATACCCTGACTATAAGTCAATCTTCGTAAAATACTGTGCCCCCTTCAACTGATCAAATAAATCATCAATCCTGGGCAAAGGGTACTTGTTCTTCACTATCACTTGGTTCAATCTGCGGTAATCGATACATAATCACATGACCCATCCTTATTCTTCACAAATAACACAGGTACTCCCCAAGGAGACACACTCGATCGTATGAAGCCTGCATCCAACAAATCATCGATCTGTTTTCTTAGCTCCTCCATCTCACATGGAGGCATGTGATAGGTCGAAAGAGATATAGGTGTCGCACTAGGCATTAGATCAATGGTAGAATTGATCCCGTGTTGAGGGGATAATCCGTGTATCTTTCTAAATACATCTGAGAACTCTTGGACTACAGGGGTGTCCCCAAGTGTTGGACCATCAACATCCTCTAACAAGGAAGCGTAACAACTAATGCGATAGGGTCAACTGACCTACACTGGGAATGTAAAGGTCGTGCCCTCAGGTTCATGGCCTGTCACCACCCTAGTATCACAATCAATCTCTGCCTTCTTCTCGGTGAGCCAATTTATACCGAGGATCACATCGTAATGATATAACGGGGCAATAATTAGGTCGACGAGTACTGTTTTACTCCCTAAGTCTATCGAAAAACCCTAACACATCTTGGTAGAGTTTGAGAAGGTCCTTGTGGCAGTAAGAATTCTCAACCCAACTATAGGACTAGTTTTCAACCCTAGTCGCTTGATTATTGCACATGGTATAATCGAGATAGTGGACCCGATGTCCATCAATAAGAAGACTGGTGTACCTTGAACATGCATCATGACTTCAAAAGCCATCAGTGTTGCAACTGCTGTCTCGGATGCCTCAGCTACAAGTGAGTGCACCCAAGCCTGTTGAGAACAGTTCGGCTGTGGTACCATGGGCCATTGAGGAGGCCTAAATCGAGGTGTAGGTGGCCAGAAAGATGGATGTGCTGGTGCTGATCGTAGGGGTGGGGCTGCAATAGTCTAAGGAAGCTGGCGGTTGATCCTCTGAGGCGGCGAGAAGCCATTGTCCCTCATCTTGGTGAAACAGTACGTATCAACGTGGCTAGACCTCTTGTAGTAGGTGCACCATAATTCTGCTCGCCTCATCGGGGCTGGTGGAGTGGTAAGTCTAGGAAGTGAGTCTGCACGGGGCCTCTTGCAGAGGAACGACCTGCTCAGAAAATCTGGTCGCGGCCTAGGAACCTTAGGCACACGCGCGTAGGACAATCTATCTCCATCCTGCTCCACTCGTAGAAACATGCTCACTAGCTCAGCATAGTGGGGTATGTTAGCGCAATACATCTTGGAGCGTATCTCGGGTTGCAAACCCTCAAAAAATCATCGCATTCACATCAGCTCATTAGTTAATATCAATGTAGGTGACCAACTCCACCTGCTCTGCAGCGGCCTCTGCATTTTAGAGATGCGGTCGAGCCAATACTCAACCTTCTCGGGTCTGTGAGTACCCACAAAAGTAGGAGGTCGAAAGCACTGGAATCGCTCAAATAGGCTGTTAACACTCATATTACCACCAGGCTGCATAAGAGGAGTAGGTGGAACCACACACATGCTCTGGACGAGGGCCCCTACGATGGTGGCCAAAAACTGTTGCTACTACTGTTATTGCATCAAGAGCATCATTTGCTCCAACCTATCAGGAGGAGGAGCCTGGTGCATGTGAGGCGTCGAGGTAGACGCACGGTTCTGCTCAGGAACTGATGGTGCAACAAGTGTTGGCCCATTAGTGGGGCCAATGGTCGGCTGAGAATCCGGCATAGTCTCGTGAGTCGGGCTCGAGCTGGGGTCCATGTGACTATTGCTGAGGGGAGGTGCCCTGTCAATCGAGTCGCCAAGTGTGAGACGTGTCGTACTCCTTGTGGCCTTAGGTGGCATTCCCTATATATAACATAGGGTGCAACCCGTGTATGATTTAGCATAGAAATACTCCATTTGTCAAGCATCCTACACATTTCATAGCAAAAGGAGCTGCATGCATTTTATTTAACAAAATTTGTCACAATACATGAGTTACAGTTTCACATGAATCATGACAGGAAAACGCATGTGAGCTAACCCAATCAAACTTTAAATACAAACACACCACCGACCTACTCTACTACTAAGCCCATTAAGGCTATGGCATGGAAACAAGTAAACAAGCAATAAAGCAAACCAAAAGATGACTAGAACATAAGACTAGTCGTCAGAATCCGGTCATGGTGGAGGAGCACCCTTGTCCTACAGACAACATAGGATAACTCTCGAGGTGCGAGACACTTTGCTAAACTTCTACTTTACAAAGGCCTGATTCTCTTCAAGCTTTTGCCTTACTTATACCCAGGCCTCCTGGATCTCCTGTCTCAGGGCGACTTGCCTCTCCTCAATCTAAGCCAAGCGGGCTTCTATAGCAGCCTGATCACTAGCGCGCCTCTGTGTAGCGGGCGAAGATCCCTCATCAGAGTCTTGGGCCTCCTCTTCCTCTTCCTCACTCTCTCCTTCTTCACCTCCTTCCTTTGACTCATCTTCTTCTTCTATCTTATTGCTTTCTTCCTCTTCACTAGCTTCCTCATCTCCATACTCGTCAAGTCGGGCTTAACGTTGTCGAGGGTCAATCTTCATGTTGTTGAGCGTAGTCTCATTAATAAAGTGGATCGGCACAAGGTCATCCATGTTAAGTCTGTAGGAAAACTCTTGAGCAATCTTACATACAAGTTGGCCAAATGGAAATGAGATGTCATTTCTAACCGAGTGCACAGTCTGGACTATCCATAACAGGGCGAACGTAGGCAGATAAAGCTTGTCTTCCTGCCCAGCTCTATACAGGAAATCCACCATCAAGCAAGTGCATTCGATACGGTTGCACCACCTAGGATACACATCATATGTGAATATGTAGTGAAGCAGGTGAAAATCTTCTGTCAATTCCGTCGATGGGATGCACTTGCCTCGCTTCCAGGTGGCTAAATGGCCGCAAAGGTAACATGTGTGGCGATCTCTTTTTCGTGCATTCTTGAGATCCTTATCGCTAGCGTACACCTCCCCATGCGGGGTTCCCATGATCTGGGCCACCAAATCTACATTGAATGTTGCTTCCTGCCTTCCCACGAGAATCTTGAACTGCAGAGGCTCCAACGATGAGTCCCGTATATGGGTGTAAAAGGCTCAAACAGTGTTCTCACATACGTGAGACTTACCCTCGAATATGGGACCCCATCCAGCATCCACCAGGTAGTCCATCATTGGATACAGCCCAGATAGCTTTTCGTCTACATGAGCTTCAAGCACAACCCTACGGCCACCAAACCGACTGTGTTCGAAGCCCGCTGGTAGAACTCTCTCTAGTGGGAGTTGGGGATCAAGATCTCACTTCGATCTTCGCTCTTGGGCGGCACTTGTGCTAGTTTCGGCACCCTCCTTCTTCCTTGGACAAGTAGGGTGACTAGGCCCGGCTTCATCCGTAGCTCTCTTCTTTCCCTTGGGAAAGAATTGTGGAGAGAGAGAAAATGGCAGTCATAAACCCCAAAAGATTCATGGACACCAAATAGCCTTATAATGAAGGTGGATTTGGAGGCTTTTGAAAGGTGAGACACAAAGCTATGGACTTTGTGCCCAAATGAGCAAGAAATAGGGAAGATGGGACTGGTAGAAGATAGGGTTTTGAGGAGGATGAGGGAAAGAGTGTAGGTAGTGAAGAAAATGAAGAAGATGTGAGAGTAGGGGAGAGATTTGAGAGAGAAAAATGGGATTTTAGGAGATTTGGAAAGCTTGAAGGGAGGTAAGAGTGAGAAAGAAGTAAATGGGGGGGTTATAGTGGGCTACACATGATTTTGTGGGCCCCACAGCCATCCACATGAGTCAGCCCGCCCAGCCCGGTGTGGCCCGACAGGCTTGAGTGAAGAGGAACAGGGTGAGCCTGGTAGGCGCGATGCTGCCCCAGTCCGCTGGACTGGATGGGGTGCCTCCCCATTTAGCAGGGTGCCACCCCCCTCACGGGGTGTCCGATATGTATGGGGGACCCCCTGGGTCTCGTCGATTTGTGCTATTTGGGCCCCCTCGGCCGTTTAAGGTGGTTTCGGATTCCAGCAATTACTATTCACGCGCTTTGAGTCGTTTAAGTACGGGATGCACCGAATCATCATCTAAACCTGTCAATTGATGGTCTAGAAGGGTGTTGGGATCATTTCACATGATCGCAGAGGCCTACGGGTCCAATTTTAACGGTCAGTTTCGCCTGTTGGCAAAACTTGGAATCCTATAATTGTTTCTATGTTTCACCATTCCCTCCTAAGTCAAAGTACATCAATGTACATCGTGTTACCATAACCCAAGTTTAGTTTAATCCAAATCCTGCTCTGATACCAACTTATAACACCCTGAAAATCGAAGGTCAAGCAGGAGCCCAACTCCTGAGTTCTAACACATCACTTATGCAACATAAATAATGATGATTAAATATTGTCCATATTAGTGCATTAAACATGAGTGGGATTATACCAAATTAGCATATCATACTCCAGAGACAGTTAACTTAAGCAAGAGGAAGACTATGATAGATATATAAAATATATAAACCATTGTAAGTCTCTAGAGTGTGAACATGTTACCAGGTTAAATATATACATGTATACTTTCAAAATGGACAAAATGAATATACATGGGTGTTCTAAAAATATAAAATAACAAGTGTAATGGCATCTAGTTAGCATCCCCGTAGCCCCGTCAATCAAAACATGGTCTACATAGACCCGCCCAAAAGTTGCATATAGGAGAACTCCTCATCATCATAAAAGTCAGGCTCTGCTTTACCAGCTTCGCCATCATCTGTAACTACAATAGAGTCTGGTTGGTGTTTTAAAACACCATCCCAAAGTGGGAGTGAGTGATCAACTCAGTGGAGCTATAAGGTAAAGGTTAACATGTTATCAATTCAGTCAAACAGTAATGATAAAAGCAATAGAGCAAGCATTCCTAGGTACTCTGGTTAATGCAAGGATGATATATTATAATGATGCATGCCCTCACTTACACTCTCTCTGTGACATCATCTCATGATCGCGGCATGCACCCCTTCCTCTGTGCTCAACTCCAACGTCAAAGGCAAATGCAATGTTGTGCATGTGTGTGATTAGGAAAGTTCTTAATTAAGTATATTCATACAGCAGATTTGGAAAGCTAAGGTACCTCCCTTTATATTATTGACCCAAACATTGATCCATCTAAGGTCGTCAATCCTAGTTAATCACATACGAGGAACAGATCCTGGTTGCTATGGAGTTGCTCGTCACCTTAGCGCAGGCATGGTTTATACTCAAGGTCACTACGGAAAGGTTCGTTACCTTAGCATAGTCCTAGTTTATACTCGTGGTCACTATGGGCTCGTCACCTGATCGTAGGCTGACAACTCGAATATAGTGTCCCATACACCACCATATTCGGCTCATGAGTTTGGGTTACTCACTGGTCACTACGGGGAGGCTCATCACTTCAGCATAGGCTGACAGCTCGACCACAGTGTCCCATACACCACCATGTCTGGCTCATGAGTATTAGCGGATCGAGGTACCAAGATTAAACGAGATTTTCCCTGGTAAGTTGGTACCTTAGATTCAAGTAGTAGAGTCCATACATGGTAAACATACATTAGGCTAATCGGGTTGCTTGACAAGCTTGAGTAGTGCGAGCGTACATCAAGTTAATCGACATGGAGTGCTTAAGCACTCCGCGTGGCCTAACTACTGTCGACAAGCAGTGTATGACTCGGATTCCTCAAACTTATCCGTTGTAGCCAAAATAGTTTGGCCACTGATAGCAAACCATTACCGATCACCTGGAGTACGTTGTAGCCCCAAACGCACTCCAAACACTAGTACTCACATGTGATAATCGAGACAGCATGTGACAACCAATTTTAATGTTGAACTCATTTAAGCATTTCAACAAACACGTAGTACACATGCTATCATACATAGGTATTTCATCCACAAATCACATAGTAATAGGATAGATTACACGAAGGAAACTTGTATTTATAGGCAAGGTAGTTGAGAATCCTATCTCAACGGCCTCATTAAACACATTTCAACAAGAATTTTCTCATTCAGGCATATTTTCAAACACTTAGACTACACATATCACATACATGTAATAAAGTAGTTATAACAAGTATTATAGAAAATCCCTTTTCCAGGGATTCACCATACGTACAACAATCATGTATTCTCAGTCAACGAACATGGCAAGCATAAATCATAATTTCATACTCATTCACACATTTCAACAAACACATGGAATGCATTAAAATCGACATAGTTTAGATATATATGAAATATACAGAAATCATCAAACTAGGCACATGTGACAGTAATCAAGTCAATCATAAATCATTACTGACATTGAAAGCCTTGAAAACTATAACCTAAACAATTATAGTCTGCACCTTTTGCTGGTAAACTTGTAACGAACTCAGTTTAAACACTAAGTCCTCGCCTACGGCATAACGGTAACATATAGTATGAAATAGGTTAGCTACATCACCATTTACTCTATTTGAATCCCTAAAACAGATTAAGATTAGGATTTCTTACTCGAAAATGGAAATGGAGTCGCCAGTATAGCGACATGGAAGCGGTGGTTAAGCACGTGGAGTGGTAGGGAAGGATCTCAGGAACAATCTCTCACTTTCTCTCTCTTTCCTTCTCTCTTTGCTCCCTTCTCTCTCCTAGGGTTTTGCAAATTCATATGGTATGAGAGAGAGAGAGGGTTTAAGTTAAGGCACTTATATAGGCCCAAAACTGATGAGATTGGCCCCAGGGCCATGGTATACTTAGGTTATAACCAAAAGTCGCTTGTTTCGATCCAACGGAGCTCATCTAGAGGCCCTTTTTCTGCATACGGTCAGGAGTAAGTCCCCTGACGATGAATCTATGCCAAACTAAGCTTTTGGTCTGATTAGGTTTGGGGATCGATCGCAGAGGACCTGTTTCAGTTCAACGGTCGTCGTTACTCGATCAGGACCACAAGTATACTAACATGTGTTGAAAATTTTTCTTAATTTGAGGGTGTAATTGGGTTAGATTTTGACGGTCTAAATCCTTATATTTGGCCTGCAAGCGAACAACTCAATTTACTTAACTTTCAGTTCATTTCTTAAAAATATTCGCGTTTCTCACATACTTCGCTCCGGGCTCAAGCTGTGCGTTTCGGGATATCATTTGGACTTGATTTCCGAGATGGTTGTTAAGTCCAGTAAGGTGATCATAACTATATAGTTTCGCAGTAATCGGACTTTTGACGTGTGGTCTAGGTCCGATACAAGTTTCAATGTGCTCCCGAGAGCAACTGAGTTTTGAGATGGATCCTAAGTTTTTAAGCAATGTAGCATTAGCGATTCTACTCGTTTTGGGTCATGCAGTTCGTATAGAAAGTAGTCCAAGCTAATTGGACAGGTGATTTAGTTTAGTACTTAATAATTAATCTTTGTATAATTTCTATAGGATTTGGTCCTTAGTGATTTCTGCCTGAGGTGGTACTTGGGTCTTTGTACGAATTTTTTCGAGACGTTACAGACAGTTTCTGACTATTTTACATGTGGTGTAATAGTTGCTGCATGCAATAGTTTCTAACCGTTTAGACACACTGGATAGTCGTTTCTAGCTGTTGGGCTAGCTACATGCAACAATTTCTGCATGGTCAGTCATAAAGTGCATGAAGAGTTCCACCTCACTCCAATAGGTACATTTTCAGCCTCTATATAAGCGATATGATCTCATTCAGTCCTCTAGACTCCCAGCCATTCGCCTTAGCTCTCTGTCACACTCGTCTCGCATCAGTTCGTGCGAAATGCAAAGTGCGCCACTAGCGCCTCTATAGTTACAATGCGTCATATGCCCACACCCTCTTACCAAGCTCATGATCGTGACTGTGACCGTGACCAAGCCTGAGTGTGCACGCGAAGCACTGGAACACGCAAGCCTGATACACCACGGACTAAGTGAGTAAACATTATAATACTCCACCTTTCTCATATAACCATAAAATTTTCATCTTTTCCAATGTGGGACTATTCCCAAAATACCAAAAATAAGTGGGTTTTTACAAAAACAACTTTATATAATATATGATTTTTTATTTTAAAATATATTTAAATTTAATATTTTACAACACCTATGGCCACCGTCCCTATATCAATCCTTCGGGTTCAATGAGAGAAACAGGGATGGGCAATGGGTCTTTTTTTTTTTTTCCTTCAACAACCCAGAAGTAAGGCTATCAATGGGTAGGGTTAACCCAATGGGCCTCCTATCCTGTCCTGGCCCACATTGGGCTGGGTTTGGGATGGTGTATCAGGCCCAAGTACAGTGTTCGGGCTTAAATCACTCGAACTTAACACCCAACAGCCTAAAGGCCAGCTCAACCTGACTGAAAAGCTGGTAATGACTGCCATAACTGTTGTAAGTGTTCCTTTTCCTTTTCTGTCAAAAGTGTGCAGGAGAACGCCTGTTTGGTCCGTTGAATAAAATGGTATTGAATTGTATTAGATGGGATTAACGTCCTTATGCATGTATAGAAATATTATGGTATTTTATCCATCCAATCTCATGTTTGGGATAAATTTCTTGCTACCTAAAAATATTGGATTAAGCAAAATCTTATTTAGTGGACCATGAAATTGTAATCAACGAACTAGATAAATAACACATGCATTAATGTGGGGCCATATGTGTAATGGATTTCAAAATCCTTAAAAATTTCACATGGGATCAAATGTAATTCCATCCAACCTAATCGTAACCTTTATCGTCCTCCCCAAATGCTGTATGGAAGCAATTCTATCGCACCTAATCCCATCTAATACCTACACTAAACCCCCTGGCAACTTACTGCTCAATACACGTGCTCTAGCCAGCTTTTACCGGCGCATTGATTACAATATCGCATGGGAAGTTACAGTAGTTGAAAGCTGTGTGGGTCCCACATAGATGGACGTGATAAATTCATTCTGATCATCTGTTTTGCAAGACTATAATAGTATAGAAGTCTAAAAATTAAGTATATTCCCGTAATCACAAACACTTACGGATGGAAACCTTATAGGGGCCACGGAAGTTTTGTATTAGGATGATATTTGTTACTACCGATAATAACCCTATGAATGGTTTTGATGGCATGTAAATATCATGTTCAGCTCCAAAAAGGTTTCAGGGGTAGGATTTCTGTCCAACCGTTTCATTTTGTATGGCTAACATAAGCTTGTATTTTCCTGTTTTTTAAAATCACATTCTATTGTAAGTCTTGAAAATTTAATGTACGTAATGAATTTGTCACCAGCCTTACTATTGCCCAATGCAATTTCCTACTATGGGAACTTCCTGTGCTCGATGGTGTCCCAAAGTCCCATATGCTTAACGTGTGTCAGAAACAGCTGTAAACTCATCAACTTCTATTTGTCACGCATTTCTACGGGGCCATGCAGCTTCTGACTGTGGGAACTTTCATGTGCCCAGTGCGTCCCAGAATCGAATCCCAGCTGCCTAATGTGTGTCAGATACAGCTGTAAACCCCAACACCTTTAATCTTTCTAAAAAATAAAATCGATTCGGTGCGGACTCGGCCTCACCTAAGACAACAGTACGACCCTTGCTTGAGGCCCACCTTGGTACATGAATTATATATCCACACCGTCCATGCATTTTAGCATATGATTTTATGGTATGAACCTAAAAATGAAATGATGCAGATTTAAAACTCAGATGAACTATATAATAGAAAACAGTGGCATTTGACCATTATCTAAGTTATGTGATAAGATGATATTTGTTATTTCCCTTTATCTAGGATACGTGAACTTATAAATAGGTTGGCAAATAAAAATTACAAAGCCCTGTGATGTTTCTAACGGTGAAACATGCAATCACCACTGTTTCCTATTGTAGGGTTTATTTGAAATTTAGATCTGTTTCATTATTTTTAGCTCATGCAATCAAATAATCTGAAAAAAATAGATGGACGGCATGAATATAAAAAGAATGTATCAAGATGTCACTCAATCCGCCCTCCCTCTCACCTAATCCACTGACGTGGGTGGCATACCTGACATGGGGCCTACTTGATGCATGTGCCTTATATCCACGGTGTCCATCTATTTTGAAATTTCATTTTTATGACACTATGGGCATGTTTGGCCGGCTGGATTAGAGGGGCTTAGGTAGGATGGAATTGCATCCGGTCCTGTCCCAATTCCACTCCATGTTTGGCAAGCGTGGAAAATCTTGGAAGTAGGTCAGATGGAATCCTACTGGGTCTCGTGTCAATTTCACTCAATGATAGCAAGCTACGTTGGTCCCACCATGATGTGTGGGCTATATCCGCACCGTCCACCCATTTTTCGAGATCATTTTAGAGCATGGGCCAAAAAATAGGTAGATCTAAAGCTCAAGTGGACCCCACTATAGAAAGCAATGGGAATTGAATACTTACCGTTGAAAACTTCTTTGCGGCCACATAAGTTTTGGATCTGCCTCATTTTTAGGCTCATGCCATAAAATGAGGTTACAAAACAAATGAACGGTTTAAATATAATACATGTGTGTTATTCTCAATAGTTTCAAATGATGCTGGGTATATCCTTTCAATGTACCACCGTATTACCATGGGAATTAAGCTTATCCCATGGTAAGAGAGACAATCCCTGCCATCCATGGGTAATAAATTTGTTTTTTGTATCCCATCCCACCTAATCGTTGCCAATGCAACTGGCCAAACAGGCCTTAAGAATATCCAAATCTCAGGTGAACCATAATATTGGAAAGAGTGGTAATCAATTATTAAAAACTTGTCATGGGCTACAAGTTTTGGATCAACTTGATATTTGTGTGGTATCTTCATTCATGTCTTCATGACCTTATCAACGGGTTGGATGGAAAATAAACGTTCCTAAAGCACTCATCTCTCTCAATTTTCAAATTTTAAAAATTACAAATTTTATAACCCAAACTCAGTTACATATAGGGAATAAAAGATACAAAATTCCTCGGCAGAGCGGTTTGTAAAGAACATTCAACTATTGCTTCATCTTCCCCACTCACTCATCACATCTCCCTTTATCCGCCTGCTCTAAGCCACTCCCTCTCTCAGTTTCTAGTTCAGGCTCGGGCTGGGCTTGGGATAGGCCTGGCAAAAACATCTGGACCTCTAAGCCACTCCCTCTCTCTGTTTCTGGTTCGGGATCGGGCTGGACTTGGGCCAGGCCTGGCAAAAACATCCAGACCGGGCTTGGGCTGGATAATTTTGGCCTGTCACAGGCTCCGGCCAGGTTTGAGCTTAAGTTGGAAAATACAGTGCAGTTTTAAACAAAGCTTGGCCGGGCCCTAACCCAGTCCGTTGACAGCAAGATGAAGAAGAAGAAAGGGCAACGGTACTGAGAAATGGACGTAATGGACCGGTGGGCTTACTCACTTTTGGGGTTTATTTTAACACGTTTAGTCATCTTTTGGTGCCAGGGCGACACCTATCATTGCTGTGTAACTGCCGTCCGCGGCATGCTTTATCAATTGGGCTCAAATCTTTGCTCAATTATATTAATATTTAGCATTTTGATGATCTTAGATGGCACCATCCATTTATATCCTTTGTGACACAATGCAGGAACCACAATATCCATGGTATGTTGTCCAACAGCATTTGGTTAATAAAATTAGGTATACCTTATTAAATATGGATCATAAGTTACTTTACAAAAACAACTTATACATCAGGTAACTTATCTTGATTTCTGCTTATTCAGTAGATAAGTGCATTCAGTGAATGATATACTTATCAACTAAAAAACGGAAAAGTACGTTTCATTTACAACATCACATAAGTATTTATCCCTCATTAATATTCACCATTCATTATGTGGGACCAACCTTTGATGTCAACCATTCATTATGTTGGGCTCACTTAGCCCTATCTTCAGTGTGAATCGTCTATCACGTGAGGCCTACCTGTAATGTGGATTTCCACATTGTGAGGTGCACGCTCAATGTGAACCATCCATCATGTTGGGCATTAGATGTGGGTTGTCCATCATATGGGCTCACCTTTAATGTGGATGGTTTATCATGAAGGCCCAAATTTAAAGAGGGTTGTCGATTTCTCAACCTAAATTGTTTTTTTCCATGATTTCAGTAGAGTGGCAAGGTCGCCCACACCTATAGGAGAGACTAATATAGGCTAGGGTGTTAGGCCCGCCTTCGATGTGCTGCATTCATCATTAGGGGCAGACCTTTGGTGGAAATTGTCCTCCTGTGGGGCTCACCTTGATATAAGCCATCCATTATGTGGGGCCTACCATGAATTATTGTCCCATATAAGAACTTTAGCAACATCCAAAAACCTTTTAAATGGCACACAAGTGTGGACGTTGGATCCCAAACGGAATTGCCTTGCAGCTTCTACAAGTTGCCTGTTTCGAGGGATTTTGTGCTTGAAGGGATTTAATATATGACTAGAGTTGCCACTAGCTAATTACTTCGATTATATACTCGAGTAGATCATTTAGGAACACATAGGAAGGAGAATCCGAATATTCACAACCCTAAGATGACCCATTGATCTACGATCGAATATTCGAGGTAAGTGACCACAATTACAAAGAGGGAAGGTGTTAGGCACCCCCTCCGCCCATATAAATATATATACAATTTCTACTTCATAAGATTTGACTCACTTCTGAGGTTTGGGATTAGCTCTTGCGCACTAATGAGTGTGTATGTAATGTTATGTTGAATGTAATGTTGTAGACCAATCAGTCCAAGTTTTTGATGGGAAGAATCTGACTATGTCGGCAAACCATAGAGCATACATTTGAACTGTCTAAATGTTGAGTGTTATGTATGTGATGTGATATATATTGAATTGTGACATTTGGTTATATGAAATGCTCCTGACAAAGTGTGAGTTAATTGGCTGTGTTGTTTATGGGAAGGATCCAATTATATCAGTAAGCCATAGAGCATACGCTCGAGCCAAATAAGTGTGAGAAGTAATGTAATGTAATAAGAAAACGGTGAATTCAATGAGCAGGGGGGTTAGGAGGAGAATAAGTGTTTTGCTATGCTAATGTTGGGTTAAATGAAGTTAATTGCAGGTTTAATGGTTGGATGGATGGTAGTATCATATGGGCTAGATCAATTGGCTTGCATTAAGGCTCAAGTGGCTCAGGAAGCTTGGGCTCTCGTTAGGGTAGGCAAGACTAGGGTTGGGATCTTTCACTCTCACTCTCCTTAGTGGAGGGATAGAATGGCTAGTATAACAACCTGGAATTTTGGGTGCAAGTATACCCATACGTAAGAAGTTACGGTTACACTTGTTCAATTGTACACTTGTAAACCATTAATTTTAACCATCTATATGTAGTTCAGCTTGAATTTAAACCATAGGGAGCACTTTCCATCCACATATTAAATTACCGTTGATTAATAAGACGAACCATCAAATACCTTAATATTCGCACCTATTCATCACATTAATCGTTAAATCAACCATTCACCACTAGATGAATATATCTGATCGACCACTTTGAATTTGGACCACCTGATCATAGTAAACTAACTATCTGATCTCCATATCCATTCATACACATCAAATTAAAATTTTGATTGTTCATTTTATTCGTCACTTATGATTATGCTTAACCTTCCATCAAAATTACCATTTAGATAACTTATAGATATGAATGAGTCCCTATAATCAAACAATGTAAATTCCCAACATATACCACATTCAAAAATCACTTTATACATATCCATTTACAAAACTGACCGTACCATAACCTAGAAATACGATTAATATCCTAACCATCCAATTTGTTAAAATTTAACCCTTTATTTGACCATTATCACATTTGTATCTGCCAAACGAGCCATCTAAATTTCAAAATAAATTGTTCATTTGAAAGATCATAGGGTATAGTCAAGATTATCATTTAGTTTTTACTTAGGATGTTGATACACATTATTTTAAATTATGGATAGGCGTTAACCATTAAAATGACATCTTGGTCTTCCTCGAGAGATCAAGGCCCAAACTTTGTCTATTGATAGGGCACATAAAATGGAGGGTTGTGGTGAACTTTTGCTCCAAGTGGATAGTCCAAATGATAGTTATTTTAGTTTGAAGATTTTTATTAGAAAAGTGGGATGTGAAACATTTCTTTAATAGATACTATCTTATAATATATATATATATAAAAATTTAAAAAGAAGAAGAAGAAGAAGAAGAAGATGCAGTCTCTTTTCTTTCTGGAAGTGAAAGTCCTTGCAGGAAGGGGACTTTGGTAAACATGTCCCACCATATACATCGAACGTACCATGAAATCCTAACCACTATCCATCCATCCCATCCGACCATCTTATAAAAGCAACCCATTTCGATATTATCTCAACCACCCATCCATTGAGATTAAGGGCATAAATTGTTTACTTTAATACACCCCTTTAAATACACCGCCTCATATTGTCACTCACACCTAACATCATTTGAGCAAATCTAAACCACCCAAATCAGATTTTCTTATTATCAAGATCAAATCTCAACCATCCATTCATGAATCGTCACTCGTGTGCACCTTTTAGATGTTACACTACAAAACACCGAATTAATAAACAAAGTTATCGTTTTACTTGAAATTTTTGTTTCCTTTAAAATCGGGCATAATGTTGGGTACACGTCATCCTACCCATTCTTTTGTGCAGCCTAGCTAAGATTGGGATCTGCTCCATATTTAGGCACATGGTCCAACACAATCTATAAAATGGATGGCCAAAGTGGATTTCGCGAAAACATAACGTGAACCTCACCATGCCCCACTATAAACCTGCACATCCACATGCATGCCACTCACAATCTCCACTTGTTAAAAATGACTTCATCTTTGCACCAAATCAGAAAATTGATCGCTCCCTTTGAACTCCTTCCTCCCTTCTCTTTTATCTTAGCCATCTCATTGATACAAACCATCCAAACGTCATCAATGTAACCACCATATTTTTATTTTAAATTTAAATATGATAAAGAGAGAGATTTTGCAACTCCTTCTCATCTCGCCCTCATCCCTCAAAAATCTCCCGTATCCCTACTCGAACTAAACTAAACGAAAAGGAAAACTTATATAGATAAAAAGAGAGAGATGACATTGGAGAACTCAAATCCAGTAAGTTTATTGTCATTTAATTAATTTTTGTACATTTACCTTATTTTTATCAAATGGATGCAATGATTAGGGTGGATCGACCACTTGATCATCATATTGATCTATGGGTTGATTCATTGAAAAGACTTGGATTTCATACGAAAACCTCTTTATTATAGAAATTGGCGTGGGATCATCTGAATGTGTCAGGTCAAATCTGAATGGATCATACGATCCTTAAGGCCAAAAAATACAAGAGCCCTAATTTTCATATCGATCTAATCATTTGTAACGCCCTGGAAAAATCCGTACTGGAACTCGAGTACTGACTCGACCAGAAATCCCGTAGGATTAATTCCTTTAGAAAATAAGCGTAAGTTAGCTAGCGCAACGCTAGAGTAGCTGTGAAATCGTCCCTGATCACTTTACATACGTTCTACAAGACCCAAAACTTATAGAACCAATGACGCTATAATATCCTGAAACCTTGGATCAAACTCTAAACCGGTTTGTTCTCAGGAACCTTCTGAAACTTTGTATTGGATCTAGACCGCGCGTCAAAAGTCCGATACTTACAATCTTAGACCGTTATGACTGCTTAGCTAGACTTGACAATCATTTCAAAAATCAAGCCCAACCGACGTTCAGAGGTTATTTCATTGAGCCTGGAGTGAAGAGAGTGAGAAAAGGGTTAGATTTGAAAATTTTAATCCAAATCTAGCACATGACTTGGCGCGTTATTATTAAGCGTTCTGACCGTCAGAATTCAGCCAAATTACACCCTCGGATCAGGAAAAATTTCTCTTTCATATCGTGAGACTTGTAGACCTGATCTATGTGCGATGACCGCTGAACTGAAACTGGACCGCCACGTGCGATCTACGAACTCTACCGGACTGAAAACTGGGTGTGAGCAACATCCAGTGACCATGAACTTAAGTCCGATCGCGTTCGGCCAGGGGACCTCCCGAACTACTCTTTTGGACCAGAACAGCCCCGATTTGGTTACACCTCAAGTAAACATCGTTCCCAAGCCTAATTTGGGAAGGTTTTAGGCTATAAAAGGGCTTTAAACCCTCACTTATCTCACCCATCCGAATTTGCTAGAAACCCTAGCTAGAGTGAGAGAAAAAGTGAGAGATTGAGAGAGTGTGTGGGAGTGATCTTCCTGCCACCTGCACTAGCTGTTGCACGTGCTTAAGCAACGCATCTCAATAAATTTTTCGGTGATTCCGCCGCATTTCTAGGTAAGGAAAAGCCCTAAACACTTTCTGATTTGGAGTTTCCTTCGATTCATTAGCGATGTAGCTTATGTAGCTTGTGTATTAGGTCGCCTGTTCGCCGTAGACGAAGTGTATACGCTCCGTTCGAAACGATATACATCTAGAGAAAAAGGTGAGGATTTTAGACGCTTTGATTGACTGATTTGAATGCTTTCAATGTCGTTTAATAGTAGATTATCGACGGCAACGCCATTTGACATGTACAACATGCTGTCCGTTTTCTGTTTCGTAAACGTACGGGAAATATGAGATTTAGGGCATTTTAGTCATTTGTAGGAAATACAGTTTACATCCATATTTTGCTGAATTGTTTGTCATGGCTATTTGTCGCATTAGGATATTAGGAATGCGTGCATAATTGGTTTGGCGAAGAGATTCACCCAAAGGCGCACTTTGAGTCGACATACACTATGTAGACTTAAGTGTGTAGACTAAGTGTTTGAATAAATATTTGTATTAGTATGTATTGAGTATATGGTGTTGTGAAATAGTTTTGAGATTGAATTCTCAAGTAATATGCTGATGTAAATGATTTCCATCATGTTGGCAATATGTATGGATTACATTGTATGTATGAAATGCATGTGTTGAATGAATTGCTTAAGTTGTATGTTATAACATGTGACAACATGCTTGTATTGTTGTATTGCATTTCAATTACTCTCACATGATTATTAATGCTGATTTACAAATGTTTGGGACTATGAATATTCCAGGCAGTTGGTAACGGAGTACAATCGTGGTTGACTTATATTTGCCATGAAAGACGCGTCGACGAACACGAGTCGTGTTTGGAGTTGGCGGCAGTGGTTAGGCCACACGAAGTGTTTTACGTACTTCATGTCGTTCGACTTGCGATGTGCTCGTACTAGTCGAGCCCGTCAAGTAACCCGACTGGCCGTTGATTGTTCACCTTATATGAGTCATAACTGCTTGAACCTAGGATACTGAACTTACCATTGTAAATCCTGTTAACCATGGTACCTTGATCCATAAAGACTCATGAGCCGGGCATGGTGGTATGAGACACCGTGGTCGAGCTGTCGGCCCACGCTGGGGCCAAAAACCTCCCCGTAGTGACCAGTGAGCACCTATGACTCGTGAGCAGATTATGGTGGTATGGGACACTATATTCTTGCTGTCGGCCTACACTGATTACATGAGCAGATTATGGTAGTGACCACGAGCGTATTCTGAGCCTACGGGAGGCGACGACCCTTCTGTAGCAATGAGAGTACATTAGGCCTGTATTGATAAGGTGATGGGGGAGCGGTGCAACGAGTACGAGCAACAGCCCTGACAGCCCTTGCAGCGACCTACAAATGTAACATCGTATGTAATTTTTAGGAGTGAAGACCCTAGACAGGATCTGTGTTGGGATTGATATAAGAAAAATACCTTAGTTTTCCAATACTGCTGTGTGAAAAAGGAATAATAACAACTTGGTAATCATATCCACATCACATTGCATGTTCCTAGAAGATGTGGAGCATTGAGCGGTAGGCAAGCATGCCGCGGACGCAGATGGTGCCGTATGAGGGAGAATGTCGGTAAGGGTATCCATCATGTCATGTCATACTGCATTAACAACAGTATCTAAGAATGTTTGATTCATTGCTTTGCTATTATCGCATGATTGATTTGAGAACATGTTAATCTTTGCTCTATTATTCCACTGAGTTGATCACTCACTCCCACATTACGGGATGGTGTTTGCAACACCCACCAGACCCTGTCTTAGATGTAGGTGAGGCGGCGATTCAGGAGGCAGAGCCGGATTACGATGAGGACCAGGACGAGTTCTCATATGTGCAGTTTCACGACGGCTTTGCATAGGTGGCTTGGATTGGCGGGACATACTAGTTGGACTTCAGACATTTTGATTTTTTTTTTATTTTATTACATGTATATGAGACTCAGAGATGTATTCATACTTTGGAGACAGTTGAGATTTATTTTGTTTTCTATACAGTGATATATATAATCTTCAGTCTTTCGCTTGCTTTTTATCACTGAATCTGGAGTATGAATTACAGTTTTGGTATAATCTTACTCATGTGAATGCTCTAATTCAGTCAACTTTAAATCATATTCATTCTTATTGCATAAGTAATGGTCTGGAACTCGGGAGTCGGGTTTATACACGACCCCCGATTTTCAGGGTGTTACATCATTAGATGGGCTATATTAATCAGATCTAATTGTAGACATTAATTTATATAATTGATTTTAAGATGGACAACTAAATCTATTAGACATGATCCCTACCATTTATATACATTATGGGACAAACCTATCCCGATACCTAGAATAGTGGATGGATTGTGGGCCACAATAATTGTAAGAAAGATTGTTGTTAAAAGAAATTTAGATCTTAGATGGTTTAGAATTGGAAATTCATTAGTCATCCCCTTAATCAATCATGTGGGAGCTGATAAATGGTTCAGATTTGACCATATGACAAATAAATCATTAAAAGTAGGAAAATTAAAGAAAAACACAGTTATAAATTGAATCATCATAAACTTAGTTTTTACGCATTTATTAATCGATCGACAAGGTGTTTGATCGATTAAAGGCGATGAATTATGTTTAGAGACCAAATTCCAAAAATCGAAATGAAATTGACTGATTTATGGTACGGTTTGATCGATCGACAATCCGTTGGAACATTCTATTTGATTTGGAAATTCTAATATTTTAATGTGTAATGTAAAGTAATAATAACCCTCAATCATCTTAAAACATTTGGGTGGTTAGATCACCTTACGTTAATTAAGTGGGCCCCATAGTAAAGAATGAACAATCTATAATTACATGTTAAGAATGAAAGTTAAAGAGATTCAAATTAATGGTTAGATTCATAATGTGGGTCCTAAATTACGTAATCAATAAAGTGAAATGGATTATATAAACTACTAAAAACATAAATATATTTGATTGTGATATGTATTTAGGTGGTTGTCAATTAATTGAGATTGGGGTAATATCTCGAAATCCACATCACTCAATTACAAGTGAGTGATCCCAACATATTTGCTCTTAGTTGTGATTAAAGTAGATGTTTGATCGTTTTGCCAATTGGAACTCTTTGTGATGATTGCTTTATTTTAATTGCTTAAAATTGAAATCCCACATACTTCTATATATGCAACAATTGCTAATACGATGCATCAATCATTCTCATGCATCCATGTCTTGCATTGTAAATTCTATGTTGTTTACCTATGGGCTCTCCCTGAATAACTTGTAACTATTTACAGTACCGGGTGACCTAAGAGACCATCCCTACATGCCCACAATATTCGGAAGCCTACCAAGATGGTGGAAGCCTACCCCAGAAGGGGACGTGCGGTTTGATGGAATCCAACTTAAGCAAGTGGACTAATTAACCCACTTGATGCATTCACGCATTTATGCATCTCATAACATTCATGTATCCCTATTTTAATTATGATGTGCATGAACCATGATGGGTTCACTCACTAGGCCTTGCAAGCTGATGTTATATTGATGAAAAAATTCCATATAGGAGGCAGAACCAATGAATGATCCACAAGGACAATGGCCCTATCTTGAAAAGGATGAACTAGATGCGTTGAATCAATAGCTTGTCGAAATGAAATTTATGTTACTATCTTTATTCATGTTTAGGAATTTGTTTTTGTTTAAGAACTTAGAAACTTGAATGTTTAAAATACTTGGTTAGTTAATGGTTTAATAAGATCCTGAATGGGTGAACCAAGTTTCATTGATATATTATAGGTTGTGGTATGTTGTATGATGAATTAAATGTGAAATGGCATATTGAATGGATGTATTGTGAACCTAGAGTACATATGATTGTGTGCCTTTGGAAAACGGTATGAAGAAATGGTTTTAGTATACTTGGTGTACGAGTCATATGCTGTAACTCGGGTCTAAGGGTACACACTATGTATCTAAATTTTGGGGCTTGACAACTAGGCTAAGGATGGGTTAAGGGATTTCCTAAAGTTCTAGATTTTCTGGGATGAGAATGGATGATTGGGTCTTAGTGCTTCTGGATTTTCTAGGATGAGAATGGATTATTGAAGTGAGAAAGGGAGGGGGCTATTTATAACCCCAAAGCATGCATTTCTAGTAATTCTAAATAAGTATAAGGTTGAAAAGAGTATTGATGGTTAGGATTTGAGATTCTCACATGGAATCACTCGATGGTTGGATTGGGTGATAAAATGGTAAATATGGGTTTAGGATAGGAGCATTGGAGTCAATGCACATTATCTGACACTCGGGGGTTGCGAAAGGGAGAAACCGTATTCTTAGAGGGTGCTTGCCTAGAGAGGAGGCATGCCTCGTGGCTGGTGGTACCCTGGATGCATCACATGGGGCATCCTGTCTTGGTAGGCAACCTCCCCCACTCATGTGGAGGCTCAGTTATAAAAGGTGTTGCATTGTTTCTTGATACTAAACTTCAGTTGGGCTTAGTTCAGGCCTAGTTTAGGGTTAGGTTTGGCTAGATGAGTCAACAAGGTTGATGGACTAGGTAAGTTGTCCAAATGAGTTGACTCAGCAAGTCATCTTGTCGAGTTGACTCAAGGTTCTAAGTTTTAAGACTAAATCGACTAGGATGGATAGGTTGAGTTGTGTCGAGTTGTAGGGTTTAGATTAGAGTTGATAGGGTTTAGGCCTCTAGGGTTACGATTTAGGATTTAAGGTTTGGAGGAAGGTTTAGGTTATGGGTTTAGATTAGCATTTAGAATATGGATTAGATTTGGGATTTAACCATCCATCTAAACAATCCAACTTCGATGAGCTTATTGGCCTAGGGTGGGGTGTTTATAGATGCCCCTCTTTAGTAGAGGTTGTGCACAACTGAATGTTAAAGCAAGTGGACAACTCACCTTTGTTAGTCAGTCATGAATTGCAGTCTGGATTCGTTGCCTGCCCGCATATTTGTGTCAACCGGTTGCTTGAAGATAAATAATTTGCACATATTATGAGGATTTGGGAAAAATGTTGTGATTGTCCCTGCACTTTCTGTGGTATTACGGGTAACCAATCACAAACCTTTCACTCCCAATTGGTACTAACATAAGAAGAGCTAAGTACAGTAGAGCCCCTGCACTTTCTGTAAACTTATGAGAATAGTGACTAGAAATGAAATGTCCGTTGTTTCCCAATCACCTCAAGAGTACTCGTTTTGCTTGATTGTTAAAGTGATTAGCTTACCCTACACTTTTCATGGCCTTACAAGGATCTCACTATGGAAAATTGGACTCAATCAAGTTCCACAAGCATCCACGCTATGGTATGTGCAGGTGACCTTTTTCCATGTAATCTTCTAGTTTTAACGCTTAAGTTACAATTTGTCTTTTCCACCGTTTAGATGGTTTCTTCGGACTAGTCTTGGCCCATAATCCTTCCTTACATTAGTATTTTGTACGCGAATCTAACATTGGAGCTCAGTCCAATCGTATTATGGTGTGCATTCAAATCTAATAATCTCCAGGAAAACTATGAGATATTAGATATTATTTAATCTTCATTGGCTCTTACCTAGAGATATGGAAGATCTCTTAAGGCCTTGGAAGCCTAGCTCTTTATCTTTGAAAATGTTTTGGGATTTTAAAAGTCTCCCCACTCTAAGGAGTGATATTCGGTGGGGGTTTTGTCGCAAAGTGATTTTGTAAAGATGACCCATCTTGCATGGTTACCTCCACTGGGGATACCTATGGCGTTTCAACGAATTAGTTTTTTATTGGAAACATGCAGAAGGTGTTAATCTGTCTCTGATCGGGACCATTTATTTGTGTGATGGATGATGGATTTGGTTTGTTACCTTCCAATCAAATGTCTACGATTGGGATTGTTTTCATTGGGGATGCACGACATTTGAACTTTATTGTTTTTGAGACCTTGACATTTCTGATCGGGTCTCACACTACGAGGGATTTTGGTTTTGTGATTTTGGTGGCTTCATTCAGAGTTATGACCCATTGGGGAGAATTTTCTTTGTTGGTATGTCTTAACTATCATCTGAGCGGGTCCAATTAGTGGATGTGATCAAGATTCTAATTTGTCAGGGATGACAGATCAGTTCCATTGTCTCATGGTGTAATCAAACTTGCTGGGTATGTGCTTTGAATGGTCGAGGTTCCATTAGGGGTTATATTTTGGGATGATCAGGCCCATTAGTGGTGATCGGGCCCTATATTTATTGGGATGGTGCAGTTTTGGTTGGTAATTTTGATCAAGATCCTAATCTATGGTTGTTCAAGGCCATCGTCCCACAGATGCGACAATGACTTTTCTAAGACAGGGGCTACAAGTGTTGGGAGTCGTAAACCCTGATTGAAATGTTTTTGAAGTTTTCAAAAGATGATCCAATCCATCGGATTGCGACGATCGCGACCAATGCCAGCTTTTATTTTAAATATTTTTTAAAAATTTAAAAAGATGAAATGGTCCATCGGATCATGAATCGATGGTCATAATTGATGTTGGTTCTTATTTTAAAAATTCAAAGACGATCTGGTCAAATGGATTGCGAATCAATGGTCACAATTGATGCTGACTTTATTTAAAATTTTGGAAGACGATTTGGTCCATCGGATGGCAAATCAATGGTCGTGATTGATGCTGGTTTTTATTTGAAATATTTTTAAAATTTTAGAAAAATGATCCGGTCCATTAAATTGTGAATTAATGGTCACGATTGATGCCGTCTTTATTTTAAATTTTAAAAGATGATCTAGTCCATCAGATCGTGAATCATTGGTAGCGATCAATGCTAGTATTTATTTGAAATATTTTTAAAATTTTGAAAATATGATCTGGTCCATCAGATCGCAAATCGATGGTCACTATTGATGCTAGTTTTTATTTGAAAGTTAAGCTTACTATACAGTATTTACAATTTTGATTAACATAACAATGGCGGGTTGATTGCCCATTGGCTTGCGTAAGTAGGTGAGATTACTTTGTGGTTGAGGAGGCTTTAATACTTGCAAATAGATTGAGAGCATTTTAGTAAGAGGATTGAAGTATTAAAATTGGGAGAGAGATACTTACCTTTCGAAGATTCTGACGAGGACTAATAGTTCATTGCTTGGTTTTTGGATTTATTGGGTCATTCATAGGCACTTTTTATATGGTACATAAAAAGTGGAAAGTATTGTATTTAGTTTTTTTTTTGTAAGAAAAGGAAAGACATACATGTAAAGAAAACATATGATGAGATGAAAAGAAAATTTTTGAAAATTTTATGCCTTGTGTTATCTGTGTATGCATGGTTTGGACATGTTGTACCCATAGATGTAGGAATCAGAATGTTTGACTTGGCCAGATGCCATACCCAGTTTTTTAATCATTCACTAAGAGTCCTGATCCCCTTAAGGTTGTACAAAATCATATCCTACCTCTAGCATTCAGGCAAAGATTAAAAGAATTATTAACTCATGGTTTCCCTCCTTACATCCATTGAATCTTGTGTTACCCATGGATCTTCTATGTACTTACTTTTTTTCTTCTTTTTATCTTTTCAATCTTGCCTGCAATGCCTTTTTAGGTTTTCATTACATCCAACTTGCCCGTCATTTTATCTCGTGGCACCCTTTCAGGTTTTCACTACGTCTTAAGTGTTTGATCTCGTCTGCCCCTTGAAAAATATGTTGTTTTAACCTTGGCGCCTTTTTGGATTTTCATAAAGTCGGTTGCTTGCCCGTTGTTTCTACTCATAGTGCCCTTTCGGGTTTTCACTTCACCCATTTTCCTAAGGCACGCTTCCCTTCTTTTTTTCTTTTTCATTTTTTTTTCCTACAACGACAAGGGGATCAAACTTCCATCCTTGCAAGCTGATTGGTAGCTCTTCCTTCATGGTCTTGAGTTACGATAGCAAAGTTGTTAACTTGGGATGGGCTTCTTTTAATTTGATTTTTTGCTTTTTTTTTCTTTTTCTTTGTCTCTTTTTCCTCCTTTTTCTTTTCTTCTTCTTCTTTTTTGCTATCTTAGGCTACGTGCTCTTATTTTGACCTTATTTCTTCTTTTTCTCATTTCTTTGTTCTTTGACACTTCTCATCGAAGGACTTATTTGAGGATGGGAGGAATTTATTCTCAAGATAACCACCTTTGGTCGGTTGACTTTAGTTTTACTACAATAAATCATGACATGGTTAGATAAGCTTACCCATGAAATATCTTCACGTTATCGGTTTTGATTGGCTTTAGAAGATCCTCACCTTGCTGACCGGTGAGACTAAGGGCACTTCTCAGGAATACCTTCTTTGTGATCATTGGGTCATCCCATGTGAGCTTTGAACTTGCCCCATAAGTCTGGTAGATACGGCGGTGCTCGTTGTAAACCCAATCTGACTTTTCATCCCTCAGCTTCATTCTTCATTAACACCCATGTTGATGGGATCTTAACTTGAACTTATAGGACAACTTCGATTTAGCTAGTAAGCTTATATATAGCTTCACTCGTAGTTGTATGTGCAGATGTCCGATTAGCTTAAGGTGAATATGGAAGCAGCCCAATGTCTTCTAATTTCCTCTAGGAACTCATCCATCTTTGGATTCATGAAGGGCGTCATATTGTCAATGATGATGACTTATGGGCTCTTATAGTATTGATGATGTTATTCTTCATAAGAATCATCACGTGAGATGCAGGATGCCGCCCCCATCCACTTTGTGAAGTAGTTGATTATCGTGAATATGTACTCATGACCATTAAATGTCATCGGACCAATTTTCATACTAGTGTTTAAACATCAATAGTCACCTGATCCACGTTCATTCGGCCATGTCCTTTATTCAACAATGATGTTGCTGCCTCAACAACCCCACTTCTACTTCGCAATCATTATCTTCAAGCTAGTCAAATCTAAATCCGCCATATCATCTAACGTCAAATCTTCTTGCATTCATTCCCCACCGCCAACATTTGCTACCATTTGATTTGTGCCCTCTATATCACAGCTAATGAATCTTCGTTCAATTCATCCACCACGATCCATTGGCCAACGTTTTCCATCCAATCATCGTCGTTCACCATGGAAAGGTTGAAAAAGTACTCCTTTTCGATTTGTTCAACAAACCAACTATTGCATTTGGGTGGATTATGATTCATTTAGTCCAGTGATGATTTGTTCATGACTTCAATGATGCTACCCACCTGTTCATTAACTTCATCAAGCCCTCTCTTCTTCACTTATGTTGAACCGGGAAGCTTATCTTATCAAATATTTCAAATTCAAGCCTCATTTTGGTTTGTTTGTTCTTTTATTTGGCCCTGTCCAAATTCATCTATCATGGATCTATCTCTCTTGGTATGAGTTGTTGTTTGATTAGTCATTGAAGTCTCTTTTTTTTTATATAGTTGGATTATTAAAGTAGAAAAACCCCTCTCAAGTGTAGTCATTATGCCAAGTGAAATCCTAGTATTAAGATAACTTCCTTCAAAATTAATAGAACCAATTTCATTTTTGGGTTCCATTCAGCAAAATTCTAAGTGACAAGGATAAATTAAGATACATTAATGGAAAAACTCCAGCTCCGAAAGAAAATGATCCTAACTACTTTGATCAAGACTCAACCAAACATCTTATCATGTCATGGCTATTCAATTTCACGAAATCTGATGTATCCGAAGGCTTTTTCTTTCTCTTGATAGCTCATAAAGTTTAGTCTTCTTCACATAAAATATGTGCTCCAAAAAAAAAATTAGTGAGTATATAAGGTCACATCGAGGCATATGGGAAGAACTCTCTTATCTTAACCCCATTATTAATAATTGTATTAAGTTAAGAAAAGAATTGATCAAGACAAAATATTCCAAATGTTAGGGTTATTTACCAATTACAAAGCTTCATTCTCTCAATGTTGTATGTGCTCAAATATAAGGAGAAAAAACAAAAAGAAAAGTTATGAGAATCTCCAATGTCAACAACTCCATAGAACACTTTGCCTAACCTTCTGTTGGTAGTAACATAGCTAATACCATCATTTTCCTTGAAAGCTTTCTGAATTGCTTAAGCAACTCAACAAAGCTAAGTTGCTCCTACCACAACCATTCAATCCAACCAGTAAGGCTCAAGTATTTTATCTCTGATTTTGTCACTCAAAGTCCTTTAAGTTCCTTGATTTTAGATTCTAGTGCTACTAGTCACATGACAGTGGCATCAAACTACTTATCCTCAGTAACTCATGTCAAAGGAAATAATATAGTCTCTCTTGTCAATGCTTCATCAACTCCGATTCATGGAATTGGTAAGACCACTTTATTTTTTTATTTTTGTATTAATCTGTTAGGATGAGTTCTCACAAGTTCATTAAATTTATTATCCATCAGTAAACTAACTAAAACCTTTAGTTATTTTGTTACCTTCTTTCTAACATTCTATATTTTACAAGACTTGATCATGAGGAGGGATATTGGTAGAGGACGAGAGGCTCAGGTTCTACTTGTTAGAACAAAACACAAGATTGCTCTTTAAGTAATAAAAGTCAAGTTGGCACCAATAAAATTTAGCATTAGAGATTATGACATCTATCAAATTGTGTACTACATTTCTCGTGTCCTGTTCACTCCCCAAGTGCAGGGTTGTGATGTAGTAATAACTCGGTAAGACCGAGGTCGAATCCCAAGGGACTGAAACTTGTACGTTATCTAAAACTAACTAGAACTAGAACTAGGCTAAGATGAATTCTAAATCAATTAGCAATGGTGGAATACTTGTAGAATAATTAATCTAAATCTTAGGAAAAAAATCAGAGATAGGAACTAGGGATTCAGAGGATCCACTTGTAGAGATCAGGGAGCTCTTATGCATGTTTCATGGAAATTAACTGAACTGACATTGATCTAGTTTTCAAAGAGATGAAAGGTGTATGAATTAGAATGGATTCCATCACCAAACCATGCCCAAAAGACTATGGCAAACAACAGAATTAAACTAATTACCACCCAATCACATGTATGAAAGTTAGGAAGGGTACCGTCATCCAACCATGCCTAGGAGACTATGGTGAACAACAGGACGTCCTGACGTCATAAACATGAAAAGGAAATAGAAATATTCAAAGCATCGTAGACCCATTGTAATTTCAATCACAACAGACCATTAAGAACTAAAAATATTCTCATAATAATTAACTAAAATCAAAGTCAATTCATGCATTAAAATTAAAATAAAATCAAATCTCCCATCTTACTACAAGCTTCACCTCTTAGCCCTAGCTAGGAGGATTTAGCCTGCCATGGATGAGCTCAATCCAAATAAATAAAGAGAAAAAGAAAAGGAACAAAAAAGGAAAAGAAAAAACCAAGCTCCTCTCTCTCTCCTCTGCCCACGTTGAAACCCAAGCTCGAGCCCTCTGTTCTTCCTCCCAAGACCCTGAATGAATGCTCCCCACGTCCAAAAACCTCCTTTTATAGCTGCTGGAAGGCTGGAGTCAGTGACAGAGTTGTAGCAGGACACGGAGTGTAATTTTCGCAGCCAAGTTCAGTACCATGAAACACGCCACTTTCCTCGCTCAAATTCCAAAGAAATACCGTCCCTTAGTACTTTCTTGGGTCCTCTACATGATAGACGGTTCAGATCTGCCATATGATCAAAGATGGTGGGCCAAAACTGTCTGGAAAAGTCAGTTTTCGCGGATGTGCGAAACCTTTCGCACCATTTCGCTGTTGTGGTCGGTGGGCCCCACAGAAGAATTTTCTGAAAAATCCACCCTGTCCATTGGATTCAGAATGAAATTTCAGTCAAGAATGGGTGGTTTTGAACGTCCATTGACGTGGCCCAGAGAAGAAATCACAAAAGAATCAGTTTTGAACGCTACCGAGCAGCCCTTTTGTGGCCTCTGTATCTCACACGTGTGCACGCATGGTACAAAAAGTCAGCATGTTTTTGTAGTATTCGAGCCCCTCTACACGGTGAACGGGTCAGATTTTCCATATGGTCAATGGGTAGGGCCCACAAACGTCCGCAAAAACGGCCAGCGGCCTGCGTTAAGCGGTGCGATTTTTATTTTTATTTTTATTATTTTTTTTTTTAAGAAGAAAGTCGGTCAGCGTCTTGCTGACCGACTTAACTCGTTTGGTGCACGACGAGTGCACATGTGCACTGTACACACTCATCTCATATGGGGTCCATTGCACTGTTTTGGAGAAATCTGCACCGTCCATCTGTTTTGACTCCTCATTTAAGGCGTCAATAATAATTTTGAGACAGTTCCAGATATCAGGTGGGCCCAGAATCAACAGTTTATGGGCTGATCTGTCAGTTGGGGCACTTCCCGAGATCTTCAATGGCTGAAATTTTTTATGTACGGTTAATTTATGGTTCTCAGGCGACGTATGAAATTTTGAGCCGAACGGATGGTGGGAACCTCGTGATCTTGCATTCTGGACGTCCTTCAGGCCACTTGAGCTTCAATTTCTAACTTTTCTCGAATTTCTGACCGTGTATATTTGTCAATCTTGGTCCCCTGGAGTGTGTCCCTTGCCTTTGGGGTCATCAGATCGTTAAATCTCAACTTTTAACGTCCTTTTTCCATCCATGCTCATAAAATCACTTTGCCACACAAGAATGAGAAAATGAGCCATTAGACAGCATTATATTCGTAAATCCAGACAATATCTGGGGTCTAATATATAATATTTGACCCTCAACACAACCCCCAACCAGCATTTTGCTAGTCCCGAGCAAAATATGCGAAAAACAAGTTGAGAACTATAGGATAATTTCTATGAACTCGAGTGATTTTTTTATTTTTATTTTTAAAAACGATTCAAATACGAGAAATTCTAAAACTCATGAATGTTGGGCATTACTTCTACTGGACTCAGGTACGTGGTAAACTCATAATCAAGTTCAAGGTATTAATCCATAAATCAGAAAAATGCTAAACATTGAGTTCCATGGGTGTATTGTGTAATCTCAACTTACCACTATTAAGAGGTCCAATCTTCAATTTCATGATATCATTGGTAACTAATAGAGCATTTAGGACACCCAAAATTTTTCTTACAGATCATCTTTTCAGTTTTCCAGTTTTTGATTTTTATTTTTTTTTTCTTGAAAGTAACATCAAGAAGGAGAAACAAATCCTCACCTATAGGGAGCAATCCTATGGTGAAAATTATTCGCCAACCTTTTCCCAAATCATCCATGGGGAATAAATCCTCACCTATAGGGAGCAAACCTATGGTGAGAATTATTCGTCAAAACCTTTTCCAAAGGTATCTCTTTTTTTTTAAAATGATCATGACGGACAAATTTTCAAGCGGTTTCCTCACATGCTTAGTGATTACCAAGTTAACCCTTCAATATCAGATTGAAACCTTAATGTGAAAGCGAGATGTGACATGTGAACTCATGACTCAATCAATGTTTACAACTTCTAATCATGGATTAATAATTCGAACTTACTGTGAAATCTAACAGATACTGAATTCAAGTGTCATACATGACCAACATCGCGTATCGAAATCAAAGATATCTGTCAAAATCACTTCAAATTCACAGGAATTTCCAGAAAAATTTAAAAATTTTCACAATTTTTGCTCAAGACCAAGAAAATACTGATTATGAAACCTAATCTCCCACCCCCAACCTAAAATCTACATTATCCTCAATGTAAAAGATATATGAGCATGCAATGCACATGGGACAACGAAAGTAAATGAGAAGTGATGGGAAGATAGTACCTGAATAACGAATCAAGAGAGATTTTCCACGAGATCACAGTATGGAAGCTGTCAGCATGAGAGAGAAAGCAGAACAAAAATAACAAAAATAAAATCCTACCTATACCACTTTCGCAGGTGCTCTCGATTGCATTTAGCGTATGCAACAAGCCTTTAAACCCCTAGGTTACCCCTAGTGGACGAGTTGTAGTCTCGTGAGGGTTTGCAGTAATGTTACCCACAAACATCGAATCAATCATACCTCAAGGTTCCCCTTCTGGCCAATATCTTAATAAGTTTCTCATTAAGTTCCTCAACAGGATCATCCAAAAGCCCTTTTTACAATAGGCTTGGACGCCCTGGAGCATGATTTTCCAGAGAGACTTATGTACCTCATAAAAAATCTTCCATTGAATTGCTTGAGGTATCCATAATTTATACGATTCACCTAAGACAGAAGAAGTTTCAACGTTAGTATTGCATGGTGAATCAAAGACTACAAGTAAATAAAGTTTAGAAAACTTCTTAAAAAGTAATGTAGTCTCAACATATTCCGAAGCTCCAAACTTTGGTTCTAGATTCAGATCTTCCTCCTCTACTAGTATACGTTTAGGATCAGGGGAAGAGAGGGTTTCAGAATAAGGGTTCGTTCGGTTAGTGATGACTACCGAGATGTTGTCTCGTAAGGTATCCACTTTGTCTTTTAACATGGGATCGTTTGAAACCGCAAAGTGTGTCAAACAATCCCACGAGTTAGGAAATTCAGATGAGCGTGACTCGTTTTTGTGGCTTGTGATGATCTGCGCAAAGAATCCATCATCCTTGAAAGTGGATGGAGGTACGCTCTCTTGCTCTCGTCCTGCACAGACAAATTGAGGGTCAGTAGACGAAGTATTGATGGGCGAACTCTGTTCATTGATATTACTCAGAAGAGGCATTGAATCGTCAAAACTTGACAGTTTAGATGGTGTCCTCAATTGGGTGGTTTCAAATTCCAGAGTTGTATCAGGTGGCTCGTTCGTCTCCTGAATCATATTATCATTCGATTCAGAGAAGTGGTCCAAACATGTTTCACAAGAGTTGGAAGGGTCAGTTGTAAAGGGCTCATCCTCCACCTTTGAATCAGACATGTCAGGTGAGGGGAGTGGCTCATTATGACCGACCACTTCATGTACGTCTTGATCATTGATTTGGACCAAACATGAGAGGGATTCCAGGGAGACTGTGGCTGCACATTCAGGATCGTAATCATGTTCTAGTCCAGTGCAGTGCACATTTTGGATGAGATTACTTTCCTCACATTCTACACTTAGCATGGGTTGAGGTTCAAATAAACTAACCTCCTCATCATTGAAATCATGTGTGTCATGTAAGGAAGGTGTGTCATCATCAATGTAATTAAAAGACACCCATGTATCTTCACCATTCTTTCGAACAGTCATCGAGATTGACTCATCGGGAAATTGAATCACATGCTCATTAACGGAATCCAACTCCTCATTCCAAATTCCAGATTCTTTTAAAAGTGAGTGCGGATTACTTTCTTCGCATTGTATTTCTGGATTAGGTCGTGGCTGGGATGACCGAGCCTCCTCTATCCTATCAAGGCGCGCATCGAGTCCTTTCATTGTTTCCATTACTTTTCTCATTTCCACAAGACAGGCCGAAAGATTCCGCTGATATGAATCCTCTTGGATCGTTTCTGGATGGATCTCAAAGGTAGGGGATCCAAGAGAATAATCATTATAACATGTAGTTGGTTCATTTTCCCAATTTTGATGTTTCCACTGGTTATAATCATACTGATCATAAGTGGGAGAATCTGTTGGTTGGTAATACTTATTATCACTCATGATAGAATCACACATTGTTTTATCGGATGGGTGATAATAATTCTCGCAACCATAGTTATGATAACCCCAACACTCACGTACTGTTTTGTTAATCCGTGGGGTGTAATTGTTCTCCTGCATATAATCACGTAAGGACTTCTTAACCGGTAGATTTTTATATTCTGATCGGTTCTCGATGATAGTTTTAGAAAAGTTTTGAGATATAGGTTGATTTATATCATCATCATCCCAAAATAAGTTATTCTTCTCAGCATACTGACGTTGTCACTCATGCATATACATGATGAAACCCTTAACTCGAATTTAATCCTATGAAAAATAGAAGAGAAGGTCCTACAGCAAAGTGAAAAGTAAGAGGGGAAGAAGTTAGAAAGAAGTTACCCGATTAGAGATTCCTATGTTAAAACCACTCTAGACGATTTATCAAGGACCCTACAAAAGAGTAAAGTTAGTTCTAAGAAAGAAAAATTGAAAATTGAAAATTGAAAATCTTAATCTTAAACTAATCCTAAACTAGTTAATCTCAGAAAAACGTAGCCGTCAGTCCCCGGCAACGGCACCAAAAACTTGTTCACTCCCCAAGTGCAGGGTTGTGATGTAGTAATAACTCGGTAAGACCGAGGTCGAATCCCAAGGGACTGAAACTTGTACGTTATCTAAAACTAACTAGAACTAGAACTAGGCTAAGATGAATTCTAAATCAATTAGCAATGGTGGAATACTTGTAGAATAATTAATCTAAATCTTAGGAAAAAAATCAGAGATAGGAACTAGGGATTCAGAGGATCCACTTGTAGAGATCAGGGAGCTCTTATGCATGTTTCATGGAAATTAACTGAACTGACATTGATCTAGTTTTCAAAGAGATGAAAGGTGTACGAATTAGAATGGATTCCATCACCAAACCATGCCCAAAAGACTATGGCAAACAACAGAATTAAACTAATTACCACCCAATCACATGTATGAAAGTTAGGAAGGGTACCGTCATCCAACCATGCCCAGGAGACTATGGTGAACAACAGGACGTCCTGACGTCATAAACATGAAAAGGAAATAGAAATATTCAAAGCATCGCAGACCCATTGTAATTTCAATCACAACAGACCATTAAGAACTAAAAATATTCCCATAATAATTAACTAAAATCAAAGTCAATTCATGCATTAAAATAAAAATAAAATCAAATCTCCCATCTTACTACAAGCTTCACCTCTTAGCCCTAGCTAGGAGGATTTAGCCTGCCATGGATGGGCTCAATCCAAATAAATAAAGAGAAAAAGAAAAGGAACAGAAAAGGAAAAGAAAAAACCAAGCTCCTCTCTCTCTCCTCTGCCCACGTTGAAACCCAAGCTCGAGCCCTCTGTTCTTCCTCCCAAGACCCTGAATGAATGCTCCCCACATCCAAAAACCTCCTTTTATAGCTGCTGGAAGGCTGGAGTCAGTGACAGAGTTGTAGCAGGACATGGAGTGCAATTTTCGCAGCCAAGTTCGGTACCATGAAACACGCCACTTTCCTCGCTCAAATTCCAAAGAAACACCGTCCCTTGGTACTTTCTTGGGTCCTCTATATGATAAACGGTTCAGATCTGCCATATGATCAAAGATGGTGGGCCAAAACTGTCCGAAAAAGTCAGTTTTGGCGGATGTGCGAAACCTTTCGCACCATTTCGCTGTTGTGGTCGGTGAGCCCCATAGAAGCATTTTCTGGAAAATCCACCCCATCCATTGGATTCAGAACGAAATTTCAGTTAAGAATGTGTGGTTTTGAACGTCCATTGACGTGGCCCAGAGAAGAAATTACAAAAGAATCAGTTTTGAACGCTACCAAACAGCCCTTTTGTGGCCTCTGTATCTCACACGTGTGCACGCATGGGTACAAAAAGTCAGCATATTTTTGTAGTATTCGAGCCCCTCTACACGGTGAACGGGTCAGATTTTCCATATGGTCAATGGGTAGGGCCCACAAACGTCCGCAAAAACGGCCAGCGGCCTGCGTTACGCGGTGCGATTTTTATTTTATTTTTTATTATTTTTTTTTTAAGAAGAAAGTCGGTCAGCGTCTTGCTGACCGACTTAACTCGTTTGGTGCACGACGAGTGCACATGTGCATTGTACACACTCATCTCATATGGGGTCCATTGCACTGTTTTGGAGAAATCTGCACCGTCCATCTGTTTTGACTCCTCATTTAAGGCGTCAATAATAATTTTGAGACAGTTCCAGATATCAGGTGGTCCCAGAATCAACGGTTTATGGGCTGATCTGTCAGTTGGGGCACTTCCCGAGATCTTCAATGGCTGAAATTTTATATGTACGGTTAATTTATGGTTCTCAGGCAACGTATGAAGTTTCGAGCCGAACGGATGGTGGGAACCTCGTGATCTTGCATTCTGGACGTCCTTCAGGCCACTTGAGCTTCAATTTCTAACTTTTCTCAGATTTCTGACCATGTATATTTGTCAATCTTGGTCCCCTGGAGTGTGTCCCTTGCCTTTGGCGTCATCAGATCGTTAAATCTCAACTTTTAACGTCCTTTTTCCATCCATGCTCATAAAATCACTTTGCCACACAAGAATGAGAAAACGAGCCATTAGACAGCATTATATTCGTAAATCCAGACAATATCTGGGGTCTAATATGCAATATTTGACCCTCAACATATCCCTATATTAACTCTTCATTTAATAGGCATGGGACATCTCAATATTTTAAACTGACCAAGGTATCTTTTTAAGCATGGTGAAAACTAATGTAATAAGCCCTTTAGTATGATTCATTCAAATGTCTAGGGCCCTTCTCCAGCAGCATTATTATTTGTTTTAAATATTTTGTTTTCTTTATTAGTGATTTCTTAATATTATTATGAATTCCTATTAAAATCAAACAGAGAGGTATTTAATGTCGTTATAAAAGTTTATAAGATGGTTGCTACCTAGTATGATGCCAATATTAAAATTTTAAAATTTGATAATAGAGGGGGATACATGAGTAAAATATTTAGGGCCTGTTTAGATATGATTACATTGCACCAAATACTAAAAATTTCATCCTTAATTTTACCTTAAGTGTGTTTGGAAAAAATAGAGAAACAAAAATTCAAACGCGTGGATTTCCCCTAACACTATGTTAGTGTAATCAAAGATATCCCATAGGAAATACATCTCACTATAGTGCCACTTGGTTAGTACCCAAAACAAGCGATTTGGGTACCACCTAGTTGTGGGGTCCACCATGATGTATGCATTGTATATCTAAGTTGTCCATCCGTTAATGTGGGCCCCACATGCCTAATTACCTCCCTTCTAAACGCATGATTAATCAAATTGGTAGAAAGTCTAACAATTTACATCTTTATCCAAACACATGCATTAGTGAGTCAAAATATACTAATAGTCACTGTCGATGTACTTGGTAAGTCATGATTAATTATTTGGAATACAATACCACGATAGGTGGCAATCCAAACGGGCCCTTAATGAATATATTGAACAGAATAGAATAATTCATTAGACTACTTAACATTAGTTGAAAAGGAAAAAGATGTGGAGCCCATGAACATCCTAGAGACTTTGAAACTAGTATTGTAGGAATTCAAGGAAATTGTGTTTGATGAACTTCTTAAGGAGATACCTCTCATGCAAGATATATAAAATCATATTGATTTTGTCTTAGGAGCAAGTCTGCATAATTTCCCACATTATAAAAAAGAATGCGAGATCTTACAGGCACAAATGAATGAACTGATCCATAAGGGTCAAGGAGAGTATGAGTACATGTGTTATGCTAGCTCAATATCCTAATGCAAATTATAAGGAAAAGGATGATAAACATCAGTTTCAAAAGTTTCTTGAGTATCATGACCCAAGTCCCAAGAATAACTAATGCAGGGAAGGATGTGTTGAGGTCGAACACCATCTTCCTTAGGGAGATAACTATTCTGAATCTATGGAACTTCTCTAGACTCCTCACAGAGATGCCTCGAATCCACAATGAAAATAAGAAAAATAGAATGATTTCTAAAATTTTGTAATAAATTGATTGAAGATGAAAAATGAGGTTACAACCTTTTAAATAATAACATAAACCCTAGGAAGAAGTTTCAGAATTAAACTACAACTAAAACTCTTAGAAATTGCGACTTACTATAAATAGTAAATTTACTATTTATAGATAGTCAAGATTCCTACTAGTGTGCATGGTTTTCAGCCAAAAAATAGTAAGTGTCCTATTTGGCCAAACCATGATGTTCCTCTAACTATTCTAAGCACTTTTCATGTTAGGCGCAACTCCTAAAGCCCAATGGATGAAGAGTTATACTCAAACTAAAACTTACTATAAATAGTAAAAACAAAATTAAAACAGGAATTCGATCGTCGATCTGATGGTATTTTGTAAATTTGATGCATGCCCAAGTTAGGCCGCTAAAGTATCTCTTCCTACCCCAAAATCATATATGGTACGTCTAATAGCTCATTCTGGTTTGCAAGATACATCTGTTTTAGGTTATGACAGTTCAAATCATCTTCGTCTCCAATCAAGCCTTTTCTAGTCCATCTTGACCATGAAATAGTCTGCGACCCGCTCTACATTAGTAACTTGAGGAAGAGTTTTTTTTTTCAAGTGGAGGGGTCTGATGATGGACGTGGCACAGATGCACTCTTAGCACGGCTATACCAAAAGAAGCCCAAACGGAAGCGCAAATAATCCTCAGATCTAGGGCCAATCCTACATAGGGCATGACATAATTGGGCCCCAAATGCGTCCGATTCAAAGAAATTCAATCCAGATAAGGAGAAATTATTGTTTGAAGTGTGAATCAGCCCTAACTTTTGATCCAGGTATCATTATGGGATGCATGACCTATGAATTTTGACTGGAATAGGCCATTCGAGGTCAATCAACCTACATGTGGGTTGTGTTCATCCATATCATGAGAAAACACATGCTTACAACTCAAAAATTAGATTTTAGAAAAAATTATTATTTTTAGCCATTTCAGTTTTTGTAGTATTTCCTTATTTTTAGAGTTTTAGATTTTCTTCTTTTTTTCTCAAAATTACTTGTAATCATGCTATGACTCTTCTAGCAAAATTTTATCTAGAATTCATATTTTTAGAAATTGGGCTTTAAAAGTGTTTTGTTGGAATTAAGACTTTTATTAGGGTTAGAATTTTTCTATCTTTGGTAATTACGAATTTTATTTATTAATAGTGCAATTGAGAAAAATGGATATTAATAGACATTATTCAATAAAATATTTGAGTTTTATCTCTTTTTCTTCTGGATTTAAGGTTTTAATCCCTTGAAGAAGACGATGATCTTTCTCATCACGTTCCCATGCCCTTCCCTCCTTCAGTGTGGACTGGAGTGTAAGTTTGATTGGATATGTGAGAAGGGAAAGGAGATGGTAGACACTCTTCTATCAAAGAGATGATTGGGAATATCCAATCCCAACCCAACTCGTAGACTTTAGCGAACTTCTTCTGAAAAAAATTTCTCTTTTAAATTAACAACCTTCTAGCATAATGGAGAGATATTGCTTGGGAAAGATTTTTCTCAAGCCCCTATAGACATCCCCTAGCTCTAACACCCTCCTCTTAATCTTGCCCAGGCTCTTACAAGCAGACCTAAGTTCTCTTAGTAAGAAATTAATGTTTCAAATGGAGAGAGGAGTTAGATTTTTATAGAGGTGATTGATGGAAATCAGATTCTCACTAGTGGACAAGTGGTATGATTTCACATTTTGTGAGGCCCTTTAGATGATAAGAGCTATCGCACACTGATAAGTGGACTTTTTAAACCAATAGAAATCTGATTCCCACCAGTACTTTTTCACATTTTTTGAGGTATTTTTTCCACCTCGACTAACATGGGAACCCATTTGACGAATTAAATGGTTGTCACATCATTGACAGATGGATTTTGGCTGATCCAGACCATTAGATTGCTTTGGGATGTCCTAGAAATGTTTTTCATATATTATGTTTGAGTTTGCGGTTTTTCTTTATGTCAATCGATGGTCGATTCTACAGTTTTACATAAATCTTGTGGAGTAGTTGGTGCTAATATGCAGAGATATAGTAGAAAATCCCAAAATAATAAACTAGAAATAATAACATAAAGATCTGAAAAGTTGAGGCACGTTACTATCGTTGTCTTAAAAATATATTTTCCCTCACAAGAAGACAATCCCTGATGCAAGTCTACCCTTAGGATACAACAATTCTCCTCGAAGATGAACAGCTAGGTACACTCACGATCTCAGTGACACAAACTAAAGAAAGAGCAAATTGACTTGCCTAAAGAGAACAAGAAGAAAACCAAAGAGAAGATAGATTTTTTAGATAATTTTATAAAGAAGAAGATATGCCTTAGTTTAGAAATGAAAAGTAGATAGTTGTTAGAGCTTGAGGTGCATGCAAGCAGTGTAATAAATGCAAGTTAGTGCATGATGACTCATTAATTATTAGGTAGGTGTGCAATGGTTCTTTGTCTTCATGTGCATGAGTACATAACATATGCCAAGAAAACCAATAGTGTTCAATCAAAGCATACTACACTGCACCGCATTGTGCTTCGCCATGTCCACGATCATGATCATGGTTGTAGCCCCACACGTGTGAGTACGAGGTTGCTCCCATGGCATACCCTTATTTTTCAATACAAAAGATAAGTGAGTGGTTTTAATATAAATGCTTAGTTTTCCTAACAACTTTCTAATGTGGGACAAAACTAAACACAATTAAGGTAAGTTGGTTAACAAATGAAAAAACTAATTTTTTCTAAATTTTTCAAATTTAATTTGAAAACCTTTTTAATCCAACAATCACGATCCCGCCCCCCCCCCCCCCCTCAAATCCAAACACATTACATGTACTGTACAAATTTCAAAGAAATATGAGTTTTTAAAGTTATCACATTACAGAAATGTGTTTTATCCAGTTTCATGAGTGCTCTAGAGAATGTCTCAATTCTCATAGGAAGTTACCACACTTCCACACTTATATGGGTGAGTCCATCAGGGATGTACCTAAAACTCAACATCCCACTATATCACAATTATGAAACTCATTAAGGACATAGTCCAACCTTCCTCGCTACAGGTCATGGCGCTGCTACACCATAGGAATTGAATTCTTAATTTTCATATACAATATCGATACCAAATCACTCAAAGAAAATTTTTGTTAGCCATGGAACATAGTTCTTGGGATCTCTGGTCACATAGGTTGGATTCTCATTGTAAGTACTTTCTCTAAATGGAACTCAACCACATTCCCCTCGGTGTACTCATCACTAACTCTTTGCCTACCACTTTAGTTAGTGGATCACTTAGATTCTCTTTAGACCTTATAAAGTCAATTGCAATTATCTCATCTCAGATCAATTGCTTAAATAAGTTATGTCTTATGCATAGACATATAGACTCTCCATTATAAGTCATATTGTTTGCCGCAGCTATTGCAGCTTGGTTATCACAATGTAACGCAATTGCTACCATTGATTTACCCTACAAGGGTATATCTAAAAGAAGATTTTTTAATCATTCAACCTCTTCACATGTATTTGTAAGAGTAATAAACTCAGACTCCATTATGTACCAACATATACAAGTTCACTTCTTAGACTTTCAAGAAACTACAACTCCTCCACCAGTGTACACATAGCCACTAGTAGATGTAAATTCTATTCAATCTGATATTCAGTGCATCATTGTACCCCATTAGAATGGTTATATATCTAGTATACCTGAGACCACAACTGCGAGTTTTTTTTCAAGTATCTTAATAATGTATATTTACGACATTGTAGTGATCTTCATCATATTACTAGTGTATCTACTTAGTTTACCAATTGCATATGCAATATCAGGAGTAGTATAGTTCATAAGATACATTAAATACCCAATAACACTAGAGGACTCAAGTTATGATACACTATCACCTTCATTTTTACACAAATTTTTATGTAAATCAAATGGAATTATTGCTAGTATACAATCTAGAAGATTTTTATTTTCTCAGAATTTTCTTCACATAATGTGATTGAGATAAAGTGATTCCATTAAAATCTTTTACAATTTTAATTCCAAGAATCAAATCTGCCTTTTCCAAATCTTTCATGTCAAATTATGAACTAAAGAATAACTTAGTTTCATTCACCACATCAATATTAGAGTCAAAGATCATCATGTCATTTACATACAAATATATGATAATGCATGCATTTTCGAACAGCTTATTGTACACACATTTATATAATTCATTAATTTAAAAACCATTTAACAATGACACTTTGTCAAATTTCTCATTTTATTGTTTTAGAGCTTGCTTGAGTCCATGAATAGATTTAATTAGTCTGCATACCTAATTTTCATGACCTTTTATCACAAAACCCTCAGGTTGGTCCATATAAATCTCTTCATCTAATTCTCTATTTAGAAAGGCAATTTTCACATCCATAGATCACAAGATTGTGAATTGAAGCAATAGTTATCAATACTCATATAGTTGGGATTTTGGTGATTGGTGAATATGTGTAAAAAAAAAAAATACATTCCTTTTTCTTATAACCCTTATCCACAAGCCTTGCCTTGAATTTCTTAATAGACCTATCTGGTCTAAGCTCAATCTTAAAAACTCATTTACAACCTATGGGTTTGTTACCTGGAGATAAGTCTACCAATTTGCAAGTGTTATTGTGTAATATAAAGTCCATTTCACTATTAATGGCTTCCTTCCAAAACGTTGCATTAGAAAAATTTATAATCATCATTTACAAGGAAGGTGTAAAAGTCAGGTCCAAAGCTTGTCTTAACTCTGACCTTATTATTTCTTCTAGGTTCCAAAGGCTTTTGTATTGTGTCATTATTTAAATCAATCCTTTCAGCTGAATCTACTACTTCCGCAGAAGTAGCCTTAGATTTAGTTGGGAGTGTATTCTCAAAGAAATCGGTATCTACGTATTCAATGATGGAGTCGACATCAATATGATTATGAGACCTCGAAACCAAGAATTTATAAGCCTTGTTATTATGCACATAGCCTAAGAATGAACAATCAAGAGTTTTATCCCTTAATTTAGTTTTCTTCGATAAAGGCAACCCTACCTTGGCTAGGCACCCCCATACTTTAAGATATCACAAGTTTGGAAGTTTAATCTTCCATATTTCATTAAGGGTTTTATCCTAATGTTTATGCAATATACGATTTAAAAATATGGTATGCAGTAAGGAGGAATTCTCCCTATAAATTAAAGGGCAAAACAGAACTAGAAAGCATCGCATTTACCATTATCATTAGAGTTCTATTTTTTCCTTTCAGTTATTCCTTTTTTTTTTTGAAGTGAATATGATACAGTTACTTCATGTATAATCCATTTTAATTCACTATAAGATGCAAAGTCATGAAAAAGGTATTCTTCGTCTCAATGGGATCTAAGTACATCACCTTTCTTTTTAATTAATTTTTCACCTCATTCATAGAGGCTATGAATCTATCTTTTTCTTTATCTTTACTCCTGATCAGATATACCTTTGCATATCTAGAGTAGTCATCTATTGATGCAGGGGAGGACGTGAGGTGGAGCATCATCTTCCTCAAGAGGATAACTATTTCGAATCCACGGAACTTCTCTAGATTCCTCACAGAAACTTCTCAAATCCACGATGGCCCATTTCAGTAAAGATTGATAGGTTGTGTGCCACGTGACGATACCCAGATCAAAAGTTATAGTTAATTTATGGTCCACCTTCTTTTAGCCCAACCATGATAGGAACGTACTTGTGACATGTTCTACATCTGACCCCTCCACTTGAAAAAAACTCATCTTCGAGTTACTCAAGAGACTTGGCTCATGATTCTAAGATAACTTCTGACACCGCTATTTATTAGCCCTTTTCTTGTACTTAGTATTAGGCTCTTGAGCTGACATAACACATGTACTTGCGCTTTCCTTGACTTGACTAATATTGATAAGTTCCTCCACCTCTACCTTTAAGATCTTATATTCTTTCTAATAATGTGGGCAATTAGGCAGACTTGTCCCTGAGACGGGATCAATGTGGTTTTGTATATCTTGTATGGGAGACAATTTATTAGAGAGTTCATCGAGTATAATTGTCTTGAACTCCTGCAACACTAATTTCAAATCCTCTGGAATGTTCATAGGCTCCACATATTTTTTCTCTTCAATTAATGTGTGTGTGTGTGTGTATATCTGTCGTTTCCTCAGATTGTTTAACAATGTCCTATCCAGTTATGAGAGATTGTCCCTCCACTTTAGAAGTCTAGGGTTAGTTCTCCGTTCTCATAGGGGTCACATGTTCGTCACTGATGAATCTTGTGGCTTGTCGCAACTCCGTTTTGACCCGGTCACCTCTCACTGATAAATAATGAGGTTTCTTTGCATAACCCTTAAATGATTGGTTATCTTATCAATAATTTTAATTTTGTTGGAATAATACCTGATTGTAATTGGTAGGAAGGAATCGCATGCACAATAACTTTTTCATCTATGACCAAGTGCGTATTGGCGCCTTCATCTGTCTCGTCCGCTCAAGTTGAAGTTATCCCACCAATCTAAAGCTCTACCCATCAACTTGTAGGCCACAAGTTTAACTTTCTTTTCTTCCACGATGTCCATGTAGTTGAAGAAACGTTCGACTTTAACAACCAATTGAGGAAATACTTGAAGTAGAGTTAGCCATTAAAACTAGGAAGATCAACTTTCATCTTGAATTCTTGATCCGTTTGATCTATCTGATCAATGCCTTTGTCTATAATGTTGTGTAATCATGTCGTTGGATCCCAGCTTCTCATGAGTAATCTTGTGGTTGACTGCTAGCATCACCCTACGACTAGTGCAATTACGAATTTCAACAATTAGTGGTGGAGGATTACTATTAGGAGCACGAAGCTGCCCTAGGGTCTCCACTATGCGATCCACCAAGCAATCTACCATGCGATCAATGGAAGCTTGCAACCCTTGTATGGCTTGCCGATTCTCTCATTGCGTTGCTTCGAAAGCCGTTAAAAGATGATTCCATGGAGCACCGTCCATGGGATTGTTGCCCAACCCGTCGTTAGAAGCCATCGATCCAAGGAAAAACCTCACTTGGATATCAAACTGACGTAGGGGAGGACGTGAGTTCGAGCACCGTCTTCCTTAAGAGGATAACTATTCTAAATCCACGGAACTTCTTTAGACTCCTCACAGAGACATCTCGAATCCACAAGGAAAGAAAGCAAGAAAATAGGAATAAATTCTAATAAATTTGAAATTGATTTATGAATTACTCTCTGATGTGTCTCCTTGTACCATTAATAAAGAAAAAATAAACCAAAATTCGTAATTACCAAAAATAGAAAAATTCTAACTCTAATAAGAATCTTAATTCTAATAAAATTCTTTTAAAGCCTAATTTTTAAAAATAAAAATTCCAAATAAACTTTCTCTAGAAGAGTCCTAGTATAATTAAAAGTTATTTTTAAAAAGGAAGAAAATCTAAAACTCTAAAAATAGGAAAATATTTTTAAAAATTCAAAATTACTAAAAATAGTAATTTTTTCTTAAAAATCATTTTTAAGCTAAAAGCACATGTTTTCTGACGAAATGGACAGATGTGACCCACATTGTGGGTCAGTTTACCTTGGATGGCCCGTTTCAGTAAAGATTGCTAGTTGTGCACCTCGTAACGATACCTAGATCAAAAGTTACAGTCAATTTACAGCCCACCTTCTTTTGGCCCAACCATGCTAGGAACATACTTGTGCTATGTTCTACATCATTTATGAAGGTAATAAAGGATTTCTTTCATCTACATGTCATGATATTTTTAAGGTCGCATATGTCATTGTGAATCAAATCTAGGACTTAGTTATTCCTTTCAACTCTTTTGAATGGTTTTATGGAATGCTTAGATTATACATATATTTCACATTTATTTTAGTTTTCCCTTTCTACTCTAGGAATAAGTCCCATATAGATCATGCTTTCAAGAGAATAGTAATTCACATGTCCTAGTCTAGCATGCCACATCAAGAGAATCAATCAAGTAAGCAAAAGAACTAGCACCATTATCATTCATAACACTTAAGTTTGAACAATCCATCAGTTACATAGCCTTTTCTTTCAAAGGTACCATTCTTAGTGATAACACATTTTCTAGATTAAAAAATTAACTTAAACTCATTCTTATCAAGAATAGATCCATAGATAATATTCTTTCAAAAATCCAATACATGCATGCAGCACATTTCCAGGAAAAAGCTTCAGGCACACTTTTCCTTTGCCAACAACCTCCATCACATCCTCTACCTTCTCCTAAGAGGAAAAGGCACTACGTTCATAACAAAGATGCTTGGTGACACTTAATCAATCCACCACTCATTTGAGCCATAAGTAATGAGTGCTTTATTAATGACCCCCACAAACTCTTCCGCAACATATATATGCATGGTCATTTTCTTTCTTATCGCCTTTGCAGAACCTACATTGCTTAGAAAAGTGTCCCTTTTTCCACATGCATAGCATCCTTCATACTTCTTATTTATTTTGTTTATTTTCTTATTTCTTTGGCCACGTGGATGCTTTTTCTTTTGTGGTCCGAAACTTCGGTTTTCTTGACCCTTCTAGTTATTCTTAATAAGGTGGATCTTAGTTACAAATTCTAGATCTAGAGAATGTTTATCATAGTTTCTAGCTTCTTATTTTATAAGTATGTGAAGGATAGGGTCATCCAAGCTAATGTCCTTTCTAGTATGTTTAAAAGAATTTTTATACTCCTTCCAAGATGAAGGGAGTTTCTTGATTGTTACATCAGCTTGAAAAGCCTCTTCTATCACCATACCTCCAGATGAGATTTCATGAGTTATCTTATGTGAATCATACACCTGATTTATTATAAACTTATCATTAGACATTTTAAAATAAATATAATGACTAACTAAATGCTTCTTTGTTCCAGCATCCTCCATTTTGAATTTTTTTTGAAGATGATTCCACAATTCTTTAGCAACAGAGAGATGAGAGATGACAGTAGATATTATAGTTCTCGTTCATCATCGCATGAGGAATATGGTTTTGGCATAAATAGTCATCATTCTTCCATTTCAATAATTCAAAAGATGTCGCCAGTTCATTCACCTTAATAGATGGGGCAGAATCTTTGATAACGTAAATCAGCTTTAGGATAGTAAGATAAAATTCTATTTTCTGCTACTCTTGAAGTTCTTCCCATAAAAAATCTTGATTCTAGGAGACTCATATACGGTAGCCATAGTTTTGAGATTTTTTATAAAGAAATTTATCTTTAAATCATTGTTTCTAATATGTAGAGAAATATTAATAAAAATATCTGGAGAGTTGAGGCACATTATGGTCGTTGTCTTAAAGACAGATTTGCATTTATAGGAAGTCGATCCCTAATGCACTATATCCCAACAAGTCTGCTCTAGGACAGATCTCCTCTAAGATGAACGGCTTAGATTAGGTGCACTCATGATCTCAACGACACGAACTCGAGAAAGCTCGAACTGACTTGCCCAGAGAGAACTCAAAGAAAATTCAGAGAGGAGATATATTTTTCAAATAATTGTGTAAAAGAGAGGAGATGCCTTTATAAAGGAAAAGTAGATAGTGTTTAGAGCTCAAGGCGCATGTGAGAGGTGTAATAACTGCAAGTCAACACATGTCAGCTCATTAATTATTAGGTACGTGTGTAACAACTCTATCTTCATGTGCATGAGTACAAAACAATGTTGAGAAAATTAAAAGTGTCCAATCAAATATACACTGTGCATCACCTCACCACGTCCACGGTCATGGCCTCATGCGCGCATGCAAGGTTGCTCCCATGGCAAACCATTGTTTTTCAATACAAAAGATAAATGAAGAATTTTAATATAAATGTTTAGTTTTCCTAGTAAATTTTTAGCATGAGATAAAATTAAAACCAAATTAAGACAAGTTGGTTAACAAAGATAAAATTTAATATCTAAATTATTATTATTTAATGGAATGGTAGTTTCTCTTTATGGGTGGGGTATATACGGGTTCATATTTAAAAATGATTCGTCACTATGAATGGATGACATGGATAGAAACCTTACATCACAGTGGCCCCTTTAGAGCTTGTGGTGGCTAGACGCAATCCGCTTGCCTATCAACCATCCTACTTGACCAGGGCATTAGGGGGTGTTTGGTCCAACGCAGTGGATGGGATTATACCGTATTAAGTGGGTTTTAATGTTGAATTCCATCCCATCTACTGTTTGGGATAGCGATGGTACTTCAGTTATCACGCCCCAAACTCAGAAATCGAGCTAACAAAATTCTCGATCGTCAAATCTGGCACCGACAGCCTCCGTAATACCCCATTCTCGGTTCCCAACGCCCATACGCCAGATTTCGATCTTGGGATCCTACAATAAGGATTTTCAGTGTGAAGTTTTTATAGATGAGCATAACCACAAGTGTACTCAAATCACAAGAGCAATAACATCATCACATATCCACTAATATAAATATTAGAATACAATGCTGAAAGGAAAATGCATAAATAATAAAATCTTCAAACGATCTTCCGCAAGCTCCTGCCTCAATGATACAATGACCTAACATCACCTACATGTAACGGTTGTGCATAAGCTTACTAAGAAGCTTAGAGGGTGGTGCGTGTGTGCGTAATACATGTGCCAAGCACACAAATATCAGAGTAAGCAGAAATACTGGCAAGTCCATAAATACTATCAACCTTATCTAGGCCATGTAATGCAGAAACATAATAAACTAAATGTCATATACAAAGGATGCAATGCAATATGCAATGCAAAAGAAATGACAAAGCTGGAATGTGTAGTCGGGATGATAGTACGTGGTATCATAAGTTGTGGGGTTCATCACAAGGGACTTCTATCCAAACCAGTTCCGTACCTAAATTTGGATAGCTAGACTTAATGTGGTAAACTCCTGATCTCAAGTTAGTCGTGCACCCAACTGAAATCCTAGCCATTGCAAACGTACTCATAATGATTTGGTTGCCCACCACCATCGCGAGTGGATAGTGAATGAATGAATGATTAAGTCAAGTGCTGAGTACGCAACTCCTGCTCAGGAAGTCCACATATGACCGTCACAGCACTTCTGATGTGGGATAAGGTTCTGCCTCACTGTATACACAGTAGCCTGCCAGCATAGTAGCCTGCCAATGACTTATAGCTCACTCAGGTCCTTAAGCCTTGCCCACATAAGCATCCTTCCATGTGTGCCCGCCCACGTGTGCAACAGTGACGGGGTATCATAATATCAGTACCGTACAATTCTGAGATATCACCGCAGTTTAGTACACTCAGCACCAGCTTGCCGCCCCATCTAAGCGCACAAATGAGTAAGTGAAAGAGACCTCACTATCCGTCTGCCAATATCGAGCTCAGCTCGTTGATAACGGACCCATTTCACAAGTCGGGTCAGACTCAGCCTAGTCATTGCCCCCTCACTTAGGAGGATAAGACCACACCCCCTTCCAACCGACCACGACACAGTAGGAGACGCAGCCTACTGGTATACAGCCCTGATGCGCTCATGTATCCACTCAGTCTCGATGTTGGAGCATCCTCTGGTACAATAAGGGTTTGAGGACTTTCACCCTAGGACATTTATGATGCTCTTGTGCTAGAACAAGTATTTTTGTTATCCAATCCTACCATCCACACTATCTCGCAGAGGCTATGACCCTAATGTTGCTATGGTGTATACTAATCATGTCACACAAATGTGAGATGCATGATTCACACTATCCAGTCATGCAGTAATACTGCGCATATTGTGCGCTCATGTAGGATAACTCCATCTATCAAGGAGTCCCATAAAAAATTCACCCAATGACATATGCTATGATCAATCACTCCTCATATCAAGCATACATATGATGCTCATGGGCATGAATCATGATGTTATGCTAGCATAAAATCATTGTGTCCTACTAGACTAAGTACACTAGCATGATTATCAGATATAGTAGGTGATGATCGGCCTCAACCAGTATGTCACTTACAAGAATAGGGGCTAAACGATACGCCTCATTAGACATATAAAAGTCTATATGGAATGGTCCATGTTAGACTATCATAACCTACTCATGGTACTAACATAACATATATCCTAAGGCTGGGTCCACTAAAAGGACAATGGATCTTACCCATGTATCAAGGTAGTCTCCACACAGTTGATATACCAAATCTGATACCACATATTCTTCCATCTACGACAAGGGGTGATGACGTACTCTCCTCCAAATAGCAAATGGCCTAGATAACACACTAATGTCAAGGGTGGACCTCACACTCGTCTTAAAAAGGAGATGGACAGTGTAAATGATATGTACATGTTATGAGGTCTTAACAAATGGGGTAAAAAGGTAGGATACACTTCTCATGGTGAGTCAAATGGGTATATAATGAGGTGAGTTCACAAGGTGAGCTAAAATGGTGAACAATTGGGCTTCCTCAATCTCTTATCATGAATAAACTGGGCTTCCTTATAGGGCACGATACATACATAAGTGGGCTTGGTGGAGTTCATACATCTAAGATGATATGTCCCTTTATGTGGATTGGGTAGCTTGCTCAACACCTAAGTGGGCCTGAGGGATGGTATTAAACTTGGGCAGAACATGTATTTAGGTGGGACACACTGCTATGAAAGGCCCGGTATGAACATAATGTGGGCTCCAAGGTTTGGACAATTGTATAAGGTATGGTGGGAAGCACCATTATCAATGGCGGCCCAACAATTTGGGATAACACAACAAGGTAAGGTGGAAACTGTTACAACAATATGGGCCCAACGATTTGGGTTAACCTAACAAGAAGGACGGGTATTACTAATACGAATGGGGGCCCAATGATTTGGGTTAGCCTGGTAAGGTGAGATGGGTATCATCAATGGGGCCCAATGGATTGAGATTGTCTAATAAGGAAGATGGGGAGTGGGCTTACAATGGGCCTTAGGGAGATTCACAACGGTGGACCTTTAACCACCATTGCTCCTAAAGTGCGGCCCATTTGGGGATTGGGTTCTAACTCACAATGGGGCCTACGACCCTCATACTATCTAGGAAACTGGATGGACACACATGTATATAACATATACATCAAGGTGGGCCTACATAAGGCAGCCCATAGCCTAGGAAAAATAGGTGGGTAGTGTGTGTAACACATACATCAAAGTGGGCCTCATGGGGTAGCCCATGGCCCGAAAAAAGTGGATGGACAACATGTATACAACTCGTACATCATGGTGGGCCTTACAAGGTAGCCACCCATATATCACAATGGGGGCCATACACGGGCCACATATACATCACAATGGGCCTCGTACACGGTCCTCATATACATCACAATGGGCCTCATACACGGGCCTCATACACATCACAATGGGCCTCATACACGAGCCTTATATACATTACAATAGGCCTTATACACGGGCCTCATATACATCACAATGGGCCTCATACACGGGTCCCATATACATCACAATGGGCCTCATACACAGGCCTCATATACATCACAATGGGCCTCATACACGGACCTCATATACCTCACAATGGGCCTTATACATAGGCCTCATACACGGGCCTCATATACATCAGAATGGGCCTCATCACATGGGCCTCAGATACATCAACAAGTGGGCCCTGCACATATAGCAAGTGGGCCCTGCACGTACAATAGGCCCTGCTGATGGACAGAGTGGATACAATGCATCATCGCTGGGGGTCTCACCGTCCATCTGATGGACGGTGCAGATACAACACATACATCACGGTGGGCCCCATGGATGGACAGCCTGGATATAACACATAATCCGGTGGATCCCACTGTCCTAGCTGGACAGTGTGGATGCCACACGTGTAGCACGTGGGGCCCAGATGGACAGCGAGGATAAAACACATGTCATGGTGGTTTCCACCGTCTAGATAGTTGGACGGTGTGGATATAAAATACGTACATCACGTGAGTCCCACGTCCCATGTGTGGATGGTGTGGACAACACACATCAAGTGGGTCCCACCACCCCATGTGTTGAATGGTGTGGACACCGCACACACATCACACCAGGGCCCATAGTCCCATCTGGATGGTGGGATGTAATACATACATCAAGGTAGGGCCACATGGGTGGGCTCCACGTAGGTGGCCCAGGGCCCCACAGACCAAGCTGGTATTTGTGTTTCCCTCCATTTGGGCCTATCCAAAATAGACGGCCACATGGGTCCAACCCGCTGGACCCTAAGCCAGGTGGGCCGTTGGCCCTATTGGGTTGGTCGGTACATATATAACACGTACATCAAGATGGGGTCCACCAAAGTGTGGCCACCAGCTTGTAAATCAAGTTGATCTTTGTGTTTTCTCTACGGTCTGGGCTAGTCCAAAATAGATAGCAATGGTGGGCCCTAAACATCGCAATGAGGTGGGCCCTACTTTGGGACAGTGGAATGGTCCACTAAATGTACATCATGAATAAAATACTTGCATCATGGTGGGCCGTAAACAGGGAAGAGATTGATGGGTTAGGATGAGAGATTTGGGGTAGGGAGTGGGCCTTGATCTTGGGTTATTTTCTTTCCTTAGAATTTCTCTCTTGGTTGCTTGGGATTTGGATAGAGAAATGAGGTAGGATGGAGTGAAAGATGGGAGAGTGGAATGGTTGTGTAAGAGGGATGTGATGAGAGGTATGAGTGTGTAAGGAGAGATGACATAAGGGTTGACATTAGGAATGGGAGAGATATGGGTTGCCATGCTTTATTGATAAGAAAGGGATGGGCTAGGTATGGGTTGTGATGGCTTGTACTTGATTGATCGATCTGATAGATTGGATAGAGATTCCTCTCTCAGGATTCACAACGCGCAACATTTCCTCGAGATATACATGGGCCTACAACTCCTAGCCTAGGTATCTGTAATGTCCTGAAAAAATCCGTACAGAGGCCCGAGTACCACCTCAGGCAGAAATCATTAAGGACTAAATCCTTTAGAGATTAGGTGAGAATTAACTAGTGCTAAACTAGTTTACCTGTGAACTTAACACCAATCACTTTAAATACGATCCGCAAGATCCAATACTTGTAAAATTATCGACGCTACAGTACCCTAAAATCTAGGATCAATCTCTAAACCCAGTCGCTCTTGGGAGCATCTGGGAACTCCATATCGGACTTGGGCTGCATGTCAAAAGTCCAATAGTGATCAAATTAGATGAACATGACCGTCTTGTTGGACTTGACAACCACCTCGGAAATCAAGTCCAGTTGGTATCCCAGGACGATTTACTTAAGCCCAGAGCGAAGTGTGTGAGAAACGTGAATATTTTTAAAAATAAATCTGAATTTATGTAATCTGAGTCGTGTCACTTCCGGACCAAATATAAGGAAAAATTTGACCCAAATACACCCTCGGATCAGGGAAAATGTCCAACACATGCCAGTGTACTTGTGGCCCTGATCGGATATCGGTGACCGTTGAACTGAAACTGGTCCGCTGCGTCTGATCTGTAAATCCGATCAGACCAAAAACTTATATTGACCAAGATCCAATGTTCGAGAGCTTAAGTCTGACCACATTCAGCGAAGGGACCTCTAAAAATGCTCCGTTGGATCGGAACAGACCCGATTTGGCTATAACCTAAGTATACTTTGGCCCTGAGGCTATTTTCATCAGTTCTAGGCCTATATAAGGGTCTTAAACCCTCTCTCATTCACTCCACATAATTTTTTTAAAAACCCTAGGAGAGAGAAGAGAATAAAGAGAAGAAAAGAGAGAGAAAGTGTGAGAAAGAGTTGGAGTTTTCTTGGGATTATTCCCTGCTGCTCCACGTGCCTAATCCATTCATCTGTATCGCCATCCTGACGTTTCCAATAATGTACTTGGGTAAGAAAACTTAACCCTAATCCATTTTAGGGTTTCAAATAGTCTAAGTGATGAAATAGTTAACCTAATTCATGTTCTAGGTTGTCAATCCGCCATTGACAAAGACTAAACATCTAAGATAAATTCGTTACACGTTTACCGATGTAAGGTGCGGACTATATACATATAGGTTATGGTTTTCAAGGCTTTCAATGTTGGTTAATGGTTTATTACTGATGTGGATGCTATTTCACATGCCAAATGCGATGTTTATTTCGTGTTACAAATATATATGGACTATGTGGTATATAGGGTAATTCATGTGTTTGTTGAAATGTTTGTATGCGTTTGGAATCTAGATTTGTGATTGCCATGATTAATTGTCATAGGTACATAGTTGTTATATATGCGACAACTCCTTGGCAAGAGGATTTTCCCTAATACGTAATATAATCAACATACATGATGTATGTTGGAAGGTGTAGTCCAAGTGTTTGTAAAAATGTTTGAATGAGTGAATAGTTAGTAAATGGTAATTTATAAGGGAATTGAGACATGATTTCTAATTACCTTAACTGTGTGTATGATTTCCTCCATGTCTTGTATATGATAGTCTTTGTTTATTCATGTTTAACTGTGTATGATTTCCTCCATGTATTGTATATTCATGTTCAAGTTATATTCCATAGTATGCTCAAATGGTGTAGGATTTGACTTCTTGATTCATTACAACTTTGATCATCTCGTATGCTTACTGGTTGTAATTACACGTAGTTGGGACTATATTATAGTTGAGGCAATCGAAAACAGGCCCTAATCTGGTGGCCGAGGTTGTTTTCACCACACAGGACGTGTTCGATGTATCCGATCCGTACTTGGGATGTGGACAGTGGTTAGGCCACACAGAGTGCCTATGCACTTCATGTCGATCAACTCAACGTGCGCTTGTGCTAGTCAAGCTCGTCAACTAACTCGGTTGACCCGATGTTTGTTCACCATGTTTGGACGCTACTTCTTGAATCTAAGGTAGCAAACTCACCATTGAAAACCCTTTAACCTTGGTGCCTCGATCCACTAAGACTCATGAGCCAGACATGGTGGTATGGGAGACCGTGGTCGAGCTATCAGCCTATGCAAGGGCGACGAGCCTCCCCATAGTGACCAGTGAGCAACCCAGACTTATGAGCCGAATACGATGGTATGAGACACTATATTCGAACTGTTGGCCTACACTGATCAGGTGATGAGCCCTTTATAGTGACCTCAAGTATACCCTAAAACTACATTGAGGCGACGAGATTTTTCGTAGTAACTAGGATATAACTAGGCCTGCATTGATCAGGTGACGAGCCCTTTACAACGACCTAAAACCATAACATCGTATGAGATTTACTAGGATTGACGACCCTAGAATGGATCATTGTTCAGGAATTGATATAAGGGAGGTACCTTAGTTTCCCAATCTTGCTGCATGAAAAGGACTAATAAGAACTTGGTAATCACGTTCATGCACAGCATTGCATCTGCCATTTGGTGTTGGACAGAGCACTGAGGAAGTGATTGACATGTGCGACCGTGAGATGAAGATCGCGGAGGGAGTGCAGGCGAGGGCATGCATCATTACTACATCTCATTCTTGCATTAATCAGAGTACTTAGGACTTGCTTATTATACTACTTTATCATTACTGTTTGACTGAATTGATAACATGTTAACCTTTGCTGTATACCTCCACTGAGTTGATCACTCACTCCCACATTCTGGGACGGTGTTTAAACACCAACTAGACCCTGTTTTAGTTGCAGATGACGATGCGACCCACGAGGCAGAGCCGAATTTTGAGGATGATGAAGAGGCGTTCTCCTACATGCAGTATTCAGGCGGGTTCATGTGAGTCGTGTCCTGATTGATGGGGATTCAGGGTTATGTTTATAGTGGGCTATCACATTTTTTTTAACATTTTGTATTTTGACACAACACTTGTAATTATTGACCTGGCAACGCATACATACTTTGGGGACTTATACTGGTTTATATCTTCATTTCAGCCTTCCGCTTGCATATTACAACTTTTCCTTGATTATGTTTTACTGATTTGGCTTAATCTAATTCATGTTTTATGCACTAATATAGACAACATACATCCATCATTAAAAAATGTTGCATAAGTAATGTTTTGGAACTCGGGAGCTGAGTTATGCTCGAATCCTGATTTTCAGGGTGTTACAGTATCACATCAGTGCACAAGACACGCCATTGAAATCACGACGACGGCACGGTCGCTAGGGTATAGGTTTCGGGTCGAGTCGACTCAAATCTATAGGATGCAACTTAAAGTCAGCGTAAAAGCCGTCTACAGGTCTCAGGTCATCAAAATTCAACGCGGAGGTTTGTGAAAGTCTAAGGAATGTACGGTCTAGGATACGGGCCTTACATCAGCATAGACAACCTCATAAGCGCAACCAGCCACCCAAGGGATTCGACAAATCCTGGCTGCAGATATCGCCCATCCCTTAAAATAGTGTGGGATACAGGATAGGATGGGTGATCTTCATTTCAGACAGCTATCGCAAGACCACACCTTGATGGAAGAGATGACTCACACCTCGGTGCTTCTCTATATATAGTTGACGATGAGTAGTTTATGGTGAATGGTATGCCCTATTTTCTTCACTGGCAAAGTGAAGTGTCGATTGTCTTCGTCACTACAGGCGAGTAGGTAGGAATCTCCATCTTTGAAGGTAAGTCCTTGATACAGATATGAGATTTGGGATCCTGTTTTGAATCCGTAATAGAGTTTACATGCCTCGATTGGGTATGATGAATTACAAATGATTATTGAATTTTGCATTGTGGGTTCTATTTTTTGGAGTGGGGAAATGACATGAAGACTCCCTTTGGGAAGAAATGGATGGACTCTTTTGTTTCATTTTTTTCCCTTTAATTTTCCAAGTTGAGAGGTTGTAGGCAGTGAGAGAATACATATTAACTTGTGGAAGGATTTTGATTGTTGCAAGTATACGTATATTTATGTTTAATTTGGGGACAATTTGGAAGAAATGGGTGCTTTATTACACCTAATATTATTAGTACGGGTTAATGTGTATTATTTTTGTTAAGATTATCATTGTTTCTTAGAATATGTTAAAACTATAGTGAGGAACACATTGAAAATTCAAATGAGCTTTTTATCTTTTTTTTTTTTTTTGGGGAAATGCTAAAATGTTTAAATTGTTGTTAGTAGCATAATATGATCTACATTATCTTTGTGGGTACTCCAACAAGAACAATATAATGGACACCCAATGTGCCATTTGAACCCAAGACCTGTTGTGAATTTCACTCTATCTGCTACATCTGTCACCTTGTTAAGCTCGACCCAAGAAATTTTATGTATTGGTGAACTGCATAATAGAAAACAATGTAATCTCCTTATGCTCACCTATCAAAGACTTTATTTTTTCTATACTAAGCCAAACACTAGATGTGTAATTTTTTTTATCCTAATCTTAACAACATATGTGTAAATTTTTTATTCCAAACTCAATAGCGGATTACACACCCAGTTGGGTTTATTACATTACAAATGATTATTGAATTTTCCCTTGTGGGTTCTATTTTTTTGGAGTGAGGAAAGTACACCAATAATCCCTTTGGGAAGAAATGGGTGGACTCTTTTTTTACCTTTTTTTTTCTGGGTTGAGAGCTTGTAGGAAGTCAGAGAATACATATTAACTTGTGGAAGGATTTTGGTTACTTTAAGTATACGTATATTTGTATTTAATTGGATCAGAATTTGCTGCATTACAAAATCAGAGGTGTCACTGTTGTAGTCTAGTTTGAGCTATGGTTTAGATCTCAGATTAAGGACAGTGAGTTGACTGAACTCAGTGACTCACTTGATAATTAGGCTTTGTTTGCATTGCTAAAACTGGACTCAAAAAATTACATTCATCTATGATTTAGGTGAATTAGGCCCTTTTTAGTTGTACATTATTTCTCCATTTTTAATAAACTCTACATTATTTTTGCATAGAGGTGGCCCACCTGATAAGTGGACGCGAGATGTATCCAATTAGATGTTTAGGTTGATCCTATAATATACATGCTTATTGTGAAATGTGCCGGTGATCTGAGGATGAAGAGAGCTAAATAATCTACTTTCCAATAATACTTAGATAAATATAATTATATTTACTTTATCCATGTGTGTGTGTTTTTTCAACTTGATTGAATTCCTTATGCATGTTGATATGCAGATCTCTTCCAAATCATAGAAAATCCCACATCTTGTGATCTGATTATTCAGTCAATTCTCATCAAGGTAATGTTTTACACAACTTATTTTGCTAGCATAATGTTCGAAAAACATGCTGATTTATGGGGATTATGTAACCCCAATTAGGACATAGACAGATCTGGTAAATGGTTTGATTGTTTTAATTAATATGACTTATAGAGTTATTTCTTTGTCATTAACATAAGTTGCTTAATGGGTTGTCATAAATCATTGATTATCGAATTACAAATGCCTATTGCTAATTTTCAGTTGTGTCCATTAACAATTGGTTTGTAGAATTATTCTTCTAAGCCAAACTTTCCACCAAAAAAAAAGAGAGTAAATAAGCTATGTTGAGGACCAGATTTTACAATTAGTGATATGGGTCATTAAAAGAAGATTGTGGATTTCTATTAAAGAGACCTTTGCACATCTAAGTGTGGGTGATCCATTCGTGATGGAAAATGAAGAGGATGAAGAGATGGCGAGGTTCATTGTTGTTCACGCGATAGCATCTTGTGTTGCCGCGGTTGGAGAATACTGTCAAGTATACATGTTCAAGCAATTGTGTAAGACCCGTATCTTAGGCCATACCATTCCATATGCTTCTGCGGTCCTTCCGATCGAATTTCGGTAGCCTTTGACCCGTATTCGACGTTTGGGCGCGATCGTAAGCCGAGTCCTACTTATCAGAGTCGACTCGACTCAAAACTTGAACTTAGCAACCGCGCCGTCGCCGCAATGCTAACACCGTGACTCACACACCGAACCAATACCCAGGCTAAGAGATGTGGGCATGCGTTCATTTCGAGAAAAAATGTCACATGTTGTGAATTTCGAGGGAATCTCTACGACATGTCACATCAATCAATCCCTCAAGTCAAGTATACTCATACCTCAAGTACAAGCCCTATCCCTCCTTTTTTCACAAGTCAACTCTCTCTCCCCTACCTATCCCTCCTTTACAAAAAAATCAAACTCACCCATACCTCACATCACCTTTCCTTACACCCACCACTCCATCCATCCCTTTTATTATTCTCCTTCTCTCATTTCTCAAAAAATAAAATAAAATCTCCCAAGCAACTAAGAATTTTTAAATGTCCAAGCCTCCCCAAGCTTTCCCAAACAACAAGTGTGGCCCACCCTCTCATCTCTCATCCCCACCATAAAAAATCCATCAACCACCATCAAAAGTTAAGCATAGGAGCTAAGGAGGCTAAGGGATCAAGGAGGAGTGCAAGAGGTGGGTGTTCAACCATTGATTCTTATTTTAAGGCTCACTTATTGGTGGGGACCCAATTTTTATGTATGTGATGTAACCATGAGGGGCCCATAGTGGCGAGGTCCCTCTATCACTCTCTCTCTCTCTCTATTTTTTTATGATGATGATGAAGGGGTGTGTGGCCCATCTGGTGTGTGTGTGTGTGTGTGTCCCATCATGGAGTGTATATTTTATCCATGCCATTCACTGTAACATCCCGAAAATCGGGGGGTCGAGCAAAAACCCAACTCCCGAGTTCCAAAATGTTATTTATGCAACATAGATATGTATGATTGAATGTTGTCTGTGATAATGTATTAAACATGAGTGAGATTAAGCTAGAACCGCATATCATACTCCAGAGACAGTTAAATTAACCAGCGGAAGTCTGTAATAGTATGTATAACATATATAAACTGTTGTATGTCTCCAGAGTGTGAACATGTTACCAGGTTATACACATACATGTATACTCCAAAAGTAGATGAAACGAATATACATGAGTGCGCTAAAAATATGAAATGACAAATGTCAAAGTATCTAATCAACCTCCCTGTAATCCCGTCGATCAGAACACGCATAAAGGAGGGATCCTCCTCATCATCATCAAGTCCGGCTCTGCCTCACAGGCCGCGCCATCATCTGCAATCACAAAAAGGTCTGGTGGGTGTCCGGAACACCGTCCCGTAACGTGGGAGTGAGTAGCTAACTCAGTGGAATAATAGAGCAAAGATTAACATGTTATCAAATCAATCATGCGATAATAGTAACGCAGTAAATCAAACAATCCTAATACTGTTGTTAATGCAATTATGATATGACGTGATGTATGCCCTCACCGACGATCACCCTCATGCGGCAACATCTTACGACCGCGGCATGCCACACTCCCTAGAGTGCTCCACATCTTCCAGGCACATGCAATGCTATGGTGATATGAATTCCAAGTTGTTATTAGTCCATTCAAACAGCAGGATTGGGAAACTAAGGTACTTCCCTTATATCAATCCCAACACAGATCCTGTCTAGGGTCGTCACTCCTAGTAATCTCATACGATGTATATTTCGTAGGTCACTGCAAGGGCTGCCAGGGCTGTTGCTCGCACTCGTTGCACCGCTCCCCCATCACCTTATCAATACAGGCCTACCGTACTCTACTGCAACGGAAGGGTCGTCGCCTCCCGTGGACTCAGAATACGCTCGCGGTCACTACAAAGGGCTCGTCGCCTGGTCAGTGTAGGCCGACAGCTAGAATATAGTGTCCCATACCACCATAATCTGCTCACGAGTCTAGGTGCTCACTGGTCACTACGGGGAGGTTTGTGGCCCCAGCGTAGGCCGACAGCTCGACCACGGTGTCCCATACCACCATGCCCAGCTCATGAGTCTTTATGGATCAAGGTACCATGGTTAACAGGGTTTACAATGGTAAGTTCAGTACCCTAGGTTCAAGCAGTTATGACTCATACAAGGTGAACATACAACGGCCAGTCGGGTTACTTGACGAGCTCGACTGGCACGAGCGCATCGCAAGTCGAACGACATGAAGTGCGTAAAACACTTCGCGTGGCCTAACCACTGCCGCCAACTCCAACACGACTCGCGTTCGTCGACACGTCCTTCGTGGCCAAGATAAGCTAACCACGAATTCTTTCGGTTATCGACTGCCTGGACTAGGCATAGTCCCAAACAATCATAGAATCACATCAGTAGTTGTGTAAGGGTAATGGAAATGAAATGGAACCATGTGAGCATGTTAACACATGTCATTACATACAACTTAAGCAAGTCTTCAAACACATGCCTTTCATACATATAATGAAATCATACATATCGCCAACATATAGGAAATCATCACCATCAGCGTATTAATTAAGAATTCAATCTCCAACTAAGTCATAAGAAACTCATCAAGCACATATTATAACATACCACTTAAATGAATCATTAAGCACATGCATTTCATACATATAATGAAATCGTACATATGGCTAACATGTAGGAAATCATTCACATCAACATATTCATTGAGAAATCAATCTCACACTAATCCATATCACCATTTAAGCCAATACATACTAATACAAGCATTTATACAAACACTTACACTACACACTTAAGTCTACATATAGTATGTCGACCCAAAGTGCGCATTTAGGCAAATCTCTTCGCCAAACTAATTATGCACGCATTCCTAACTTCCTAATGCGACAACAAACCATGTCAATCACATCAGCAAAATATGAATGTAAACTGTACTTCCTACAAATGACTAAAATGCCCTAAATCTCATATTCTTCGTTAATTTACGAAACAGGAAATGGAGAGCATGTTGTACATGTCAAACGGCGTTGCCGTCAAGAATCTACTATTAAATGACATTGAAAGCTTTGAAAACAGTCAATCAAAGTGTCTAATATCCGCACCTTTTCCCTTTTAGGGATGAGAATTCGAACGGAGCGTATACGCTTCGTCTACGGCGAATAGAGAACCTGATTTACGAGATCCATAAGCTACATCGCTATGGAAACAAGGGAAACTCAAATCAACAACTATTTAAGGTATTTACTTACCTAGAATCGCGGTGAAATCGCCGGGAAAGTGGTAGAGGTGTGTTGCTTAAGCACGTGCAACACGTAGCACAAGTGGCAGGAGGAACTCTCCCACCTTCTCTCACAAACTCTCACCTTTTCCCTCTCCCAATCTAGGGATTTTGCAAATTCGGATGGGAGAGAGGAGTGAGGGTTTCAACCCCTTTTATAAGCTCAAAAATGCCCAAAATAGGCTCAAGAACAAAGTTCACTTGAGGGGTAACCAAATCGGGGCTGTTTCGGTCCAAAAGAGCATTTCTGGAGGTCCCCTGGCCAGATGCGGTCGGACTTAAGCTCATGCATACTGGATCTAGCACGCATCAAGTTTTCAGACCGATAGGGTTCCCAGATCGCACGTGGCGGTCCAATTTCAATTCAACGGTCATCGCACCTAGATCAGGTCTACAAATCTCGTGATATGAAATAGAAATTTTTCCTGATCCGAGGGTATAATTTGGCTGAATTCTGACGGTCAGAACGCTCAATACTGATGCGTCAAGTTGTGTGCCAGATTTGAATTTTAAAATTACAACTCTACCCTATTCTCACTCTCTTCACTCCAGGCTCAATGAAATAGCCTCAGAATGTCAGTTGGACTTGATTTTCGAAACGATTGCCAAGCCCAGCTAAGTGGTCATAACGGTCTAAGATGGTAGGTATCGGACTTTCGACGCGCGGTCTAGATCCAATACAAAGTTTCAAAGAGGTCCCGAGAACTAACCGGTTTAGAGTTTGATCCGAGGCTTTAGAGCATTATAGCACCATTGGTTCCACTCGCTTTGGGCCTTGTAGAACGTATTTAAAGTGATCAGGGACTATTTCCCAGCTACTCCAGCGTTGCGCTAGCTAACTTATGCTTAGTTTCTAAAGGAATTAACCCTAAGTGATTTCTTTGGCTATGGAATCGAGTTCTAAGCGATTTTTCAGGTGTTTTAATTGACCCACTGTCTAAGGACGTCAAATCCCAGATTGGCCAAAATCCGGGGTGTTACAATCTACCCCCCTTAAAACACAATGTCGTCCCCGACATTGGCAAAGAGCAAGGAGTACTTTCTCTAAGGAAGGTTCAAATCCTATTTAATAACCTAATCGTATGTATATCCGAACTCAAAGGTTTCGATCTTGGGCCAGTGGGAAAGAGGCCAACCACTCTTCCGCTGCGCCACTTTGATCGAACGGTAGCGTTAACTAATCTAACTGGATTGGACTTAATTCCTTCTACCCCCCTTAAAACTTGGTTTTACTTAAGGTTGAAGAATATTTGCATCGATCCGTATATCGGAACGAGGCGCAACTTAGGGGCTATCCTTAACCTAAAATGGAAACAGCCTGTCTCTATATGGTCTCCCTTGCTAATGATGCGTTCTATGGCATTGGTACCTATGATTATAGAGATGAGCCTAAACTCTATTATGATTGAATTCAGGGGCAAGTATGAGTTGGTGGCAAGATGTCTAATTCTCTACTGGCTTTAAGTCCTCGCCATTTCCCAAAGACAATGTGATCCTGTTTAGTTGTAGATGGTTGGGCCATCACAGAAGAAAGGTTGTATAGTGGGTCTAAGCCGGATACGTTGAACCTTCTGTCTAATCAGGACAGAAAATGCGTTGTATCAGTTCTTAATCCGAGTCGACGCCGATCCTCTGCTTGATCAGAGCATTGGATTTATTGGTAACCACTAGGATTAAGAAGTCGATTCAAACCGTGAATACATCGCTTACATGTAGTTCCTTTATTCCGCATTCCCGAATGCAATAAGTCCTTGGGGAAGGCAATTCTAAGGGGTGTGCTAGTACATTCTAAGTTCAATCTGAGGGAGTTATAAATGTTCCCTGAGAGCATATGGTTCCTTCCTATGGGAAACAACAGAAGTCTATAAGCCATAAAGGAATCTACCGAAGGAAGGGAGTCCCATTCCAACCAAATCTAACCTACTATCCCTTAGCATATATAGGCCTTACACTGCCTAAGACAACCAGTAGCCTAGTCTGTAACTCTGTAGCTATAATCCAAAGCCTAAGATTATACGGTAAATGGCTTTCTATTCCATTTCTACTATAGGGAATTCTTCTATTGCTTAGGGTCAAGATTTGTCTAACTGGAATTGGATTTCTTATGTCGTCAGATCCTTCAAATCTAGGAGTGCTAACACTAGATCCAAAAACGCCTAGGGCCTATGTAGCCGGTAGCGCTTAGTTGTCTTAAATGGAACCGCATTCCTAGTCCCATAGCGGGATAGGGAGTGGCATGCTTGGTTAGAGGGTGGGGTGGGATAAAAATCTAATTTGTAGGCTGAATCCCGAGAGTTATAATACTCCCAATCTAGGGACAATACCTCACCACAAAATGGATCGGCATGCATTTCATTCAACAAAATTCGGCTATGATAAGGCCAAACCACAACACAAACACAGTTTCTACCTGTAACTTCACTAAACCTAACAACAACAAAACACAGAAATCCTTAAAACAAAAATCAAAGAATCTACAGGGCAAAGGCATAGATGCCTAACTCTACCAAAGGACTTTACCACAGTCCCGACTTACCTTCTTTATCCCTGTCGAGTCTAATACTGTCTGTTGCTCACTAGAGGTCTCTCAGCCATATATTTTCAGTATCCCTTAAGCAAAGAAAATGGAGAAATAGGATTGAGAGGGAGGATGGTGAAAAGAGAGAAAAAGGCTAAAACAGCTTAACAATAGCCATGAAAAATGGGGGAAATGTAAGGAAATGGCTAACCAAACTAGAAAAGGGAGATCTAGGCGTTGTAGAGGGATGTTTCAAGCTCCCCTAGGATATATTTTCAGAAACAAAAGAGAATGAAAAAGGGGAATGGAGCGCCTCACGATTTCAGCTCGATTTGGGCGTTGTAAGAGCTCCAAACGATGAAATCTTCAAGAGGGAGGGCTGCCAACTTCAAAGGAATGATGGAGGGTGGTCGTTTTTGGCAGGGAATGGATCTAGGGGTGGTTTGGAACCACGGTTTTGGGTTAGGGCAGCAAGAAAACGAAAATGGGGCTAGGGAAGAGGACTTTTGTGAAGGAAGTACATCTTTTAGAGAGTTTCAAGGTACGGACCACATACCAGGGGACTACCCTAGCCCCCAAACTCCTCCAGCCCAAAGATCAAGCCCATCCGACAAGTTTGACCGGCGATGCATCGCCGAACCGGCGATGGCATCGCCGGTGAAGTTGCAAATTGGCCTCTGAGGCTATATGGGATGGATTCCTCTTGCCCTAGGGATTCCAAAAAGGTATGGTACACACTCTAGTTCATTGTAGATTGCCCTAGGGAGGCCAATACATTTTTAACATCCATTCGAGGATTTTTGGGTCCAATCTTCAATCCCGAATACAAAACCCTATCATGCAGCATATGATTTTGGGGTAGAAGGATCTAGTAAATCCATCTAGACCATTATTTGCTAAAGAAAGTGAAGTTAGAATGGCCTTATGGCCATTTTTCATGAAATTTTACTATTCACTATAAAATTTTGTGAAAGTAGAATTTTATGTTATTTTCACATTATTATTGATGCCTAACATAAAATGGTAAGAAATAATTGAAGATTGGGGTGGTGAGAGGAAGAATTTCGAAGATTTTCGGTGAAACGGGGTTTTTAAGCCCTGGCGATTGAATACAGGGGTCGTGGTTGTCCCACGGCCCAAGGATTCACATTAACGGGTTTAGAATTGTTCAAAGAATAGCTCAACACACTTATCTACAACCTAGGAGCTATTCGGGTTGCTCTACGCGACCCTAGATGCGATATGGACTCGATCTTGCGATCGATTCTAATAGACTTCGCCCATCGGCGAATCTGCGATCTTAGACGTGTTTCTAGACCCTTCTCGCACCCACCTAAGTCAAAGGAAGCGACAGCGTACGTCGCGTGACCATAACCCAGGCCCGGTTTAATCCAAATCATGCTCTGATACCATCTGTAACATCCCGAAAATCGGGGGGTCGAGCAAAAACCCAACTCCCGAGTTCCAAAATGTTATTTATGCAACATAGATATGTATGATTGAATGTTTTCTGTGATAATGTATTAAACATGAGTGAGATTAAGCTAGAACCGCATATCATACTCAAGAGACAGTTAAATTAACCAGCGGAAGTCTGTAATAGTATGTATAACATATATAAACTGTTGTATGTCTCCAGAGTGTGAACATGTTACCAGGTTATACACATACATGTATACTCCAAAAGTAGATGAAACGAATATACATGAGTGCGCTAAAAATATGAAATGACAAATGTCAAAGTATCTAATCAACCTCCCTGTAATCCCGTCGATCAGAACACGCATAAAGGAGGGATCCTCCTCATCATCATCAAGTCCGGCTCTGCCTCACAGGCCGCGCCATCATCTGCAATCACAAAAAGGTCTGGTGGGTGTCCGGAACACCGTCCCGTAACGTGGGAGTGAGTAGCTAACTCAGTGGAATAATAGAGCAAAGATTAATATGTTATCAAATCAATCATGCGATAATAGTAACGCAGTAAATCAAACAATCCTAATACTGTTGTTAATGCAATTATGATATGACGTGATGTATGCCCTCACCGACGATCACCCTCATGCGGCAACATCTTACGACCGCGGCATGCCACACTCCCTAGAGTGCTCCACATCTTCCAGGCACATGCAATGCTATGGTGATATGAATTCCAAGTTGTTATTAGTCCATTCAAACAGCAGGATTGGGAAACTAAGGTACTTCCCTTATATCAATCCCAACACAGATCCTGTCTAGGGTCGTCACTCCTAGTAATCTCATACGATGTATATTTCGTAGGTCACTGCAAGGGCTGTCAGGGCTGTTGCTCGCACTCGTTGCACCGCTCCCCCATCACCTTATCAATACAGGCCTACCGTACTCTACTGCAACGGAAGGGTCGTCGCCTCCCGTGGACTCAGAATACACTCGCGGTCACTACAAAGGGCTCGTCGCCTGGTCAGTGTAGGCCGACAGCTAGAATATAGTGTCCCATACCACCATAATCTGCTCACGAGTCTAGGTGCTCACTGGTCACTACGGGGAGGTTTGTGGCCCCAGCGTAGGCCGACAGCTCGACCACGGTGTCCCATACCACCATGCCCGGCTCATGAGTCTTTATGGATCAAGGTACCATGGTTAACAGGGTTTACAATGGTAAGTTCAGTACCCTAGGTTCAAGCAGTTATGACTCATACAAGGTGAACATACAACGGCCAGTCGGGTTACTTGACGAGCTCGACTGGCACGAGCGCATCGCAAGTCGAACGACATGAAGTGCGTAAAACACTTTGCGTGGCCTAACCACTGCCGCCAACTCCAACACGACTCGCGTTCGTCGACACGTCCTTCGTGGCCAAGATAAGCTAACCACGAATTCTTTCGGTTATCGACTGCCTGGACTAGGCATAGTCCCAAACAATCATAGAATCACATCAGTAGTTGTGTAAGGGTAATGGAAATGAAATGGAACCATGTGAGCATGTTAACACATGTCATTACATACAACTTAAGCAAGTCTTCAAACACATGCCTTTCATACATATAATGAAATCATACATATCGCCAACATATAAGAAATCATCACCATCAGCGTATTAATTGAGAATTCAATCTCCAACTAAGTCATAAGAAACTCATCAAGCACATATTATAACATACCACTTAAATGAATCATTAAGCACATGCATTTCATACATATAATGAAATCGTACATATGGCTAACATGTAGGAAATCATTCACATCAACATATTCATTGAGAAATCAATCTCACACTAATCCATATCACCATTTAAGCCAATACATACTAATACAAGCATTTATACAAACACTTACACTACACACTTAAGTCTACATATAGTATGTCGACCCAAAGTGCGCATTTAGGCGAATCTCTTCGCCAAACTAATTATGCACGCATTCCTAACTTCCTAATGCGACAACAAACCATGTCAATCACATCAGCAAAATATGAATGTAAACTGTACTTCCTACAAATGACTAAAATGCCCTAAATCTCATATTCTTCGTTAATTTACGAAACAGGAAATGGAGAGCATGTTGTACATGTCAAACGGCGTTGCCGTCAAGAATCTACTATTAAATGACATTGAAAGCTTTGAAAACAGTCAATCAAAGTGTCTAATATCCGCACCTTTTCCCTTTTAGGGATGAGAATTCGAACGGAGCGTATACGCTTCGTCTACGGCGAATAGAGAACCTGATTTACGAGATCCATAAGCTACATCGCTATGGAAACAAGGAAAACTCAAATCAACAACTATTTAAGGTATTTACTTACCTAGAATCGCGGTGAAATCGCCGGGAAAGTGGTAGAGGTGTGTTGCTTAAGCACGTGCAACACGTAGCACAAGTGGCAGGAGGAACTCTCCCACCTTCTCTCACAAACTCTCACCTTTTCCCTCTCCCAATCTAGGGATTTTGCAAATTCGGATGGGAGAGAGGAGTGAGGGTTTCAACCCCTTTTATAAGCTCAAAAATGCCCAAAATAGGCTCAAGAACAAAGTTCACTTGAGGGGTAACCAAATCGGGGCTGTTTCGGTCCAAAAGAGCATTTCTGGAGGTCCCCTGGCCAGATGCGGTCGGACTTAAGCTCATGCATACTGGATCTAGCACGCATCAAGTTTTCAGACCGATAGGGTTCCCAGATCGCACGTGGCGGTCCAATTTCAATTCAACGGTCATCGCACCTAGATCAGGTCTACAAATCTCGTGATATGAAATAGAAATTTTTCCTGATCCGAGGGTATAATTTGGCTGAATTCTGACGGTCAGAACGCTCAATACTGATGCGTCAAGTTGTGTGCCAGATTTGAATTTTAAAATTACAACTCTACCCTATTCTCACTCTCTTCACTCCAGGCTCAATGAAATAGCCTCAGAATGTCAGTTGGACTTGATTTTCGAAACGATTGCCAAGCCCAGCTAAGTGGTCATAACGGTCTAAGATGGTAGGTATCGGACTTTCGACGCGCGGTCTAGATCCAATACAAAGTTTCAAAGAGGTCCCGAGAACTAACCGGTTTAGAGTTTGATCCGAGGCTTTAGAGCATTATAGCACCATTGGTTCTACTCGCTTTGGGCCTTGTAGAACGTATTTAAAGTGATCAGGGACTATTTCCCAGCTACTCCAGCGTTGCGCTAGCTAACTTATGCTTAGTTTCTAAAGGAATTAACCCTAAGTGATTTCTTTGGCTATGGAATCGGGTTCTAAGCGATTTTTCAGGTGTTTTAATTGACCCACTGTCTAAGGACGTCAAATCCCAGATTGGCCAAAATCCGGGGTGTTACATTCACCTTCATGTGGGACCCTCTTGATGGATGTGTTGGATTTATACCATCCAGCCCATTGGTGAGCCTGGACTGAAGGAAAAACATAAATATCAAGCCGATCCAAATAGGTGGGCCACGGACATGTGAGACCCACCATGGTGCGTGTGTTGTATCCACACTGTCCAGCGTCTAAGGATGTTGGACGTGACTCCACTGTGAAGCGTGAACTTATGTGGTGTGTGTTAGTACAGTGTGGTGTGAACTAACATGGTGTGTGGTTAACAGTGATGTGTGGACTGTTCATGCAGGCCCCACAATGATGTATGGATTAAATCAATGCCATCCATTCCATTTCTCAGCCCATTTTAGGCATTGAGCAAAAAAATGTGGGAAATCTGATAATCAAGCGGGCCATACTATAGGAAATAGTGGTGTTACCATTAAAATTTAGTGTTTCCCCCGTTGGATTTCATGTTTGCCCCACTGAAATTCAAGTTTGCCCCGCTAAATTTCATTTTTGCCCTGCTGAATTTCATGATTTTTCCCATTGAATTTCATGTTTGCTTCGCTAAAATTTAAGTTTTCCTCGCTCAATTTCATGTTTACCCCACTCAAATTCATGTTTGCCACACTCAATTTATAGGTTCCCTCCCTCAATTTCTAGCTTGCCTGGCTGAATTTTCATGCTTCCCTCGCTCCATTTCTAGTTTGCCTCGCTCAATTTTCATGATTGTCTCGTTCAATTTCTAGCTTACCTCGCTCAATTTTCATGCTTGTCTCATGTAATTCCATGATAGATAGCGTAGTTAAATTTAACGAGAACCACATGAAGCATTTGTATCTTTAAAGCCCTGATCCTTACTCTCTCTATTTGTTTATTTAAAAAATTAACGCATTGCTTACTCATTATTCCTTAAGTTCTTTATCATTCTTATCTATTATGGAACATGAGTACTCGGTCCTCTATTATTTTAATCGAGTTGTGTATTATGGCAAGCTTACACATACAGTTTTTAGTTTTCCCTACTGAATTTCATGTTTGCCCTGCTCAATTTCACATTTGCCCCGCTTAAATTTCAATTTGCCCCGCTGATTTTGTAGTTTCCCCCGCAGAATTTCTTATTTACCCCACTCAATTTCATGCTTGCCCAACTGAATTTCTAGTTTGCCCCACTCAATATGCAGTTTGCCCTGCTCAAATTTCAGTTTGGCCCACTCAAATTCTAGTTTTCCCCACTCAATGTCATGTTTGCCCTGCTCATTTTACAGTTTGCCCCGCTGATTTTCAAGTTTCCCCCGTTAATTTTCCAATTTGCCTTGTTAAATGTCATGTTTGTCTCGCTCAATTTCATGTTTACCCCGTGCAATTTCTAGTTTTCCCCGCTCATTTCATGCTTGCCCTGCTCAAACTGAGATGTTCATTTGGGGAGATTTCCCTTCATGTATTATTCAGAGATTTCGATCTCTTAGAATTGTAGCTCTCATATTATCAGCGAGGCAAGCTTAAAATTCAGCAAGGGAAGCTAGGGATTAAGTGAGGGAACCTAGTAATTGAGCGAGACAACCTAGGAATTCAGTGAGGGAATCTAGAAATTTAGTAGGGCAAACATGGAATTAAGCGAGGTGAACTGAAAATTGAGTGAGGGAACCTAAGAATTGAGCAAGGGAAACTAGTAATTAAGTGAGGCAACCTAGAAATTCAGTGAAGCAACTTAGAAATTCAGTGAGGGAACATGAAATAAATTCAGCGAGGCGACATAGAAATTGTGCGAGGGAGCTTAGAAATTGAGTGGGGCAACCTAGAGATTCAGCGAGGCAAGCTAGAAAATGAATGAGGCAAGCTCAAAATTGAGCGAGGCAAGGTGATAATTGAGCGAGGCAACCTAAAACATTAAGCAAGGTGAAATTGAGCAAGGTAACTTAAAAATTCAGTGATGTGACCTAGAAATTGAGTGAGGCAACCTAGAAATTCAGCGATGCGAACTAAAAATTAAGCAAGGCAAGGTGATAATTGAGTGAGGCAATATAAAAAATTGAGCGAGGTAAGGTTAATTTGAGCAAGGCAACCTAGAAATTCAGTGATGTGACCTAGAAATTGAGCGAGCAACGTATAAGTTAAGTGAGGCATCCTAGAAATCGAGCGAGGCAACTTAGAAATTCAGCAAGGCACTTAGAAATTGAGCGAGGCAATGTAGAAATTCAGCGAGGCAACATAGAAATTTAGTCAGGCTATCTGAAAATTTAAGTGGTAACGTAGAAATTGAGAGAGGCAACCTAGAATTTCAGCGAGGCGACCTAGAATTTCAGCGAGGCAACCTAGCAATTGAGCATGGAAAACTAGAAATTGAGCGAGGCAAGGTGAAAATTGCTGAGAAGTACATCAAATGGACCAAAAACTCTGGCTCAATTTCATGTTTGCCTTGCTGAAATGCAAGTTTTCCCCATTGAAATTCATGTTTGCACCACTCAATATTCAATTTTTCCTGCTGATTTTCTAGTTTGCCCTGCTAAATTTCATGTTTCCTCCGTTGAAATTCAAGTTTACACCACTCAATTTCATGTTGCCCCTGCTAAATTTCATGTTTGCCTCGCTCAATTTCAAGTTTGCCACGCTGAATTTCATGTTTGCCTCGCTGAATTTCATATTTGCCCCACTCAATTTCATGTTTGCCCTGCTTAATTTTTAGTTTGGCCTACTGATTTTCTAGTTTTTCCCGCTGATTTTCTAGTTTTTCACGCTCACTTTCATGCTTTCCTTGCTCAATATCCAATTTGCCTCGCTCAATTTGGCAATGGGATTAAGAGTGGGAGTGTTAGTTTAAAGAAGTGGAAACTTAGTAGAAGATTCCTGCATTTAGGACTCAAAAGCATCATATCTGTAATCTTTTAATAATGTTAGTACTCTGTTCATATGAAAACATGATTTACTTCTAAGGAAGCATGTCCATTTGACGTATATTAAAATATGAAAGCTGATAACAAGGGTAGGTGCATCAATTAAGCCAGTTCTTCCAAAGGAATCACAAAGCCTATACTCAGCTATACTTGTAACAAAACATAGTGTCATACTAGAATAGGGAGAAAGGAAGGGTGTGAAAGAGGAAAGTTTGGAGAAACGACTTATAATTATTTACAACTGAGATGAGCTAAATAGCTTTCGGCATTTCAATCAAACACACCTTATTTGGATGATCTAAATTTGGCATGACATATTGGGCAAAAGGGAGGGGTTATAGAATGGAAATATGGTTAAATTCATTTAGAATGTAAGCTTTAGAAGGAACTTAAATACTGTCAAAATAGAATACCTAGTTGAGCTCCTGTGTGAGTTTCATGAGGTTTACATTCCAAATAGGAGTTGATAAAAAGGAAGTGGGAGTAGGAATTGATTGGTCCTTCTCTTTCAGTTTCTGTTCAAGTTCTTTTCCCAATGAGGATCATCTTCTAATCCCAAGATTTGAGGAGTAGATTGAAACTATGCATCCAGAATTATGGAGGAGGAGATTAAATGACACCAACTCTCTAGGGATATTTGGCTCAAGGAAGGAGATAAAAACACTAAATACTTCTGTAACACCCTGAAAATTGGGGGTTGTGTATAAACCCAACTCCCGAGTTCCAGACCGTTACTTATGCAACAAAAATGATTATGATTCAATTTTGTCTGAGTTAAAGCATTCACATGAGTAAAAGTATACCAAAACTGCAATTCATACTCCAGATTCAGTGATAAAAGCAAGCGGAAGACTAAAGGATATATATATCACTGTATGGAAAATAAAATAGAACTTAACTGTCTCCAAAGTATGAATACATCTCTGAGTCTTATATACATGTAAATAAACAGAATCAAAGGTCAAAATAGTCCCACTGAGAAGTCCCATCAATCCAGGCCACCTAAGCAAAGCCGTCATGGTACTGCATATATGAGAACTCGTCCTAGTCCTCATCATAGTCCGGCTCCACCTCTTGAATCGCTGCCTCACCTGCATCTAAGATAGGGTCTGGTGGGTGTTGCAAACACCATCCCGTAACGTGGGAGTAAGTAGCTAACTCAGTGGAATAATAGATCAAAGATTAGCATGTTCTCAAATTAATCATGCGATAATAGTAAAACAGTAAATAAAACATTCCTAATACTGTTGTTAATGCAATATGACGTGACATGATGGATGCCTTCACTAACGATCTCCCTCATACGACACCATCTTATGCGCGCAGCATGCTTTCATCCCACAGTGCTCCACATCTTCCAGGCACATGCAATGTGATGGTGATATGATTGCCAAGTCATTATTAGTCCATTCAAACAGCAGGATTGGGAAACTAAGGTACCTTCCTTATATCAATCCCAACACAGATCCTGTCTAGGGTCATCACTCCTAGTAATCTCATACGATGTATATTTTGTAGGTCGCTGCAAGGGCTACCAGGGCTGTTGCTCGCACTCGTTACACCGCTCCTCCATCACCTTATCAATACAGGCCTACTTGTACTCTTGTCGCTATGGAAGGGTCGTCGCCTCCCGTAGACTCAGAATACGCTCAAGGTCACTACAAAGGCCTGTCAGGGCTGTTGCTCGCACTCGTTGCACCGCTCCCCCATCACCTCATCAATGTAGGCCGACAACAAGAATATAGTGTCCCATACCACCATAATCTGCTCACGAGTCTGGGTTGCTCACTGGTCACTATGGGGAGGTTTGTGGCCCCAACGTAGGCCAACAGCTCGACCACGGTGTCCCATACCACCATGCCTGGCTCATGAGTCTTTATGGATCAAGGTACCATGGTTAATAGGGTTTATAATGGTAAGTTCAGTACCCTAGGTTCAAGCAGTTATGACTCATACAAGGTGAACATACAATGGCCAGTCAGGTTACTTAACAGGCTCGACTAGCACGAGCGCATCTCGAGTCAAACGACATGAAGTGCATAAAACACCTCGTGTAGCCCAACCACTGCTGCCAACTCCAAAACATGACTCGCGTTCATCGATGCGTCGTTCGTGGCAAAGATAAGCCAACCACGAATTTACTCGGTTGCCGACTGCCTGGACTAGGTATAGTCCCAAACATTTATGAATTCACATCAGCAATCATATAAGAGTAATGAAAATGAAATACAACAATGTGAGCATGTTAACACATGTTATAACATACAACTTAAGTAAATCATCTAACACATGCATTTCATACATATAATGAAATCATGCATATAGCCAACATGTAGGAAATCATTTACATCAACATATTATTTGAGGATTCAATCTCAAACTAATTCATAACACCATTTAATTCAATACATACTAAAACATTTATACAAACACTTAGTCTACACACTTAAGTCTACATATAGTATGTCGACTCAAAGTGCGCATTTGGGCGAATCTCTTCGCCAAACTGATTATGCACGCATTCCTAATATCCTAATGCGACAAAAATCCATGTCAATCATATCAGCAAAAGATGGATGAAAACAGTATTTCCTATAAATGACTAAAATGTCCTAAATCTCGTATTTTTCGTCTGCTTACGAAACAGGAAACGGACAGCATGTTGTACATGTCAAATAGTGTTGCCATCGATAATCTACTATTAAACGACATTGAAAGCGTTGAAAACAGTCAATCAAAGCGTCTAGAATCCGCACCTTTTCCTTAGAGGTGAACCGATTCGAACGAAGTGTATACGCTTCGTCTACGGCGAACCGGGAACCTAATACACAAGATCTATAAGCTACCAAGCTAAGGAACCAAAGGAACCTTAAATCAGCAAGTGTTTGGGGTATTTTCTTACCTAGAAACGTGGTGAAATCGTCGGGAAAGTGATTGAGGCGTGTTGCTTAAGCACGTGCAACCGGTAGTGCAAGCAGCAGAAAATTCTCTCACACTCTCTCACAATCCCTCACCTTTTCTCTCATACCAGCTAGGGTTTCTAGCAAATTCGGATGGGTGAGAGAAGTGAGGGTTTAAGCCCCTTTTATAACCTAAAACATGCCCAAAACAGGCTTAGGAACAATGTTCACTTGATGCCTAACCAAATCGGGGTTGTTTCGGTCCAAAAAGACATTTCTGCAGGTCCCCTGGCCGAACGCAATCGGACTTAAGTTCATGCAAGTCGGATGTCGCTCACATCCCATTTTCAGACCAGTAGTGTTCGTAGATCGCACGTGGCGGTCCAGTTTCAATTCAGCGGTCACCGCACGTAGATCAGGTCTACAAGTCTCATGATATGAAATAAAAAATTTTCCTGATCTAAGGGTGTAATTTGGCTGAATTCTGATGGTCAGAACGCTTAATAATAACGCGCCAAGTCGTGTGCCAGATTTGAATTGCAAATTCTAAATCTAACCCTATTCTCACTCTCTTCACTCCAGGCTCAATGAAATAGCCTCTGAATGTCGGTTGGACTTGATCTTCGAAATGATTGTCAATTCCAGTTAAGCGGTTATAAGGATCTAAGATTGTAGGTATCGGACTTTCAACGCGCGGTCTAGATCCAATACAAAGTTTCAAAGAGGTCCTGAGAACAAACCGGTTTAGAGTTTGATCCGAGGTTTTAGAGTATTATAGCGTCATTGGTTCTACTCGCTTTAGGTCTTGTAGAACGTATTTAAAGTGATCAGGGACTATTTCCCAGCTACTCTAGCGTTGCACTAGCTAACTTACACTTATTTTTCAAAGGAATTAATCCTACGCGATTTCTGGTCGAGTTGGTCCTACGCGATTTCTGGTCGAGTTGGTACTCGAGTCCAAGTACGAATTTTTTCAGGGCGTTACAACTTCCATGGCTCAATGTTCACCCCTTTCCTTTACTACTTTTGTTTCTTTCACTCCCTTTCCTCACTCTGTTTCCAGTAAGAAAGACAAAACATCATTGTGGGCCCGCTTCCTTAACAACATTGGATTGCATCCTCCCTGTACATCAACACTTTGTCTTCTTCTGAAAATGGTCTTTCCAGTGAAGAAAGCATGCACCACATGTATATTTTAAGCTTGCATATGGGCTTTTGGTGTATACATAATCCAATGAAAATGGAGGGATATTACATAATCCGATGAACATGATTTATTACAAATAAAACATCATTGTGGAGCGTATTAAGCGTAATCAGATTGTGTACTAAGAAATTTTCATGTGGTGTGATCCATTTAAACATTGGATACGTTTAAATTTTTGGGCTTAAGCCATGAAATTATTTGTTATATTTGCTCCACTGATTTTCTAGTTTGCTTCGCTCAATTTCATGTTTCCCCTGCTGATTTTTGAGTTTGCCCTGCTGATTTTCTAGTTTGTCCCGCTCAATTTCATGTTTGCCCTGCTGATTTTTTAGTTTGCCCCACTGATTTTCTTGTTTGCCCCGTTGATTTTCTAGTTTGCCCCACTCAATTTCATGCTTGCTCCGCTCAATTTCTAATTTGACTTGCTAAATTTCTAGTTTGCCCCACTAATTTTTTAGTTTTCCCTACTCAATTATATGTTTCCCCTGCTGAAATTCAAGTTTTCCTTGTTGAATTTCATGTTTTCCCCACTGAATTTCATGTTTTCCCTGCCAAATTTCATGTTTCCCCTGCTAAATTTCATGTTTCCCTCGATCAATTTTCTAGTTTGCCCCGCTCAATGTTTCTCAAAGCAATCATTTTTTATATAACGCAATGGACAATTCCATCGTTTATAGTTGAAAAGAAGAGTCACAAGAGATTTTTCAGTCCAGAAGAGGACTCTATCCTCTTTATTGATACCCTTAATTCCCATATAATTTGTCTGGATCCTCATTTTCTTCCGAACATAGGGAAGGGTCTTCTTTTGTAGATTCTTCTTATTTCTGTTTAGTCCCCATCGTTTCGGAAGTCGTTTCTATTTCTATGATGTTTCTTCTACACTTTTCCCCCTTTCTTCCATTTTTGGGGTTTGTTTCAATTTCTTAGTGACAATAGGCGATGGTATTCTACCTAAATAGTAGACATAGGTGATAAATAAAAGAATACTAAAGATTTGAGGCATAGAATTTCTCAATTTTAAAACAAGGTACTTACTAGATCGAATAAGTACATTAGATCTATTAGAATTATTTTGCCATATCCAAAATAATACCAATCTAACCCATTTCATGAAGAAAATGTTGTAATTAACCAACCAACAAAACTACTTGTTACAAATAACATCTTATTGTTGCATCAAAATATATAAATGTTCACTAATCTGGCTAACGTTGAACTTGGTAAAATGTAATGGTTGAATAATTGAAAAATGAGATTATTTAGGAATACACATTAAATACTAAGATTACGCATTGAATTTTTAGTAGTTTGCCCCGCTGAATATCATGTTTGCCCTGCTCAATTTCGTGTTTGCCCTACTGAAATTCATGTTTCCCCCGTTGAATTTCGTGTTTTCCCTACTCAATTTCATGTTTGCCCCGCTCAATTTCATGTCTGCCCCACTGAAATTCATGTTTACCCCACTGAAATTCATGTTTTCCCAGCTGAATTTCGTGCTTGCCATGCTGAATTTCAAGTTTCCCTTGTTAAATTTTTAGGTTGCGTTGCTGAATTTCAAGTTTCCCCCACTGAATTTCTAGGTTGCCCCACTGAATTTCATGTTTGTCCTACTGAATTTCATGTTTGCCCCACTGAATTTCAAGTTTCCCCCACTGAATTTCATATTTGCCCCACTGAATTTCATGTTTGCCCCGCTGTATTTCAAGTTTTCCCCACTGAATTTCATGTTTGCCCCGCTGAAATTCATATTTGCCCCACTGAAATTCATGTTTGCCCCACTCAATTTCTAGGTTGCCCTGCTCAATCCCTAGGTTCCTTCGATAAATTTCTAGGTTCTCTTGTTGAATTTTTAGGTTCCCTTGCTCAATTTGTAGTTTGACTCGCTCAATTTCTAGGTTGCCTTGCTCAATTTGTAGCTTGCCTCGCTCAATTCCTATATTGCCTCGTAATTTATAGCTTGCCTCGCTCAATTCCTATGTTGCCTCGCTCAATTCCTAGGTTGCCTTGCTGAATTTCTATGTTGCCTTGCTGAATTTGTAGTTTGCCTCGCTAAATTTGTTGTTATCTCAACTCTTCAGTTGAAGGTAATGAAAAAAAAAAGCGGTGACTTGGGTGCTTCAACAAATGCAGTTGTTAGAAGGGGGAGAAATTCTAAGTGGGATAGAGGATCTTCGTGATCGAGACTCAAATCCAAGGGTAAGGGCAAAGACAAGATGAAGTGATAGTGTTGTAGCATTATAAGGCACATGAAGTGTAAGGCCCGTATCCTAGTCTGTATCGTTCCTTAGGATCCCGGGGTCCTCCCGGTCGAATTTTGGCAACCCACAACGCGTAGATAGCATTTACAAGCGACCATGATTCGTACTCTGTCAACTTAATCGGCTCAACTCGAAACTTGTACCCTACCGACCATGCCGTTGCCGCGTCTTGCGCGTTGATGCGATACACAAGCCAAGAGTGTGGGCCCACATTTATTTCGAGGAAAACGCCGTGAATTACGAATTTCGATAGAATCTCTACAATCCATCGCATCAATCAATCAAGTACACATCCCATCACAAGTCAATTACCAACCCATACCTTACCCATCTCTTTCCCATTCCCAAAGTCAACTCTCTCTCTCTCCACCCATCCCTTTCTTACAATATCCATTCCTTCCATCCCATCTCTCTTACAGCACCCTCTCCTCTCTCATTCTCTCCACCATTTCCCAAGCTTCCATGAGAGAAAAGCTCTAAGGAGAGAAAAGATCAAAGCCCACTTCCTACCCCCTCATCTCACCATCTAACCTTTCAATCTTCATCATCCTCCATCAAAATCAAAGCTTAGGAGCCAAGGATTCTAAGGAGCTAAAGAAGAAGGCCATAGGTGGGTGTTTTGTAAGATTAGATTTCAGTTTTTGTGATGGACCAAGTGGGGCCTACCGATTGATGGTATGGATCCCATTCGGGACCCATCTTGATGTATGTATTAGAGGGGCCCATAGTGGCGGGTCCCCTCCATCACACCATTCTCTCTCTCTCTCTCTCTCTCTCTCTCTCTCTCTCTCTCTCTCTCTCTCTCTCTCTCTCTCTCTTCTCATTTCATTTTTTATGTGATGATATGTGTGGTCCATCTGATGTGTCCAACAATCTAGACCGTCCAGATTTTTGGACGTCCAGCAAATGGGACCCGCCTTGCTGCCCATTTTTGGGCTAATTAGGATGAAGGGGAAATAAATAAATATCAGCTTGATCAAGTCTTGGTGGGCCACGTCCCTATGGAACCCATCAGATGTCATGATTCATCTAGGTCGTTCGTCCGCTGGACATCCAGCTGGCCTGGACTAGATGAAAACACAAATATCATCTCTTTCCAAAAATAATAATAATAAATATAATATAAAATAAAATAAAATAAAATAAAGGCTAGTGGGTCCCACACATGTGGACCTACGTGATGTATATCTTTCATCCATGCCATCCACCGTCCAGTGAGGGATGGTGGGGCCCTAATCTGGCATTTGTGTTGTATCCCCACCACGTGGGGCCTGCCATGATTTATACATCCACACCGTCCACTGTCTAGACAGTGAAAATCCACTTTGATGTGTGATTCCATCCACATAGTCCATCTGTAAGGACAACAACAAGTTCTGCGGGCCCTGATCACGAGGTATGTTTTATACCCAAACTATTCATCCATGTGGGGCCCACACGTGATGCATATCCACACCGTACAGTGGTCTAGATGGTGGGGACCACCATGATTTATGTGTTTTACATCCAGGCCGTCCAAGGCCTGGACGCTGGAGTTCTTCAAAATAAAAAAAATAATAATAAAATATTATTATTATTATATATATATAATATGTGGTGGGCCCCATGTGGGACCCACCTGATGTGAGAAGCAGATTGGCTGGTCTACCACACACAACTATAAAGCTGTTGTGATGATGTCAGTAAGTTCTGTGGGTCCCACACGATGTATGTGCTTCATCTATACAGTCCAAACGATGAGACCCACCTGCTGTGATGACGTCAGTAAACCCAGTGGGTCCCACATAATGTATGTGTTAAATATACGCCACCCATCAGTGGACCACACTTGTTGTGTGTGCTTCAACCACACCATGCATTCGTGGGACCCATTGATGATGTACATGATTTATATCCCCACTATCTATCAAGTGGACCACACTATAAAAACAGTGAAGGATTGAACGCCTACCATTGAAACCTGTTTGGGTTCCAGAAGTTTTAGATCAATATGAATTTTTTTTTCCCCTTAATTTAGGTCTTCGTGACTGTATGAACAAATTAGATGGAAAATAAACGTGATGGTAGGTACTATGAATTTTAAGCAGGGAAAATCATTATCTCCACTGCTAAATTGTGGTATGGTCCAGATGATCTTCTGATATAATTCATTTTTTTGGGTAATGCTTTAAAATGATCTCTAATAATAGATAAATGGTGTAGATAGTCCCGCTAGGATAATGGGCCTACCTTAATGTATATGAGGCCCATAGTAGTGGCCCACCTTGATGTATATGAGGCCCGTTATTGTGGCCTACCTTGATGTATATGAGAACTGTTGTTGCGGTCTACCTTGATGTATATAAAGCCTGTTGTTGCAGCCTACCTTGATGTATATGAGGCCCATTGTGATATGTTGGAGGCCCATGGGTTATGGTCCATTGTGATGTATTCAAGGCCCATGGGTCGTGGCTCAATATGATGTGTGTGAGGCAATTGCATGAGGCCCATGGTGATGTATTTGTGGCCCTTGAGAGAGGCCCATTATGATGTATATTAAGCCCTTATGTAAGGCCCATTATGTTGCATATGAGGCCTTGACATGAGGCCCATTATATTAATGTTAACCTGATAAAAACCACAAAAAATAAGGAAATTTGAATTTTGTAAGACTTGACCCAAGTGCGTGTGTGTGTTTGTGTGTGTATGAGTGTGCAATTCATTTTTCTTGTTCCCGTAGTCCTACCAGTCGAATCCCAGCAACCCGCGACCCTCGGATAGTATTTTCTATCATCCTTAAGTCCGGTTAGGTAGACCCGACTTAGATTGAGCCAAAACCTATGTCATCTTGTTCGCATCGTTGCTGCAATTCCAACACCGCGTCTTGTGCGTCCATCCGATGTGTGGATCATAAGTTGTGTACATCTCATTTATCACCTTTGATCATGATCATGTGGCCCACCTAGAGTGGAGAGCATATTTTTCAAGGGGGTCACCCTCTTTTGTGCAAATTCCAACACACACCACCCATACACTACCTAAACCCCCATATCCTACACCACCCACCACCCACACACTACCCATCCCTACTCTAGCCGAGCAACATAGTTTATATCACCATAGGCTATGATGATTTTTCTCTTATCTAGGAGAGAGAGAGTGATGATTGCACTCTTACAACCTCTCTCTCTCTCTCTCTCTCTCTCTCTCCCTCTCATTTCTCCCTTTCCTATTCTCTCTCTTTCCCCTACAAGAGGTGGGACTTCTTCCATTTTTCAGCCCCTTTTCCTCCTTTTTTCTCTCAATCCCTCCATTGAAAACCCATCTCACCCATTGATCTTGCTTCCTTTAGAGCTTGGGAGCTAGCCCTTGAAGTATGGAGGAAGATCTTAAAGGTGGGTGATGTATATCAAGCTTCTCCCTTCTTTTCTTCTTGCATTTCCTTTCTAAAACATTTGGTAGTATGTAGGACCCACCAATCAATGGTGGAGGTCATACATCACACCATGATGAGAGGTTAAAGGCCTATTTCATGCATGTTCGTTCCCATGGTGAACCATTCTCCATGGACCCACCATGATGGATTTCTTTGATCTAGGATTTTTGTTTGGTCATCTAGACCATTGTATGCATATTAGGATAGCATCAGCAACTTCTTTAGATTGTAAGATCACATGCATGCATGATATATGAAGGATGTATGTGTAATTATAATGGTGGAGGATTCATAGTGTCGGAATCCTCCGCTTTGGTCGTTGATCTCTCTCTCTCTCTTTCTCTTTCTCTCTATTTCTTTCCTTTATTTTTCTCCTAATGATTAGTGGCCCACTGATGTGCCATAAACATCCCATACCCTCAAAATTTTGAGACGTCCAGGCCCACTAGGTGGGATATCCCTATGCATGTTGCATACATAGGTTGGATGACCCCAAATGCTTGATTTTCTTGGAGATTCTTGATTGGGAATGGATCTGAAATTTTTGTGGTCCATCTAGGTGGACCCTGCTTGTATTATTAAGCATTAATCCCTTTTTTAATTAACTCATACATTTAATTTAATACAAGTATATGCTGGTGTCCAGAATTTTTTGAACAATTTCTGGTTGATTTTGGACCAAATTTTAGAATTGTTTGAGGGAATTTTACTACCTATAAAATATGCTTTTCTAAAATTTAGGGCATCTTGATGTTTCCCAAATTTTAGCCTTATCTGACCTTGCTTGAGGTCCCAAAGGTGTGGTCCAAGTGAGGTGGACAGTCTGGATTTTCTGCACTGTTCCAGAAACATGACAGTTTAAAAATCCTAGATTATAAAATACCTTTTTCATTGGTGGGCCACTTGTGTGGACCCCACCCTGTGGTACACATATAAGGGGACATAAAAACTATTTTTTCCCAATTTTTAAAGGCCTTTAGTCTAGCCCATTAGGAGCTCAGATCAGGGCCAACCAAAAAATCTGCACTAACCATATTTTTTGGCAGGCAGTCTTCTTTAATTTTAAATAAATACTTTTATATTTCAAAAAAATATGAAATTTTTTGGAGGTGTGACCCACCCATGGTAGGACCCACCTACCAATTTTTGGGGCTAACAGACCCTTGTGCACATCGTGGCAAGGGCTGGACCAGCCCACCATGTTGGGAAGTCCAGATCAGACAAATTTTCTGGATAGATTATTTTCTTTAAATTAATTAAAATACTTATAAGTATCTAAAAAGCACGAAATTTTGTAGAGATGTGTACCACCTATGGAAGTACTACCCTCGAAATTTTTAGGGCTATCAGGCCCCTGTACCATCCGTGGTGCAGCATGGAGTGGCCCACCATGCTGGGGCGTCCAGCCTTGACTGGTCATCCAAGCCACTTTGTGGGCCCACCTTAATGTATTGTATATCCTACCGTTCATCCATGTGGGGTCCATAGGGGACTTGATCATCCTCCCCTTCAGTATAATTCAATCGGGGCCCATTGGATAAGTTTTTGGGCCAAATACCTAGGGCCATAGAGCTGCCTACACATGGGATGCCCAGCCCATTGGGCTGCTGTTGGACCTCCAGTACAGTAGCATAGCCCATCTGATTTATGTGTTCCATCTACTCCCTTCATCTGGTGGACCCCCTGTGACATGTATGGGTCACCAAAATCTAAAATAAATTTATGAATTAATTATTTTGGAATTTTCAGCAAGCCCAGATTGTGGGTGGACTGGAATTTCAGCAATAGGCCCATATTGCTGCTCATAAATGAATATTTCGGGACAACATGGTCCACCAAATTTGGGAACATTATTACACATATATTGCTCCATTTTAGTTAGATTTTTTGTCTTAATTAGTGTATATTTCTAATTGGGTTTTTATTGGACTAGTCTTCTTAGTTATTTTTTGGGTTTTCCTAGGCCCATTATCTTGAAACTCTTAATAGGCCCATTGGACCCTTGGGGCCTATATTTATTTATGTCATTATGATGGGTTTTATGGGCCAATATTCAAGTAGTTGGGCCCTTGCTTTCCCATTAAAATAAATCCATACTTGTGTCGAGATGTAAGGCCCAACTTACTTTTTTTAAATATAAGGGTTACCCATATGTTGAAATAATGGGCTGCCTATTAGGCCCACCACAATGAGTAGTCTTATGATCTTTACAGTTGGGCCCAAACCTTACTTGAGGGCTTACCATCTTGCTTATGTATTGGACTTAGTGTATGGCCCATTATGCCATGGATTGCTTGGGCCTTGGACTTTACTTTATATGTGCAGCGGGCTACCTTTTGGGAATTAGTTGAGGTTGGATGTCCTCCTTGGTAGCCCTAAGATAGGCCCATAGGGTTCCTATATGTGGTTGAAGGCTCACCTTGGCCCTTGATTAGGACCACTTCTTCCTTGGGTTTATAACCCTCTAAGCTTGTGGGCCACCCCAAAGTATTGGGCCCCCACTAGAGGACTTCAGAGTACCTGTCTATGTATCTAAACCTTGTCCTTCCTTAGGAAGGGGGAATATATTCTACAAGTATCACTCTTACATCATTGTGACCTATATGCATCATCTGTGTTAATTGATTGCATTATGTGGTGGTCATAGAGGGATAAAGTTTCTCTCCTTATGCACATCGAGTGATTGAAGCTAGTGCATGATCTGTTTGCATGACTCATACATTGGCATCAAATTTCATGATGATACTGCCCTTGCTTCACTAGGGCCTTGCCTCCATAGGGACGTTCATGGATGACCATTTGTGTGGACACCAAAAATATTACTTGAGCATACCAGGTACATAGGATGCCCATGGGTGAAATTTTTAAAACTTTCATGATACCAAAGATCTGCCCTAATGCCGTGACCGAGTGAAAACTATGAGCGCACAAGCACCTTATACTTCTAGGGCCTGTTTGGATTCACGTATAGTATTGTATTGTAATGTATTTGGGTACTATTCATGTATACATTGGATGGTTTTCAAAATACATCTAAATCAATCAGATACTAATCAATGTTTGGATAGGACATATTATGTTTGTGTATTGTACAATTTTAATTGGGTCGAGTGGCCTGTTTGACGTATGGAACTTTCTAATTTTTAGCCCAGATGATTTTCACGTTGAAATGTACCAAATGAATGGTCCTGATCTTACACTGCATAGGTACCAGATATCTTGTAATCGTACAAATTTTAAACTTTCATCTGCTGTTGAATACAGTGCAATAAATACGAAGTATTGACGTAACAGAACCCACCGACAATACTCTACCGTCAGTTTGAAAATTTGATTAGAGTTTGTATTAGCACGCATGGGATTCAACTCATATTCACTCAAATCTAAACACGGTAAATGTCAAATCGTAACTTCTAATATGATACAATACATCCCAAAATGCGTATCCAAACAGGGCTTTAGTCCGCGACTCCCACTGTCGTGTAGTCGGTTGGGTAGGGGTGTGGCCTTACTCACCCGATATAAAGAGACATTACTAGGCTGAGTCTAACCAGCTTGTAAATGGGTCTGCTACCTTCAGGCCTTGCTAGTAATTAGTTGTCCATAGGCGGGTAGTGAGGTCTCTTACACTCGTTTGACTGTGTGAGTTTATAGAGCAACAGTCATCCAACAGTGTACTGGACCCCGATGATTTCTTTATGATTGGAAATGTACCTGATATGTAAATTCGGATATGAGCACTGGCATCACTTTGCATTGCATTCGCATTGGCTGTATAAGCCCCCTTATGCATTACCTTGGTAAGGCGCCTAGTACTCATTGCATAGTATTCATGATAGGCCTTGGTAAGGCTAGTGATATTGTCATTGAGTATGTTTCCCTTCCTATACCTCCTATTATTCTTTTGCACATTATTGTCACACACTTTCACCAACCTCTAAGCTTCTAGAAGCTTATACACGATTGATGAATGTAGGAGATCCTCGGCAGGCATCGTAGTGACAAAGCTTGGATTAGAGTTCAGCTTGAGGACCTCAGTATTGCAGACTTTCTCTCTCCTTCTTCTATTATCTTATGTATGTCCTTTTAGACCTTATGAAAACTTGTAAAAGTTCAAATTCTTAGTGGATTTTGTGATGTGTGCCTTCATTATTCTTAGATATACTTGTTGTAATCTTGGGTATGCTCATATCGAAAATGATTATACTGTTATGGAAATCCTCCTTGTAGGATCCCAGGATCGAAACCTGCCTCATGAGCTGAGAATGGGGTACTACGGAGGCTGCTGCGACTAGAACCGGCTATCGGGTTCCTTGTGAGTCCTATTACCGAGTCTGGGACGTGACAAATTCCCTCTCCCGCCTAACGCGAATTCAAACAGAGACGTCCATCTGTTTCTAATGGTGACCCACCATCAGATCCATCTCCGAAATTCAGACCATCCATCGTGATTGGTGGGGCCCACCAATCGTAACCACGTCCTCCTTACACATGTGGATAGGTGTTCATGTGCACAATCATCCACCCAGTCAGTAATACAAATATCCTCGCCAAACACAGCAATCCACGTCAACCAGATCCACGTCAGCGACTCCTCACTGGCAGATCCATTCGCTCCAAACACTCGGAGCTTGACCACATAGCAAGCCGGAGTCCTCGTCACGCCTACGGTTTCTAAAAATACATCCCTATTTAACAAAAGGTGAAAGGAATCTTCCCTTTATAGGAATAATCCATCCTATCAGATTGTTAGATTCTAGAAACCTCTCACGAATAGATCTCGAATGTTGGCATTAAGGCTGCTAGAGATCTCATAATTTGCAGAGAAGTTGCTGATAAGTTGGCGAGAAAATGAATCGGCGCAAACCGGCTCTGTATGACTAACCAAATCTAAACCACAACTCTCCTTACATTGTTGAATGGGTCCCACACACCTTCTAGAATATATCAGGACTGTCCAAATGACTCAGATCATTGGATCATCCGGTCGTTGCAAAATCACCATGATTGTTGAGTCATCTTCTCCCAATCAGACTGAGAACCCACCTACTTAGAACTGACCCACTCCCAAATCCCGAACACCTATCATGCAGCCCACCTCACTAAAAATCCACAAGCAATGATCCTACCAGTCCACGAGAATGATAAACTAGATAAGAAAGCCCCTTAGACAACATTCTTCATCCTTCTCTCTCTAACAACCCAACTAATCCTAAAATTAGTTGTAGAAACCTCTAGAAGTGGAATGGGGCCTATTTAATGCTCAAAAAGTTAGGGCAACTATCGAGGTAAATCATCGGATAAGAAAAGGATAGGGAGAGAGAGAGTTTGAATGCGACAGCAACGCCACAGTTTGCACAGTCGTGGTGTGACTCAACTGAGTCACTAAGAATAACAAGTTAGGTTTAGGGTATGACCCTGCACATTCGGAAAAAGGAGGAGGGAGTGTTGAGAGGAAGCGAGAAGGAAGGTAAGGAGAGAGGAAAGTGAGGGAGAAGAAGAGCTTGACTCAGTTGTGTCGCACTAGAGTTTGCTCAATCCAGGCTAATGCTATCGATTCAGTTGGAACTGGACTGAGCTCCGACTCAGTCTGAGTCCTTTTAGAGAGGAGAAGAAGAAAGAAAAAGAAGGAAAAGAGAAGAAAAAGGGGAAAAGAAAAAGAATAAAGAGAGAAATGAGGACGCCCGAGTCAACTGAGTCAACTCGGTTGGTTGTTAAAGCTGTTGAGTTCCAGAGGTGAGTTGCTGGTGCGGCTGCCCCACCAGACCGAGTCTACCTCATGTCAGGTCCCTTGAGAAGAAGAGGAAGGCTTAAAGAAGGACAGAGGTCGGGGTTAGGAAGCCAAGTTGCAACACCGAGTCAACTTGGTTTGGACAAGGTAAGTCAATCTTGAAAATTTTAGAGTCTTTCTAGATATGCCATTTACCTTCTATTAATGTACCAAAGTTCCATATGTAGGCATTTTTCGTTGGGGCCAAGTGGAAGTGATCGGCTCGAATTTGAGTCTAAATCAAGTCTAGCGAGTCGATGTGAGTAAAACTCCATGAAAAAGTTTATTAGACCTAGATCTACTAGTTGTATTACTCATAAATCCTTGCTTAGATATGAATTTGGGTCCTATCATATTGACTTCATGTTCGTATTAATTAAAAAATGAGTTATGTTGAGGGAGTCAATTCGATTGTATTTGGGTCCGACTTGAATCAAGTTGGATATCAGATTGGATCGCATCTTGAAGGTTGGAAATCAAATTGTTTGAATCACCATCGGATTACTCCAACTCTATGGTGAGGAATATCCCACATTGCTTCCTTCATGCCATTGAATTCCAAATTGGTTTTAAGCCTAAAGAGTAGAGAATTTTAGAATAGCGTAAATATTGATTTTCACTCCATTTAACCTCTAGATAATCATGAATTAATGTTTAAATCATATTTCTCTAATTTAATTTATAGGAATTTGCATTATACTCCTTATGCCTCATTTGTAAATACTTGATTACATGTACTAGTTATGACATGAGGTAAGAATCTCATTTCTAACCATCTTATAAATAGTATAATGCCCCGTCACTTCTTATATATGCTAAGCCCATTTTAGTTTTGAATTTAATGCATATGAAATTTTTGAATAATGCGAGTAGTGATCAACTCCTTTTATTCCTATTTCGTAGCGATGAACATAAATTAATACTGAATTCTTATTACTATAATTCTATATGGATTAAACATGTGTATAGAACTTACCCTTGTATTCTCTATGACACATTTATGATTGCTTAAATATAGGTACACTTATAGTAGTTATGACTTGAGCCTTCAACTTACATTTTATTTTGTATTACGAACTGTACAATGAGGAATATATGGTGAATGTCTCCTTTTGTAAGAAATGTTGAATGAACTTTTAAACATTTCACATTTTTAACCATACTTAGATTGACATACTGTATTTGTGGGCCTTTACTTGAGCCTAGAGGAATTATTAGGATTTATGATTGAGCTCATGTTTGATGTTTGATATCTGATTAAAAGACATCAAACTTTGATGATGTTTATGAGAGAAATCTTGTTAAATCTAAGGAATGGATGTGGGTATCATGGTGCATAACATTCACGCATGACATATGAGCTTTTCCGAGTGCTCAATGTAAGCCATACTCTGTTCAATTTACTGAAAGTTCCAACACTTCAGTTAAACTCACAAAGCATTTGCATTTGTACCACTTTGGGCACTCTGTCTTTATATGAGGCTTTTTCGAGATTAGACACTCCTCGAGCGTACCCCATGTATTTTTTCGGGAGATCCTTGGGTGCGCTCACCTGCATGGTCTTTTCTGGGTGGCTAGTTCTCCTTGGGCATACCTATGAGTATTTTTTTGGGTGACTAGTTCGCCTTAGGCGACCCTTTATTTTGACAGCTGGATGTGCATCCCTAGATTTGTGATTTGAGCATACATTCATACATCCATACATTTACATTTAAATTCTCATTATCCTCGTTATGATTGATTATGTTTGGTTTAAACTATTTTGGAATGACATGGTATGCATGAATCCTTGCTAAAAATTCCCACTAAGTTTTCACTCACCCAATCATATGGTTGCACCAAATAGACGCAGGTTTGATGCCAGGTGGAGACCCCTATGACGAGATCCCAGGGGTGGCTGATTAAGAGATTGGCGATGAGGAGTTTTATGCTAATGTGATTGAGCTGTTGGAGCTCAAATGATATTTTAAGATTTACTTACTTTTATGCTTCAGACTTTGTATTTTGTTTGAATTGTAATAATAATTCCCTACTATGGGATTTCATTTTTCTACCCTTTAATTGGTTTGAATTCCCTTGTTATTTCTCATGATCTCCTTACTTTACGTTATGAAATTTTCTACTGACTAGTTGTAAAGTTGTTACTTCATAGTGTAATACTCGAGTTCTCAATGAGGAACAATCATCCCCAGGTTTTGAGAACTAGGGTATTACAGTCAACCTATCGACGATGAACCAGACGAGTCATGCTTCCTCTGTGTCCTATGAAGGCTGGATATGAAGTCCATGAAGATGTTATCCCACTTCCATTCGACCAGCGGCAACGGCTGAAGGAGGCCAACGAGTTTACAATGCTCCACCTTGATCTTCTGGCACACCATACAGTTTGCCACAAAATCTGTTATATTCCTCTTCATATTTCCCCAGCAATACTTCCTCATGACGTCATTGTACATTTTGGTACTACCCGAGTGGATAGCTAATTTGGAGTGGTGAGCTTCCACCATCACTTCCTTCCTCAAATTGGCGTTGTTTGGAACGCATACTCGTCCCTGATATCGAAGGCCGCCGACATTACCAACCCTCCAACCAGGAATTTCCTCAACCTTACACCTCTTCTTCATCTTGACAAGCCATGTATCCTGGTCCTGGGCAGCAATTACTTGTTGCACCAGAGTGGGTTCTATAGTCAAAAGAGCTACATACGCATCTAGCTCGTTGAGGGTAAGCTGAATGTCGAAATCCTAAACGAATTCCATCATCTTCCATTCCATGATCATCAAGGTGGCTATTAGCTCATGTTTCTTCTTTCGACTTAGAGCATCAGCCATAGAGTTCGCCTTGTCAGGGTGGTATGAGATATCAAAGTGGAAGTCTTTAAGTGTCTCCATCCATCGACGCTGATGCATGTTCAAGTCCTTTTATGTGAATATGTATTTTAGACTCTTGTGATCATAGAATAACTGAAAATCCTCTCCGTATAGGTAATGCCTCCATATCTTTAAGGCAAAGACTACTACTACCAATTTCAGGTCATAAGTCGGGTAGTTCTCTTCGTGTTCCTTCAGGTGGCGAGAGGCATAAGGGATCACTTTGTCATTCTGCATCAGAATGCAGCCAAAGCCTAACTTCGAAGCATCGCTATACACCACGAACTTTTCCCTTTCTTATGGGAGAGTGAACGCTGGCGCAGAAGTTAATCTCATCTTCAACTCTTGGAACGCTGCTTATGCATTCTCGTCCCATGTGAATTCGGTGCTCTCCTTTATCAGTTGAGTGAGTGGTCACGTGATTTTGGAGAATTCCTTGATGAAGTGCCTATAGTACCCAACCATGCCTAGGAAACTCCAAACCTCAGTCAATACACAACGACTATTAATGATCCATAGTTAAAATCAGTGATCCACATTTAATATTGGTGATCCACAATCCTTATGAGTTTCATTAATTACGAATGGTGTCTTTATATAAATTGGTATAATTATACTTAAATTTAATTCTTTGTCTTTTAAGTACTAAATAATCTTTGTTCAGGGTGAAAAACTTGGTCATTGCTCAGGATACTCCAATATAAAGGTCATCGCCAAGTGCTCAGTATAATTTTTACTTTGCATGATCCATTCAACAAGTTTCTTATTAGGGGAGAGATATTTAAAAAACTAAATTTGGGTATCTGCTTGATTTTGATGAAGTAAGATGGAGGGTAAATGGCCATTGATCCACTGCCTGATGCTGAGGTACTTCGGTGACCTCCGCTTTGACCTCGGTGGTACCATTCTCCAATTCAGGGAAATAAACTTTGCCTTGATTATGGGTCTCAAGTGGGGAATATCAGACAAATCAAAGTATACTAATCAAGGATCATCAAAGTAAGAGTATTAAGGATTGATTTTTCAAGGATCAGTCCCATATTATAAAGAAGAATTTACTAAAGTCATTCAAAACCCTTCGAGGAGGGAGTATTAATGACACGGTCATCATACAGCTGGCGATGTTCATATGCATAGAGAATTTAGTTATTGGATCACCCAAAAAGAACTTGTGTGAAGATAAGTATATAGATTTAACAAATAATTACGATACACTTGATAATTACCCCTGGGTGTGGGCTATCAGATTTTGAAAGAAGTAGCAAATATTATTATTAAGGAGCACCTTCAAGACTCCACGGATTTTTATACCCTACAATTCACTTCCGTGGATTTCTATGCCTTAGATGCATGACCTAGACATATTTTTTCTATGCTCATATGTTTCTAGGCCTATGGATCTACCCTTCCTTTTCCTTTAATGACATAGCAGTGGTTATTTGTGCGACAACCCTTCATTACTGGTTTACCTTACAGATTTAGGATTTCGTATTCCTGCTTGTTGAATGTAACCACATGCTCATTGTTACATATTTGAGAAATTCTTAGAAGATTATACGTCAATTGTTTTATCCAAAAGGCATTCTCATTTTTGAGCATATTTATTCCTTTGATAATTCCTTGTCCAATTTCCTTAGCAGTGCTTCCGTCTCCATAGGTGACTATCCCATCATTAAGATCTGAATAGTTTGAGAGAAGGGATTTGTCACCCGTGACATGTCTTGAACATCCGCTATCCAGGTACCACTTAGCATCATTGTTTGTCATATGATTTTGAATGAGTAACAAGGCAATTTTTCTTTTCTTTCACTACCCATTATATAACAGGATTTCTAATTGTGGTAGTTTTTGTTTCTTTAATCAAGTTAGGCAACTGAATCGTGTTTTTGTCTTACAAATTCATTAGTTTTCTTGTTTAATTCAGCCACTTGATTCAGTAACTCCTTCATTCTGTTAGTCCTTCTAGGTGTTGATGGATGTGTATTTCTTCTATTCATATCCCTAGGTGGACACCTGACATCTTGTATTATTTTTCTGGTTGGTTTGAATTTACCAGCATGCTTTTGACAAGAGTTGGGTTGTGTCCTCCCAGGAAATATGCATTCAAACTTATAATGACCAGAATCACCACACGAATGACAACCAGGAGTAATCTCAGTTTTACTTCCTGAAGTAGCAGATTTTGTTTTAAACTTATCATATCCTAAGCCACTTTTGTCTTTTTCGGGTCTTCCCATCCATAAGAGTTTTTCTAATTTCTCACCACCCTAGGAAAATTTATAGTTTAACTTAGCAGATTTTCTGAATTCTTTTAAACCAAACAGGAGTGTGTGATTTTCATTTTGAAGGTGCATGTTTTTATCTTTTAATAGCTCAATCTATTTGTTTAGTTTTTCAGACTCAGATTTAAGGAAGGTATTGATTCTTTCGAGTCTATCATTATCTGAGTGATTGTTGCAGATCATCAATTATGTGTGTATTAATTTCCAATGTTTTATCTAAATCTTTTTGCAGCAATTTATTTTTGTATTCATTTATACCAAGTCTTTTAAGGATATTGATGCTATGAATGTAAAGTTGATTATAGGCATCCTGCAATTTATCTTTTTCATCTTCTTCTTTCTCAGTTTCCTCATTATCTAATGAAAATGATTCAGTGGCCTGAGGTTCTTCAACGTTCTCAGTTTCAATGGGAATGTTTAAGGCAGTAGAGATCATAAGAATTTTCAGAGATTTCTGGTCTTCATCACGCTCTGAGTCACTACATTCCGAATTTGACTCTTCCGTGTCATCCCATATGGCTGCCATTGCTTTTCCTTTGGTTTTCCTATTTGGGCATTCAGTGGACAGGTCTCCAAACTTTTGACAGGTATAACATTATGGTTCCTTGGTCTTTTTACCACTTTTTCCTGCAGAATGTTTGTTGTCCACCTGTCTTCCTTTAAATGGATGGCCACGATTTTTCTGAAAGAACTTTCTGAAACATTGTGCCAACAAGGCCACTTCCTCATCTTCATTTTCTCTTTCACTTTCAATATCCTCATTTGTTGTATTATTTGAAGTTTTGAGGACAGTAGTTTTGGATTTAGGGGTTTGTTTGAAGTGTAGTTCAAATGTTTGTAGGGAACCTACTAGTTCTTTTACTTTCATCCCATCTATGTTTCTACGCTCTTCAATGGTTATTACTTTAAGATTAAAACGTTCCGGTAATTATCTTAGTATTTTCCTACAGATTTTTGAGACCGAAACTTTTTCACCTAATCCACCCATGGAGTTGCAAATGATGATCAATTTTCTGAAAAACTCCTTGAAGGTCTCATGCTCTTCCATTCTAAGACTTTCAAACTGTGATGTTAAGAGTTGTAGTTTGGATCTCTTCACAGTGCTTGTTCCTTCAGGGGTTGTTTCCAACAAGTCCCATGCTTCTTTGGCTATCCCACACATACTGATTTGATTGAAAACTTCTTAGGACACAGCACAGTAAATAACATTCATAGCTTTAGCTTCAGATGCTTGTTTTTCTTTATCGAATGTTGTCCACATTTCTTTGGATTTTGGTTTGATGATAATTATGTCATTTTCAAGTACTATTTGTTCAGTTGGTGGCACATATCATCTTTCAACAATGTCCCAAACATCATGATTCAAAGATCTCATAAAGTAATGCATTCTAGCCTTCCAGTATGCATAATTTGATCCATCAAATACTGGAGGTCTAGTGACCGATGAGCCCTCTCCTTTGGCCATATTACCAACTTCAGTCAAGGTCACTCTCTAGGCGGTGAAGCCCTTAAGAGAGACCCGCTGTATACCAATTGAAATTGCAGTAATGACTACTTTAGTTGAAGTGGGAATATGCCAATATGTCTTAGAGGGGGGTGAACTTATGATAATTTAAAATCCTATCAATCTTATCCTGAGAGAATATGCATGTATCAGGATTCCTTCAAAGTAACTCTAATGCCTTCCAAGCCAAATAGAGGATCCAGTCATGAAATTATTTAAAAGATAAACAAGATGCAGATCTTAGTTTATGATGGATGTGACTATGTGAGGTGTGATCTCAGATAATCAGATATGAAAACATTTAAGGAAATCACACAAGCGGTAGAAGATAATAACAATCTCAAACACAATTATTTTTATAGTGGTTCGACTACTTGTCTACTCCACTTCTGGGGGACGCACTTAAACCTTGAGTGTACCAAATCTCACTAAAGGAGGTTTCACAACAGGTTCACCTTAAACCGGAGGTTTCAAATTAGGTTCACCTCAAACTATTATAACCTACACTAGGCTGACTCTAATGTGTCTACACGACACAATTTATGCTCGACACAGGAGCAAGGGTCGACACACAACACCTGAGTTTTAGGCCACACAGGCCAAGGATCCACACAAGGAACCTCACCAATCTAGGCTCCCATGAGCAAGGGTCAACACACAACACCAAACTTTTAGACCACACACGGAGATAGTGATTCCAATCATCTATGCATTTAAGGCATCCCAGCTTAATGATTTTCCATTAAGATAATAACTGCAGGATCCTTGAGTGCAGAAGTTCATTCCCCAATCCACTCTATTGAATGTCAATGATGAGTGTGGATTGGAGGATGAACTTCCATGAGAGAAAAAGGCTTAGGGTATATGATCTAGGGTTAAACACACAAAAGCACTCTCTATTTTCTCTACCAACAACCAAGGGCAAGCTCTCATTAAATAAGCAAAAGGTTCCAACGAATATAAAACAGTCATATTTTCTAGAGAGTTCGATATCATCGAGCAGGATCGATATCATCGAGCATATATTCGATAGCGTTGACTGGCTGCTCGATGACACGAACTCAACTTTCAAACACTTTTGAAATCTCTTACCAGCTGGTCGAGGAAATCAAACATTTGTCGATGCATCAGATTTCAAAATTTGATTTCATCGACACGAGGTTTGATTCCTTGACATTTGAAAATGTGAGAGTACTTGCCTTTAAAATATTTTAGGTATATGATATGATCGAGCATCACTCAATATCATTGAAATTTGAATATCAATGATATCGAGGGCAGTGTCGATTCATCAATAATTCCAAGGAATTTTTCTATAAGCTTGATGGACAGTTTATATCCACTTTCAATGACATCGACCTTGCCTCGATATGATTGATATTTGAATATCGATTTTATCGAGTGACCACCGATCCAAGAAAAATAACCTAAAAACTTGCTGGATAGATTTGTATCCCAATTCGATATCATCAAAGGGTTTCTAATATCATCAATATTTGAATTTTGAGGATATTGAGGATCTCTTTGATTTATCGAGGATTTCATGATTTACCTTAGCAGAACTTTGGACACAACAGACCAGATGTCGATTTTATCGAGTCGGCTCGATGGACTCGAGATTCAAACTTCAATGATATCGATGAGTCCATCAATCTATCGATAATTCAGTCCAAATATCTTTGTGGTTGTTGGACATCTTAAGTCCTCATTTCGATAAGATCGAGTGAGCTTCGAGGACATCGACAACAGGGTTTGATTTCATCAAACCACTTGTCGATAAATCGACAAAGGTAGAAAACTTAAAGATTTTTCTGAGTTTGAAAAAAGTTTTCTAACCAAAAACCCTACGATGTTCTATGTAATTTTATGGGTTTTAATTACATGGTGTTTTGGAGATTTACCTGTGGCAAGTTCGAGCACACATTTAATTGAGGCAGACACTTGATCAATCTTCCTATGAGGCTCCTTTGTCTAGCTGACTCAACACTCACACTAATTGATCAACTAGGGCACTTCCTGTCACGACCCAAACTCGAAAATTGTACTCATAAAATTCTTAATCGCCGAATCTGGTGTCGACAGCCTCTGTAGTACCCCATTCTCGGCTCCCAACATCCATATGCCAGATTCCAATCCTGAGATCCTACTAGGAGCATTTTTCAACATACATTTACTCATAATAAGTAAAACCACAAGTATACCCAAGTCACAAGAACAACATTATCATCACATATCCATTAATATGAACTTTGAAACAATGCTGAAAGGAAAATACATATGTCAAAATAAAATCCAGCTCCAGAAGACAGCTGCACGCTCCAAACTCAATGTCACTGCGACTAACGCCACCTGCACGCATCTATCGTGCATTAACTTATAGAAAGATTAAATGGTGGTGAAAGTGTGTGCATAAAATAAGTGTCAAGCACATAAATATAAGTTCACAATCATACAATATCAAAAATACTGGTAAGATCATGAATCATATGATATCAGAGTAAGTAGAAATACTGACAAGTTCATAAGTCATACAATATCAGAGTAATGTAGAAACATGCTGACAAGTTCATAAATACCATCAGCCTTATGTAGGTCATATAAATGAAGAAATATAGCAACCCAAAATGCCATATGCCGTGGATGTAATGCAATATGTGGTACAAATGGAATGACCATGCTGGAGTGTGAAGTTGGGATGATAGTACGTAGTATCGCAGGCTATGGGGTCCATCAGAAGGGACTTCTATCCAAACTAGTCTCATACCTAATTTGGATAGTCAGATTCAATGTGGTAAACTCCTGATCTCTGGTTAGTCGTGTTCCCAACCGAAATCCTAGTCATTGCGAATGTACACGTAACAAATAATTATGCACCACCTAAGAGAGAGGTATGGGCATAGCATGGGTTAGTTCTACTTGACTTTATGTGTGATGTGTACTTGATTGATGGGATAGGTCATAGAGATTTCCTCGACATTCGCAACGCGTGGTGTTTTTTCAAAATGAACGTACGTCTACATCTTCTAGTACGGGTATTGGTTCGGTGCGCGAGTCACTGCGTTAGAACAACAGCGACGGCGCGGTCGCTAAGGTACAGGTTTTGGTTCGAACCGACTTTGGCATACAGGTCTCAGCTTAGGATCGCACGTAAACGTCGGATATGGGTCGAGGATTGTCGACTTTTGACCGGTAGGATCGTGAAAGCCTACGGAATGGTACGGACTAGGACACGGGTCTTACATATACCTTCGCTATGGCCATGATTTCAGTTGGGTATGTGACTAACTTGAGATCAGGAGTTTATCGCATTGAGTCTAAGTATCCAAATTTAGGTATATGCCTGGTTTAGATAGAAGTACCTTGTGATGAAGCCCACAGCTTGCAATATCAAGTACTATCATCCCGACTACACACTCCAGCTCTGTCATTACCCTTCCATCATATGCCATATAGTAGAAAAGGGAATTTGATTATCTTGTTCATGATGATTGGCTATTTTAATGATTCATGATATCTTGTTGAGTGATATGCCTATTATTGATGTCATGTTCATGATAACCATGTAGTTATACGACATGATTGATTAATAACCTACTCACCTATGATAATATGACTAGTTGATAACATGCCTATGGTTGTTTTGGATGCCTTTACGAGAGCACCTTGATAAGACATGTTTTACTCTCGGCACATAGTAGACTCATGAGTTGTAGTTTGCTTATACGTATGACTTATACTTTTTTAGGATGCATACAAGAGCTGTTGGAGTTTCCTATTGTTTCCTTCATTACTGTTGAACTAGTGCACCATATTATGTGTGACATGTTGAATAGGTTCATCTCTTTGATATGCATTGATACCATGTACAAAATGTGTAACCGCTTAAACAAATTAACCGTATAAAAAAAATCACACTGAAAATCCTCCTTGTAGGACCCCAGGATCGAAACTGGCATATGGGTGTCGAGAGCCAAGAATGGGATACTACAGAGGCTGTCAACGTAGAATTCGGCGATTGAAAATTTTATGAACCCAGTTTCTGAGTTTGGGGCGTGATAATAGATATTGAAATTTTGATTTTAATTGAGTTGTAGGACAACATTCACCTAAAATCTTAAGTATGACAACCTTATTTCATAATGCCCTTGAATTCAATATTTCAAGATGATAAAAGCAACAATAAGATTATCAATCACCATAATACATTGAGTTATAGTGATTTGTTATTTAACACACAGTTACTCCCCCCTCAAACTTACTACTCTAGGTAATTTTGGCTTTTTACTATTTTCAAGGTTTTCACAAGGTAGCCTGAACAACATCTTACAATTTTTGTGATTTTCACAAGCTTATCACAACAAAACCTCAAGTGATTTTCTTGGGCTTATCACTACTCTACCCATTGACATTTTCAAAAAATCTTAACAAACCCAAACTAAAAGTAATTAACTAAAATTAAAAACTTATCTTCTTGAAGACGTAAGTTAAAGTGAAGATATTAATGAAGCCTTTGAAGATGATGTTTTAGTAGATGCAGCGATCCCTTTCCTTATATGAAGATATATCAATGTATGCTTAACCAAGAAGGATTTAGGGATATATGATTTCTCAAAGACTAAAAACCTTAAAATTTGTAGATTCAATTCTATTGTCTCAAGTTGAGTATAAAACACTCTCTAATTGAATTAAAATCTACTTGAGAAGAAAATTGAATGAGCTATAAAAGTAATATAGGAATGACAATGCAAATAGCTTTAAAAAGAATAAGATTTCTCTCTTTTGTTTCTAGAAGACTTTTCTATTTTTTTGTGCTTTGAAACAGTGAGAAATGATCTCTATTTATGGCCAAAGATATGAATCTTTGGTCCGCCTAAGAATCCCTTTGGCTAGTCAAAGTTCCTTGATTTTATTCTAACAGTTATCAGATTTCACAGGATTTGAGTTGATCTAAACTTAGGCTAGCCCGAGCCAAACTTTGGTTGGCCGGAGACAGGGTTCGACTGGCCTAAGTTTCTGAGAAATCATAAATTTTACATTGCTATAAACTTAACCTGCGTCACTCTCTGGCTCACCCGAGCTGGTTCGAGTTGGCTGAAGGCAAGGTTAGGATAGACGAAGTTCCAGAAGAATCAAAATCCTTTGTTTTTGGAAACTTAACCTAGGGTGATCTCAGGATGACTCGAGATGATTCGGCTAGCTAAATGAAAGGTTGGGCTGGCCAGATACCCTTGAATATTTATGAAAAATTGTCATAAGTTAAAGCTTAGAAAATCACTAAGATGCACTTTAACCTATGGTCTTTTCTAAAGTCATCTTTACATGTAGGTTGGAAAACAATTGATTCTTCTCTTGAAATCCTTTCGAGCCTTCTAATCTTGAGATGTTGAGTCGTCTTCTATTCTTGAAATGTTGAAGAGAGCTAAAGTGTGTTGAAGTTCCATAGCCTATACATTTTGTCTACGAAATTTGACAACCCATTTGCATGCTTAAAACATTAGCACTTACATATCATTTCTTCTAACCTCTCTCAATCCATGGCTTAAAAGATAAAAGTGTGGTGAATACATACACAAGAGGATGATCAAAAGAGTACATATAGAAGAATGATTGGAATACTACATGTGTAAAAGAAAAGAATGTTAGCGCACTGATTTGTGCTCCTTATTTGTCAATCACATGAGTCCAAGTGTCATGTAGTCGGTTGAGCCCTTAGAAACTAAAGACTAAAGACACAAGAGGACATGAGCATCAAGGAAAAAATAATAGGTATGTGAGGAGCCACGGTGACCCTAACCCTTAACCCAGAACAATCCTCGAACCTCGATATGAATCTAGCCCTATAGGTAAACCTTTTTCATATGCCTTAGCTTTAGAAACTTAATTGGAATATGATAAGCAAAGCTAAAAGAGACGTGAAGTTATTGTGAAAACGTATGCCTAAAAGAATAATTTTCGAGTGGTCCTCAATCCCATCGACATGATATTTTGGGGGTGTAATGCCCGATTTTTGTAACCCAAGTTTAGCATTCATTTTCCAAAAACCCGAGTGTTAACCTTTAAAGATAGCTCGAATTTCACATATAGTTTTTTTTATATATATTTTCATTTTCAAGAGTGGCAGTTCAATGGAAGAAAAACAAATCAATTATAAAGGAAATTCTAAATATACATTCAAAATATACAAGCGGATGCCCATAGGGATTGTACAAACCAATGTCTCAATACTAATAAATACAGTAAATAAAAAATTTATCATATAAAGAGAATAAAATGCAGCTAGACTTGAGTTGCAAGATCACATAGCTTCTCTTGGGATAGATACGGCCACACATCCCTAAAATCTGTATCATGCTCCTCATCAGTCTGAACATGAGTATCATTTAAACCACCGGCACCATTTGTATTATTATATATTCAATGCATGAGTTGCCATCTTAGTGAGAATTCCCCTCAAGATTAAACACCACTTGTCATGCCCTGAAAATCGACACCCAAGTACAGAGACCCCAGTCCCAAGTTCTCAATTCTGAACCAAATGAAATGCACGTCTGACCTCATTTAGATTCACATTCATTCCACACACGAATAATCAAAGTAGCACGATTCAATTTAGTGGATCTAAAGCGAGGTAGAGATAATAAAAATTCATAAATGTAAGGCTAATAGCCAAAGTACCATCCCAACAGTGGTGTTCGCCTAAATGGGAACTATACAAGACACAATAAGCATTCCACAAAACAACTAACGGAGTCTATCCAGCTGAGACTCCAAATATATAGATCCTCAAAATGTACAATAGGGAGAGAGGCGAGGCACTCCACCCAAGCATGCCCATCCATCAACTGGAAGTATGGGGCACCATCAATGGGGTCCACTATGTCTAATCTAATGTATTGGTGTCGTTGCTACCTACATCAATAGTATTGTCTGGTTGGTGTTTTAAAACCTCGTTCCAGGTGGGAGTGAATAACTAACTCAGTGGTTCCATTTTCTAAGTTACACAAGTTATCAACACAATCAAATATAAGCAATGATAGCATTACAAAAAAAATAATTGCTAAGTTAATTATTTAAATACATGGATGTCATGATGATATGCATAATGGTTGGCCTACAACACAACCCAACAATGTTTAACATAATGCATGCTTGTGATCAATGATACCAATATAGAACCACATCAACTTTATTGCTAGCGTTGATATCAATATATGTATAAAAGTTGGCCTGCAACACAACCCAATAATGTAATGATATGCATGATTAGTCAAGAATAATTATTTATGGTTCAATAGTGGGTTGACGAAGCTAAGATACCTCAATTCTATCAATTGTCTCTAAACGGATTCACGTAGCTCATGACAGTACATAGCAGCCTCTAAACCTTAAACCCTAAGGCCCGTATCCTAGTTCGTACCATTCCTTTGTCTCCCTCAATCCTTCCTGTCGAATTTCGATAACTCCGACCTTTAATCGGCTTTTCACGCGACCCTAAGTCGCATCCCATATATCTAAGTCAACTCGACCCGAGACTTGTACCCTAGTGACCGGGCCATCATCGTGGTTCCAACGCCGTGACTTGCATGCTGATGTAATACCCAGGCCAAGAGTTGTGGGCTAGCGCATATTTTGAGGAAAAAGCCGTACATTGTGAATCTTGAGAGAATCTCTACCCAAACATCACATCAATCAATCAATCATAAGTCAAGTACAACCCATCACACCCATCCCTCTCTTACACAAACCATCCCCAAAGTCAACTCTTCCTTACATTACCTATCCCTTCCTTACACACACCCATTCCTCTCATCCCATCCCTCTTACAACACCCTCTCCTCTCTCATTCTCTCTATCGTTTCCCAAGCTTCCATGAGAGAAAAATTCTAAGGAGAAAGAACTTAAGTGTGGACAACTTCCTACCCCCTCATTTCTCATCCTAGCCCGTCAATCTTCATCATCCTCCATCAAAGAGAAAGCTTAGGAGCCAAGGATCTCAAGGATCTAAAGAAGAGGACCATAGGTGGGTGTCTTTGTAGGATTAGATTGTATTTTGATGATGGGTTAAGTGGGTCTTACTAATTGATGCTATGGATATCACTTTAGACCCTAGGTGTGGCCGATGGTAAACCATGATTCATATGTTCATCCCATGATGGGGCCATTCTCCATGGACCCCATCATGATGTTTATTTTCCCATCTATGGAAAGGTCATCTAGACCTTACATCTTTTGGTGAAAAGGGATCTCCACCGTTGATTTTTATAATTTAGGGCCCACATGACTTGGGACCCATTTTGATGTATGTATTGTATGTACATGGCCCACCTAGGGAGGGCTCAGAGTGGCAGAGCCCCTCCCCTCCATCGCATATCTCTCTCTCTTTCTTTCCCATCTCATGCCCACCCACGTGGGACCACCATGAAGTATGAGATTTATCTATACCATCCATCAGAGGAGGTTGCTGGACTGACATCCAGTAGTTGTGAGACCCACATGGTGTGTGTTATCCCCGCACTGTTCATCCATGGGACCCACCTGCAGCACGTGTGGGGACCACCACAATGTGCATGTTTCATTCCTGGCCACCCATCCAAGGCCTGGACACTGGAGCTGCATCAAACAAAAAAATATATATATATATATAAATAATAATATATGATATTATATGGTGGGCCCCATGTGGGACCCACCTTTGTGGAAAGGATTGGCTGGTGTACTTTACATCAGCTGTATCGCTGCTATATTAACGTTAGTAAGTTGTCTGGGTCTGATCATGAGGTATGTATATACACACCACCCAGTTTGCTAGACGATGGGACCCACCATTGATGTATATGTTTTATATCCAAAACCGTCCCTTTTTTTGGGCGTGAGACCCACCCACATGTGCTGCATGTGTGGGGTGGGGCCCACCTTGATGTATGTGTTTTAGCCACGCCGTCTAGTTCGTTAGACATGCAGCCCATGTTGATGTATATATTTTATATCTGCACCGTCCATTGTTGGGGACAGTGGACCTATTGATGCATGTATCCTATATCCAGCCATCCATCTGTTGCTAGACATGGACCTTACCTTAATGTATATCTACACTGTCCATGAGATGTGGGGTCCACCATGATGTGTATTGTATTCAGGCCCATCTTGCGGGCCCATCTTGTAGGCCCACCTTGAGGTATATGATGTGCATGTGGCCCATCTATTTTACTGGATTATGGGCTGCCCCATGAGGCCTAATGTGATGTATTTATGACCCATTGATGAGGCCCAATGTGATGTATTTGTGGCCCATGTGTGAGGCCTAATGTGATGTATATGAGGCACATATGGTGAGGCCCGATGTGATGTATATGTGGCCCTTGAGTGAGGCCCATTGTAATGTATATTAGGCCCTTGTGTGAGGCCATGAGCCCACTATATGTTTGGCTCTAAGTGGGTCATTTCTTGGGAGCAATGTTGGTTAAATGTCCACATTGATGGGCAATGATGGTTAAATGTCCACATTATGACCTTCCCTTAGGCCGTTGTTAGGCCTATTCTCATCCTTCTCTAAGTGGGTTGACCCTAATCATCGAGCCCCATTTGCATGATCCATCTATTCACATTGGGCTATCCTAAGATGTTGGGCCCCCATTGGTTGTTAGTAGGATTATTTCTTTGATCTTGGAGTCCATCTAGGACCTTTTTTGGGCCTCTTAGCGCATCTAACGGGCCATATGATAGTATGGAGAAGGAACCCTTTCCGGATCCTTAGGTATATAGGTAAGTCTACCTAGGCCCAACCTTGATATAAGGAGAGTTCATCCTCACTGTAGAAAAAAAGATCCATGCTATTAGATTTGATATATCTACAGTTGAGGACTGACCCTCATGTTATGGATCAACTGTCCATCTATGGACCCCACCTTGTATAAAGGCTGGTTATCAATACTGATTATGAGTATGTGATAGTATAACATTATGATTGTATGAGGCCCTTATGTGAGGACCAATTGTGATGTATGAGACTCATTACGATTATGTGAGACCCATTATGATTGTATGAAGTCGATTATATGCATGGGGCCCATTAAATGTGTGAGACCCAATTGTGATGTATGAGGCCCACCATGTGTGTGTATGATTATGTACACACCACTCATTCATTTACACGAGCCATGGGCTGCCTTATATAGGCCGACCATGATATATGTATAATTATGCTTAGTATACTTCATGATACATAGCTATACGCATCATCCACATGCTTGTTATGAGGAGTGATTAAGCATAGCATGTCATGCCCCAAACTTAAAAACCGGACTCACAAAATTCCTGACCGCTGAATCCGATGCTGACAGCTTCTATAGTACCCCATTCTCGGCTCCCGGCACCCATACACCAGGTTTCAATCCTGAGATCCTACAAGAAAATTTCAAATATGATTTGATTCGTAATGAGTATAACCATAAGCATAACCCACGAACAAAAACCACAAGAACACCATCACAAAATTCGCTATAATCAAAAACTTTGAGTACAATGCGTATGAAAGGAAAATACAAGATAATGAAAATAACAGAAACTCTAGAAGCTCGACAGCACACTCCAACTATAGTGATGCTATGACTGCATCCTGGTGTCACCTGCACGCATCAATCATGCATAAGCTTATAGAAAACTTAAAGGGTGGTGTAAGTGTGTGCGTAGTATGAATGTGCTCAGAATGTAATACCAGAGCAATGCGAGATCATGTTGATGGGTATATGAATGCAATCAATTGTACTAAGGCTATGCGGTACAAGATATGAATACTATCGGTCATATCAAGACCATGTGATGCGAGATGCACGTCAAGCATGCCAATCCTCATCCAAATCCTCATATAGCTCAGCAAATATCAGTACAGTTATCATTCTAAATAATCACTGGGGTCTAGTACACTCTATGCCAGCTTGTCGTCCCTATCCGAATGCATAACTGGTGAGTGGAAGAGACCTCACTATCTACCTGCCAATATCATGCCCGACTCATCGATAGTGGACTTATTCCTCAAGCTGGTCAAACTCAACCTAAAAATTACCCCCTCACTCAGGCGGGTAAGGTCATACCCCTTTCCAACCGACCACGACACAATGGGAGACATGGCATACTGGTATACGGCCCTCGAGTGCTCATATATCCACTCGGTCTTGACGTTGGAGTCATCTTCGGGTTTAGGAATTTTCACCCAGGGACATTTATGGCGCCCCGATGCTTAGTAAAAATATTTTTGGTGTCCGATCCTGTCATCCACGATGTGTCTATGGAGGTCATAGCCTTAATGTCACTGGAGCATATAGAAATCATGTCATACAAATGCAACGTGCATGAATCACACTGCCAGTCATGTAACAATCTTGCGCGTACTGCGCTCTCATGAAGGGCAACTCCGCCTATCAGGGAGCTCGTAAACAATCTACCTGAAGCCATATGCTATGATCACTCACATCTCATCTCAAGCATACATATGATGTGTATGAGCATGAATCATGGAACTATACTAAACATGTTATGTGGTGATGAGTTCTGTTCATAACGAAGAAGGGCTTAGACGACCTATACATTACAAGTATGGGCCTATCAATGGGCCCCTAGGGAGAGTTACAATGAGGACATTTAACCATCATTGCTATTACAATGTGGACGTCAAACCATCATTGCTCCTAAGGTATGGCCGCCATGAACATCGTTACCTAAGTCGTGGTGGAATCACACATTGCAATAGGCCTTATGTACATCCCTTTTAGACCTCAACCTAACGGCTCCATATACATCAAATGGGCCTCATCACATGGGCCTCGTATATATCCAGGTGGGCCTCAACATTGGGCCTCATATATCACATCAGGCCTAATCAAATGGGCCGAAACAATAGGCCGAATCAACTGGGCCAAGTCAAATGGGCCGAGTTCAAATAGGCCGAACCCAACTCATCTATATATATTTTTTAAAAAAATCAATATATATAAAATGAATCATATCAAAGGATCAACTGGACCACACCATATTTAACCGTGGTGATAATGATTTCCTTGGTTAAATCCTAGTAGGCCCCATCATAGGGTTTATTTCCCATCCAGTCTATTTATAAGGTCACATAGACCTGGATTTAGAGAAAAAACAAATATCATAATGGTCCAAACTTGGTAGCCCAAGGGTGTAATGGTGGACGTTCAAACTCACTATTTTCTATAATGTGGTCTACCTGATCCTAGATCTGTCTCATTTTTCTTTTTATCTCAAGCCTTAATATTATCTATCAAAATGGTTGGACGATTTGGATGCAACACATGCAACATGGTGGGTCCCATGGGGATGGATGGCATAGATAAAGTACACCCCTCATGGTGGGGTCCACACTGATGAAAGGTGTGGGTTACAATGCAAACATCAGTGGGTCCCACGTGGAGCCCACCATAATGTTTATCTGCCATCCAATCTATTGGTAAGGTCACACAGACCCAGATTGAAGAGGAAAAACAAATTACATAATGATTTAAAACTTCTGTAAAAATCCAAATGGGTTTCAATGGTAGACGTTAAATCCTCACTGTTTCCTGGTGACATGGGCCCCCTGAGTTGAACCCACCGCCCTAAGGAACCCACCTAAATGCACGGTGTTGATGATGACACACATCATGGTGGGGCCCACAATTGGGACCCGCCGTCCCTGCCCATCTGTCCACCAGCATAGGAGTGTAGCAAGACACTGCTGCGCATCCTCTGGATGTTGCAGCAGCAGCGCCTATTGCTGCTTATAATTTTTTTTAAAAAAATGTGATTTCAAAGTTTTTCTTAAGTGGGGCCCACATCAGGTGGATCTACTCCACCCATTATATTCTATAGCTCATAATAGATCCAACAAGCCCAATATTGAGCATGTTTCAGTGTATAGAAATATCAGAGTGGATTTCAATAGTAAAACCACTATTTTCTATACAATGGCCCGCCAGATAATCGAATTGGCCTCATTTTTCAACTCAACGCCGAAAATGAGTTTAAAAAGAGGACGGACGGCGTGGATTAAATCCATACATCAAGGTGGGGCCTGCATGAGCGGTCCACCCAAGGCTTGTTGAACCAAGAAAATATTTACATTATATTTTTTTGCCTGACACCACACTGTCAGTTCTCACTTCACTGCTCACCACACCACTGCTAGCCACATCCAGCGTCCCTGGACGCTGGACACTATGGGTATAACACAGGCAGCATGGTGGGTCCCACATGGACTTGACCCACCTATTTGGATTGACATGATATTTGTGTTTTTCCTTCCATCTAGGCTTGCTAACATGCTAGACGGTCTAGATCCAACACATCCGTCAGGTGGGTCCCATGAAGGTGAACGACGGGATAAAATATACACTTCATGGTGGGCCACACACACAACCACACTTTTATCCACATAAGAGAGATACGGAGAAAGAGAGAGAGAGAGAGAGAGAGAGAGAGAGAGAGAGAGAGAGATCGGTGGGAAGGGGAGGGACCCCACCACTATGGGCCCTCCCTAAATACAAAGCATACATCAAGATGGGTCCCACCATATTTGAGCCCTCAAATAACAAAATTGACTGTTAGATCACCCACCTATCGGCCTTCTTCTTGGTCCCTTAGCTTCCTTAGCTCCTATGGTTAACTTTTAAAGGTGGATGATAGAGTTTTAATGGTGGGGATGAGAGGTGAGAGGGTGAGCCACACTTGTTGATTTGGGAGAGCTTAGGAAGGCTTGGACGTGGGGTGTTACTTGGGAGGTTTGAGAAATGAGAGAGAGAGAGAGAGAGAGAGAGAGAGAGAGAGAGAGAGAAGTGATGAGTGAAAATGGACGGGATGATGTGTGATGGGTGATGGGTGGATTGATGGGGTTGTAAGAAAGAGATGGGTGGGGAGAGAGAGAGAGAGAGTTGACTTTGGTAATGGGAAGGGATGGGTTATTGTACTTAGATTATGGAGTATACTTGACTTGTACTTGACACTGATTGATTGATTGACTGGTGGGACATGTTATAGAGATTCCCTCGAAATTTGTAACACATGGCATTTCTTCGGAATGAACGTGGGCCCACATCTTCTAACTTGGGTATCGGATCGGTGCGGGAGTTACGGCGACGGTGCGGTCGCTAGGATACAAATTTCAGGTCGAGCTGACTTTAGTATGTAGGACTCAACTTAGGATCACGCTCAAACGTCAGATACAAATAGAGGGTTGTTGAAAGCTGGAAGGACCGCGAAAGCCTACGAAATGGTACGACTAGGATACGGGTCTTACATAGCATATACCATTGGGTTGATTATTTATAGGACTCCCTGAGAGGCGAAGTTGCCCCACATGAGCACACAGTATATGCAGGTTCGATGCATGATTGGATGGTATGACTCACGCATCTCGCATTTTGTGTTATGAGCACCATACGCCCTAGCGACATCAGGGCCATGACCTTCACAGGCACATCGTGGATGGCCAGATGGGATACCAAAAATATTTGGTTCTAGCACTGTGGGCACTTTGGATGTCCTTGTGTGAAAGTCTCAGAATCCTCTTGGTACCGGAGGATACTCTAATGTCTAGACCGAGTGGATACACGAGCGTGTAAGTGCCGAATGCCAGTAGGTGACGTCTCCCATTATGTCTTGGTCAGTTGGAAAGGGGTCTGACCTTACCCACCTGAGTGAGGGGGCAATATCTAAGCTGAGTTTAACCAGCTTAAGGAATGGGTCCGCTATCGACGAGCTGAGCCCGATATTGGTAAGCGGATAGTGAGGTCTCTTCCACTTACCCAGTTATGTGCTTGGATAAGGGCGGCAAGCTGACATTGAGTGTACTAGACCTCAGTGATGATCTCAAAAATTTATGGTACTGATATATGGACTGACTGAGCAGGAGTTGCATACTTAGCATTTTACTCATTCATTCATTCACTCACTATCCACTCGGGTTAGTGGTGCGTAACTAATTTTTTATATGTACCTTCGCAATGGCCAAGATTTCGGTTGGGGTATGCGACCAACTTAAAATCAGGAGTTTCCACAATGAGTCTAGCTATCCAAATTTAGGTATGGGACTAGTTTGGATAAAAGTCCCTTGTAGTGGACCCCATAGCCTGCGATACTACGTACTATCATCCCAACTTTACACTTTAGCTTGGTCATTTCTTTCACACCGCATATTGCATTGCATCCCCAATACATGGTATTTGGTTTACCATGACCTCGCATGTCATAGCTGATTTGCATTACATCTCTGATATTGTATGATTCATGAACTTATCAGTATTTATGCTTACTTTGATATCGTATGATTCATGAACTTGCTAGTATTTCAGACATTGTATGATTTATGGAATTGTATTGAATACGTGGCACCTGCATTGTACACATGTTCACCACCCTCTAAGCATTTTATAAGCTTATGTATCATAAATGCGTGCAGGCGACGATAGGATGCAGCCGAGCTAAGGAAGGAGCATGCGGCTGAGCTTATAGCAAATTACTTTGGAGATTTTGTTATGTATTTCCCTTTCAATACTGTAATCTAATGTTTATATTAGTGGATATATGATGATGATGATGCCTTTGTGATTTGGGTACACTTGTGGTTATGCTCCTTTATTTAAAAAAAAACACATGAAAACCCTCTTTATAGGATCTTAGGATCGAAACTTGGTGTATGGGCACTGGAAGCCGAGAATGGGGTACTATAGAGGCTGTTGGCACCAAATTCGACGATCGAGAATTCTATGAGCCCATTTTTTAAGTTTGGGGCATAACATCACCAATGTCCATTGATCCAAATTTGAGTTCATCACCCAATAGTTATACAACTCAATCGAGTTAATATTAGAGCTTGTTGCCCAAGGACCATCATAATTATGGTGAAGTTCATCACCCAAACACCAATTATGGAGAAGGTGTTCACAACCCCAAGTGTACGGTTACGATGTAGTAATAATCTCGGTTAGACCGAGGTCGAATCCACAAGGACTAATCTTGTACGTTTCTAAATTTAACTAGAATCAGAACTAGAAGAAGATCTAAAACTAAATATGAAATATGAATTGAATGAGGTAATTGTGAATATGGTTAAACAATCAATTTAAAGGTGAGAACTATGATGCTAAGGATCCACTTGTAGCAATTACGAGAATACCTTGATTGATTCAAGATATCCAACTGGAATCAGAGTCTTATCTTATCCAGTTAGAGAAGGAAGAGACAGTCAGATCTCTGAACTTCTCATTGATCCAATCCACAAAGGAGGAGAATTGAGAAGATTGGAAGGGATTTTGTCACCCAACCATGCCCATGGGATGATGGAAAATAATAGGATTTACCAATCTAGCAATCTCAAATAGAAAAGAAGATACTCAAAGCTATCGCAGATATATTGTAATTTAACTCACAATAAACCATTAAAAACTGAAAATATTCCTTAAAATCAAACTAAAATTCAATATAGTTCAACAAGACATGAACCAAAGTAAAACAAACATCTCAATCATGCTATAAGCTTCACCTCTTAGCCCTATCTAAGAGGTTTAGCCAACCATAGACATGATTGAACTAAAGTCTCTTAAGAAAAGTATAAAAACAACTAAGGAAGAAGAAGAAAGACACTTAGCGGCAGCTCTCCACCCTTTTTCTCCACTCCTTAAACCCTAAATGATGCCTAGGAACGTCCTAGGGACTCCTATTTATAGTTGTGAAGCTCCACCTTACGCACCGACCTTGAAACCGCCTTACTTTACGTAGCCGCAGCTTTTCCGCATTACACTTTGGTCGAACCAAATTAAGATTGAAAATTACACTTTCTCACTGGATGATTTACACAATTTGTGTGGCACTGAAGTTACCTTTGGTCGCATCGAAATCGCATCTAAATTTTATGTGCAAAGTATTAAGGTGGGACCGAATTAAGCCTAAAAATCTTAATTTCTTGCTAGAGTGTTTTGTGCGATTTCAGTCAGACCGAAGTTGGCTTAGGTGAGACTGAATTGTCTGATTTTTCTTCTGTTTAACTTGTGCTTTTACCAATCTTTTCTCCATCCTTTTTACTTGGTTTCCTTAGATCTTTGGCATATAAATTCTTCATTCTTTATCTCCTAAGATCCATCTTTTACCTTAGTGATTCTCGAGCATTAAATCCATGTTTTTACCATTCTTTTCAATCCAAGCTCTCAGATTCACCTTGCAACAAAAACATGTATAAAATATACCATTAACTAGTATCATGTTCATAAAAACAAGATATAAATGAGGAAAAATATGTAATATTTGACACTCAACATGCTCCCCAACCAGCATTTTGCTAGTCTTGAGCAAAACATGCTTGAAATAATCTTTCATCTTTAAGGTACAGAACCTTTTCAGAAAATAATCTTTTATGCAATCAAGTATGAATGGGTAGAATCATCAAGACAAGAATGTACAATTTTGAAACCTAGAGCCAAATCACATAAGCAACCACTCAAACAGGTTCTTTATCAATTAATTCAAAGCATAAGTTTATATATCAATTTTTTCCATTGTGCTCAGTGAATATCAACTTACTTCCCATAAACATACTATCATCGCATAATGTTAGCCACGTTCATCATATCAATATTAGTTGAAATCTCAAGTACTGATTCCGAACATATCCCCTTTTACTTCTTTGTCTAATTTTTAATTTTATATCGACGGTCACACTTATTCATTTTTTTAGACTTTTACGTTCTTTTCAAAGACCTTTTCATTCCCTTCAAAAATGTTGTCATTTTTCATTCTTTTCATTTTTAACCTTTTTGTTGATCTCCTGTTTTTAAACTAGTTTTTCATCTTTAAGGTAGATAAAATTCTCCAGACTGAATTTCTATCATCTTTCAATGATTTACATACTAACGATTGGAAATTCTAGCATAACTCACAGAAAGAAAATTGAATGTGTCTTCATGATTTGAATCAATATGATATCCAAACTTCCTCTTAATCCATTGAGTGCAAGAACTTAGGAGATAGATTACTTAGTTGATCAAACTCCAACAATTTAAAATTTAATCTCTGTCCCGTCATCATACTCAAAGCATCCTTAAGCGCACAAACTATCGCTTTCCAAACAGGTTTTTGGTTTGAAAATTTTAAAAAATCTTCCACACATTTTTGCTCAAAACTAAGAAAATACTAATTAGTTTACCTAATCCACACCCCCAACCTAAAATCGACATTGTCCTTAATGTAAAAGAAGTAAGCATGTAATGTACATGAAGCAATAAAGAAATGGAGCAGTGATGGAAAGATAGTACTTGGAGGAAGTAAACTTGAAGCTTTTCCACGAATCACAGCATGAAATGGGTTAGCACAACAACTAAACATACTGGAATCAAACTACCCCAGTCCTAAATCCTATGAAAGTAATAAACCTAATTATACCTCCATCAGACTAGGAGATCAGTCCTGACACACAAGATCAATCAGAGGCATGAACATGTCCTCCGACTCAAACTTCTCAACAAATGGCTTTAAACGTGTCCATTTACTTTGAAAGCATTGTCATTATTTAGATTCTTTATCTCAACAGCCCTATGAGAATAAACATTAGTAACAATGAAAGGGTTGGTCCAATAAGATCTGAGTTTATCTAAAAAAAGGTGTAATCAAGAATTGTACAAGAGGACTTTTTAACCGGTTAAGAATGATTTTTGAAGGATGTTCTTATCATGGAATACCTTCATCCTGTCCTTGTAAATTCTCAATTTTTTGTATGCATCATTCTGGATTTCCTTGAGTTCATTCAATTGTAGTTTACAGAGTGAACTAGTGTTGTTCATGTTAAAGTTTAGACTTTTGACAGCCCAATAGGCTCTATGTTCCAATTTCACAAGCAAGTGGCAAGCTTTCCCATAGGTAAGTCTAAAGGGAGACATTTCAATAGGGGTCTTAAAGGTTGTATGATAAGCCCATAAAACATCGGTCAATCGAATTAACCAATCCTTACGGTCAAGGTTAACCGTTTTCTTTAGAATATGTTTAATTTTTCTATTGAAAATCTCAACTTTTCCACTTATCTGTGGGTGGTATAGTGTTCACCTTATGAGAGATGTCATATTTATTCATTAAGTTCTCAAAAGGCCTATTAAAGAAATGTGAACCTCCATCACTAATGATGGCTCGAGGTGTTTCGAACCGGGAAAGAATGTTTTCTTTTAAGAATCGGATGACCATACAATGGTCATTGTTCCGGCATAGGATCGCTTTGACGCATTTAGTGACATAGTACACTACTAGCAGACTGCATAAATTTCTAAAGGATTGGGGGAATGGCCCCATGAAATCGATGCTCCAACAATTAAATGCTTCGATCATCAAAATAGGATTCAGCGGCATCATATTTCAACGAGATAACACTCTCAATTTCTGACAATGCTCATAAGCTTCATAAAACTCATGAGTATCCTTAAACATTGTGGGCTAGTAAAAGCCACACTGTAAAATTTTGGTTGTGGTCTTTTTAGTAAAAAAAAGTGACCTCCACAGGCCTGAGAGTGACAGAATGAGATGACACTTTGGTTTCCATTGTCTAGCACACATCTTCTTAGAATTTGGTTTGGGTAATGCTTAAATAAGTATGGATCATCCCAGAAGAATTTACATACCTCGACGAAGAACTTTTTCTTATCTTATGCAATCTAGTGTGTCAATGTGTAACTTGTAGCGAGGTAATTTGCAATATCAGAAAACTAAGGTAGGTGGGAGAGTTTAAAAAGTTGTTTATCAAGGAACATTTCATTTATGAGTGTCGTTTCAAGGGAATCAGGGAGATCAAGTCTTAAAAGATGGTCAATCACTACGTTCTCTACTCATATTTTATCCTTTATTTCCAAATCAAATTCCTAAAGTAGGAGGATTCATCTTATCAAGTGAGGCTCAGCATCATTCTTAGAAAGAAGGTAATTCAATGCCACATGATCAGTGTATATGAACATCTTGGATCCAATCAAGTAAGACCTAAATTTATTCAAAGTGAATATTACGGCTAAGAGTTCCTTCTCCATAGTAGAGTAATTCACTTGGGCAGGATTTAGAGTTCTACTTGCATAATAAATAAGGTAAGGCTTCTTCTCTTTTCTCTGACCTAACACCACCCCAATAGCATAATCCGACGCATCACACATAATTTCAAAATGGATGCTCCAGTCGTGCGGCTACATGATAGGTGTAGTAGTCAACATGCCCATGAGCTTAGTGAAAGCTTCCTGGCATTACTCAGTCCACTTATGTGTTACGTCCGTTTGAAGTAAATTACATAAAAGATGAGAGAGATGACTAAAGTCCTTTATGAATTGCTTATAAAATCCTGCGTTTTCTAAGAAGGAACGCACGTCTCGTATGCTCTTAGGTGAAGGTAGGTTGGAGATAAGGTCAATTTTAGCCTTGTCTACCTCAATTTCCTTGAACGAAATTATATGTCCAAGAACAATTCCCTTACAAACCATGAAATGACACTTCTCCCAATTTAGTACCAAATTCTTTTCCTCACGTTACTTGAGCACATTTTTAAAATTTTTTAAATATTTAATGAAGGATGGACCAACATGTCCCACATGTTAGGAAAAATACTCAACATGCATCACTGAAAAGTGGCAAGGGCATTGCACAGCCTGAATGACATCCTTCGATAAGCAAAGGTGTCATAGGAGCATGTGAATGTAGTTTTCTCTTAATATTTTAAGGCTATCTCTATCTAATTGTAGCCTGAATACCCCTTAAGGAAACAGTAGTAAGAGTGACCAGCTAGCCTTTTCAAAATTTAATTGATGAAGGGCAAAGGGAAGTGGTCCTTCCTAGTGACAGTATTCAATTTTTTGTAGTCAACGCACATTCTCTAAAAATGATCTTTAAAAATAAAACAATGGTGTAGATGGTGTAACCCATATAATGCAACCCATTTGATGTATGTTGGCCCATTGGTGCGGCCCATATAATGTGGCCCGTTTGATATATGTTGGCCCATTCGTGCGGCCCATTTGATGTATGTTGGCCTATTAGTGTGGCCCATTTGATGTATATAGGCCCATCGGTGCGACCCATGTAATGCGGCCTGCTTGATGTATATGAGGCGCATTGTGATGTATTTGAGGCCCATTGTGATGTATTTGAGGCCCATAGGTTAAGGTCCAATGTGATGTATATAATGACCATGAGTGAGGCCCAATGAGATGTATGTGAGGCCCTTGTGTGAGACCGAACGTGATGTATATGAGGTTCATTACGATGTGTGATTCCACCATGATGTATGGAATGATGTTTATCGCTGTCATGCCTAGGGAGCAATGATGGTTTGACATCCACATTGTAAGAGCAATGATAGTTAAATGTCCATATTGTAACTCTAACTAGAACTCATTGTTAGGCCCATCTTCATTATGAATAGAGTCCATCACCATATAACATGTTTAGTATAGTTTCATGATTTATGCTCATACACATCATATATATGCTTGATATAAGGAGTAACTAATCATAGCATATGCCTTTAGGCATATTATTTATGGGCTCCCTGATAGGCAGAGTTTCCCCACATGAGTGCATAGTACACGCAGGATTATTGCATGACTGATAGTATGATTCATGCATTCACATTTGTATGACATGATTATTATAAGCCCTAGCGACATTAAGGCTGTGGCCTCCACAAACATATCATGGATGGAAGGATCAGACACCAAAAATATTGTTACTAGCATCGGGGTGCCATAAATGTCCCTGGGTGAAAATCCCTAAACCTAATGGTACCATAGGATGACTCCAACATTGAGACCGAGTGGATACATGAGCGCATGAGGGCCGAATACCAGGAGGCCGCATCTCCCACTGTGTCGTGGTCGGTTGGAAGGGGGTATTACCTTACCCTCCGGAGGGTAGGGGGCATTGCTAGGCTGAGTATGACCAGCTCATAAATGGGTCCATTATCGACATGCCGGATAGGTATTGGCAAGCTATTAGTCAAGCGAATAGTGAAGTTTCTGAAATAGCGGTGAAGACCGCTTGAGTTGAAGTCAGAATATGCCAATATGTCCTAGAGGGGGGTGAATAGGACTTTTTAAAGTTTTATAATGTATTTAAAACTCCTATTACACTAATCCTATCAGATAGACAATTATCAGGATTACTAAAATGTAACTCTACTGGCTTTCAAGCTTAGTAGAGGGTCCAATCACAAATTATTCAAAAGATAGTAATATAGAACTTAATTCATGCAGGATATGACTGTGTATGTGTGTGAGGTGTGATCTCAGAAATTCAGATATTGAAATAATAAATCAAATCACATAAATAAAGCAATCGCAAACACAGTCATTTTTATAGTAGTTCGACTACTTGTCTACTCCACTCCCTGTTACTGCACTCAACCCTTGAGTGTACCGGATTTCACTATAGAGGTTTTCCAGGGTTCACCACAAACCTAAGGTTTTAAATCAAGTTCACCTTCAACCTTTACATAGAGGTTTCTACTCTGTTCACCTCTAACCCTAGAGTTTTACTAGTTCACTCCTAACCAGATGTTTATGCTCTCTATAGAGCAAGGGTCCATACAACGCACTCGGATGTTTATGCTCTCCACAGAGCAAGGGTCCACACAATGCACCCCCTACGTATACTCCTGCCGGAGCCCTCGTATGAGGACTTTAAAGGGTGAGCAACACTCACGACTGAATCTCAGAAAGGAATGATCACAATGTCCTCTAAACTCTAAATACCTACAGATAACTTGATGAGTCCCATTCAGCGTAATGATGAAGATCTCCTCCTTATTGTTGAAGAATTTTTATCTCCCTTGATCTGCAACACAAAATATGTACCAGTACTTGGCTTCGGGTTGGGTCAAGGTTATGAAAAAAATCCACTCTCTTAGAATTTTCTTATAAGGAAGATAGAGTGATTCTAGTCATCTTTTCATTCAAGGCATCCCAGCTTAATGATATGCTATTAAGATAGTTGTTGGAGGATCCTTGAATGCAGAATTTCATTTCCCAATCCACTCTATTGAATGTTAATGAATGAGAGTGGATTGGAAGATGAACTCCCGTGAGAGAACGAGCTTTGGGTATATGATCTGAAGGTAAAACGCACAAAAGCACTCTCTTCTTTCTCTACCAGCAATATGGACAGGTCTCTCATTATATAGGCAAAAAGTTCCAACGGATATAAAACAGTCATATTTATGACAGAGTTCAATATCATCGAGCAGGGTCGATATCATCGAGCGTATACTCTCAATGGGATCGACTGTTCGCTTGATAACGTAAACTCAAATGTCATACGTTTTCGAAACCTTTTTCCAGCTGGTTGATGGGATCGATACTGGTATGATGTCATCGAATTTCCAACTCCGATTCTATCGATACTAAGATCGATCTATTGACATTTGAAAAATGAGAGAGACTAGCTAATAAATATTTCAGATTTTTAAGATATGATTGGGGAACAACCGAAGTCATTAGAATTTTCATATCGATGATATCGGAGGCCGTGTCGATGGGATCGATAAATCGTATAGATTTACCTATAAGCTCACTGGACAGTTTGTGTCCAGTCTCGATCCAATCAACTCGACCTCGATAGCATCGAAATAAGACTATCTATTTCCTCGAGTGGCTGCCGATCAAAGTTAAAAACAACCTAAAATATTTGCTAGAAGAAATGCACGCCCACTATCAATATGATCGATGGCCTTCCGATATGATTGAGATTTGAATTCAGATTGAATCGGGAAAGACATCAATATATCGAAGCACATAGTGATTTTCTTAAAAAAATAGGGGCACCGAAAATCTGTCTGTCGATATTATCAAGCCACTTTTGATGAGCTCGATTTTTGAATATCGATGATATCAATGGATGTATCGATATATCGATAAATCTGTCCAGATGAGTATGCGGTTGCTGGACACTTTTAGTCCTCTTATCGATAGTATCGATCAAGTGTCGAGGACATCGACACTGCAGGTCGATCATATCGAAATGTGTATCGATATAATCGACAGGGCAAGTAAACTTAAAGATATTCTGATTTTAAAAAAATTTACTTACCCAAAAACCCTTATATGTTCTAATTTATTTTTAAGGGTTTTAATCACCTGGTGTTTTGGGACATGGGATGTGAGGCTATGATTTACCTATGGAGAGCTTCCACACATCCGGTTGAGGCAGGAGCTTGAATTGTTCTTCCTGTGAGGCTCTGCAGACCGACTGACTCAACACACATGGTAATTGACAAACCAAGGCACTAGCAGGTGCACTTTCAGTTTCTTATGCTCACTTGGATTGTGCGCCTAGGAAAGGGGCAATGTCATTTGGAGTGTACTAAACCTCTGTGATTGTCCAGCGTGAGAACTGTACTGATATTTGATGTCTTAGTGATGAGTTGCATTGATATGCAGATTCGGATGAGGACTGGTATGCTTGAGTTACATCTTTCATCAAATGGCCCCGGTATGGCCGACATCGTTCACTCTTTGCATCGTATGGCCTTGATGTGGCTGATAGTATTCATGCCTTGCATCGCATGGTCTTGATATGGGTGATAGCATTTATGCCTTGCATCGCATAGCCTTGGTACAACTAATTGCATTCATGGACTCATCAGTATGATTCTGCATTACTCTAATATTGCATTTTAATCAAGCTCTTATTGCGCACACACTTACACCACCATCTAAACTTCCTATAAGCTTATGCACAATTGATGCGTGTAGGTGACGTAGGACGCAACCGTATCTTATTCGCAGTAGGAGCGTGCAACGGAGCTTCAAGAGTTTCCATTATTATTATCTTATATTTCCCTTCATGCGCATTGTACCTTAAAGCTTTTTATTATAGTAAATTTTATGATGGTGTTTTTAAGGTTATTGTTCGTGGGTTATGCTTATTACGAATCAAATTGATGTTAAAAATCTTTCTTTTAGGATCCCAGGATCAAAACCTGGTGTATGGATGCCGGGAGCCAAGAATGGGGTACTATGGAGGTTGTCGATGCCAGATTCGGTGATCGAGAATTTTATAAGCCCAGTTTTCAAGTTTTGGGCATGATAAAAGTTAGTATCAGAGCATAACTTGGTAATAACTTAAGACAACATTACATATCTACTATGAACTTAGGACAATTAGGTCCCGAGTTTGAATAATTTAGTGATTTTTTGTTATTGACCCTTAATGTACGTGCTTTCAAGAGTTCTCAAGATTAGTAAGCGCACTTGTTCTTTCTTATAGGACATGCCGCCTAGAAGATCGACTCGAGTGACTCCTGCTCCACCACCTAAGGTTCTTGCTTTATTACCTATGACTTTCACTCCACCACTTGAGATCCCTGCTCCCTATCCTGGGGATGTCGTTCCTCCACCTGAGATCGGTGCAGATCCGACTGTACTAATGAGTGCCTCCCAGTTACAATAGATGTTGTAGGCTGTGACAACTACCCTCTAGGGGCAGGGTAGGCACCCCATTGTTTCGTTAGCTCAAGCAGAGCAGGAGTGCACGAGTGCCCTTCTTCGACAATTCCGACAGCTCGATCTCCCACGTTTCCAGGCAAGCTAAATCCAACAGTAGCTGAGAGATGGCGATCTGAGGTGGAGAAGATTTTTTATATGATGGCATGTATGACCCAGCAGTGGATCCAGTTGGCCATATTTCTTCTCGAGAGTGAGGCCAAGCATTGGTGGACCTCCGTTACCCATGTTACAGGGAGTGATTTCGTTTGGACATAGGAGAATTTCGTAGACCAATTCGAGCAGCAATAATTCCCCGACCACATTCGTTGGCAGCGAGCATTAGAGTCGAAGACCTTAGTACAGGGAGACATATCTGTGGCACAATATGCAACTTTTTTCGTGGCACTATCGAGGTTCATGCCATATTTAGTTGATGAGGAGGGGCGAAAGGCCCATCGTTTCAAGAACGGCTTGCGTTATGGTCTTCGAGGCTGTGTTATTAGGCATGAGCTCCTGACTTTTCAGGCATTAGTATGGAGGGCTCAAATTTATGAGACAGAGTGGGCTGGCATGCAAAGCGATCAAGATCAAAGAAGAGACTAGAAGAGGCAGGCCCCCTCAGGTATCTCCCAGTAGCATCGAAGGCCACAAAGGCACAGGAGCCACCCATCTGTCAGAGCACCAGTGGCACCTTTAGTGCCACCCCAGAGGCTATTTAAAGGGATATTTTTTGGATGTGGTGGGCCAGGACACTGCATACATGAGTGCCCCTGCCCTCAGCAGCAGCGACCACAACAATAATGACCCCAGCAACAGCGACCGTAGCCACCTCAGTAGTCGAGGCCCCACCAGTAGCAAAGATAGCAGTACAAGCCACCATAGAGGTAGTAGCAGCAGCAGGGACCTCATATGGGACAAGCACCTCCTCAGCCAGCTCAGGTTAGATTTTATGCGGCTCAGTAGGACTCGCAGTCATCTGGAGAAGTCATTAAGGGTATACTTCCAGTCTCTGCATACAACATCTGAGTATTATTTGATTCTGGGCTTTGTACATATTCATGTCTGAGGATTTTTATCAATCGTCTAAATTGCCGACAGAGTCTGCTAGTGAGAGGTTGACCATATCGATGCCCTTGGGGAAGACTACAGTGTTGGGCCATTAATGTTCATCTTGCCCCGTGTTGGTGGGAGGGATTTTCTTGCTTATCGACTTGTTTGTGCTGTTGATGTCAAATTTTGATGTCATCATAGGTATCGATTGGATTATCGAGTACCACACCATGTTAGACTGCTCTGTGAGGACAGTCACATTCTGTATACCAGGCTTGCCGTAATTCCAATTCGTTGTCAAGCCCAGGGAGAGTCGTTGTCTTGTTTGATGTCCGGTGCAGTTGAGGAGCCTGTTGCCTTGTGTATGATCAGTTGTCAATGGTCTGTGATTTTCCTGATGTATTCCAGGAGATTCTAGTATTACCACCACACTAGCATATTGAGTTTCAAATTGATCTCGTGCCTGGTACTATGTCTATCTCAAAGGCCCCGTATCATATGACACCAATTAGTTGAGGGAGCTGCAGCGATAATTGGATGAGTTGCGTGAGTTGGGCTTCATATGTCCGAGCAGTTCACCTTGGAGAGCACCAATACTCTTTGATATGAAGAATGATGGCTCGTTGAGGCTCTACATGGATTATCGCGAGCTTAACCAGGTCACAATTAAGAATAAGTACCCACTTCCGAGGATAGATGACTTATTTGATCAACTGCAGGGTGCACAGTTCTTTTCAAAGATTGACCTGCGTTCGGGTTATCATCATATTCGAGTTCAAGAGGAAGACATCCCAAAGACAGATTTCAGGACACATTATGGTCATTTTGACTTCCAAGTCATGTCTTTTGGACTGACCAATGCGCTCGCAGTATTCATGTAGATGATGAACGAGGTCTTCCGTCCGTATCTCAATCAGTTTATTGTGTTATTCATCGACAACATTCTGATATATTCGAGGATCCGTGAGGAGCATGTGCAGCATTTGGAGATTGCATTACAGACCCTTTGTGCCCATCAGTTATATGCGAAGTTAGAGAAGTGTGAGTTCGAGTAGGCGAAGGTGAAGTTTCTCTGTCACGTAGTGATGAGTGAGGGTGCCGCAGTGGACCCCTCGAAGGTTGAGGCAGTGCGTCAATGGGACCAACCCATGAGCGCATCTGAGATCCACAGTTTTCTTGGTTTGGTGGGCTACTACCAGCATTTCATTAAGGAATTCTCCTGTATCATGTCTCGTTGAACAGGTTGACTCAGAAAGGCACAGAGTTTTTTTGAAGCGATGCCTATGAGTGAGCACTAATTAATCTAAAGGACCACCTCACGTCTGCTCCTGTCCTTACTCTTCCCTCTAGGAGTGATGGATTTATTACATTTACCGATGACCACCTCACGTCTGCTCCTGTCCTTACTCTTCCCTCTAGGAGTGATGGATTTATTACATTTACCGATGCTTCATGTATTGGCTTGGGTGTTATCCTAATGTAGTATGAGAGACCAGTGGCTCATGCGTCTCGCCAGCTCAAGGTCTATGAGCTGAACTACCCCACGCATGATTTGGAGCTAGCCACAGTCGTCTTCGCACTGAAGGTGTGGAGGCACTATCTCTATGGGGTTAAGTTCGAGCTCTTTTCTGACCACAAGAGCTTAAAGTACCTATTCTCTCAGTCTGAGCTAAACATGAGGTAGAGGCATTGGATGGAGCTCTCAAAGGATTATGATTTTGATCTCCAGTATCACCCAGGCAAGGTAAATGTGGTGGCGGATGCCCTTAGCCGTTAGCCATAAGGCCTAGTGGTGCATATGATGATTCAAGAGTGGAGGATGCTTGAGGATGTAATAACATATGATTTTGAGTTCAGTCTACAGTCTTCTATCATACAGTTATTGAGCCTGTCGATTCAACCCTCTCTTGTAGCAAGGGTGATCGAGGCTCAGTAGATAGACGAGTCGTTGTAGAGTTACAGGGCTGAGTCGGCATCTGAGAGTCAGTCAAATTAACATATTGGTTCTGATGGCAAACTTCGCTTCAAAGGTCGATTATGTGTCCTAGATATTCCTGAATTACATAGAGATCTTATGGCCGAGGGAACGTCGATCATGATTTTCTATCCACCTTGGTTCGATGAAGATGTACCGTGATATGAGGCGATAATATTTTTGGGAGGGGATGAAGCATCGGAATACTAGTTTTACAGCCAAGTATGACACATGTCAGCATGTCAAGGCCGATCATCATAGACCCCCTAGTCCATTGTAGCCGTTAAGTGTCCCAAAGTGAAAGTGGGAGAACGTGTCGACAGATTTTATTATGGGTTTGTCGAGGACTCAGTGCAGTCATGGCACCATCTAGGTTGTTATGGATCATCTGACAAAGTTGGCACATTTTCTTACGATTCATATGATTTCGTCTATGGACCGGCTTGTGAGGTTATTCATCTAGGAGATTGTGAGACTGCATGACATTCTAGTCTCGATCATTTCTGACCGAGACTCGAGGTTCACATCCCAGTTTTTAAAGAGCTTTTAGAGAGCGATGGGGTCTGTTTTGTAGCTTAGCACCGCATATCATCCATAGAACGATGGCTGGACCGAGAGGGTCAACCAGATCCTTGAGGATATGCTTCGGGCCTGCGTGATTAACTTCATGGGTAACTGGGATGATCATCTATGATTGGATAAGTTTGCATACAACAATAGCTATCAGGTGACCATTAGCATGGCTCCTTTTAAGGCATTATATGACAGACTGTGCAGATCTCCGAGTTGTTAGACCGAGTTTGGAGAGCGGTGTCTCCTAGGTCCCGAGCTTGTGCAGCAGATGTCAGAAGATATCGATATCATCAGGCAGAGGATGTGCACAGCTCAGAACTGGCAGAAGAGTTTTGCTGATCACCGACATCATCCCTTGGAGTTCACTGTTGGGAAGAAAGTATATCTCAAGGTCTCGCCCATGAAAGGCGTAGCTCAATTTAGAGCGAAGGGCAAGCTTATCCCGAGATTCATTAGACCTTTCGAGATCACTATGCGCATTGGCGTTGTGGCCTATCGACTTGCCTTACCATCTTAGTTATCTGGCATCCACAACATTTTTCATGTCTTTATGCAGAGGAAGTGTGGGTTAGACATAGTTCTTGTTATTTATTGGTAGTCGATGGAAGTTCAAGAGGACGCTTCTTACATTGAGCAGTTAGTTCGTATCCTTGATCGAAAGGAGAAGGTCCTCCAAACCAAGGTTCAGTGGGGTCACCATTTTGTTGATGAGGAGTCTTGGGAGAGCGACGCCGAGATTCGAGAGCGCTATCCCATCTCTTTGATGATTGATTATATATTGTATGTTGTATACTGTCTCCAATTTTATATGATGATGCTTTGTTTCCTCTTCTTATAAGAGTTATGTTTAATTGTGACGATTGTGTAAATTTTGAGGATGAAATTTTTATTAGGAGGGGAGAGTTGTAAGACCCGTATCATGGTCCATACCATTCCGTAGGATTCCGCGATCCTCCTCACGAAATTTCGGCAACCCTCGATCTGAAATCGGCACTTGCGCCGAATCCTAAGTTGCAGCCCATAGATCTAAGACAGCTCGACTCGAAACTTATATCCTAGCGACCGCACCATCACCACGGTTCCAACACTGTGACTCACGGACTGATTTGATACCCAGGCTAGAAGATGTGAGCCCGCATTCATTTCGAGGAGAACGCCGCGCGTTGTGAATTTTGAGAGAATATCTACAACCCATCACATCAATCAATCAAATACACATCAATCACAAGTCAAGTACACTACCCATACCCCATGCCACCTCACCTCACACAAGTTAACTCTCTCTCTCTCTCTCCACCTATCCCTCTTTCACTCAAAATTCAACCAAGCCCATACCCTAACCATCCCTTTCTTACAACATCCATTCCACCCATCCCTTATCATCCCATCACTTCTCTTTCTCCCTCATTTCTTAAAAAATCTCCCAAGCAACAAGAAAATCCAACGTCCAAGCCTTCCAATAGAGAGTCAAGTGTGGCCCGCTTCTCTACCACCCAATCTCTCATCCCCACTATCAAAACTTCATCATCCTCCATCAAGATCGAAGCCAAGGAGTCTAGGTGTTCAAGCAGCTAAAGAAGAAGGCCAATAGGTGGGTGATCCACTGTTGATTTTATTTTAAGGCCCACTTGTTATGGGACCCACTGGATGTATGCGTTATATAAGGGAGGGCCCAATAGTGGCAGGGTCCCTCCCCTTCACGTCTCTCTCTCTCTCTCTCTCTCTCTCTCTCTCTCTCTCTCTCTCTCTCTCTCTCTTTGTGATGCCTTGTGGCCCACCATGATGCAAGTCAATCTTGACCGTTCGATCGTGAGGCCCACCTTGCCGCTAGTCCGTTGGACAACCCATATGAAGGGAAACACAAGTATCAGCTTTATCCACTCTGGTTGGTGGGTTCCACATGTGTGGACCCACCTTTGCATCTGTTGGATGTGGGCTGTCCATCTCTTGACAGCCAACAGCATTGGCTGCTGTATTGTTGGTGGCTGGTAATATATATATATATATATATATATATATATATATATATATATATATATATATATATATATATATATATATATATATAATAGATTTGTGGGTCCCACGTGATGTATGTGCTATATATCCAACCGTCCAAACGGTGGGACACACCTGCTAGACTCACGTCAATTATGTGGGTCTCCACCATGATGTATGCTTTCATCCACACCATCCAGATGGTTGGACGGTGGGACACGGTCTTGTTGTATGTGCCACACAGTGATGTACGTGTTACAACGAAACTGTCCATCCATCTGGTGAGATCGTCTTAAGGCTTGAGATTAAAAAAAAAAAAGCAAGTTCAAATCTCTAGTGGGCCACATACGTGGACCCCACCCATGATGTATGTATTACTTCCAAACCATCCATCCATTTGAAGAGCTCGTCCTAAGGCCTGAGATAAAAGATATATATAATAAAATACGACAGATCTAGTTATCAGTGGACCACACTGCCATAAACAGTGCGGATTGAACATCCAGCATTGAAACCTTTTGGGTCACAGAAGTTTTGGACCAATATGAAATTTATTTTTCCTCTTAGTTCAGGTCCTAGTGACCTTATGAATAGACTGGATGGAAAATAAACTCTATGGTGGGCCCACCAGAGTTTTAACAGTGGAAATCATTATCACCACTATTATTTGTGGTATGGTCCAGATAATCCTCTGATGTGATCCATTTCTTTTCGGTTAATACAGTAAAATGATCTCTAAAAATAGAAGAATGGTGTAGATGGTGTGACCCATATAATGCAGCCCATTTAATGTATGTTGGCCCATTGGTGTGGCCCATATAATGCGGCCCATTTGATGTATATAAGCTCATTGGTGCAGCCCATGTAATGCGGCTCACTTGATGTATATGAGGCCCATTGTGATGTATTTGAGGCCCATGCGTTAAGGTCCAATATGATGTATATAAGGACCATGAGTGAGCCCAATGAGATGTATGTGAGGCCCTTGTGTGAGACCGAACGTGATGTATATGAGGTTCATTGTGATGTATGATTCCACCATGATGTATGGAATGATGTTTATGATTGTCGTACCTGGGAGCAATGATGGTTTGACGTCCACATTGTAAGAGCAATGATGGTTAAATATCCGCATTGTAACTCTCTAATAGGCAGATTGTTTATGGGCTCCTTAATAGGCAGAATTGCCCCACATGAGCATGTGATACACACAGGATTGTTGCATGACTGATAGTGTGATTCATACACTTCGCATTTGTATGAGATGATTACTTTACGTCCTAAGACATCAGGGTTGTGGCCTCCACAGCATATCGTGGGTGGTATGATCAGACATCGAAAATATTATTACTAGCATCGGGGCCCCATAGATGTCCCTGAGTGAAAATTCCTAAACCCAATGGTACCAGATGATGACTTCAACATCGAGACTGAGTGGATACATGAGCGTACGAGGGCTGAATACCAGGAGGCCGTGTCTCCCACTATGTCGTGGTCAGTTAGAATGGGGTGTGGCCTTACCCGCCTGAGGGTAAGAGGCATTGTTAGGCTAAGTATGACCAGCTTATAAATGGGTCCACTATCGACATGCCGGATAGGTATTGGCAGGCTTTTGGCCAAGCAGATAGTGAAGTTTCTTACGCTCACTTGGACTGCACGCCTCGGAAAGCGACAGTGTCATTTGGAGTGTATTAAGCCCCGGTGATTGTCCAGCGTGAGAACTGTAATGATATTTAATGCCTTAGTGATGAGTTGCATTGATATCTGGATTCGAATGAGGACTGGTATGTTTGAGTTGCATCTTGCATCGCATGGCCCTGGTATAGCCGACATCGTTCACTCCTTGCATCGTATGGCCTTGATGTGGCCGATAGTATTCATGCTTTAAATTGCATAGTTTTGATATGGGCGATAGTATTCATGCCTTGCATCACATAGCCTTGGTACGATTAATTGCATTTATGGACTCATTAGTATGATTTCGCATTACTCTGATATTGCATTCTGATTACGCATACACTTACACCACCCTTTAAGCTTCATATAAGCCTATGCATAATTGATGCATGCAGGTGAGGTCAGGACAGTCATAGCTTAGTCACAGCAGGAGCATGCAACAGAGCTTCAGGAGTTTCCATTATTATTATCTTGTATTTCTCTTCATGCACATTATACCTTAAAGTTTTTTTATCATAGTGGATTTTGTGATGGTATTTTTATGGTTATTGTTCATGGGTTATGCTTATTACGAATTAAATTGATGTTAAAAATCCTCCTTGTAGGATCCCAGGATTCGAACCTGGTGTATGGGTACCGGGAGCCGAGAATGGGGTACTACGGAGGTTGTTGGTGCTAGATTCGGTGATCAAGAATTTTGTGAGCCCAGTTTCTGAGTTTGAGGCGTGACAATGATACACCTCATTCTCATCCTGAGCTTCCTCAACTGGAGGTTAAGGTTGATATGCAGATTGATTAACAATCATAACTTACTCAGAGGATCTCAAGTGGTGTCTATTCCTATGACGGATAGACAACCCTTTGACTAATCTTCCTTCACTTAAGAGATGTAGTGTTGTTACGGTCCCACCTGGGCATGAAACACTCTCAGCCCTCAAAGTCAGAATCTAACCTAACCCTAAGAAGAAAGAAAATAAAAGGCAATAAGAAATCTAGAAAAGGAAGAGAGAGAATTAGAAAGAGGTTACCATATTGGAGATCTCTATGTTAGGATCCTACAAAACAGAAAAGCAAGTTAGTTTCTAAAAACCAAGCAGAAAAATCCTAACTTAAAAACAAAACAAAAGGTTACTCCTAATCTTAACTTAATTCTAAAACCAATTAAATTCAAAAAAATACAACCATTAGTCCCCAACAGCGGCACCCAGAACATGTTCACAACCCCAAGTGTAGAGTTGTAATGTAATAATAATCTCGTGAGACCGAGGTCGAATCCACTTATACGTTTCTAAATTTAACTAGAATCAGAACTAGAAGATCTAAAACAAAATCTGAAATATGAATTGAAGGAAGTAATTGTGAATATGGTTAAAAAATTAATTTAAATGTGATAACTAGGGTGCCAAGGGGCTAAGGATCCACTTGTAGCAATTGGGAGGCTACCTTACATAATTTAAGATATCCAACTGAAATCAAAGTCCTATCTTATCCAGTTAGATAAAGAAGAGACGGTCAGATCTCTGAACTTCTCATTGATCCAGTTCTCTGTTCACACCCCAAGTATAGGGTTGCGATGTAATAATAATCTCGATAAGACTGAGGTCAAATCCATAGGGATTGAACCTTGTACGTATTCTAAAAGCAACCCAAACTAGAACTAAAAAAAGATGAAATCTAAATCAAGTGAATTTGAGGAAATAATGGTGAAATAATAATCTAAAACTTATAAATTCAAAGGTAGGAAACTAGGGATTCAGAGGATCCACTTGTAGAGATCAGGGAGATCTATGCTTGATTCTTAAACTCAACTGGACTTCGAGTCCCATCTTCATCTAGTTGGAAGATATATCAGTCAAACTCAATCTGAACTTCCTTTGATCTAGCTTTCAAAGAGGTGAGAGGTATGAGAATTAGAGTTGATTCCATCACAAAACCATGCCCATGAGATAAAGAAAATAACAAAATTAAACCAATCCACAACCAATCTGAAAGATGTATGAATGTTTGGAAGGATTCTATCACCCAACCATGTCCAAGGGGGAATGGTGAACAACAGGGTTTCCTAACTTCACAATCAAAAATAATGAAAAGGAAATACTCAAAGCCATCGCAGATCTGTTGTAATTTCAGTCACAACAAACTATTAAAAATTAGAAACATTCCTTATAATCAAACTAGAATTAAAATATGTTCAGTTTAAACATGAAACAAATGGCATAAACAAAAATTCTCCCATCTCACTACAAGCTTCACCTCTTAGCCCTAACTAAGAAGCTTTGCCTGACATAGTTATGCTAACATCTCTGAAAAGAAAAGACAAATACATAAAGAAAAAAGAAAAGGAAGAAAGAACCCAAGCCCGAGCCATCCATGCCTTTGTCTCTCTCTCTCTCGTCCAAGATCCCCCCATACGCTCTCTCCCTCTTTTTATAACCAGCAAGGTGGGTGGATGTTCTTCCTACGTGTGTTCTCTTTACATAGCCAAGAAGCGTGCAAGTCACGATGTATGCAAGAAAAGATCTCATCTTACATTGATGCTTGGTGGGGCCCATCTTCTATGGTTAATGAAGAATCAGGTCCGTCCACTAGTTTCGTGGTATCGATTTAGGCCACTTTTCTAAGATTGAAGTGGATTCGAGCTTTGCGTGGACCACAACATTACTCATCGTGGCAACTTGTTCCTTGCTCTGCGTTTTGGAATGACTGCATGGGTGTATGAAACTAACTAGGTTTTGGTCAATGCCCTCCCCTGGACATGATAGACGTCTCAGATCATCCATTTGGTGATCGTGGTGGGCCACCTGAACTCCCAATGGACAGACAGCATTCGGACGTGTCCAGGCTACGCAAATTTGTTGCACTGGTTCTTGGTGCGATCCACGTCATCTGTCCTTTGTGAAATCCATGTCGTCCACTGGATTCTTCTCGAAAAACCAGTTAGGTATGGTCTGTTTTGGCTCATATTTGATGTGGCCCATGGGACTTGTGCTTCTATCATTCGTCCTACGTTTGGACGGTTGAGATCGGATCTCTGCTGTCTTTTGAAATTCTGCCACCTAGACCTGAGTGAGAGGGGTCGTGTGAGTCTTATGGATGGTCTGGATCAGACCGTAGAATCATGGAAGTGGCCCACAAGGAGTCCCAGTAGTCATCTGTGTGGACACTGCTGGAGAAAATCATTTTTTTGGAAGAAGGTCAAGTCAAAGACCCTTAACCGTCTTTGGCTGGTTTGGTGCACCGAGCACACGTGTACATGGTGTACATTCAACTCAAGTGTGGGGTCCCCTGAGATGTTCATGCAAAATCTATTTCATCCATGTGTTTTTTCATATTCTTGAAGGGATTGAGACCAAAATTGAAGCATATTCAGACATCAGGCGGGCCTCAAATCAGGATTTAAGGGGTCGATATGTCCGTTGGGCCACTTCCACAAAGATCCAATGGCTTAAATTTGATGTGTATGGTTAATTTATGGTCCTCAAGTCATATATGAAGTTTCGAGCCGAACGAACGGTAAGAAGCCTATGATCTTGCATTCTGTCCGACTTTCAGGCCCGTTTAACGTGAGTGGCTTAATTTTCTCATATCTCTGCCATGTAAATTCTTCGATCTCGGTCCCATAGGGTCTATCCCTTACCTTGGTGATTTATAAGAGTTAAATTCATGCTTTTAGTACCCTTTTTTAGTTTAGGCACATAAATACACATTGCATCACAAACACGATTAAAAATAGGACGTTAAGCATTATCATGTATGTAAAATCAGGTAATAATCGGGGTCTAATATGCAATATTTGACCCTCAACATCCTCAAAGGAGGAGAAATAAGAAGATTGGAAGGGATTCCGTCACCTAACCATGCCCATGGGACGATGACAAACAACAGGATTTACCAATCCAGCGATCTCAAATAGAAAAGAAGATATTCAAAGCCATCGCAGATCCATTGTAATTTAACTCACAATAAACCATTGAAAAGTGAAAATATACCTTAAAATCAAACTAGAATTCAATATAGGTCAACAAAACATGAATCAAAGCAAAGAAAACATCCTAATCATGCTACAAGCTTCACCTCTTTCCCCTAACTAAGAGGTTTAGCCAACCATAGACATAATTGAACTAAAGTCTCTTAAGAAAAGCATAAAAATAACTAAGGAAGAAGAAGAAAGACTCTTGGCGATGGATCTCCACCCTTTTGCTCCACTCCTTAAACCCTATATGATACCTAGGAACGTCCTAGGGACTCCTACTTATAGTTGTGAATCTCTACCTTACGCACCGACTTGAGATTTTCACAAACTAACCTTGAAATCACCTCAATTTATGCAACCACAGCTTTTCTGCATTACGCTTCAGTCAGAATGAAGTTGGGTTTAGTCCCACCGACTGAATTAATTAAGATTGAAAATTGCACTTACTCACTAGACAATTCTGCGTGATTTTTGTCGCAACAAAGTTGCCTTCAGTGGCACCGAAGTTGCCTTTGGTCACACCGAAATCACATTTGAAGTTTATGTGCAGAGTACTTAGGTGGGACTGAAATTAGCTTAAGTGGGATCGAAGTTGTCTTCAGTCGCATCGAAGTTAGCTTAGGTGGGACCAAATTGTCTGATTTTTCTTCTGTTTAACTTGTGTTTTTGCTAGTCTTTCCTCCATCCTTTGTACTTGGTTTCATTGAATCTTTGGCATGTAAATTCTTCATTCTTGGTCTCATAAGATCCATCTTTTTCCTGGGTGTGTCTTGAGTATTAAATACATGCTTTTACCATTCTCTTAAATCCAAGCTCTCAGATTCACCTTGCAATATAAATATGTATAAAATATACCATTAAGAAATATCATGTTCATAAAATCAAGATATAAATGGAGAAAAATATGCAATATTTAGCACTCAACATAAGGCACACCATCCAAAGCATTAACAATATGGTAGGATTACGACATTCATATGTGCTTAATGGTCACTATAGGAAGGCTCGTCACCTAATTTTTACCAACATGGTGGGATCGTCACCCAATGTTTGGCCTGTGTGGTAAGCATGTCACCCCAGTGTAGCCCAACAGCTCAGACATGATGTCACATACTACCATACCCAACTCACGAGTCTTATATGATCATAATGCACTAACGGTTATGAATGGACTTGATTCAATGGTAATAGTGGTATCCTAGATTCCTTTGAATGTTATACGACCATCAAACATAAGAATGACTAAGCCATACATTGGACTGATCTGATCGACAATGGGGGACCCAGGCAAAACTAGTATTGGGTGCGAAGCATCCCATGTACCTTCAATTACTGTCGGTCATTTGTGTTCAATCGCAGTCGACCATATAAGTCCAGGATAGCCAACCCAAAGTGGTCCATCCATTTATTTAGCATTTTGCATGGCTCTATCAACACAACTACAAATCATATTATCAAACACATAAACATAATCATGAAACAACGTAATACTAGGTGCATCAACTAAACATATGTATAAATCAATACAATTCAATATATATCATTACAATCCAATGCATATCAACATCACTTATCAATTTATATATAAGAGTTCTAATAGTAAATGTTTCATCTCATTGAAGCATTTCATCAAACATGTTAGTTACCATTAATAAATAATATTATGATTATGATAATAACCAATTCAAACACAAATAGCATGTTACATCTTATAATCAACTAAAAACCATTATCTAGCATTGTCAAGGGTTGATAAAAATGAAACATAGAAGAATGGTCCACACCTTAGAGGGTTAGGGTTTTTGTGTAAAAATCACCAATCCTAAACCAAGATCAATGAAACATTAATAGGTAAAAATTTAGACCAGGTTGTGAAATCGAAATGTTAGATAAGATTTTTACCTTCGATCATCAACAGAAGAGGATTGACAAAAGATTCAGTGGTGACTAGGGTTAGATTGAAGTGATTCATTGAAGGAGACACCAATCTTCCCCTCACTTTCTCTCACTCCTCCTATCTCTCCCTCTCTCTCCTCTTTCTCTCTTTTTTTCCCAACCTAGGTCATGAAATTCGTATGGGGAGAGGGGGTGTTAAATAATGAACTATTTATAATGCCATAAATGGTACAAATGGCCCTAAGACCTAGGTTTTCATTATACTAGCCCTATGGGAGGGTGTTTCTAACTTTGGGGGCCATTACACGGCGTAGGGGTCGACACTCACCATAGAATATATTTGGCCCTAGTGATGATTTACACATGGATACGATTGGCCCACCATTTCGATGTGTCGATCGACGGGTATGATCAAAAGTTAGTTCAACGGTCACTGACTATCGATCAGGCCCACAACTATACAGATTTACGTAGGACATTATTCTAGATTATTATCCTAAACTTGGTAGTGATCTAACAGCCCAAAAGCCACAACTTTGTCAAATGCCGAGCATAGACAATTTAACTTAAGTTCTTGATTAATTTGAGGAATATTCGCATATCTCATGCATTGACCTTGCGAGTCCAAGTTGAATGATTCAAGGGGTGATCTCGATTCGATGTCCCACGATGGACGTTAAGCCCACTAAGACGAACGTCTTTTTATAGTCTCAGGTTTAGTTGCCCACTAATGAGCGGTCTAGAGTTTGTTTGGATAATTAGGACATTTCTATAATGAATTAGGTAGCGAGGTTTCTTATATGTAATGATTAAGATTTGAATTAGCTATGTTTATAGCGTGGCTTATTTATAATTAGCGAAAACGGCGATGCCATCCTAATCACCCTAAAATGATGGTTCTTAGGCTAAAGGAGTAACTAGGTCAGTTTTGTTCATTAATTAAGATCTGACCCATAGTTGTCTCAGGTTTTGATAGGTCTTTATTTTGTTATGGTTGTCTTGATTAGTGAACAATAAGTTATCTAGCTTTGGGCCCTGGATGAAGAAATCACATGGCTAGACTTGAGGTTTAAGTGATCGGAGAGATTCGTTGGCTTCCTATAGTTGATTAATCAGATTTATGTGGTTCTTTACTAGTACCACCCGCGTATACGCTCACCTCGAGCATTAAGGGTTACTAAGTGACAACGTAAGCTAACTATAGCAAAAATTTTCAAGGGTCTTTGAAAATCCGAAATAACAAAATTTTGGGACATTATACCACTGCATTAATTAAGTGTACTTTAAACAAGAAAGCATGCAAAATAATCCATAATCTAATCTTATTTATATGCATGGATTCGTTAATGCACATCAACCAGGGATGTTCATCAAGTAAGAGGAAAAACTCACGAGTGGGACGAAACCCACATGCAAGTGGCTAGTCACCAGTAAAAATATATCAAGTACGTCCGTAGTGACTAACTCACATAAATTGGATCGATCGTCGGTGGTCTGGGAGATAACGAAACATACCACGATAAAGGATACATGCTACAACATATAAAATTAGTCACCTATCATCACAAGTTTGCCATAAATGCATAATTAACCTTACCATTATTACTTCAATTGCAAACAACCATATCAAGAAAGCTCGAAGGTCACTATAGGGAGTTTGTCACCTAACATAAGCCGACAGCTCAGTATAGTGTCCCATATCACCATCCTCGGCTCATGAGACTCCAACAACTAAGATGTTTAATGGAAACCACTTCACGTAGTGGCCAATCATAATTTAATAAGTAAAACTTACCATTGTGAGGTTATACGAAAATAATTGATTAAAGCCACATAGGACAAATATTCAATCAAAGTCACATGGCTCAATTATTCAATCAAAGCTACATAGGGCAAATATTCCATCAAAGGATGCAATAAAAATGGATTATCTCTATAAGCCACATAGGTACAAAGGATCCACAAGATGGTAAGTCCATCATGAATTTCTATTTAGTCCATTAGACAACATGGCCACTAATTCGAAGGTCCATTATAATCATAATTAATCAATTTACATCCAAATTTTGGATATACATATAAAAGTGAAGTTTTTCACAAATTGATGTGGCAATTCAAGCTTCATAAACAATCCACAAGTATGAGAAGATATCCATATGCAACATGTAAGTGTTTATATAAGATAAATGTTGTGCATATAACTTGAGGATATATTTCAATAATTAACACAAGTAATCATGAAATAAACTATCATTTATCAATAAAAAAGGAAACTATCACTTAAACTAATATGAAAGCAGAAAGCCTAAGGGAAAATATCATCACCTTATGAGTCGAATCGCCTATTAGTGTTGCTAGGGTATGTGTGCGTTCTTAGGTTTAGCTAGATCACAATTTCGTGCCTTAGGCGAATTCTACCCCTCAAGTAGAGATCACATGTGATGACTTAGATTGACTTGGATTGGATGTACTCAGTCACTACACCAAAATCGATGATCAGAAACGGCTCTATTTTTGGTTTAGAAACGGTTCTATGTCGTACGTAACAAAGGTTAAAAAGGTAATTAAAATAAAAGGCTGATTTGGTTTCTAAAAGAGCGTAGTCTCTCTTTCTCTCCCTATTTTCCATCACTTCAAATCTCTTTTTTCCTTTTCCAAACCCTATGCAAGGATTTTCGCAATATTTATGATCGAGGGCCACCGCTGTCAAAGGAAGTTATTACTCCAGCTGTCAGATTAGGCTCTCATTGTGATTCTCTTTTTCACAAATCGGAAGGGTAGATCAGTGTCGTTGTTTGACGAAGGGGGTTTTTTAAACCCTAGCATTGAAGGAAGTGTGGAAGTCATGACTGGGAGCATCCGTAGAAGATGGTGGCCAGAGGTCTGGATCTAAAGTTTGAACAAGCCACATTAGAGGATGACAGATTCAAAAGAGGTTTTCCCCTTAGATTTGGCCCGGATTTGAGGGTTTTCATTGTGATTGCCGGTTGAGGGTGGAATTTGTCACGCCCCAAACTCGAAAACCGGGCTCACAAAATTCTCGATCACCGAATCCGGTGCCGACAGCCTCCGTAGAATCCCATTCTCGGCTCCTAGCTCCCATTCGCCAGGTTCCAATCCTGGGATGCTACGAGGAGGATTTTAAATATCAGTTTGATTCGTAATAAGCATAACCAAAGGCATAACCCACAAACAACAACCAAGAACTCCACTACATTTCCACTATGATCAAAAACTTTACAAGTACAATGAGCATAAAGGGAAATACAATGGTAAAGAACAAAAACTCCAAAATGATCAGCCACGTGCTCCTGCCTCAGCGCTGCTACGATCCAACGTCACCTGCACGCAACAGTCATGCATAAGCTTACAGAAAGCTTAGAGGGTGATGAAAGTGTGTGCGCAAGATAGTAATATGAACATGCAATGTCAGAGTAAAGCAGAATATACAGATAGATCTATAATATCATGAGCCGTACCAAGGCTTATGCGATGCAAGACATGAATGGTATCGGCCATCCCAAGGTCATGCGACGTGCAATGCAGCTCAAGCATATAGATCCTCATTTATGTCCACACATCAATACAGCTCAAAATATGGAATATCACCGGGTCTAGTACACTCTAAACTAGATTTTCGCCACATCATGCGCAATAAGGTAAGTGGAAGAGACCGCACTATCCGTCTGCCAATATCGGGCGCGACTCGTCGATAGCGGACCCATTCCTCGAGCTGGTCAAACTCAGCCTAGGATTGCCCCCTACACTCGGGCGGGTAAGGCCGCACCCCCTTCCAACTGATCACGACACAGTGGAGAGCATAACCGTCTGGTAATCGACATTCAACGCTCATCTACCCACTCGGTCTAGACGTTGGAGCAACCTCTTGGTACCATAAGGGTTTAGGGACTTTCACCTAGGGATATCAATAGCACCCCATGTAGAACAAGATTTTCGGTATCCAATCCTTCCAACCACGATCTGTCTGTGGAGGCTACGGCCCCGATGTCGCTAGGGCGTACAATAACCATGTCACACAAATGCGGAATGCATGAATCATGTTATCCAGTCATGCAACCAATCCTGCGCATATCGTGCGGTCATATAGGGCAACACCGCCTAACCGGGAGCCCATAAATAACCTGCCCGAAGGCAAATGCTATGATCAGACAATTCTCACGTCAAACATACATATGATGCGTATGATCATGAGTCATGAAACTGTACTAAACATGTTATAATAAAATGAACTATCTTACAATGCAGATAGACCTAGACGGCCTATACACAATAAGTACGGCCCAGAAATGGGCCCTAAGGAGAGTCATAATGTGGACATCCAACCAACATTACACTCACAATGTGGACGTCAAACCAACATTGCTCCCAAGGCACGATCTTCTTAAACATCGCTACGTAATCGGTATGGGATTACACATTGCAATGGACCTTAGGTTCACCCCATTGGGATTTTCATATATATATATATATCAAATGGCCATATCCTATGGGCCTTTTATTCATCAGATGGGCCACATAAATGGGCCACACCAATGGGTCTTATGTGCATTGCAATGGGTCAAACCCGTGGGCCTTAGATTGCATCAAATGAGCTTAGTCTCATAAGTCTAATATATGACCAATGGGTCACACCAATTGGGTCCCACATGTAGATTAAGTGGGCCTCAACCCATAGACCTAACATGAGTTCAAATGGGCCTAAACCCCTAGGCCTTATGGTACATTAAATGGGCCTAAACCCGTAGGCCTTGCATATATCAAAGTGGGCCTAAACCCCTAGGCCTTACATATATCAAATGGCCTAGTCTCATGGCCATAGAACATATCAATTGGGTTTACTTCTATGGGCTTTAAAATACATTAAATGGGTCCAATACCATGGGCCTTGAAGTACATCAAATGGGCCTACATCCATGGGCTTAAAAATGCAACAAGTGGGTCCAATTTCAATGGCCTTGGAATACATCAAAAGGGCCTAGTCCTATGGACTTAGAACATAAGAAGTGGGCCTAAACCCATAGGTCTTTTTCAAAGCAAATGGGCCTAGCCCATAGGCCTTAAATAGTCCAAATGGGCCTAACCCATAGGCCTTGCATGCATATTAAAGTGGGCCTAAACCCCTAGGCCTTACATGTCAAGTGAGCCTAAGCCCATAGGCTTTACATATCAAGTGGGCCCCAGTTCCTAGGCCTTAAATGAATCAAATGGGCCTAGCCCATAGGACTTTTATAATTTAAATGGGCCTAGCCCATATGCCTGTTACAAATCAAATGGGCCTAACCCATATGTGAGTGGCCCACCCAATCAGTAGCCCAAGCCAAAAAAAATGATCTCACCAAGAGGAGGGACGGTCTGGATGCATCCCATGCATCATGATGGGTCCCACTGTCCAGTGGACAGTACGGATAGAACACATACATCACAAGGGCCCCACCGTCCGCTGGACGGTGGAGGCAGGGTATTCAGGAGACGGGCGCCACCGTGGTGGGTGCCACCGTCCGTCTGGACGGTGGTCTTCAATACGTACAACTTTGTGGGTCCCATGTGGGGCCCACCGAAATGTCTAAATGTCATCCCAGCCGTTCACAAGGTCAGGTGGACCTAAGTGAAAAGAAAACACAAATTTCGCCCTGATCCAAAACTGCAGTGGGCCCCGGGAAGAGTTTCAATGGTAAATGTTCATTCACACTGTTCCCTATGGTGTGGGCCATCTGAAAAATGGATCGAGCCGAAATTTGAAGGGGGTCCACCTGAGGAGGGGAACCCCCCCTCATGAACGGCGTGGATCAAATAAAAACATCATGGTGGGGCCCACGGCTGGAGCCGTGGGTCCCTTGCTGGACGTCGCCCGGTACGCGGCTGCTGCTGCTGCAGCAATGTCAGAAGCAAGAGGCAAGGCCTCTTGCAAATTTTTTAAAAAAATGATGTTTTTAGGGATTTTCGAAGGTGGGGTCCACCTCGCCTAAATTCACTCTGCCCATTAGTTCCCCTGGCCCAAGACGAGCCCAAAGAGTCTAGAGTTTGAATTTTTTTGATGCTTGGACAGTAAAATAAAACAAGATAATTATTTTGAATGGTAAGGGTGCAACTTTCTAATGTCATGACCCACCAGACCTTCCAACCAGCCCCATCACTTGGCTCAACGCCTAAAACGGGATGGGTAAGAGGATGGACGGCTTGGATTTCCTAAATACATCGCGGTGGGGCCTAACCAAGTGGACCACCCAAAGTCCCTTACTTCTTTCATTTGAAACGTCCAGCGTCCCAGACGCTGGACGGTTTATGATTTTTTTTTTTTTAATGGTGGGCCCTGATGAAGTGGGCCACCACTGATGGGTGGCATGGGAATAACATCTAAGGTGGGCCCCACTTGAATGAAAATAATTACATCAAGGTGGGATCCATTCAAGTGGGCCACAATCCTATAGCATAAAAATAAAATAAAATAAAATAAAATAAAATAAAAGCAATAAAAGAGAGAGAGAGACATAGAGAGTGGGACACGGCTTGTGATGGAGGGACCCCGACATTATGGGCCCTCCCTTACATGAAATCATACATCAAGTGGGTCATTTTGCACACGTGACCATCAAAACTGAAGATCAACGGTGGGGATCCTTTCCCCACCAATATGGATGGTCTAGATGACCTTTTTAAAGAAAATGAACATCATGATGGGGTCCATGGAGAATGGCCCCATCATGGAATGATCATGATGATCCGAGTAGGCCATCGGCCTTATCTTAGGGCCCCAAGTGAGATCCACACCATGGATCGGTGGGACTCACTTGGTCCACCATAAAAACAAGTAAAACTACCCTATAGAGGCACCCACCGTCCGATCTTCTTGCTCCTAGAGGTTCCTTGGCACCTTAGCTTCAACTTCAATGGTTAAGATGAAGAATGGAGGGTTGAGATGAGAGATTTTGGGGTAGGAAGGTGGGCCACTTGGAGCTTAGGAGGGTTTGAGAAACCCCATACGTATGGAGCTTGGAAGTTGCTTGGAGGTTTGAAATGAGAAAGAGAGAAAGAGAGAGAGTGATGTAAGGGAGAGAGAGAGAGTGATGGATGGATGGGTGAGTGATGGTTGTGTAAGAAAAGCTTGACTTTTGAGGCTTTTGTGTAAGAGAGGTATGGGTGGTGAAGACTTTTGTGGCTTTTTGTGTAAGAGAGGTATGGATGGCGAAGACTTTTGTGGTTGCTTGGGAAAAGAGATGAAAGTGATGTGTACTTTGACATGTGATGGCTTGATGGGTTGATTGATTGATGGGATTGATGTGATTGATGTGACACATCGTAAAGATTTCCTTGGTTTTCACAACGCATGGCGTTTTCTCGCACCGAACGTTGGCCCACATCTCTTGACCAGGGTATCACCTCGGCGCGCGAGTCGCGGCATCAGAACCGCAACGACGGCGCGGTCGCTATGGTATTGGTCTTGGGTTGAGTCGACTCGGGTTGTCGGTATATGAATCAGGGTCACGCGTCGATATCGGTTAAGGGTCAAAGATCGCCGGAATTCGACCGGTAAGACCGCGGAAGTCTACAAAAAAGTACGGACTGAGATACAGGTCTCACAGAATTTGAGGGTTTTCCCCTTAGATTTGGCCCGGATTTGGACGAATTCGATTCAAAAGAGATGGTTTTTAGGGTTTCGGATGCAACTTGGAGCGGATCTAGTTGAAGTCAAAGCATTCAGTGGAGGGTTTCCTGTGGAAATTGCATTTTGCGAGAAATCCATTTTTTGGCCTTTTTTTAGGCGCTTGAAGTTAGATCTGATTGGCATTGAAGTGGTTTGCAGAAAAATGGCAATAGATCTATAGGAGATTTGAGCATTTTTATCTGTCCGATCTGCCAATGGAGGCAGAACAAGAGACAGAGGTTCATATCGGTCTTCTCTCATCTAATTCACTTAAATTTCTCTTCTTTTGCCTTAGCAGACACTCTTGGTTACTGTAATTGGTGATTTTGATGTGCATTCCTTCAATCTGTGATTTCAGTTTCTTGGTTTTCTTTTCCTTCTTCAGCCGTATATTTAACTTTTTCAGATCATTTTAGGGCATTAATCCAAAAAGAGGCAAATCAAAAACTCAAGTTCACCACACCATAGCAAATAGTGGGGATTGAATTCCTACATTTGAAAATGGGAAAGGGTTATCAATCTTGTTGGATTTTGGATTGGAAGATCTACGGTCGAAGTTGACAAAGAGTTTCGGGGGAAAGTCTACTGGAAGCTCCATTTCCATCAGAAAATCTCGCTTAGCCCGGATGTTTTTGCCATTATGTTGTTCAACCTACCGAATCTCATAATCTTGGTCTTTTTTCTGCTCGCATTTGTGGAATTCACAGAGAAAGCGCTCAAGAACCGCAATGTATGGTTGAGTTGTAGGAATTGAGATCAGAGGACATAGGCGTAAAGCTTAGAGGAAGAGAAAGGGGTTCGAGGAGATTTTCCAGAAACTCGAACGGAAGAGATCAGATTACTTCCTTGAATTTCTCTATTTTGAAGTTTTGTAGCTAAAAATCTTTATTTTTTTCCAGCCGAACTATAGGAGACTCAGACAAAAAGAGGTCTTCAGAACTCTGTATTTCCAGCTGTAAGTAGAGTTTGGAATTTTTTTCTATGGAAAATAGGATTTTTTTTTTTTTTTTTTAGACTTACAATTCCTTTTCCCTTTTGAAATAGGCACTAGCAATGAAGAGGTGGAGTACAAGCCTCTCCCAAGTGGTCTAAGAAATGGTACTAAAAGAGAGACTAGGGCATCTGGAGATGTAGAGGTGAGTTTATGTTGTTAGTTGTATTCCCATCTATCTAAGCTATTGGTGTAATTTCTTGTAACCATCCCAAGTCCCAGTTCTTGAGAATGTTTAGTAGAAACACCTCATCCTTCTTGTCTCTATCTGGATTGCATTCCTTGCACTACAGATTGCCAAGGTGAGAGCTCTACTATGCCTCATTTTCATGTTCAAGTGTGGTAGATTTTCCTGTATTGTTTGTTAGCACATGAGCAAACCCATCAGTAGCTTGACCTGTTTGATGCAGAATTACACGGCAACCTGTTCGATAGCATATTGGGTTTTGAACTTGTTGCAGGTACGATCTTGGTCTGATCCTTGGTTTACACACATTTTTGAACTTATTGAGATGTGGTTACAAAATTAAGTATAGTAGTTATTTGATTTAAAAGAATTACACTGTTTACATTTGGGACAACAGATAGGAATGTTATCACTTTACAGTTAGTTTAAAAGAATATGTTATAGTCTGTTTTCCATCATTTTTTAGTACTTAGGCCCCATTCAACTCAACCTGCATATTTTCTGACCGAGCAACTCAAAGAGTTTTTAAGATTACTTTGATCAGAGATGAATGCTCCTGAGAAGCCTAGTTTTTAATGTGTTGGAGTATCAAATGTCTGTCAATTGATATCTCTCAGATCCTAGTTGTTGTTGGGGTGTCTCTACATGAGGCAGTTAGCTTATACAAAGGTAGAAGAGTAATCGCATCCAAGGGAGATGAAGGGACAAACTGGAAAGTCCATCAGTTGGTTCTTTACTACTGCGATGTATTAGCTGGGATAGTGGGTGGACTGCTTGGTTTAGGTGGAAGCTTTATTACGGGTCCTGTTTTCTTGGAGCTGGGAATGCCTCCTCAGGTGCACACATCATCCTCCAGATTTCACTACATTATATTGCTCATGTTAATTGCTTTTTCCTTCCAACTAGTCATCTTTTAGCTCTGCATCTTTCCCCTCGGACCTACAATACATTTTACTCATGTTATAGCTTTAATGTTTTCAAAAGTCAAATCAGCATTTTTCATTCATTCTTTGTCCTAAAAGGTTGCCTCATTGAGATCATAGTTCTAAAACTCACTGATTCAACTTGAAACCAATGGCCCATGTTATGAGGGGGAAAAACCAATGGCCCATATTCTATATATGTGTGTGGCCCATTGGACGAATGGTAAGAAATAGTGATCAATGGCTAATGTTGTATTTACACATGTGGCCTATCTTATGGATGGATGATTGATTTTGGTCTAGGGTATTCTTATTGTGCATCCTACCTAACGAATCGCCCAGATCTCACACGTGCAACAAAGTCACCCTGTCCATTAGCATGTGAGTGAGTGCACTGAGCATTCAGTGGTGTTGGAATGAGAGTGAGCAGAAGTATCAATGTACCTATTTCTCTATGGCCACGTTTGGATGCACAATCAAAGTTGAATGATGAAGGTCGAAAAAGGTGAGCATGGAACTAGAAATTTTAAAATAACTATCAAACAAGTGCTTGGAGTACCATGGTTCAAACCATCATAATGTAGATAGGATATGGGCATTGCAAATAGAATGTAATGTTATAACTTTACATAGTTCAATGAATGACATTTAATTGTTATTACATTTTTTCAGAAAATCATTGTGGTATTTTATAGTTATTTGCTACAAAATCACCTGGAAGAAAGAATCTTATAATTTTAGTACAGAAACTTGTGCCAAGTATTCCTTGCATATATCTTTCTCCATGGTGCTCCTACTTTGAAATTAGTAGTGAGTCTAATTTCACAATGCAAATGCTATTTGTAGTTCCAATGTTTGCAGGCATGTCAGCAAAACTAAGGATTATATTGAGGATGCTTATCTGAATCCATGCTCAACACCCAATTCTCTGTATGACGTATGCTTTTCTAGGACCAAGGCTTCATGACACCCACAACCAATCAGCTAAAGTTCATTATTTTTTTAACATATGTTGTATCTTTTAGCAATTGACTGCATCTTTTAGCAGTTCTATTTTTCTGTTTAGGAACCTCACGGATTGTATGCTAGTCAATTTTTCAAGGGCAATTCTTAAAAACTGGTTAGATGTCAGTTTGTTATACTTTTCCCTGGTGTTCTTTCCAGATCAGTTCAAAAGATAATTGTTGTTGCGGTTTTTATCATCATCATCTTCGTTGTTTATTATTAATTTATATATTTTATTATTATTATTGTTGGAGTTTGAGTACTCTTTTAGCAAGGAATTGAGAACTCAACTATTTCATAAAGATTTTGTGCATGTGGTGACCATGATTCAGTGCTCCGGATCATTGGTCTGATGGGCCCTCATGAAGGGACCATGCAGTAAGAATCTCCCAATTTTGAAGATCCTAGCTATTGAATGTTTGATCCTTCCACTGAATCTCAAATTTTGGTGTATTTCTTAACCAGCTATTTTCAAGCCAACAATTGAAAAGGTTAGGATTGTGTCATTAAAGAGCTTTTTCAATCCTGATGAGAACCATTAGAACAATGTTGTCGAAACGAAATACATTCGTTTCTTGTCGAAACAAACAGTGGTTCATTATCATCTAAATGGGTGACACTTGCGCTTGTTGCACAGGATTTTATGGGTAAAAAGCCCCATAATAGGGAATTGATTTGGGTTTGTTTTGGATTTTTAGGTTTTTAATTCCAATTGCATAATCTAATGCAATAGTTTCATATAGGCTTTTTTTTTCACAATGCAATAGTATCTTGGGGCATCCTATCCACTCAACAAGATGGGCCACATGTATTGCAACCCTCTTTTTATTTCTACAGCTATGCCAGTTCTGAAATTTCTTATTGTGATTGGTGTTGGGTCATATCTCACATTTGAACAATGTGAGTTTGTAACTAACTTCTATTTTCTCCTATTGCAGAACTGGTTAGCCAATGGATGTGGCAGTCTAGGCTCATGTTTCTTCATTGATAAGCATGCCTTTTCACCATTGCTACTTCAGAATGATACATACCTGTATCATTTGATAGTCTGTCTGTTTATAATCTCCAGTTTTTAGCACTTGCTCAGTTGCAAGTACCTCCCAATGCAATTCTTGACTATCTTTATTGATTTGAAAGGCCAGCTCAGTTTAATGCTTTTCATTATTTTTAATTATTTTTATAACCTTCATTTTGTTGTGTGACTTTCCAAAGGTGCATAAAGCCCAAGACATTGCATTGAAAATGGGGAAGCTTCTGACAAAGGATTTCCTATTTCTAATTCGTAAGGTACTTTTTAAAGTTTTATAGTGGCTGTGCTTCATAAGGAGGTGAAGTCTTTGGATGAAGACAGCTGGAACCAGGCCCCACCCCAAAATCCATCTTATTTCAAGACCTGGTAATCCTTAATCTGAATGTTTGCTTTATTGGTCATTAATGATTGTGAGGAATTTCCAGAATCGTGTTTCTTAGTTTCTTAGATTCGTCTTAGACCTTAACCAAAAAAAACAAAAAAAATTTGTCTTAGCAACATAATTGAAAATTCCACAGTTATTAGTGAGGACAAACTCAATGGCTATCAATGCAAACATTATCTCTATGCTCATTAGATCCATAAATTTCAGGCCTTGCTTAAACATCGACTTGTATGCGAATTACCTTGTAAGTTCTCTTTTCATCCCAGATTTTGACAAGATCTTTAAGTTTGAATAAGCATTAAAATTGTAGAATTGAACATTTTCATGGGCTTTTGTTTATTTATTTATGGGTGTAAAACTCGCCTTTTCAATAGCAATTTGAATAAATCTTTTCAATGATCATGTTTGAATGATTCACTAAAATAATTGTCCTTCCAGGCAGTACTTCGTTAATGTGGATGATACTGTTGATCAAAAGGTGGGCACTTCATGGTTCTTTTTAAATCTCTCTATGATTGTAGATCCATTTACATGTTTGTCTTTTTCAGTCTTGATGCACATGGGGTTTCAAAAGGTTGTTCTATTAACAATTACAATCAATTTACTTATATTTTCATTTCCTTGTTTCATAGATTGTTGTTCACAAGAGTAGCCGAAGAGGGACACACTTTCGACGTGCCGGGCCTCGCCAAAAGGTGTTGTTTATCCCAACATACATGTAGTTGGAAACCCTGAAACATTATATAAGCGTTACTCACTTCGCCAAAAGGTGTATTTTGAGTCAGATGAAGTGCATGCATGTATCGTAACATGTGGTGGGGAGACAATGTTATACCCAATGGGTATAACATGTTATTCATATTTATCTCACTGTACAATTGTATCCTACAACTTCACTCATTCAATTATCTCACTGTACAGTTTATCTCACTGTTATTCATATTTATCTCATTATATACTTTGATGAGCATATCTCACTGTTATTCATATTTATCTCATATTCATATTTCCTTATTTTAGGTGATCAAAGTGATTTGCATGTTATCATTTTTTTTTACGAAATTGTTGTATTTACAAGGTACGTACCTTATTAAACTTCAACTTCAATGTACCTCAATTTATCCTTACTATAAATGGAGAAAGAGTATATTGCACTGGATATGGATGAATTTCAACTGTGATAGCATTTCAAAATTGTGCTTATGTATATATGTATATATGGGAAATGGTACCATGAGGTCGACCTCATGGGAACTTCCCCTGAGGTCTGGATCTAGAGTGTCTAGTTACCACCATATGTACGGTCTAAATCAATGAAAGTTGGGCTTACATGGCCCTCATCTATAAAGATTACTGGTTTCTTCCCCCTAACTTTATATGTTGAAGTAAATGACATGAATTGGTATTGATTGTTTTTTCTTTACATTGAATTCAACTATATTTTACCTGTATGTAAATAGTAAATAGTGAAATTCCTGGATTCTCTGCCAATTTGCTTGTTGTAGAGATCTGCTAAGATGACAGAGCCTTCTAAGGTTATTCATGTCTGAAACGTTGGCCATGAAATATCTGAGGTATTTCAAACCATCTCTTTTTATTTTGAGCATTGAAACTCTAATTGCAATTTGTCTTCACAGTTGTTGCCCTTGCACCTGTTTCTATTTTTCAGAGTGATTGCCTCAGCTGGTGCATCCTTTTGGAGTTGTCACTAAGCTTGTGATGTTACGCGCCAAAGATCAGGTTTTCTTTCTGGGGTCCTGGTTGTTTGGAACTCTATAGTTATTACATGCATGCTTATACTCCTAGACTGCCTACATTTAGTTGTTTGATTTATATCTGTCAATCTGTCAGCCTCTTCTCCAGATGAAAGACATGGCTTCTGCTGTCAATGCAACCGATTTTAGGTACTCAGTCCCCAATGGACCTAAATGTACTGGGTTTTTATACAGGTGTTTCATTTGTATGTTGCTTGAGCCATTCTAGGTAACCAGTCCTAAATGGACCCTAAAAAAATAGATGGAAGATCTTTCAATCCAATTTTAGGATGGAGATATTTGTTGGACTGCCTAATGCAAGTGTTGAGGTCCTAGCCTCTGTTTGAACAGGTATGATCATGGGAGCAGCAGCCTCAACTGTTTTGATAGTTGATTGTTGTTGTTTCAATCTATTCACATGTTTTTATTCTTATTTTTTACTTGTTGCTTGTTAGTTAGGTACATAAAAGGCCATCGCATTGTGGAGCTCTTCATCTGCTTGACGGACTTTCATTGAATTGTCTTTTTATTTTGAAGTCTTCCATTGTAGATTTTATTTTTTACTGTCAGGTTTGTAAGTCAGATAAATAATGTTTCAAATTACATCATGGTTATTTTTACTATCTTTTGATTCTTAAATGAATATGGCTTAAATATATTTGTTTCTTTTTTATTTATTTCATTTTAGTTTTTTACAGCAGGTTTTTTGGTTTAAAATCGTTCCGAAAGAAGAAAAATACACTAGAACGGTTTAAAACCGTTCCTAAAATTTTATCTCTAAATGGTACCCAAAACAGTTCAGAACTGTTCCTGATTTTTTGCGACGCCTCATTTAGGAATAGTTTTAAACCATTTGTGAAGCATTTAGGAACGGTTTAAAACCGTTTCTAAATGATAATTTTGGTGTAGTGAGTGGAGTGCCTATTAATTTAGAAAATAACCTAAATGAACATTAACTAGTATTTTAACTAACAATTAAGAGTTCTACTTACCTAGATTATCAACTTGATTTAACTGAGTCCTGCGAACAAAATATGGATTTAATTAATGAATGTGGATTTAGGAGATTTCCAACTTGCACCTAAAATCAAAAAATTCAGCTCATTAATATAGTTTTAACTCTTATTCGAACACCATAAGAGATTGGAGAGATAATATTCCTCAACCAACCAAGTCAATCTGATTTAGAACTCAACCTAATCTCAAATAGAACTTCATGCACTAATACCTCTTGACTGAACTCAGATGAAAACCATCAAGTCAACCCGATTGCGACTCAAACGCACCTCCCCTCTGTCTATCTTCTTATACTTCTTCATTTCCTTCATTTCTTCCCTTCCTCCCCTTTCCAAACTCAGTGGAATTTGAGTCGACTCAACCTAACCCAAATTTGACTAAGCAACTCCTCCGACTCACTTGCCTCATCTTCTTCTTTCTTGAAATATACAGCAATGTATGGTCTCAAACCAGACCTTAGAAGTTGCAACCCAAACGACTCATCGATTTGATACACTACAACTAAAACCCCTCACAGCCGCAATCTGAGATGTTGGACGAGTCATCTTTTGAGCCTCCTACCATATTTCTTTGTTTTCTCTATCTCACGACTAGACAGTGTCAAGACTCAACCATACCCGCACCTAACTCAGATCGAACTCGGTCCATACTCGACAGTTCGGTGCGGCACGACTCGAGTCTAACTCTCTCTATCTCTCTCCGATCTCTCTTCTTCTCCTACTTTCTCTCTTCTTTTTTTCCTTCTTGAAGCTTTATGGAGCTTTAAACTCAGTCCAGACTTAGCAGGCACGGCGAGTTGAGCCCTGGACTTGACACATTGACTCAATAGTGAGTCAAATGAGGCACGGCTCGAGTCATCTCTCTCCATTCTTCTCTTTCTACATTCTTCTTCCTTTCTTCTGAATTCTTCTCTCCTTTGGACCAGAACTCAACTGCGCTTTAACCTAACTAAACATGGTCCTCAACTCAGTGAGACGAGATGGTGCGCCATAGTGATGAATGAGGAAGAAGCTTTGACAATAATGACATATCATCACTCGATGAGTTTTTCTTTGACCCAATTATTTTAGATGGTGTGAATAGACACAGGGAAGCTCGGAGGGAGGATAAACTATGCTAAAATCGCTAATTTGCGATGGACCAAATCCGTCATAAAACCAAATAAACGACAGACTTCGTTTGTCACTTGGCCCGTTGCTATTTAATGGGTCATTTTTTTCAACGGATAAAATCCATCATTTAATCTATGATGGATAAGGTCCATCGGAACATAGCGATGGAAAAAATCCATCGTAAAAAATAAAAAAATTCGTCGGTAAAATTCAAAAATTAATCGTCACTAAAACATTAGCGACGGATAAGGTCTGTCGCTAATATGAGTAAGCGCCGGACCACAAATCCGTCGTTAATTTTAACGGTCAGAAATTAGTGACGGATAAGGTCCGTCACTAATATGAGTAAGCGATGGACCTCAAAACCGTCGTTGATTTTCAATATTCAGAAATTAGCGACGGATTTGGTCCGTCGCTAAAACATTTGTGAATGAAAAAATATCAATAATTTATTATTATTATTTTTTTAATCTTGCACCTGATAGTCATTCAAAAAATAATTCGTACTATTATTTGATAAGAATCCTATTCACAAAATTAGTAACAACTCAATTCAATAAAAGAGGAAATGACCCAAGTGGCCCACTCCAACAAAAATTGACTCAACCCTCCTAACTAAACACTTCTTACCCGAAACTTCAACTGTTGGCTATGCCTTGCCTTGAATTGGCTACTTAATATCTTCTCTTATTCAACCTTCTTTTAAGCCCTTCCTACATATATTACAAACAACCAGATTCAATCCAAGAAAAAACTAGTGTAGTCAACCCTTCATATATTACAAATAACCAGCTCAAATCCTTGAAAAGTGAATAATTTAATCAATTGAAACCAATTAACAAAATAAAAGATTAAAATTCATCCTAGCCATTAGAGGTTCAGGTAAAAGCGTTTCTTAACTTCATAGCATTCACTGGGAGAGCACAATACAGTTTGAAAAGATCTTTAGATGTTGGCATCACACTACACCAAAATTACTGTTCAGGAACGACTATGGTTTTGGTTCAGAAATAGTTTGAAGCCCTTTCTAATACAAAATAGTTTGGAACCGTGCCCTAGTTCAAAGATAGAGTGCAGTTCATTAAGATCAAGCCCACCCTGAGATTAGGATCAGCCTGGTTTTTGGTATCCCAGCCTAAAATGATCTAGCAAAAAGGATGAATGGCTCGGATGAAACGTATACACCATGATGATCCCACGAGTGGTTCCCGACTCCACGCCCCTAGAGGGCGTCCGCCCCCTTGGATGCTTTCAATACCTCCAGTTTGCTACTGGCATTGTATTTTTTATATATTATTTTTTGTCACACAGTTGGGGCGCATTTGGATGATCTACTTCATCCACCGAAATAGTCAGCTCGAGTGGTGTCCAATAGACACTGGCTTGGGCTGGTTTGGAGGAACATGAATCCGATGGTGGGCCTTGAAAGGTTTCAACAACATGTATTATATCCAACGGTGCGGCCCACCTAAATTTCGAATCTTTCTCAATTTTTGCTCTGTGGGCTATAATGATCTTTAGAAACAAATGAACAGTGTGGATCTATAAAATACGCCGATATGGTCCCACGAGGGGGACATCCCTCCCACGTTGGCATGCATCTGACGTGGGTGTTCCCAGTTCCACCGTTACCTATAGTGTGGTCCACCTAAGGGTTGGATGAGCTTCAATTTTGTCTCAACCCATTAAATGAGGTGGGTAAACATGTTGACAGTGTGGATATAAGAAATAAATCAACGTGAGTCCCACAAGTGTGGGAACCCACTTCCCAACTCCTCGCAATGTAAATTCTGTTTACTAAAGCACCGCGTCATTGACGCTTGGGTTCTCCAGCCCATTTCTACTCAGGGTTAACCCACCAGAGTTACAGACAGATTTAGAAAGAAAGCATGCGTCCTGAAAAACCTCCAAACCCGAAAAAACCCCCAAATTCCAGAAACCCTAACCCCATCCGCCTCAATCTGTCCCATTCTAAAAACCCCGATGAGCACCTTACCCTCCAAATCGCCACTCCATCCACCCTTCTTCGCTGCATCAAGTCCAAAATCCTGTCATTCGCCCCAGCGATTGGAAAGTGGTTTCTCAAAAAAATATGAAACCCTCATTTTCAGCTACCCTTTCTACCTATTTCTCCCTATTCATCGGTAACACCTCCACGACGACCTAAGTCGGATTTTTGGGCATTTTGGGAAGATAGCAGTCATCTACATACCCTGGAACCCCACCTTCAGGAGACCTCACAACTACGCCTTCATCCGTTTCCTGTACGAAGATGAAGTGCGATCCGCGATGGGTTTCCTTGATGGGAAGATGGTGGACGGAAGGATTTGGGGAATCTCTTGGGCTAAACCCAGGGTTCCTCCCTCTCCCACCAGATCAGAGCCCCTCATCAAAGATTCCAACTCAAGGGCATTTCCTGCTCAAACACTGAGCACTGGCTACTCCTTCGTTGATGTAGCCAAAGGCCCTACCAGATCTGCATCCGGACCCACCAATCTGCCCAAGTCTCCAACCAGAAATGCATCCATCCCCATCAGCCGCGCATCTGGTGCATGTAGATTCTAAGGAGGTCCGAGAAAAGCTACGAGATCTGAGCCTCCCCTTGGTGGGGTATGCCTCCAAAAGTGACCTGTCCATCAGCCATTTGAGTTTCATGTTATGAATCTAGAGTTTCCAAGCTATTCTTCTAGACCATACAATTAAGTACGTGTTTATATATGCTGATTTATTATCATGCTTGGTATGTAATGGTGATCTTGAAAATATTTGATCATAGAAATCTAATTCGTTCTTTCCCGTATTCATTCTAATGAAGTAGTCTCAAATTACATTTGTATTTATTTCAAGTCCAACATTTACAATTTGATTATTTCCAATTTGATGGGCTAAGAATTTCAATTCAGTTTGATTTAGCAATCCATCTATGCATGCCATTACTGTTGGTATTGTTTCATCAGTCTATTATTGATGGTAGGTGATTCTTTTATTTATTTGAATCTTTGGCAGGGACCTCAATTACATATGTGAAATTCTTCCCTTCTATCATGAGGAACTATGATCAAGGTGTCAAAGTTTCCTCATATATTTTAATATGATAATGGAGAGCATATCACATTGCACAAGGCACTTCAATGCATTTACACCATCTCCATTGATTGCTGTCTTTGCTTTATCATGAGTATGTTTGTTCTTCCCAACTGGTCTGGTGAAGATCTTCAAAACCCACTAAAATCGAAGCAGTGGCAAAAGCCGTTGAAGGTACAAAAGCTTTCTACATTGGGAAATCTAGCCTTCTGAAAAGCCTACTTAGGGGAGGTCGGCTCAGAACCTACGCACACTTGTGTGGATCAACACCATTTCATCAGGTTGGTCTGACTGTGTTGTGGTGCAAAAATCAAGTCAGCCCGAGTCATCAAATGGGCCATGTATGTATGTCAAATGTGAAGAGTTGGTACTCCTGCTCTCTGTTTTTTGTCGTACAAGTGTGGTCCACCTGATGGCCTGACTAGCCTAATTTTCAAGCCATGGAACATACACAAAAGTAGGCAGCTGATGAACGCCCCAAATCTTCCCCACATGTGATTCATTCTGACACATACCTGAACAGCACATGGGAGCACTAGCATTTCTCGAACTTCTTATTTCGAGAAAATCATCATAGATTTTGTCTTTTATTGTTATTGATTTTAAGTCTTAAGGAGTTTGAAGTTTTCTATGATTCCTTGCATCATCTTTAAAAGGCTATTTCCAAGATTCAGAAGTTAAAATTATGGGGGCCAATGTAACAAATGACATAAAAACCTGCTATGAAGCAGTTATGGAATGTGGTTTGGCAGATGAATCCTGGTTTGTTCATCCTTCTCTTATGATTAATTAACAGGTTTTGGACAGTATTACATTTATAGATACATGACTACATCAAAATGTTGGTGGGGTTATATAATCAGGCAAGATTTGAAGGTTGAGAACCTGGGCATTCAAGGAACTGTTACCCATAACAGCAGTATTTAAAGCTCACAGCTGTTTTTTCACATTTAGGATGCACCTTTTTCTCTATGTGACCATCTAGAATATCAAATTCAGGTACATCTCCCCCAATTGCTTTTGTAACTGTTGCTATCCTTAAAAAGACAAGAAATTCCATACAAAACACAGATGCACAAATTAGATTACTAGAGATTAATCATTTGATGTGTAGCGACGTTTACTGAAATTGGAAATTCATCTATCTTGATAAGGCTAACTTTGGAGGATTGAACTCCCAATCCTTGTGGTAATTAAGAGCAGCACCATACATGAATAAGTTTGCATTCATTGATTTTGTTTTCTTAAATTTCCTACAAGAGAGCAAAAACATGTTAGGATCCATTCCAGCCAACACTTTTGCAAGTCGAGTACTATGTTAAGCTCATTGGGGTCAAGAAGCATGCCCTCGGTTCAGCCGTCATTGTATTACGAGTTTTTTTTTTTTTTGTTCTTTCTTTTGATTCTAATATTGTTATGCGTCTAGAAGAGATCTTTCTCCAAACAAAACACTCACTTAATCTCTGACCGAAGCACCTTAATGCTATCCTAATGTGCTTACAGGGACGATAAGAACATTCTTAATTATTTACAGGGAATCTTGTTCCTCCGAGGGGGAAAAAAAACTACCTGAGGTATCTTCATCTTTATCTGATACTAAATATTGGTGGGTATTTTCATAATTTGAAGGGTAAGTTGTATATTTCAAATCTCAAAAGAGGAGGTAGTGTTGAAACTCTTGTGAGTCTACAACCGGGGCAATAGTACACCGTGGTCATAGGTAGTCCCATTTGGGTCCCAAGTGGCAATAGCACGGACATGGTTTAGCTGGTGACCCTAACATCGGACTTCCACTACCCAGATCTCAGCACTGATTGGTACTGTGGGCCCCAAAATGATTTATATATTTTATCTACTCCGTTCATCCATTTTATTATCTCATTTTAAGGCACAACATGAAAGTGAGGCACATTTAAATTTCAGGTGGACCACAAAATAGGAAGCAGTGGGGATTGGATGCCTACCATTAAAAACTTCCTAGGGCCCACTTTAATGTGTTTTTTCCATCCAACCTATTGATTAGGTCACACAGACACGAATGAAGGCAAAACTCAAATATCAGCTTGATCCGAAACTTTTGTGGACCCTAAAAAGTTTTTAATGGTGGGCGTTCGATCACCGTTGTTTCATGTGGTGTGATCCACCTGAGATTTGGATCTGCCTCATTTTTGGGCTCGTGACTTAAAATGAGCAGGGAAAATGGATGGACGGCATACATAAAACACATATATCATGGTGGGGGCCACAGAGCACTAAAAGTTAATAAATAAAGGAAGCTTGATTGTGAACATTGTACATTTATTCTTCTATAGACATGAACACATAGTTATATAAAGTTTGCTACTAGTATGCTTATCTGTGTCCTTTTTTCTTTTTTTTTTCTTTTTTCCGTCCACAGACAAGAACACAAATACATATATTAATTTATATATTGTATATTGAAACCTCTAACAGTCTGTCGACGATCACAATACATGTTTAGACTATCAGTCCACAATGTATGCTTACCTAAGAATGGGTTCCTTTTTAGCAAATCTTTTTCTTTAACATGATTTTTTTTTCAGTCGGTAAATGCCATTCCTAGAGCACACTGCTCCACTTCTTACTAGAATGATAATGTTCATTATCTGCATTGCAGGAAGGAAATGAGTGCATATTATTTGGAGCATGCTATAGTTACTCATATCCAAAAACACTTCGAAATTTTGAAGAACCTCGCTCCTTACTTTCATTGGGCCTTGCAATTCCTGTATATGTTTTGGAAGAACCATCAACAACTTTCTTCATGATTGCAATTGTTTGATTTTCTAATGTTTCTCTTCATATTTTTCAGCTGAGGGAATGTGCATTTTCTTGTTGAGGGAATGCCCATGCACGCCTGATAAAGTGCTCAACTCATTGACTGATTACTCCTGTAGATTATAAATGTATAAATTTTGCTATATAGTTGATTTGGATATATTGATCAATCAAATGTTGTACATAAAAGATTTAGCAACTCTGCAGATGGAAAAGAAAAAATTATCACTTTGACCGCCCTTGACACTGCAAATTCTATTGCCATTGTTTTCAGAGTCTTGTCAGCTGGTTGGAGCAATTTATTGGTTTCCCGAAATCCAATGATAGAGAGTGATCTAATTGAAAACAAAATCTTGTTTGTCTTTATTTCTGTTCATGCTTTGGTAACAAAGAAGTAGAACTAGTGAATCATCATCATCAACATAATTTCATCCCAGCTAAAACATTTTATGATGTTTCCCTCAATTTTTATGCTACTTTTAATAGATTTACTTGTACGCTTCAGGTCATTGGAGTTTTGGTGAAAATTTTTCTTGGAATGAATACATCTTTAATTATATATTGGCAACATACAGGGAAATTCAGGTAATACATCTTTAATTTTGGCACTTTCTTCATGGTTATTGAAAATTGCATGCATAGGAGTACAAAGTCCAGTTCTGTTTTTCTTTATCTGTAAAATATAAAAAATTTCAATACTAACTAAGAAACATGGTTCAAGGTTTCAATTCTTAATGGATTCATCATGGGAGGAGGGGCTAGACTTTCCATACATGGGAAGTTCCGAGTTGCTACAGAAAATTCAGAACTCACTCTCCATTTTTATAGAACTTGAAATTGTTATAGAATTTTGCACCTTTCAAAGTAGAATATGGCACAAACGCAAAAGAGTCGAGCTTTCCATCAATATATGTCAATATGGCACAAGTGCGAAAGAGTCGAGCTTTCCATCAGTGGGCCACACTCATTCTATCTCATGAACCAAAACTCTATTTATTTCACTCCACAGATGGGCCACAATATGTAAAACAAAATGGATGAGTAGAAAAAAAAATCATTTTAACCAACCATTTTGTTTAGTACATTGTCACCTGCCAGAGGAGTGAAATGGCCTGATTTTTTAAAAAAAAAATTTGAGCTGGAAGATCTAAATCGGGTCAGGATACTGCTGAGAGTGTGCCATGTGTGTGCGAGAGACCTAGGGCATTCCTATTGAGCACATGGAATGTTTTAAGTAGGAAAGCTTTATGCTCGAGCATTTTTGAGAAACAGGGAGCCACATCCGGTGGAGTCTTTGATTGACAGCAGCAGGTTTGGTTCCGTTTATTATTGGAACTAGGGTTAGTTTATGATATCTCAATACTCAATCAGATGGGAAAATTACAGTTTCCTCAATTATGTGTTTGCCTTAAGTTCAAATTTCTGATATTGTAATAGGGTATGAGTTTTCATCTCTGGTTACTCTAATGCTGCTTTTTTATTTGGTTCCAATCCACCTCAGGTTGGTTTGTTATTTGCAAATGACATGTGTTTGTTGATTGAAATGGTCTCTTGTATGATTCTAGTATACTTTTAAAGAGATTAGACAAAGAAATTAGTGTTGTCCTTGTTTTATATTCACATTTTGTATGAGTTGAGTCATTGATTTAATACATTATACGCCAACAAGCCAAGTACCAATTCTAGTTTGTAGAAATTGTTCCCATTTCTCTTCTTTTCTTTGTGTTGTTGGGATATGTAAACATCTTTGACATATTCCTGTTATTTTCCTGAAGAGCTGGATTTTTGTAGTACAAGCCGCAGGGAATAAGGGCCCAAAGAGCTGGAATTTTTTCCATTCCTTTTTAAAAATTGCTCGTGTTGAATGATCCTAACCATCTGATTATCTCTGGCAAAAATGATAGTTTCATGGTACTTTCTTCCAAATTTTCAGGACAGGTATCATGTGCACAAACGAGATGGGTTGTTGGAGAATTTAAACAAGATGCTGATTCAAAAGATTGCTGAAATCTCAACATTCAAAAGCATCTTCAACGCCGATTCATTATGGGATCGGAGGAATTTTTGTTAGAGAATCTCAACAAGAAGCCGAAAAGATCGCTGAAATCCTTGAAATTCATTACCATAATCAGACTTGCGGGTTTATTTCGGACATTTTAAAGACCGGAATTGTCGATCCGCAATCCAACTATCGAGGATCTTTTGAAACTCCATGGAAGGTGTCGAAATTTACTCTCTCAAACATATCCGAAAGAAAAAAGGTATTCTCATTTATTTTATTTTTTTTGGATTTTTCAGTATTTATGTTGGATATCTACTCGATTTTTTCCCCGATAATCACTGAAAATGTTGACAATTTCGCCATTTTATCAAAAAATCAAAAAAAAAAAATTGGCAAAATCTTGCCATTATCCAATAGAGATTCGAAAATTTGGGGGTTTTTGGTTTCACTCAGCCAGCGATAGTGATATTACTAGAGATCTACCTTACGGACTGATGGTGCTCATGCCAAATGAATTCAACACCAGAATGCAGGAAAATGGCAGAGGATTGGCATAAGATTCAACATATACCCTTAATTGAAATAAAATAGTGAGCTATCAAAGGCCTGTGAATTGGTTGCTTGTTTCTTCCACCAACAGAAATGCATGGAAGGGCAAATTCAGCATCTCTACAAAAGCAGGTGAGTTTTTCTTTCTTCTTTCATTTATTTCCCTCATCTTGATTAGCTCTAGGCAATACCGTCTCCTACAAATCATGCATGTTAGTTGTTGGTGAAAATGCCCCAACCAAGAATGTTTGAGGCCATTACTTCAACTACCTATGAATTGGTCTACATGAATATATGTGTGATTGGATAAGCGGCATCAGTCTGATTGCTCCCTGTTGATAGCGAACTTTTGACCATTTTGGCTTCCAGCTTGAGGTCCACCATTCAAATAGCATTAATGAGCTTGCCGGTGCTATTTTCGGACTCTTTGCTATCTGGGAAAGGGTCCACTAGAGCAATGGTTATGATCATCTAAGCATGTAGCCACATGGGCCACTCTTAACATGCACTATCTTTTCGTTGAATGCTTAAGGATGTATTGAGATTAGAATATCTCAAGCCTTCACAATCCAACCACTTTACATGCCGTCACATGTGCCTAGATAGGGAACAAGAGCAAGATCTTAGCTGTCCATCTCTGTCAACGCGTGGCTCAGTAATCAGTCAGGTGTAGCAGTTGATCCATCAGGTGAGCTATAGTGTGCAAAATAAATGAACAGATAAAACATGTCTATATGCACAAGTGGAATCAGAAAATAATAGAATGCATCAGGAAACCAATTTTCTTTGGCTAAACACAACTTAGTTTCCTTATGATGTGGAATTTATGGAGCGCACACCATAATACCTATATACCCAACACGGAAACATGTCTCCGGTGTTCTAGACCATTGACTGGTTGGACAAACTTCAAGGTGAAAAATTAGGCTAATTTCATAGAGCACAAACTGTTACAGTTTTGTTCTGGTCTAGTAGATGGTCAATGCTCAACTGCTATTATATCCTTAGTTCTATGATTTTTCCTATTCTCTTAAGTACCATAAGAATGCCCTTGAATTTCAAAGATGACCACCATTCCCTTTCTTCTCAGCTCTTGGTTTGAGCTAATGGGCTGCACATTTTGTAAAAGTTTTCATGCAACTCTAACATTTGTTCTTTATGCTACATGATATTCTGCTAGTCGAGATCCACAACTTGTTGATTGTAAATGGATCTAACTTGCAAAATGGGAAAAGGAGACATTGTAAGATTGAGTTAATGGAAGAAGAGAAACTAATCTCATCTTTTATATTAAATTCAATAGGAATTAAAAATGCTAGAGTTATTTATCCATCGAAGTAAACCTAGGCCCTGTTTGGATATGAGGAATCTGTAGAAAAGAATTTTTTTTGCAGAAAACTACTATTGTTTTTTATTTACACTGTTTGGATTGTAAATGAGTTTGTGTAGGTGTGATTGTGGATGTTTTCTGTCAAGTAGTATAATTTTGAAATTTACAACCAATGTGGATGTTTCCAACACAATGAAAATGGCCATTTGGTAATATTCTGCAGATCCAATGTAGTTTGGCTGTATTCCCCTGTCATCTTTATATTTGACAGTATTTCCTTAGTTTCATTTGTTGAACCTCTTCTTTTAGAGGAGAGGCTTATCTGAATTAGAAATACATTTTCTTGAGGAACTATTCAGCTCACTTTTTGGCTGTGAGTTCCTTATACTTTTTTTTTTGTAGCATCTTTTTAAGTTTAAAGTCATGAATTCATTATTAGAATATGGGATAACTGTTTCAGTTTTCCAGAAATCTGATGAAAACTTTTTGTATGTTGATTAATTTGTGACATATCTTCAGATTAACCTAGAGACAAAATTGTATAATTCTTTTACAGCAAAAATTAAATTTCTCAGATTCCTAACCTTGTCATCTTTTTGACTGCCACATGACTGATAGATTGAGTGGAATTTTCTCAAGTATAATTCTTTTACAGCAAAAAATAAATTTCTCAGATTCCTAAGCTAGTCATCTTTATTTGTATGCAGGTTGCATTAAATATTCATGAAAGTGTGCATGGATGCAAATGCATGATGTATAGTTGTGAGCAAAATGCACATGTTGCAGGAATTAGTGCATATATTGGTACAGATTCACTGTTGGCAAATCCTTGCATATGCACAATCACACCTACACATAGACGCATGTTGACATACCTTTGCATATGTGAAAATTGTTTGTTTACATGTATGTAATGCACATTGACAACTATCCTGTAAGTACCATAATTCCACCAATGTCAGCTTTAATTTCTCTAGCTACTGTGTGGAATTATGCTCAATACATATGACGTCCTGATCTCATTTGTTTGATTGTTTTTCAGTCCCGCTTCAATATCTTGAAAATACACTTGATGGATAGGCCATTTTGTTAGAAATATGGATATGAATGTAGGCATGTTTGTGCTATAATCTGACTCATGATGCTTAGAGGATAGAAGGCAGGACACCAAGAGAGGACTTTTCTATTTCTATCAACATGTAACAGATATAGCTGATTGTAGCCCTTATGATACAGAGCCTGTATGATATGGGCATCCAGCTATTGACAACTCTCTTGTGATCTTATTGTATATGAATTTCCAAGTTATTAAATATGCATCTATCATAATTCTCTTATCCTTTTGGCATTCTAAGTTAGTTGGGATTCTTCCATGCTTCTCAATTTCATGTCCTAACCCTGAAACAACTGCATATATGGAGCTCTCGCTTTAAACCCAACTCCCACAATTTTGACAAACTGAAAGAATTTCGCCTCCATTTGCAACTTTACTAACCAGCCATTTGTAGCCCTTAGATGTCCGTGTAGATGCTGGATCGCTGTTGCCGGAGTAGAGGTAATCTTGTATGTGAACTTTCACCATGAAAATATGTTGATGCATTTGTGGAGCAGGCATGGATATGACTAAATTGAATTCTTATACAAGGGTGTAAAAGGGTTTGAAAATAAGAAAATGGTAAGTGTCTACTTAACTCAGGAAAATTATAAAGCCTTTTAATCCATCCTTTTTGTATGTTCTGAGCATCGAGGATGGCTCTTGATACAAGTAAATGGGTTCAATTTGACGATGACCATCCAATTCCATAGATGGAGGAAGACATCACAAAGCTCTTGGGTGGAGGTATGATTCCTAGTTTTCTAGATCATTTTGCTTCTTATTCAAGCCCACTTGACATTTTTGTTTATTATGTTTCAGGTGATTGGCACATGGCATACATTTGCATGTATAAAGCTCAACGAGTATATATTTAAATTTAATGGTAAGCCTAAGCTAAAGTACTTTTACACAGTCGATCAATGACTTATATTTTGTGTAGATGAGAAAGGAAAAGCATGTGTTATTGAGGCACTTGGTTTATAATCTGTACAATTTGTCTTCTTGCTCTTCATAGAAGGGAGATGAGTTGGAGGGCCACTCATGCAGTTCATATTTCCTGTCTTATAGTTGCTCGTCCTGTGTCCCCACTTGATGAGGTTCTATTCTAGGAAATATATTGGCTGATTTTCTGGCTGCTTTAACATTGATATGAACTGCATAATTCTGCCTGAATGAATGGAAGTGTTAAAAAGTATTGGCCATTTGATATGGAGTTGATTCTTTATTCTAATCTTTATATTAGGAAAGTGAGGAAGAAGTCACTGATACTAAAGGCAACACTGCTTTCTTTTGATTTCAAATCTCTTTGACTATTATGTTTTCTTCTTCTGTACATCTATAAGATTGTGGGTGCGAGGATTTCACATATGGCATTGTCATTTTGAAACTCTGTTGTTTGCATCGCCTGCCATACAAACCTTTTCGGGGAAAAAAAGAGAATACAATTTTGATTGTTTTAAATTATCATCTGCATGCCACGTGTATAATAGATTACTAACATAGTAACACCGTTGTTACACATCTGACCGTCTACCGAACAATTTTGATTGTTTCCACCAGAACCTGAGCATTATCAAGGGCCCAAGCTTAAAGTTGCTATCATTGGAGCTGGGCTGGCTAGCATGTCTACTGCAGTGGAGCTTTTGGATCAAGGCCATGAGGTTTGGCTCAAATTTTCTCTAGAATGGTTCTTCTTCTTAGGTCGATCTTATGCATATCCTTTATATTTGTGTGGTACTGTAGTTTGAGGTATTTAGGCCCGCGGATCATGCTTGTTCCCTTGAGTTTTGAGTCATCATTATTGGTTTCTGCCAAAAAGAATAAAAATTTTGATTGCAAGTATATTCCGCTGATTATTCTAAACGGACAAAGTAGCCCTGCTAACACATATTGAGTTCCAAATCTCCATGGAGTCTTTTGTGACAAGGAACCTTTTTTTTTTTTTAATTATAAATTTTCAAGTGGTGCACATAGCATGGATTTGTATCTACTACAAATTTTTAGTTGTAATCTTAACAGAACCTTTACTTGGAAAATGTGAGATTACATGTGTAATGCCATTCTATCATCCATCATGATGCCATTATGATATAGAAATATTAGATTTGTAAAACTGATGAAGTATACTTCCAATTCCACAAATCCTATTTTTGGAGCCTGCAAATTGTAGTTCTGAATACCATTGTTGGATTTGTACCTGTAACTGTACCTGTGACTCTATCAATGCCACCTGCCTACTATACATGTTATTCATGGAATTTGGCATTGTTGACATGGCTGTAGGATAAGCATTCTATTCATCATAGAAGTTCCTTATTAGCTGCTTGTTCATTGTGTCAGAATAGAAATGGTTCTGTACCTATGTTGGATTAGTTCCATATAGCCTTTCCCTTGGATAAATCTCTCCTCACACATTTCCATGCTTAATATAATTATGAAACTGATCAAGGTGATTTTGTTTTCTATTGTGCAGGTTGATATTTACGATTCACGATCTTTCAATGGTGGAAAAGTGGGCTCATTTGTAGATAAGCATGGGAATCACGTCGAGATGGGACTTCATGTCTTCTTCGGTTGCTACAGCAACCTTTTTCGCCTGATGAAAAAGGTGTAATCCCCATCCTTTGTCATAAAACTCATGATCTTTGGACCTAGAAATGTGAACCATCTCTAGTGAGTTGAGGCATGTTGATGGGTTAATTGACATTCAAGTAAGTATTTCAATGCGATTAGTAGCAGTCCTTGTGTTTACTTGCTCTCAATTTGAATTGCCTATCCTGAGATATTATTGGGTTAATTGACATTGTAATAAATTCTTTAAAAGAAAGGACGAGAAACCATTTTCTCTTAGGAACAACCATATGGCTGTATTTGTCATTTCTGTATTGAAGTTTCAGTTGGTAGTTAAGCTGTCATTTCCATTTAAGCAGCAAATATAACAAGACACTTTACAAGCCTCCTTTAGAACTAATTCAGATTCTTCCTGCAAAGTCGACAATTAGAGTTATGATACCAAATCCTCATGCCAGATGCACATTTGATATTGTTTTTAAGTTTATTCTGAGTACTTTCTTCCTTTGAAACAAACTGTAGTTTATAGTGGCTATTCATGTATGGTTGTTGAATGGATGTCTCCTAGATATTTTCTTCTTCTGTTTCCAAAATTATAGCACCATATCCAAGTTGATGGATATACAAACAGGGGAAATTATTGATCTTCTTTTACAAGATAGATGCTCCTCTCAGAAAGAAGAAACAAGAAAAGTACAACAACTAGCACTTACAAACCAGAAATTGCAGTTTCCTTTATTATGCTTTGTAGCTTTTTCCTAGGTTGTGAAAATCCTTCATGACTTTAAAATTAACTATGTTAAGTATCAAAAGAATTTTTTTTATTTTTTATTTTTATTTTTATTTTTATTTTTTTTTGAGATGTATGTTTGCACAAATCCTTGGATTGCCTCTTCACATGATTCAACTAGACATTGCTTTATTTTGTTTGGTTTTTGTATTATAGGCTCAACAATTGGGATTGGTTTTCGTAATAAACATGACAAACTATCTTAACCTCAGAATCTCTCTAGGTTGAGCTGATTATGTCTCCCTTACCATTCGTAGCCCCGTTTGGTCTAGAACGAGCTCCCCTCGGGTTAGGAGTGTATCGAGCATATCCAAAAATCAGGTGAGTCAACTAACAACAGTCCCCCATATGTATGTTTAAATGTCACAATGTTTTTCACACTGTTTTGATAGCTAATTGTTGTTGTTTTAATCTATTCACATATTTTTGTTTTTATTTTTTACTTGTTGCTTATTAGTTAGGTACATAAAAGGCCGTCGGATTGTGGAGCTCTTCATCTGCTTGACAGACTTTCATTGAATTATGTCTTTTTATTTTGAAGTCTTTCATTGTAGATTTTATTTTTTACTGTCAGGTTTGCAAGTCAGATAAATAATGTTTCAAATTACATCATGGTTGTTTTTGCCATCTTTTGATTTTTAAATGAATATGGCTTAAATATATTTTATTTTTATTTTTTTTATACAGCAGGTTTTTTGGTTTAAAATTGTTCCGAAATAAGAAAAAACACCTGAGGCTGTTGGCACCAGAACGATTTAAAACCGTTCCTAAAATTCCATTTTCAAACGGTACCCAAAGCGGTTCTGAACCATTCCTGATTTTCTACGACGCCTCATTTAGGAACAGTAGTAAACCGTTCCTGAAGCATTTAGGAACGGTTTAAAACCGTTCCTAAATGACGATTTTAGTGTAGTGTCAATACACAACAGCGCAATGTAATCTGCATTTAATGCACTAGTGTCTAACAAAATGACCAAATGAAAGTGTAGGAACTGCAAAATTCCTATTTCCCAACAAGATACACCTGCATAATGAGAAGATAGCAACAACTTGTCAGTGCTTGTAATTGCTTTCATTTATGAAACTGCATCTCTATTATCATTTGGTCCATGAAACTAGACCCAAAAAATATCTTTGATTCCCCCATCCATCCATTCAACCATCATACAATTATATTCATAAATACATACACATAAATGTATCATACGATTATATACATATGCAGGGATGGACTTGTTTCGAACCATTCATCCGATGCACTGTACCATTATTTGGCCACAAACCAAAAAAAAAATTGCCTTTTCTGGATAATCCTACCCATTCCTGACCATCTTATCAATGAACTTTTCATTCAAGATTGAGCCATTGCTAGCCTATCTTTAGTGTCCATTTATACAAAACTGGTTAAACAGGATTGTCCAACCACTGATCTTCTTTTTTTAGAGGTCCATTCCCAATTGGACCTGCTATACATATGGTTAGGATATCATCTGCATATATGATGCATATGGTTAAGAAAAAAAACTTTAGAGTGAGAATGGATCAGATTGAATAAAATATCAGAACAATAGAAAACAGATACGTTGGAATTATGCTTCAGGAAGGGATCCTTTCTTGGATGCCTAATTAGAATATAGTTCTAAACTCTGTGATTCAACTGAATCACCACTCAGTGAGACACCAAGCTAAGAGAAACTTGCTCACGATTGTGACTCGATCTAGGTCGACAAGGCTCATACCCAAATGCTCATACACAACCGGTTGGAAGATATTGAAAAGTTACCGTCTGTATGTTTTTTGTCTGTACATATGTACATACATATTTATGTATGGTTGGACAACAGGCTACTATCTACCAACGGATATAACTTTCAAAATGCATTTGCGTGCAATATCCAACCTGTCTAGTTGATTAACCCCACTTTGAGGATCGCCTTGTGTAAAATTCAGCCCCATCCACTCATCAGGTAGACAACACTTACTATTTTGTTATTTATTAGCAGATATACTTGAGGTTATCTACTGGGTGGACATTAACGTATCGACAAAGAGAAATTCTAGTGTAAATCTATATATGTATGTATGGAGTTTTGCTAAGCCCACACGTGTCTACAAGTCAGCTAATGCACCACCCACTGTATATGCTAGTATGGTAGACTAGTGAAAAATCCAAGCCATCCACAAGGTGGAGTTCATTGTTTAGAGCCCAAAGATAAAGGTGGTCCATTTAGTTGGTGTGCCATGATAGTAGAAATAAGCCGAGCGGATTAGAAAACTTTGGCTATTTTTTTTCACAACCGTACATTCGTTCAGTTGATTGTGGCCCACCTAACTCGTGGACTGACCTGATTCTTGGGATAGGGAATCTCATCGTAATGGATGGCTTGGACATTCCACTTGTTCACCTTGCTAGAATATGTGGTGGCATGTGCATTAGCTGACTTGAACATGTATGTGGGCTTAGTAAAGCTTTGTATGCATCAGCCAGGGCCAATTTTTCCCATGCAAATAGTTTTCAGAGGATCATGAAATTTGGATTTTCAAGGAACATGGGGAGGAATTTGAAACAAACGTAACATGTATTTAGGTAATTTGGAGGCATACAAATGTGTAGCAATGAACGTTTCAAATTGTACCTGTCAGCCCCCTCAACAGTGTGGAGTTTACCTTCACTGGGAATAGGGGCATTTTTGTTGTTTTAAAATGTTGCTGCAATATGCGAGTAGCTTGTTGGCAGTCTTAATTGTGTAGTGTGGAATTTTGTTTGGCATGTAAGTCAGTATCAATGTGAGCCTTTGCCATTTCCAGTTCCAAGACCTTGGTAAAGAGGAAGGTGAATGTCTAGTTGGCAGCCAATCATAATTTCTTTTTGCCAATCTACCATTTAAAGCTAACCCCAAATCGATGGAAGAAAGGCTCAGATGATGATTGTATAATAGGAATTTGGAAACCAGGAATTGAAGTTTGGATCATGGGTTATATATATATATATATATATATATATATATATATATATATATATATATATATATATATATATATATATATATATATAATGAAAATATTATTATTTTTTCTTCTTTTCAACCAATAGTTTTCATTTTTTTTTTAAGTTCTAAATCCTTTAAAAAAACTGTAATTTGCAGATGAACTACATTCTGTTCATCTGCAAATTTGTGGTTATCTCTGCATTTTTTTTGTTTGGATTGTTGCGGATTTCAGTTGTTCTAGATCCAACATAGCTTCAATGGCGGAACATCGAAATGGCAATGCAAAACCTTCTGACAAAAATGCTGTTGGGGCACCCAGTGCTTACACAATCAATCTTGATAACTTCCAGAAGCGGCTGAAAGTGTTCTATTCTCACTGGAAGGAACACAAAACTGAGTTATGGGGTGCTTCTGATGTGCTTGTAATTGCTAGTCCCCCAGCGTCTGATGATCTACATTATCTGTTGCCACTTTCTCCCTTGCCACTTGGAACTAACTAGTGTAAGCACCAGAGAGAACTATCACCACACTAGACATCCTCCCAAACCACACCATGGATACATCATCTAAACCAATGACAGTCCCTTCTTAAATTTGTTGTTCCCCACTAAACATCACCTTCCATAGATCCAACTGTGTATTGAAACAAAGACTTGGTAAACCAAAACCCTAATGGACTCGATACTAAAGTGCAATCACTTTTTTCCATGGTTTAAAATGTAGTTTGAAGTATGCCACATCGTCGTAATATTGCCATGTGAACTTACTATAATGCATTTGGTATACTATGAGAGACATTCCAATATTATTGTCAACCCTACCTGCCATAGGTTACCCTCAGCCACAAATCTCAACAGCCAAACAGCAAGGTAGTGTTCATTCTTTAAGGATGTCATTAACTCTGTACCCACCTGATCTTTCTCCTTACAAATCTCTTCCCACTCTACTAAAAGATATTCCACATCTTTAGGCTGATTTTATTAAAACAGCAAAATCCTTCACTACCAAGGTAAAGTGTTATCGTTCAGCACTTAACTACAGCATTCTATTGTTATTCAAGTGTCTCCAGGTGTGACACACTAAGCATGCAGGTTGAGGCATTTAGATGGTATTTGAATCAGTGATGAGGTGTAATAAGGTTTCCATTCTTGAGGGTGAGTCCTTCAAATGTCATTTTGGTGGACAGTATCTATGAAGGCTCCTCTAAGCATACAAAACTTACAGGGAAAATAAAAACCTGTTATAAAACAGAGATCACAAACACATCTAGCGAGTAGCTGAAACTTTGTGGATATGTTGGTTGTTCAAGGATTTAAGACAAATTAAAACAAATAGGGTCATATCCCGAAGGCAGCCCATAAGCCTTTATATGGAGTTTCTTTTCATTTGTTTTGCCAATTCAACTCTCTTAATGATAATTACATAATAATGTGCATGGCATATTTGTCAAACAACCATTTACTCCAAAAGCTTAAGCTCGAGAAGGTTTCTTACAAACGTGAAGAAGGCTGGAAAGGATGGCACTAAGCTTACAAACGTGAAGAAGGTTGTGCACTTAACTTCATCTGTGATGAAACACTTCGATGTCCCAAAGCTCGAGAAGATCATTGATGAGGAGAAGAAGGTTTCTCATTCATCACTGATGGATGACACAGAGAAGGCCATACTTGATCCAGTAAAAGTTAAAGTCAAACTAAAAGTGGAGAATGTTGACATCTGTTACCCCCCAATTTTTCAGAGTGGGGGTGAATTTGATCTCAAGCCGAGTGCATCAAGCAATGATGAGGATCTCTACTATGACTTGACAAGTGTGATCATATGCGCAATCGGATAGCGCTACAACAGCTACTGCTCAAACGTTGCCAGAACATTTCTCATTGATGCAAATGCAATGAAGAGTAAGGCTTATGAGGTTCTCCTCAAGGCCCATGAGGCAGCGATAGGTGCATTGAAGGCTGGGAATAAGGTCAGTGTTGTTTACCAAGCAGTAGTCTCAGAGGTAGAGAGGGATGCTCCTGAATTTGCCTCTTATCTTACAAAGTCAGCAGGAACGGGAATCGGTCTCGAGTTCCGTGAGTCGGGATTGAGTTTAAATGCCAAGAACTATCGGGTGTTGAAGCTTGGAATGGTTTTTAATGTATCTCTTGGGTTCTAGATCCTACAATCAGAAACTAACAATCCAAAGACTAAGATGTTCTCGTTGTTGCTTGTAGACACCATTATTGTCAATGAAAAAGCTGTAGAAGTTGTGACTTCAATCAGCCCCAAGTTAGTTAAGGATGTTGCATACTCATTTAATGAGGAAGAGGAGGAAGAAGAGTGTCTAAAGGTCAAAGCTAAATCTAATGGAGCTGAGGCATTCTTGTCGAAAGTGACTCTAAGTTTGGATAATCAGGAGATGTCAAAGGAGGAGCTGCAGAGGCAGCATCAGGCTAAGCTGGCCCGGAAGAAGAATGAAGAAACTGTGAGGAGGTTGGTTGGGGGCAGTTCTGCAGCTGGAGATGGCCGTGATTCTGCAAAAGCTTCAAGCGATCTCATTGCCTACAAGAATGTCAATGATATCCCACAGTCAAGGGAATTAATGATACAGATCGACCAAAAGAATGAGGCTGTCCTTTTGCCAATCCACGACAACATGGTGCCATTTCACATTGCTACCGTCAAGAGTGTTTCAAGCCAGCAGGATGGCAAAAATTGCTATAGGATATGCCTTGGGAGTTTTAAATGATCACCTAGTACCATTCAAACTAAAAGGGAAGCTTTATAGAATAGCTATAAGACTAACCACGCTTCAGAGAACAAATTTTTAGGGAAGAGGAAGGCCTAAAAAGACGTGGATGGAGGTAATAAGAAAAGACCCGATGACCTATGGTCTAACTGAAGGTATGGCCCTTGTTAGAGTGGAACAATGGAATAGGATTCATGTAGGTGACCCTAATTAATTAGGATATGGCTTACATGATGATGACAATGATGACGATTATTTCATATATAAATTGCAATATGAATTTATATATATATATATATATATATAACTATATTACATACACTTAATATATGTATTGGAATTTGGAGCAACCGACATTATCCCACCCCCATTATACCATGTATTGGAGGAACTAGTGGTGAATGGATATTTGGTTTATCTAAAAGGTATCCCGTTTGAAGTTGAAAGGCATAAAAAGTGCCTCTTCCAAGTTCTTTTACTCGGTCTTCCACTCAAAAGAAAATGTTTACTATTGATCCTAGTATTATCTACTATATACTAGTAACATACAACCAATATTGGGGCACCATACCATAAGCTACAAAATTTCATGCCCCCCTAAACAAGGCATCCTCCATTGATAACATATATATATATATATATATATATATATATATATATATATATATATATATATATATATATATATATATATATATATATATATATATATATATATATATATATATATATCATAAGTTTTTTTATTTTCATTTACATTGTCAAATACATTCATCATCCATCCAACTATTAACAACATTTACAAAAAATAAAATATATCCAACTAACTCTTAATAATAATTTGCAACTTAACCTGGTAGGAACCGTCATGCATCGTAATGTCTTACGGCAGAGCGGGTTCTGAGGAGTTACAAGTTGACCCTGATGACAACATATAAATAAAGCGATAAAGATATAAATGATTCAAGATTAATTAAAGGTTTCAAGAACTTACATCCACCTCACTCTTATTGCCAAGTAGTCCTGACGAAAATGCATCCACACTATAAGAATGGGGAAAAAAATAAAAAAATAAAAATTGTGGCTGCACCGATACGGTCTAGTATGGACGGCTGCCTACGTACCCAATGTTGGAAGATTGGGATCAAGCTACTACGTAGTTCTTAATATTTAAATCAGAACATTTTACGCTTAAGCAAAGAAAAAATCAAAACAAATCATAATAGAAATATGTGTACCTTCTGTCACGCATAAGAAGATGAAAAGCTGAAACAAATCACTGGATTAGTCAAGCAAAACTACTGAATAATTCAAGATAAAGATTTAGTAAAATAATATCCAAAATAGCCTCAAACACAATCCATATGTCCTGACCAAATTAAAAAAATATGTTCTTGACTTAAGAAAAGTTTTAAGTAAACTCTTTTAATATCTATGTTTTCGTCAGCACTCTAGGCTAAACGAGAACATCACCCACGTCGCAATTGGCTAACGTCTTCTCAGTGTCACCAAACACATTCGCACTGGGAACTTCAACAACATCCAAAGTAAGAATAGTCAATGGCCCACCTAAGTTATTGTACACATAAATATACTTATTAGATTAGAGAAGTTCATTAGATAATGTTCCAATAATATCATCATTTAGCATGTTTCTTTCGATATCGTTATGAGATTTTCAAAATCTCAACAATATCTCTCCTTGACTAAAAGTAACCAATTATAGCTTTAAACTAAAATTCAACTCTTAAAATAATTGAATTTTGGGATTGTTTGATTTTTCATTTCTTTTGTAAATACTATATAAAAGCTCATTATTAATTTTTAACCTTGTTTGAAATTTGATGAATGTTTCTGCCTTGAAAATTGGCATGAAAGGGATGACTTAAATTTGTAGGCCCCACTATGATATTTGTGACATATCCATGTCGTCCATCTGTTTTACCGAAGTAATTTCGGGCATGATCCCAAAATTGAGGCAAATCCAAAGCTCAAGTGGCCCATACCATAGGAAATAGTAGCCTAAAATGTCTATAGTGGAAAGTTATTTCTTTTACCAAGCTCATATTAACATTTGTTTGTCATTCACCTTATTCATAAGCTCATACATACATAGATAAAGGGAAAACACAAATATTAGCTTGATCCAAAACTTTTGAAGGCCCAAGAAGGTTTTAAAGACAAGCATTGGATTTCAACTATTTCTAACTGTGTAATCCACTTGAGCTTTGGATCTATCTCATGTTGGACTCATGCCATAGAATCATATGGCATAATGGATGGATACCGTTTGTACATTCCGGTGGGCTCTATATTTATTTTGCACCCCTCCATAGTCTTAACTTTCAAAAAGCTAGTTGTCAAAGGTATGCATGGGAATTGCCATGGTAATTACATAGGTAAATAATTATTACTTATTTTAAAAGTATTTACAAAGGAAATAAAAATCAAACATTTATTTGTAAAATCTTTCAAAATCAATGAAGCATGGTTAACTACATAGATATAATAGAGCTTTTTGATAGTTTTCCAACAATATCTTATATACATGGTTTAATAAATAGCTGCAAGGTCATCATCATTGAAGCAACTTAAAGTAGGCATTAGGCAGTTTTTATCCCTAAGACCATAATTATTTCTTTCGATCCGGGCCTTCCATAAGGTTGTCATTGCCCTATCCTACACTATCTTTGCTATAATAGCCGCTAGTGTTATGACCAGACCATGCCCAATTCTATTATAGTAATTCTTTTTCTAGTAAGTACATCAATGGTAGATGGATAAAAATAAAAAATAAAAAATTCTGAAAATCCTTTCACCTGTATGGACTATTTGTTAGGTCCACTATTTCTAGGATCCCTGAAAAAATCACACCTGCCAGGTGATCCAAACCTTCCAGTCGGTTGCGTACAAAATGAATGGTCAGATCACACATACGAGATAGGTTCGCTCACAGATGTTTAGGGCATATTTGATTTCAGGTGAAATGGTAAATACCATATAAAAAAATAATGATTATTTCCCTGTGCATTTATATCATACCTGATTTGACTGTGTACTTTTTGACACACAAATCAAGAATATTGCAAAATATCCGTGGGTCCCACTGTGATGAATTTTGCTTATCCACACCATTCATCCATTATTCCAGTTGAATTTATAGCATGAGTAAAAAAATGAGGCATATCCAAAACTCAAGTGGACCACGTCATACGAAAAAGGAAATTGAATATTGATCGTTAAAAACTGTGGGGCCACTGTTTCTTTTGGCATGGGCCACTTGAGTATTGGATCTACTTTATTTTTTGTCTCATGCTTCAAAATATTGTAGTAAAACAGATGGACGGAATGGATATATCATATGCATTATCATGTGGTTCAAAAATTAAAATTACCTCTTTTGAACCAATTTCAAAGACACGAATTCCTATGAATTTTCAAACACGTGAAACAGGAGGAATTACCGTTTACCATGTATTTACCATTTATTTGAAAAAACAAACAGGCCCTTAAGGCCATTCTTTTGGTGTGATGTTTCAACTGTTGTGAAAGAACAGTGAACTGACTTAATGGAAGATACATATACATACAGGTGATATAAATGGCAACAAAACCCAAGCTCAGAATTCCACAAATACTAAGATCTCTGACAAAATCAACAAAACCCATCACCTAAACACATGATCCAAAGGTACCCAAACATGAGTTTTTTTATTTGCACCCACTATTTTGATATACACATACACAAAGTGCATGCCTATATTGCAATGCCAATGAGTCCCCAAAGGGGTGTATCTTCAAACCAAAGGGTGTAAATATCAATTCCCAAACAAAGAACAAAAAACCCACATCTGACAAAAAGTGAATGACAACATTGCAATGACAAAGAGTCCACACAGAGGGTGTATCTATCAACCAAGGGGGTGTAAATATGATTTCCAAAACCAAGTACACATAAACCCACATCTGAAAAAACAAAGTGCATGGCAACATTACAATGAAAATGAGTTCAAAAAGGGGGTGTATCTATCAAAACCAAGGGGTTGAAAATATCAATTCCCATAACAATTACACATAAATCCAAGACCCAATAAAATAGGGGGTTTCCAATCATGGCGCTGGGAGAGAGAGATTGAGAGATGAATGAAAAGGTAAAAAAGAAAAATAAGATGAATGAAAAGGTAAAAAAGAAAAAGAAGATGAATGAACGTTCCAGCATTTTGATGGAAATGCATGTAAGAGATTTGGTAAGGATAGTAAGGAGAAGAAAAGGAAGAGATGGATTAGAGAAATTTGTTGTAATACAATTCGAGGGAGGGATGAAATAGAAAAGTAGAATATACCTCAGTGGAGGAGGGCCTTCCGTTTAAAGGTGATGGTTGATGGACGATGACGCTCCAACGGCGCAGGGAGGATTTCTCGATGGAAGATGAGGGAAAAGTGGAAGACATGGAAAAGAGGAGTGGGCGTGGGATGGTTTTCCTCTTGTAAATAAGATAAAATTTTCAAATCCATATTTGTGAGTTTACCATAATTTATAACACAAGCTCTATTAATGGTCGTACATGCATGGGACCATTTTCTGCATGGTTAAGATTTTTTTTACATAATAAAATTATAAATATTTACTATTTGCACCTAGACTGATTATTTGGATGGCCTGGATAACTCTGTATCTCAGCCACTATTGTTATGGACGAGTCACCACTATTTTACATAAAATACAAGACTCACAATGCAAAACTTGGATTCAAAATGGTAAGTTGACGTTTGGACCTGGCATCACTCTATGGGCCCCACCATGATAGATTTGTTTCATCCACGTCGTCCATCCATTTCACGACATCATTTTGTATAAGTTCCCCAAAAACTAGATTGAAATAAATCTTGGGTGGACCACACAATCAGAAAACATTATTAGTTGGATGTAAGTGGGTCCACTAGAGCTTTGAATTTAAATCTTGGGTGGACCACATAATCTTTGGATTTAACTCGTTCTTTGGGTATTGCCTTACAATGATCTCTCCAAATGGATGGAAGGTGTGGATATAAAACATACATCATGGTCAGGGCCTACGGAGTTTGCTGACGTCACTTCAGTACCTAGTCTCCGAATGCGGATTTCCTGTAAAAGCCTTTCGCAGGAACTTCCTGCGGAAGAATGCTGGGTGGGGCCCACCGAGATATTTTGGAGAAATACACTCCGTTCATCCGTTTTAGGAGATTATTTTAGGACACGTGACCAAAAATTAGGTGGATCCAAAACTCAAGTGAGCCACAAGAGAGGAAACAATGGGGATTTGGTGAGCACTGTTGAAACATTCTTATGGACATGAAAGTTTTGTATCAGGATATTTTTTTAGTTCTTTCACTTTATCCTATTGAGAGTGACCTTATAAACGGTTTGGATGACCCATAAACATCAGAATGGAGCCCAGGAAGGTTTCAACGGTACAAATTTCATTCCCCAATTTTCCCTCTTGTGTGACCTAATTAAGTTGTGGATCCAACTCATTTTTTCAGACGTTCTACAATGAACTATAAAAATGTATAGACGGGGTGGATTGATAAAAAACATCATGGTGGGCCCCACCCAGCATCCTTGCGCATGAACTTGCTGCGAAAGGCTTTCGCAAGAAATCCGTGTCCTTAGTCTCCCCAGCACCAGCCCCTTGGCTAGTGGTTGGTGGTCTGTGGGCCCCACCATAATGTATGTATTTCATCCATTACGTTCATTCATTTTTAAATATCATTTTAGGAATTTATTCCAAAAATGAGAGGTATATAAATCTCAGGTGGACCACACCACATGAAAACAATAGTGATTGGATATCCATCATTAAAATCCTCCTAAGGCCCATTGTACTATTTATTTGACATCTAATCTATTTATTAGGTCATATAGGCTTAGGTGAAGGGGAAAAACAAAAATCATCTGGATCTAAAACTTCTATGGCCCCCGAAACATTTTTAATGGTTGACACTCATTCAACACTGTTTCCTATAATATGGTCCATTTCAGATTGGGATATACCTCATTTTTGGTCTCATGTTGTAAGATGATATTTAAAAATAGATGGACGGCATGGATGAAACACATACATCATGGTGGGGCCCACAAAGCACCGACCACCAGCCATTAGCGGGTGCCAAGGGGAGAAGCCAATCTGTTCCCCTTATTTGTAGCGTGGTCCATTTAATCTTTGGATATGATTCATTTTTTGGATAATTCCCTAAAATGATCTCGAAAAATGGATGAACGATGTGGATTGATTCCAAATTTTTAGTAAATCTAAAACTCAAGTGGACCATGCCACATGGAACAGTGTGGAATAATGATTTCCACGTTGATACCTTCCTTGGGCCCACAGTAATATTTATTTGTCATCCAACCTGTTCATAATATCAAAGATATATGAATGAAGATAAAACACAAACATCAGCTTGATCTAAAACTTCTATGGCCTCCAAGAATTTTTCAATGGTAGAGGTTCAATCACATTATTTCTTGTGGTTTGGTCTACTTGAGCTTTGGATATGCTTCCTTTCTGTTCTTTAGACCTCGAATTATCTGTTAACATAGATGAATGGAGTGGATAAAATAAATAAATAATGGTGGACCCCACAGAGTTTACTCTAGTAAGGGTAATGAGTAACTCACCTAAATATAATAGAGAGGGGTTTCCTTGAAACATTCATAATTATATATTGGACCTGCCTAAATGTGATTCACATATCCAACCCACTCATTATGTGTGTCCCAATTAGATGAGGGGTCAGACCAAGTTTCAGCTGCATCCAAAACTCACGTGGGCCCCACCAAGTGCTTTTATATTTTTTAGGATATCTTCACATGGTTTTAGATGGTATGGCCCACCTGAGTTTTGTATACGGATGATTTTTGAGATATCTCATAACCTAAAGGGGACACATCAAATGCATGGTGTTGATGTTCGACACACATCATGATGGGGCCCACAAAACTTACTAACATCAATTTTTAGGTTCTCACGATGTTACTAAGTTGGGTCATAATTTTGACCAAAATATTTGGCCCATTTTACATGTTTGGTCCTTTCACTCTACTTTACTGATCAATACCCACAATTTAACTAGTTACTCACCTCGATCAAGCAATATATGAGGAAGATATTGGGCATACAAGATTGATTAACAATTTGAGTGAAATTTGATTTTAACGTTTAAAGGTTTAATTAGTGGATGTACCTAATAATTTATTAACAAATATTTTTTATTTCACAGATAAATTTCAATTTCTATTTAAAAATAACATTTTTTTTCAAAATGTATATTTTTTTACTCTTAATTTTTCTTTGAAAACTTTTAACAAAATATCATTTTTATTATAAAATATTTCAAAAAAATGAAATATAAATTTTGAATTTTTTTTTTAAAAATCTTTAAAAATTTCCCAAATTTTATTTTTTTCCTAAAAATTCCAAAATGCTAATTTTTTTTCTTTAAAAGCATCATTTTGTTTTAAACTTTTCAATTTTCTTTTTTAAAATGATATATATATTTTTCAAAATCTCATTGTTTTTATAAAATATTATGGTGGGGCCCACATTGTGAAAATTTTCACATTTAATTTTTTTTTATTTTCTTTTACAGGATATTATTTTTTTCTAAAAATCAAATGCTTTTTTTAAAAAAAATTTATCAACTTTATTCAAAATTCTTTTTTCCCACAAAATAGATTTTCATTTTTTTCAAAATCTGATTTTTTTTTCTCAAACATTGTTAATTTTTTTAAACTACTCAATATTCTTTTTCATGTGATATTACAAATTAATTAAATATTAATTTTAAATTAAAAATAAAAATAAAAATTTAACTCATTTGATATAAAAACAGAATAAATTTTCTTTTTGCATTCAATCAATTGTTAAAAAATAGTCTTACATACAAATATGTACAATTAAACCACTGAAATTCTATTAAAAAAACTTAATTTTCCACCATATTCCTATAAAAATGAAGAAAATGTGTAGGCAAAAGTCTTTTTATGACGAACATGATCCGTCACAAAAGTCCTTTTACGATGGACCATGATCTGTTGCAAAAGCAACTGAAAAGCGCGCCATTTTGGTGTTTTGGGCGGGAAAAATTAAAATTTTACGACGGATTTTGTCCGTCGCCTACTAACGACGGACCAAAATCCGTCGTAAATCAGATTTTAGCGACGGATTTTGGTCCGTCGCTAAATTCAGTGATGTGCACGCCAGATTTTCAGCAAACGTGGGCTTAGCGACAGACTTTTTCCGTTAGCGACGGATTAAATTCGTTGTCAAACCAAGAGATTTTAGCAACGGACGAAATCCGTCGCAAAAATACGTCGCAAATTGCCAAAATTGACAGTGATATTTCGAAGCTTCGAGGAGATCTGGGTAGTCAATTCGAGCTTGGAAGAAGAAATGGGTCTATTTTTCTTGAACTGCCATAAAATGTAGAGAAGAGGCATGCTATGTTAATCTTTGTCCCTTCTTATAGCATTCTTTGGTTTCTCCTAGTCCGTTGGATGGAGAAAAGCTTCCTGTATAGGTTTGAGTGGGGCTAGGGTTTCCTACTTATACACGCTTACTTTAACAACTTTCGTTTTTTGATTTTGAAATATGTTGGGACAAAAGCCCTAGCTAGGAGGGTCGTGATTTAACCAAATGGGGGGATGAGATTGTGAGAATCTTCCTCACAAAGGTCATCAAGCTGGCAGCAGAACGAACATGGTTTCCGTTTTCAGAATAGCGCCACACGCACACCTCTACTTGTGCCTGCATTTCTGTGCACACATTTGTAATGCAACGTGTGGAACTACCTGGGTTTTGGTCAGATCCCTTGTCCACACGAGATGGATGGTTCAGATCCCTCACATGGACTTGAATGGTGGGCCACAATCATCAACTAATGAACAATGGTTCGTTCAAATGCCAGTAGGTGGGAAAACTCGAAAGAGGAGGAAATTTTCTCTTCAGGTCGAGTCAATTCCTGTTTGACCGGGTCAATGGTCCGCGGGTGTACTTCCTGGTTCCAATGTGTGGTCCACAATGATAATTTGAAAGATACACTCCATCATCTACTTCGACGGCTAGAATTAGGATCCCAGCCCATGAAAGAGGTAGATCTATGGCTCAGATGACCCATAACTCTCATATATGAGCATCTATTAATGATTTTTGATAATCCAACGATCAGATATATTCCAATTTTGATTCACATCGAAATAAAAAAAATTAGACTTGTTTAAAGGATTAATAACATTAGATTTAATGATCATATAATTTAATTATAATGGTTAGTGTTGGATTTCTTTTCAATCATTTATCAATGATCTTAGTAGTCCTAAGAATCGTTTAAGTGAAATTTAAGCTTGATTTAACACTTAGATTGTCCCATTAGTGCGATCAAGTGGTGGATTACTATATGAGATGTTATGGCCTAATGGACAATGGATTTTATGATTTTGGCCTTGAAATTTATCTTATACAGTTTAATTTATTCTTAGATGTTGTGTTTGAAGTTTTATCATAATCAAATATTTAGAATTTAGCTTTTATGGTAAATTTTCCTAATTTTAAGTATAAATGGTGGAGAGCTACATTTAGTAGTGTGGGCATGATTAATGGTGGATCGAATGATCCAAGTCCTGATATTAAAAAATGTTCAGTTTGATTGGTTTATCAGAGTGATTGAAATTCTAAAATAAGTTTCAATAATGATGGATAATTTAATTTATGGGTGAATTTTACATCCTACGGTTAACTATATTGGTTAACTTGTGTGTGCGCGCACACACACACACACACACACACACACTAGATTGGTTTTCATGGTAACACTCGAGTACCAAAAAAGTACGGGGTGTTACAATGGGATTCGATCCAATCGAAGATCCACTTGATCCAATTAAAGAATGAGTCCAACAACCAACATAGATATTTCTGAATTTTCTCAATGGGATCGACAGAAGGTTTGATCCTATCAAAGGAAGCTTCGATCCCGTCGAATGCCCTTTTGATCGTATTGACAATAATTTGGCCAATTTAGCAACGACTCATATCGAGAGGTGCATTTGGGCAAGATGACAACAATCCACGATAATTGCTTCCTCCATGAAACTATTTCGACCTCTTCATGTTCATAGTAGACAAATAAACTCACATAGAGCTTTTCTTCTGAAGTGTAAGAGACATTCAACCTCTTCCATTAATTTGGATGTTAGTAGTGCTGCTTGTCGGGATTCTTAGAGCGAAATTCTGACTTCATGAAGATGACTTTGCAGTTTTGCAATGTGGCATTCTCTTATGATTTGCCATCTCAATCTCTAAGTGATTATAGATATTGAACATACATCACGTGGGGCTTTATGGTGATCCATGCGGAGGGTATCTGTGGTGGCTTGGGAGAAGCTAACTTCTTCTCGTAGTTCTTGGCTCTTTGCGTAGTCCCCTCCCATAAAAAAAATAAATTTTTTTTATTATTTTTTTTTAAAAGATGTCACAGATGGTCAAGTGGCCTCCTACGACAAGGGCCCCACTTTTTGTAACCAATCCCACAACGGGGCTCACTCGATTCATGTGGGCGAATCAGCTATTCATGTGGTCTCCTACTCTAAAGAATAAAAAAGAAAGAAATAAAAAGTTGAATGGCCTTGCCGCGCAAGGGCCCTACCTTTTGAACCCCATATGAGACCCTATGTAGGGCCCACTGTATTATCTCGGAATAAATCCAAGCCGTCTACATGAAAGAAGTTTTAATTTTGGATCATTGGACGAATTTTGAGAGCAGGACTCATCACGGATGGACTACACTGGTGGAAACAATATGAAATTAATGCACAATGCTCATGCAGTTGAAGGGCACAAAGAGCTCCAATTATTTATTTATTCTTTTTTTTTTTTGAAATGATATTATTATGGGTTCATGACTGTTTGATTGAAGTGAATCGATTAGAAAAATCAAGTGGTACCCTCTATCATTGATTTATTGGGGCTCGTCTTCCACGGCGAGTTATCGACTTATGAACACATTGTTGGCAAAGAGGCATTTTCATTGTTAAATGCTCAAGAAATGCCCAAAATGTTAAAAAATCATTAATTCAATTTCTATTTCTAGCTTCCATGCCTCTATTAAATCATAAATGATGTTCATTTTAATTAATAAGTATTGTGATTAGGTGAGGCCGTCTGACCCCCGTAGGGCCCTTTCTTCAAGATTACTGTGGGGAATACCTTAATGAATGCATCACGTATCCACCTCGTACATCTGTTTTTCCATATCATTTTAAGACATTATTCAAAAAATGAAGCAGATCCAATTATCAGGTGGCCCATACTATAATAAACGGTGCTGATTGACCGTCCTACCAATAAAATCTTCTTATGGCACACCTTAACGTCTACGTAGTGTTTATTTAGCATCCGATCTGCTGAAAAGATCACGCAAGCCTGGATGAAAGAAAAAAAATATTGATCCAAAACTTTCGTGTCCCATTAATGGTCAATCACCACTGTTTCTTAAGATATGGTCCACCTGATAATTGGATCTGCTTTATTTTTGGGCTAATACCCTTAAATGATATGGAAAAATGAATGGACGGCGTGGATACATAATACACATATCAAGGTGGCCCCACGGTAAGGGCCGCAACGTCTGATGTGAGGCCGGGGGTCTCACCTAATCCGCTCTCCTCCCTCTGCCGCAGACGAGGTTTGCTTAGCCACACGTGTGCATTGTCCTGCTCATCTACACGCAAGCACGCGATAAATTTTCGCTACCATGTAAGTTATCCACTCTTTACATAAGGTGGTCCAATCTGTTTAAATCTTTAAGCTTGAAAATCAGAACTTTCGACCCCTATGATAGGCCACAGTGTACAAAACAAATGGACGGCTAACGAAAGATTATTTTAGACTTCTGGTAGCTTCGTAAACTATGGCCTTGCTTAGGAGAAAAATTCCCTTATCTTTTATACATCAGATATAATCAGTGAGGTTCACCTGATTGAAAGCGCAGATCTTTAACACGTGTGCTTGCATGTGGATGGACAGGGATCTATACGCGTGTGGGCTTAAAATACACCACAACAGAAATGTCCCGCACAGTGTTTTTTACTCGGACTCCGGAATCATCGAGGTTGTCGTGTTAGCTTCGGACTCATTTGCTAGTTCACCATCACTTAAAAGATGGCGGTGCCTCATCCAACGTCCACATGACATTGTTTTGAATCTATCCGGACCAATGCATATACTGAAACAAATTGTGGATGGTCCATTAGCTTACAAATTAAGCTTAGAATGTGATCTTACCCATCAATTTCACCCTTCAAAATTCGAACACTCACTATTTACTTTCAACCGTTCGTTTGATAGCCATCAATTGGATGGGCATATTCGCTGGACCAGTTTAATTTTACAGATATGCTCCATCCACAACTTGGATGGTCCAGATTCATACATGACTGGAACGTGAGGATTATGAGCCATCAACTCTAGCTCAAGCAGAAAAAGGGGAAGTTATTTGATACTCTTGCAGAGTGACTGGTTGATACGCAAGCACTTCTAGCTAGGACACTGGGCATCCATTTAACGAACGACCTGGTATAGAAAGGTCATCAAGAAGCATCATACATTTGGACATTTTCCTATCTTGTAGATCAACCGTTCAATAAATGTACACTAATCTATGAATTAAGTATGCCATGTTATTGTAAATTTTATTTTAGAATCCGTCTAAATTGTACCTCACCATTTCAACAGTTCACTATCGGATTCTTGCATTCTATATATGCCCTTTCTCTGTGCCCGCGTATCAACTATCCGTCTACGGCAGAGTATCAAAGGTTTTCTCCAAATAAAGCAGAGAGAGAACAAAACGGAGGCGGCAGCTGCGGTGGGTGTGTATGGTCTGAAACAAATGGCAGTGCGGATAGGCATCGCTACAGCCGTCCCTCCTTCCTCTCCCTTCTCCAAATCCCTTCTTCCCACTCCCACTAATCATATAGTACTCGTCGGGACCACTCTATCCCGTACTCCACTCCCCCTCCGTGCTCCTTCGCCTAGGACCCGTTGGTCCATCCGCTCGTCTCAGCCGGTCGCTACTGCAGAGGATGTCCCCACCACCTCCTTAGGTCAGACCATTATCTTCTCCGCCTCTCTTCTTTCTCGAATTCCTTTTGTATCCGTCACTCTCTCCATGTCATCATCATCTTCGTTCTTCTTCTTCTTTTGCCCCCATGTTTCTGGTTCTGAAGGGGAAGTGATAGAGCTGTGTTGGGATGCACGGCTGGATTTGATATCTGGCGTTTGGTTTACTTGGGTGGAGATGACATAAGTCGGGTCGTTTCTATGCGCAATTGAGATAAATTGCGATAATTATCGTTCACTATACGCAAATGCATTTCATGGGCTACTTACTTGTTTTGAGTAGTGGGAAATGCCACTTGTTTTTGTTTTATTCCCCTTGATTAAACTGATGATTCGCACTTCAATCCAATTGTGGGCGCAAACACTGATTTTTCATTGCAGTTTTTGCGGAAAAATTGAATTCTATGATTTTTCACTCTATCCAGTTGAATTCATCTGGTTTGGTGGTTGAAATGAATAGGGAAGGGAGTAACTTAAAAAAAAAAGGAAGAAAAAAAAGAAACAATTAAGACTCAGCTGTTTCTTTGAAAAAAAATGTTTCTTTACTTGATGGCCATGTTGAGAAAGAATTGCTGTTTCCCAGTATTAGCAACGAGGAAGAAGTTCCCCAAATTGCGGTTGCATATCTTTGAAGTCCAAATTGAAATTAAGGGCCCATTTGGATACCACCAAATAAGTTAATTTTTTCTACTTACAGCAGTAGATAAGTAACTTATTTGAGGTAAGTAAGTTTGGTTTATGATCAATTATAAGTAGTTTTTATTTATTTAAAGTTACTTAATCACTTCAGTTTAATAAGTAGAAATCAAGCTAAGCTACTTAAGGCATAAGTAGCTTATCTTAAGCAACTTACAATCCAAATGCCTCCTAAGCGTGGTTGTGATTTTGAGCCCGGACCGTCATTATAAATCGTAAGGAAGCAAACTATAATTTGGCTATTTCCACATTGTTACTGTAATTGCGTTTCTGTTTGATTAGTACATTCAAGACCTGCCCAACAGGTTTGTGTTGGACACGGAATCAACATGGCAATGATTTTAAGCAAGATAAGCAATTGAAAGTGAAGGCTGAATTATAGAAGCTTACAAACTATTGAAGTAAGCCAAAAAAATAAATAATAAATAAAAAATAATAATCACTAGCAAGCTCTCCTTCATGTCTTTACAACAAATAACTAGGATAATAAATGGGCTGGGCCCTTGCCTAGAAAAGTCAAAATTTTGACTAGGATTGACACCATGAGTCCAGCCCAAACAGTTCAGAATCTGTTTCTCTGAAGAAATGAAACAAAATATATGGTAGAAGTAGGACAATTATTGTATGAGTTCTATTCAATGCTAGATGCAAAGGTGCATGATAGGTCTATATGGACATCATGAGCTGTCCTGTAATAAAACTAATTGTTGCTGATGCCTCCGGGTTCCTTCTTCCACAATGCTAGCTTGGAGAAGGAAGATTTAAGAGGGTCCTATGAAGAATGTGTCCGGAAATTCATAATAGAATCTGACCACAATGGCCAAATTTATAATCTTCTTGCATAAGGATAATAGTTTACCTACTAGAAAAGATTTTAAAATCACCACAAACCTCTATTTTTATAATTTATTTATTTATTGCAATTTCTCAATTATTATATGACGATTTTTTAACTTTCCATTTATAGAAACATATAGACCTAAGTCTGGCCCCTAAACAACACTTTTAGCAGCCGTTGTAATGGGTTTGTAGATCCAACTCATCTTCTATAGCGAATAATACGTTTCATGCTTTCGACTTCCTTTTTAAGTGGTGATTCACCTGTGTGGTGTATGGAACATTGATATCGCATACCTGAACAGAGGTTTCACAGTCAATGTATGCGTGTTTTCCACTCATCCAAGGGCTTGCCTTGAAGGACTGTGATTTGGTACAAGGCAGATTCTGACATTTCTGAAGTGTACAAGTGATGTAATTTTGTCCTCCCTAATGAGTGGAATGGTTGGTTTTATTTATCTATTGCTCATCTCTTGAGCTTTGAGTGACGCCTTTGAGTGACGCCTTTGAGTGCACAGTTGAATTTAGTGGTGAACATTCAGTTCAATCATGTGGAAGTGAACATGGATTTAGAAACCAGTTTTGATGCCCCACTTGGTCACTGGCGATTCTGGGTTCTATCCTCAATACCAGTTTGACTTGGACAAGTCAAACTAAGTTGTCCAAAACCTTAACATACATTAATGCATGTGTGACTACTTAGTCAATGAGTCGCAATGTGCGTTTCACCCAAGGTATGCAAAAATGGCTACATAACGGCTGCTACGTAAAAGTCCAGTTATGGGGTCATAACAGCCATAACGGTTGTTACAGAAAAAGCCCCGTAATGGCCCATTACAGGGCCGATACAGGATTTTTTTTTTTTAAAATCCGTAATGGCTGTTACGGCCACCATTATTGTTACGGAATACCATGGTTTCACCAATGCAAACAAGTCCCATAGTGCCACTCGGCAAGTCAGAATGAGTCCCAACTCCCAAGGGGTTTTTCTGATTTGGGTCGAGGCATAACTCTTTTCTAAATTGTTACGGAAAAAGCCCTATAATGGCCCATTATAGGGCCGATACAGGATTTAAAAACAAAGCCGTAATGGCTGTTACGGCCACCATTATTGTTACGAAATACCATGATTTCACCAATGCAAACAAGTCCCATAGTGCCACTCGGCGAGTCAGAATGAGTCCCAACTCCCAAGGGGCTTTTCTAATTTGGGTCGAGGCATAACTCTTTTCTAAATTGGGATCCATTGTGTCTCATCCAGGGTTGATAGTGATACTGAGTCAACTTGGATGTTTGAATCAGCGTTGGATGATAGTTTAAGCCATGGAATGGTTGAAATTGTAAGGATGCTTACTGTAACGCCCTGAAAATTGGGGGTCGAGCAGGAGCCCAACTCCCGAGTTCCAACACATCACTTATGCAACATAGATAATGATGATTAAATGTTGTCTGTATTAGTGCATTAAACATGAGCGAGACTATACCAAAACAACATATCATATTCCAGCGATAGTTAACTTACGCAAGGGGAAGACTGTGATAAGTATATAAAGTATATAAGTGATCGTAAGTCTCAAGAGTATGATCATGTTACCATGTCAAATAGTTACATGTAAAATTTCAAAATATACAAAATGTGTAATGTCATCTAGTCAGCAACCCAACAATTCCCGTCGATCTGAGCGGCTTACGTAAACCTGCCTGATAACTACATATATGAGAACTCCTCATCGTCATAGAAGTTTGGCTTGGCCTCATGCGTCGCGCCATCATCTGCATCTAAGATAGAGTCTGGTTAGTGTTTAAAACACTGTCCTAGAACGTGGGAGTGAGTGATCAACTCAGTGGGAATATAATGCAAAGGTTAACATGTTATCAATTCAATCAAGCAGTAATGATAAAGTAGTACAACAATCAAGCCCTAAATACTCTTGTTAATGCAAAAATGATATGATATGATGTATGCCCTCGCCTGCACTCCCTCTGCGAACTTCATCTCACAGTTGCGGCATGCACCACTCCAGACATATGCTACTTCCTCGCCAAAGCATCGCACAATGCGATGTTATGATTGTGTTAACCAAGTTCTTACTTAGGTTTATTCATACAGCAGGGTTAGGAAGCTAAGGTACCTTCCTTATATCAATTCCCAAACAATGATCCATTCTAGGGTCGTCAGTCCTAGTAAATCTCATACGATGTTGCGGTTCTAGGTCACTACAAAGGGCTCGTCATCTGATCAGTGTAGGCCTAGTTTATATTCTAGTTGCTACAGAAAGGCTTGTCGCCTCAACGCAGTCTCAGAGTATGCTCGAGGGCACTACAAAGGGCTCGTCACTTGATCAGTGTAGGCCGACAGCTCGAATACAGTGTCCCATGCTACCGTATTTGGCTCATGTGCTTAGGTTGCTCACTGGTCACTATGGGTGGGCTCGTCACCTCGGTATAGGCCGACAGCTCGACCACGGTGTCCCATACCACCATGTTCGGCTCATGAATCTTAGCGGATCGAGATAGTAAGGTTAATGGGGTTTCTCACTGGTGAGTTTAGTACCTTAGATTCAAGCAGTAGTGTCCATACATGGTGAACATACATCGGGCCAATCAAGTTACTTGACAAGCTTGACTAATACGAGCGTACGTTGGGTTGATCGACATGAAGTGCGTAAGCACTCCACGTGGCCTAACCACTGTCGACAAGCAACGTACGGCTCGGGTTCGTCGAACGCGCCTTGTGTGGCGAAACAACCTCAGCCACCTGATCAGGACCGGTTACCGATTGCTTGGACTATACCATAATCCCAATTACACTCCATTCCAACAAGTAATCGCATGAGATAGTCAAAATAGTAAAGAACAAATAAATCAAATACTACATCCATGCAAGCATGTATAAGAACACATTAAACACGTCATCCTAGGCATGTAATTCACACATAGTTCACATAGTTACATTTAAGTCCCATGAAGGAATTCATATATATAGCCATGGTAGTTGAGAATGTCATCTCAACCCCCTTAGAAAATACCAATCACTAAACACTTGCTCTTTCAAACATTTCATCAAACACTTAGACTATACCGACCAACATACATGACGTATGTTGGTTTTAACATATACTAGGACAAATCCTTTCCCTAAGGAGTTATCATATACAGAACCATCATGTTCTTGCATTCAATAATCATAGCAGACACAAATCATAATTCCATATTCATTCAGCCATTTCAACAAACACATGAAATACATTGAAAATTAACCTAACCTACATATATGGGTAATATGCTGAAATACTCTAACTAGGCAAGTGTGATAGCACTCAAGTTAATCATAAATCATTGACTGACATTGAAAGTCTTGAAAACCATAACCTAGACATTTATAATCCGCACCTTACGCTGGTAGACTCGTAACGAACTCAGTGTAAACGTTAAGTCCTTGTTTACAGCACAATGGCAACCTATAACATGGAATAGGTTAACTACTGCACCTTCTACTCTAGTTGAATCCCTGAAACAGATTAGGGTTGAGATTTCTTACCCAAGCACGGAGTCGGAATCGCCGGAATAGCGATACAGTAGCAGTGATTCGAGACGCAGAGCGGTAGGGAAGAATCTTTGCAGCAAACCCTAACTCTCTCTCACACTTTCTCTCTCTTTCCTTCTCTTTCTTCTCTTCTCTCTCCTAGAGTTTTAGAAAATTCGTATGGCTAGGGAGAGAGGGGGTTTTAGGCCTTTATATAGGTTCAGAATTGATGGAAATGGCCCCAGGGCCAAGGTATACTTAGGTTATAGCCAAAGGTTGGCTGTTCCGGTCCAATGAAGCACTTCTGGAGGCCCCTTTTCTATTTGCTGTCGGACTTAAGCTTCCTAACATCAGATATATGTCAGGCTAAGTTTTCGATTCGATCGGGTTTGCAGATCGACTACGAGGAACCAGTTTCAGTTCAACGGTCACCGGTACTCGATTAGGGTCACAAGTACACTGACCTATGTTGAAAATTTTTCCTGATCCGAGGGTGTAATTGGGTCGAAATCTGACGGTTTAAATTCTTAGATTCGGCCTGCAAGTGAATCGACTCAATTCACTTAAGTTTCAGTTCATTTCGTAAAGATATTCACGTTTCTCACGCACTTCGCTCCGGGCTGAAGTTGTGCGTTTTTGGATACTATTAGGACTCGATTTCTGAGATGGTAGTCAAGTCCGGCAAGGCGGTCATAACCGTATAGTTTTGCGGTCATCGGACTTTCGACCCGCGGTTCAGGTCCGATACGGAGTTTCATGGTGCTCCTAAGAGCAACTGGGTTTTGAGTTTGATCCTAGGTTTCTAGGTAATGTAGCATTAGTGATTCTAATGGTTTTGGGTCTTACAGATTGTATTTAAAATGGTTCGAGCTAATTCTATTAATTGTTCAGTTTAACACTTATCTAAATCGTGCCCTAATTATGACAGAATAAGGTCCTAGGGCAGTTCTACGTCTCTTTCTGACACTTTTAGTTGGTATATTATTTTAATTATTTTTCTAGTAGTTTGTCATCAAGTCTACTTCATCTCTACTAAATTTCATTAGATTTCGTGTTGTAAAAAAATTTTAAAAATTCTACAAGCAGCAGCTGTCCCAACTAGTGATTTTCGGATAGTTGGCACAACGACCTATATTTAACTATATTAGAATTTTTTATTATAGTTTTCTCTGATTTTTATATGAAACTAGACTTATCAAGCTTAAATTTGGCTTTTGAATCACCTAAATCGGAGTTATAACGAGGGAAATATGACTTTTTGAAATCAGTCGAACAATGCAGAAAATCTGCAGCGAGGGTCCACCAGAGCTTGGTGCTCCGGCGGGGCCCCGCCGACCTGGCGGAGGCTTCGCCCGGGCACTGTGAGGCCGGGTGGGGCGCCATCGACTTGGTGGAGGCTCCGCCCGTCCGCTGTGTTGATTTTGCCCCGTGATTTTTGAAACGGGCGTATCTTGCAATCTGGGATGAGTTATGTGATGTGCCATATACGAATTTGGGGTAGAAGAAGCTGATCTATCCAAATAACCTATTTATCGTGAGATTCCAAAAAGTTAATGGTCAAAAACCCAATTTATTTATATATTTACTATTTATAGTAAATTTTAGTTTAAGTATTGTTCTTCATCATTTATACGTTAGGAGTAGTGTCTAATATGATATTGCTTAGAAAAATTTGAGGAATAAGGTGGTGAAAGGTGAGATTTTGAAGAAAATAGGTTAAAAATGGATTTTACGCTTTGGGATTGAGTTCTAAGAAGTTAATATGGTGTTATGATCGATCCATTGCCTAAGGATGTCTATTTCCAAGTTGGCAAAAATCCGGGATGTTACACTTACTAGCTTACATAATGATGAAATAACGTTCTCTGTGTGCGCGTACGTAGTGCACATGTGTGTGCGCGTTGCATGTCCCTTTTGTTGGGCTAAATTTTTTTTAATTGTATTTAACATTGCATACATTTTCTTAACCATCTGGGAAATAATAGTGGTTAAACCTTTTTTTTTTTTTAATATGTAAGAAAAAAGAAACTAGAACAAAACAAAGTAGGATACAAAATACATTGAGCTAAGGGATATCATGTAAGAAACCCCTTCTTGAGCAATGGAATATATTCTATCCTTTACTTCTATAGATAAATAAATAAAAGAAACATTAACTTAGTACCCAAAAGAAAAAAGGGAACCTTAAGAGACAACATGAAGGATCTAATCTTATTCACAATAAAAGAGAAATGCTAGGGTCCTGAAGTAACACCTGAAGCCCAAGTATCAATTTTGAAGTCTCTTTCCTTGTTTGTTGGCTTGGAGGACTCTTATAAAAGGCACAAACCCATTTTGAGATCATCTTTACTTCCAATGCAATTGCTATTGGTTAAGGTTTTGATTTGTTGGCACCAATTGTTAGCAGTAGATGGAAGGGGTTGGCAAGAACTTGATTTTGCCTAACCTTCTAATCTTGGCATTGGTGGAAGTGGATTGTGTCCTACCCTCGCCCGTCTCTAGCCACGAACGAGCAGATCTGTGTGAGGGCCCACTGTGGTGTATTTGTTTATCCACGCCGTCCATCCCTTTTCTCAGATCATTTTAAGGTATGAGCCTAAAAATGAGGTAGATCCGATGCTCAAGTGGACCACACCATAGATGAGTCCTTCATTTAATGCAACCCAAGCTTGCTATTTGGTTTGGTCCACTTGAGCGTTGGATTTGCCTCATTTTTGGGCTCATACCTTAAAATAATCTGAGAAAAGGGATGGACAACGTGGATAAACAGATACATCACGGTGGGGCTCCACACAGATCTGCCCATTCGTGGCTAGAGAAGGGTAGGGGTTGGACGCAACCTGCTTCCGCATTGGATTTAGCAGTAAATAGGATTCATAGAATGCCTATTGTTTTTTTTTTTTTTTTTTTCCTGAAGCTTCTTTCACCTTATAGGAGATGATAAAGGAAATCTTAAATTTTGTTGGAATGGGATGGGTGGTTCCTATAGCTTTTGTATGATTTTTTGTTAGTTTTTTTTGAGATCCCTGGGTAGAGTTGAGTCATGTTAGAGATAAAGGAATGATCCTTCTCATGTTGCATTGTATTATCCTTATATGTGAGCAACATACGATATATTAATTCACTATGGTAGCTACACACCATTCTAGAAGGAATTCTCATGCCCAACAATTTCTCTAAGACATTTTATTGACATTTCACTAGGTCCAAGAATGGATTAAGTATCTTTTTAGTTACTAGCCAATTTCACTGTTGACCTTTAGAACCTTAAAATTTTTTTTTTTTTTTTTTTGAAAACTAGTGACCTTTGGTTTGAGCCCATAGCTCAATGTAGAAGTAGAGTTCAATAGAAGAAGAGAGGAGAAGAAACAAGGAGAGAAGTAGAAGAAGAAGAAGAAGAAGAAGAAGAAGAAGAAGAGAGAGAGAGAGAGAGAGAGAGAGAGAGAGAGAGAGAGAGAGAGAGAGAAGGGATGACTAGGGCAATCAATTGTGTATGTAGTGGACGACTAGGGCAATCGATTGTGTATGTAGCATTGACTTACAAGTTACACTTACACACCTTTATTATTATTAACATGTGCAAAGTATAGTACTCTAGCAAAGTACTCAAGCCTATATATACACTCAGAAAAAAAGAAAAAGAAAATACTATTTAAATATATATTCTCAATACTCCCCCCTTAAGTTGGAGCATAGATGTCAATCATGCCCAACTTGTCTACAAGATGATGGTTTGGAAATTCACAAGTAATAGAAGCAAAAATGAGTTTCAATCTTGATAAATATGGACATCCTAAGCGACAATGACATTTGGACACGGACTCTCTATCTAATGACAAAACACTCATAAGACTATCAAGTGTATCATCCAAGAAGTAAATCTCTCGTATTTAGAATCTAGGGATTCATCCAAGATATGAGAAAGTCTCCATTTTCCTCCCAAAATTAGCTTGATGGATTGAGCCCATTGTAAATAATTGTTCCCATTCAACTTAACGGTTGTAATCAACAAGGTGTGAGAATAGAGGGCCTCACAAGAGCTCCAGTAGTGAACTTATCATCCATACTAGATCTATAAAAAGGTTGATAATTAAAAGAACCACAAGGAGAACAAATACACCTAGCTTTTTGTGTATGTATATGCTGGATATCTTCACTTTGCTTGATCTTTTTTTTTTTTTTTTTTGGGAAAAGAGGGCAAAAAATGGTAGAATCGCTCATCAAACCTCAAAAGAAGAAGAAGAAGAAGAAGAAGAAGAAGAAAAGAAAAAAGAAGAAGAAGATAAAAATCCAATCAATATGCAAATAGTAGCTATGGATGATCAACAATAGTAAATCTAACCAAATCATAAATCGCTTCGATTGGGAGAAATTTTAGAAAGACTCAAATTTGGGGCTTTTCTGAAAATACATTGGAGGGCTTGAAACTCACCTTAAACCAGCTCAAAAAAAAAAAAAAAAAAAAAAAAAACCCTACAAAATTCACCATAAATCTTCTAAATTTGAGATCTTCTAAACCATACCCATCATAGGGTACATGCCCATATTGATAATATAGATGCTGATGTTAGCCATATGGATGCTGACGTCAACTGTACGGATGTTGACGTCAGCACATTACAATGTTAACTATTGTACTGGAAGCAAAGGCTATGCTGTGATACCAAGTAGATTTTAATAGAAGAAGAGAGGAGAAGAAATAAGGAGGGAAGTAGAAGATGGAAAGAACGAGAAAGATTGAAAGAAAGAAGGGACGACTAGCTAGGGCAATTGGTTGTGTGTGTAGAATTGACTCACGAACCTTTATTATTATTAACATGTGCAAAGTATAATACTCCAACAGAGTATACAAGCCTATGTACATATACTAAAAAAAAATAAGAAGGAAAAAAGAAAAAGAAATATGCCTTTTACATACATATTCTCAATAGTAGACAGCGTGTTTTTCAGCATTGAAGTCTTGGGTTTTAGCCATGATTAGAGCATGGAACTAATTTTTCAACGGACAATCAATTTTTCATTATTTTCCAATTAATTATATACCCTAACATTAGAAATCTAGATTTCTTGACTATGTGCCAAGTGTAAATTGATTTATGGTTGTGGTTGTAAAGTTCCTTACGTGTGTACAATTAGTTTCAATAATTACTAATTTTTCTGAAGGGTGTTCAATTAATCACTATTGCCGATGTATCCTGTATTTTAATTCTTTTTTGCATGTAGCCATTAGTACTGCAATCATATAGGATAAGACTCATATACTAGTGATAAGATTCTTGTTTCTGTAGAATATTTGTAGTCTGGAACTAAAAAAATTGTTTCCCTTGCAGTTCCTAGTATGGGTGTCGAAAATTTAGTAATCATAGGTTCTGGTCCTGCCGGATACACAGCGGCAATTTATTCAGCTCGTGCAAATTTGAAGCCTATAGTATTTGAAGGTTATCAAGTTGGTGGTGTTCCAGGAGGGCAGTTGATGACTACCACTGAAGTTGAGAATTTCCCTGGCTTTCCTGATGGAATAAGTGGCCCTGATCTGATGGATCGGTTAGTAAATTATGAAAATAGATTTTATGTTTTTCTTTAGTTCTCCCTTCAAAATTTATTGCATTTTTTTTTTTGGTTCCCCCACATCTTTGATGTTCCACCTTTCATTGTGTATGGACCTTTTTTCTGGACTATTGTGGGTGCTTGCAGTTTCAGAATTTAAGATAACTGTCCTGATATCATTCAATTGACTAGGATGCGTCGGCAAGCGGAGCGCTGGGGTGCAGAGCTTTTCCAAGAAGACGTAGAATTTATTGATGTGAAGAGCAGTCCCTTCACCATACGGAGCAGTGAACGTGAGGTGATTTCGTCTTGTACGATGAAATATTTGCATATAAAATGCTTACGGAAGTCCTATTTGCAATAACATGCATTGAAGTCCCATAAACTGACCTAGATAGTGTGTTAAATATGTACGGGAATATATACACCTCTTTTGTTACCTCTTGTGATGTCTACCTTCACATGGAATCCTAACCCTGTTCTTGAACACAAACATGAATCTAATTCTTTTGTTAGTCCATAACATCATTAATGGCATTGAAGATGATAAGCCCAACAAATTTTGGGTAATGTCCCGTGTGTGTGTCCTTGCTTTTGAACACAAACATGGATCTAATTCTTTTGTATGTTTGTCACATGATTGACGACATTGAAGATGATAAGCCCAACAAATTTTGGGTAATGTCCCATGTGTGTGTGTGTGCATGTGAGCCTCATTTTTTATTTTTTTGAATGGTGGCAAAATTTATTAGCTCAACATGAAAGGAATACAAAAACCAAGCAATAGAGATTGTTGGGTAGAAAGTATGGTCACAAAAGAGTTGATGAGGACATCTAAGCACCATTCAGAGTATACCAGAGTAGGAGGAGAGCTTTAGCTCCAGTTCCAGCATCTCTATGGTTGGATAATCATTATATGGGGCCGGATCGTGTACGTAGCCTCATTGGAAGACCCAACATGCATGTTCATGCATCTTTGAAGACCCCATATTGGGAAGATGCATATTGGCTGCATATAGGAGCTTATTGGACGCATTTAAACCGTTGGATTTCGAGTGTTGGATCATCCAGACCGTTGAATTTTGGGTATTAGATCGTCCGTACTGTTCATCATTGGGCCATCTTGACCGTAGACATCATGAGACATTAGTTTAGACATCATGAGACATTAGTTTGGTTATTTCCTTAGTTATTTTATTTATTTTGTGGGTTGTTTTCTGTTTTAGTTGATTCAGGGGGTATTTTGGATATTTTAGAATCATAAGGGTGTTTTTGTAAAAACACCCCAATTAGTCTATAAAGGGGTGGGCGTGTGAACCTTGGGGCATTATTTTGCATTAAATGAAATTTATGTCTTTTGCTTTTGAGCAACAAGAAAATCTGTTGTGAATGGAGATGGTGTGAAGCCATGGAGTGATTCTACTACTTATCTTCATCTCTCATTCTCTTATTCTTAAAGGTATTATCTCCATTTTCTTTTCTTCTCTCTACTTCCCTCAATCTCTCTATATTTTTATCTCTTCTTTTATTTTCATTGTCTTCCTCAAAACTACACCCCAATCAAACCCTAATCCATCCAAACCTTAACCCAATCAAGCCTTAACCCATCCAAACCCAATCCAACGTACCCCAACCCAAGCCTGTGTTCATACGGTCGTACAGACACACGTGTACTGCTGTCCGTATGAACAACCCCGTTTGTTTTGTGGCCCTCTTTTTTCATCTCCCTCATTCCTCTCTATTCTTTTACTTTAATCCAAAGCCCCATTTCTCAAACCCTAGTTCTCAAAACCCTAATTCTCACAACCCTAGATCCCTAATTCCTAAACCTAAATCTCCAATTCCCAAAATCTAAAACCCTAAACCTAAACCTAGTTACCCAAAATCCTAAAATCAAGTGAATCCCTTTGAATTAGGAATAATCCCTATGCTTGTTGGAAGTTCTACCTTCCATAGTTCCTAATCGACTCATATTTTGTTAGATTTGCATTGTGGGATTATTTCTGGCTTTGAATTGGAACATGTTTTGTTACTTGGATTCCTTAACTTTGTGATAGAGTAGTTTTATTTTGTGTTTTAATTGCTTTAATTAATCCATTATTTAGTTTTAGCACATCATTCTAGGTTAGACCATCCGTCTTGCATCAAATTTTGGTATCAGAGCCCAGGTGCACATAGGGTTTAGTGAGTCCATTGCATTGGAGTCTAGGGTTTTCATGGTGTTGCGTCTAGAGTTAACTACTTTTTCCATCTTCATCACATTACGTTTAGGGAATTTAGTTGTTAGTCCTTCCCAGTTAGCGACTTGGCGTGCCCAGTTTTGGCCCACCCGTAATGGGCGTGGTTTTGGTATACACCCCACAATGAATTCAAAATATCTTGTTGAGGCTATCAATGCCATCAATAATTGTCTCGTGGCCATTGAGGCCTAAAATAAAACCACCAGTAACCAACCGACATCCCTCCGGAATGAGATCAATACTCGCATGACCGAGTTGAAAACTTCCCTCCATGTAAACCGTGAAAATTTGGAAGATGACCAATCCCAGACAGGAAGTCAAGGTGGAGGGTGTGGTTGAGGTGTTGGCTGTGGTGGGGGGCGTACCCAACCGCCCCTTGGAGAGTACCAAACCCACCCCGATCCCGATGAGCGAGTGATGCAGAGCGTAAAGATTGAAGGACCGAGTTATGACGGTCGTTTTTACCAAAATGCATTCCTTGACTGGCTTGCAGACATAGATCATTATTTTGAGTGGTAGGATATGTCTGATAGCCGTCGGGTGAGGTTTGCAAAGATGAAATTGGTGGGCCAAGCCATACTATTTTGGATGAATGTTGAGTGGAATATTGAGAGGTCCGGTGAAGATCCAATCTCACAGTGGATTGAGATGAAAGAGATCTTAAAGGAAAAGTATTTTCCTATCTCTTACCGCTCGAGGCTCGTGGATCAGTAGTAGTCCCTCCATTAGGGATCTATGCCCGCTGTTGTTTACATCACAAAATTTGATGATTATATGTTGTGATGTAACATCAGGGAGGACCCGTTAGTAACCCTTTCTCATTTCAAAATGGGTCTCCAACTCGAGCTTTAGCGTGAGCTTATTCCTCATGACATCAACACCTTTGAGCATGCATATTAAGTGGTGCAAGAACTCAAGCGGTATCTGAAATCATAATTCGTGAGTGACGCAGGGATGAACGTGATGAGGTCGATCACTGTCTTCCTCAAGGATAACTACTCCGAATCCACGAAGCTTCTTTGGACTCCTCATAGAGACTTCTCGAATCCACGAGGAAAAAACAAAAAAAGTAGAGAATAAATTCTATAAAATTCATAATTTGATTGATGAATGAAATAAACTAGTTCACAACCCTTTAAATAGGGATACTAAGCCATGGGAGAAGTTTTAGAATCAAACTATAATTAAAACTCCTAGGAACTGCAACTTACTATAAATAGTAAACTTACTATTTATAGACAGTTGTGATGTCTACTAGTGCGCATGGTTTTTAGACAAAAATAGTAAGTGTCCTATTTGGCCAAATCATGATGTTCTCCTAATTATTCTAAGCACTTTTCATGTTGGGCGTAACTCCTAAAGCCCAACAGATGCCGAGTTATACTCAAACTAAAACTTACTATAAACAGTAAAAACGAAAATAAAATGTGAATTCAACCGTCGATCTGATGGTATTTTGCAAATTTGGTGCGGGCAACCTAGCATAGTTGGGTTGGGTGGCTAAAGTAGCTCAGCCACCTGAAAGTCATATATGGTACATCGAATTACTTATTCCAAATTGTGAGACACGCCCGATTTAAGGTCTGACGGTCCGGATCACTTCCGTCGTCGACTGGGCCTTTTCTGATCCATCTTGGCCATGAAACTGTTCGTTACCCACTCTACATTAGTCCCCTCCACTTCAAAAGAACTCATCCTCGAGTTCTCGTTTTGCTTTGGTTCATGATACTTGGTTAGGTCCGCGACATCGAAAGTCCTTGAGATCGCCATGTCATCTGGAAGATCAACAACATAAGCGTCGTCATTGATTTTTCGGATGATTGGTACTGGTCCAATCTTCTTATTCTTTAATTTGTTGTACATCTCGGTCAGAAATCTCTCTTTGCATAGATGGACCATAACATGGTCGCCTACCTTGAACACTTTTTGTTGCCGATGCTTGTCCGCTTGCTCCTTGTACTTGTTTGAGGCATGTAGCTTGGTCTGCACCTTTGCATGAATGCCCATGATCCTGTCTGCCATATGTTCTGTTGCAGTGCTCATGCCTGGGAGCTTGGGCAGAGGGACCAAGTCAAGTGTGTGGCAGACACTCGTTCGTAAATAATTTGGAACGAGGACTTCCTTGTCGAGTGGTTCACCATGTTGTTGAATGCAAACTCCACTTGAGACAAGGCCAAATCCCTCCGCTTCGATTTTTCACTTGAAATACATCGAAAGAGGTTTCCAACGTGCAATTCACAACTTCAATCTGTCCATTAGTTTGTGGGTGGTAGGCGCTGCTGAACTGAAGTCGTGTATCGAATCGAGTCCACAAAGTCCGCTAAAAGTGGCTAATGAACTTTGTGTCACGGTCAGAAGTAATGGTCTTGGGAACCCTGTGTAGCCATATGACCTCTTCAAACAATAAATTCGCCACGTGTGTTACATCGAGGGTCTTCTTGTATGTGATAAAGTGCGCTATCTTGGAGAAACGATCTACCACCATGAACATTGAATCCATGTGACGTTGTGTTCGTGGGAGACCAGGAATGAAGTTCATAGATAAATCCTCCCAAGGGCCGTCAGGCACAGATAATGGGGTGTGGAGGCCCTTATTCTAAGATTGTCCCTTGGAGGTCTGACAAACATTGCAACGTTATACTGTTTTTCCCACATCACATACCAATTGCGGCCATACCGCTCCTCCACAAGAGCTAACGTCTTGTCTCGTCCAAGGTGTCTACCAAGGCTACCTCCATGTAGCTCCTGAATAAGCTGATCTCTTAGAGAACTTTGAGGGATGCACAATTGATTCCCTTTGAAGAGGAAACCGTCCTGTATATGTAGGTCATTGGGATGACCTTCTTGGCACTTAATCTAAGAATCTTTAAAGTCCTCGTCCTTGGCATACAGCTCCTTGAGGCAGTTGAAGCCGACAACCTCATTGCTCATTGTAACAAGTAGTGATGCACAACGGCTAAGTCCATCAACCACCTTGTTTTGCCGCCCTGACTTATGCTTTAGAACGAACGTAAATTCCTGCAAAAATGCAACCCATCTAGCATGCACACGATTTACGTTAGTCTGACTATTAATAAACTTTAATGATTGATGGTCAGTGTACAGAATAAACTCTCTTTGAATCAGATAATGCCACCAATGTTGCAGCACCTGAACAACTGCATACAACTCAAGCTCATGCGTTGACCACTTCTTTCGGGCTTCATCGAGCTTCTTGTTGTAGAAGGTTACCGTCTTGCCTTCTTGTGATAATACTCCTCCAATTTTGACATATAAAGTGTCACACTCAACCTTAAACAGCTTGTCGAAATTAGAAAGAACCAAGACCGGCGTTGTAGACAACTGTTGCTTGATCTCGTGAAAGCTCTTGTCAGCCTCATCGGTCCACTGAAACAGTCCATTTTTCACGTAATTTGTAATAGGTGCACTATCGTGCTAAAATTTCACACGAATCAATGATAAAAGGTCGCCAACCCATGGAAACTCCTCACTTCATGAATGTTTGTTGGGATCGGCCATTCCTTAATGGCTCGCACCTTTTCATTGTCCACACGGATGCCCATGGACGTTACAACAAATCCTAGGAACAACAGACTATCTGTTAAAAAGCTACGCTTCAAGTCGAGGTACAACTTGTTAACTTGTAGGACCTGCAATACTTGCCTGAGATGTTTTCTGTGCTGTCTCATCCTGGTTATATATCAGGATGTCATCAAAATACGCTACTACAAATCGGCCAATGAACACTTTTATCATTTGATTCATCAAACACATAAAAGTTCTTGGTGCGTTTGATAGACCGAAGGGCATGACCAGCCACTCATACAATCCTTCCTTAGTCTTGAATGCCGTTTTCCACTTATCACTAGGTCAGATACGAATCTAATGGTACCCGCTCCTCAGGTCTAGCTTAGAGAACACATTGACCCCTTTAGCATATCGAGCATGTTGTCCAACTGCGGTATTGGGAACCGATATTTGATGGTAATTTTGTTGATTGCTCGACTGTCGATACACATGCGCTAGCTCCCTTTTTTTTTTTTTTTTTGCATTAATAATGCTGGTATGGCACACAGACTCATGCTCTCTCGCAAAAGACCCTTATGGATCAATTCCTCCACCTGCACCTGAAGTATCTCACATTCCTTCAGACTTATTCGATAATGTGGGTGGTTGGGCAGGTTAGCCCCGGGGACGAGGTCTATGTGATGTTGGATGTCCCTCATGGGAGGCAATCTAGGTAAATATTTGGGCTAGACTTCTTTGAACTCGTTTAGCAATAGCCTTGAACTTGTAGGAATGTTTGAGGGCTCCAATTCCTCGCCCTTAACCACTACGGTGTATACGTCGCCGGTTTCCTTGGATTCCTCCATGAAATCCCGAATGGTCGGGAATGAACTCTCCTCCACTTTTGAAGCTTCAGGGTGGTTCGCTGGTGCCATATGGGCAAGTATTATCTTTCGACTATCCTTGACGAAGATGTAAACATTGTCTCGTCCTTGGTGAGTCGTATTACGATCCGACTGCCATGGTCGACCGAGTAACATGTGACATGCTTCCACGTCGACCACGTTACAAAGTCTTTGATCCTTATTAAGTTTTGCCAATTGAAAACGAGACAGTACATTATTTAGTTACTTTGGTCTCATTCACATTTTTTATCAAGCTGATTGAGTACGAGAAATGATGTTTTGTTATTGGTAGCTGCAACTTGTTCATCATCACTTTCGAGACGATATTCTCTCTTCTGCCACTGTCTATGATCACATCACAGACTTTGCCGTTGATAGTGCACCGCATACGGAATATATTGTGTCACTGTGGATATAATTCCTTCCGTGGGGTGTATAGTAATTGCTTCACAACTAGAGATTCGCCACGATCCTCGCCCGTCCATTCATCGCCATCTGCTCCTTCCTCACTGGCTTGTTCATGTTCATTAAAGCCATATTCTTCTGTGGCCTCACCTTCAGTGCCTCCTTCGTTTATGGTCAAGTGTGCTGCGGGACGTTGAGGACAGGTGTTTGATAAGTGGTACGGTTGGCCACAATGGTAACAATTGTTTGACCTTGGCCGAGCGTAAGGATTTGGATTCCTACTCGGGCCCGCTGTTGTGGGTGCTACACGTTGAGGCCTAAATGAGCCGTTTCCCATATCACGGTTTGCAATTGCAGGAGGTTGATGACGTTCTCCTACTGGTTCTTTTCCTCATGCCAGCACTGGATCCTGCGTGGGACTGGTCATGGGGTCGAGTCGAAGGATATGACTGAGCAGAAACTCTTGCAAGTTGCGTTTCTACCCTACTTGCCAATTGAACCGCTTCATCCACGGTCTCGACTAGGTGCATCTGAACTTAGTCTTGAATAGTCGATCATAACCCACTTATAAATTGTATTACCTTCTGTGTTTCGGTTTCTGACAGGTCGTTTCGCATTGCCGACCGTTGGAATTCTTTAATGTATTTGGTGACGGTTCGATTCCCTTGTTGCTAGTTTTGATATTGCCGGAATAATACCTGCTTGTAATCACCAAGAAGGAATCGTGATTGAAGAAGCCGTCTCATTCGTGACCATGATGAGATGGGTGCCTTATTCTGTCGAGCACGTGAGAGTTGTAATTGCTCCTACCATGTAGAAGCATTAGATTTTAATTTAAACGCTACTAATTTCACCTTTTTATGCTTTGACACATCAATGTAATCGAAATATCTTTCTGCTTTGGCTTGCCAGTCAAGGAAACCTTCTATGCGTAATAAACGGTTAAAGCTCGGAAGTTCAGCCTTAACTCGATAGTCTCTTTCAACATGATCTAGATGATCGCCTCCATTAATTGGTCGTCGGGCAAAGCCTTCATTAAGGTCATCGTTGCTAGAGTTCAAATTATCTGGTGTAGCTCTATGATTTACCACTGATGTGCTCTATGGAAATCGGGGTTGTGTCATACAACAACCATAAGTGGTGGGGCATCGCCTAGGGCTTGGGGCGGAAGTAACACATTCGCAAGACGGTCGAAGGTTGCTTGTAGCCCTTGTATGGTCAACTGACTCTTCTGGAGGAAAGCTTTCATTCCTTCCAAAAGATAATGAATCCGTAGATCACTGTCCACAGGATTTTGGTTCATACCTTCGTTGTTTGCCATTGGCCCGAGGGGAATCCTTGCTTTGATACCAATTGACACGGATGAACGTGATGAGGTCGATCACCATCTTCCTCAAGGATAACTATTCCGAATCCACGGAGCTTCTCTGGATTCCTCACAGAGACTTCTCGAATCCACGAGGAAAAAGCAAAAAAATAGAAAATAAATTCTATAAAATTTATAATTTGATTGATGAATGAAATAAATGAGTTCACAACCCTTTAAATAGGGATACTAAGCCATGGGAGAAGTTTCGAAATCAAACTATAACTAAAACTCCTAGAAATCGCAACTTACTATAAATAGTAAACTTACTAGTTATAGATGGTTGTAATGTCTACTAGTGCGCATGGTTTTCGGCCAAAAATAGTAACTGTCCTGTTTGGCCGAACCATGATGTTCTCCTAATTATTCTAAGCACTTTCATGTCGGGTTTAGCTCTTAAAGCCCAACGGATGAAGAGTTATACTCAAATTAAAACTTACTATAAAGAGTAAAAATGAAAATAAAATGAGAATTCAACTGTCGATCTGATGGTATTTCGCAAATTCGGCATGAGAAACTCGGCGTAGCCAGGTTGGGTGGCTAAAGTAGCTCGTCCTATACCAAAATCCTATATGGTACATCGAATAACTCATTCCGGATTGCGAGATACACTCGATTTAAGTTCTGACGGTCCGGATCACTTCTGTCGTCGACCGAGATTTTCTAATCCATCTTAGCCATGAAACCGTCCGCGACCCGCTCTACTTCAGTGAGGCAATTCGACTCACACGATTTCAATGTTAAGGCCACTCCACAGGGAGTTAAGCCTAATTTTGGGAGTCATTCTAAACCCCTACTGGCACTTCGTCCAACAACTAAGATGTGAAGGGAAAAGCTTTATCTAGTACCAGCTCGAGGGGAGGTGAGCAATCGTGGTGTTAAGATGGCCAAGGATACAACAATTTCACATACCAATGCCCCACGAAAGAGCAAAATAAGGTCCTCGTGATTGGCAAGTTGTATGGGGATGATGAGGGCGATTTTGAAGAAGTCTCTGAGCTTGAAGTTGGTGCTAGTGATGAAGAAGTTGAGGCCATGCCACTTACAGTTGTTAGATGCGCCTTGGCCCAGGCCAAAGAAAGTGATGATTGGTGTAAGAATTCAATTTTTCATACTTACCCCAAGTGTGGTGACAAAAACTGTTAAGTAATAATTGATAGTGACAATTGCACCAATGTGGTCTTCCTTAGCACTATCTCGTTTGGATTTGAAGCTCGTCCCTCCCCCTCAACCTTATCAAGTTTCATGGGTTGATGTGTCCTCGATGCTGGTTTCTTAGCGGTGTCTTGTTCCCATTCAGTTTTCTTCCTACATAGACACACCGTGGTGTGAAGTTTTGCCAATGGATGTAAATCTCATCATTTTGGGCAGACCTTGGCTGTATGATTGTGATGTGATACTATTCAGTTGTTCAAATACGTATTCTTTTATTTACGAAGGTAAGAGGATTGGGTTAAATCCTCTGCAGCCTAAAAGCGCCTCTGAAAGGAGGACGTAAAGAAGGGTGATTCAAAAGATGTGAAGAAGCCTCAACCTAAGTCTCTCCACATAATAAATGTTAAAGAGTTTGAAAGAGAGGTTAGAGTTTATTCGATAGTGTACGCCCTAGTGGCGAGAGAGGTTAGTGTATGCCCTTGTGGCGAGAGAGGTTATCTTCGAGGTTAGTGTAGAGTTGCCACCTGAGGTGATTTCGGTATTGGAGGAGTTCCATGATATTTTCCCAGAGGATCTACAAAATGAGCTTCCACCATTGCGGGACATTCGACATGCTATCAATTTAGTCCCCAGGTTGACTATACCAAACCTCCCCTACTACTGAATGAATCCCGCGGAGCATGCAGAATTGAAGTAGCAAGTTGATGAGCTTCTTAGGAAAGGGTTCATTTAGGAAAGTTTGAATCAGTGTGTCGCCCTCCTTACGCCTAAGAAAGATGGCACTTAGCGCATGTGTGTGGACAGTCGAGCCATCCACAAGATAATGGTCAAGTATCATTTTTCTATATCGTGCCTTGACGACATGTTGGATATGATGGTCAGTGCCACAATTTTCTCTAAAATTGACCTAAAAAGTGGGTATCATCAAATATGTATTCGCCCAGGAGATGAATGGATGACAACCTTCAAGACGTTAGGCTATACCAGTGGTTGGTCGTGCCTTTTGGTTTGACTAACGCTCCGCGCACGTTCATAAGAGTGCTGACCTAGGTGTTGAGGCCCTTTATGGGTAGGTTCTTGGTGGTATATTTCGATGACATCTTTATTTATAGTACCTCCAAGGAACAACACCGCCATTTGAGGTAAGTTTGTGGGTCCTTAGAAATGAGAAGCTATATGCCTACCTGAAGAAGTGTTCTTTCATGTCTGACAAAGTTATCTTCTTAGGCTTCATTGTTTTATCTGAGAGCATGACTGTGGATCCTGAGAAAATGAGGCTATAGTAAGTTGGCCTGAACTGTAAACCATTCATGAGGTGCGTAACTTTCACGGTTTAACCACTTTTATAGGCGGTTCATTTGAGGCTTTAGTTCTATTATGGCTCCCATCATGGGCTGCATTAAAAAGGAGTTCAAATAGACTAATGTTGTCTCCATGGCATTCGAGGAGATTAAGGACAAGATGATTGAGGCTCCTGTCATGTGCCTTCTTGTTTTTCTTAAGTCTTCGAGGTTGCATGTGATGCATCTGGAGTAGGTGTAGGTGGAGTGCTTAGCTAGGAAGGGCACCCTATTGCCTATTTTAGTGAGAAGTTGAATGAGGCGAAACAATGATATTCCGATAAGGAATTCTACGAGTTGGTAAAATCATTGCGACATTGGTGACATTATTTACTATTGTAAGAGTTCATCTTATTTTCTGACCATGAGGCCTTGTGATACCGCAACTCCTAAGGGAAATTAAACCCAAGGCATGCCAAGTGGGTTTATTTTCTTCAGGAGTATTCCTTTGTTTTGAAACACAAGGCCGGGGTCAACAATAAACTTGTCGATGTCCTTAGTCGTAGAGGTGGTGTTACTCCAATCCATGAGCATGGAAGCCATTGGGTTTGAACATTTGAAAGGAGATGATTCTGCGTGTCCAAATGTTAGAAAATTGTACTGATGAGGACATCACGTCACGTACACACGTATGTATTAAAGGTGGGTTGTGCCGATTTCCTTGTAGCTAAGCTAGTACCCCGTGATCGTGCTGAAGACCCTGTGTGCATGTGCGAGCATCTGGAAGACCCCACACTTGGAAGATGCACATGGGTTGCTATATGGAGTGATCCAGACCGTTGGATCGGAGGGACGCGACGAACGGGCCATTGGATCACATGATCGGGCCATTGGTCGTTGATCATCCACATCGGTTTTAGACTTTATCATATTTTAGGATTTAGTTTTTTATTATTTTATATTTGGACACATTATGAGTGTTTTAGTTGATTTTATTTAAACTAGGGTTATTTTTATTCAAATTCACAACGCATGGGGATTTTTGTAAATTTTGAGACTTCTTGGATTTATAAAAATAGGGGGGCGTGTGACCTCTCTGATATTGAATTTTGTGATAAAGAAGAAGAGGAAGAAAAGCTCTTGCTTTCTTCTCCCATCTTCATGCGATTTGAAGATACTTCCATGCAATTTGGAAGGAAGATTGGTGTGAGACTAATCTTCATCAACGGAGGTGCGATGTCTCCATCTATCCCCACACCATCTTCTCTTTTCTTTTCCACTTAGGTATTTTATTCAGATTTTTAATTCTCACATCTCAAATCTTCGTCTTCTCCCAAACCCAACTTTCATATACCATCCAGTTCAAACCCTAACCCAAAACCTAAAATTTTTAATTTTCCTACTTTCCCAAAATTACCCAAACCCTAATTTTCACCCTAGGTTGTATTAGGTTTCCTATTTCGAAATAGACTATTCCCTATGCTAGTTGGATGTCTCTACATCTATTAGATCCTAGTTTTATTTATTTATTTATTAAATATTTAATAATCTTGTGTTACCATGTTGGTAGCTTAAGTCAGGATTATGCATGATTTTCTTTTGATTTTAATGATATTTGTGATGAATATAGCGACGTTTGTATTTTTTTGTTAAATATCTTAATTCGGTTATTTGATCTTACATGTTACTTCATGCATTGGTCCTGCATCATGTACATGTCACTTTTGGATGATCAGTCAAGGAGTGTTAATGAGTTTGTCCTGATGAATGACTTTTTATTTAAAGGCAATAAACATTGCATTACCCGCACCTCCCTATGAGATTTTTTTGTTTGGGAGCTTCATGCTGGAGGATTAGCCAATTGTTTTGGTTGAGACAAGACTATTGCTATTGTCGAGGATATATTTTATTGGCCCAGTCTCAAGCGAGACGTTGCCAAAATTATTGGGCAATGTAGGACTTGTCAACTAGCAAAGCAGAAAAAGGTAAAACACTGAATTATATAAGCCTTTGCCAGTGCTACACGCTCTGTGGAAAGATATCAGTATGGATTTTGTGCTTGGGTTATCCAAGATGATAAGAAAACACGATTAAATCTTTGTAATGGTGGACTATTTTTCGAAAATGGCCCGTTTTTTCCCATGTTCCAAAACGTTTGATACCTCCAACATTGCCAAGCTTTTCTTTGGAGAGGTGGTTCGCTTGCATGGTTTGCCAAAAACCGTTGTATTTGATAGAGATGTGAGATTCATGAGTTATTTTTTAAAGATACACTGGCATATGATGGGTACGAGACTACAATTCTTGTCGGCATACCATCTCCAAACTGACGGTCAAACAAAAGTGGTTAATCGAAGCTTAAGAAACTTGTTACGATGTCTTATGGGTGACCATATTAGGACTTGGGATTTAGTTTTACTGGTTGCAGAGTTTGCATATAATAGTTTAGTCAATAGGTCGATATGCATGATTCATTTTGAGGTAGTTCACGGTTACAAGCCTAGGAAGCTTATATATCTCATTCCCATGTCAGTCTCCCATAGACCTTCAGAGTACGCAGATGCATTTGCACGACATATTCATGATTTGCATGATGAAATCAATAAACGGATTAATGCGAGTAATGAAACGTACAAAATATTTGCCAACTCTCATCGCATGTATAAAGAATTTCAAGTAGGGGGAATATGTGATCGTTCGGATAAGGCCAGAACAGTTTCCGCAAAGGGACCATGAAGAAATCACAAGCTTGTAGTGTAGGACCTTATAAAATATTGAGAAGATTGGGATCTAATGCGTATATTGTAAATCTTCCACCTGATATGGGCATTAGTTCTATATTTAACGTGAAAGATCTTGTGTCTTTTAAGGGTCTAGCATCTCCATCCACTAGCCTTTCTCCCGACCTACAAAGTGACCTAGATCCCGCTCCATTTCATGACCCATGGCTCTTGCTGGATCATCCTTCCTAGCCTTTGCCCCTCATACCATCTATACCTACAAAGAGAGAAGAGATCAGAGGTATCTTGGCTGAAGATGTGGTTTTTGCCAGACACGGAGGTTACCAGAAATATCTCGTCAAGTGGAAGAACAAGCCAAAATCAGATAGTATGTGGATTAAAGAGACCAATCTTCAAGGCTAGACCTGAATCTCGTAGAACATTATCGCAACTATATTTTGCGACAGGCGAACTATTCTCAGTCGATGGGAATTGATAAGGATATTTGAGCATCATTTAGAGTATACTAGAGGAGGAGGAGAGCTTTAGCCCCAGTTCCAACATCTTTATGGTTGGATGATCATTATATGGGGCCCAGATCGAGTACGTAGCTGCGTTGGAAGATCCCACATGCATGTTATGTATTTTTGAAGACTGGGCTGCATATAAGGGCTTATAGGACGCATCTAGACCATTGGATTGAGTGGACGCTTTCATCGGACCGTTGGATTTCAAGCATTGGATCATCCAGACCGTTCATTATTGGGCCATCTTGGCCGTAGACATCATGGGACATTGGTTTAGACATCATGAGACATTAGTTTGGTTATTTCCTTAGTTATTTTACTTATTTTGTGGGTTGTTTTCTGTTTTAGTTGATTCATTGGGTATTTTGGATATGTTAGAATCATAACACCCTAATTAGTCCATAAAAGGATGGGCGTGTGAATCTTGGAGCATTGTTATGCATTGAATGAAATTTCTCTCTTTTGCTTTTGAGCAACAAGAAAACTTCCTGTGAATGGGGATGGTGTGAAGCAATGGAGTGATTCCACTTATCTTTCTCTCTTGTTCTCTTCGTCTTCATGGTATTATCTCCATTTTCTTTTCTTTTTTCTCTCCACTTCCCTCAATTTCTCTCTTTTCTTTTATTTTCCTTTTGTCTTCCTCAAAACCACACCTCATTCAAACCCTAATCCATCCAAACCTCAACCCAATCAAGCCCTAACCCATCCAACCCCAACCCAACCTACCCTGACCCAAGCTCGTGTACATATAGCCGTACGGACGTGGCTCTCTTGTTTCATCTCATTCATCTCTATTCCTTTACTTCAATCCTAAACCCTAGTTCTCAAAACCCTAATTCTCACAACCCCAGATCTCCAATTCCTAAACCTAAATCCCCAATTCTCAAAATCTAAAACCCTAAACCTAAACCTAGTTAGCCAAAAATCTAAAACCAAGTGAATCCCTTTGAATTAGGAATAATCCCTATGCTAGATGGAAGTTCTACCTTCCATTGGTCCTAATCGACTCATATTTTGTTAGATTTGCATTGTGGGATTGTTTATGGCTCTGAAGCGGAACATCTATTGTTACTTGGATTCCTTGACTTTGTGATAGAGTAGTTTTATTTTGTGTTTTGATTGCTTTTATTAATCCGTTATTCAGTTTCAACATATCATTCTAGGTTAGACCATCCATCTTGCATTAGTAGGGCATCTGTCACATACATGAAGCAAAGTCAACAATGAGGATAGGCCCCTCAGAAGCCTGGCTGAAAACTGTTAAGCTCAAGAGACTACATTGCGGAAGTCATTGGGAGGAAGAAAACAGAGAAGAGAAGAGAATATGTTCTTCATGTCTCGCTCCTTGTACTAGCTCTTATTCATAGCTCATTTGTTGCGATCAATAAGCCCAATCAAAGATACTACCAAATCTGAAAAGATATGGACTGATATATGGTGCATTATAGAGCACAGAGACTATGCACTATCAGTCCGTCACACATAGAAGTCCATGCACGCTAACAAAAACAATACGTCCAGAATTGAACAAACAAATCAAGTTACTTCTTAGATTTGAAACATCCAAGGCCTCATAATATCAGCAGGAGATATTCCTCTAGATTTTGGAGAAGCATACCCAGCAAAGAACCATAAAGAAAATCTTGTGAATGAGCTCATCTATCAATATTTCTGTCTTAAGAGGTGTTCATTAAGGCACAGATGTGAGTGATTGGTTGGGCTGGACCTTGAGTGCTTTTGAAAGTATCCTCTTGTCCTATTGCTAGTAGCTGGGGAGCAGATTCGGGATTGATGATTGCTCTTCCTCCATGCTTATTTTTCTGTTTTGTTCTTGTGATTTCCTCTCAATAAAATTTAAGTTATCTTTCAGAAAACATTGGTTTTAGAAAATCTAGTTTGGGAAATTTATGGGATTGCTCAAAAGTGTTGTTTGTATTATGGTTAGGTGGAAGTTATTCATTTATTCATATACTTTGTTTTCATGGTTTTTGAATGCTTGGTTAGACATAAGTTTTGGAAGGCTGTCAGACTGTTTTATGTTAAATTTAGAGGACTGAGATTTGTTTGTAATCTGGGCTTGAGATTTATTTTGGTTTTATTTGCTTTTGGAGTTATTAAGTACATTTCTGACTCATGCTTTTAAGTGATTTCTGCTGGAGTTTTGCATTCAAGTTGTAGAGTTATTTGCCTCTTGTTCTGGTTGTGTTCCTTCTCAATCTTCTTCTATTGTGGGACCTTGTGCAAGTTTTATTTTAGTTGTATCACGAACTAGTGGACTGATTTATGACAATCAGGCACCTACTCGCACCATACATCATCCGAAATGTACCTTCTATAGCTTATGGTTCTTTCAGAGAAGATCTTTGACTAATGAGGCAAAACTGGTTGTCTTCCATTTCCCTACAGGATAGACTTGTCTTGTTCCATTTGCACTCTTCATCTACTGCTTCTGGCAAAGGTGGGAAATGCAACTGCTGTTACTGTTATCAACCGTTACATCTTGACTACCAAAATAAAGGATGGATAACCCCCCACCTCTCGTGAAAGGGCCAATGCTCTTCCCTTGATATGCCTTCATGCATTTGCGAGATTAGACCCCACCCAAACCTGTCAATTCCCTTCAATTATGACTGTTCCGAATGTCTTGAGGGTATTATGAGGTAAGAATTTTGGTCCCTAGGCAAGAGTATGAGGGGTCAATGTCCTTTGTTTTTATTGGTCAAGTCGTCATCATCATCTTGCCCTTCTCCCAGCATTTGGCATTTAAATGGTAGATTAGCAGAAGTTTTATGATTGGTTGCCCACTAAATATCGACCTTCCTCTTTCATCTAGGCTCAACAGGCATGGTAGAGGCTCACAGTGACACCACTCACATGCTAGCTCGGTCCAATGGTCCCATCCCACCCAATGCTGACCCCATCCCAACTATTACATGCAAGTCCCAAAGTTCAAGCAGTGAGACTGTCTATATTCAAGAATGATATATTCTGTGTTTTCTTTTTTTAATATGCCCTTTATCATTCTATTTGTTTTTTCCCCTTAGTTGCATTATCTTTCTAACCCGTGGCCACTCTCGCGTTGTATCACTCCTGCTTCCTTCTGTTTATATTTGCTAACATTTGGAAATAGATGCTTCCCACTCCTGCTTCTGAATCTGTTGCTGCTTCGCTTAACGCTTTTGGCAACTAAGTTTTTCTTTTTAGCAACCATTCACTTGCATTATATAATATCCTATTCAACCATTCAAACTCTTACAATGTTCTGTAGTGATGTTTTCTCAGCTTGCAATTTTCAGGTCAAGTGCCACAGTGTTATTGTGGCCACTGGAGCCACTGCAAAACGGCTCAAGCTGCCACGCGAAGATGAGTTTTGGAGTAGAGGAATAAGTGCATGTGCAATCTGCGATGGGGCGTCACCACTTTTTAAGGGGCAAGTTCTTGCAGTTGTTGGAGGTGGTGATACAGCCACAGAGGAAGCTTTATATCTCACTAAGTATGCACGTCACGTGCATTTACTTGTTCGTAGGGACCAACTTCGGGCATCCAAAGCAATGCAAGATAGGTGAGTTCATATGTATCTTTCTCATTTCTTGCAATTTCCTTTTTTTGTTTTTTTTTTTTGTTTATTATTTGATGTGGTGTAATAATTGATTCAAATATCCTAAGAATGCAAGCAAATAAATATACAATGAATGCTTTGACACTGTTTTTGGCCAAGTCATCTGCCATAGAAACAGCTTTCCAAGGGACTAAGCTGAAGGATTAGACAATAGAACAAGTTGCCACTTCTCCAATGGTTACTATTAGCTTTATGTTGCACAACTAGTTTAGACAATAGAAGTTCCTGATACACTCGAAACTGTTGGCGGGTGTAGTTGCTGCCTAAGAAAATCACCATAAAACAAATGTAATGTCAAAGATATTGCAACACAAAAAGAACACTAATTCATGATTTTAATAGGCCTGTTTAGGAAGAATCCTGTGTGTGGAAATCTGACACTGGAAAACACCCCTGGATATCTGACAGCATGGAAAATGGAGGCAAAGAAATGTAATCCCTAATTCCATGTCAACTGTTTGTTTTGAATTTCAATTTTCCATGGATTTTGATTTCCATTTCCTTTACACTTGTTTGTTTTGCTTATCACGTGGTGATGGAAAAGTTGTAATATTTATTTGGTGCTTTGCTGCATCATTTGGTAGGAATGCCATCTGCAGGTGTAACTATTGCAGCTAACCAGACCATTAGCTTTGCAAGACCACATCAGCTAGCTACCTGCTTTGGTTAATTCACACCGTTGAACACACTAGCCAACCTTCTAGATGTGATAAATTTGAGCATCTGAAACACAATCAGATACGTAATGGTCCATTTGGAATCACATAAATCCACCTTCAAAATCATAAAAGTAGGGAAACTCAAGGGGACTGTCCATGGATTTTTGCAGGTGGCAAACCATAACATCAGCTTTGCAAGACCACATCAGCTACCTGTGATGGTTAATCCACACCTTCGAACACACTAGCCAACCATCTGGACGTGATAAGTTCGAGAATGTGAAACACAAGCACATATGTAATGGTCAATTTGGAATCACATAACTTCCCCTTAAAAAGCAACAGAATACGGAAACTCAAAGTAATTGTCCATTGACATTCGCTTGAACACATACTCGCCAGATGCAGCAGTATACCCATGACTCAACCCAAAACAACAAGACTAGAGAGAGAAGTATGTAAAAATTCTGAAAAAAGTAAGATTTATTGAACATGAGGATCAAGAGAGCAAGTACTCCACAGGCTGGTCTTTTCTACTGCATGTTAAGAAAATGGGGCAAAAATCTCTCTGGATCAAAAAATACATGGGTTCTTAATCACTGGAGGTGTTCTTGCTCACTGGAAATGGCGAAGAAGCTGAGGAGAGGTGCATACTGAATCAGCTGAAGGACGTTTGCTACAGTTCGTGTGAGAGGAAGACACTGGTGATGCCTTTGATTGAAGAGCGGCAGGAGGATCTTGGAGCTTCAGTGCTGTTTCTTTTTCTTCTCACAGAAGGATATGGAGCATGTGACTGTGTTTATATGCTCCTGCAGGGTAGGAGGAAAATAGAGCCTACTGAATGGTTGGTTAGTGTTCCCCAAAATGATTGAAATCTCCATGGATTAAAATTTTTGGGAGACATCAACTCAGGGCTTTTCCATGGATAAGTGTAATAATTACCTTTTGTTTCCTCGGGGGCGATTTTTTGCAATACAAAAATTGGAAATCTGTTGGATATCTAGGAATACATGGAAAGCTTGAGTTCCTCAGGCCATTTCCATGTTCCTAGACAGCATCCTTGGTTTTCTGTCTTTTCATCCCTTTTCGTCCTTGAGTTTTTGCTAGTGCTTTTTTTTTTTTTCCTTTCTTCTTTCCTACATTAACTTATTTTCCTTTTACTTCATTGGATTTCTTACCATTTCCCTCTCAGTTATCATTTTCTAATATTTTCTTCCTCTTGTTCCAATAATGGTATAAACACTTTGTTCTATAGATCTCGTTGATCTTGGAGGATACATACATGAGATGTATGTTTGTTGACAATGGGCATTTAATTTGTCTCCTACTCTTTCTTATATCTGCTAGTGTTCTTTTTTCTTCTTGTCCTTTTCTACCTCACTAATTATCTTCTTGTGGTTCATCATGTTCAATACTGTTTTTATCCTTTCCTACCTCACTATTTAGACCATGATATTGTTAGTGCACACAGTCACTGGGTGCACCTGCGGTGTACCTTTAGTTTTTTTGGATTAGATTTAGCTTTCCTAATTACACCATTCTTCTTATCTCTTAAAGAATCTTATTGCTTTTAATCTTCTCTTCTGGTAAATGTGTTTGGTTATGAATAAAGGATTAAGGAGGGGGAGATTAAGCAAGTTATCTCCCTACTCTCACGTTCCCTTCTCTCCTTTCCTTCTCATTCGATTTTCAGGGTATCAGAGCATTACCGATCCATCATTGTTCCAAATCCTTCTTTCTTCCTCTTAGACCATCTCGCACAAGTCGGGACCACAATCAATAAAATGTGTTCTTAGGGTACTTCTCCGAAAGGATACAAATGTTACTATCCTGTAGATAAAAAAGGTATATTTCTAAGGATTCCATGTTCTTGGAAAATGAGCCTTATTTCAATACACAAAACAATACACATTTTGCACCTCTTCCTCTTCCTGTCATCAATGTTTAAATTATCAATGACAATATCGTATTGTCGCCGATAATATCGGTATTGCTAGGTAATCGAAACATATAAACCCTTTTTTTGTCTCTCTGCTTGATATCACCGAAATCTCGCCGATATTATCATATTATCGATATTTTCTAAAAATTGCCGACAATTCCCTATTCCCACCAACCACGGGTGGGAATTGTAGCCAACTACCTCCATTTTTTCCGATAAAAGGGAAACATTTTTAGCAATAAAATCGTCGAAATCCAACATCAAATATAGAAAAATCAAAGAAAAGAAGAAGAAGAAAATACCTATATATATATATATATATATATATTTTTTTTTCTCTCCAATCTGTTTGAGGAAGAAAATTTCTGAGCTCGACAATTGTTGATTGCAGATCGGCAACCGTTCTTCAAAAGGTACGAATCAAACCCTAAAAAGGTTTAGACTTTGCCTTGAAAAATCATCCTATGGCGACTTTTGTGGAAAAAATCGGCTTGCTAGCCTCGAAACTCGCTATTAGCTTTACGAAAATATGGAGATTTGTTTTTGTACAGAGAAAATTTTGAATTTTGGGTTCGAGGGAGAGGGATTTTCGGGTTGTAGAGGAAAAGGGGGTAGGTTTTTGTTTTAACCCTTAACCCTTAACGTATTGAGTAGTCTTTGTGGGGTCCATCGTCATGTATGTATCATATCCACACCTTCCATCTATTTTTTCATATCATTTTAGGGCATGGTCCCAAAATTTAAGAATATCCAAATCTCATGTGGACTACACTACATGAAATAGTGTGAATTGAACATATATCGTTGAAAACTTCTAGGGGTCCACAAGTTTTGGATGAAGCTGATATTTATGTTTTCCTTTCATCCATATCTTTGTAACCTTATGAACAGGTTGGATTACAAATAAACATCACTGTAGACCATATGAAGGTTTCAATGGTGGAGATCATTAACCCCACTCTTTCTTGTGGTGTGGTCCACTTAAGGTTTGTTTATGCTTCAATTTTGGCTGAACCCTTAAAATGAGTGGAAAAAAGATGGACGACGTGGATAAGCCACATACATCTAAGGCGAGCCCAAAAGAGTTTACTCATTATGAAAAAAGTATACTGAGCTACTCAGTATGCAATCTGATTTAAGTGGATTAGGTGTTACTTGGCCAATACCTTAGTGGGTGTTACCATTACCGTGTGGGGTCCACCTTAATGATTTTTTAGTTTTTATTTGTATATCCACGCTGTCCATCCGTTTTCAAAGATCATTTTACAACGTGATCCGAAGTATTAATCAGATCGAAATCTCAGGCGGATGTGGACCACACAACTGGCAATAATGGTGAATGACCATTAAAAACATTTTGTCGGCCACAAAAGTCTTACATCAAGTCGATCTTTGTATTTTCCCTCCATTTAGGTCTAATTGACCTTATCAATAGGTTTGATGGAAAATAAACATTCCGATGGACTCTATGACGTTTTTATTGTTGGGGAGTCAATCACGATTGTTTCCTGTGGTGTGGTCCACCTAATGTTTGGGTGTGCTTAATTTTTGGGACCATACCTTAAAACGAGCTTTGAAAATAGTTGGACGATGTAGATTTAAGTTACACACATCACTGCGAGCCCCACAGTCATGGGTCCCACCCACCTCGGTGGATCCAGGGTCTCACTTAATTTGCTCTGAACGTGGATCTTGCACTAGAATGCTAGGCGGGGCCCACCGTGATGTCTGTGAGAAATCCACTTCGTCCATCTGTTTTTCCAGATCATTTTAGGATATGAGACCAAAAATCAGGTGGATCCAAAACTCAAGGTGGCCATACGAGAGGGAAAACTGAGGAAAGAGTTTACTTACCGTTGAAACCTTCTTGGGCTCCACCTTGATGTTTATATGCCATCGAAACCATTTATAGGTCATTCCCACTGGGATGAAGTGAAAACACAAAAAACTTATCTTGATACAAAACTTTTGTGGCCATACAAATGTTTCAATGGTGGTCACTAAATCCCCACTGTTTCCTCTCATATGGATGTCTTGAGTTTTGGATCCACCTGATTTTTGGTCTCTTGTCCTAAAATGATCCGGAAAAACAGGCGAACAGAGTGGATTTATCACAAACATCACGGTGGGCCCCACCTAGAATCCCAACACAGGAGCTTCTTTCGCAAGAAATCTGTCCATCTACTCCCACTAATGTGTTACCCAAGGAAAAGGTAGCGGATTGCTTATCAATACCCTAAGCGTACTTAGTAAACTTTGTGGGGCCCACGGTGATTTATTTATTTTATCCACTCCGTCTATCCATTTTACCTGATAATTTTAGGACAAGCTAAAAAATCAAGCATATCCAAAGCTCAAGTGGACCACACCACCTGAAATGGTGTGAATTGAACATCTACTGTTGAAAATTCTCGAGGGTCATAGAAGTTTTGGATCAAGCTAATATTTTGAGAAATTGGTCGGTGCTCTGTGGGCCCACCATGATGTATGTGATTTACCCACGCTCTCCATCCATTTTTTCAGATCATTTTAGGGCTTTACCAAAAAATGAGCCAGTTTGAAATCTAAAGTGGACCACACCACAGGAAAATAATAGTGATTGAATGTCCACTATTAAAAACCTCGTAGGGCCCACTGTAATGTTTATTTGACATCCAGCCTGATGATTAGGTCATACAGACTTGGATGAAGGGAAAAAACAAATATCAGCTTGATCTATAACTTTTGTGGCCCCCAATTAGTTTTTAGTGGTGGGCCTTCAATTGACAATGTTTCATGTGATGTGGTCTACTTGAGATTTCAATCTACCTCGTTTTTGGGATCATACCATAAAATGATCTAGGAAAATCGATGGACAGCGTGGATGAAACAAACACGTCATGGTATGGCCCACGGAGCAGTGACTAGTAGCCATTTGCCAGTTGTTATTGGCAAAGTCACTAGCCAAACCACATCCCTTTCATGTGAGCAATTAGGTGAGACCCCAGACTCCCTCAAGACGGTACGACCCCTACTATGGGGCCCACTTTGATGTATTTATTCTGTATCCACGTTGTCCATCCATTTTCCGGATCGTTTTAGGGCATTATCCCAAAAATGAAGTAGATCCAATTATTAGGTGGACCATCCCATAGGAAACGGTAACAATTAGAGGAAAGAAAATAAATAAGTATCATGTGGTGTGGTCCACCTGAATTTTGTATCTGCTTCATTTTTTATATGTTCGGAGATTTAGGACTACCATCATGCATTGTCAAACTGGGCTCACATGCAAAAATGTTTTGACTATCCGATCTGTCCTTCATTTTGGAGATTGAATGGATTGGTCAAAACTCAGAATTTTATGTATGGATGACTTGATATATTTTTATGATATATTTTTATAAATAGCTGAATACTGGCCTATCTGAGCCATTAAAAACTTCTTTTGTTGTATATATATGTAGTATCAACAACGATACAAATGTCATATTGGGAAAAGGAGCAAGGGACACTGGATGGAAACATGGACAACCAATGGAGGGGAATAAATATGGAGGTATATGCAATTACTGCGTCCAAGTGATACCCTGTGTGTGTGTGTGTGTGGGGGGGGGGGCGGGGGGCTTGGGGTATATGCAATTACTGCATTTGATAGTGGGGTATTAGAATTTGAAGGACTGCTCAAGTGTAACAAAGCTAGTGAGAGAGGAGATAAGAAGAGTGTTGGCTAAGTTGAAGTCACACAAGCAACAACAAAAGGATTGGGAGATGGATATGAGGGAGCAACCATCAGAGAGGAGCAGGATGACGATGATGATGAGGGGATTGCATATCCTGATGACTGTGTTACGACGCGAGACATGATGGACTTCAGACAGGTGATCCGCGAGTCCCGGGCATCGGGCTAGTAGGGGGAGCAGAGGAGTTGGCTTGACAAGACTAGGCTGTCGTTTGGGAGGTCCCACATGAGGCTGGTGGGAGCAACAGATGGTTTGAGGGAGGCAGTGTGGGTGGTAATGGTTCTGGCGGGCATGGCTTACAGCGCACACAGAGTGCCTGTGTTATAGATGCACTCATTGCAGGTGTTAATTAGAAGAGGTTAAAAAACATATGGAACAAGGGATTTATGGAGAAAGTGGGGAGCGCCACATCTAGTTGGTTCATCTCGAGCCACATACCAGCAAATGCAACTTGCAATCCTCATTTTAAAAATTTGATTGAGGAGGTGCAGTGTGTCGAGCCCGACATGAAGCCTCCGATGTCAAAGTAGATTCTTAGTGTCTAACTCAATCAGGAGTACGAGGAGATGGGGGGCTTGGGTATGTGCACTCAAGCTGAACTGGCAACAGTTTGGGGTGATGGTCATGTCACATGTGTGATGGGTGGATGGGATCCATGATATAGAGGGCAACCTGTTTTCCTCAAATCTATTGATGCATCCGCCAAAATAAGATCACACTTATATATGAGCTCTTGCCAAAGTGATTAGAGATGTTCGGACCTAGAGTGTCATCCAAGTTGTCACACACAACGGTAATGCGTTTGTCAAGGCTTGAAAGAAATTGATGAGGAAATACCATTTCTATTGGACCCCGTGCATGGCACATTGCATTGATTTCACGCTCGAGGTGATAGGCCAAAGGGACTCTGTTAGCAAGACCATCGATGATGCGAGGAGAGTGACGAACTTCAATATAATCACTCATGGTTGTTGGTTACGATGCGGGACTGTTGTGGAGGGGACATCGTTGGAGCGGGTGCAACATGGTTCGCCACGAACTTCATTGCACTCAACAGCTTGTACAGGCATCGTGTGAGTCTAAAAAAATTGTTCAAATCGGACAAATACTTAAGAGTGGAACCAGAGGAAGATCGACGGTGAAAAGTTTTCGAAAACACTCTTGTGAGACCCGACCCGAGTTCGCATGTGTGCATGTGTGTGTGTGAGTATGCATCTCGTTTATCTTGGTCTCGCAGTCCTACCGATCGAATTTCAACAACCCGCGACCTGTAGATTGTATTTGTGATCATCCTTAAGTTTCGCCTCAGGCCCGATCTGATCTGACTCGATACCTGCGCCATTGTGATTGCATCGTCGCCGTGGTTCTAACGCCGCGTCTCGTGCACCAATCCGATGGGTAGATCAAAAGATGTACAAATTGCAATTCTTGACCCTTGATTTAATGTGGGACCTACTTTAGTGGGGTGTGCACATATCCCTAGGAACAAGGACCACCCTAGGTGTAATCATTCCCTGGGTGCTTAGTCTAGCTAGCCTACACCTTTTCTAGCTAGCTATGATAGCTAGAGCCTCCCTAAGCAACTAGCCTAGTTAGCTATCATGTAGCCTCTCTAACCATGACCATCATTAGCTTCCTTCCCTAAGTTAGGCATCATTACTTGCTCTTACTAAGGCTTCCCTTCCTAAGCAAACCCATCATTGCTATGGCTACAACCTTCCTTCTCTCTTCTCTTCCTCATTTCTTCTCCTTCATTGCTAGAGGGGTTGGGATGTCCGACCCTCCATTTTTCCATCCCTCTTCTTCCTTAATCTCCCATCATCTAACCTTTAAAACCCCATCTCTACCATTGATCCATTTCCCTTGGTGCTAGAGAATCTTAGTATGGAAGTTTGGTAATCATCTTTGGAGGTGGGTGTTCTTCTTGGCTTCTCTCTTTCTTCTCCTTTGTTTCTTTTCCTTACGTGCATGGAAGCATGTAGGACCCACCAATCCATGGTGGAGGTCCTGCATAGCTCATAGGATGGAGGCCATGGGCCTAGATCTTACTCATTCCTTCCATAGTGGGTCATTCTCTATGGACCCACCATGATGTACTTCCTCTTCATTCTAGCATCTCCTAGGCTATTTAGGCCTTTGCATGCATAGTGGGGAAAGGTGTCCCCACCCTCCAACAACTTTTCTAGATATATAGTAGCTTACATGTAACATATGAACATGGTGGATGTCATGGATTGTAGTGTGGAAGGTCTATTAGTTGCCAGACCTTCCACCAATAGCCGGATCACTCTCCTTCTCTCCTTTTCCATTCTTTTTCTTCTATTTATTTCTGATGATGTGTGACCCACTAAGGAGGTCAACAACATCTTAGATCCATCAGGGAGATGGGATGTCCAAGCTCACCTTGATGGACGTCCAGGCCCACCATGCATGCATGGGTTGGGTGGCCTCCAAACTTGATTCTTCATGGAGATTTTAATGCACTAATGGATCTGAAATTTTGTGAACCTATCAGGGTGGACCCCACATGAGGAATCGAGGCTATGGACCCCTTGATTTATTTGCATGGGCTGAAATATGGATAGCTTGTTGTCCAGATTTCTGGCCGAGTTGGAGCACGTGTTTTGGGCTACTGTTTAGATCTAATTGCATGCCTTTTTATTCCAAAATTTTTTTAGGGGTTTGGTAGCGTGTTTACCCCACTTTGATGTGGTATAGGGCCCACACCCTACCTTCCCTGTTTGAGGCCCATGGGTTGGGCCAAAGATGGCTAACTGTCCAGAAATTTCTGGATAGTTCAGCAATACAGTATGGAGGAAAACACTATATTCACCTGACTTTCTGGAAGAAGTGGGCCACCTTAGTGGACCCCACTTGTTGTCCAGGTGTAAGGCCACCTTTTCCTCCAATTTTCCAAGGGTTTGGGTGGGTCCAGGCCCACTCCATGTGGTCCCAAACATAGGGACATATAATTCCAGCAACATTTCACCTGGGACAAATTTTAATTTCAAATTTAACTAAAATACTTTTGGATATTCAAAAATCATGAAAATTTAAAAAGGGGTGGCCCACCCATGGTTGGACCCACCTGCAAATTTTGGGGGGCCATGGACGCTGTGCACACCCTGGCAAGGGCTGGACCGGCCCACCATGTTGGGACGTCCAGATCAGACAATTTTCTGGACAGACTGTTTTCTTTAAATTAATTAAATTATATGTTTATTTTAGTTCCTGGTGACCCATACATGTCGCAGGGGGGTCCACCAGATAAAGGGAGTGGATTTAAGACATAAATTAGATGGGCCATGCTACTGGATTGGACGTCGTGCAGCAGCCCAATGGGTTGGGCGTCCCATGTGTAGGCAGCCTTATGGGCCTAGGCATTTGGCCCAAAAACTCATCCAATGGGCCACAAAAAATAGAAAACTATAGAGGGAGGATGATCACTGCCCCTATGGACCCCACTTGGATGAATGGTGGGATATAAAATACATTAAGGTGGGCCCACAAACTAGCCTGGATGGCCAGCCAAGGCTGGACGCCGTAGCCTGGGCGTCCCAGCCTGGTGGGCCACTCCAAGCCGCACCACGGATAGTACAGTGGCCTGATGGCCTCGAAAATTTGTAGGGTGGTACTTCCATAGGTGGGCCAAACCTCCACAAAATTTCGTAATTTTTGGATAACTAGAAGTATTTTAATTAATTTAAAGAATGTCCAGAAAATTGTCTAATTTGGACGTCCCAATGTAGCAGGCTAGTCCAGCCCTTGACACGGTGTGTACAGGGGTCTATTGGCCCCAAAAATTTGTAAGTGGGTCCTACCATGGCTGAGCCACCCCTCTGTAAATTTTCATGATTTTTGGATACCCAAAAGTATTTTAATTAAATTTGAAATTATAATTTGTCCTAGGTGATATGTTGCTAGAATTATAACTGTCCCTATGTTTGGGACCACATGGAGTGGGCCTGGACCCACCCAAACCTTAAAAAATTGGGGGAAAAGGTGGCCCTACATCTGGACAACAAGAGGGGTCCGCTGGGGTGGCCCACTTTTTCCAGAAAGTCAGGTGAATAGTGTTTTTCTCCATATTGTATTGTTGAATTGTCCAGAAATTTCTAGACAGTTAGCCATCTTTGGCCCAACCCATGAGCCTCAAATATGGGAGGTAGGGTGTGGGCCCTATACCACATCAAAGTGGGGTCCACACACTACAGAACCCTTAAAAAATTTGGGATAAAAAAGCCTGCAATTAGGTCTAAACAGTAGCCCAAAACACATGCTCCAACTGGGCCTGAAATCTAGACATCAACATAGGCTGTCCATATTTCAACCTATGCAAATAAATCAAGGGGTCCATAACCCCGATTCTTCATGTGGGGTCCACCCTGATAGGTTCACAAAATTCCAGATCCATTAGTGCATTAAAATCTCCATGAAGAATCAAGTTTGGAGGCCACCCAACCCATGCATGCATGGTGGGCCTAGACGTCCATCAAGGTGGGCTTGGACGTCCCATCTCCTTGATGGATCTGAGATGTTGCTGACATCCCTAGTGGGCCACACATCATCAGAAATAAATAGAAGAAAAAGGAGAGAGAGAGAGAGAAGGAGAGTGATCTGGCCATTGGCGAAAGGTCCCGCCACTAATGGACCTTCCACACTACAATCCATGCCATCCACCATGTTCATATGTTACATGCAAACTGCTATACATCAAGAAAAGTGGTTGGAGGGTGAGGCCCACTATGCATGCAAAGCCCTAAATGGCCTAGGAGATGCTAGAATAAAGATGAAGTACATCATGGAGGGTCCATGGAGAATGGCCCACCAGGGAAGGAATGAGTAAGATCTAGGCCCATGGCCTCCATCCTAGGAGCCATGTAGGACCTCCATCATGGATTGGTGGGACCTACATGCTTCCATGCATGTAAGGAAAAGAAAGAAAGGAGAAGAAAGAAGAAGCCAAGAAGAACACCCACCTCCAAAGATGATCATCAAAATTCTATACTAAGATTCTCTAGCACTAAGGGAAATAGATCAATGGTGGAGATGGGGTTTCAAAGGTTAGATGGTGGGGGATTAAGGAAAAAGGGGGTTGGAAAAATGGAGGGAGGGTTGGACGTCCCAACCCCTCTAGCAATGAAGGAGAAGAAATGAGGAAGAGAGGAGAGAAGGAAGGTTGTGGCCATAGCAATGATAGGTTTGCTTGGGAAGGGAGGCCTTGGTAAGGGCAAGTAATGATGCCTATCTTAGGGAAGGAAGCTAATGATGGTCTTGGTTAGAGAGGCTATATGACGACTAGCTAGGCTAGTTGCTTAGGGATGCTCTAGCTGTCACAGTTAGCTAGAAAAAGGTGTAGGCTAGGTAGACTAGGCACCTAGGGAATGATTACACCTAGGGTGGGCGTTGCTTCCTACGGATATGTTACACCCTACTAAAGTGGGTCACACATTAAATCAAGGGTCAAGAATTACAATTGGTACATCTTTTGATCTACCCATCGAATTGGTGTACGAGACACGGCGTTGGAACCGCAGCGACGATGCGGTCGCAATGGCACAGGTTTCGGGTCAGATCGGATCGGGCCTATGGGACAAAACTTAGGGATGATCGCAAATACAATCTACAAGTCGCGGGTCGCCGAAATTCGACCGGTAGGACCGCGAGACCAAGATGAACGAGATGCATACTCACACACATGCACACATGTGAACTCGGGTCGGGTCTCACAACCTTCCCCACCAAGAAGGAAATTTCATCCTTGAAATTGTCAAAATCAGAACAACAGAAATGCATAAACATCATATTATATATATATATATATATATATATCTCAATCATTAATCACAAGAGAAGGTAATACAAGCAATACAAGCAATCAATCATCGAACAAATGGGGATAACGCTCTCTAATCTTGGCCTCACGCTCTCAAGTCGCCTCGCCCTCTGAATGATGATCCCATTACACCTTCACCAAGGGAATGACCTTTGTCCTGAGGACCTGCTCCTTCCGATCAAGAATACAAATCGGCTGCTCTATGTAAGAAACAACCTCACGGACCTCAAGGGACTGCCAATCAATTACAGGAATAGTGTCCGACCCACATTTCCGCAACATAGAAACATGGAATACGTTGTGGATTGCGGACAACTCAGGAGGTAAGGCAAGCCTGTAGGCCACAGCGCCTACGCGTTCGGTAATTTCAAAAGGTCCAATGAATCTCGAGGTGAGCTTGCCCTTCACACGAAAGCGAACTACGCCTTTTATAGGAGAGACCTTGAGATATACTATGTCCCTGACTGCGAACTCAAGGGGTCGACGATGACGACTCTTCTGCTGGCTCTGAGCTGTGTGCATCCTCTATTTAATAATATCAATAGCCTCCGACATCTGTTGCACAAGCTCGGGACCTAAGAAACGACGCTCTTCAACCTCGGTCCAACAGCTAGGAGATTTGCACGGTCTGCCATAAAGTGCCTCGAAAGGAGCCATGCCGATAGTCGCCTGATAGCTGTTGTTGTATGCGAACTCGATGCGGCGCAAATGCTCATCCCAATTGCCTGCAAAGAAAATCACACAAGCTCTGAGCATATCCTCAAGGATCTGGTTGACCTTTTCTGTTTGCCCATTCGTCTGCGGATGATAAGCAGTGCTGAGACGCAAAGCGACCCCCATCGCCTGCTGGAAACTCCTCCAAAACTGAGATGTAAATCTGGAGTTTCGGTTTAAAACGATTGAAACTGGGATGCCGTTCAGTCTCACTATCTCCTCAATGAACACCTTTGCAAGCCGGTCCATAGACCAGGAAGCATGTACTGAAATGAAATGAGCCGACTTCGTCAGACGATCGATGATAACCTAGATGGTATCGTAACCGCACCGACTCCTCGGCAAACCTGCGATGAAGTCCATCGATACGTGCTCCTACTTCCACTTTGGAATGCTCAATGGCTGCAAGGGGCTAGGGGGTCTCTGACGATCGGCCTTGACACGTTGGCATGTGTCACACTCGGCCATAAAACTAGCAATCTGGCGCTTCATCCTCTACCAAACATACTGCCTCCTCATATCGCGATACATCTTCGTGGAACCCGGGTGAATAGTAAGTCTCGATCGGTGTGCCTAGGTCATCAAATCACGACGTAACTTTGGCACGTCCGGGACAAACAATCGGCCTTTGAAGCGTAATCCACCATCGGAACCAATTTGCCAGTCTGACTGCTCCACGGATGCGACCCCTGCTCGGTTCTCTTGAAGTGACTCGTCAGCCTGTGGCCCCTCCAGTTTCCGATCAAGGTGATTTGCCGCGCGCTAGCGCTATTTTTAGGGAGTTTAGATAACATGATCCTTCGAGATTCCGGGGTGAGCTAGACCCATCTGCCGCCGAGGCATGGCGCAGGAGAAGGGGTGCTCTCCTATCTTTTGATTAGGAAAGCGGCACATATCAGGGGGAAGCGACTGTTTATTAAAAACGCAGGACTCTGCTAAGTGGTAACACGGACTGTGTTGCTTTCACAGTGTAATGCATCTCAAAGGCATGATGTCGAAGAGTTTCTCCCTCACCTAAAGGGTATAAATCTTATAGTTAGTCTAAAAAGACGCAGCTGATGAGGTATACTATGGCCAAAGAGGAGAGCCCTCGACGACTGAGAGGCTACGGGCCCCTGCTTGCCTTGGTCCTCAGTCAACGGGATCGGGGACTGGACATTTATAACTATCCATCCTGCTTTTGCTCTAAGAAAGACAAATGCCATTCCTTCTCCTAAAACGGGTGAGACAGATTGACATGGGTTTGCCGTAATGCTGGAACTATGGCGAATGCATCTATCTTCATTGATACATAAATAAGGATATCAATTAGTAGTGATTGAATTCCTTTTATGGTTCCACATGAGAAACCAGTACGAATATAACCTACATGTCCGATCGAACTATAAGCTAGAGGTCTTTTGACTTTCATTTGGGCCATGGCGGCCAGTGCTCCTACTTTAGTTGCATATAGCTAACGAAGGTCGCTCCTAAGAGGAGAGAAGCTTGAGCCTGTAACATTGAATTTTGACACGCTTGTCACAGTAATTGTAGTATTAGACATTGTATCAGCCGGCCAACAGTGTAACAATGTTTGATATGGAAACATTTTTTGCCTACATTGGTGTACGGATCTTTGCTTTCTTTTGATGTGTGATGCACGTTAAGTGCAGTAGAGCAAATTACTGGACCAACTGTAGGTTTTCCTTTTCATTGGATTTGATTTATCTTTAGTCTAATTGTTCTTCCTGTGAGTCGAAAATTTTCGGGGCCATCGGGCTCTTGTACTGTCCGTGGTGCGGCCTGGAGTGGCCCACCAGGCTAGGACGCCCAGGCTGGGGCGTCCAGCCTTGGCTGGCCATCCAGGCTACTTTGTGGGCCCTCCTTAATGTATTTTATATCCCACCATTCATCCAAGTGGGGTCCATATGAGCAGTGATCATCTTCTCTCATTTTTGGGGGCCCATTGGATGAGTTTTCGAGCCAAATACCCAGGCCCATAAGGCTACCTACACATGGGACGCCCAGCCCATTGGGCTGCTGTTGGACGTCCAGTTTAGCAGCATGGCCCATCTAATTTATGTGTTAAATCCACTCCCTTCATCTGGTGGACCCCCCTGCGACATGTATGGGTCAATAGGAACTAAAATAAACATATAATTTAATTAAATTTTTTTTTTTTTTTAATTTCCAGCAATGCTAGATTTTGGGTGGGCGGGAATTCTAGCAATAGGCCCATAGTTGCTACCCATAAATGGATGTTTAGGGGCAACATGGTCCACAAAATTTGGGGATATTGTTACACATCTTGCCCCATTTTAATTAGATTTTTGGGCTTAATTAGTGCATATTTAAAGGCCCATTCCAATTGGATTCTTATTGGACTAGTCTTCTAGTTAATTGTTGGGCCTTATAGCCTTGGTTGGGCTGAAACTTCTGATAGGCCCATTGGACCCTTAGGGCTTATATTTATCATGCCATTGTGATGGGTTTTATGGGCCAAATACTCAAGTAGTTGGGCCCTTTCTTGCCTACTAAAATAAATCCATACTTGGGCCGAGATGTGAGGCTCAACTTACTTGTGTTAACTATAAGGATTACCCATATGTTGGAATAATGGGCTGCCTATTAGGCCCACCACAATGAGTGGACCCATGACCTTTATTGTTGGGCCCAAACCTTGCTTGAGGACCTACCATGTTGCCTATGCATTGGGCTTAGTGTATGGCCCACTAGGCCATGGATTGCTTTGGGCATTGGACTGTATATGCATAGCGGGCTACCTTTTGGGATCCAGTTGAGGTTGGATGTCCTCCTTGGTGGCCCTAGGGTAGGCCTATAGGGTCCTCATAGGTGGTTGAAGGCCCACCTTAGACCTTGTTAGGACCATTTCCTCCTTGAGGCTTTATGACTCTATTAGCTTTTGGGTCATCCCAAAGTATTAGGCCCTTACTAGAGGACTTCACTTTTTCTTAAAGTATCTGTCTATGTATCTAGACCTTGTCCCTCCTTGAGAAGGAGGAATATATTCTACGGGCACTTACTTCATTGTGACCCATATGCATCATTTGTGCGAATTGATTGCATTGTGTGGTGGTCATAGAGGAATGAAGTTTCTCCCCTTGTGCACATTGAGTGCCTGAAGCTTGTGCATGATCTGTATGTGTGACTCATGCATTGGCATCACATTTCATGATTATACCGCCCCTCCTTCACCAGGGCCTTGCCTCCACAGGGACGTTCGTGGATGACCATATGTGTGGACACTGGAAATATTACTTGAGCATATCGGGTGCATAGGATGCCTATGGGTGAAATTCTCAAAACTTCCATGGTACCAATGATCTGCCCCAACGCCGTGACCGAGTGGAAACTATGAGTGCACGAGGGCCTTATACCGTTAGGTCGCGACTCCCACTGTTGTGTAGTCGGTTGGGTGGGGGTGTGGCCTTACTCGCCTGATGTAAGGAGGCATTGTTAGGCGGAGTCTGACCAGCTCGTAAATGGGTCCACTACCGTCAGGCCTTGCTGGCGATTGGCTGTCCACAGGCAGGTAGTGAGGTCTCTTATGCTCGTTTGACTGTGCGGGGTCAGTAGAGCGGCAGTCATCCAACAGTGTAATGGACTCCAGTGATTTCCTTATGATTAGAAGTGTACTTGATATGTCGATTGGTTATGAGCACTAGCATTACTTTGCATCGCATTCGCATCGACTGTATAAGCCCCTTAATGCATTGCCTTAGTAAGGCGCCCAGTACTCATTACATCGTATTCATGACAAGCCTGGGCAAAGCTGGTGATAGTCATTGAGCATGTTTCCCTTCCTGTACCTCCTATTATTCTTCTGCGCACTATTGTCACACACTTTCACCACCCTCTAAGCTTCTATAAGCTTATGCACGATTGATGCATGCAGGTGATCCTAGGTAGGCGTCGTAGCGGCAGAGCTTGAATTAGAGTTGAGTTTGAGGATCCCGGTGTTGCAGACTTTTCTTTCCTTATATTATCTTATGTATGTCCTTTTGGACCTTATGGAAACTTGTAAAAGTTCAAATTCATAGTGGTTTTTGTGATGTGAGCCTTTGTTATTCTCAGATGTACTTGCTGTGATCTTGGGTATGCTCATGTTGGTAATGATTATATTGTTATGGAAATCCTCCTTGTAGGATCCCAGGATCGGAACTTGCTTAAGGAGCCGAAAATGGGGTACTACGGAGGTTGTTGCGGCCAGAACCGGCTATCGGGTTCCTTGTGAATCCGGTTACTATGTCTGGGGCGTGACAGGTGTTGTTTGATTCCTTTTGGGATAGAGTTCATACCGTTGTCTCCATCCTAAATCCGATCTATAGGGTCCTACGGGCCGTAGATAATGAGATGTGGCTTTCGACGGGGTCAATGTGCGAGCTTATGAGAATAATGAGAGAAGGGATACATACTGCAATCCTCACCTTGTATCAGTGGGTGATCGATATTATTGATAATAAATGGACCAAGACCCTCGAGCATCCACTCTACTAGGCTGGTAAGTTTGTTACGTTTATTTGTATTTTTTATTGTTTGCACTTGCACTTTAAGCATCATTTCTATTTGCAGTTAATGCAACTAAGTAAATAATATTTGGATTTCGACATATTACTTAAATCCCAAATTCCATTATAAGCGTCGACTCTACAAGAGATGATTTGAAGATGGCTGTCTAAGAGGTGTTTGAAAGGTAGTTCCCTGAATCATTGTCGCAAGTAGAATTCGGTAACCAGGTAATGCAATTTGAGCAGATTTCGTTAATGAACAAATTTCCTTAGTCTCTAGAAATATGGGTGGTTAAAAATGGTGACTTGTGAATCCCTACTTACAGTTGTTGCGGTTTAGGGATGTTAGGGGTATGTTCTCATCCGTACTGGTAAAAGCATCGACCAAAACAATGATGCCGTGTGAGTATAAATTTTATTTTATTTATGTAGTATGGTATATGGTTAGGTAACTGCATTTCCCGTTTAGACTTCAAATTAAAACAAGCTCCTCATGGTTATGCAGGTGAGTGGTGGGTGATGTACGGAAGCGACACACTCGCACTGCAGTTATTTACAGTCCATGTTCTTGCCTACACTGTATCCTCTTCACCATGTGAGAGGAATTGGAGCACGTGGTCACTTATACACACAAGTAAGAGGAACAAGCTAGCATATGAGAAGTTGCAGAAACTTGTCTATTGCCATTACAATATGAAGTTAAGAGAGAGGTAGTTGCAGGAAGACTGAGACATGGAGGCAAATTCGGACCCGCTCGACCTGTTGTCGATGGGTGCCATAGCATAGATAGGTGACGACGTTAAGGACCCACTTTATGAGTGGGTTAAGTCAGTTGATTTAGATGATGCAGAGGCAGGCCTTATCCACAGGTAGCTGATGAAGCTGTATCTCTTGGTATCGATGTTAACCAGGTAGTAAGCCAACATAAGGCAAATACAGATTCCTTTGATCCTTTGATGATGAGTTTGGCACGTTTCGACGAGGGTGAGGAAACATCTTCACGGCCCTCTCTCCATCATCAAGTTGTAGTGAGTGATGATGATGAGACTCGACCCCCCACTTGACACTGGTTGTGGGGACGCCGACGACGGCGATAGTGGTGATGAGAGAGGGGATGGAGGCACCGACACTGATGTAGGTGGTACTAGTGGAGGTGGAGGTGGTGGCGGTGTTGATGGGGGTATATGACGGGTTGGAGCCAACAATCTGTTGGCCAGTTCATTGAGGAGAACTACTTTGACCATGCCACTCAGGAAGAGGACCATGGATCTTGTCTACTATCCAGGGTGAGAGCATCAGAACTCACACATATTTTCGAGCGTCATTCGAAGAAGAAAGCCAGATACGCTGTAGCTGATGCTCTCGCATGCAGCTTGTCATCTATGGACATCAATTCAGAGTAGGGGAGCTCCACCTCTGTCCCACCTTTGCGCATGGGGGATATCATGAGTATGGGCATGACAACTCGGACATTCAATTACGCTTGTCTACCCATGGATACGGGCAATTGACAAATAGTTTTTCGAGTCATGACCCTTTCACATGAGGATATTCAGGGTACCTGTATGACTGACACCAATACTATCAAGGAGTCAGGGTTGGACTCGATCTGTTCCCTCAGGCCCCTACTTAGCTAATGCCGTCGATGTGTGTCACACAATACTCATGTCTTGGCGAACTCGTACAGTTTAGGGATGATGACTATTAGATGTACATAAGAGAGTTCCTCAATTGGTACGAGTAGATGATGACTTGGGAAGTCCTGCCAACATGTTGGGCAACAATACCACACCCAACTGCAATGAGATCCGAATGATGATTACAAGCCACCTCGTCACTCCATGTGGGGATGAAATATGGCTGGAAAGGTGTACTTTTTAAATTAATTTACTTTTACATGTCTTTATTATTGTAAGCTAGTTGCATTTGTATTATATAAACTCATTTTGGTTACTATTGGAGTGATTTCTTACGGTAACACATGCTTTTTGTGCCCCATTAAATGAAAACCTATTATAATACATTCTTTTTGCAATTTTTTCATTTCCTGAATATGCAAATAATGGTATTTAGGCATGTTATGAAGTTTCACTAAAAATTTCCACCATTTTCCCCATATTTCCCCCTTTTTCCCCCTTTTTCCCCCGTATTTCCGGTTATCGGTGATATTATTGGCTATAAAGATATTATATCTTTATTTCCGTCCAACGAAACTTGTAATGATACTAACAACTCAAACACTGCTTGTCATCGAGGAGTCTCAGATTGAAGATGAACCACGATCCACCCCAACCAAAGAACTTAAGATCTACTATCGGAGGAAGAAAATCCGCACTCCTCCTGGGCACCATCACTATTCAACGATTGAACCAGATCAAGTAGATCTCCCAATTGCCCTTCGCAAAAGAATCAAGTCATGTACTCATCATCACATTGGTAGTTGTCTCATTCAAAAATCTCTCTCCCTCTTATCACTCATACCTTTCATCTATAGTATCTGTCTCTATACGACCAAGTTTGCATATGCCTTTGGCGACCCTAAATGGAAAGTAACTATGGTAGAAGAGATGGTTGCCCTTGAAAGATAAAATACTTGGGTACTAGTCACTCTTCCACTAGGAAGCATACTGTCGGATGTAAATGGCTATTTAACATTAAATATAAGGCAGATGAATTGATAGACAAATACAAAGCTCAGCTAGTTGCCAAGGCCATCACCTAAAAGCATGGAGAAGTTTATGATGAGACCTTTGCTCTAGTAGCAAAATTAAACTCTATTTGCATTGTATTGTCTGTTGTTGTAAATTGTAATTGGTCTCTGCATCAGCTGGATGTCAAAATTGCATTTCTTCATGAAGAAATCTATATGACCCCTTCTCTTGGTTTTCAGCCTAAGGGAGAGATTGATAAAGTCCGTCATCTTTGGAAAGCTTTGTACGGCCTCAAATAGTCTCCTTGGGTGTGGTTTGAAAAGCTTGGTAATATGATCTCCAACACTAGATTTAAAAGGAGAACTTTTAATCACTATGTGTTTGTAAAACATATGGATAGAAACATGACAATTCTTGTCGTATAGGTTGATGATATTATTTTAACTAGCATGAGCTTAACTGAAATAGACAATGTCAAGAAATTCTTGGCCTTATCATTTGAGATGAAGGATTTAGGGATAGTGAAGTACTTCCTTGGAAGTGAAGTACCTCGCTCAAAACATGGAATATTCCTATCCCAACATGAGTATGTGCTTGATCTTTTGACTAAGGTTGGTTTATTGAGTGCTCACCCTGTTTACATATGTATGGAAGTAAATTATAAGTTACATGAGAGACAATTAGATGAAATTGATAATCCTGGCATGTATCATTGACTAATGGCGCGTCTAATTTATCTCAACTTTACTTATCCAGACATTTCTTATGTTTTTGGAATTTTAAGTCAGTTTATGCAATGACCTTCTTAGCATCATCTTGAAGTAGTTCATCGAATCCTTCGTTAATTAAAAGCTGCTCTTGATCATGGTCTTCTCTACTCAAACCATGGCCATTTGAACATCAATGATTTTTGTGATGTTGATTGGGATGGCTCCTCCTTTGATCGATACTCGACTACACAATTTGTTGTCGCACACTCCTCTGCCGAAACCGTATACCATGTAATGGCCCATGTTGCTTGTGAATTACTATGGTTGAAAGCCATTATTCAAGATACAGGATTCATGACATCTTCCTCAATTTCAATTCATTGCAATAATCAAGTGGCCATCCATATTGCATCTAACCCGGTTTTCCACGAATGCACAAAGCATGTTGAAGTTGACTGCCACTTCCAAAATTAGTACCCAAGATTTTGTATACGTTGTTTGTTCGTTTAGAAGATTAGTTAGTTGATAAGCAACAATTTGTTGTTGCCCACTCCTCTGCTGAAGCCGTGTACCGTGTAATGGCCTATATAGCTTGTGAATTACTATGGGTGAAAGCCATTATTCAAGATATGGGATTCACAACGTCTTCCCCAATTCCAATTCATTGAGATAATCAAGCAGCCATCCATATTGCATCCAACTTGGTCCCCCACGAATGCACAAAGCATGTTGAAGTTGACTGCTACTTCCAAAATTAGTCACCAAGCTTTTGTATATGTTGTTTGTTCGTTTAGAAGATCAGTTAGCTAATGTCTTTAATAAAGTCACATTAATAGTTTGACTCACGACCATCAGTATCAAGCTCGGTGTGAATAATATCCATGCACCGGCTTAAGTGGGAGTGTATGTGTACATAGTCACCAAGTGCAGCTGCAACGTACTTTTAGTTTTTGCATATTAAATTTAGCTCTCCTAATTACACCATTATTCTTATCTCTTAAAGAATCCTATTGCTTTTAATATTCTCGTCTTGTAAATGTGATTGGTCATAAGATTAAGAAGAGAGGGAGATTGAGCGAGTTCTCTCCATTTCTCTCGTCTTTCTTGTTTCCTTCTCATCCAATTTTCAAATATTATGCAAGATATATATAGACAAGGCATATGATTATATTGGTTGGGATTTCGTGGATTGCGTTTCCTCTCTAGGATGTATGGATGGGTGGAAGTGGCTTGCTGTTAGAATCTTGTTCGAAGCTCAACTTTGTGGAAGATAGTATTATTTGTTTTGATCTGTTGTGTTTGCTCTTTGGGATTTAAGGATGGGTGGATGTGCTTGCTATTAGGATTATGTTTGAACCTCAAGTTTGTGGAAGATAGTATTATTTGTTTTGATGTGTTGGAGCCGCAAAATTATCTCCGATATTATCGAAATATCTCCAATATTATCTTTATCTCCTGCTCAGCGATACCGATAACACTGGTAACGATACCGATAACATTGGTAGTATTAGAAATTCCAAGTATTAGCAATGTATCGCTAAGTATCGTCAACGTTTTTGCTAATGTAGTTACCAATATTTTCAACTATGTAAATTCTAGGTGTTGCTTGTATTGCCAATGCATCAATATCGCCAATATATTGCTAATATTTTTGACTATATAAATTCTAGGTAATGCTTGTATCATAAGTGTATCGACGATATTTCAATAATATTGCCAACGTATTGATATCATCAAAATTTTGTTGATTAGAAAAAAAATTGTTTCAATTGTTTTTTTCATGGGCATATGGTTTTATGTAGTGTTCAATTAGTCCTTGGTAATATTGATAATATCTCGATATTATCAATACCGCAACGCGATATTGAGACCACAATCTTTCGTTTCTTTTCCAATTGTTGATGATTTCTTGGTGAAATATCATGTGTTGTTGATATTTTGCAATATCGATGGATGTTTGGATGGAAGGTTGGACGGTTAAATAGGCTAGATGGGATGGTTGGACTGATTTCTTACAATAGCACATGCTTTTAAGGCCTCATTAAATGGAAACTTGTTATGTATGCATTCTTTTTGCAATTTTTTATTTTTTATTATTTTTATTATTTTTTAATTTCTAAATATGCAAGTATGTACATTTTAACATCTCCTGAAGTTTTGCTGAAAATTCCACCATTTTTCCAATGTGTCCCCGCATTTCTAGTTTTCAGCTATATTATCGGCGATATTGATATTATTTTTGTATCCTTGGCCAACGAAACTAATAGCGATATTGATACTTCGAACATTGATCTTAAGACCCTTTTTAGGTTGTTTGGAGCACTTGTGAGAAATGTTGTCAAATCACATATGCGATCGTGTGCGATTGCATATGCCTATGCGCATATGCGATTGCACAATCGCATATGCGGTCTCATTTATATATATATATAATATATAAAAAAAATAATTTTTTTCAATTTTTTTGATAAAAAATCAGAAAAATAGGGCGAAATTATGAAAAATGAATAAAATATAAGAAAATAGGGGAAACTTTTCTAAGTAAATAGATAAATAATTTTATATGCCCTTGGCCCTTGCAATACATTTAATTTAAGTAAAATAAAACCAATTACATCATGAATTAAATATTAAGTCATCATTCATCAACAATTCAACATTGTACAATATAGTTAATAAATATCAACATTCAACATTCAACATTCCACAGTACAGTCAATAATCAACATCAACACACTAAGTAAATAAAATGAAGAAGTTATTTATTTATTATTGATCTAATCATAAACTATATACATTAATATATTTGCCATTGTGGCATTTGATCACCACCACTATCGTCATCATCACCATCATCATCCGAGTCAATCTCCTTCTTCCACATACACTTCTTCTTCCGTTTCTTCATCATCTGTATGTACTAATACTTCATCAACATCTAATGGTGAATCTTTAGCTCGATCATTATCATCTCCTTCTTCCATCTCCTCAGTCTCTTCAATGGGTTGATGGCTACTACTTGCCCCCCAGCTCCCCCCCATCATTCGCCTTCGAGTGGTACCTTCTCCAGGTGTCGAATCGTATGCGTCATCTTCAACTTGTGCCCATGTCAGGTCCTCTCCAGCAAACACTGGGTCCTCTGTCTCTACGAGCCGCTCGTTATCTGCATCCAACTCATCTAAGCAGATGGGGTTAAAGAAGCCAAACTGCTTTTTTTTCTTAGTTTGAAATCGTTCTCGTAATTTTTATTGCATTGGACGAAAACATTTTAAGTAGGTTAGAGTTACTTTGTAGATTATATTGTAAAAAACTATTTGTAATACTGACATTCATAGTACTTACTGGGTAATTTCATTGTCTGATGCCTGATGACGATATCCCTTGAGAATATCCTCACTCTTTGTGTAAAAGTCAAGTAAAGTTGAAATCTTGTCTTGTTATTCTCTATCTGGAATAATTCTTTTCAACACATCAATAAATCCAATCATATACGTAGTAAGTGCTTCTGTTAGATCAATAGAAGTGAATAAATAGTCTGTTATGGATGTAAGCAACTTAATACAATGGAGATGACATTTGGCCATTTCATCTTCTATTTATAATATCTATAATTGGCTTGTAATTACAGTCTCTATAGTTAAAATGGTCCATAATCTTATTTATCGCCCTCTTCATCGCATCATATATGTAACCCATCGTAGACTTCTCATCCTCGTCCACCAATCGTAACACAGTGATTAAGGGCTCGGGTGCTTTTAGCACCTTTACCACTTGTGTCCAAAAACTTTGCAAAATAAATGTTTGTTGAACCTGTTTCCCTTTAGCTTTTTTTTACCAAGGCCCACTCGTAAAATCAGCCGACATTACAAAACTTCTAAGTTCTGATTTTTTTTGCATGTAATCTTTGTAGTGTTAAAAAAGCTATAGCGAAATGGGTGACTACTGGACATAGCAAGTTACCCCCAATGTATTTTCTCATTCGAGTGAGAAGAAGGGCGTGTTTGTACATAAAGACCGTGATTCTTATCGCTATTGCAATCACATTTATAAATAACCTACCTATATCTTCTAATATAAGATCAACACAATGGGTTGCACAAGGGGTCCAAAATAAACGACGCCTCTTCTCCATAAGAAGACGACCGGCAATTACATACGAGGCTGCATTGTCTATAATTACTTATATAACATATTCCTCACCTATTTCTTTAACTACATTATTTAGTAAGCTAAACAAGTATTCTCCTGTATGTGAATGACCTGATGCATCACGAACTTCAAGAACATTGTCCCAGCTGGACAATTTATCAAAAAGTTAATAAGAGACTGATCGGATCTATCGGTCCATCCATCAGCCGTTAGTGAACACCCATATTTTTTCCACGATTCCTTATATTCAGTTATAAATGATCGTGTATAATCAACTTCGGTTTTCAGGCATGTTTCCCTCATTTTATGATATGAAGTAGGTTTAAGCCCAGGTCCAAATTGACCTATAACTTCAACAATTACTTTGAAGCTTCTCGAATTAACAACGTTGAAAACAATGCTGGTTTGGTAAAACCACTTAGCAATATATTGAATAGTGGTTTTTTTATCTTTTTGTTTATACCAGTTTTCTAAAGTTGTTTGAGTCGGCCTTTTGCCTCAACCCCTTTAGTCAATCACATCCTCGGGGTGTGGTCTACACCATCTATCCATGGGCCCATGCCCTTAGGCCCTTTTCGAGACCGTTGGTTGTACTTGTGGTCTAGACCAGTCTATCGAAGTAGGGGGATTGGGACTAGCTTAATTTACATTAACTATGTTTATATTTTCATATGCGTCTTGTTCCAAATATTCCTCGTGATATAGGGCACTATCCTATCTCTTTCTTGATTGTTTTTCCATATACTACATGATCTGATCTCTCTTCAGATTTTTGGATTAATTTGGTCGCATGCTTTTGCATTTGACCCTGGTAAATGTGAAAGGTGTTGCTTGTGCCTTGCAATGCCACCGGAACCCACGTACCCACATAACTCACATGCTATGTGAGTCTTATCCGAAATACCACGATAGTGCCCATACTTCCAAACTGGGTCATTTGACTTGAGTTTCAAAGAGGAAAATTGGGAAGAAGAAATTATGTTGGTGGTGTGTGTATTGATTGTAAATTACTACTTTCTAGTACTGAAAAGTAACTAAAAAGTAAACTAAAAACTAAAGTAAATAAAGAGACTAAAGGGATGTGTGTGTGTGTGTGTGTAAGAGAGAGAGAGAGAGAGAGAGAGAGAGAGAGAGAGAGTTACACTTATACTTACACTAGTAGAAAGGGAGAAGAGGGAAAAGAAAAGGAGAAAGAGAGAGAGTTACACTTACACTCGTAGTAAAAGAGAGAGGAGAGAGATATTTACACACAAACACAATTACAATTACAAATTTACAAAAACACATTCTTCACTTCTTGGCTTCACTTTTGCCTTGACCCTTGAGTCTCTTGACTCTTCAGTCTAGAATATTGTAGACTTGTTGTACTTGTAACTTGAGCTTGTAACTTGTAAGTATCTTGTTCTTGTAACTTTTAAGTTGTGTTGTAACTTGTAACTTGTAAGTAACAAAGCAACAAACTAAAAAAAAATGTTAGAACTTAGAACTTGCAAGAAACTCAAACTATAATAAATTAAACTTGCAACTTGTAATGTAAGTTGAGTCTCTTGATTCTCTTGAATGTAAAGAAACTTTAAGAAAGAAAGAGAGATAAAAAGAGAGAGTGGTGTGGTGTGTGTGTTAATATGAATATGAATTTATGATCTTTAGAACTTGGAAAAATTAGAAAGAGAGTTCAATGGATGGAGCTTGGTTGTCTCTTGAATCTTGATTTTTGAATCATTGTAGGTGTCCCTTGATTGAAACATCAAACTTGAAAGAAATATGGATAGATTGGAGCTTGGGGCTTGGAATTATGTAAAAGAGAGTGTAAGAGAGTAGAAAATAGAGATAGAGATAGAGAGAGTTTGAACTTTAAGATTTATTTATTTTATTTTATTTTATTTTTTAAAATTCCCATTTGCGAAATCACATATGCCACTGTCGCATATGCAATTTCCATTTGAGTATGCCAATATGCGATCGCATATTCGAATGTGTGATCGCGCATGACAACACTGCTTGTGAGTCTTTGGGTGTATCTTGGTAGAAGTGTTGTAGTGAGAATTGGGGTCAATGTGGAGATTGAGATGCACCTTCCTGCTTTATTGGGATGCAAGATTCCTAAGTTTTCTCTTATGTATTTAGGTCTCTTCCTGGTTGCTAATTCCATTCATTTTTCTAGATTATTTTAGGGCATGAGCAAAAAATGAGGCAAATCCGAAGCTTAAGTGGACCACACCACAGGAAAACTCTGGGGATTGAACACCTACCATTGAAAACTTCTAAAGGGCCACAAAAGTTTTGGATGAAGCAAAAATTTGTGTTTTCCCTTCTAGGTGTGTGACCTTATGAATAGGTTGGATGGCAAATAAACAACATGATGGGCTCTAGGAAGGTTTCAATGGTGGGGCATCATTGCTTTTTGTGATGTGGTCCGTTTGAGCTTTGGATTTGCCTAATTTTTAGGCTCGTGCCCCAAACTTATTTGGCAAAATGGATGGACAGTATGGATATAACAAATACGTCACGGTTGGGCCTACAAAATTTTTCCATGTTTACATGCCACTGAGGTCGGTTGTGTGTGCTACACTATGCAATTTGAGTCCCACCTAATTCGGGCCCTAAAAAGATTGTACATGAGGCATGTATAACTCAAAATTAGCCAATTAAATTATGGGACTATTGTTACCAAGTCACAATCCCAAAATCAAATTGTTTAAACGATTTTAACCATTAATTTGTAGACACTTATTTTTTCAAATAGGACCATTTGATATTTTCATTCTTCACCATCTAATAAATGTCCAAAGGTCCAATAGTGGGATAAGTGCTAATAAATTGGATGAATTTATGGCTAATTTGGGGCATCGAACGGTCTACCAAATCGGCGACACTTCATCTGAATTTAGTTTCATTTTAAAGAAAAAAAATATTGGGGGAAATGATATCAAGTTGTTAGATATAGAAATTACATGATAAGACTCAAAATTCTCTAGAGTCTGTATGTTGAAATGAAATGCACGCGAGTCGCGAGGTATGTAATTCACCAATATTGTAAATAATAGTAAAACTTGCAAATATGAGATGTTTTTGTATTACATTCATTCTAATAAATTTATCATTCATATTATGTAGTTAGAAAAATAAATATAGAAGCCTTGTTGTCAATCCTAGGTTGTCAGGTTCATAAATTCATCAGACAACTCAATACAACATTCTCACCAAAGAGTGGACCGTTACACTACAATAAACATGTTCGAAAGAAATAATTATAATGCATATTTGTAATATTTATATTTTTTTGGATTTTCTAGATATATATATATATATTTTTTTTTTTCAGATTTTTTTGAGCAAAAGAAATTTCAACCGATATGGCGGCATAACGATTGTTACGTCCCCCATACTGGCCATCATGGTGATACTTTGTATCTGTAACAGTGGTGACCATTATGGCCACCATAATAGATTGGAACACCATGGTGACTTCTGTCATTTTGGGATCCTACTGTTGAAAAATTTGAAAGACGTTTGGAATCTTAAAATTGGAGTAGCTCTCTTTGGTGGGATGAATTATGCTTATCAAATCATCCATGGTGGATCTCTTGGTTTGTTAACTCTCTATATTCATAATTTCGACGGTCAATGGCGAAAAGACTGGAAAGGATTTGAAGGAGTTCTGGCAATGGGTTGGGGGGTCGGGATGGAAGTATTTTGGGTGGGGGAAATTTAGAGATGTTCATAAAGAAAGGGAGGCTTGAGAATTGGAAGGATTAGGGAAATTGAATTTGACACTGACTCGTTTCTAGGAGAGCTGGTACCACTTTGAGTGGCAGATTGTTGTTGGATTGCATCTACTGAAAATCCACATTGGACTATGTTCACCACCAACATTGTCTCCCCAAAATATGTTTATGTGTGAACTATGAAGTAAAAGACATGGTTATAAATATCATCTGATATGGCTCAATATCGTCTGAGTTATATTGATTTTGGTTGGGACTGGGATGGTTCCGCCCACCTGTATCCTAGAATCGGGCGACTCATTCTGACTCCGAATGAATTTGTTTGGATCGAGAAAGCTGGCACCGAGTCAACAGGCTAGAGAGTATCTGTTGCGCAAATGGTTTTACATGAATATAAACTTCTTGAGAGACACCTATAGTGTGAATATGTTTATTGTCATGAAAGATTGGATCTAGATTAGATACAATGAAAGCAGTAACGATATCTCTGCAGAAAATCCTAATCAGCTACCCCGAAATTTCAGAGGTGGAAAGTATTCAGGATTGAAGTACCAAAATTGATATAGCATGTGTATGGGACATTTACATCTTTAGAAAGTAATTTGTGAACTATGTCCATTTGCATCATCTTATGAATTTATGTTGGTGGCCACTATAGGCATCAGAAATAATCCATCATTTGTGGTTGTGATTGTGATGGTCTTTTGTGAAATTCTTAGCCTTTGTGTCTGTCACCAAACCCATATTTTTTCTCTTGAATTTGGTGAGATCAGGCCAATGCTTTTCTTGACTCTATCAACAGAATTATGTTTTTGGTTACTCTTCTCATGAAAGTCCATTGGCCTTATACACATTCTTATTACGTGAAATTTGAAGTCATGTTATGTATGAGGTTTCCAATACGGTGATGTGTTTAATGTAGTTAAAGATGAGTTTAATGTAGTTGAAGTCTCCCTTGAAAACCACTTATTGTTGTTACTTAGTTGCTTATTAATATGTATTAAGGTAAAGTTTCAACTCCTGAATGTTTGCTTAACAGGTTGGTTATGGCGAATGTTTCACAGAGTTTACAACAATCCAAATCTTACCGTGCACTTCAATACGGAAGCTGCGGATGTCATTAGCAATAGCAAAGGCCAGATGTCTGGTATTTTATTGAGAAGGCTGGATACAGGCGAGGAATCAGTCCTTGAGGTGAGAGGCCTATTTTATGGTATAGGTCATACACCTAACAGCCAGTTGTTGGAAGGCCAAATTCAACTTGATAGCTCTGGCTATGTGTTAGTTCAAGAGGGTACTGCAAAAACTTCTGTTGAAGGTGTCTTTGCGGCTGGAGATGTTCAGGTAATGCTGCCAACTAATTCCTTCAATTCCTGCTGTTCTAAAGAATGCATACATCTGTTGCCTATCTAGCTTTACATATGGCTCCTCTTTCTTCGAGAAACACTTTGTGCTAAAAAGCCATCTTTCAGGTTTACTAAGTTCATTTTATTATTTTCTGTTTGTTTCTCTGTTTCATGAATCTTCTAGTTTTGCATGTGCATGCTTTCCATGGTATGATCATTCTGATTTGTGAATAATTCTTATTTGAAAGTGTGAAGTGTTTCTTTAGTTTCAATTATCTTTTCAGTTTATTATTTAGTGCATATTATGAATCTTTAACTCATATTATTATCTATTTTTATGTTTTGTCTTTTCGCTACAATTTAGCAAAGTGCAAGCACTTCCTTTTCATTATTGTGGTTAAGTTCTCTTTTAGTTTCGATTATTTTTTCAGTTTATTATTTAGTGCATATCATGAATTTTTAACTCATATTATAATCTATTTTTAGTTTTTTGTCTTTTTGCTACAAATTCAGCAAACTGCATGCATTTCTTCTTCATTATTGTTGTCAAGTTCTCTTTACCATCTTCAATTTCATTTTTTCTCTTCAACTGTAAAATGTTTCTGCGCTGGATGTTCATGTAAAATTGATCTTTTCAGGGATTCATATGGAAATATGCAAGGCCCTTAAGTGCTTAATGATCACCATAATGGTTTAGAAAAGCTTTTGAATCAAATATGTAATGCAGGGTCATTTTCACACCGGGCTCGAGTGGGGTTGCCTGTGGGATGCAGGGGCACACTCGGGGTGGGCGGCCCGTGTGAAGCGGGTTGCTCGTGTGAAGTGTGAGGTGATACCCGTGTGATGTGGGGCCCATGAGGGGGGTTCGGCTGAGGTCCTAACCCATGCAATGTGGGGCCTAGGCTAGGAGATAAAGGGATTAATTCGCCATGCTCTATCAGTTCAAGCTTTTAAAGCAAGTGGTTAATTGTCTTGTATCAATATGCAAGGCCCTATAGTGCTTTAATGATTGCCCTGCATTGTAATTGTGCCTCTTAAACGATTCCTGACTAGATATATGAAACGTATGCTTGCTGAATTTTACTGATCTTCCTGTGTTTTCCTATTTCTAGAGGCATGAGGTTCAAGTGAACCGCCAAAGATTTCTGCTGTTTCAGCGATTACATGGACAAAATGTTTTTTTCTAGAAAGTTCTTAGGAAAAAAGTAAATTTCTCTTAAACTTCACCTCGAGTTGGGTGGCCCAAGGAAGCATCAAAAGATTGAGAAACGAATTTTTTGATAATGATCTATGCCAAGCCCTTTGGCAAAGACATCCACAAAGAACATGATTAATGAGAATGTTTTGTGATTCAACCTTTTCAGGAATGAAATGGTGATCAAGTTCAATATGCTTGGTACGACCATGATAGACAGGATTGTGAGAGAGTTTCATGGCACTGCCACAATGAAGAGTACAAGTACCAAGAAAGAATCCAATCTTGTCAAGAATATGACATAACCATGCTACCTTGGTAGTAGTAGTTGATATCATAGTTTCAAATATGTGTAGCATACGCCAATACAAGCGTATGGTATTGGTATTCGATAGAGGATTGAAACGATCCACTTCAAAAGGTAGCATATTGGCCCATTATGGCCAATATTGGGCTGTATTAGTACCGATATGCCCTTGGGTATTGCACCACAATAGTTACACCTATGATAGGCCATTCTTCAATCCATTATTTTTTCCATTTTCACACATTTTTATGCATTTTCTTTTTCATTTGAAGCATAGATGAAATGGGGGCTCCTTTTGGACCAGATCTAGGTCTATTTTGGAGATCAAAACACAAGAATTTGTCATGATTTGATGAATTGAAGTGTAGAAGAACTCATTTGACGGTCATGCTTATAATGAAAATATATCAATTAAAATCATGCATGTTAAATTGATTATTTGCAATTTTCATAGAGTAACTTTCGTGGTGATTGCAATGATGTTCAGTCAAAATATGTAACAAAAGTAATTACACTAAAAATTAACAATCAATCTAAGAATTTATAATTCCCATAATATTTAACAACAAATTTAGGGTGTGTTTGGATTGAAGGGAACTTGTGGAATTATTCAATTTATGTTGACAAGATGTTTGTACTTGCTTGGAACCAGAGGATGCCTTGTTAAACTGTTTGCCTTTGCCTTGCCCACCTCAAAAATGGACGAAAACCTTTTTTTCCCACCATTTAAATCAAAAAAAGGAGGGAAAAATAGTTTTCCTCTCATGTGATGTTTTAAATGGCAAACTTAGGGAAAAGAGGTTTCATGTGTGGGATTTTCAAATGCAAAGGAAAAGCATTTTCTAGGACTTTTCTTTAGTAAAACAAATAAGTGCAAAGGGTTTCCTTCCCCTAGTGCTAATGTTAGTTTAATGTCCCTTATGTTACGATTTTTCTTTACCCTAGTTTACCCGCAATCCAAACATGCCTTTAGAGGTCAAAGACTTGAAAACTCAGCTTTCAACAAGTCAAGCCAATAGATGCATTCTTACTAGGAGGGGCCCAATACATCACTGAATGGATGTCAATGCACACATAAATGATAGATTCTTGTGTTTCCTATCAGCTTCTCTTTATGATATTTTTCTGCAGCCCAAAAGGAGGTGGGTGGAGGTAGTGAGAAAAGACTTGATGACTTGTGGTCTAATCAAGGTTATGGCTCTTTATAACGGAACGAGATTCATGTAGCTGATCCTAATTAATTAGGATTAGGCTTAGATATATTTCATTTCCCTTAGATTCCCGAATCTTCACTTCTTCCTTTTCAAGTTAGAAAGCAAAGCTCCTTCGGCACTTGTCGAAACAAGCAATCTAGGTTGCATCCCTCCTGTACCTATTCAATAGTTGCACTTTTACCTATTTTGTTTTCATCGTTGATTGTCTCATTGCCTAGAGAAACAACAAATAAAGAACTATTGGTACATCCGGTATAGAGGTCCAGTCTCACTCCATCTCTGCCAAAGTTATGAAAACTAGCTTTGGAGGGCACGTAATGTGGTTTACATCATATTGTTTTTGGCTTGGGCCCATGTGTCCTCCAAAGCTAGTTTTTAGAACCTTGTGAAGATGGAGTGAGACTGGACCTTTATACTGGATGTACCAACAGTTCTTTATTAGTAGTTTCTCTAGGCAATGAGACAATCAATGGTGAAAAAAAAAAAAGAGGCTAAAAGTGCAATGCCAAGAATTTGGATCAACATCCTAATCAACTATTGAATTGGTATAGGAGAATGATGCAACCTGGATTGCTTGTTTTGGTGGGTGCTGAAGGAGCTTTGCTTTGTAACTAGAAAAGGAAGAAGTGAAGATTTGGGAATCTAAGTGAAAAATAATACAATTTGGCATCCAAACACATTCAATCACATGAGTAAGCCATTTCTTCTCAATTTCTTATGCAAAAGCCAAAGCTACCTTAAAATCCTTGTTGTAAGGTACTCAAAGATATGTTTTTTTTTTTTTTTTTAAACTTGAATGGAAGGTCCTAACAGATCTCTTACAATAACCGCCAAGTAACTTCAAACAAACTCCTAACTTCTAACTAATTGTGATTAACACAACATAACTATGGTGATTAGTTGCTAATGACAACTAAACCCATCAACCCGAAACTATCTCGAACAAACTTTATAACTTACTAACTAGTAGCTAACAACTAATCCACACAAGAAGGAAATTACAAATATACCCTCCAAACTCCAAAATTAACAAAAATACCCCACTTGATCCATTTGCCTTATATGTGCCTCACGAGGCCCGACAATGGGTAGTATGATCTAAGCCATCCAAGTAAGACATGGTGTTCACACCCCAAGTGTAGGGTTGTGATGTAGTAATAACTCGGTAAGACCGAGGTCGAATCCCAAGGGACTGAAACTTGTACGTTATCTAAAACTAACTAGAAATAGAATAAGACTAAGATAAAATCTAAAGTGAATGAAATTTAAGGAATAATGGTGAAATAATTATCTAAAACTTAAGAGAATTCAGAGGAGAGAAACTAGGGATTCAGAGGATCCACTTGTAGAGATTAGAGAGATCTTATGCCCGCTTCATGGAAATTAAACTGAACTGTCGTTGATATAGTTTTCAAGATATGAAAGGTATATGAATTAGAATGGATTCCATCACCAAACCATGCCCAAGAGACAAAGCAAACAACAAAATTAAACTAATTGCCAACCAATTACTATGTATGAAGGTTAGGAAGGGTGTCGACATCCAACCATGGCCAGGAGATGATGGTGAACAACAGGGCTTCCTGACGTCATAAACATGAAAATGAAAAAGAAATACTCAAAGCCATCACAGATCTATTGTAATTTCAGTCACAACAAATCATTAAAAACTAAAATTATTCCCTTAAAATCAAACTAAAATCAACATCCTTCAATCTAAACAAATTGCACAAGCAACAGGTCCTCCCATCACGCTACAAGCTTCACCTCTTAGCCCTAGCTAAGAGGTTTAGCCACACATGAGTGGGCTAGATCTCACATAAAAATAAGACAAATAAAATAAAATAAAATAAAACCTTAAAAGAAAAAGAACTCTCCCTGTCTCTCTCTCTCTCGCTGTCGTTCCCAGTCTCAGCCGTGAATCTGCTCTTCAATCCTCTTTCCTGCTCTCTCTCTCTCTCTCTCTCTCTCTTTATATAGGCAAGGAAGGTCGGCTGGAGAGTCTGTTTGGAGAACCGATCAATCTGGAGAAAAGAACTGACGTGCGTAGAAGGTGTCGGTGAAGCCTACGCATTCCCCTGCGTAAGGTTTTTACGCAGCCAAGATGGCAACGTTCAAACCTTACTCTTCCTTGCTTTCTTTTCAAAATGACAACGTCCCCTAGGACGTTTTTGAACGAACTACATGATGGACGGCTTAGATCTTTGGTCCGATCAACGGTGGTGGGCCACCACCTCTCCAGAACATCCGGTTCTTTCGGACTGTGCGTAACAGAGACCGCACATCTTGCTCGGGCTGATAGTGGGACCCACGAAGGAGATCTTCTGAGAAATCTAGACCGTTCATTGGATGTACGTCGGATTTTTAGGTGGAGAGGGATGATTTCGGCTATCTGTTGATGCGGCTCGTATGATCTATCTTGTAGACGTTAATCCTGCGTTGGAATGGTTGTGCTGCCGTTCTTGCTATCTTCTTGAAGTTTCGACACCTAGGCCCTAGTAATATGGACCCTGGGATGCGAACTGACGGTTCGGATTGGACTTCAGAACTGTGATGGTGGCCCACATGTGAGGACCGTAGGTCCCTGTTCTTGATTTCACCGCGAAGAGCCGCTATTGCGTAACATAAGCGGAAACAATGATTTTGCATTAACTGTGGGGCCCACATGCTTGGTTTTTGACAAATCATAACCGTCCGTTGAGTTCCCCTCAAAAAACCAGTTTGGAATGGACATTTTTTTCCGGATTTAGTGCGGTCCAGCGAATCTCTTCTCTGCCATCCACCAGACATTTGAACGGTTAAAAACCATTCTCTGTTGTCTCCTTGAAAGATCCTCCTCTAGTCCTTGGTTAGATGGCCCTTTTGAATCTAATGAACAGTCCAGATCGGATCGTCGCATCATGATGTTGGCCCACAACAACACGTCAGCAAGCTCTGTTTCAAGCTTTGCATGCGAAAAGGACGGAAGATTTCCAAGTCCTTCTCAATTCGGGTCAGCTGTCGCTGACTGTTTTGGCTGGTTCTTTGCACGGCGGGATTACATGTTATGGGTGTGCATGCACTCCAGGTTGGGACCCATCATGATGCACCTGAGAGATCTGCACCGTCCATTCATTTTGTTGCCTCATTTAAGGCATTGAGTCCAAAATTGAAGCCTATCCAAAGATCATGTGGGCCCCACTTAAGGATTTAAGGGGCTGATCTGTTCGTTAGGCCACTTCCATAACAATCCTAGGGTTGAATTTTAACTTGTACAGTTCATTTATAGTCCTCAGGCCATATATGAAGTCTCGAACCAAACGGATGGTGGGAACCCTGTGATCTTGCATTCTGGACGTCTTTTAAGCCACTTCAGCTTCAGTTTCTTGATTTTCTTGGATCCCTGGCGTGTAGTTCCGTCGATCTTGGTCCCCTGGAGTCTGCCCCATGCTTTGGTGAATTCCGAGCGTTAAATCCATGCTTTAAGCACCCTTTTTCAGTCAATGCTCGTAAATACACTCTGCATCACAAACACGATTAATTGGGCCATTAAACGGTATCATGCTCGTAAATCCAGGAAATAACTGGGTCTGATATGCAATAATTGACCCTCAATGCAACCCCCAACCAGCATCTTGCTAGTCCCGAGCAAGGCATGCGAAAAAAATAAGTTGAGAATTAAATGACAATTTCTATGAACTCGAGTGATTTTTTTGAAAAACTATACAAATCCCAGAATTCTAAGATTTATGAATGTTAGGCATTACTTTCTCATAGACTCAAACACACGGTAAACTTCATAATCAAGTGCAGAGTATTAATCCATCAATTAGAACAATTTTAAATATTGAGATCCATGGGTGTATAGTGTAATCTCGGCTTATCATCATTAAGGGATCCAATCGTCAATTTCATGATATCATTGATAACCAACAAGAGAACTCATGACACCTAAAAACTGAAACATGCCTCATAGATCATTCTTTTTCTTTTTTTCAGCCTTTGATTTTTCTATTAAATGTAATGCCATGGAGGGGAATCAAGTCCTTACATATAGGGAGCAAACCTATGGTGAAGACTGTACACCCAACCCTTTTCATATATCATCCATGGGAAATCAAATCCTCACCTATAGGGAGCAAACCTATGGTGAAGATTATTCGCCCAATCCTTTCCAAAGGTATTATTATTATTTTTTTTCTTTTTTTCATTAATTGATCGTGATGGGCAAGTTTTCCAGGCTGGTTCCTTACGCCCTTAGTGATAACCAAATTAATCCTTCAATGTCAATTGAAACCTTAATGCGAAAGCGAGACGTGACATGTGAAATCATGATTCACTCAATGTTTACAACTTCCAATCATGGATTAATAACTCGATCTTAATTGTGAAATCTAACAGATAATTGAATTCAAGAGTCATACATTACCAACATCACGTATCTTGAAATTCTAAATTAGGGATATCCGTCAAAATTACTTCGAATTCACAGGAATATCTAGAAAATTTTTAAAAATTTTCACAATTTTTGCTCAAGACCAAGAAAACACTGATTAGGAAACCTAATCTCCCACCCCCAACTTAAAATCTACATTGTCCTCAATGTAAACGATATATGAGCAAATACACATGGGACAACAAAAGTAAAGTGATGGGAAGATAGTACCTGGATAACGAATTGAGAGAGAGACTTTCCAAGAAATTGCTGGGAGAGAGCAGGTCAGTACGAGAGTGAAACTAACAAAAATAACAAAAATAAAATCATACCTATACCACTTTCGCAGGTGCTCTCGATTACAATTAGCGTATGCAACAAGCCTTTAAACCCCTAGGTTGCCCCTAGTGGACGAGTTGTAGTCTCGTGAGGGTTTGCAACAATGTTACCCACAAACATTGAATTGATCATGCCGCAAGGTTCCTCTTCCGGCCAATATCTTGATAAGTTTCTCAGTAAGTTCCTCAACAGGATCATCCAAAAGCCCTTTTTGCAATAGGCTTGGGCACCCTGGAGCATGACTTTCCAGAGAGACTTATGTAACTCATAAGAAATCTTCCATTGAATTGCTTGAGGTATCCGTAATATATACGATTCACCGATGACAGAAGAAGTTTCAACGTTAGTATCGCATGATGAATCAGAGACTACAAGTAAATAAAGTTTAGAAAACTTTCTAAGTGATGTAGTCTCAACACATTCCGAAGCTCTAAACTTCGGTTCAATTTTCAGCTCCTCTTCCTTTACTGGTAGACATTTAGGATTAAGGGAAGAGAGGTTTCAGAATAAGGGTTCTCTCGGTCAGTGATGACTACCGAGATGTTGTCTCGCAAGGCATCTACTTTGTCTTTTAACATGGGATCGTTTGAAACTGCAAAGTGTGCCAAACAATTCCAAGAGTTGGGAAGTTCAGTCGAGTGTGACTTATTTTCCAAATTGGAGCTCGCAATGATCTGCGCAAAGAATCCATCGTCTTTGAAAGTGGATTGAGGTACGCTCTCTTGCTCCAGTCCTGCACAGACAGATTGAAGATCAATAAGTGAAGCATTGATGTGATCACTCTGTTCATTACTCAATTGAGGCGTTGAATTGTCAAATGTGTCCAGCTCAGATGGTGGCCTCAACTGAGTGGTTTCAAATTCCAGAGTCGTAGCGGATAACTCCTTCTGAATCATATCATCATTCAATTCAGGGGAGTGGTCTAAACATGTCTCACAAGAGTTAGAAGAGTCAGTTGTAAGGGGTTCATTCTCCACATTTAAATCAGGCATGTCAGATGAGTGGAGTAGATCCTCCTGACTGATCACTTCGTGCACTTCTTGATCACTGACCTGGACCATACTTGAGATTGATTCTAGGAGAATTTGGGCTGAACATTCATGATCATCATCCCAATACGCATCATTGTCTAATTCCGTGTAGTGCACAGTTGGGATGGGATCGCCTTCCTCATATTCTATTCCTAAATTCGGTTGAGGTTTGAATAAACTAACCTCTACCTCATCATTGAAATCCTGTGTGTAATGTAAAGAAGGTGTGTCATCATCACTGTATTTAAAAGACACCCATGTATCTTCACCATTCTTTTGAACAGTCATCGAGATCGACTCATCAGGAAATTGAATCGTATGCTTATTAATGGAATCCAACTCCTCATTCCAAATTCCAGATTTCTTCAAAAGTGAGGATCACTTTCCTCGCATTGTATTTCTGGATTGGGTTGTGGCGGGGATGAGCAAGCTTCCTATCCTTTCGAGGTGCGAATTGAGTGTTTCCATTGCTTTTCGAATTTCCTCAAGACAGTCCATGTCAAGCTGAAATGAATCCTCTTGGATCGTTTCTGGTTGGATTTCAAAGGTAGGGGATCCAAGAGAATAATTGTTATAACATGTTGTTGGTTAATTTCTCCAATTTTGATGTTTCCACTGATTGTAGTCATACGGATCATAGGTGGGAGAATCTGATGGTTGGTAATACTTATTATAACTCATGATATAATCACACATTGTTTTCTTTTTATCGGATGGGTGATAATAATTCTCACAACCATAGTTATGATAATCGCAATACTCACGTACTGTTTTGTTAATTCGTGGGGTGTAATTGTTATCCTGCTTATAATCACGTAAGGACTTCTTAGCCGGTGGATGTTTATATTCTGATCGGTTCTCAATAATAGTTTCAGAAAAGTTTTGAGACATAGGCTGATTTATATCATCATCATCCCAAAATAGGTTATTCTTCTCAGCATACTGACGTTGCCACTCGTGCATATACATGATGAAACCCTTAACCTGAATTTAATCCTAAGAAAAATAGAAGAAAAGATCCTACAGTAACGTGGAAAGTAAGAGGGGGAGAAGTTAGAAAGAAAGTACCAGATTGGAGGTCCTAAGTTAAAATCCTGCAGAAGAAAATAAAAGAAATTAGTTTCTATAAATAGAAATCCTAAAATTTGAAAGTTTCTAATACAAGAAAGTTCCAAACCTAAAATTAAAAAGTATGTTAGTTGCTAAAAACAGAAGAAATCCTAGAATTAGAAAGTTAATAAAAAAGTAAACGAAAGATGAGTTAGTTTTAAAAAAAGGAAAAATTCCTTAAAACCCTAATTCTAAAAATAGAAAAAGTAGAGAATTTAGAAAGGGATAACCAAATTAGATGTATATGTCAGGATCCTACAAAACAAGAAAACAGGTAAGTTTCTATAAATCAGAAAAACCTAAACCTATAGTTAGAAAAAAATCCTAATCTTAAACTAATCCTAAAACTAGTTAATTTTAGAAACGCAACCGTCAGTCCTCGGCAATGGCGCTAAAAACTTGTTCACACCCCAAGTGCAAGGTTGTGATGTAGTAATAACTCGGTAAGACCGAGGTCGAATCCCAAGGGACTGAAACTTGTACGTTATCTAAAACTAACTAGAACTAGAACAAGATTAAGATAAAATCTAAAGTGAATGAAATTTGAGGAATAATGGTGAAATAATTATGTAAAACTTAAGAGAATTCAGAGGAGAGAAACTAGGGATTCAGAGGATCCACTTGTAGAGATTAGGGAGATCTTATGCCTGCTTCATGGAAATTAAACTGAACTGCCGTCGATATAGTTTTCAAGATATGAAAGGTATATGAATTAGAATGGATTCCATCACCAAATCATGCCCAGGAGACAAAGCAAACAACAGAATTAAACTAATTGCCAACCAATCACTATGTATGAAGGTTAGGAAGGGTGCCGACATCCAACCATGGCCAGGAGATGGTGAACAACAGGGCTTCCTGACGTCATAAACATGAAAAGGAAAAAGAAATACTCAAAGCCATCACAAATCTATTATAATTTCAGTCACAACAAACCATTAAAAACTAAAAGCATTCTCTTAAAATCAAACTAAAATCAACATCCTTCCGTCTAAACAAATTGCACAAGCAACAGGTCCTCCCATCACGCTACAAGCTTCACCTCTTAGCCCTAGCTAAGAGGTTTAGCCACACATGAGTGGGATAGATCTCACATAAAAATAAAACAAATAAAATAAAACCTTAAAAGAAAATGAACTCTCCCTGTCTCTCTCTCTCTCGCTGCCGTTCCCAGTCTCAGCCGTGAATTTGCTCTTCAATCCTCTTTCCTGTTTTCTCTCTCTCTCTCTTTATATATATATATATATATATATATATATATATATAGGCAAGGAAGGTCGGCTGGAGAGTCTGTTTGGATAACCGACCAATCTGGAGAAAAGAACTGACGTGCGTAGAAGGTGTCGGTGAAGCCTACACATTCCCCTGCGTAAGGTTTTTACACAGCCAAGATGGCAACGTTCAAACCTTACTCTTCGTTGCTTTCTTTTCAAAATGACAACATCCCCTAGGACGTTTTTGAACGGACTACATGATGGACGGCTTAGATCTTTGGTCCGATCAACGGTGGTGGGCCAACACCTCTCCAGAACGTCCGGTTCTTCCGAATTGTGCGTAACAGAGACCGCACATCTTGCTCGGGCTGACAGTGGGACCCACGAAGGAGATTTTCTGAGAAATCTAGACCGTTCATTGAATGTACGTCGGATTTTTAGGTGGAGAGGGATGATTTCGGCTGTCCGTTGATGCGGCTCGTGTGATCTATCTTGCAGATGTTAATCCTGCGTTGGAATGGTTGTGTTGCCGTTCTTGCTATCTTCTATAAGTTTCGACACCTAGGGCCTAGTAATATGGACCCTGGGATGCTAACTGACGGTTCGGATTGGACTTCAGAACTGTGATGGTGGCCCACATGTGAGGACCGCGGGTCCCTATTCTTGATTTCACCGCGAAGAGCCGCTGTTGCGTAACATAAGCGGAAACAATGATTTTGCGTTAACTGTGGGGCCCACATGCCTTGGTTTTTGACAAATCATAACCGTCCGTTGAGTTCCCCTTGAAAAACCAGTCTGGAATGGACATTTTTTTCCGGATTTGGTGCGGTCCAGCTATTCTCTTTCTCTACCATCCACTAGACATTTGAACGGTTAAAAACCATTCTCTGTTGTCTCCTTGAAAGATCCTCCTCTAGTCCTTGGTTAGATGGCCCTTTTGAATCTAATGAACGGTCCAGATCGGATCGTCGCATCATGATGTTGGCCCACAACAACACATCAGCAAGCTCTGTTTCAAGCTTTGCATGCGAAAAGGACAGAAGATTTCCAAATCCTTCTCAATTCAGGTCAGCTGTCGCTGACTGTCTTGGTGGGTTCTTTGCACGACGGGATTACATGTTATGGGTGTGCATGCACTCCAGGTTGGGACCCATCATGATGCACATGAGAGATCTGCACCGTCCATTCATTTTTTTGCCTCATTTAAGGCATTGAGTCCAAAATTGAAGCGTATCCAAAGATCATGTGGGCCCCACTTAAGGATTTAAGGGGCTGATCTGTTCGTTAGGCCACTTCCATAACAATCCGAGGGTTGAAATTTAACTTGTACGGTTCATTTATAGTCCTCAGGCCATATATGAAGTCTCGAACCAAACGGATGGTGGGAACTCTATGATCTCGTATTCTGAACGTCTTTCAGGCCACTTGAGCTTCAGTTTCTTGATTTTCTTGGATCCCTGGTAATGCGGGGGCATTTTCACACTGGGCTCGAGTGGGGTGGCCTGTGAGATGCAGGGGCACACTCGAGGTGGGCGGCCTGTGTGATGCAGGTGGCTCGTGAGATGCGGGCCCCACCCGTGTGACTTGGGTGGCTCGTGTGAGGCAGTACCCATGTGATTTGGGGCCCACGCGGAGGGTTCGACCGAGGGCCTAACCCATGAGACGTGGGGCCTGGGCAATGAGATAAAGGGATTAATTCTCCATACTCTAACAGTTCGAGCTTTTAGAGCAAGTGGTTAATTGTCCTACATCAAATTGGTATCAGGGCGGGAGGTCTCGTGTTCGAGACTCCTCACCGGGGGTGATTAATGCGGGGGCATTTTCACACCGGGCTCGAGTGGGGTGGCCTGTGAGATGCAGGGGCACATTCGGGGTGGGCGGCCTGTGTGATGCAGGTGGCTTGTGAGATGCGGGCCCCACCCGTGTGACTCGGGTGGCTCGTGTGAGGCGGTACCCATGTGATTTGGGGCCCACGAGGAGGGTTCGACCGAGGGCCTAACCCATGAGACGTGGGGCCTGGGCAACGAGATAAAGGGATTAATTCTCCATACTCTAACAGCTTGAACTTTTAGAGTAAGTGGTTAATTGTCCTACAGCACCTGGCATGTAGTTCCATCGATCTTGGTCCCCTGGAGTCTGCTCCATGCTTTGGTGAATTCAGAGCGTTAAATCCATGCTTTAAGCACCTTTTTTCAGTCAATGCTCGTAAATACACTCTGCATCACAAACACGATTAAATCGGGTCATGAAACGGTATCATGCTCGTAAATCCAGGAAGTTACTGGGTCTGATATGCAATATTTGACCCTCAACACATGGCCACATGCCCACAATTTGAGAGTAGAGAAGTGTTAATGGAGCAATAGGGGATAATATAGTCAATTGTTTCCTTGATGTATGGAAGAATTTGCTTGTTTGCTTCAAGGTGGGAAGTCTTGGGAGCTTGTAATGAATGACAAAACCAATCGTGTCGGTGAAAGAGGATATTGGAGGATATCATACTACAATAACTCATAGTTCTAGTAGGTTGCTGCCTTCACCAATAAATTCCTTATTAGAATGACTGAAATGTTTGCATTGGCGTATCCCAAAATGTTCAAGAAGTTTTTGATGATACTCACTGTCTCACATTGCTGGAGATGCATTCCATGAGTAGATCGAACAAATTAAACTCTTAGAAAGTAGTGAAGTTGGTTGAGGTCTTTCACATAAAATTGAGTTGCCATATTTTTTAGATCAACAATTGAATATGCATCGTTGGATGCAATGATAATGTGATTAACATATACAAGTCCTAGAGGCATGGGACAACCCCACATGTTGGTGGATTTGGATTGAGATGGATTTTATTTTATTTTTAAAAGCCCTAAAGAAACTTTAGAAGAGGTCCCATTCGATGAGGGAGCCCAAATATGTTTGACTACATTAAATGACAAGCATACTTTGTTGAGCACTAATAGGAGCTATATCATAATCTTAAAGGTTTCTTCTCAACAGAAGCCTTAAAATGATATTTTGATCCATGATTTCATAACACTCCTCAATCTTCACAAATCTAAAAGATAACGAATAAAATCTTGAAATTTGTCCCCCACCCAAGTACTCTCCCAAAAGTGAATTTGATGTAGGTTTGACGCATGAACTCAAATATTGCGTGAGATCAACCAACAAAATTAAATTAATTAATAAAAATCACAAAACTTGCTACTATCATCGCAAATACCAAAATTCCAAAAGGAGATCATGCATAATTCAAGCCTAGGTTACCGAGCATCATCCTACAAGACCATTAAATAAGGGAAACTAGGATCTAATAGATGTAGAAATATCCAATTAGCTTAGGGTTAAGCCTATTTCAAAGGAGGTCTAATAATACCTAGGGTTTACTAGATTTGGGTGTGGGTGAAGCTAGGGTTTAGGGAAATTGGGGAAAACTTGAAATTAGGGTTTAATTGGGTAAATTAGGTAAATGGATTGGTTGTTTAGGCTTTAATTAGGGGGGAATTAGGGTTTTGGATAGTTGGATGTTAGGGATTTAGGAGGAATGAAGGGAATGTGGGAATTAGGGTTTGGGATTATTGTTGGAATTGGGGATTTTGGAATCAGGTGTTAGGGTTTGGGTTTGGATGGGGGAATGGAGAGGGTTTTGATGGGAAAAGAGAAGGAAACAAAAGGAATGAAGGGAAACCATACAGCCAGCCCTACGGGCTCACACGTGTGGTCGTACGGTCACACGTGTGGGTTTGGTAGGGCAGGGTTTGGCGCCCAAGGTCGTGTTTGATGTGGGAATAATAAAGGATAATGTTTGAAAAAAGTTTGGAAGGGGTTATGAGGAATCTGGATGGGAGAAATTGAAAATTGTAACAAATACCTTATAATGAAGAACTCGAAGGGATAGATGAGAACCTGATGCTCTCGTTGATGGAAGATCGGTCTCGCACCAATCTCTCTTCCAAATGAAGAATAGAAAACACAACTTTTTTCTTCTTCAAAATAATGGCATTAGGGCTCCACACACCCCCTTTCTCTTTTATTGTTTCAGAAAAGACCTTTTATAAAAAAGGCGCTCTCAGATAAGATTCTCACATAAAGACGCTTAATAAATTAAAAGTTGTTCCTAACTCTCTAATCTCAACATAAACATAAGTTATACAAAAAATAACGAAGCATGTAAACAATTTAAACAACTAAACTATTTCATGGCCCATGGGGTCCACAATCAAGATGTCCGATAATGATGATCCAACATTCTGATCATCGTGTCCACTTGATCCAATGGTTCGATGTGTCTATCAAGCTCCTATATGCAACCCACGTGTATCTTCCCAGTATGGGGTCTTCAAAGATGCACGAACATGTACTTGGGGTCTTCAATATGATCATGGCTACTCGCCTAGCCACAAAGAAATTGGTGCGACCTGCCTCCTCTGATACGTACACAAAGGTGTACGTGAAGTGATGTCTTCATTAGAATTCCTTCAAATCACACACCAAAAATCTCATCTACTCTCCAAGTTCACTTCCTACGCCTTTTGACATCATCACATTAGAAATGGCCTTCCAAATATGCGAACTCTTTTTTCTATCAACTCCTATTCTAGCATCCCTTATCACCATATTTGCTCGTGATGACCTCTTCAAATAGACCCTTGCCTTTGATTGAAGAAGCCACCCACCACTTTGAAAGGAGAATCGGAAAATTCCCTTTTTGAAACGGTCCCCTCCCATCTTAAATAAAACACATTGAATTTACTTAAGCATTTTGTTGACTGATGCGAACCATAAAATGAGAAAGTGGAAAGTTTGCTACCATGGTATCAACTTCATTGAAGATCTTGATTTCCAATACCTGAACTTACATATTTGAGCATGGCGAAGGCCAACCTTGAAGTTACTGCTCTATTATATGCTAAACATTCCATATTTAAGGAAACACACTAGTCCTAATCTTAGTACCATACCCTATTTTCCCTAGCTCCCTCTTTAAGAGCCTTTAATCCCTATAGAGGCATGCATAACAAAAGGCGAAACATGTTCAGGTTCCGTACAAAATTTCCAATTATTCAAGACTTGGACTATCATGCATACACGTGCCCTTCAAAGTTCAATTTTTTTTTTTAGATATGCCATTTTATATTTGTAAAATTGCCCATTATAAACTACCACTTCTATCTTGGCAACTATCAATTGCGCTTTTGCAAGTTAGTACTAGAATGGGTGAGCCCTTGCAAGATTGGTCATATTCGGTTAAAATATAGCTTAGCTTATCCAAATCATTCCAAGGCTCACCAATCAATTTGTAGACTCAGGTAAATAGATTCACCTACTGCAATGGAAGTAGCTCGCATCAAATGTTGAGCTATCCAATTGCAGGGAAGTCTTATCTTGTTTTTGGTAGCTCACCATACATTTGAAATCTTCGTACAAGCTGCTAAAAATATTCTTCTTTTGAAAATTTGGCAGATTTACTAGCCAACTTAGGACCCATTTCTTCTCACAAGGTCTGTTTTTATCTGATGGTAATGTGTTACTGCTTGATATATCCTTTTTCTTAAGGCTTTTATTTGCATATGAGTGTCTAAATGAGGAGACAAAGAATTGCTTTGATTAGGAGTGAGTGGGTTCAAAAAGTCTTTGAAAGGTCAAGGGGAAGGCCCAAAAGGACATGGATGTCGGTAGTAAGAACAAATTTGATGACCTATGGTTTAAATGAGGATATTGTTCTGATAGGTGGAATGGCGGAATGCAATTCATGTAGCTAGCCCTAATTAATTAGGATAAGGCTTAGATGATGATGATGATGATGATATAATGTTTGTTAAAAGTGTTAAGTGGCCATACAATTGGTCTCTTTGCGCTATTGGGCTTTTTTGTAGGTTTGGGTAGTGTTCAGGTCCATAGGATGTCTTTTCTTACATTACTTAAGGAGGGTATGCTTGTATTTTCCACATATTTAGTTAAAGCCCTAATAAAACCTGAGAGACGGACATGTGGAGGCAATTCCAACACAACCATTCCACTCTCCTCTTCTCCCTCTTCTTCCTTTCTCTCACTTTCTTCTTTACTTTTGTTGATTTTCCTATTTCACATACTTTCACATGGTATCAATGTAAGGTTGGGTGTCATTTGGCCCCCAAATCTCCTCGTTTTAAATCCTTAATTTCTGGATCAAGATTGGAGGCCCCCAAAACACTAGAGTGATGATAGGACCTTAAGGAAAGAGTGTTCCTTGTTGTTTTCATGCAGAAAACATGTTTTCTGTGTTTTTCATCAAGTACATGGAATCGCTTGCACAAAAAGAAAAAAGAAACAAAGAAAAAAGAAAAAAAAAAGAAAAAGGAATTGCTTGCAAAAGGGAGCGTAGGAGCCTCGACATGAATATGAAGGCTTGCTGATTTTTTACAAAGAGGTGATGCTTAAGTTGATTTTCTTTGTTACTTTGTGTTGAAGTAGTCTTTTGGTTGATTTGTCTATCCATTACATTGTGTGAGATGTATGAATGATGTTGAAGTGGATTCTAGATGATGAAGGGCCAGAAATTTCTATATGATATTGTTGAGAGATGTAGTTGGGCATGAATCTGATCGTACATTAGTGTTTTTTTCCGTATAAGTTGAAGTAAATTAATTCCAAGGTAACTATATAGAGAATGCTAGTGTATTGTGTATGTGGTTAGTGGCCCTTTTAGTGTAAGTGCATGTGCACACTTTCCTCTTCTCCTATGGTGTACTATATGCTCTATTATAATAAAATATTGTGTGTTAGGGCAAGTAAGCCTAACACAACATCTTTCCTAAACTCTCCTCCTTTTCTCTCAAATTTCTCCTCTTTTCTTCACATTATTATCATCAAACCATTTTCTACTTAGTATCAAAGTATAGATCCAAGTATTCCGCATCTAACAGATTGGGAGGCGACACGTCACCTTGCTGACGTCAGCAGTCGTATGGCTGTCGTCAGTGTTGTATGGACACATGGACTCCGTTTGAGCTAAAAGTTTAGGGGTTCGATAGATCTTGATTTTAAAAGATTTGTCATGATTTTTTCAGAATATTTTGGACCTCCTTTCATGGTATTTTAGGCGAAATAGAAAAATTCAAAAATCGGGCCCATCTTCCGTTTTTCTTTGATCTACCTCAACTCGGTAATCTTTTTTTTTGGTTTCTTTGCTCAAGATGGACCAAAATCTTCCTCCCAAGCTACCCATCAAGGATTTTTTATTATATACCTAAGAAACATGTTTGAGATGGTTTTAACCTCAAACAGACATACGACTGTGCCGTTTTTCACTCTGTTGGGCCGTTTTTAACTGAGTTTCATGTTATTTTGGATAATCGTTATTTGTTTGAGGTTTATCTCTTATTATCTTGAAGGATTGAGTGAGATAGAGTTGTTTGAATCAATCCTTCTTGGCGTAGGGCCTCTCTTGGCATAGGTTTTTCTCTCTTGGACTCCTATGGTTGATAAAGGGCCCTTATCTCTTGGCATAGGGTCTCTTGAATCCAACCCATTGCAGATTACCTCCACTAAGTTGAATGGTGACAACATCTTCAATGGGCACAATCTGTAAAAGTGTTCTTATGAGCTCGTAAGAAGTTGTCGTATATTTTAGATGATCCCCCAAGCTCTACAAATGTTATGTACAAGTCTTAGACAAAGGAGAATTATCAAGTTATTGCACGGTTTTTGAATAATGTTGATTCCTCAATTAGCCACTAGGTGATTTTTTTATCCTTGGCTGAAGACATTTGAGATATACTTCATGATATGTTCTCGGAATCTCAGAATTTTTCATAGGTATTTCAGCTTATTCAAGAAATTGGTCGGTTTCAACAAAACTCGAGATCATTAAAAGATTACTATTCGACGCTTCAGGGTATGTGGGATGAGTTGGATATGTATCGGCCTCTTCCTTCCAAATGTAAAGAAGATCATGAACATGCCCATAAGCAGCGGGATGATACTCGTATCATGCAGTTCCTAGCTGGGTTGAATTCCAATTATCTTTATGTTCGAGATCAAGTTGTTATGCAAGAGCCTCTTCCCCCATTGATGACAGTCTATGCCATATGTCAGCGTATTATTATCTTTACTCTTATTTCTCATTCATTTGTGCCACCCAAGCGTTCGGCACATCTTGTTGGCGATCAGTCCTCTTGGCCTTCGGGTACTATCCTTGAGTTCATGGCACATTTCTGGTTTTAATGGCCATGGTAGAGGCCGCGAGGGAGATCACAATCATGGCGGCTGTGGTTTTTGTGATCGTGGTGGACATGGACGAGGACGTGATGGTTCCCGCATTTGTTCACATTGCGGTGGAACTAATCACACCGTTGATTATTGCTGACAGATACATGGTCATCCTACATATGCCGCTGCTTCTGTTGCATCCATAGTTACTCCTGAGATAGTCTTCCACTCCTATAGTTGAGCAGTCTACTTTAGGAAAGTCTTATCATTTCTCGGGCTACATATGATGCCCTTTATGCGGCTTCACATTCGTGATATTCCTGAGTCATCTCACACAGCTTCAGTCCAGTCAGGTACTGCTTTTCTTGCGTCATCCTCTCCTATCTCCTTGGTCATAGACACGAGCTTCCTCCCATATGATTGGTAAGTCTTAATTGTTTTCCTCTTATTCTCCTTCTCCCCACACTCAATATGTAACAGTCGCAGATGGAACCCAAACCCCCCATCTCTGGGATTGGTTTCATCCCTCTTTCTTCTTCCTTCTCTCTGTCCTCAGTCTTGCATGTGTCTTGTTTTCCATTAAACTTACCGTCTGTTAGTTCTTTTACTAAATCATTAAATTGTCCCATTACCTTTTTCCCTTGTTATTATTTGTTTCAGGGCCTATAGACGAAGAGAGTGATTGGTGGGGGGCATGAGCGAGGAGGCGTTTATCTTCTTGATGATACACCTGTTGCTGCTTCTAGTACAATTTCTCTGGATTGAGGGTCCATGACTTGGTGGCATTGCTGCTTAGGCCACCCATCAATAGATAGATTGAGAATTTTGTTTCCCTCCTTATCTGTCACTAAACCTTTATGCTGTGATATTTGTAAATTGTCTAAACATCATCGTGCTACGTTTCCTCCTAGATCTTTTGGGAAGACATCTCAACCTTTTATTCTGGTTCACTCGGATGTCTAGGGATCAAATCCGATTACCTTCACTTTTGGATTTAGTTATTTTGTTGCCTTTATTAATGATTATTCACGCAAGACTTGGATTTATCTTTTGAAATCTAAAAGTGAAGTGTTTGATGCGTTTAAAGTGTTTTATCATGAAGTGTGCAATCAATTTCAATGTTCCATCAAAACCCTCCATTCTGATAATGGGGGGAATACATATCTACTGCCTTTCCATCCTTCTTGCAGGAGCATGGTATTTTGTTTAGGACGTTGTGCGTTCACACACCTCAACAAAATGGTATTGTAGAACGAAAGAATCGTCATGTTCTTGAAATTGCTCACACTCTTCTGCTTAGTATGCATCTACCTAAACATTTTTAGGGTGATGCTCTTCTAACTGCTACTTTTCTTATTAATCGTATATTCTCACATATCTTGTCTTATAAATCTTCATTTACTATATTGTATCCTCATGATAATCCATTTTCTCTACCCCCTAAAGTTTATGGTTGCAGATGCTTTGTTCAAATTTTGGATGGAAGTAATGATAAACCCCAGGGCAATTAAATGTGTCTTTCTAGGGTGTACTCGGAGTTAGAAAGGGTATAATTGTTTTGACCCATTGACTCACAAGAAATATGTCTCTGCCGACGTAACATTCTTTGAAGATATTTCTTTTTTTTCAACTCCAGGCTGATCTCTCTGTGATCCTTTTGTGAGTCAGGGGGAGTATGACTCTTTTCTTCCTCTTTCCACTAGTGATCATGAGGAAACTCCTCTCCCCTCCATTCAGCATCCTATTGGTGATTTGGGTGAGCCCAAGCTTCTGCTAGTGTATCATCGTCGAGATGAATCTTCACACGCTTAGCCATCCACCCTTTCGCTCACTTTAGATGTTGGCTCAGGTGACTTTCCTACCACGAGTTATCTTCCTATTGCCTTGCGCAAAGGGTCACATCACGATCTTGTACTCAACACCCCATTAGTAATTTCGTTTCATATGATCATCTTTCACCGTCTTTTCAGTCGTTTGTAGCTTCCCTTTCATCACAGTCTATTCCTCGGTCTCTCTCACATGCTTTTCAAAGTCCTGACTGGACGAAAACGATGATAGAAGAAATGTCTGCTTTTGAGAAGAATCATACTTGGGACCTTGTGCCACTTCCTTTAGGTTATAAACCTGTTAGATGTCGATGAGTTTATACGATCAAGTTTCTTCGAGATGGCTCCATTGATCACTATAAAGCCCGACTTGTTGTTAAGGGTTACACAAACTCATGGTGTGGATTACTTTGAGACATTCTCTCCGGTGGCTAAACTTAATTCGATTCGCGTTGTGATCTCCTTAGCCGTTAATTTATCATGGCCCTTGTTTTAACTTGATGTTAAGAATGCATTTCTCCACGGAGACCTTGCAAAGGAAGTTTATATGCATCAATCTGCTGGCTTTGTTGCTTCTTACAACCCTGCGCTTATATGTCCGTTGAAAAAGGCTCTTTATGGACTCAAACAATCCCCACGTGCAAGGTTTGAAAAATTAAGTCAAGCTCTCTTGGAGTTCGGCTTTGTTCGTAGTTATGCTGATCATTCTCCCTTTATATGTTGTTGATCGATGGGCATCATGGTTCTCATTATCTATGTGGATGATATTGTTTTGTTCGGTAGTGATTCTGTTGGAATGAGAGAGGTCAGAGAATTTTTGAAGACAGTATGAGATCAAGGATCTTGATCCTCTTCACTACTTAGGAATTGAAGTTGGTCACCCATCATCCAGATTGGTCTTGTCACAATGAAAATATGCGCTCGATCTACTCATAGAGACCGATATGTTAGGGTGCAAGCTCGCTACCACTCCCATGGATACTTCACAGAAGCTTCTTCGACCAGATAATGGTGTTATCCTTACTGATCCAAGGATGTATCGACGACTTGTAGGCTGACTTATTTACCTGACTATGACTCACCTAGATCTCTCATTTACAGTGGGTGCTGTTAGCCAATTCATGCAAGCTCCCCATACTTCCTGTCTCATGGCGGTCCATCGCATACTTTGATATCTAAAATCAGCCCCGAGCTTGGCCTCTACTTTCAGTTGCATGGTCATTTTCATTTTTCTGGCTATTCCGATGCTGATTGTGCAAGTAGTACTTATGATCGCCGCTCTACATCCGGCTTCTATACCTTCCTAGGTGGCAATCTTATAACATGGAAGAGCAAAAAGCAACCGGTTGTTGCTCGGTCCTCGACTGAAGCAGAATATCGTGCTATGACTCACGCGACGTGTGAGCTCATGTGGCTTCGCAACCTTCTTGAAGAATTTAGCTATCCTCCTTCTAATCCTGCTCCTCTTCACTGTGATAACCAAGCGGCTATCCATATTGATCATAACCCGGTTTTTCACGAGTGAACCAAGCATACTGAGGTTGACTATCACTTTATTTGGGAGAAAGTAGATTTTAAGGAAATCGTCGCTCATTTTGTTCAATCCGGGGATCAACTTGCTGATGTTCTTACAAAGTCCTTGAATCGAGATGCTCTTCATAGTGTTCGTGACAAGTTGGGCATGATCAACATCTATGCTCCAACTTGGGGGGGAGTATAGAGAATGCTAGTGTATTGTGTATGTGGTTAGTGGCTCTTTTGGTGTAAGTGCATGTGCACACTTTCCTCTTCTCCTGCGATGTACTATATGCTCCATTATAATAAAATATTGTGTTAGGGCAAGCAAGCCCAACACAACATCTTTCCCAAACTCTCCTCCTCCTCTCTCAATCTTCTCCTCTTTTTTTCACATTATTATCATCAAACCATTCTCTACTAACTATGGAGCCAAAAGGTGTGGTTATTGGTCCCTTATCATTAGGAGAAGTGTTTGGATCATTGTTTAATATGTCGATAACATTTTTGAAACTTAATGGAAAGAATTATCTTCTTTGGGCTGAATCTATGTGTCTCTTAGCCTTAAGAAAAGGATGACCTCGTCACGGAATCTAAAGCCAGAGGAATTCGATCATAAATTTTAGATAGTGGATGCATGATGATGCTTAAATTAGATCTTGGTTGTGGAATAACATGGAACCCTGAGTGAGTTCCAATTTAGTGTTCTTGAACATTATGAAAGATGTTAGGATATCATGAAAAAGACGTAGTCCTTAGAGTATAATATCTCTTGGTTTATTAGTTGTATGGGGGGATTTTCTTGTTCTAAAAGGGGGATAAGTCCCTTGGTGAGTATTTTTCCAAACTTACTAGCATGCACGAAGAGCTCTCCATATGTCAACCTATTACTTCAGATGTTACTCTTATGAAGTAGTTGGAAGATATGTAAGTGGTGAAACTGTTGTCTGGTTTGCCAAAAGAATATCAATCGACTAAAGATCAAATTTTGGATGGCGTATCAATCCCTTCAGTTGAGGAAGTTTATGCTGGGCTTTAGAGATCCTCTCTTGCAAATGACTCTGATAATGTTCATGTTAATGCTTCTAATAAAGTTGCATTGGCCACTTCATTTGGTTACACTAGTTTGCATGGATGCCGCAGTGGTCAGACAGGTTGTGGAATGTAGCATGGTAATAGAGGAAGTAGGTTGTCATAGGGAGGTAGAGGTGGTCATGATGGTAGAGTAGATTGCATATGCACTCACTATGGCCTAACGATTTAAAATGTGGATTTTTGGTAGGATCTCCATGGAAACGCTCCAAGCACTATTCAAGCTCCTATGATTGATGATGTTTTTGCTGAATTTCTACTTTGTCGAATGTCGGTGGTGATCAAGCTAGTATTACACTATCATGGGAAGAATATGCATAGTTCCTCTCTTCTAGTTGTTGTACGTCCAACAATGTTCCTTCTACCTTTACAACCACTTTGGCTTAGTGAGGTAAAGCGTGCTTGTAGTAATCTCATCCCTCTCCTTCGATTGTCGATTCTGGGGCATTAGATCATATCTCTAGTAATGACAATTCTTTTGATCCTATTTCATCAAATGTCTGTTACTTTGGTTGATGTCACCTCATCCACTGTTGTTGGACTTGGTAGTGCTCAACCTAACACGTCTATGTCCTTATCTTCTGTCTTGTATGCCCTAAAAATTTTTTTTAGTCTTGTATTTTTAAGTAAACTTACAAAATCTCTAAATTGTTCAGTCTCCTCCTTTCTTCTTACTTTGTTTTTCAGGACCTCAAGATGGACATGATGATTGGTGGAGGTTATGAGAGGAATGATTAGTATTATTTGGAGAGGGAATCAATAGGTGTTGCTACAATGCTTCTTGTGGCATCATCGTTTGGGTTAGTCATCTTACTAGAAACTACAGACTCTTATTCCTTTTCGAAGGTGTCGAATTTAGAGTGAAATGTGTTAGCTGAGTAAACATAATATAACTCATTTTCTGTTTAGGGTCGATACAAGGAGTAATGTTCCATTTAAATTAGTTAGTTGTGATGCACGGGACCAACTCGAGTCCCTAAATTGTTAGGTTTTAGTAGAGAAAAATTTGATAAGGATAATGTGAAGAAGAGATGAGAATATTGAGAGAGGAGGAGAGTTTGAGAGAGATGATGTGTTAGGCTTGCTTACCCTAACACATAACATTTTATTATGATAAAGCATATAGTACACTGCAGGAGAAGAGGGAAGTGTGCACATGCACTTACACTAAAAAGGCCCACTAACCACACACAATACACAATACAATACACTAGCATTCTCTATACTCCCCCTCAAGTTGGAGCGTAGATGTTGATCATGCCCAACTTGTCACGAATACGATGAAGAGCATCTCGACTCAAGGACTTTGTAAGAACATCAGCAAGTTGATCCCCAGATCGAACAAATGGAGTGACGATTTCCTTAGAAGCGACTTTCTCTCGAATAAAGTGATAGTCGACCTCAATATACTTGGTTCGCTCGTGGAAAACTGGATTACGAGCAATATGGATGGCTGCTTGATTTCACAGTGAAGAGGAATAGGACCCGAAGGAGGATAGCCAAGTTCTTTAAGAAAATTGCGAAGTCACACGAGTTCACACGTCGCATGAGCCATAGCACGGTATTCTGCTTCAGCCGAGGACCGGGCAACAACTGGCTGCTTTTTGCTCTTCCAGGTTATAAGATTGCCACCTAGGAAGGTACAGAAGCCGGATGTAGAGTGGCGATCAAAAGTACTACCTACACAATCAGCATCGGAATAGCCAGAAAGATGAAGATGACCATGCAACTGAAAGCGGAGGCCAAGACCCGGGGCTGATTTTAAATACCGAAGTATGCGGTAGACAGCCGTGAGATGAGAAGTACGAGGAGCTTGCATGAATTGGCTAACAACCCCCACCAATAATGAGAGATCTGGGCGAGTAATAGTCAGGTAAATAAGCCGGCCTACAAGTCGTCGATACATCTTGGGATCAGTAAGGAGAGCACCATCATCTGGTCGAAGCTTTTGTGAAGTATCCATGGGAGTGGTAACAGACTTGCAACCTAACATGCCGGTCTCCATGAGAAGATCGAGCGCATATTTTTGTTGTGACAAGACCAATTTAGATGATGAGCGAGCAACTTCAATTCCGAGGAAGTAGCGAAGAGGACCAAGATCCTTGATCTCAAACTTGGTCTTAAAAAAATCTTTGACCTCCTTCATTCCAGCAGAATCACTACCAGACAAAACAATATCATCCACATATACAATGAGAACCATGATGCCCGTCGATCGACGACATATAAAGAGAGAATGATCGGCATGACTTCGAACAAAGCCAAACTCCAAGAGAACCTGACTAAAATTTTCGAACCATGCACGTGGAGATTGTTTGAGTCCATAAAGAGCCTTCTTCAAGCGACATACAAGTGCAGGGTTGTGAGAAGCAACAAAGCCAGGAGGTTGATGCATGTAAACTTCCTCTGCAAGATACCTATGGAGAAATGCATTCTTAACATCAAGCTGAAACAAGGGTCATGATAAATTAACGGCCAAGGAGAGCACAACGCGAATGGAGTTAAGCTTAGCCACCGGAGAGAACGTCTCGAAGTAATCCACACCATGAGTCTGTGTGTAACCTTTAGCAACAAGACGGGCTTTATAGCGATCAATTGAGCCATCTGGAAGAAACTTGATTGTATAAACCCATCGACAGCCAACAGGTTTATGGCCTACAGGAAGTGGCACAAGATCCCAAGTATGATTCTTCTCAAGAGCAGACATTTCTTCCATCATCGCCTTTGTCCAATCAGGACTTTGAAGAGCATGTGAAAGAGATCTAGGAATAGTCTATGATGAAAGAGAAGTTGCAAATGACTAAAAAGACGGTGAAAGATGATCATATGAAACGAAATTACTAATGGGGTGTTGAGTACAAGATCATAACCCTTTGCGCAAGGCAATTGGAAGATCTAAACTCGAGTTAGGAGAGTCACCTGAACTAACATCCAAAGTAAGCGGAAGAGTGGATGGCTGAGCTTGTGAAGATTTGTCTCAACGATGATATACTCGCAGAGGCTTAGGCTCACCCATATCACCAATAGGATACTGAATAGAGGGGAGAGGAATTTTCACATGATCACTAGTGGAAAGATGATAAGAGTCATACTCCCCCTGACTCGGAAGAGGATCACAAAGGGAACGGCCTGGAGAGGAGAAAAAAGAAAGATCCTTAAAGAAGGTGACATCGGTAGAGACATATTTCTTGCGAGCAATGGGTCAAAGCATTTATACCCTTTCTGACTTTGATTATACTCTATAAAGACACATTTAATCGCCCTGGGGCTAAGTTTATCATTACTCCCATCCAAAATTTGAACAAAACATGTACAACTAAAAACTTTAGGTGGTAGAGGAAATGGATTATCATGAGGATACAATATAGTAAATGAAGATTGGTAAGACAAAATACGTGAGGGTATACAATTAATAAGAAAAGTAGCAGTTAAAAGAGCATCATCCCAAAAATGTTTGGGTAGATGTATACCAAGCAGAAGGGTGCGAGCAACGTCAAGAAGATGACGATTCTTTTGTTCTGCAATACCATTTTGTTGAGGAGTGCGAACACATGACGTCCTAGACAAAATACCACGTTCCTGAAGGACAAAAAGGCAGTAGACATGTTTTCTCTCCCATTATCAGAATGGAGGGATTTGATGGAACAATGAAATTGAGTGCACACTTCATGATAAAATACTTTAAATGCATCAATCACTTCACTTTTAGATTTCAAAAGATAAATCTAAGTCATGCGGGAATAATCATCAATAAAAGTAACAAAATATCTAAATCCAAAAGTCAAGGTAACCGGAGTTGGTCCCCAGACATCCGAGTGAACCAGAAGAAAAGGTTGAGATTTCCTTCCAGAAGAGCTAGGAGGAAACGTAGCACGATGATGTTTAGACAATTCACAAATATCACAGCATAATAGTTTAGTGACAGATAAAGAGGGAAACAAAAGTCTCAATCTAGCAATGGATGGGTGGCCTAAGCGGCAATGCCACCGAGTCATGGACTCTCGATCTAGAGAAAGGGTACTAGAAGCGGCAACAGGTGCATCATCGAGAAGATAAACGCCTCCTCGCTTATGCCCCCCACCAATTACTCTCTTCGTTTGTAGGTCCTGAAACAAACAATAAGAAGGAAAGAAGGTGATGGAACAATTGAGTGATTTAGAGAGCTAATAGACAATAAGTTTAATGGAAGACGAGGCACATGCAAAACGGAGGACAAAGATAAGGAAGAAGAGGGATGGAACCAATCCCAGAGATGGGAGATTGGGTTCCATCTGCAACTGTGACATACTAAGTGGGAGAAGAAGGATGATAAGAAGAAAAGAATTGCAACTTACCAGTCATATGGTAGGAAGCTGCAGAGTCGATGACCCAGGAGGTAGGAGAGGATGACGCAAGAAGGGCAGTACCTGACTGGGCCGAAGCTGTGTGAGAAGGCTCAGGAATATCTCTAATGTGAAGCTGCATAAGAGCATCATATGCCGCCCGAGAAATGATAAGAGACTCCCCTGAAGTGGACTGCTCAGCTGTCGGGGTGGAAGATTGTGTCTCAAAAGCAACAGTGGAAGCAACAGAAGCAGCGACATACGTAGGACGACCATGTAGCTGCCAGCAATAATCAACAGTATGATTAGTTCCACCGCAATGTGAACAAATGCGAGAACCATCATGTCCTCGTCCACGTCCGCCACGACCACGAAGACTACTACCGCCACGACTGTGATCTCCCTCGCGGCCTCTACCACGACCACCAAAACTAGAAATGCGCCCCGAGCTCAAGGATGGTACTTGAAGACCAAGGGAGGACTGATCGCCAGCAAGATGTGTCGAACGCTCGGGTGACACAAATGAATGAGAAGGAAGAGTAGAGACCATAGCACGCTGACACATGGCATAGACTGTCGTCAATGGGGGAAGAGGATCCTGCACAACAACCGGATCGCGAACATGAAGATAATCAGAACTCAACCCAGTGAGTAATCGCATGATACGAGTATCATCCCGTTGCTTATGAGCATGTTCATGATCCTCTTTACATTTGGAAGGAAGAGGTTGATACATATCCAACTCATCTCACATACCCTGAAGCGTCGAATAGTAGTCTTTTAAGGATCTAGAGTTTTGTTGAAACCGACCAATTTCTTGAATAAGCATTCTCGTGAAAAATTCTGAGATTCCGAGAACATATCATGAAGCGTATCTCAAATGCCTTTAGCCGAGGATAAAAACATCACTGAGTGGCTAATCGAGGAATCCATACTATTCAACAACCATGCAATAACTTGATAATTCTCTTTTGTCCAAGACTTGTAGGTAACATCTGTAGAGCTTGGGGGATCATCCAAAATATACGACAACTTGTCACAGGCTCATAAAAATACTTTTACAGATAGTGCCCATTGAAGATAGTTGTCACTATTCAACTTAATGGATGTAATCTGCAAGGGGTTGGATTCAAGAGACTATCCCAAGAGATGAGGGCCCTTTATCAGCCATAGTAGAGTCCAAGAGAAATAAACTTATGCCAAGAGACCCCCTATGCCAAGAAAGATTGATTCAAACAACTCTATCTCACTCAATCCTTTAAGATAATATGAGATAAACCTCAAACAGATATCAATCATCCAAAAAATCATGAAACGCAGTCAAAAAGGGCCTGACCGAGTGAAAAACGGCCCAGCCGCACGCCCGTTTGAGGTTAAAAACCTCTCAAACATTGATCTCAAGTAACAAATCCACCATGGATAGCTTGGGAAGAAGATTTCGGTCCATCTTGAGCAAAGAAACTAAAGAAAAGCTTACCGATTTGAGGTATATCGAAGAAAAACGAAATTTGGGACCGATTTTCGAATTTCTTTATTTCGCCCAAAATCCCATGAAATGGGGTCCAATAAATTCTGAAAAAATCATGAAAAATCTTCTAAAATCAAGATCTATCAAACCCGTAAACTTTTAGCTTAAACGGAGTCCATGCGTCCGTACAACGCTGACGTCAGCCGTACGGCTGCTGACGTCAGCAAGGTGACGTGTCGCCTCTCAACCTGTTGGATGCAGAATGCCTGGATCTTTGCTCTGATACCAAGTAGAGAAAGATTTGATGAGGATAATGTGAAGAAGAGATGAGAATATTGAGAGAGGAGGAGAGTTTAGGAGAGATGATGTGTTAGGCTTACTTGCCCTAACACATAACATTTTATTATCATAAAGCATATAGTACACTGCAGGAGAATAGGGAAGTGTGCACATGCACTTGCAATAAAAAGGCCCACTAACCACACACAATACACAATACAATACACTAGCATTCTCTATAATTTTAAGTACTTTGTTATCTTTATTGATGATTTTTCTAGCATAACATGGTTGTATCTCATGAAAAATGACATTTAAAAAAAAAAGAAGGAAAAATCTCAGAAAACATGTCACAAGTCTCTTATGTAGTTCAGAAGTTCCATAGTGAAATAAAAACTCTGTTTGGTGCAAATTTATGCATGTTTAGATCTGATAATGCTTTGCAGTTTATTTCTTGGGATTTTCAAACATATACGGAGCTATGGTATTATTCATCAGACCTCTTGTTCTTATACACCTCAACAAAATTTGGTGGTTGAGTGTAAGAATAGACATTTGATTGAGGTTACTTGTATTTTATTATTAGAAATGAATGTTCCAGTTAGTGTTCGAAGTATCTATATCGCTGCAAGTTTCGCTGGCTAGGGATACGGAAACAATATCGGTATCGTCGATAATATCAGTGATAACCGGAAATGCGGGGAAACATGGGGAAAATGGTGGAATTTTCAGCGAAACTTTAGGAGATGTTAAAATGTACAATTTTAGAAATAAAAAAAATTATAAAAAAAATGCATACATAACAAGTTTTGATTTAATGGGGCCGTAAAATCATGTGCTATTGTAAGAAATCAATCCAACCATCCCATCCAGCCTATTTAACTATCTAACCTTCCATCCAAACATCCATCGATATTGCAAAATAACAACAACACATGATATTTCACCAATAAATCATCAACAATTAGAAAGGAAATGAAAGATTGTGGTCTCAATATCACGCATGTTGCAATATCGTTAATATCGAGATATTATCAATATTTTCAATGACAAATTGAATACTACATACAACCATGTGTCTATGAAAAAAATTTGAAATAATTTTTTTCTAATAAATAAAATTTTGATGATATCAATACGTTGGTAATATTATTGAAATATCGTCGATACACTTATGATACAAGCATTACCTAGAATTTACATAGTCGAAAATATTGGCGATATTGATGCATTGGCAATACAAGCGACACCTAAAATTTACATAATTGAAAATATTGGCTATTATATTAGCGATATTGATACATTGGCAATACTTAGCGATGAATTGCTAATACTTGGAATTTCTAATACTACCAGTGTTATCGGTATCACTACCAATGTTATCAGTATCGCTGAGCTGGAGATAAAGATAATATTGGAGATATTTCAATAATATCAGAGATAATTCAAACACTGGTTCTAGTCTTTCTAGGGTGATGCAGTTCTTACTGTGTGTCATTTGATAACAAAGTGCCTTGTTAGTTTTAGATAATAAAACACTGTTCTCATTATTATTTCCTGATCGATTAGTAATTTTTATTTCTCCCAAAGTGTTTGGTTGTACTTGTTTTATTCTTCTCTTGGGTCTTGCTAGGATAAACTTGCACCTTGCTCTGTTAAATACATTTTTTAAGCATACTTTCACCCTAAAAAAGGTTATCGAAGCTATTGTCCTTCCCTTAAAAAGAACTTTGTAATAGTTATTGTGACCTTCTTTGAACATGTTTTGTTCTATGTTAAAACCGAATGTGCTGCTGAAGCCACACTTGTGGAAGTTCCTTTACCTAATGTTTTTACTCTAGATTTTGTTGCTGAGGAGCCACTATCTTAGAAGGATTTCACGCAAATCTCATAAGGAGAGGAGGCTAAGTATTGCAAACTATTCCCTCTCGATCCACACCATCAGAGATTCTCACTTTTTTCTTTTCTTTTTTATTTATTTTAATTTTTTTAATATAGTCTACAGAGGTCGTTAATAATCCACCTATTGCGATTCATCAAGGTAAATGTTCTTGTGTCCCTCATCCAATGTCTAATTTTGTTTGCTCTGCATTGTTTGATGTCTCTATCCCTAGGTTCAGTCAAGATGTATTGTTGGATGAAAAATGGAAAAGGGCTATAGATGATGAGTTGAATGCCTTTTATTTCAATAATACATGAAAACTAATTGATCTGCCATTGGGTAAGACACCAATTAAGAATAGGTACGTTTACACTATAAAAATCTACCTGATGCATCATTGACCATTACAAAGCTAAGTTACTTTTTAAGGAGTACACTCAAGTCTATGGAGTAGATTATCTAGATACTTTTGTGCCGGTGGCCAAGCTTAATTTGGTTCAAGTTGTTATATCAATAGTTGCAAATTGTGATTGGCCGCTCTTTTAGCTTGATGTAAAGAATGTGTTTTTGCATGGAGAATTATGTGAAGAGGTTTGTATGAAACAACCTCCTAGGTATGTTGCTTAGGAGCAATGTTTTCTATATCATTATCACGTAATGTATCGCACCCTTGGGATATGGATACATATTGGTTATTGCACGGGATATATCGGTTGTATCGCGTACTTTATCACTGCTGATAAACATGGGGAGACATTAGGAAATTAGTCAAATTTTTTAACGTAACTTCAAGGATTGTTTAAAAAAAAAGAAGAGACACTAACACTTAAAAATCAGAAAATTACAAAAAACAAGTGCACATAATAGGTTTCTTTTGTATGGGGTCGTAATCTATGCGCTACCTAACTGAACTAATGTAGCTGTATTTATAAAATTTATAAATGTAAGAAGTAGAAAACTAGAAACATACCTGTGGATTTTTCAAAATAGTTAGTTTTTAACAATTTTCAATTAAAAATTATTTTTTTTTCCTAAAGAATTTTCAAATTGCCAAGAATGTGTAGATCAGGTTATATACATGTTTCATTTCATGTATGGACACTAAGATTGCAACTGATTTGGGAAAAAATGGAAATTTTTTTATTTTCCCCAATTTTTCACAACTTGGCCTATCTTCCCAAAATCTCAAAATCAACGCTTCAAGTCCATAATTTTTTGTGCAAAACATGAAGAATCATGAATTTCTTACTATTTGACACTATTTACAAAATATAAAAATGAAAAATAAAGAATCCAAACTAAAAAATATGCACAGTTTAGAATGCGGCCCCAAAGAAAGCTTTCGATCGCTATCTTGGAAAATTTTTGAAGATTTTCTTCCAACAAACTAGAGAAGACTAGCCAAGCTCACCTTATAATGAACTAGGCATGAGTGTTATTATTATTATTTTTGCAAAAAAAAAAAAATGTGAATTTTTTAGGATTTTCCATACAAAATAGCGTTGATTTCCTTTTATCCCATTTGAAATCGCACTCGGTATCAATATATCACACAATACAGTAAGAATTTATCAAGGGAGAGTGGATATATTGCACGATGTCAAGAAAAATGGATATTAAGATGGGTTTCGTATCACGCAGCTGGGATAACCGATATATAGGTGATATCGCAAGATATTGAAAGCACTACTTAGGAGGAGTCCTCTATAGTGCGCAAATTAAATAAGTCTATATACGGTTTGAAGTAGTCGCCAGGAGCCTGGTTTGAGAAGTTCAGTAATATGTTGGTGTTGTATGGATTAAAGAGGAGTAAAGTGGATCATCTAGTTTTCTCGAAGCATACTACATCTGGCTACATTGTACGTGTTGTGTATGTGGATGGTGTCATAATGACATCTGATTACTTGTAGGGTATTGAGAAGCTAATGTTGTATCCAGTGTTTGAAATATCGGTATCGCGATATATATTGCACCCTTGGGATATAGATACGTATCGGTTATCACACGGGATATATCGTTTGTATCGCACAATTTATCGCACTTTTTGGGAAACATAGGGAAACATTGGGAAAATGGTTGAATTTTTCAATGAAACTTCATGGATTCTTAAAAAGGACCTTAATACATACTTTTAAATCATAACATCTCAAAAAAAAAAGAAAGAAGAAAGTTGCACATAATAAATTTTCTTTGTATAAGGTCCTAAGTTATGTGATGTTTACCTGAACTAATGCAACTATATTTAAATTGAATGCATGACATTTATAAATGTATCTAACACATGTATGAAAACACAACCAATTCATTGAAAAGCAAAATAAAAATAAAAATGGATAAATATACATATAAATGATAGGGACATTGTGGTCTAGATCGTTTCATGCACTAGAAACCTAGGTGGGGCCCATCGTGATGTTTGTGAGAAATCCATCCCACCCATTCGTTTTGTGAGCTCATTTTAGGACATGGTACAAAAAATGAGCGGGATCAAATGCAAGTGGGCCAAAAACGTGAAGATTGAATGTAGACAATTGAAATATTCATGGGGCCACAAAAGTTTTGAATGTGGTAATATTTGTCTTCTCAGTTTATCTCAGTAGGAATGACGTTATAAACGGTATGAATGGCGTTTAAACATCACTGTCGACCCAGGGAGGTTTTAACGGTAGGAATTTCCCCACCCACCTTTAGTGCGGCCCACTCGAGTCCTGGAACTTGCTCACTTTTGGTCTAAAGTCCTAAATGAGCTCACAAAAAGGATGGACGGGGTAGATTTCTCACAAACATTATGGTGGGCCCCACCTAGGTTTCTGGCGCAGGAATTTCCTGCCAAAGGCTTTCCTAGGAAATTAGCGAAGCGGATCGGCTTGTGTACCACACACCACCCAGGTGTGTTGAAGTTAACAAGTTTTGTGGTCCCATCATGAGGTATATTTTATATCCAAACCGCTCGTCCATTTGGCAAGCTAGTTGTAATGCTTGAGCTGAAAAATAAGTCGGATCTAATTATCAAGTGGACCACACTGCAAAACGTAGTGGAGGATTGAACGTCTACCATTGAAACCATTTTGGGGTCACGAAAGTTTTGGATCAATATGATATTTGTTTTTCCTCTTCATCCAGGTATGTGTGACCTTATGAACAGATTGGATGGAAAATAAATGTTATGCTAGGCCCTACAAACATTTTAATAGTGAGAATCATTGTTCCCATAGGTATTTGTGGTGTGGTCCACTTGAGCTTTGGTTATGACTTATTTTTGGGCTCGTAATCTAAAATGATCTCGCCAAATAGATGAACGGGGTGGATATAATAAATTCGTCATTGTGTGGCCCATGTAACTTTGATCTCATTCGAACCATTCGTACAACTCGGAGCGTCAGCGCTCGCCTTCGCACCACACAACCTGTGTGGTATGACAACCAATCCCGTGGGGTCCGCCTTGCTCTATATATATATATATATATATATATATATTATCCAGGCCGTCCATTTATTTTTTCATATAATTTAAGAATATTATTCCAAAAATTAAGTAGATTAAAATCTTGGGTGGACCACACTAGAAAAATTAAGCAGATCCATATCATTTAATGGTAGTGTTCATTAATCACTGTTTGATGTGGTGTGGTCCACCTCATATTTTAATGTGTTTGATTTTTGGGATGACATCATAAAATGGGCTATAAAAACGAATGGATGGAGTGGATCTGCAACATATCATCAATGTGGTCCCTACAGTAAGCGTAACACCCAATAAATTGTTTCTCACGTAGCACCAATCCACCAGGGTGCATTTACGGCTGCATGTTATTCAATGTACTTAGTAAACATTGTGGGGTCCACCATGATTTATATATTTTATCCACTACTTCAATCCGTTTTAACAGATAATTTTAGGGCTTGATCCAAAAATTGAAGCATATCTAAAGCTCGAATGGACCGCGCCACGGTAAACAATGTGAATTGAACATATACCATTGAAAAATTCCTGAGGGCCACAAAAGTTTTAGATCAAGCTTATATTTATGTTTTCCCTTCATCCCTATTTTTGTGATCTAATGAACAGGTTGGATGACAAATAAACATCACTGTGGGGCCTGGAAAGGTTTCAACGGTTGAAATCATTATTCCCACTGTTTCATATGGTATGGTCCACTTGAGCTTTGGATATGCTTCAATTTTGGGATCAGCCCCTTGAATGAGCTGTAAAAATGGTTAGACGATGTGGATAAACCAAATGCATTCACGGTGGCCCCCACAGAGTTTTATGAGTGCGATAAAGCGTACGAGTAACTCAGTACACAATTAGATTTTTAAAGGGATTTCGGCAGAGGAAGCCTCATTTCGAAAGAGGGAAGAGGGTTCAAGAGATTCCGAGCCCTAAAAATCTCAAATCTTCTCCTCAATATGCTTGATTTCTTGCCGAAATCTCGGTTGTAGAAATCCCTTCGCCGAAATCTCCATTGCAATGCGAAATCTCCATTGCGATGTGAAATCTCCGTTGGATTCAAAGAAAAAATAAAGAGGGAAATCAAAATTACCGCTATTGATGGAGTGGCCCATCAAATTCGACCTCCGATCATGCAATTTGAGTCTACAGGTACTAAAATCCTCTCTCCAGTTTATCCTCTTAGTTTTTTTTTTTTTTTAATCTTTTGGTAATCACGAACCGCACAGATCCAACAATGAGTGATAATATCAACGATATCCATGATATAGATCATAATGGGGCGATATCCTACGATATAGTGCATGATACGATCATTTTTTCTCTCTTTTTGAACTTCTAAGTGGTTTCATGTGGGTTTCGTGTCGTTGGACAGCAATAACGATAATATCGGCGGATAGTATCGATATTGCGAACATTGGTTGTATCTTCAATCAAGTTTTAAACCAAAGACCTTGTTTTTAATCGATATTTTATAGGCATTGAAGTGGTGAGATCTAGAAATGGAATAAATCTATGTTAAAGGAAATATGATTGGGACTTATTGGAAGAGACATGTCTGCTAGGTGCCAAACCTGTAGAGACACCGATGGACCCTCTTATCAAACTTGAGCCTAAAGAAGGAGAGTTTTTGGCTGATCTCGGCATTACAGAAGACTCGTCAATAAGCTCATTTATTTGACCACAAATACCAGTCATTGCCTCTTCTGTTAGCGTGGTTAGTCAGTTTATTCAAAGTTCCATATTCCAACATTTCGTTGCAGTAATGAGAATCCTTAGGTACTTTAAGCATGCACCTAGGAAATGTATCTTGTATGGATCTCATAGTCATCTTCTAGTAGCTAGTTATTCAAATGTAGATTATGCAGGGTTGACATATGACAATTTGCCGACTACAGGTTACTGCACCTTCTTTGGTGGTAATATGGTTACCTGGAAAAGTAAGTTAAGTACAATGTGGTTGCCAGGTCAAGTGTTGAGGTGAAATATAGATCAAAGGCATTCACAACTTGTTAATTTGTCTAGTTTAAATGACTTATTAAAGAATTGGGGTTTGTAGTCCATGTTCCAATGCCTTTACACTATGACAGTCAAGCTGTTGTACAAATTGCCAACAATCTAGTATTCCATGAGAGAATAAAGCATATATGGGTTGGTTGTGACTTCGTTTAGTATAAGATCTCTTCAAAGGAAATTTACATTCCGTATATTTCATCCCATGATTAGGTTGAAAATTTATTCATCAAAGTACTTGGAAAGTTTTAGTTAGAAAAGCTTATATCCAAGCTGACATGTATGATATCTATGCTTGTAATGCCCTGAAAATTGGGGGTCGAGCAGGAGCCCAACTCCCGAGTTCCAACACATTACTTATGCAACATAGATAATGATGATTAAATGTTGTCTGTATTAGTGCATTAAACATGAGTGGGACTATACCAAATCAGCATATTATACTCCAGAAACAATTAAATTACACAAGCGGAAGACTGTGATAAATACATATAAAGCATATTAGTGACTGTTAAGTCCCCAGAGTATAAACAATTGCATGTATGATACCAAAATTCACAAAATGATAAGTTTAATGTCATCTAGTCCATATCCTTGTAGCCCCGGTGACGCAACTCTAGGTCTACGTAGACCCGTCAGAGAGTTGCAGATAGGAGAACTCCTCATCATCATAGAAGGCAGGCTCCATCTCGTATGTCTTGCCACCATCTAAAACTACAACAAAGCCTGGTTGGTGTTTTAAAACACCGTCCCAGAGTGGGAGTGAGTGATCAACTCAGTGGAGCTATAAGGCAAAGGTTAACATGTTATCAATTCAATCAAGCAATAATGATAAAGCAGTACAACAATCATGCCCTAAGTACTCTCGTTAATGCAAGGATGAAATGCGATAATGATATATGCTCTCGCCTGCACTCCCTCTACGACATCATCTCATGGTCGCGCATGCAACACTCCCGTTGTGCTCAACACCAATACCAAAGGTACATGCAATGCGGTGCATGTGCGTGATTAGCCAAGTTCTTAATTAGACTTATTCATACAGCAGGTTTGGGAAGCTAAGGTACCTCCCTTTATATCATTGACCCAAACATTGATCCATCTAGGGTCGTCAAGCCTAGTTAGTCGCATACGATGGCCAGTTCTACGTCGCTACGGAGAGGCTCGTCACCTCAGCGCAAGCCTAGTTATACTCGTGGTCACTATGGAAAGGCTTGTCACTTTAGCGTAGTCCTATTATATGCTCAAGGTCACTACGAGATGCTCATCACCTGATTGTAAGCCGACAGCTCGAATATAGTGTCCTATACCACCGTATTCGGCTCACGAGTTGGTTTGCTCAATGGACACTACGGGGAGGCTCGTCACCCCAGCGTAGGCCGATAACTCGACCTCGGTGTCCCATACCATCATATCCGGCTCATGAGTCTTAGTGGATCGTGATACCAAGGTTAAACGGACTTTTCACTGGTAAGTGGTACCTTATATTCAAGAAGTAGCGTCCATACATGGTGAACATACAATGGGCCAATCGGGTTATTTGACAAACTCGACTGCTACGAGCGCATGTTGACTTAATCAACATGGAGCACGTAAGCACTCCGCGTGACCTAACCACCGTCAACAAGCACCGTATGACTCGGATTCTTCGAACATGTCTTATGTGGGAAACGACCTCGACCATTAATTCAGGATCATTACCGATTGCCTGGACTTCGTATTATTCCCAATCATACTCAACACAATAGACATTCATGTGGGATACTCAAAACAGCATGTGACTATCAATTCAACTATAAATCTCATTTGAGCATTTCAACGAACACATATTGCACATGTTATCATACATAGATATTCATCCATAAATCATGTAATAACGAGATAGATTATATGAAGGAAACTGTAACTATAAATAAGGTTATTGAGGATCTCATCTCAATGCCCTTATTAAATGCATTTCATCAAGCATTTTCTCGTTTAGACATTTTATTAAACACTTACGACTACACATCAACATACACGCAATCAAGTAGTTATAATAGGTATTATAGCAAATCCTTTCATAAAGGATTTGCCACACATACAACAATCATATATTCTCAATCAATAATCATGGCAAGCATGAATCATAATTCCATATTCATTCAGACATTTTGACAAACACATGGAATGCACTATATTCAACATAGTTCATATACAAGCATCATATCTAAGGGCATATGGTAGCAATCAAGTCAGTCATAAACCATTACTGACATTGAAAGCCTTGAAAACCATAACCTAAACGTTTATAGTCCGCACTTTTCGTCAGTAAACTCGTATCGTACTTAGTTTGAACACTACGACTCTGTTTATAACAAAACGGCTACCTAAATCATGAAATAAGTTAGCTATTTCACCGATTTCTCTATTTGGATCCCTAAAACAGATTAGGGTTAGGATTTCTTACCCAAGAATGAATTTGGATACGCCGGTATAGCGACATGAGTAGGATGATTTGGCACGTGGAGCGGTGGGATCGAATCCTAGCAACGATCTCTCACACACTCTCTCTCTCTTCTCCTCACTTTTTCCTTCTATTTTTCTCTCTTCTCTTTCCTAGGGTTTGGAATTTCGTATGGAATGAGAGAGAGGTGGGTTTAGGTCCTTATATAAGCACAAAACTGATGAAAATGACCCCAGGGCCATGGTATACTTAGGTTATAGCCAAAGAGTGGCTGTTTTGGTCCAACGGGGCTCATCTGGAGGCTCATTTCCTACATACGGTCTAGGGAAAGTACCCTAACATTAGATCTAAGCTAGGTTCAGTTTTCGGTCCGATCAGATCTACAGATCGACCGTGGAGGACCTGTCTCAGTTCAACGGCTATCGTCACTCGATCAGGGCCACAAGTGCACTGACATGTGTAGGAAAATTTTCCTGATCCAAGGGTGTAGTTGGGTCAGAATCTGACGGTCTGAAACCTTAAATTTGGCTTGCAAGCGAGCGGCCCAAATTACTTAAGTTTTAGTTCATTTTTTAAAGATATTTTCTCACTCACTTCGCTCAGGGCTCAAGTTGTGCGTTTCGGGATACTATTTGGACTTGATTTCCGAGATGGTTGTTAAGCCCAGTAAGGCGGTCATAACCGTAAAGTTTCGCGGTAATCGGACTTTCGACGCGTGGTATAGGTCCGATATAGAGTTTCAATGTGCTCTCGAGAGCAACTGGGTTTTGAGATTGATCCTAGGTTTTTAGGTAATGTTGGGTTAGCGATTCTAATGGTTTTGGGTCTCGCAGTTCGTATATAAAGTGATTCGAGCTAATTTTCCGTTTAATTCTATTTAGTACTTAATTAATTTTCGTCTAATTTCTATATAATTTGATCCTTAGCGATTTCTGCCTGAGGTAGTACTCGGGTCTTTGTACGGATTTTTCCGAGATGTTACAATGCTCTAGATTGAGGTCAACTTTAAGTGTGTTAAATGGTCTTATGGTTGGTCTCTTTGGGCAATTGGGCTTTATTGTACATGGGTAGTGTTTAGGCCCATAGGATAAGTCTCTTCTTACATTACTTAAGGGGGTATTCTTGTAATTTCCACATATTTAGTGAAAGCCCTAATAAAACTAGAGAGATGGGACGTGGAGGCAATTCCAACACAGCCGTTCCACTCCTCTTCTCTCTCTTCTTCCTTTCTCTTCTTTCTTTATTTATTTTGATTCTCCTATTTCTCACGCTTTCACAATGTTTAACTTCTTTTTTTTTTCTTCTTTAATTCATATTTACCATTAGACATGGATCAGTGCATAGAAATGCTGAAATAACTCTTAGCTTATGCCTGCATTAGTGACTGTATCATTCCACAATTTTTTTTTTTATCACTTGCACTCAGTTGTAACTTGTTGTAAGAGTAATTATTGGTATTTTATTAGACCATTTTCTTATTACAGTTTTTTTTTTTTTTTTAAATTATTATTATTATTATTATTTTTATTTTATTTTATGTGTGTGTGTATGTGGATAGGATCATGAATGGAGGCAGGCCATAACTGCGGCTGGATCGGGATGTGTAGCTGCTTTATCTGTTGAGAGATATCTCACCAGCAATAATCTTCTTATTGAATTTCACCAGGTTTTTTTTTTTTTTTTTTTTTTTTAAAATAAAATTTATTATATATCCAAGGCCATCTATTATTAGTATGCTTTTGTTTTTTCATCTCATGTTACTTGCATGTTATGATAGGTTACCTTGAAATTAAATATGTTTACACACACACACATACTTGGATAACAACAAAATTATATACTGTATATGTTTGTTTCTTTGCTTCAATGAATGGTGTTGCTTAGATGCTTAGATGGTTCATGGTTCAAAAACTTTTTCCCCTGTTGCATGTCAGGATACATTACCTTGAAAATTTATACCTCTATTGTGTTGAAATTCTGTACCATATATCATTACTTCTTTCAACTTCATGGTGATAGTTAGATGGGTTAATAGTTCGTAGCTTCTTTTCTCCTTTATGAAATATATGTGAGATGTACTAGCTTTACTAGGTGTTACACTTCTCAAACTCTGTTACGGCATAAGTTGGTTCTTGGGGGCACAAGTGGTTTGGTTTTATTTGAGAATTGATTGAAAATAAATAAATAAATAAAAACACACCGTTGATCAGTAAGGGGAAAAATGTTGTTTATCATTCTGATACTAGTATATGATTAGTGCCAAACACATACTTTCTTTGTCAAACTACTTGAAATGTAAGGGGTGAATCACATTGTATTATTTTGTTTGGCTTGTTGTGAAATTCTGTTGTGTAATTACTATAGCAAGCATCACTGCATTCAAACTTCATGATATTCAGTTATGACATGTTTGCATGTTGTACATTTTTTATTTTATAATGTGGCTAAGTTGCCCAATGGTGCAAAGACGTGGATGCAAAATGTATTGTCTCTGGACTGCCGCATTTTATGACTTTTCATCCTTGTTTTGTTTGAGAGCTTATCTGCCTGTTTAGGAGACCAAAATTCATTTTTCTTCATCGTCTATTTGAAATGAGCTGACTGTTTGAAAAAAAAAAAAGTTGGTGCTATTTTTTACATAATGAGTTTGGAGAAGGTATTTATTTGAGTGCCAAATCAACACACGTGGCTGATCCAAACTGTTAATCAGATGTGCCATAGCAAGCGCTGGCAGGTCAGTCACGCTGGTGGGATAAAAGGGAGAAAAAAAACAGTGTTTTGGTGCCACCCAAACAGGCCCATGAGTTTTTTCAGTTAAAATAATGTTGTACGCCTTAATGTTCATTGAGAGCTTCTAGAAAGAAGCCTCTAGAAGATCCTTCAACTATTGGCCGGATAAGTTTTTGTAAAATAATCCAAGACATCCTTCATATTTCAAATAAAAACCAAAATCAAATTAAAAACTGAATAAAGAGTTCAAATACCACCATACTTTCTTATATACCACAGATATAGGATGTTTGAACCGTACGATCTGTTCAAAGCATGCAAGTAGGCGTCACGGTTTGTGTATAGGGCTTTTTAAGGTTGTACTGTTGAACTGGTGGGCTCGTAGTCCAACCAGTCATCAATCTAGGCCATTTGATTGGATCCATGGCTCCCAGTCTAGTCATATGATTGAACAAAACAACCACAATACTTTTGATCTGATCAAGATGGTTGATCAGGTCAATTTAGACATTTGGCGTGGTTCAGAACTTCAATTTGGATGGTTGGATGGTCTGGGTCTCCAATCCAAATGTTTTATTTATTTATTTATTTATTTTTATATTAAATAAAAGGAAGCCAAAGCAACCCAGCAGAAAACAGAACAAAGATACAGACCAAAACAAAAAGAAAAGAAAAAAAAAAAAAAAACCTAAAAAACAGCTATACAACCCAAGGGGAGGACCTCAAAACAGAGAGGCCCAAAAAGAAACCAAACAAACAACTATACAGTCCAAACAAAAGGAGCCAAAAGGAGACCAAGCCGAGGCTGCAACATTAGCCCCAGAGAGGAAGAATGAAGGATCTGTCACTTAGAGAGTGCTCTTGGAACCAGTCCTTCACATGCAGGATGATCTGAGCTGAGGCCCTCATGGGAGCAGAAGAAATATTCCTGAAGCAACGCTTGTCCCTTTCATTTCGAATGGTCCAAAGAGAAGCCATTGGCACAAGATGTCATATAGCTTCTAGATCTTTGCCTATACCTCCTCCTAGCCATGCAAACAACAAACCAAAAATGGAAGCAGGAATTACCCAAGGAGTATGAAACCAATCCAAAATAGTAGACCAGATGGCAGAAGGACAATGCAGGAAAAAGGTGAAGGATCGTTTCTGTGTCGCCCAGATACAGAAGATAGACGTTAGGCAGAATCATTCCATTCCATTGTAATTCCTCCACCGTGAGGATCCTCCCTCTTGCTAGGAGCCAAACAAATATTATCACCTTGGGGGGAATCTCCATACGACCGGATCAAGGAAGGGAAGTGTCAAGGTCCGAAGGAGGATTACGACCCCTGATGAGGTGCCAAAAAGATTTGGAGGTGAAGATGCTCGAAGGAGAAAGCCAAGTTGAATCCAGAAACTTCAAAAGCTTCCTGAAAGCATCAACCTCTCTCTCTGAGAGGGGTCTCCTACACGGAGGGTACTAGGCATATTTTTGTTGAGACAAAATGACGCCCTTCTTAGAATGAGAGACTTCAATTCTAAGGAAGTATTTTAGCGTTCCCAAATCTTTGATGTAAAAAAAACCTTGCTCTGATAGAGTTTTAACACAGAAATTGCACTAGCATCATCACTTGTAACAATGATGTCATCTACATACACACTCACAATGATGGTAACTTGTACACGCTGCTTTACAAGCAAAAAATTGTTTGAGTGAATTTCAGCAAATCCAATACGAACTAGGGCCCCATGGGCACTAAACTTCTCAAGGTAGGCTCACGGAGCTTGCTTCAAACCATATATACCATTCTTAAAACGAAATATGTTTCTGTTTCCTCTTTCTAGCAAAATCGATAGGGAGAAGCATATAAATCTCCTCAGTCAGATCACTATTAAAAATGCATTCTTAACATCTAATTAGTGCAACAACCAATTCAAATTAGCACCAAGAGAAATTATTACCCATATCAAATTCATTTTATCAATATGAGCAAAAGTTTCAGAATAATCCTCACCCTATGTCTGTGTAAATCCTTTAGTCACAAGACAAGTTTTATATTGAGCTATTCTACCATCAGGGTTGTACCTGAGAGCATACACCCAGCGACAACCCACTAGATTCTTCCCAGTTGGTAAATCAATCATCACCAATATGTGATTCTTCTCAAGGATAGCCATCTCCTCCTCCATAGCTTGTCACAATAAAGGAGAATTAAGAGCCTCTTTAAGATTCTTACAAACAGTCGAAGAAGAACACTCATGGTCATAAACAAAGGACTTGTGAACTGGAAACAAAGAATGATAGGAAATAAAATGTTTAATAAGATGATGAGTACACTGGATTTTGGCTTCTCTAATAGCACTAAAACAAATCCAAGGATAAGTCTAAATATGGATCAGTATAAATAGGCAACCTAGTGTGGATACTTGTCGCTAAAGGAGCATGCTTCATGGTGACCCGAGGAAGAACCGGTGTACGAACATTCATTCTTTCATACACCTTTCAGAATTGTGCTCTCCCTAACTCGGAGAAAAATATGGAGTGTCTTTAAAAAAGTTAACATCCATGGAGACAACACTTTTTAGTGACTAAATCAAAACACTTTACTACTTTTATGAAGACAATTATCCTAAGAAAATATATTTGATGGCACGATTTGACAATTTATTTCCACGAGGATCAATATTATATTCATAACACACCCAAAGGCTCGCAATGGGATTTCAAGGATAGAATGTTGAAACATATAATATAAGAGACTAATTAAAATGATCCTTTGTAGGCAAATGGCTAATCAAATAATATGTAGTAAGGGTATCATTTGACCAAAAAGATTTAGCAATTAACATACTAATGAGAAGAGCACGAATAACTTTTAAGAGATGCTTATTCTTTGTTTCAGGAATTACATTATGCCACGAGGTATATGTACAAGTATTGTGAGAATTAATACAATGCTCTCGAAGATCAGAAATCATAGAATGGGAAAGATATTCCTTTGCATTATCTGTACGAGGAGTACCAATATTTGTATTAAATTAATTTTTAACCCAACCATGAATTACTTTGAAACAGAGCCAACCTTATCTCTATTTTTTATCAAATAAATCAACTTCATACAACAAGTATCATCAATAAAAGTGGAAAAATACTTAAAATTCATTAGAAGCAATGGAAATTGGACCCCATACACAAGAATGAACTAACAGAAAAAAATAATAATAATAATAAAATCTACTTGACTTTCTATCCATAGAAGGATAAATAAACTTATGATGTTTGGCTAAAACACAAGTCTCGCATTGTAAATTCTTGAGATCATTAGACTCGATTGACTGGGGCAACAAAGACTGTAAAACTAAACTAAAAGGATGACCAAACACCCGCTCCCCCCCCCCCCCTCTCCTTCCTCTTTTATACTAAGACACTTACTAAATAGACTTGATGAATTTGAATGAAGAATGTATAATTTATCATTCTCATTTCCACCACCAAACGACTTCTTCATCTTTCGATCTTGCAAGATAATGATAAGAAAAAAGAATGTTATATTACAATTTAAGTCCTTTGTAATTTGACTAACGGATGACAAATTAGAAGCAATATTAGGAAGTAATAAAAAGGAGGATAGGGAGAATGATGGGGAAATGAAAATAGTAGCACTTATCCTAGTAGGTTTTTGGATACCGTTTGCTAATTTCAAATGACCTAAATTAGGATTGGGGCTAAATGAAGGGGAAAAAAAAGATGTACATGTGATATGATTAGTAGCTCCTGAATCAATTACTTAAGGACTTGATGCAGTAGTAGTGTGAAAGGTTGTGAAAGTATTACCTACTCGAGTCAAAGATATAGATGAAGAGACCTTATTCTGCATGACATACCTTAGTAAGGCACCATACTCACTTTTTGAGAGATAAACCACCTCACCGGTTAATGGAACCTTATGTGAACTTGCCAGTGGTATTGCTATCCCCAATAATATCATAAAAATCTGTCATTTATTGCTGCAAAATTATCAGTTCGGCCTTGAGGTCAATCATGAAGGACTTAAAAATAATTAACAATATGTCTATATCTACCATGATGAGTGCATATACGATCCATACGATGACCATAACCTTGACCACCATCACTTCCGCTTCCTGTACCTCTACCTTGGCCAGCGCTAGCATTATCAAAATTCCTTAACCTTATCATCAGGGCATGTTTCTCAACCATAGTTGATCCCATAATTGTATGCTGCTTCTTATCTCATAAAATCATAGCATCTACATTGTTAAGTGAAGGTAAAGTAGGAGACCTAAGAATTTTAGCTGGAACAGGCTCAAACTCATAATTAAGACCTGCTAACAATTCAAATGTCATTCTCTTTTCAACACTTATTTTATCTGTCTCTGCATCTATAAACAAATAAATTGAAGATCATTGAAGAAAGACAATTCTTGCCACAAACCACACATCTTAGCATAATAATCAGACATGGATCTCACCCCGTATTTCAAGTAACTAATCTCCTGATAAATATTGTAAATTCATTCATAAGCAGTTAATCAAATCTCACGTACAATGGACAATGGAAAAAGTCCTTGACTAACCTCTGGTGCCATAAAATTCAGGGGACAGGACAAAACTAACAAATTGTTTGATTTCTACTCTCCACAAGAAGGACCAGTCATAGGAGATTCCGATATATTGCCATCTATATATGCCAACTTTTGTTTTCTAAAATATTTCAACAACTTTCGACCGTCGAAGATTATTGCTGGACTTAAGTTTATGAGTTGTAATCTAGAACCCAATATTCTCAGAATGAACAGTCAACCTCTTCATCTTGGAGGTGATAGGATCAACTGTCTCAAATGTTGATGATGAAGCTAGATTTAATCTCAAACAATTAAAAGTGTACTAAATATCAAGATTTCACACTAATCAATAATAAATTTACTAATCAATTATAGCTTGCGGCAGTTTGAAAAAAGACAAAAAATGGCACCAATACTCGTAGCTCCAAATCAAACTACCAAAGAGGAGAAAGGGGTCTTACGGTTAAATTTACTAGATACCGACAAATCTTGATAATATTAAGGGCGTGTTTGGATGGTGGAGTTCCACCATAATGTGGCATGGTCCACTGTAAATGGGTAATGATTATCACTGCCACAGTAATCCGAAGTAAAGCCGTATGTAATACCAATACCACTCTCATAGCTTTAATTTTTTGATATGCATGTTATGTACTCACATGATTAGATGCATGTGGATATAACGTGGGTGTGGAGATAACACATACATCATGGTGGGGGCCACGGAAATCTGCATGTTATGTACTCACATGATTAGATGCATGTGGATATAACGTGCCTATTATGTGTTATATCAACACTGTTCATCCATTTTTCAATATCATTTTAGGCATGACCCCAAATATCAGCTTCATCTAACATTTCTGTGGGCCACAAGAAGTTTTTAATGGCAGACGTTCAATTCCGACTACTTCTGTGGTGTGGTCAATTTCTGTTTTGGACGTGGCTGATTTTTTCTCTTTCCATAACATGATCTCGCAATATGAATGGAGGGTGTGGAGATAACACATACATCATGGTGGGGGCCATGGAAATCTGCCATGTCGATGCACCTCCACCCATCCAAGTAGGTGGGCATTTGGATGGATTACTTTGATTTGACGGCTTTGTTTATCCAATCGGCTACAGGGAGTAATGATGTGAGTTTTACACTACATTACCGCGGAAGTCCACCATCCAAACACGCCCTAAAAGAGAAAGACAAATTTCAAATGCTTGATTGTTGACCACAAAAAGATTGTTGTAAATCGGGAAAAACTGGAAGAAAATGCTCCAAAAACCTGATCAAAACTGAATTACCAGCAACCCTAAAAGAAGAAAATAAGAAACCGCTGTAAGATTACTCTGCATTAATCATTTTCCATTGCTGATTTGGCTGCAATGACTCTCAAACCAACAGAAAAATCCAAGAAGAAGAAAGAAAAGGTGAGAAGAAGAAGAAAAGAGAGAGGGAGTTCAAGAGATGAGGAGAAAACCCTGTGAGCTTTTTGCTCTCATACTAAGTCAGAGAGGAAAAAGCCTTTGGGAGAGAAAAAAAACTCTTAACTAGGGTTGGATGTCCAACCCCCTTCTTATATATATGAAGTGATGTCCGAAATTATATAAAATACTCTTGGAACCAAGGGACAAAGAGGAAAAACAAAAGAAAGAAACATAAGATATGACCCATGGTGTAGACTGTGAAGGCCCACGGTCCAGAGAGGGCCCACGGTCTAGAAATATCTACATCATGCATATGTTGAGGCATATGCAAATAGACATTGATCAATGCTTTTTTCTTATTCTTTTTCTGGTATGTTTTACTTTATATTTTAAGTTATACCACTTGTAACACGTTATTTCTATTTCTTTAATTGTGAAATGGAAAATTGGAGTGGCACCTAATTGTTGGGGTATGGAGTCCCATTCCACTATCATGTTGTGCTCGACCACATCCACATATATTGTTTTGGAACATGAAGATAGCACTAAGTCAAGCTTTTCTACACGAATTTCTACATCCATATGCTCATCTCCTAAATCTTAATTTGTGTGCATATCTACTCTAATCATATCATGCATCTACCTTTTTATGTCTCTTTTTGTATGTTTGCATGTGTGTGTTGTTTTCTGCATGCTTTTGTTTAACATCCTATTTTTGTACGAGTGCATTTTGGTAACAGCCTCAAACTGAAGAAGTCAAGAAGGACCTCTCAGACAGGGATGTACAGATGGGTTTTGACATCAGCCTTACCAAGCACAACGGTCAGGTAACTCTATGACATTTCTTATTGAAATTACTTCAATGAATGGGTTCTTCATTTCTTATTGAAATTACTTCAATGAATTTCTAGGCAACTCTATGACATTCTCATCAGTTCTAGTGTGTGTATCCTCTAGTATATGCGGGATCCTTACTCTTGCTCAGGTGGTAGACTCTCAAGAGTTTCAACACCCGGTCAAGGGTTCGAGTATCCATAGGTGGTGAAATTCCACTAGCATGAGTGTGTGCGCGTGTGTAAAAATAAATAAATAATAAATAATAATAATAATAATAATAATAATAATAATAAATCCTCCAGTATATGCTTTTTCTTCTCTTTAGATCCAATTTGAACTTGTTTTTGCAGTATGCGCTACGAAAATTGTACCATGAAAGTCCAAGGCTGATTTGTGTTCTATATACATCACCAACATGTGGTCCATGTAGGACTTTGAAGCCCATTTTAAGCAAGGTATTGTATGTCTGGCACACAATTACTTCAATAGTGTTTTTTGTATAAGAATATTTGTTCACAAAACATACTTATTTTACCTATTCGCATGAAATTTCTCTGAAGTATAATTTCAATGTGCAACACTAGAACCACTTCATGGCTTGAGATGTATCGTTATTAACAATTTTTTCTTTGGATATTCCCTTTTAATTTTGGAATGTTCTCTCTTTTGAACTAAAGGTAGTTATAATTGATTGTTGATATCCTAGGCATGGCAAATAAAAAGAAAAAGCAAATAAAGCATCTCCTTTAGTTCTGTTTTTGGTCCATTAGTAAAGAGATAAATGATATAACCACCCAACATTCATAGGTGAAGGAACTACAACGATACACAAGATGGCAGAAAGGGGCGAGACATACCCACTCATTGATTGCGGTTCTTTGGAATCAAATAATCCCTTTCCTTTGTTCCTTCTTCCTTTGAGGATAGTGCTCCCATTGCCTAACACAAAGGGAAGCGTTAGCGTACTTTGCATACTATATTCAAGTTTTTCTCACATGCAACCTTGTCTCCTTCCTATTATTCTTTCTTGTCTTCGGTTTCTTTTGTTTCTTTGCCTTCCATAGTTTAGTAGGCGGCCTCCAATCCAAAGTGGTGTGAGTATATATTGGAAGAGATGAGGGCATTAATAAAGCAAGGCACATGGGAATTGGTAGATTAATCCAAAGGAAAGGAGCCAATGGGTTGCAAATGGCTCTTTACAGTAAAACACAAGGCAGATGGTTCTATTGAAATGTATAAAGCCAGGCTTGTTGCCAAGGGGCACACTTAGACATATGGGATTGACTAGAAGGAAATGTTTGCACTTGTAGCCAAGATAAACTCCATATGGGTTCTGCTAACGCTTGCAACTAACTTTTCTTACCCGTTGTATTAGCTAGATGTAAAAAGATGTCTCTCTCCATGGAGACTTGAAGGAGGAAATGTATGTCTTCTCCACTTGGTTTCAAGTTCCACGACGATGAAGGAAAGGTCTGTAGGTTGGAAAAATCTATTTATAGGCTCAAGCAGTCTCTTAGGGCTTGTTTTGAGAGGTTTATTTAGGCAATGAAATGGATTGGCTATTCCTAGAATCATGTGACCATACTCTCTTTGTGAGGCGACGGGGATAGTTGATTAGAACTTTGATTATTTATGTAGATGATATTGTGGTGATAGGAAATGATTCCCAGGAGATTGAAAACTTGAAGGAATTTTTGGCAAAAGAATTTAAAGAATTTGAGATCAAGGATCTAGGAATTTTGTAATATTTTCTGCGTATAGAGGTGGCTCAATCAAAGAAAGGTATCTTTATTTCTTAGGGAAAGTATACCTTAGACCTTTTGAAGGAGACTGTGATGCAAAACGGATAGCTTGGCCTAGAATGATGCAATGATTTCATCAATGGATTAACTAGAACAATTTAAAGCACAAAATAAAGCTTAACCTAACACAAGTTATTTTAAAAAAATCAGCAATGTAAGATGTTCGAATTCAAGCCATATGACAATCTCGCAATGTAGATCCAATAAAATACCAAATAATCAAGATCTATGGAAGGTAGGACTTCCATCTAAGCATAGGGGTTGTTCTCAATTTAAAGGGGTTCACTTGGTTTGTGAGGGTTTGGGTAGGTTAGGATTAGGACTTTAGGGCTTGGGAATCGGATTTTGGAAATTGGCATTTGGAAGTAGGGGAATTAGGGTTTTAAGAGTTAAGGTTTTGGGGAATTAGGTTTGTGAGAATTAGGATATTGAGAATTAGGGTTTGAGACTTAGGGTTTTAAGATTAGGTTTGAATTGGGGAAAGAAAATGATGAAAGGAAGGGAGAGACTGACTGTACAAACAACCGTAGAAGTCTGTTTGTACGGTTGTACAAATGGGTGGGTATGGCTGTATGGGTGTACGGTTAGGGCGTGTGGTTGGATGGGAGTTTGGGACGGGTTAGGTTATGGGTGTATGGATTGGAAGAAGGAAGAACAAGGATGGAGATGGAGGTGGAGATTGTTTGTTGTTTGAGAAAGAAGAACAGAAAACTAGAAAGAAAGAGAAAGAGCGAAGTGAAGAAATACCTTTTAATTGAAGAGAATGAGATAGAAGGATAATTTGAATGTACTCTATGGCATCACTAATTCACTCGAATCACAGGAGATTTGCTTCATCTCAGTCCAATGAGAAAGAACTTTTTTTTTTCTTCCATATATTCAATAATGTGCTAGGGTGTGGACGTCCAAGCCTTTTATAGTATTAGAAAAGACTTTATATATATATATATATATATATATATATATATATATATATATATATATATATATAAAGAGGCTCTCAGATAAAAAGTTTCACATAAAGATGCTCAATAAAATAAAATTTGTTCCCAACTCCCTAAACTCAACAAATATAAGCTAAACAAAAAATAACAAACATATAAACAATTAAATAAAATAAACTATTTTGTGGCCCATTATCAAGATGTCCAATGACGATGATCCAACGGTCGGAATTGTCCAACTAAGTAGCCCACATGCATCTTCCCAATGTTGGGCCTTCTAAGATGCATAATCATGCAGGCGGGGTCTTCAAAAAAAGAGTGGATTGATGGCGGAGGCATTTGGTAGAGCAAAGCTAGATGTTGTGAGATGGGCCTCTTGTTTAAAGGCTCTTCATGATTGTAATTTGTCTCCCATGTTTAGATTGTAGCTTTTCACATCTCATTCTTTTTTTCTTTGGTTCTCTTTTTTAATAAAATTAATATTAGCTATAGTAATTTTTTATTATTATTATTATTTATTATTTTTTAAGGCAACAAACAGAAAATGCATTAAAGAAGAAAAGGATACAAAAAAGGGGAAACTGCTGAGATAGCAGAAACGCCCTACCAACCTAAAAAGCTAAAATCGAAATTAGACAAATCCCTTACATTAACAACCCATTGTAAGACCATCTTCTTAGCCCTAATCCCCACAGAAGTAACCGAAGAAGGATTATCATTAAAGCATCTTTCGTTTCTTTCGGTCCAAATGGCCCACCACATGGCGAGGATAACCATATGCCAAACGATAGATTTGAACTTCCCAAACTGAGGCCCACGCCAAGCCGCAAGGAGGTCGGCGGCTGATTTGGGATTGCACCAGTAAATCGAGAAGCTGTGGAAAATATCCGTCCATAATTGGTGGAAAAGGAGGTAGTGGACGAGGAGATGATTGACAGTTTCTGCCCCCCTCATACTGCACACGCAAATATTAACTATCTGCTCCTCTTGGCCAGATTATTGACTGTGAGAATTCTGTTCCAATGAGCAAGCCACCCAAAGCAAATGAATTGGGCCCAAAGGCCCACAACGCATGACTCAGGCCATCGGACCTTCGGAATGGAGGTGTCCCGCCATCAGTAACATTTCAGGGTTAATTCTCAGGCAGACCTTAACCCAGAGCTCAGTGTAACCCAAGGGCTTTATCTTGTAGTTTCCTGGCCGGAAGCCCGTTGTTTCAGAGATCCAATCTTTAACCTGTGAGATGGACGCTCCCTTCTTACAGAGGATAACCACCATCTCCTTTAAGTCTTCTGCTGCTCTCTGGAAATGAGTCATATTGACTGAGATGGGTTCTCCTACCGTCGGAATGGATGGAGCATCAACATTGATAGCAGGGGTGTCCATAGATTCAGATATAGGAGGGATACATGGGGGGGGTGGGGAGTGTGGGAGCCTTGTTTAGCAAGGCGTCTTTGAAAGATGCAATCCCTAAAGATGTAGGATTAGGACCGGGGTTGGGGGCGATTTGGGGAGGGAGAGAAGATGGGACCTTGGATTTGGGGCGATACGTCTGCGACCTCTGCGGTTGAGGCTTGAGAGGCAGGATAATGTTAGGGCCATATCTTGCTCTTTGAACCAGTAGAGGACAGCCAGCGAACTTCTCACCATGTAGCTTGTCCACCGTCCTAGCTAACTCCATTTCCGACGACATGCGAACTAATGCGAAGCCTCTATACTCTCCAGAGCTGCGATCTCTGGGCATTACAACGTCCATAACTGCCCTCGCATGACCAAAAATCTGCTCGATGTTGAGAGGAAACCAACCTCTCGGAAATCCTTTAACAAATAAAGTCGGAAAGGCTGTTCTATTCCTGGCCGCAGAGCCTACCGGTCTCAACTTCCGACCAGGAACAGTCTGCCATCCTTGTTTGTTCTCTCCAGCTGGTTCGGTAATAACCTGCTTCGGAATCCTTTGCTCTGATGGAATAACTCCTTTTGCTTCCAAAAACTTCCCAGTGGACTTGCTGGAGATGACAGTGGAGCAATCTCCCCATTGTCGTTTACCTTTGTTCTCTCTCATTGTCGTTTACCTTCCGACCAGGAACAGTCTGCCATCTTTCCAAAAATTATGTAATATTAGCTATAGTATTAAATCAGTCATGTTGCTAATTTGTTTTGTCTATATGCTTGGTCTTTGCCCTATTTTTTCTATTATTTTTAGGTTGCACCATATATCACAATATTTCATTATTAATAATCAGTCTATTTTGGTGCAAAATAATATGAAATTTCATGATATTTGGTAGAACCAAATGCAACCATGATTAAACATCTAGAAAGTAGTGTAGCTTATGCTATGCACTATTTGCTATTTAAAACACTGTTCTGCATTCAAGATAATGTTCTGCTAAAAACAGCTGGAATCTATAATAGCAAGGTTTTACCTTGTTGTGAACTACTACAATTATGCTACGAGGAAGCTTTGCTGCTTGCTTTATAAGCTCCATGGACCTTGATTGGTGGCTAGTAATATCCATTTCTCAGTTCCAATCTCTGATTATGTTCAATATACCTATTTCTATGAATCTCCCCATCTTTTAGGATACATATGAAGGTCATAGGTATGATTCTTATTTTGTTAACTAAGCGTCCGTCCTTTATTTTGAAAAATCTACAACTGTGAGATGTCTAGTCTGACGTGCATTCCTGCTAAATATGGGAACTTCATGTCACAGTTTCAAATGTTGGTTCCCACATTCTGTCAGTTTGATTATTGGGGGCCTAGATACAGTACTGATACAGCCGACCAATCAGAAAACTATTCTTTAATATTTTTCAGTGCCCAACTGGTAATTGGATTTTACATCGGCTTTTTAAGTGCTCAACATGGACAAAGGATAGCAAAAGATCATGTCCCATGTACTGTCACATTCCCTGTAAAGCTTTTGTTCTATTGGTAATGATAAACAAAGAATTTTTTTTTATGGCAGGTCATAGATGAATTTGATGAAAACGTCCATTTTGTTGAAATCGACATCGAGGAAGACCCAGAAATTGCAGAAGCGGCAGGGATTATGGGCACGCCATGTGTGCAGTTTTTCAAAAATAAGGAAATGCTCAGGTTGGTTATTATTTGCTTCCGTGCTATTTTATTAATTTTAGTGTGCGCGCGCATATTTACCCATGTCATTTTCTGCATATGCTCACCTGTATAAGTGTGCACATGCATACACACATGTTATATGAGTGTTCCAGCACTCGGTCTTCTGTTTCACGTAACTGCTTGATGCTGAAACCTGTTTATTGTGTCGATTTGCACACATGCAAGTGCAATTATGTTTCATGAGCTTTGCTAAGTCCACAAGTGTAATAAAGCTCATTTACATGCAATGCATGTGGCAGCATGGTACGATAGGTCCGAGATCCAACACATCTATCAGAACACACCATTATGTTGATGCTATAGCCCAAGAATCAGGTTGATCTACTGGTCAGGTGGGCCACAGTTTGCGAAACTTGGCTGAAGTTTTCTAACCCATCCACTTGTTTCCAATATTGGGCCCCACAATCTGATGGGAACAAATTTCAGTTTTGACAAAAATGTACAATGTTGGACCAACCTGATGGATGGATTGGATCTCACATGTATCTGCCATGCTGGCACATTTATGGCATGTACAGGAGCTTTATTGCACAGCTCTATGTTTCAATATCAATCTCTAGAATGATCACACTGTTGAGACATCGCGTAACATTTGAATCTTTACTAAATTGAAATTGAAGTTTTTGATGAATCATGATGCCAAAGGTGGTTTTCATATATGATCCTTTTAGGAAGAAATTTTGGTTATGCAATAGACTTCTCTAGCCTAGAATTCAAGCTCTTAGAATTTCTTTGCAGAAATAGATTCTTAATTTGGATTTGTTTATGGAAGTATGTGATGTTGTATCTATGTGCAGTTGTGTTTGAAGGACAATTATTCTTATAAAAATTACTAACATCCCTAAAGAATAACCTTAGGACAAAAAATCCCCTAATTTTACTTTCATTTAAAAGCATAATGTAAAAAAGCTTTGAAAGAAAGGAAAGACTAGTAGGGTTGGATGTTCGATCCTATTGTATTTCTAAGAAATACAAAATATACAAATTACATAAAAATACTCCTAAGTTAAAGAGAAAAATTGGAAATAGGGAAAAACCTAAGAAATAATGTAATACTAATTGGGCCCAAAGGCCCACAACCCAAACCAGGGGACCACTGTAGGCCCGTATATACTATTAACACTCCCCCTCAAGTGGAAGCATAGATATCAATCAAGCCTAGCTTGCCTGGAATACTTCTTCCCCACTTCAATTGAAATGGCCTAAGTGAAGATATCAACAAGTTGATTTGTAGACCTAACAAAGGGAGTACAATTAATGTCAGCAATAACTTTCTCACAAATAAAATGACAACAACTTTATTATGTTTTGTGCACTCATGAAAAAGGGGATTGGAAGCAATATAAAGTGGAGCCTAATTGTCACAGTACATGGGCATGTGAGTAGTCACCAGAAATCCTAATTCAATGACAAAGCTTTTCAACCATAAGATTTCACATGCAGTATTCGCCATAGCTCAATATTCAGCCTCCGCACTGGATCTTGCAATAACACTTTGCTTCATAGTCTTCCATGTAACAAGATCTCCTTTAAAAAAGTATAATACCCTGTTGTAGAATGTCACGCTCCAAAATTCAGAACTTGAGTATGGTGACACTGATCCTGAGTTCTATGGTGTGAATTAATAATTTAATATTCATGCATTTGTTTCTCACATTAACATTCACATCATCATTCATCCAAACCAAACCATAATTAAATCATCCAAACCATGAACTTTAACTTAAAACTTTACAATTCCAAAGTCCAAATCTACTATCATTACTAAATCCTCACACCACTCTTTGTACTTTGTACTATAAGTTCATTACAATCATTCGAATAACAAAAATAAACTAAGATATAATTTTATTGAAAGTAGCCATTGTTGAGATGTGGAGCCACATCTGGACAAGGCCACTCGACCAGTCGGGTGTCTAGCTCAACTGGTCAAGTGGCCCACTCGACCAGTCGAGGGCTAGCTCGACTCAAAGTCCAGCGAGCCATGTTTTTTGGGGTCTGAGGTACTCGACCGGTCGAAGCCTCCGCTCAACTAGTCGAGCAATCTGCTCGATCAGTCGAGGTTACACAGATTCGTTTCCGGATTTTGCACGGACTGTGGATTTATAAGTCGGTTTTCGCACAGGTGCGAAAGGGAAGTTGCCTAAACTATAAATAGGGGTCCCTAGGGCTTTTCTAGGGTATTGGGAGTTATTCTAAAGTGTGAGCAAAGGGTTTTCTCTATACATTCAGGGGAAAAGGTTAGTATATTGCTTGTAATCTTATTTTCTTCATAGTGGAAGTTTGCACCCGTGGTTTTTTACCCTTGTTTGGGGTTTTTCCACGTATATCTTGTCTTGTAGTTTGTTTGGAATGCTTTGATTCTTCTTTTAATTTATATTTTTTCTTGTTTATCGCTTGTGGGTGAGACTGGAGATTGGATCTCGGTTCACTGCATTGTTGGCGTGCTGCGCAATAACTGGTATCAAAGTTATTGGTTTAGTTCTATTAGGAGCGATGACGGAAGAAGGGAAGATTAGAATTGAGAAGTTTGATGGTTCAAACTTTCCCTTCTGGAAGATGCAGATGGAGGATTATCTGTATCAGAAGCACCTTTATATTCCTCTAGGAGGAAAAGAGAATAAACTAGAAAAGATGACAGATGATGAATGGTTTTTATTGGATCAAAAAGCTTTAGGAACGATCAGACTCTCTTTATCTAAGAGCGTCGCTTTCAATATATCCAAGGTGAAAACCACAAAAGAATTAATGGAAGCCATAGTTACGATGTATGAAAAACCCTCAGCTTCCAACAAGGTTCATCTCATGAAACAGCTATCCAACATGAAGATGTCAGATGGTGAGAATGTGGTTGATCTAAACCAGTTCAATACAGTCACGAGCCAGTTGGAATCCGTCGGCATTGTTTTTAAGGATGAGGTCAGGGCGTTATCGATCTCATCCAATTTGCCAGACAGTTGGGATGGTTTGGTGATTGCATGAGCAATTCTTCAGGGTCAACAAAGATGAAATTTAATGATGTGCGCGGTCTAATTCTCAACGAAGAATCTAGAAGAAAAGCATTAGGAGTTTCATGGGATTCAAGGAATGCTCTAAACGTTGAAGGAAGAGGAAGATCGCTAAACAAAGGATGCAATAAACACGGACGTTCAAGTCGAGGAAGAAGCCCAAGGGACCGAAAGACAAAGACGGGTGTTGCCATTGCGGCAAGAAGGGGCACATGAAACGTGATTGTTGGGCGCTTAAGAAACAAGAAGGAAGCTCTCAAGGCGGCAAAGATTCGGTGAATATATCTGAGGAGAGTGACATAAAGACGTTGATCTTGTCTCTTAATGCGAGAAATGAGTCTTGAGTTATAGACTCGGGTGCTTCGTTTCATGCCACTTCATGTAAGGAAGTTCTGCGTGATTATGTATCAGGTGACTTTGGGAGTGTCTACCTGAGTGATGATAAGCCGTGCAGTATTGTTGGTAAGGGAGACGTTTATATAAATCAGAAAGACGGAACGACTTTGAAATTGAAGGATGTCAGACATGTACTGAGTTTGAAATGGAACTTGATCTCAGTAGGGCAGTTGGCCGATACCGGATATGTGACGACCTTCATTAGTGATTCTTTGAAGATCACAAAAGGTGACTTGGTGATATCTCGAGGTAAGAAGGAAGGTACTTCATACATGACTTCAAGATCGTATAGTTCACTCGCAGTCACATCAACTGGAGTGAATGGGCAGTTATGGCATCAGAGGTTAGGACATACGAGTGAGAAAGGGATGAAAGTGCTATTGTCAAAAGGGAACCTACCAGGGCTGAAGCCGATTGACTTGGAATTCTACGAGGACTGCGTGTATGATAAGCAGAAGAGGGTAAGTTTCAAGAAGACGGGACACACTCCAAAGACGCATTTGTTGGAGCTTATATACACTGATTTGTGGGGACCAACACATGTATCATCTTTTGGTGGTTCACGTTATTTTATTTCCTGTATTGATGATGCTAGTAAAAAACTGTGGGTTTATTTCTTAAAGCACAATTCTGATGTATTTGATGTATTTAAGAAGTGAAAAGTAATGGTAGAAAATGAGACAGGTAAAATACTAAAATGTTTCAAATTAGATACTGGGGGAGAATACTATGATAAGAGATTTGAGGAGTATTGTGCAGCAAATGGAATCAAACATCAGAAAACGATTACAGGGACACCGCAGCAGAATGGTGTGGCTAAGCGTATTAACAGGACCATCCTTGAGCGCGCCAGGAGCATGAGACTATACGTAAAGTTGCCCAAGACGTTTTGGGCAGATGCTGTGAATACTGCCGCATATCTCATGAATAGAAGTCCCTCAGCACCATTGGATGGTGGGCTATCAGAAGAAACGTGGATTGAGAAAGAAGTGAACCTTGCACATTTGAGTGTTTGGTTGCACTTCATATGTTCACATTGATACAGAGCACAGAAACAAGCTAGATGCGAAGTCTAGGAGGTGCACATTTTTAGGCTACGGGTAGCATGATTTTGGCTACAGGTTTTGAGATACAAACAGGAAAATTATCAAAAGTAAAGATGTAGTATTCAATGAAAAAGTGATGCATAAGGACAGTGTGTAGGAAAATAAGGCAGAGGAGAAAGAATTCATAGAGTTGGAAGAGTTACCGGACATGGGTGTTACAACGCCATAGGATGATCATGCACAGGAACATTATGAGGTAGAGCCACAGACACCGGTTGTGAAGAGGTCAACTCGGGAGAGGAGACCCATGGTTCGATACTCACCCTGTTTACAGTATCTACCGCTGACAAATAATGGTGAACCAGAGTCTTTTGAAGAGGCATTACAGTCAAATACACGGGTTAAGTGGGAGCAGGCCATGGATGATGAGATGGAATCTCTCAAGTCTAATTGTACATGGGAGCTAGCCACTCTACCTAAGAGTAAGAAAGCTCTTCATAACAAGTGGGTTTACAGACTGAAGGAGCAAGATGGTTCGAAACAGTACAGGGCCAGATTGGTTGTGAAAGGGTTCCAACAAACAGTGGGTATCGACTTCACTGAAATATTTTCACCAGTGGTGAAAATGTCTACGATTCGCATGGTCTTGAGTATAATGGCTGCAGAGGACTTACATCTAAAGCAGCTAAATGTTAAGACAGTCTTTCTTCATGGGGACCTTGAAGAAGATATATATATGCATCAGTCGATAGGATACGTGGCATCAGGAAAGGAGATCAAGGTGTTAGACTGAAGAAAGGTCTGTATGGCCTAAAGCAAGCCCCGACAGTTTCATATCGGGAAACGGTTTTAGGATATGTCATGCAGACCACTGTTGTTATTTGAAGAAGTTTGATACGTCGTACATCATCCATCTTCTGTACGTTGATGATATGCTTGTGGACAGTTCAAGCATGAAGGACATCTTAGATCTTAAAAGACACTGTCTAGAGAATTTGCTATGAAGGATTTAGGAGCTGCAAAACAAATCTTAGGCATAAGGATAAAGCGTGACAGGGAAAATAAGAAACTAGTTTTGTCACAGGCAGAGTATATAGCCAAGGTACTTGATCGATTCAATATGAGGTGTTAAGCCGGTTAGCAATCCATTAGCCAACCATTTTAAACTTTCTAAGGAGCAAGGTGCAAAGACGCAGGAAGAACGAGACTACATGACTAAAGTCCCATATGCGTCAGCTATTGGGAGTCTCATGTATGCTATGGTGAGCACGAGGCTAGACATTGCTCAAGCAGTGGGAGTTGTTTGTAGGTTCACGAACAACCCTGAAAAGGAACATTAGGAAGCTGTGAAGTGGATCCTCAGATACCTGATAGGTACTGCGGATATAGGGTTGTGCTATGGTGGATCGAAAATCAAGCTACAAGGCTACGTAGATTCAGATTTGACAGGAGATGTTGACAACAGAAGAAGCACTATAGGTTATGTCTTTACTCTGGGTAGTGCAATAGTCAGTTGGGTCTCTCAGTTACAAAAGATAGTATCTATCAGTACGACGGAAGCAGAATATGTTGCAGCTACAGAAGCGTGCAAGGAGATGATGTGGATGTAAGGTTTAATGGAAGATTTGGCTAAGAAGCAAGCAGATTGTAAGTTGTACAGTGATAATCAGAGTGCAATACACTTGGCTAAGAATTTAGCCTTTCATTCAAGGACCAAGAATATTGACATTAGATATCACTTCATACGTTCGTTACTGGAAGATGGATCGATTGCTCTAGAGAAGATTCATACAACTGAGAATCTTGCAGATATGCTGACCAAAGCGGTCACACGGGAGAAGCTGAAAGCTCTGTTCAACTTTTATTGGTCTTCAGGCTTGAAGATGGGGAGGTGGTGCACTCCAGATGTAGAAGACGAAGGTTTATGGTGATGTGTCTCCAAATGAAAGATTGTTGAGATGTGGAGCCACATCTGGCTAGGGCCGCTCGACCGGTCGAGGGCTGGCTCGACTCAAAGTCCAGCAAGCCATGTTTTTTGGGGTCCGAGGCGCTCGACCAGTCGAGGCCTCAGCTCGACCAATCGAGATTATGCAAATTCGTTTCCGGATTTTGCACGGACTGCTGATTTTGAGTCGATTTTTGCAGAGGTGTGAAAGGGAAGTTGCCTAAACTATAAATAAGGGTCCCTAGGGCTTTTCTAGGGTATTGGGAGTTATTCTAAAGTGTGGGCAAAGTATTGGGAGTTATTCTAAAGTGTGGGCAAAGGGTTTTCTCTATACATTTAAGGGAAAAGGTTAGTATATTGCTTGTAATCTTGTTTTCTTTATAGTGAAAGTTTGCACCTGTAGTTTTTTACCCTTGTTTGGGGTTTTTTCACGCATATCTTGTCTTGTGGTTTGTTTGGAATGCTTTGATTCTTCTTCTAATTTATATTTCTTCTTGTTTATCGTTTGTGGGTGAGACCGGAGATTTGATCTCGTTTCACTGCATTGTTGGCATGCTGCGCAACAACCATCTAGGTATTCTTCATCTCCAACTTCTCTCTCATTCTGTTAACCTGTAGGAGTAATTAATTTGGGTGAGCTAAAAGTCTAATGAGATCATATCTGCCACAAGTTCAAAAAAGGCACTATGGAAGCAAGTGAAACAACATAGCATGGATCAGGATGAAATACAAGGATGCCATGAATTCAAAACAGGCCCAATAGAGAAGTAAATTATATAACAAGATGCAACGTCATAATATAACATTTACGGAGCAAGTATGATGTCATGATGCATGAATCATCCAATGCATGAAGTGCAAGTCATCTTGGAGATGTTCCTCTAGGCAACCCCATCTCGAAACAGGCACAATAGAGCCATGTAAATTATATAACAAGATGCAATGTCATAATACAACATTTACGGAGTAAGTATGATGTCATGATGCATGAATCATGCAATGCATGAAGTGCAAGTCATCCTGGAGATGTTCCTCTAGGCAACCCATCTCGAATATCCTACCGCATCATCCTTGCCATGTGTACAAGGGAATCCCCTCTTGAATATCTCATCGGAACAAATCATCCTTACCATATAAGTCAAGGGAAACCCCTCTCGAGTATCCCAATGAAATCATCCTCGTTACATGTACGAGTGAACCCCCTCTCGAATATCCTATCAGAACAAACCATCCTTGCCATATAGGTCAAGGGAACCCCCTCTCGATTATACCACTAGAATCCACAAAGCATATAATTCAATTTCAATACATTTCATGATGAGGCAAGTAGTTCAATCATCAAGCACTCCATGAATTCAATGCAAGTTAAGCAAATCCAAACATATAAGTCGAGGGAAATGTCTTTGAGTCAAAAAGGGAGAAAAGGGCTAGCCCTGGAGAAAAAGGGCTAGACCTGAAGAAAAATAGGTAGATTGAAGATATGCTAAATTCAACTGTGAAGAGAGACTAGAAAAGACCCCTTAACGAGGGTTGTGCATCCCATTTAAAGAAAGGAAGATGAATTCAACAAATAATTGGAATTCAAAAACTCAAAATTAAACGAATATCAAACTTACGGAGGATCACTTACATTAGTTGATGTCGATTTCAACTGGAACTAGAATTGACCTCGACTCGATATAACTCAGATGCGACTTAGTGCAAATATGGTGTTGAACTTGGCGCACAGCCTCTTCCAACGGGTTCTGAACCCTAATTAGGGTTTCTTAGCCCCGTTGGAGCCAAACTAGACTTAGCTTGGCTATGACTCGGCTGAACTCAACAAGTTATCTACCACACCCCAAAATTCGGAACAAGTATGGTGACCTTGATCCCGAGTTCTAGAATGGATGTCTATATGAGTGGATATGAGGATCTCATAGTTGGTTTACTATGATCAGGTAGTCCAAAAGTGAAGTGGGCGATTGAATATCTTCACCTAGGATCTCGTAGTTAGTTTGATGAACGATCAAGTGTAAGATGATGTATGAGAGTCCGAAGTTCATTACAATATGTATGTGAGTCTTAAGCATGTTCACATACATGTTCATCTATATATATAATGGAAGTACTAAAATACACACGTGGGAAAGCACTCGTGCACGAAAATTTTCAAGTTATTAGATAGAATGACGATCAACAGATCTTGCCCAGTCTGCATCCGAATTTCCTTCAATATTCAGATGATTATGATAACTAAATAGAATGCCATCTCCTTGAAAAGACTTGATGTAGTGAAGTATGAGACGAACTTCTTGATGATTGGAGCGAGGTGCATGCATAAACTGACTTACTAGAATGACTACATAAGACAGGTCAGGATGAGTAATATTTAAATATATCAATTGACCAACCAAGCATTAGTACATGCAAGGATCATCAAGACTCTCCCCATCATCAGCCCAAAGTTTCTCATTAAGATCTAACAATAATTAAGGTGTTTAACACTAAGATTAGCAATTAAAGTAAAGAAGAATTGGTGGAAAGACTTGTGGGGAACATGCCTTTGGAACAGAAAGAATTGGATCGGAGTTAAGAACAGATATAGGATGAACCATTGACTGGTGCTCTTCATGATCTTTTGAAAAATATGGAACATTTTTAGGAAACTTAACATCGAAACATTCCGTTTTTTATTGACTGGATCAAGACACTTATACCCTTTTTAGGAAGCTGGAGACCCCAAGAAAACAGATTTAATAGCCCGATTTGACAATTTATTTCGATGAGGATCTATATTGCAAACATAACAAACACACTTAAAGACTTGTAATGGAATTTCAGGAAGTGGGTAGAATGTTGACAAATATTGAAAAAGAGACTTACCCTCGAGAACCGAAGTAGGCAAACAATTAACTAAATAACATGCAGTAAGGATGGTATTTGACAAAAAATTCTTGGGAATAGACGTACCTATGAGAAGAGTATGAGTAATTTCTAGAAGATGTCTATTATTTCTTTCAGCGATACCCAAGGTATTTTGTAAAGGTAACAGTGGCCATAACGAGCACCACTGTTACCTTTACGATACGGCTCATAACGGTTGTTATGGCTCCCGTAACGACCATTATGCTCTCTCTCTCTCTCTCTTGGAAAGAAAAAAAAAAATCGAAAAATCTGTATCTACCCCGTAACATTGAATTTTTTTTTGTTTCCAAAAAAATATGTATTTGCATCATAACAAACCATTACGGTGCTATTATGGCCTTTACAAATGGCGTAATCGGTCGTAAACGGCAGTTACATGTCAGTTTTTCTATAACAGCTATTACGGTTTTTACGACCCCATAACGTGTAACGGTTGCCACCATTACTTTTATGTAACGGTCTTTAAGGCCCTGTAACAGCCCTTACAACACACCATGGCAATAACATTTTGTTGGTGGGTATATGCACAAGTGGTTTGAAAATTTATACCATGCTCCTGAAAATAAAGACAACATAGAATGAGAAAGATATTCTTTTGCATCATTAGTACAAAAGGTTCCAATATTCATACTAAAATGATTTTTAACCCAAGCATGAAACACTTTGAAGATCAAACCAACCTCATTTCTATTTTTCACAAAGTAAATCCACATCATATGAGAAACATCATCAATAAAGGAGACAAAAATATTTAAATCCATTAGAATTAATTGGAATCGGCCCCCATACATCATAATGAACAATGAAAATATTTTGACTTTTTTTTCCCCACAAAGGGTTAAGTAGACCTATGATGCCTAGTCAAAACACAAGCTTCACATTAAAAATTCATGAGATCATTAGACAATTGATTGATCGAACAAAGACTAGAACTACATTAGAGGGATGACTAAAACGACAAATGCCAAAGATAAAAGATTTTTTTTTTTTACAATAAGACACTCACTAAACTGACTTGAAGAATGTATAACCCATCATTCTTAAGTTCACCACCAAGTAGCTTATTGATGAGGACATCACATCACATACACCCTTACGTCAATGTATCCCGAATCAGTATCTATTGGCGTAATGGTGCCCTCCGATGCCGATACAGATACAGGGGCGTAACGGTACATAACGGTGCAAATTATTTTTTTTGCCAAAAAAATACGAAAAAATATGGATTAAATCCGGAATATTTTAAGCATTCCAAATATGCATTCATTTATAAATTGGAACATGTTTATGGTGGTGTAACGGTCCACTCTTTGGTGAGAAGTTGTATCGAACTGTCTAATGAATTTATGAACCAGACAACCTGGATTTGACTGCAAAATTCATATATTTAATTTTCTAACTATCTACTATCAATGATAGATATATTAGAATGAATGTAATATGAAAATATCTTACATGTGTAGGTGTTTGCAATTATTTTTCATAATTTATTTAACATACCTGTGGCTGTGACTGTGATTCTTGTCCTATGACCTGTCATCCTCAAGTTAAGAATATTAAAAAATAAATAAATTAGTAGTGTCTGATATACTCCCCTGCAACTTGATTAAGGATTACTTGATTGGTTGTCAGGGGAGCTATTTTAAATACAAATTTGGCAGTGTCAAGTGTGTGCTCGGCTTCTTACAATAATATTGTTGTGAGTTGTCTGCTGCAAATACTTACCTTAATACAAATATATACTTACAATCACAAGTCACCACCAAAATGAAAACCCACTTTTTTGTGGTTGCTCGACCTCCACATCATCATCATCATCATCATCAGGCTGAGGCTGTCCAATAGGTGGAGATGCTGCATAACCATAATATCCAGTGCCAGGAGGAAATACTAGATCAATGAAACCAGAGGATGACTGATCCTGACTAGGTAACGATTCCGACCCTGAATAAGGATATCCACCAGTGCCCGTCGAATAGCGATACTGGTGTCCGTACTCAGGCTGTTGAGAATCTCGAGATTAAGAGTGCGTCTGCTGTGATGAGTAACTTGGATTTGGATCTGGATATCTATAATCATATGGATATTGATCAGGAGGACTACTCCAACATGAATGTGATGGAACAGGCTCAGTATAACCACCATAATCATAATCCAAATGACCATAAGAATATCCATCATAATAACCAGGACCATGAGTCTGCTGATGTTCCGGACCTCCCGGACCCGGTGCACCACCAGACGTACCCTCCTCCAGCTGGCTGTATCGTGACTTGGTACACTCATAAGTCCGACCTCGTGTACTACTTCGTCGATGTTCATCGGCACCGCGATCTGTAGACAGCTGTATAGGGTGCTAAGCAACACCAAAAGTGTCAGCACCAGGGGCAAGGGGGTCATCATCGCCATCATCTAACACGGTCATGCTACCACTGCTCGTACTCTTTTGTTGATCTTGAGCCGTACTTAGCATAAACGTTGCCCCTCTTACTGGATCCAACACATCTGCACGACTCTCTTGTTGCGCTCTGCGTATTTCTGGGTCATCAATCTCCAATTCTTCACTATTCTCTTCAATTTGCTTTTCCATTGTTTCCAATTCTTCATTAACATGTTATACTCTGATTAACACATCATATTCTACCATTAAAACAGTTAAACATTAAATAAAAAGTATAAATACCTATTTTTGAGAAATTTTTGAAAAATGGCCCACGGAGCTTCGAATCAAGAAAATCCTTAATATAAATTGTTTTTATCTGAAATATCAAGCTAAGATTGGTCAAAAATAGTAATAGAATGATTTAGAAAGAGTTTGGAAGAAGAAAGGTTCAAAAAAGGTGAAAAAATGGACCTTAAAAAGTTTAAAAAATAAATTTAAAAAAAAGACCGTTTTCTGACCGTTACGCCCTGGCTGTTACTGGGCAGTATCAGTGGGGTGCCCGTTATGGCCCCGTATCACGTGACGGCATCGACTGTTACCGATACGTATCGGCCGATACGCCCATATTGTAACCGATATAGGACACCCTGCTTTACGTACGTATCAGAGGAGGCAGGCTGCACCACTTTCCTTGTGGCTGGGCGAGTACCCATGATCGTGTTGAAGACCTCATGTGCATGTGTGAGCATTAGGAAGACCCCACATTGGGAAAGTTCTCATGGGCTACTTTATAGAGTGATTCAGACCGTTGGATCGAAGGGACGCGACGATCGGACCATTGGATCACATGGATCACATGATCGGGTTATTGATCATTGATCGTCCACATCAATTTTAGATTTTATCATATTTTAGAATTTAGCTTTTGATTATTTTATATTTGGACACATTACAAGTGTTTTGGTTGATTTTATTTAGACTAGGGCTATTTTCGTTAAAGTTCACAAGACGGGGATTATTGTAATTTTGAAACTTCTTGGATCTATAAAAAAGGGGGGCGTGTGACCTCTCCCATTGAATTTCGTGATTAAGAGAGAGAGAGAGAGAGAGAGAGAGAGAGAGAGAGAAGCTATTGTTTTCTTTTTCATCTTCATGCGATTTGACGATACTTTCATATGATTTGGAAGAAAGATTGATGCGAGGTTAATCTTCATCAACGGAGGTGCAAGGTCTCCATCTATCCCCACACAATCTTCTCTTTTCTTCCCCGTCCAGGTATTCTCTTCAGGTTCTTAATTCTCCCAACCCAAATCTTCGTTTTCTCCAAAACCCAACTTTCCCATTCCTCCATCCCCAAAACCCTAACCATAAACCTAAAATCTCTATTTTCCCTAAATTAACCAAACCCCAATTTTCACCTTAGGATGTATTAGGTTTTCTGTTTTAAAATAGACTGTACCATATATTAATTGGATGTCCTTAAATCCATTAGATCCTAGTTTCGTTTTATTTAATGATCATATGTTATGATGTTCGTAGCTTAGGCTAGGATTACGCATGATTTTCTTTTGATTTTCATGATATTTGTGATGAATATAGCGACGTTTGTGTTTTTTAATTAAATATCTTAATTCTGTTATCTGATCTCACATGTTACTTAGTCCGTGCATCGGTCCTGCATCACATATCCTTGTTTAGATCTTGAAAGACATAATGATGACGAAAAAATGTCACACTAAGTTTAGATCCTTTGTAATCTGACTCCAAGATAATAGATTAGAAGCAATTTAGGGACCAATAAGAGAAAAGACAAGGAGAACCATGGTGAAGCTGAAATAGTACCCTAGTACCATCTACTAACTTCACACGATCTAAATGAGGATATGAAATAAATGAAGAAAAATAAATAGATTTGCCTGTCATATGATCAGTAACCCCCGAATCAATTATCTAATGATTGGACTCAAAAGCAATATGAGGAGCGGTCAGTGTTCAAAGTATCAACATCGCTACAAGTTTCGTTGGCTGGGGATATGGAAACAATATCGATATCATCGATAACATCGATAATAACTGGAAATGCGGGAAAACATGGGGAAAATGGTAGAATTTTCAATGAAACTTCAAGAGATGCTAAAATACACATTTGCATATTTAAGAATAAAAATTTGCGAAAAGAATGTACACATAATAAGTTTTCATTTAATGGAGGCTTAAAAGCATGTGTCGTCATAAGAAGCAATCTAGCAATCCCATCCATTCCATCTATCCAATTATCCATCCAGAAATTCATCGGTATTGCAGAATATCAACAACTCATGATATTTTTCCAATAAATCATCAACAACTGAAAAAGGAAACGAAAGATTGTGGTCTTGATATCACGCATGTTGCGATAACGATAATATTGAGATATTATCAATATTAACAATGGCAAATTGAAAACTGCATGCAACAATCTGCTCATAAAAAATTTGAAATAGAATTTATATTTTTATTTTTAATAAACAAACTTTCTGTGATATCTCTATGTTGACAATATTATTGAAATATCACTACACTTGTGATGCAAGTGTCACAGCATAACTCAGAATTTACACAGTCAAAAATATTGGCAATACACTGGCGATATCGATACATTGGCAATACAAGCAATGCCTGGAATTTACACATTTGAAAATATTGGCGATATCAAAATGTTGGCGATACTTAGTACATTGTTGATGCTTGGAATTTCTAATACTATTAGTGTTATCGGTATCACCAAGCTAGAGATAACGATAATATCGGAGATAATTTAAACAATGGGAGCAGTGAATTATTACCATTTTGAACTAAAAATGTAGATGGAGAGGTCTTGTTCCGAGTGTCGTCCCTTAGTAAAGCATCGTACTCACTTTTGGAGAGATGGACCACATCGCCAGCTAGTTGAACAATGGATGCCATTGCCAATGGAACCATTTTCCCAATAGTATTCAGAAATTCTTTATCATCTGTAGGAGATGAATTACTATAATGGCCTTGAGGCGTTGTACCATGAAGTAGTACCCAACAATAATCAACAATATGGGCATATTGACCACAATGAGTACACAAACACTGCACTGCAACCATGACTAACACCATGTCCACACCCACGGCCTACATATTGACCTTTTCATTCAGTAGCTCCACCTCTTCTAGTACCAACATTATCAAAATTTCTATAATCCAATCACAAGAGCCTATTTCTTAACCATGGCAGGTCACATAGTTGTATGGCCCTACTCATCTTTTAAGAGAAACATAAACACTATCTAGGGAAGGTGGAGTAGGTGAACCTAGAATCTAAGCTTGCACAACAATGTTGTCAAAATTGTTGTCGTATTGCAAATCATTATAGGAGTTGAATCGTATTGAATCACAAATCACATTGTAAATTGTTAGATTATATAAATATATATATATATATATATATATATATATATATATATATATATATATATATATATATATATATATATATATATATATATATATATATTTATATAATCTAATATATATATATGAAAATATAAATAAATCAGTAAAAAATTAAAACTCATCTCATCAATCATCCTTTTCCCGTTAATATACACCAAGTAATACCATGTCATGATAGTGTTAAAGGATTCTCAACTTTCCTTTATTTATTTATTTATTTTGTCCTTCAACAAATTTCTCTCAAATATATATACGAGGATCCTTTAGGGCCTGTTTGGCCGGGCAGATTAAGAGGGATTAGGCGGAATGGGATGGTAAAATCCTGGGATATGCCAAACGAGCCAAATAGACCCGATGAACTTGTCCCGGGATATAGCAAACCCATGGATCTTAAACCAATCCACTGACATCACCATCATTAGCTTAAAATTGATCCCATCCCTCTTAATCCCGTTCAATCATGCCTAAGGCGTGTTTGGTTTGACGGATTGGAAGGGATTGGAAGGTAAAATCCCGGGATATGCTGGGCATGCGAAACAGACTCCGTGAACTTGTCTTGGGATATAGCAATCCCATGAATCTTAAACCAATGCACTGATACCACCATCATTACCTTAAAATCCATCCCATCCCTCCTAATCCCGATCTGTCTGGCCAAACAGGCCCTTAATAATTTATGTTCTTTCAAGAATTTTTATTTTGAATGTAAAATCACGTTTGAAAAGTGGCATTTGATACTGTAGACCAACAAAAAAAGATATTTTGATTTCTAAACATCATTCCATAATGCATATAAGTCAACATGATCGCAACCATCCATAAAAACATTCCATATAAGTCATACATCAATTTGATGTTTCAACCAATTAAGAAGTAAGGAATCATAAATAAATAAAATAAAATAAAAAGCTCCATGGTCTAACGTTGAATAGAATATGCATCATTTAATCTCTTATAAAGAATAAATAAAATAATTTACCTTTTCTAAATGATTCTTAAAGCCCCCACCAATTTAAAAACATAAAACAAAAGCCAAATGAAGCTTAAAATCAAAGAGAATAAGTATAATTTGAACCGCAAATTGAGATTGGGAACGTAAATCATAGGATTCAAATCATAGAATCATAAGATTCATATAAAAAGGGATTCATGGTGAGATTCAAATCGTTTTTCTTAAGATTTGACTTAAATCCTAAATTGTAGGATTTTGACAACATTGCTGCACTGGTTCAAAATCAGAACTAAGAACCACTAACAACTTGAATATTCTCTTTTTCTCAATACTTCGTTTATATGCCTCTGCATTGGTGGTACAAGCAAATTGGAGATCATTTAAGAAAGATAATCCTTGCCACAAACGTTGCATCTTAGCACAATAATCAGAAACCGAACTCTTTCCGTCTCAAACTCCTAATCTCCTGTGAAAAAAATAAAATAAAATAAAATAAATTGTAAATTCGAACCATATTATCTTGAACAACGTACAATTCATGAACAATCAACCAAATCTCACGGGTAGTAGATAATAAATAAATAAATAAATAAAAGGCCTTCATAACTTTTTGTTCGATAGAATTCAAAAGTCTGGACACGATGAGCAGGTTATTTGATTTCCAATCTCCATAAGAAGGATTGCACATAGCAAGTTCTGGTAAACTGCTATCTATATAACGTAACTTCTATTTTCCTCTAATAAACATATTAACTGGTTTCGACCATTGAGGATAATTACTGGACTGATGTTTATGGGTTGTAATTTGCAACCTAGGATCATCAGAATGAACAATAAATTTCTCCTTCTTAGAGTTGATTGAATCAACTGTTTTAGACCTTGACTAAGACTAAGAGGCCATATTGAATACACACAATATGGATCAAATCAAAGGTCAAAATAATAGTCAAATTCCAATGCATGGAGAGAGAGAGAGAGAGAGAGAGAGAGAGAGAGAGAGAGTTACACACACTTACACTACTAACACTAGTAGTAGTAGAAACTAGAAAGGGAGAGGGAAAAGAAAAGAGGGGTGGTGGGGGGTGGGGATGGAGGCAGGATGTTATGGCTGGATTAACAAATCTGAAAGGTAATGATTACCGTATACAGTTTTCAACAAATCCGGACATTAAAATCTGTCCAAACAAAAACCTTATCACTGCAAATAGATTTCAGCATTTCTGGAGGAAAAACTATCCAAAAAGACCAGCAAATGCAAACTTTCAGCAATATCTTCTATCAGATCCGCAGGTTTCAAGTCTCAAAGAAAACTTCAGCCACAATTTGAACTCCATCACTAAGCTCAAAAACCTTCAAACATCTCCAGCCGCAGGTCTCCCCCTCTCAAATCATATCACATCAGTGGGTAAAAAACACCCATGACCCTCAAAACAAAACTGAAATATATGTATAAAAGAAGCAAGCAAGGGAGAAAGATCGAGAGAGGAAAACACAAAGAACGAAACCTTAGGAACAATCCCTAGGCTCTGTTACCATGTAAAGTAAAAAAGCTTTGGAAGAAAGGAAAGATCAGTAAGGTTGGATATCCAACCCTATCGTATTTATAAGTCAATATGCAAATTACATAAAATATCAGTAGAAGGGCAAAATTGGAAACGGGAGAAAACCTAAGAAATAACATAAAATTAATTCACCCAAATGCCCACAGCCCAAACATGGGGCCCACAGCAGGCCCATATATACTATATCAAAAAGAAATGCCCTTTAATCAATATTTGTCAAGCCTCTCCATTACAATGTTTTGCTGTTTCAGTATACACCCGTTACGGGGCCAAAACAGGTTTTGTTTTTCCTTTTCTTTTTTTCCAAAAAGAAAAACAAAAGGCTGTAACCACCGTTACGGCCCATACTGTAACAGTAACTGTTACGATTATGGAATACCTTGACCAGAACATGGTAGATCCATGATGCAGCCCAATGTGATTGCAAAAGACTGCAATGGACAGCTTACAGACTCTGACTTCAAAGTGCTGTATCTCTTCAATTACAACTCAGATTTAGGTGATTCAAAAGCCAAAAGAAACCTTACTACATCTAGTTTCAGAGAGGGAGAAAAAAACAAAGCAAAGCTCAAATGGGACTGATTTTAGGACATTCATAAACGTTTCAGAACTCCACTATTTTCAGACAGATATCACTCCATAAATTTTAATAACCTTTCTTGTAATTAGAATGGCCTGAAATTTTACAGGCTGAAAGCTTGCATCCTTTTGGATCTTCCCCTTTCCCTTTTAGATCCTTCAATTTGAACTGACTCACTTTTCAGGCTCTTGGTCTTTGTTGCACATTACCAAACCATCTAAGCCTACTTCCCATCATTTTATTACATATTGATGCTACTCCTAAGTTCCCTGAAATGCATTCATTTCTAATTCTATCATTGTCGATCCATGCATCCATCTCAACATCCCTATTTCAGCTAAGTTTATCCCACAAACATGTTGTTCCTTCTGCCCAACATTTTGTCCTACAAAGCATCGCTGTTCTTATAGCTATCCTATAAATTCCACCTTCAATTTGATTGGTATATGGCAATCACATAAAACTCCAGATGCTGTCACTCTTACACGTTAGCCCACATTCAATATTCCTTGCTCTCTCAAAACATTATGTTATTGCTTGGCCCTCATTCCTCATTTTGTATGAACCTCCATGGATTCTAGGGGAAATGGGCATTAGGATCTAAAAGTGACGATTCTTGCATTGTCGGGAAGGTGGTTGAGGTAATGTTGTGATTGTTGAAAGACGGGAACGTAAAAGTTTTCAAGAACTTGCCAATCTCCATTTAGATATAAACACATTTTTAAAACCTAATTTAGATGGTCTAAATCATACCTTTATGCCGCGAACTTTTTATACTATGAATGGATGTCGTTCCTTTTTAGATTGAGAAAATCTCTTCTTGATTTATCCCCAATCAAAGAATAGAACCAAACCCACCAACTCTCTACACTATAAGGCTGTAGAGAATGGTGGAGAAGATGAGATGTTGATTAGATGGCCTACAAAGGAAGAGGGGATGAAGAATGACAGCCCTTCTCTCTCTCTCACATGTGTGTGTGTGGACGTCCACAAGATGGGGATGGATGACATTTTGGGCTAGTCCTATTCCACCCCCCCTTCTCTCTCTCTCTCTCTCTCTCTCTCTCTCTCTCTCTCTCTCTCTTGTGTGTGTGTGTGGACGTCCACAAGATGGGGATGGGTGACATTTTGGACGTCCACAAGATGGGGATGGGTGACATTTTGGGCTGGTCCTATTCCCCTTGGGAATATGATCTATTTATAGGGGGAGCTCTAGGGTTTCCATGTAGCACCTGTTTTGGTGCTCTGCCATCCTATGGACTTCGGTATTGCCCTGCAATGTTAAAGGAAATTAGTGTCAATTTACAACTAGTTGTAGGAAATTTTCGAAAAAAAAAAAACATGGAAAACATGAAAAACCAATGGATATCACAATCAAAGTTCCAACTCCATGATTTTCATGCAAAACATGATGAACCAATGGATTTGTAACCATTTGACACTGATTTAACATAATTTCAACAAAAAAAGGGATCGGAAATTGAAAATGCTGACAGGATCGAACTTGTGAGATATATCAACACTACCTGTGCATTTCGTATCGAACAGGTGGGATATATCGGCCAATATCGTTGATATTAAAACATTGCTTGCATCAATTCAGTTAGACAATGCATAGATTATGACCCCATAAAAAGAAAACCTATTGTGTGCACTTGTTTTTTGTAATGTTTTGATTTATTAGCATGTATTAATGTCTTTTTTAACAATCACTGAAGTTTCATTGAAAAATTCGACTAATTTCCCCATGTTTCCAACAACAGTGATACATTACGCGATACAACGAATATATCCCATGCGATAGTCGATATGTATTTGTATCCCATGGGTGCAATACGTAACGTGATACCGATATTTCAAATGCTAAGTGTAGCAGAAGCACTCACTTAGAATGATCACAAGGGGAAAATAAGGACCTTCTTTCACCTACGAGGATCCAAAGTGTAAACATAATCAAGCTTTAACGAAAATCAACTGAATTTCCAGTTTGCTGATATTCGGACAAAAGCATGTGGTTCATGTCATCTTCCAGATATTTTGGGCAACCTGGGTATGTGCAATATCTATGCTCCGGCTTGAGGGGCAGTCTGCAAGAATTTCTGTGCGCCTTGGGTTAAGTTTATAAAGCAAACAAGCGCTCGTCCGTGCACAGACACAGGCACATTCTCTTACACTTTTCATCCGCTATAATGCATCTAATAAGTATGCAGGCTACGCATCCAGATCCCACTGTGTTTCCAAGAACATGAGCAATTCTCTTGTACATTTGTCTCCCAGATATTAGAATTCTTCTCGAGTGCTTTCACATAAGATCAAATGTTATCTATCTTTTACCCCTCTCTCTCTCTCTCTCTCTCTTCCTCTTGTACATTTGTCTCCCAGATATTTGAATTCTTCCCGAGTGCTTTCACATAAGATCAAATGTTATCTATCTTTTACCCCCCTCTCTCTCTCTCTCAACATGTGAAATTGAAATGTGTGTGTGTATGTACGAAATTTTACTTTGATCCAAAACGGTGGGCCATGAAAAATGCAAACAGTTTCTTCCCTTGATTTGAATTTCTCTTTGCTATGGCCCACCAGAATCTTAGATCAGGGTAAAAATTCACCCCCTAAGGTTTCATGGAATTCCGCATCTTATGGACCGTTCGGATTCGACACCCATGACACATGTACAAAGGTGCGCACGTGCGTAGGTGAGCATGCCTCTCTCTCTCTCTCTCTCTCTCTCTCTCTCTCTCTCTCTCTCTCTCTCTCTATATATATATATATATATATATATATATATATATATATATATATATATATATATATATAATCTTACAACTTGAGCATGTGATCCCAGGACGATTTACACTAATTTAGTAGCTGGTGGTGAGTTCAAGTACGAGATATGCGTCTCAACCATACATAGGAATAGATGTTGCATTCAGTGCTACCTTACCCATGTCAAATATGATGCAATATGGGACTTGTGTCATACTTTTGGTTCTCTGAAAAGGTAATATCAGAATATTCATGATGGGTTTCTTATGGAATTTTTTTTCCCACAACATCAAAGAAGAAAAAGAACGGTTACTAAAAAGGAAAGGCGGGGTTAAAAGAGTTGAAAATTTTCTTATTATTTTACTTATTGGGAATACTTTTTGAGTTTCAAGAAAACTTGAAACCAATAAAAAATTACTAGGAAATTTCTTGCTGCTATCCTATCAGGATTGTAGTGCTATGCAATGTGACAAGGAAGCATTAAAAGGGGGCCTTGCTGGCACAAGGGTTAGGTTTTTTTTTTTTTTTTTTGAGATTCAATTGCAATGTTTTTTGTTCCAGATTCTTGAAGGGTTTTCATCTATTCCTGACGAAGATTGATCAAATCGCAACTAGTTATAGATGGACTAACTACTATTCAGTAGCAAATATAACTCCAATATTGACTCCATATCATGGAAACATTTGTTGTGCTTACTGTTTGAAGTTCCCACTGATAATTCAAAGACAGCTGTGGCATACAAGCCAACTTCGTTTTCCATTGTGATTTTGAACTTCTGGTGGCTTGAAGGTTTCAATGCATGTTTCATTTCAAATTAGCTCACCTTTCTTTGGTTCCTAATGTTATTTGGAGTTTGTCCTGCATATATTCTTACATAGCAATATTTCAATGGCCTTATATGACATTTCAGAAATGGATAGCTACACTTGCCTATTTTGTAATTCTTAGGCCCACTTCTTTTGGTTTGTCACTAGAGTTGGTAGTAATTGTGCCTATCTAATACCATTGTGTAGAAAATTAGGTGTGTGGTACATCAAAGGGCGGGTGTAAATAGAGGCTTCCTTTGCAATAGCTTGATAATTATTCAAAAACAGATAGTATTAAGTAAAAGAAAAAGTGAGGCTGAGCATGTTTGTAACCTTACAAAAATAAATATTGTTGCACCTGTCATGACCCCACATGGCCCACATGAAGTGTAGTGGTAGGATTTCGGTAATGGGGGTATCTTTCTTTACTATAGCTTTCAAAATTGTATGATCTATGATTTCTTTACTTCTTCTTTACCACTGATCATCTCAATGGTTGTGTCTGCAGGACTGTATCAGGTGTGAAAATGAAGAAAGAATACAGAGACTTTATTCTGTCAAAGAAATGAGCGGAGTGGAGCAGGCATGCATTTATTGCTTCTGCATTCATATTCAAATTCAATTTTTGCTTCTTCCGAACAGGAATGAGTTATAATATGCCCTTAGTTGTATTTTTACAATGAGCCCTTAACAGTTATTCATGAAAGCTCAAGAATGTACATCCTGTGTTGGATACGTATCAGTGAAAATTGTGATTTTGATTTTTCAATCAAACCATTTTCCTCAACATTTTGGATGAATTTTGAATTTTCAAATTTCAGTTCACATTGAAGAAAATTCAATGTACCGACCCTACGTCAGTGGATTATTGGAGCCGCAACTCTAAGTGGAGATCATTGTTCTTCTAAGGGATTTTTCTGATTGTTTCACTTTGGACTATTATGAGATTTTAGGACTCGATAGAAAGCTTGTCAAGTACTGTCTCCCAATCAAGAAAGGTTATCGACCATTTAAGAAAGCTAACATGGTAAATGATGGCTTAAGTGACCTTGAAAATTAAAGAAGTCAAACTACTATTGAAGGGTTTTTTTTTTAAGGTTGGTTTCATTTGACCGATCATATATGCAACGTGGATTTCTGACATAATACTAGTCATAAAGAAAAGGGTAAACTGAAGATATGCATCGACTTTAAGAACCTTAATCAGGCTACTCTGAAATATGAATATCCAATGCAAGATGTAGACCAGTTTGTAAATCGAACGGCCAGACATAAAATGGTATCTTTCATGAATGACCACTCAAGTTACAACCAAATTTACATCATGGTTGAAGATGTCCCAAAGAAAACCTTCAGATATCGTGGAGTAAGAGGGACATTGTTAGGTCGTCATGGCTTTTAGTTTGAAAATTGCTAGTACAACTTACTAATGGGCCATGGATGTTATATTCCATGACATGATTGGTCAATTTATGTAAGTTTACATTGATGCTGTGGTCATTAAATCGGTCAATGTGGCCGATCTTGTACAGCTGAAGAAATCATTCGAGTGGATGAGACTGCATAAACTAAAGATGAATCCACTCAAATATGCTTTTTGGCGTTATCTACTAGGAATTGTTTTTTTTTTTTCTCTTGCATCGGAGAGGAATTGAGGTCAATTGAAACAAGGTTTGTGCAATTCTTGAAGCTTAACCGTTGAAAAATAAGTACCTACAAAGGTTCATTGGTCAAATAAACTATGTTGCTTTATCTCCAATTTGATAGAGAAGATTAGTGCTCTCTCACCCCTGGTCAAATTGAAAGCAGGAAAAGAGTTTAAGTGGGAGAGTGAACACTCGATGGTTTTTGAGAAGATCAATGAATATTTGAAAAACCACCCATGTTAATTCTACCTTGCAAAGATTGCCTCTTCAGCTGTACATTTTAGCAGCTGAAGATTCTGTTGGAGTATTGTTAGTGCATGAAAATGATGAATGAAAGGAGCAAGTGGTCTATTATGTCAGGAGATCGCTAAGCACATTGAGAGGCAATACTCGCCAATCGAGAAGTTATGTTTGTCATTGTACTTTTTGGTTGTAAAGTCGTGACATTATCTGATGTTTAACATGGTCCATGTGATAACATGGCTTATTCTCAGAGGCCGTACTGGGAAATGGATCTTGGTTTTATTTGAGTTCTGTTTCTAGTGTGTTCCCCAAAGTGTAGTTAAAGGTCAGGCCATAGCCAATTTCTTGGTCGATCACCCTTTTTGAGTGTTGATAATTGGAGCCCCAAAATGTGATTGAACTCTGTTCATATCAAATCACACCTTAGATGTTGATCTTTAATGGAACACAGATTGATTGAACATCTGGTGTTGGGTAGTCTTAATTTCCCTGACCGAAAAGCGACAAGAGCATACATTCCAGCTAGAGTTTGAATGCACTAGCAATCGAGTACTTGGCCTTGAAATTTTGTCAGAGCTTAAGAGTGAAGATGTTCAAAGTAATATGACACTCCTAGTTGGTGATAAGTCAAATTGTAGGATCTTATAAATGTACAAGTCTGCCTCGGATGTTGTATTACGCAACAACGGTTCAACTGTCAGATAATTTCGATCATTTATACCCTGATAACAAAACAAAGACACTAATAAAATGACAACTTGTAACGGGGCTACATTTGCCTGAAGGGATATAGATGAAAGATTCGTAACTGTGTAGAAACAATTTCTACCATCGGTTTTTTAAAGAGAAATGACCTCAGAGACGTGTCAGGTGAATGTACAAGAAGATGATTGGAGATATCCGATCATTGCATACTTAAAATCCCCCAAAGGAGTAAAAGACCGAACGATCAGGAGGATGACACTGAATTACGTCCTATACAAGACGATCTCTATTGTAAATGGACCAATGACATTCTTTTATGATGTCTCGGCCATAATTAAACAATGGTCATCATAAGAGAGGTCCACGGAGGAATTTGTGGAGCCCACCAGGATAGTTCAAAAATGAGGGCTCTCATTCAATGTCATAGCTCTTTATGGCCAAAGATCACTAATTATTGTATAAAGTTCGCAAAAGGGATGTGATGTGCGTCAAAGACATGGACCCGTATAACTTGCACTAATTATTGTATAAAGTTCGCAAAAGCGATGTGAAGTGCGTCAAAGACATGGACCCATATAACTTGCACTAACGTAGAGATGGGCATGATGAGGTTGATCACTATCTTGCTCAAGGGAATAAATACTCTGAATCCACTGAGCTTCTCTGGACTCTTCACAAAGATACCTTGAATCCACGAGGAAAAATAAGAAAATATAAATAAATTCTAAAAAATTCGACATTTGATTGGTAGATAATAAAAATGAATTTACAATCCTTTAAATAGTGATACCAAACCTTGGAAGAAGTTTCAGAATCAAACTCTAACTCAAACTCCCTAAAATTCGTAACTTACTATAAATAGTAAATTTACTATTTATAGTAAGTGTCATACATGGCTTAACCATGTTATTCTCCTATTTTTTTCTAAGAACTTTTTATGTTGGACACAACTCCTAAAGCTCAAAGGATGAATAGTTATAATCAAACTAAAACTTACTATAAATACTAAAAATAGAAAATAAAATGGATTTTCGATCGTTGATCTGATAGAATCTTGCAAATTCGGCATGGGCAACTAGGCATAGGTTGGCTAAAGTAGCTTATCCTACCCCAAAATTATATATGATACGTCGAGTAACTCATTCCGGTTTACGAGATACGCTTGTTGTAAGGTTTTGACGATCCGGATCACCTCCACCTCTGATTGGGCCTTCTCTGGTTAATCTTAAACATGAAAGTGTCCGCGACCTACTCTACATTAGTCCCCTCTACTTTAAAAGAACTTGTCCTCAAGTTCTCATCCTGCTTCGGTTTATTTTACTCGGTCAGGTCTGTGACATTGAAAGTACACGAGATCTCCATGTCATCCAGGAGATCAACAACGTAAGCATTATCATTGATCTTTCGGAGGATCAGCACCGGTCTAATCTTTTTGTTCTTCAACTTTTTGCAAGTCCCAGTTGGAAATCACTCATTGTGTGGATGGACTATAATTTGGTCACATACCTCGAACACGTTTTGTCGCTTATAAGTTGTGCCCCCTGTAATGATACTCGGATCAAAAGTTATGGTCAATTTACAGTTCACCTTCTTTTGGTCCAACCATGCAGGGAATGTATCGGTGTTACATCCCACATCAGATCCCTCCACTTGGAAAAAACTCGTCCTCGAGTTACACAAGAGACTTCGTTTATGGTACTTAAATAATTTCTGACGCCGATGTTTTTCAGCATTTTCCTTGTAACTTTATTATGCTCTTGAGCTAACACAATACATATATGTATGCACTCCTTGACTTGATCAGTATGGATTAGTTCCTTTACATGTGCTTGCAAAATCTCACATTTTTTCTGATAATGTGGACAATTAGGTAGACTTGCTCTTGAGACAAGATTAACATGGTTTTGTATATCTCTTATTGAAGCAATTTATTAGGGAGTTCACCGAGCATGATCATCTTGAACTCCTGCAATATTGGTTTTAAATCCTCTGGGTGTTCATAGGCTTCATATAATTTTCATTTTCAACTAACGCATATACATCTCTCGTCTCCTCAAATTGTTTAACGAAATCATGCTTGGTTATAAAAGACTGTTCCTCAACTTTAGAAGTCTTGGGTTGGTTTTTCGTTCTCATAAGGATGAGGATAATCTTTTCACCATATTTAATAAATATAAATATGTTATCCTGGCCTCTATGCGTACATCAATATTATATTGTCATGGATGACCAAGTAATATGTGACAAGTTTCCATGTCGAATATATCACACATTACTTCATCCTTATAATATCTACCAATGGAAAAGAATGTACAACATCGTTTGATTACCTCTATTTTATTAACCTCATTGATCCATCCAATCGTATACGGAGATGGGTGCCTATTTATTTTTAGTTGTAGCTTTTCCACCATTATTTTCGACACGAGATTCTCACTGCTCTTGACATCGATGATTACATTACAGACTTTTTAATTGATAGTACACTTCGTTTGAAAGATGTTGTACCGCTGTAAATCTTTTTCTACCATTGACATGTATAACGGCTTCTTCAAGATCAAAATGGTGGCTTGCGATTCACCATCATTGGGTGGTGCTCTACAAAAAATTGGGATTGTGTTGTACACGTACAACGACCATTTGCCTTGTGCTTGGGGTGGAATTAGCACATCAACAATATTGTCAAGGGTTGCTTGCAACCCTTGCATGGTCAACTAATTTCCGGAGTGAAAAGCTTCCATTCTTTTCAAAAGATAATGAATCCCTTAATCACCATCCATAGAATTTTAATTCATACCTTCATTATTTGTCATCAGTTCGATGAGAGTCCTCACTTTGATACCAATTGATGTAGGGATAGGCATGATGAGGTCAATTACCGTCTTCCTTAAGAGAATAAATACTTCGAATCCACAGAGTTTCTCTAGACTCCTCATAAAGATACCTCGAATCTACGAGGGAAATAATAAAATATAAATAAATTCTAAAGGATTTGAAATTTGATTGGTAGATAATAAAAATGAATTTACAACCCTTTAAATAGTATACTAAACTTTAGAAGAAGTTGCATAATCAAACTCCCTAAAATTCATATAGTATTTATAGTAAGTGTTCTATTTAGCTTAACCACGTTATTCTCCTAATTTTTCTAAGCACTTTTCATGTTGGACACAACTCCTAAAGCTCAAAGGATGAAGAATTATAATCAAACTAAAACTTACTATAAATAGTAAAAACAAAAATAAAATGGATTTTCGACCGTTGATCTGATGGAATCTCGCAAATTCGGCATGGGTAACTGGGAATAGCCAGGTTGGTTGGCTAAAGTAGCTTCTCCTACCCCAAAATCATATATGATAAGTCGAGTAACTCATTTCGGTTTGCGAGATATGTATGTTGTAAGGTTCTAATGATCCGGATCACCTCCGCCTCCGATCGGGCCTTCTCTAGTTCATCTTGGACATGAAAGTGTCCGCGACCCGCTCTACATTATGCACCAATCATAGAATTGTATCCCATTATTATACCATAGCCGTTCGGAGGATGAGTCATTAAATTAATTGAAAAAATCAACCCTCCTTTTGTTAGAATACTATAACTTCATAATCGTGACAACTGACTATTTCACAAAACAGGCTGAAAACATATCAACGAAAGGAGTGGGTTAAGCCAAAGTAATAAATTTCATTAGAGAGAAGATCATTAACAGATTCCGTATATTAGAAATAATTATGGCTGACAAGGGGTCTATATTGTCTAAAGTTGAAGTCAGAGCATTCGTTGAAGAATATAAGCTCAAGTCCCTTAATTCAACTCTTTATTATGCTTAAGCTAATGGACAGATCGAGTCTACTAATAAGATCCTCAGAAACATGCTCAACGAAGTGATTGAATATAACCCACAGTCATGGTACCATACTCTATCAAAAGTGTTATGGACTTATTGAACTTCACAAAGGGCTAGCACTAGTGCCAGTTTGTTTGCCTTAATATATGGGCACAATGTCATGTTACCAATGGAACAAATGTACTTTTGCTTAGGGTAGCATCTCAGTCTCAATTAATCTTGGTCAAATTGACTGAAGCAATGTTAATTGAATTAGAAGAGCTTGATGAAGTCAGGCTTAAAGCTTTGCATTCACTAAAATTACATAAGTTAAAAGTGATTAGAGCATACAACAAAACAATTAAATGGATCTCATTCAACGATGGGTCCTTGGTTTGGAAAGTTATTCTCTTAATTGGGATTTAAAATCCTGAATATAGAAAGTGGCCTCTAACTTAGGACGATCTATATAAGATCAAAGAAGTGCTTTGCAGAGGAGCGTACATTCTGCAAGATCTGGCGAATATCTAAATTGGCTACTAATGATTGATTCTTAAAAAGATACTTTCCTACTATATGAATTGGCAGGAAAATAAATAATGGAGATTTAAGGCGCGGCTGAATTCCTTTCATCACCAATCAGAGGAAGAACAATTTATCATCATAAAAGATTTACTATTTATAAAAGTACAAAAGGGTCAAAAAATCATATAAAAGATTAAGATTACAAAAATTAACCGAGAAAAAAAAATGAATACTAAAGTTGTGGTTGGTAAAGTTGGAAGTGGTTCAAGAACCACAATTTTTCTATAACAGAAAAAAGAGAGAATAGTAAGCCAACTGACCTTAAAACTGGCATTGAAATATGCCTCTCCTGAAGGGAGGTTAACCGAGCAGAAGGCGTTTCTATTTTGCCCGCATCTTCTTCATACCTCATTTTCTAAGCGTGGCTTTCATGCCATGCTTTCCTCAGAAATTTTGATATTTCATTAACTCATCTCCTTATGACAATCCTCTTCAAACCCACTTTTCCAAAATTCTTCCTTCACAACTCTCCAGTATTGCAAGAAATCTTTGATTCGTCCATCAAGAAAAGTGAGTTTCTTGAGATAGATAGTGGACCTTGTCATGATTTTCATCATGACGTACGGTGATTTTACATCTCTCGCAACACCTATGATCGATGCCACCATTCTTCACAGATGAGATTATTGATGTCGAAATTACTTTTTCATTTATTTTACAATAATCATTTCTTCGGGCAATTTTTTTAGCTTCCTCCTTAGATAGTTTATATTTGGAAAGAAGTGTTTCTACCTAGTATTGTTCCCAACTTGAATATCTGAATTCATTTATGATCATTGAGAGTTCGTCAAGAGATTATAAAATTGTGTCTGTATTTAGAATAGTTAAAACTATGTTTCAAAGATGACCCACTACCATGGAAATGTCGTGGGATCAAAAGAGAAAATCAAGTTAGATAAGTCTTATGCCAGGAGACCAATCAATAATATATTGGCTTGTCAAAGTTCTAGGGGAGATGGAGTATCCATAACCATTATTAATGAAAAAGAAAGAACAATTGCACCAAAAAATCCCTTGGACAAGCAAGCTAGGAGGATGAAGGAACAAGGGAGGAGAATGGCCCTATATAGAGAGAGAAAACTGTCATGAGATCATGCCTATATTTGATATGGTATTATGACAATAAGAAGCTCTCAATATAGAGATAGTTCAGGCGGTCGATGAATCAAAGGGACTACACCATGTGGAACCATCGATTCACCTTCCTATGGGAGATTTACTACCTCGTTGCCAATGTAAGATGCACATTAACCAAATGTTGCCATGTGGAAGACGTCAATCTGACTCTGTATAAAATGTGGTTGTCTCTTCACATTTTAGTCGAATATGAAGAGATATGGAGGCATTGTTTACATATGATGTGATCGGGTTAGATCTAGTGACTTAAATGGTTTCGCATGACATTGAGATTTCAATAAGAGACAAATAAAAGATTCTTTGACTATTTTAACAATTGAATGTGATCAAAATTCAAAAAGTTATGAGTAGTCCAAAAAATGATAAGTCCAACTTGCTATAGTCATAAGACATGTGTCACGTATCTTGCTCACATGGCAAAGTGAACTACTCACCATAGTGACATCATGACCGAAAATGGGTATCGACCGAAACATGGTCGTGGTAAATGACAGATTCGGTCAATACATCATAGCATCACATCATCACACAGAGGAAATATTTATGGCCGAAACCACTTAAGGAGCACAGTAATAACAACGTTAAGTTGGTCGAGTTTTAACGATTTTCAACATGTGACGTCACTTGGAGAAACGTGTGTGCAACCAATAACTAGCGTACTATAAACGAGTAGTATACGTGGCATTGCCTAATAAGCCACAACTGTTTTTGGGCCTAGATGATTATTTTCGCATTAACAGATGTGAAGAGTGGCTATGAAGATCTCTCTTCAACTATCACCTCAAAATTTTGTAAAGAGGATAAAGATTAAGAGTTCTGGGCCCTTGCCTGTTGGAATAAAGATCCATTCTCGACCACATACATAATAATATCAGAATAAAATGAAACACTCTCAGCCCTCAATTTTAAAATCTAACCTAAACCTAAGAAGAAAGAATCCCAAGACAAATAAGAAATTTAGAAAAGAAAGAGAGAATTAGAAAGAAGTTACCAAATTGGAAATTTTTATGTTAAAATCCTACAAAACAGAAAAATAAGTTAGTTTCTAAAATAAATTAGGAAAATTCTAATCTAAAAATAGAAAGCAAATAAACCATAATCTTAACCTAACTCCAAAGCTAATTAATTTCAAAAAAACATATCCGTTAGTCTTCGACCATTCGAATCCACAGGGACTAATCTTGTGTGTATTCTGAAAATAATTAGAACAAGAATTAGAGAAAGATCTAAATTAGAAACCTGAAAATAAAGAAGTAATTGTGAAAGGAATTTCAATAATCTGAAGGGAACTAGGGTTCTAAGTATCCACTTGCAGCTATTAGGATGTTTCCTTATTTGATTTAAGGAACACAAATGGAATTGGAGTCCCATGGCCATAAGATCGATAAAATCAAATCTGAACTTTCATTGGCCTAATTCTCAGCGAAGGAGAATTGTAGGGGTTAGAAGAGATTCCATCACCAAACCATGCCCTGGAGACGATGGCTAATAACAGGATTTACCAATCCCACAATCTCAAAATAAGAAAAAGAAGATACTCAAAGCTATTGCAGATTTATTGTAACGAATAAAAAAGATAGTTGGTTGTAAAGTTACGACTATGGGAAGTTATAATGCGCGTTTAGGCCATTTTACCTGATTAAGGATCCTTTAGCCCGAATTTGTGAAAGCTTCACATTCCATTTAGTCGTCCTTTACCTTTCCTATATTAAATATTCTTAATACGACTTTTTGATTTTTAGATACTCCTATCTAAGAAATTCACATAAATAGTTTGGATCATTCAAAGAGGCTTGTAGTTCCAAATGTTATTAAGTCTGTACATATTCTAAGGATGTACCATGGAAATTCCTCAAGGAATATTGACTCAAGATCTTTGTTGCACCCATGGCTATGTATGAGGCAACTCATTTATGCATATGTGCCATCATGTCCCATGGCCATAAGAACCACTTTGGCATAGCAGGTCCATGTTGGAAGTATCCCAAGAAGATTATCATCCTTTTCCTCTAATATAATCCTTGAATCTATAATGAACAACAATATAAAAAGAACATTGAAAAAGATAATAAAATTAATTCTAATGGAGGAACTCTGTTTAAAATCTATTAATATGACTTATGTAAGTCTTAGGTTAATAAGTTTACATCAAACCCTATAAAACTAAAATTGTAAAATCCATAACTTACTAAAAATAGTAAATTTTAACTTAAAAATTAAATTTTACCCTAAAAGGATTGAATCTTGTAATATCATTATAGGCCTGAAGGCTATTGGCATTTGTTAAGATATCAAGTTTGTTGATAGCTTGGCAATGATGTTAATGTACGAAATGAATAACCAATTAAAAAGTTATGATTGTTGAAAGCATAGTGTCTTATTTGATAAACGGATTGGATATATAACACATATTCCCATTGTACCAATATAAAACTTGATGCCATGTACCCTCTCATGAGGAGGCATTACATGCAAATAAATAATGTAATTTTTGTATTTAATGTACAGCTGTTTGGACCAATTTGAATGGTCCAACTAGTTGTGTGTGAGCATATCTCTCTCTCTCTCTCTCTCTCTCTCTCTCTCTATATATATATATATATATATATATATATATATATATATATATATATATATATGCCAAGTCATCAATTTCTAAGTGCGTCCGTATCGACTATCTCAATGCATCAAAGTATCAAATAACTCCCACTAGGGCCCGATTGGGAGCTTGTCAATAGAGGTAATTGAGAAAGGGGTTTAGGTCATGTGCGATTGGAGATGGGCGTCTCATTCCAGGACTAGATAGCATGACCAAATCTACAGTATAACTTGTGGAGTACTGGATCCTCCATTGACTAATAATATTCAATATCCACCAAAGAATTTTCTTCCAGACCTAGTAAACCGTCCAAATTGTGGGTCCCATTTAACATTGCTCGTGGACATAAAGATACACTAATTTGATTTCTTAATTGGCAGATGAATGTACATTTTATGGCCTGTGGAAATGAAAAACAGTTAATTATTCAACAAACAAATGCCCATTGACCTGAGGTTAGTACAGATTCATAATGTAACTTTTGAATGATGACATATCTGAAGTGGGGCCCAAAATTTGGACAGTGCAGATTAAGTTAACGCATCCCATGCCATTAATTTCTGAATGCCTGCGTATCAAACATGCAAGTGTACCAAAGTATCAAATAACTCCCACTTAGAGAAATGGGCTAAGGTAAAGTCTAATTAGGAATGGGCGTGTCATCCCAGGAATAAATGTCATGAATACCCGTGAAGTTTTAACTTGTGGGGTTCTTGATCCTATTGCATTAATCTTGTTTACCCTTCCAATCAAGGACCATAATTTCACTAATTACGCTATAGGTAATCGAGCAATTTGTTATTACCTCCACCCTCGTTGTTTTAGGCCTTCTTCCTTGACCCGTATTAAATAATAAAAATATCTGATACACATTAAAGAACATTCCTAATGATTCTATTGATTCTCATTTAAGGCTAGAATTCTCTAATATACTAAAATGCCTGCATACCTTGGGTACCTGTTGCTGACTTTCATGACTTGTAACACCATGCAATTCACACTATCCATCGGGACATCACTCTATTTTGGTCTCGTTACGAAAAATTAAGCAGTTCAAAACTCAAGTGGCCCATACCATATGAAATTTTTTTTAATCATACCTAAAACATCTAAATTCAGGTTTTTTGGTCTACTTGAGTTTTTGGATAGCTAACTAATGTAGAACGTGTCACATATACATTCCTAGCATGGTTGGGCCAAAAGAAGGTGGATCGTAAATTGACCGTAACTTTTGATCCAGGTATCGTTATGGGACGCACAAGCTATCAATCCTTACTGAAATGGGTCATCTGAAGTGAACTGACTCACGATGTGGGTCGCATCTGTCTGTTTCGTCAGAAAACATGCACTTTTCAGTTTAAAAATGAATTTGTAGGAAAAATTTACTATTTTTAATAATTCTGAATTTTTTAGTATTTTTCTATTTTTAGAGTTTAGTTTTTCTTTCTTTTTAGAAGTAACTTATAATTATGCTAGGACTTTTCTAGCCAAAGTTTATTTGAAATTTTTATTTTTAGAAATTAGACTTTAAAAGAGTTTTATTAGAATTACATTTTTTATTAGAGTTAGAATTTTGCTATTTTTGATAATTACGAATTTTGATTTATTTTTTTCTTTATTGATGGTGCATGGAGACACATTAGACATTCATCAATCAAATTACAAATTTTATAGAATTTATTTTCTATTTCTCTTGCTTTTGCCTCGTGGATTCGAGAATTCTCTATGAGAAATCCAAAGAAGCTCTGTGGATATCCACGAAGTAGTTATCCTTGAGGAAGACGGTGATCAACCTCATCACGTTCATCCCTTCATCATTAACTTTCCGAAGGATTTTTCATTCGGGTGAGGATTGTAATATTTTATTTTCTTACTTTTATCAATATAATTGAATTCCTTTTATTTTTATATTGTACGAATCAGATTATTTTTGTTATCATGGTGAGAAAAAATCATTTTAATTGGAATGCAAAAATAATTCATTAGAAAGATAAATCTTCTCATGGTCAAATTGGGACCTTTCTTTGTTATATATGACTACCCTCGGTCTCTCTATCCATCTCAACGCTCGGGTTCATAGGCATTTGGTTTGGATCAAGCCATGGTATACTCTGATACCCTTGACACTATACGTAAGTACCAGCAACCGAACTTCAAGCTAAACAGTGTCCCTTTAAAGCCATCAATGAAATCTACTACCTACCGTGTCTCATGAATCCAGCCAGTCTAGCCATCAGGTTGGACATACATGTAGTGAAGAACATCTATAGATATGATACCAACAACATATATAATATGCATGCATGTGATGAGAGCAAGGAGCCTGATTTTTAAGATAGGATATACATGTTAGGGATTTGTGCTGTGGAATCACACAGATCTAGATCTACAATAACAATCCAATGGCACCAAGCAAACACAAGAGAACAAACAAATTTAACATGGAAAACCCTTTCGAGAAAAAACTATGGCACAAAGCGACAGAATTCCACAATGAAAGCATCAATTTTAAAGAGAGAGGACTTACCCGATTCGAACAACCTCTAATCTCACCCTTGCTACACCCTTAGAACCCCTAATACCCTTTTAGGAACCCTTGAAACCCTTTTTAAAAGCCTTAGTATGGCCTAGAATAGCCCGAGGGATCCCTATTTATAGTTTAGGAAACTCCTCTTTTACACCTTTGCGAAACGGCCTCAAATTTACGCAGTCTGCACAAACTCTGTGCAAAATTTGCGTAACCCTTGACTAGTCGAGACAGGTCCTCGACTAGTCGAAGGGCATCCTTGACTAGTCGAGCCTAACCCTCGACCGGTCGAGTGGCTCGGACACCTAAAAGAAAAAACACTCTAGACTTCGAGTCAAGCTGTCATTGACTAGTCGAGTAGCCCCCTCAACCGGTCGAACAACACGATAATTACAGATTTAAGGCATCAGAATACAACAATCTCCACCATGCCTTCAATCTTCAACCGTGTAGCTTCTTGACCTATTCTCTTATCTCAGCATCACATCATAGCTTCTTGTGCACACTCCGTCCTTCTTTTACGTCATCGCCAAGCCTATAAAAGTTGTACAGAACTTGAACTTATCTATGAGAACGTTCTGGGTGAGTATGTCTGCCGGATCAGAATCCACATGCCCAACCACCTTTGCTCCTATCTTCTAAAAAGAAAAAACGTAGTCTTCTTACCATCTCACTACTACTCAATATTACTTGCCGGGGTATTTTCTCACAATATTGATAGCCTGTGAAATAACCGGTCTAATTCAAACCATGAAATACACTGCCAACTACATTCGAATAAGGCTCATGAGATATATCTTGCTTTTCCTCATCTGTTTTGGAACATGTTCTAAGGAAAACTTTGAGGAGAGACATGTAGGGAACGCTTTTCGATTTTGCCTGGTCCTTCACATACTTGATCAATACATACCCAAGGTATTCTGCTGGTGATTACTAAAAGCTACTCCTCTTCTAGTCTCAATGCTGAGAACCATCTTTACAGCTCCCCAATCCTTCATCCTGAATGTCCCACTTAACTGAGTCTTCAGTACATTGATCTCAAACATGTCATAATTAGTGATTTACATGTCATCACCATACAATTCCTGACTCACCATGAAGGAATCAAACCACCTGCCTAGGTGACAGGTCGTGCCACGACCACCTGTAAAGTCTTTTTCTCAGCCCCTTTAAACTTCGAACCGCTCTGGTTGCTTCATGTAGATTTGCTCTTTCAATTTCCTGTATATAAGTGCAGACTCTATATCCATCTTTCCAGTTCAAGATCATATTTGCTAACCAGTGCCAATCACGAATTTGATAGACACCTACTATACCATTTATGTGAATATCTTTGAGAAGCCGATCCCTTCTCTCTGAGTATAATCCTTTGCTACCAATTTCGCCCTATATCTATGTTGTATCTTCCTGAAGATCCACCTGCATCCAATGACTTTCCAGCCCACTAGAAGATCCACCAGCTCCCATGTGTTAATCTGGTATAATAAGTCTAGACACCTTCTATTTCTTTGTATCAGGTTCACCTAGAGCCATCTAAATAGAAGATGAATCCCTTGCGATATTGGAGTCGTCTATGTACCTCGCCGATATCCTGCGATTATGTCGTGTGATTCTTCTCACAGGTGGCTACTCCACTTACTCCATATATCCATCTACGTGTCACATCTTTCCTGCCCTGCCCGCTCATGTGGGCATGCTCAACATGCCACACATGTGCAAAGGTGGATTCCGCTACAGCCACTGCAGCTCCACCTTTTGAAGTGCTCCTGATCAACCTGTACATGTTACCGAGTCGTTTCGCTTTCATGATTACCCGTGCCCCCTTAGATACCTCAAGAACACCATTAATACCCATGAACTTACAGCCTATTGCCTCGAGTGCAAAAAGAGAAATCATATTTTTCTTCATGTCAGGAACATGCCTCACATCAGTCAGGGTACGCTTTGTCCCATCAAACATCTCGATGCACACCGAACCAACAACCATAACATTACAGGCAAAGCCATTGCCCATAAATACCTATCCACCATCACACTCCCTATAGCTGGTGAACCAACTCCGTTAAGGAGTCATATGAAAAGATGCCCCTATGTCTAGGATCCACTCGTTCTTATGATCTTCGTATGACCACTTGATCATAGACACAAACAAAACATTACCATCACATCGACTCGATTCATCTGACGTGACAACATTAGCCTCTCTGTATGAAGCCATAGAATCTTCTCTCTTAGAATTAGGATTTTCACAATCCTTCTCACATGTCTTTCTATCCTACAATTCCAGTACTTTATCTTTCCTTTGCCCTTGCCTTGAATTTGGATTTAGAAATTGAAGAACCTGTACCTTATTTAGAATTCCTACCTCTTGCAGGAAGTGCATCAGAAGATATCCCCATGTCGACGTTAAGCTTTCTCATAGCCTTCCCTTGAAGGGCTAAGATAACAGTGTCGACACTCAGATTTTTATTCGTGGAGCACATTATGTCCTTGTATGACTCATAAGACGTTAGAAGAGAATTCAACAACATACATGCTTGTTCTTCATCTTTCATCACTTCCTTCATATCCAGCAATTTGCAAACTAATTTATTAAAGTTGCTGATGTGAGTCTCCAGATCTCCACCCTCTGCCATCTTAAAGTTATACCACTGCCGCTTCAAGTGTAGGCAATTTTTAGAGGATTTTTTCACATATACATTCTCTAACTTCGCCCATAACTTAGCTGTAGTTTTCTCCCTCATGACATTGTAGAGAACCTCATCTACGAGACAAACGGATCGATGATAAGGCCTTCTTATCAAGAGTATTCTAATCAACATCAGTTATAGTAGACTTTCGCTCCTCAAGAGCACCATCTTCGCCTTGCTTTATTAAGGAACTCATCATCTTGATTTTTCATAACTCAAAATTATTTTTCCCTGAGTACTTTTCAATATCATACCTAGTGCTTCCCATTGATGTTAATCCATCAGATTCAGATCTGTGCCTTAACGATTGCTCTGATACCACTTATTGGGGATTTATGTTATGGAATCACATAGATCTAGATCTAGGATAACAATCTAATGGCACCAAGCAAACACAAGAGAACACACAATTTTAACGTGGAAAACCCTTTTGAAAAAAAACCACTGCACAAGGAGACAGAATTATACTATGAAAGCATCAATTTCAAAGAGAGACGACTTACCTGATTTGAACAACCTTGAATCTCACCCTTGCTACACCCTTTAGAAACCCTAACATCCTTTTAGGAACCCTTGAAACCCCTTTAGAAAGCTTTAACATGCCCTAGAATGGCCCTAAGAACCCATATTTATAGTTTAGAAAACTCCTCTTCCGCACCTCTGTGAAACTGCCTCAAATTTACGCAGTCTGCACAAAATCTGTGTAACCGTCGACTAGTCGAGCCAAGTCCTCAACTGGTCGAAGGGCACCCTCGACCGATCGAACTTAACCCTCGACTGGTCGAGCGGTCCGGACACCTAAAAGAAAAAAAACGTTGGACTTCAAGTCGAGCTGTCCTCGACTGGTTGTGTAGCCCCCTTGACTAGTCGAACAGCGCGGGAATTATAGATTTAAGACATCCGATTACAGCAATACGCACTTAGGGGACCAACTGATCAACACCTTGGATCCGTGGACATGAGCCATGTGGTATGTTTGTGTTGGATTCTTCCCTGAGTAAGCATTCCTATCTTGTGCATATAAGTTGTGCATTTGTGTTAGATTCTTCCCCCCAGTAAGTATTCTTCTCATGCCCGTATAATGGGATCCACATTCACAGAAAAGAAAAGCTTCCAACCTCTAGTAGAGTGTGATGTTTGATGGATGACACTAAGAAATAACGTTTGGTATGTAGGAAACTTTTATTAAACACTACAAATTGTGGGTACCAAGTTAGGCCCCGTTTGTTAATTGAAGTCTAAAGCTTGAATCTGAAATCTGAAGGCTGAATATGAAATATGAAGGCTGAATCTGAAATCTGAAGTCAAAAAACTTGTTTGGTAATTATGGTGGAAGTCAAGAAATTAAGTACCAAATTTAAAACAATGTGTTTGTTAACAAACATCTGAAATGTCTAAAATGTGTTAATTTAACACATTTGCCCCTATCTCTTGTTTGGAAATGTTTTACATTATAAAGAAATTATTTTTTTATTAAATGAAAATAAAATTATTCTATTTAATTCAAATAAACTAAAGTAATTAAGAGAGAATTAAAATATCGTTATTCATAAAAGTAGATAAATTCCTCATGTTGCCCCACGAATATTTCAAATTAGGACATTCAATCCTCACGTTTTGGGCCCACTTGGTTATTGGATCCACCTCAGTTTCGATCCGATGTCCTAAATAAACTCATAAAACCAATGGGTAGGGTAGATTTCTCATAAACATGAAGGTGGGCCCCACCTACGTTTCCAGTGCAAAAAATTCTACAAAGAGGCTTTAGCGGTAAATTCGGCATATGGATGGACATAGATTTCCTAATGAAAGCCTTTCGCATAAAGTTCTAGTGCAAGGATTTTGGGTGTGGCCTCCAACATGTCCATCCATTATTCCAGTTCATTTTAGGACATACAACCAAAATGAGGAGTATCCAAAACTCAAGTAGGCCATACAAGATGAAACAATGGAGAAAGGAATGCCCACTCTTGAAACCTTCCTAGACTCCACCTTAATGTTTATATTCCATCCAAACTAATTATAAGGTCATTTTAACTGAGATGAAAACATCGTGAACTTAAACCGATACAAAACTTTCGTGGCCATATAAATGTTTTAACAGTAGTAAAAAAAATCCTTACTATTTCCTATGGTGTACCCCATTTAAGTTTTGGATAATCTTATTTTTGGTCGCATGTCCTAAAATGAGTAGACAAGGATTAGATAATTACAGGTTGAGTAGCGAGACTCGCTACTAAAGTGATGTCACCAAGTTTTGTGGGACCCACTATGATGTATGTGTTGTATCCACACCATCTATCCATTTGGAGATATCATTTTAGGGCATTAGACAAAGAATGAGTCAGATCAAAATCTGGAGTGGACCCCACCACAGAAACCAGTGGGAAGAGTGACACCCACTGTTGAAACCTTCCTAAGGTCTACTATGATGTTTATCTTAGATCCACTGTGTTCAAAAGTTAAGACCGACAAGAAAGAAGGTAAAACACAAATTTCAGCTTGATTGAAAACTTTTGTGGCCCTTAGAAATTTTTAATGGTGGACGACACTCTCTCCACTGTTTTCTGTTGTGGGGTCCACTTGAGCTTTAGACCTGACTTGTCATTTGCTTTATACACTAAATTTATATCACCAAATGGATGGACGGTGTGGATACAACACATACATCATGGTGTGTCCCACGTAACTTGGTGATGTCGATTCACACTAATCAACCTGTCAGTAGCTAATCCACGTCCTTCGCGGGAAATCTGCGTTATTGGACGTAAGCGGATTGGCTTGCGTACCACACACATGTAATTGATGTATTGACGTCAGGAAGTTCTGTGGGTCACATCATGAAGTATGTGTTATATCCAAACCGTCCATCCATTTTTTGAGCTAATCTTAAGGTTTGAGCCGAAAATAGGGTAGATCTAAAGATCAAGTGTACCACACTGCAAAAAGCAGTGAGGGATTAAACGTCTACGATTGAAATCCTTTTTGGGGTCACAAAAGTTTCAGATCAATATGAAATTTGTTTTTCCTCTTCATCTGGGTATTTATGACCTTATGAACAGATTGGATGGAAAATAAATATTATGGTGGGCCCTATAAATTTTTTAACGGTGAAATTATTGTCCCTGCTGCTATTTTTGGTGCGGTCCATTTGAGCTTTGGATATGATTCATTTTTTGGCTAATGCTATAAAATGATCTTGAAAAATGGATGAATAGTGAGGATATAATAAATACATCATTGTGGGCCCTTGTAACTTTGATCTCCTTTGAACCGTTTGCACAACTAGGAGCTCGAGGAGCATAGGCGCTTGTGGGAACACGTATTTGATCTGCCACCAACCCCGTGGCTGGTGGTCGGTGCTATGTGGGCCCCATCATGATGTATGTGTTTCATCCATTCCGTTCATCCATTTTTACTGATCATTTTAGGGCTTCACAAAAATAATAATTTAAGAGGGATATAAATCTTAGGTGGACGACACCACATGAAAACAGTGGTGATTGGATATCCACCATTAAAATTCTCCTAAGGCCCAATGTATTGTTTATTTGACATCCAATCTGTTGATTAGGTCATACAAGCCAAATGAAGGAAAAAAACAACAATCATCTTGATCCTAAACTTTTATGCCCCCAAGAGGTTTTTAATGGTTGACTTGAGTTTTATTCAATTTCCATTGGTTTTTATGGTGTGGCCCACTTGAGTTTTACATATACCTTATTTTTGGGTGCATGCATGAGAATGATTTAAAAAATTTAATGGACAATGTGGATTAGACACATAAATCATGGTGGGGCATAAATAAGTTTCACATGTTAAAAGTTAGGCTTCTATTAGGCAAACAATTTAAAATAGAAAAAATATCCATAGTAAGGGTAATTTTCGAAGCAAAAATTTTTTTAATAGAAAATTTCATGGAGTGCATTTAGTGTTCACCATTAAGCCAGACTCCCATCACGAAAAGAATTCAGTGAAATATCGCAGAAAATCACCTAGTGCTTTCCAATTTCAATGTTAACAAACAACTCTTGATACAGGGCATTTTCTCAATTCCGTGTTAAGTGTTTATTTTAAGAGTTAACAAATAGGCCCTTAGATTGCTAATAAAGAAAGAAAATACGCTAATCTAATTTATTAATTAGTAGAGGTACATGCATTTAGAAGGCGTTTGGGTCCTTAGTTACTTTTGATAAGCTACTTATGTCATAAGTAACTTATCTTGATTTCTACTCATTCAACCAATAAGTATGTTTAGTAACACTAACATACTTATAAATCGAAAAATAGAAAATTATATTTAGTTTCCAACATCATAAGTAATCATTCCCTAAGTTTGTTTGGCCCCCTCGCATCCACCATCTATCATGTGGGGCCAACCTTCGATGTGGACCATTCATTGTGTGGGCTCTACCTTTGATGTGGGCTGTCCATCATATGGGGCCCACCTTTGGATGTGGGTCATTCATCATTATGGGCCAACCTTTAATGTGCACCATTCATTATGTAGGGCCCACTTTGATGTTGGTCATCCTTCAAGTGGGGTCCACCATCATGTTATTGTACATCAATTGGGGCCCACCTTTGATGTGGATTTTCCATCATGTGGGGCCCACCTTTAATGTGGATTGTCCATCATATGGGCCCCACCTTTGATGTTGGCCATCCATCATATAGGACCCGCCTTGGATATGGGCCACTCATCATTAATGTTGACCTTTGATGTGTACCGTCCATCATGTGGGGCCTACTTTGACGAGGATCCTCCATCACGTAGGGGTCATCTTGTTGTGGATCATCCATCATGTGTGGCCCACCATTATTAATTGCCCATCATGTGGAGCCCACATTTGATGTTGACTATCCATCATGTGGGCCCCGCCTTCAATGTGAGATGCCCATCATGGAGGGCTCACAATTTAGACATAGGTCATTCATTATTAGGGGCCGACTTTTGATGTGGACCATCCATCATGTGGCTCCACTACTCATCCATCATATGGGGCCAACTTCAATGTCCATTGCCCATCATGTGGAGCCCACCTTTGACGTAGATCATCCATCATGTAGGCCCCACCTTTAAAGTGGGATGTCCATCATACTAGCCCACTTTGGATGTGAGATTTTTATCATTATGGGCTGACCTTTGATGTGGACTATCCATATGTGGGCCCCATTAATATGAGCTCATCCATCATGTGGGGCCCACCTTTTAGGTGAATTGTCCACTGTGTGAGCTCCGTCTTCTATGTGGATAGTCCACCATGTGGGGCATCCTTTGACATGGATAGTGAGAGAGAGCCTCCTTCAACATGGATCAAGAAAAGTAGAAAAGTAATAAGTTAGAAAGCTAAAATTAATTATTTAAGTAATCAGTTAGAAAGCTAAAATTAATTATTTATTACGATAAGGAGGCTTTGACACATAAGTTACTTTTAACACAATGCTTGTCAAACTAACTTAAGTGTAGACACCCCACCCAGGCTAACATCTTGAGAAGGCTAAGACAATCCAAGAACCATGATCATATCTTGAACCAAACTCTAATCCCAGCCTAAACCTAACCCTGACCCAAAACTCTCCAACTTCCAGACCGAGACCCAAAACCTTGATCTAAACATTCAATCCATATACGGCCCCCGCTTATACCTTGTGCTCACACTAGAACCCTTTACCCAAACCTAAACCCACCTATCTGAGCCGCAAAAACCCAAAAAAAGACCATTGGACGAACCAACTCAACAAACAAGGCCCATACACTTGAGCCCGGCCCAAACCCATCACCGGCGGTAGTCTGATTACCGCCGGCGGTACTCGGTGTGCCGCCACATGCGGCCTGCATGTAGACATCTGGGAACAGCTATCCCAGCGTCCGAAAGTGAACTTTCTCCTACAATCAGCCCCCTATCCGAACTTATTTACCATTTTTACCAACCCTTTAGCCAATGAGAGTGCGCCACGTGGTGTCTCTCTCTACTCAACCAATCACCTCTTGCCATGTCAACATTTACCCTCCCAAAACCAGAAATTACCACATTGCCATTGGAGAAGGCTATAAATAGCCCTCTCCTCTTCACATTTTCACCAAGCCATTCTCATTTCCAAGCCTAAGAGAGTGAGAGAGAAAGAGAGTAAGGAGGAGAGTGAAGGAAAGGGAAGGAGCTCCCAAACCTTCCAAGTTCTGATATTTCAAGCCACCCCCTTTAACCCTTCCTCTTAATCTCTCCAACCCATTCAACCCAGCCCAATTTGATCATGGTTTGGTTTATGTCCTAGCCTACTCAAGATCAAGCCAAAGATCCATTTTACATACAAGCATTCATCATGACATCAATTCCCTTCTCAACCCCCCCGCTTCTCTAAATCTCTAGTGAACGTATGCTTTGTGACTTGCCGTACACTGGATCCTATCACATCAAAAATTCATAGCGATGTAGTCTATTTTTCTTACCTCTTTACATAAGCATCATCACATCCGCCCTCTAGACACATTGTTGGATGTATGCTCTGTGGCCTGCCGAAATCTCGGATATTGCTATATCAGAAATCCATGTGTGTCTAGTACTACTTCGACAACATCATCCATCCCTTGAGATTGTTTACCACATAAAGTAAAGACCGTACGTTGGTACAAGCAGAGAGGGTGCCTAATATCTTCCTTCTTTGTAACTGAGGTCTCTTATCCAGAATCTCAGATTGTAGACCAGGAGTTAATCTAAGGTAGGAGAGTCTTCGAATTTTTTCAACCTTACATATTTCGCGGTTTCTAATCGACTGCGGGATTCTGAGATTATTTGGCTAGTAGCGACTCCAACATTCACAAATCAGTTTAATAACCCCTACCATCAATCCGTTACATACAAATCAGCGTGGGCGTCGATTTCCAGTGTCTATATTAAATAAAAAAAAATAACTTAGTTACTTGACATAAGTTAAAAACTAACTTATTTGGTGGTATCCAAAATAGGACCTTAAGTGGAAATGAAAAATGGTCTGCTATTCAACAAACAAATGATAGTAAATCAGATGCTAGGGTATATATTAAAAGATTGACTTTTGGACTATGACCGTTCAACAAACAAATGCTCATTAACCTGGGGTGGGCCTCACCGTGACAAGCATGTGAAATTCAATCCAACAATTGGATGTCACACCAAAAGCTATGACTGATGCCCAAAAAATAGGCCCATATGTGATTCAAGTAGGCGAAACCAATGAAAATAGCTTGGAAGGTGAGCTTTCCTTGTACACTGTTTTCAACCATGTGGTCCACTTGAACCATAAATAAGGCTGTTTTTGGGCCCTGGGTATAACATGGGCTAACTCACATGATGGTTGGGTGGATGTCATATTAACACTATGGTGGGGCCCGCCCAAGCTGGCTACTCCTTTTCATCTTGGGAATAACTTTTCTCCTGGCATTTACTAACATTAATTAGTCTTTGAATTAATCAACTAGTCGGGGGTAAACTAGTGTGTGAACATCTCTCTCTGCACACACGTTTGGATGATGACCAGTCTAAAGTGGGTCCCTCAATTTGGACAGTTCAAATTAAGTTAACAAATGTCAAGTCATCAATTTCTAAGTCCTTAGTATCAATCATCTTGATGCGTCAAAGTATCAAATAACTCCCATTGGAGAAACGAGTTGATTCCAGGTGTGATTGGAGAAGAGCGTGTCATTCCAAGAATAAATAGCATGACCAAATCTATAGTCTAACTTGTGGGGTACTAGATCCCCTATTGACTAATAATCTTCAATATCCACAAAAGATTTTTCTTACAGACTTGGTAAACCGTCCAGATCGTGACACGAAAAGATGCACTAATTTAATTTCTTAATTAGCAGATGGATGGATATTTTATGGCCAGTCGAAATGAAAAAGAGTCAATTATTGCACAAACGAATGCCCTTTTACCGGAGGTTTGGACAGATCTGTACATGGGACTTTTGGATGATGACCTATCTCAAGTGGGGCCCACAATTTGGACGGTGCAAATTAAGTTAACATGTCCCATGTCATTAATTTTTAAGTCAGTCATGCAAGTGTACCAAAGTATCAAATAACTCCCACTTAGAGAAATGAGCTGACATGAAGTCTGATTACAAATGGGTGTGTCATCCCAGTGATGAATGGCAGGAAGAGGAAACTCGTACCTTTGTAAATCAATGAGATTAATCATACAAGAGATTCAATGGATGATAATCACTTCCAGCACAAGTAAATTATCAATTATATAGAGTAGAAGAGATGAAGATTTTTTAGGTGAAAAACCTTCGACAAAGGAAAAGACTGGCGTCCTCTCCAAAGGCGGGACCTTCTGCCTTGGACGCTGGCGTCCTATGTTGCTGCATTTTTTTATTTTTATTTCATTTTTTGTGATTTTCTCATCAACGTGGGGCCACTTGATCCAGTCCATCCATTGTGCTGGCCGGATCATTATATTCAATGAGTCTTGAAAAAGGTGGTCTACGTAGGAAACCAGTTTGTCCAAAAAACGTTTCAATGGTAGACACCATTATTCCACATGGTACGGTCCACTTGAGTCTTGTATTAATCTGATTTTTGGACTCATACCATAGAATGAGCTGTTCGAGTGAATGGATGGTGTGGATCTTTCATATACATCATGGAGTGTCCTGCTAGGGGCCCATGTCTTTTATCTCAAATGTCCGCTGACAGTGGCAACGACCTTGGACAATTTTTTGTGTGTGTACACATGATAGTGGGCATTTACACCCCAATGGGACCCATGATTTAGACAGTTGAGATTGTATATAGACATTACAGTGGACCCTCATTCGTGAATATGCTAATATTTATGTATCCCATTCATCCAGATCCTTCTAAGATAGTTAACAGGTTGGATGGCCAATAAACGTCATGGTGGGGCAACGGTTAGTGGAGCCCACACCATCTCCAAATTAAACTGATTTTAATGTTTCCTCCTATGCATCCAATCCAGTGGACGGTATGAGCAGTCCAGATAACATGTAATCGTCAATGTGGGGCAGCCCACATTAATAAATATCATAACTACACTATAAGAAAGAGGACAAGGAAACAAAGAGAAGGAAAGACGACGGGATGTACTCACCTTGATCATCAGGATATATGGTTGAGATGGATTGATGGAGTTGATGGTGGTCCACCAAAATCACCTTTCCCTCCCTCCCTCCCTCCCTCCCTCCCTCCTTCTCTTACTTATACTTATTGTAGAAAATTATGAAGATGTTCAGGAAGGGAGGGGTATTTGTATAGAAATGGCTAAAAATATGATTAAGTTAGATTAATGTGATTATGCTTAGCTTAGACAAGGATTATGACAATTAATGTAAATTAGTGCATTAAAGGGACATGGGATGCCATGGTATGATGAGGTCATGCATGGGTATGGTATGGAGACGTGAAAGAAGAGTTGACTTTGGGGTATACATGAGAGAATGGTGGTATGGCAGGGTGACATCACATAAATAAGTAGAGATTCTCTCACCCATGTATACTATGTTGCATGTGTGGAAAGTAGGGGTGTACATGAACCGAGTTAGCTCGGTTAGCTTGTTCGACTCAACTAAAAAAAGCTCGATTCGACTCGATTCAAAGATGAGTTCAAGCCGAGTCGATCTAATTTTTTAAGCTTGAAAAATTTTTGAACCGAGTTCGAGGTTGCCCGAGCTTGACTCAACTTGGAACAAACCCCAACTTGAATTGAAGTAGTTCGGTGACTCGGTTACTTTTATATTGATGTTGCTCACCAAGTTTTGAATGAAATGATTCAATGAAGTGTTAGCTAGTGGCAGAGAAGGTATGTATATGAAACAAATACCATTTTTCCTTAATTTTGATGTTGCTTATAAGGTGTTTGATGAAAGACTTGTAAACAACTATTGTTGTTTTACATTCAGCAAGAAATTGAAAGTGCAGTGCATGTGTTTGTGAAAATGCCGCAGAGGCTCGATTTTGGCTCAAACTAGCCCTAGCTATTGGCTGAACCAAGCCGAGCTGGCCAATCAGGCTCGAGGACCGAGCCGAGCTGAGTTTGAGCTGGGGTCAGATAGTGGCTGAGTTGAGTCGAGCTGGCCTCAGCTCAACTTGATTTGAATCAGTGTACAACCTTAATGGAAAGCATGTGTTGCACACATGTATGAAAAGGAATACACAACGTCATGCTCACATGATACACAAATGATTTTTCATGACGTATCTGACCAACGGAGTGTCACACAAACACGTGGGCGGTACCTCCATGACCGCGGCGACGGGGTGGTCAATATGACATGGGTCTTGGAGTCTTAAAGTTCTAGTCACTTGGGTGAGCACTATACATGACCAATCTAGGTCTCGCTAAGGGTGTTGATCATCGTGCGTACAAGGCGTATAGGCATAGAAAATGTACGAAATGGACGAGGTCTTACAGTGAAATAGCGGTAAAGATCGCTTGAGTTGAAGTACGAATATGCCAATATGTCCTAGAGGGGGGTGAATAGGACTATTTAAAGTTTTACAATGTAGTTAAAAATCCTATTGTCCTAATCCTATCAGATATGTAATTATCAGGATTACTCAAATGTAACTCTACTGGCTTCCAAGCCTAGTAGAGGGTCCAATCACAAACTATTCAAAAGATAGCAATATAGAATTTAATTCGTGCTGGATATGACTGTGTATGTGTGTGAAGTGTGATCTCAAACATTCAGATATTAAAATAGTAAAGTAAATCACACAAACAAAGTAATCATAAACACAGTCATTTTTATAGTGGTTCGACTACTTGTCTACTCCACTCCTTGCTGTCACACTCAACCCTCGAGTGTACCGAATTTCACTAAGGAGGTTTTCCATGGTTCACCTAAAACTTAAGGTTTTAAATCAGGTTCACCTTCAATCTTTACACGGAGGTTTCTACACGGTTCACCTCTAACCCTGGAGTTTTGCTGGTGCACTCCTAACCAAATGTTTATGCCCACACAGAGCAAGGGTCCACACAACACACCTGGATGTTTATGCTATCTACAGAGCAAGGGTCCACATAATGCACCCGGATGTTTATGCTCTCCACAGAGCAAGGGTCCACACAACGCACCCACAGCGTACACTCCCGCTGGAGGCCTCCTTTGAGGACTTCAAAGGGTGAGCAATACTTAAGACTCAATCCTAGAAAGGAATGATCACAAGTGTCCTCTGGATTCTAGATACTTACAGATAAGTTGATGAGTCCCATTCAGCGTAATGTCGAAGATCTCCTCCTTGTTATTGAAGAGTCTTCGGGTCCCTTGATCCGCAACACAGAAGATGTACCAGTACTAGGCTTTAAGTTGGGTCAAGGTTAGGACAGAAATCCACTCTCTTAAAATTTTTCTATAAGAAAGATAGAGTGATTCCCATCATTTATTCATTCAAGGCATCCCCGCTTAATAATATGCTATTAAGATAGTTGCTGGGGGATCCTTTAATGCGGAAGTTCATTTCTCAATCTACTCTATTGAATGTCAATGATAAGAGTGGATTGGAAGATGAACTCCCGTGAGAGAAAGGGCTTTGGGTATACGATCTAAGGGTAAGACACACAAAAGAACTCTCTTCTTTCTCTGCCAGCAATATGACCAAGTCTCTCTTTAAATAGGCAAAAAAGTTTTAACGAATATAAAACGGTCATATTTATGATTGAGTTCGATGTCATCGAGCGTATACTCTCGATGGGATTGATCGTCCGCTCGATGACATAAACTACAAAGTTATACGCTTTTGAAACTTATTGCCAGTTGATCAATGGGATCGATACATGTGTCGATGTTATCGAATTTCGAACTCCGATTCCATTGATACTAGGATCGATCTATTAACATTTGAGGAATGAGAGAGACTAGCCGAAATATTTCAGGATATAGGATATGATTGAGGGTCAACCGATGTCATCAGAATTTGAATGTTGATGATATCGAGACCGTGTCGATAAGATCGATAAATCACATAGATTTACCTATAAGCACGCTGAACAGTTTGTATCTAGACTTGATCCAATCGACCAGGACTCGATGACATCGACATAAGAATATCGATTTCCTCGGGTGGCCCCCGATCAACTTTTAGAACATCCTAAAATATTTGCTGGAGGAAACATGCGCCTACTGTTGATATAATCGAACGACTTCCGAGATGATCAATATTTAAATTTAGATTGAATCGGAACAGTCATCGATATATCGAAGCTTATTGTAGTTTTCTTTAGAAAAATAGGGGCGTCGAAAAACTGCCCGTCGATATTATGAATCCACTTTTGATGGGATCGATATTTAAATATTGATGATATCGATTGATACGTCAATATATCGATAAATCGTCTAGATGAATGTGTGGTTGCTGGACGCTTTTTGTCCTTACTCGATTGTATCAATTGAGATGCCAAGGACATCGACAGAGCAGGTCGATCATATCGAAAGGTGAATCGATATAATCGACAAGGTAAGAAAACTTGAAGATTTTCCTGTTTGATATAAAGTTTTCTTATTATAAAACCCTAAGATGTTCTACTTAGTTTTAAGGGTTTTAATTACTTGGTGTTTTGGGACATGGGATGCGAGGCTATGATTTACCTATGGCAAGCTTCTACACATCCAGTTGAGGCAAACACTTGAATTAATCTTCCTGTTAGGCGTTGTTGTTCAACTGACTCAACCCACACAGTAATTGACAAACCAGGACACTAGTAGGTGCACTTTCATACAGCTCATGTATGGGCCCATCAAATGACAAAAGGGGAATCCAGTATAATGCAAGCAACAACTCATAGACACTGTATCCTTATAAACACACTAGATCAACTCCATGCTCACACATGATGGCCCAATCATCAAACTGAATCATGGCCCCGCTCTGATTTGTGGCTTTGGCCTCAAGAAGCGAGCTGAACTTTGAAGAATGAGATGATGATGTGTTAAGAGTAGGAGGAGCATGGGGTGGTGTGTGTGTGCATCCCCGAAAAATTTTTCCTTTGTTCTGAGTAGAGTGTGATGGCCCTTCATCAAGTCGGGTCTTATATCAACATTTCTTTTGGGGGGATGATTGATCATATCTCATTTCATGCAATGAATGAACAAACGACACAGAAAAGCTAAAAGGAATACAAGAAAGAGAAAGAATGAAGGAAGAGAACTACTAAATGGAGAAATTGCAAAATCGACGATGAAGGAGGATGAAATCTGTGATGGAGGGATGGAATGGAAGCTCCAGAGTGAAGAATTGATGGAGAATTGAAGAGTCTCAATGGAGGGACTTGAGTAATCGAACGGGGGAAGAAGGAAAGAAAAATGAAATGACCAAATGACTAGGCGTGGGTTTTTCTATATATTAAAACACAATGACAGTTCAAATCCACGTGACATCAATCAATCAACCTAATGTCTTCGATTGATTGAGATCAATCGAAGATTTGTAGATCGATTGAGATTTGATTGAAAACAAAGCTAGGGGTGAAATGGCCCCGACACATCAAAATTTGGGTTTTTGAGTACCAATATTTACAATAAAAAGAATGTGAGAATTTAACAATCAAGTTTTCCTATAAAAACAATAAACTGCTAATTGAACTACAAAGCGCAAACTTTGATGGGCTTTCGAAGGTCTTCAAACCTATTTGAATCCAACAATTTATTCAAGATATCAGCCAACTACCGCTCAGTTGGCACATACTCCAACGATATGACTTGCACTTCAACAAACATCTAATAAAATGGTGTCGGATATCAATGTGCTTGGTCCGAGAATGCTAAATCGGATTCTTAGAGATGTTGATTACACTAGTATTATCGTAAAAATAATGCCATCACCTCTGGAGAGATTCCATAATCCGACAACATCTGCTTTATCCACAACACTTGAGCACATTAACCATTGCCTGCAATGTACTCTACCTTAGTGGTAGATAGAGAAATAGAATTCTCCATTTTATTGTGCCATGCTACTAAGAAGGTCCCAATGTACAAGCAACCACCACTCACGTATTTTTTGTCATCTATATTCCAACTCAATCCACGTCTGAATACCCTACAATTGTAATAAAAGAATCATACGGGTATTAGAGACCATATTCTGGATGCGAGCTAGATACTTGACAATCCTCTTAATTGCAGAAAAATGAGATTCTTTTGGGTCAGCTGGAATTGAGCACACACACCCACATAGAATGAGATATTTGATCTGCTTGTTGTGAGATAGAGGAGACTTTCAATCATACTCCGAAATAGGTGTTGATCCACACTCATGACTGATACATCTTTAGATAACTTAAGTGTAGTGCTCATAGGTGTGTTGCGTGACCTACCAAACTCAAGACAAAACATTTTACCAATTCTTTTGTATATTTAGTTTGGTTTACAAATATGCCATTGTTGAGCTGCTTAACATGTAAACCTAAAAAGAAGTTTAGCTCTCCCACCATACTCATTTCAAATTCAAATTGCATAAGCTGGGAAAACAAATGAGCTAGCTCCTTACACGTGGAACTGAACACAATATTATCCACATATATTTAGGATATCAGAATCGAATCCTTTGTTTTCTACATAAAGAGTGTTTTGTCTACACTCCCCCTAGAAAAATCATGGTCAAATAAAAATTGAGTCAACCGATCATACCATGCTAGCGGGGCTTGCTTAAGATCATAGAGCGCTTTCTTCAATATATAAACTTGTTGAAGATATTTAGGGCCAATGAAGCCTTTAAACTATTATACATACACTTCTTCCTCAAGCACTCCATTTAAAAATGCACTCTTGATGTCCATTTGGAACAATTTAAATTTTAGTGTATAGGATATGGACATCAGGATCCGAATAGATTCTAAATGCTCTCTTGGATCAAATATCTCATCAAAATCAATACCTTTAATATGAGAGTAGTTCTGAGCAACTAATCTTGCCTAGTTACAAATCATATTCCCAAATTCATTAGACTTATTATTGAATATCCACTTGGTTCCTATCACATTTTTGTCAGGTGATGTGGGCATTAAGTACCACACCTCATTTCTCCCGAACTGCTGGAGCTCTTCTTGCATCGTTTAAATCTTGGGCTTTATTTATGAGATGAAGCATAGATGATTGTTAATCACCTGAGCTGCCTCTTGGTTTTAACATCAGTACCTGAATCTCTAATGATTTGATTGAGGGGATGATCCTTAATAAGTAGCATGTCATTAGGAGGCTGGGACACTTTAGAAGAGGAAGATTTTTCAATAAATTTACCTATTTACAATGGACCCTCATATTCATTCTCTTCTACTAAGGAACCAGAGTCACTATTGGGTTGGTCATCAACAACCGCATTGATCAACTCTTGTATTGAGGTGGTCTTAAGATTGTAGACTCTGTAAGTATGACTATTCGATGAATATCTTAGAAAAGTTCCTTCATCGTTCTTCGAGTCAAACTTTCCTAGTTGTTCTCGGTCTTTAAGAATATAACATCTACTACCAAAGACCTTGAAATATTTCATAGTGGGAGACTTCCCATGCCACAACTCATATGATATCTTGTTTAGGCCTACTCTTAAAAATACATGATTAATTATATAGAGTGCCATATTCACAAATTTAGGCCACATTTTTTTTGGCAAATTCTTACTATTAAGTATCATTGTGGCCATCTCTTGTAGCATTCTATTCTTCCTCCCAACAACTCCATTTTATTTAGGAGTCTTAAGAGTTGAGAATTCATGTCAAATTCCATATTCTTCCCAATATTTTTGGAACTAATCATTCTCGAACTCACTACCATGATCACTCTTGATTGTATCAATCAAATAACGTATTTCATTTTGGAGTCGCTTCACGAGGTTTCTGAACTCTTTGAATTTGTCAGATTTCTCTCTTAAGAATGCAACCCAAGTAAATTTGTAGTAATCATCCAGTACTACCAAGCTTTGAGTTCTGGTCAGACCGACAAGGTTGATATGTAATAGCTCGAGGGACTTTAATGTATCCACGTAAGTTGTTTTTTGTACGCAACTCGTATTTGTTTACCTATCTGGCACTACCCACATACATATCTAGGTTTTTTTTTGCCAATCTTGGGTAACCCTCTCGCCAAATTCTTCAAACATAGGCGAGACAAATTCTTGTGGTGGACATGGTTGAGCCTTTGGTGGCATAATTCAACTTCATTATCTCAGGCCATGTGGCAGACAGATGGAGAATAGAAATCTCCACTGTTCTCTATGACATAACAATTTTCATTAGTGCATGGTCACTTTTCCATAAGAATCCAAGATCTCGTACATCTCCTTTGAAAATGTAACTGAGTGCTCTTTGTCATAAATATGAGAAATACTTAGGAGATTATGCTTCATTCCCTCCACATAAAGAACATTCTCAATCTTGGGTAAACTTGGTCCATAAATGGTACCATGCCCAACAATCCAACCTTTGCTCCCATCTCTAAAAGTAATGGACCCTCCCTTAAAGTCAACTACATAGTAAAACTATGTCCTGTTATCGGTCATATGCTTGGAGTAACTGATTGCTTGCCTCTAGGTGTAGAGGTTCATAAGTAATATCCCGTGAATATAGGGTCGATCCCACAGGGAGATGAATTGTGAAAAGGAGAAAATCAAATGTAAAATAAACTAAGTAATAAAAACTAAACTGATGATTTGATTTTGGGAGTTTGAATGGATGTAATTCAACTGAATTAAAACAACACCCAAGCTTCAAAATTCCACACATAGGTTAATGTTCTAAAATCATGATGATTTGGATAACGCAACTAGGATCTGAGCACTATGGTTGGCCTAATTGAAAATAAAACAGTTTAAACATTTTAAATCAATGATATAAAAGATTAGAAAATCATGGAACCATTGATATATATTCTCAAGCTTTAGTGATTTTAAACATTCAACATCCATGCGATAATGAATCAAAGAAATATAGTAGGTTAAGAACCTCTCCTATCTAGGAAATCTAATTGATTCAAGATAAGCCTATCCATCAATGTGAATCTTATATGATTGAAACATATAGATCTCACATTAGGATAAAATACTAAACCTAAACAATTGATAAAATGCATACACAATTCTTCTCATCATTAAAATAGTCAATCATCATAACTATGAAAATATTAAACCAATGTGCTTCCCTTCTAGCTTAGGCTAGAGGGAACTTAGAAAAACATAATTAAATTGTAAAAATAAAAAGCGACAAGAAAAAATAAATATCTACAAGCTTGTAAAAAAAACAAATTAAAAATATGAAACTTTTCAAAAACCTTAGATAAAACTCTTTAAAAACCCTAAATCTTACTTTGAAATGCCTTGAATGATGCTTAGGAATGTCCTGGGAAGCCCTATTTATAAGTGAGGAACTTCCGCCAAACTGGTTTGAAAAATCAAAAAATCGCATCAAATTTTCTCACTCCGCGTAGGCTCTATGTAAACCCTTCGATGTCATTGAACAACCTTCGATGTCATCTAAGACTGGCTTCAATTCATCAAAACTGTTTCGATTAATTTAAGACTGCATCTAATTTTTCCAGCAACCAAACTTGATTTTCCTGTAATTCTTTAATGTCATCTAAGGGCTTCAATGTCATCGAAGACTGGCTTCAATATCATCTAACTTCTTTTGATAATCTAAGCTCAGATCCTGTAAATTTCTGCACTTCCTTCCTTTTTCACTTGGTTTTCTTGACTCTTGGGGCCTTAAAATCTTCAATCGTAGTCTTCAAATGTCCATTCTTTTACTTAGTAATTCTTGAGTATCAAATCCATGCTTTTAACATTGTTTTCACTCTAATTAGCTCTTAAACTCACCTTGCAAAATAAACATGTATAAAATATACTATTAAGTATTAACATGTTCATAAAATCAAGATATAAATGGGAAAAAATATGCAATATTTGCCACTCAACATACCCCCCAACCAACATTTTGCTAGTCTCGAGCAAAATAAGCGAAGAAAAATAAAAAAATAAGAATAAAAACTAATTTTAGAAAAATTAAAACTATACCATTTTCGCAGGTAATTTTGATTGCATTTAGCATATGCAACAAGCCTTTAAACTCCTAGGTTTTCCTAGTGGACGAGTTATAGTATCGTGAGGGTTTCCAGAAATGTTACCACAAACATTGAAAATATGAAAAATAATTCAACACTCAGAAATTTGTACAATTATGCCTCCATTCATCATATGAATTCCAAAATAAAGTAACACTTATCATAAGTCTGAAATTAGTTAGAACCTTAATTTCCTAATTCATTACATCCTTGAGTGCAGAGATCTAATCAAGTTTTAGAATATTTATGATCCAACATACTTAGATGCTTAGTGACTTAGTGACACTAGTCTAACTTTTAAAAATATGCATGTTCCATATTCTAACTCCTTTCAATCTTCTTAAGAATATGAAATCTCTAGTTATCTCATTTCCATCATGTTCTTTCTTATTTTATTATCATATCCTCATTATTATAAACCACCCTTAGATGAAGATTCCCACTGGGTTTGCTTCATAACCTAAGGTATCATAATTGTAATGGTAACAGTAATGAATACTTAAGTATCCTTACTCCGGATTACTGACACAATTGTTATGGTCATTACAAATTTTTTTCTTCATTATTTTTCTTCAATAGTCTTTGTTTTAAACATATGTCAATGATACTAGTTCATTCAACCTTGTTTGAATAAAAATTTGTTATTCTAATTCACATATCAGATTCCTCACTTAGTTAACTAGGGTGTATTATGAATTCAGTACATTAAATTACAATTCACTCTAAACTAGTGATTAGAAAATCAAACTCAAGTCTATAATTTTCAGTTAACAGAATTCTAACTACTATAAACTTAGTATGAGTATTAACTTTACCTTTGAAATTTGCATAATATCATGTTCACATTCTTGTATATAAACATTTTATTTTGAAAATGTTAAAAAATTTTCACCGTAAACCTTAAAAAGCACTTAAACTTAAAAAAAACTCTCATATGGATGACTATCCACACCCCCAACCTAAAATCTATATTATCCCCAATGTAATGAAAATGTAATGCATAGAACAAAATAAATAAAAGAAAGGGTGGATAGTACCTAAAGAATGAAGATTCGAGGCTTTTCCAAGGAACTCAACATGAAGATGGGGGAGTACAAAGACTAAATAAATGGAAAGCAAACTATCATAATCCTAAATTCTATGAAAGTAATAATTTCTAATCCTAAACTAGGAAAGTAGAGAAAGTTACTCAATCATGCAGCAAGGTTCCTCCTTCGGCCAGTATCTTGATAAATTTCTTAGTAGGTTTCTCAACAAGATCATCCAAAAGCTATTTTTACAATAGGCTTGGATGCCCAGTAGCATGAATGTCCAAAAAAATTTATGGACCTGTAAGACTCGACCCGAGTGCGTGTGTGTGCATGTGTGTGTATGGGTGTGCATTTCGTTTCTCTTGTTCCCATGATCCTACCGGTCGAATCCTGCTGACCTGCGACCCTTAGATAATGTTTATGGTTATCCTTAAGTCTGGTCATATTGACCCAACTCGGATCGAGTCAAAACCTATGCTATCTTGTTCGCATCGTCGTTGCAGTTCCGATGCTACGTTTTGTGTGTCCATCCGATGTATAGATCATAAGTTGTGTGCATCTCATTTTTTAGTCTTTGATTATGATCATGTGGCCCACTTAGTGTGGAGAGCACATTTTTCAAGGTGGCCACCCTTTTTTGTGTAAATTCCAACACACACCACCCATACACTACCCAAAATCCCATCTTCTATACCACCCATCTCCCTAACACCACTCACAACCATAGCCTATAGCCTTCATTATGCTTTCTTTTGCTAGCCCATTATGGAACTCTCTATCCAAGCCCCTCTTTTCAAGAGAAAAATTAGATTTTTTTTTTCTCTTCCCAAGCCATTTGTAATTATCACATTTCTACAACATCTCTCTCTCTCTCTCTCTCTCTCTCTCTCTCTCTCTTCTCTCTCTCTCATTTCTCCCTTCTCATTTCTCTTTCTCCTAAGCTAGAGAGGTTAGGATGACCCAACCATTCCAACCCCTTCTGTAAGACCTGTATCCTAGTCCGTACTATTCCGTCAACTCCCGCGATCCTTCCGGTCGAATTCCGATGACCCGTGATCAGTTATCGGTGTTTGTGTGCGATCACGAGTCGTGTCTCATATATTAGAGTCGGCTCAACCTGAGACTTTTACTAGGCGATCGCGGCATCACTGCGGTTCCGATGCCGCGTCTCGCGCGCCGAGACGGTACCCAAGCCAGGAGATGTGAGCCCGTGTTCAGTTTGAAGAAATGCCGCGCGTTGCGAGTATCGAGAGAATCTCTATGAAATGTCACATCAATCAATTCCATCTATCACTTCACATGTCAAGTACAAGCCACCATACTTTCTCTTACAAAAGTACTCTAAAGTCAACTTTTCTATCACTTCACCCATCCCTCTTCCCATCACTCCCTCACTCACGTCATTTCTCTCTCTCTCTCTCTCTCTCTCATTTCTATCATTTTCTCTCAAGCAACCCCATGAGAGCACCCAACGTTCATGGCTTCCATGGAGAGCAAGTATGGCCCACTTTCCTATCTCCCATCTCCACCATCCTAAGTTGATCTCAACTATTGAAGTGCATCCATTGGATCTCTGACATACATTGATGGAAGAAAAAGTCTAAGAAGATTAAAGGTGGGTGCTTCTTTCTCTCTCTCTCTCCTTTTCTTTTGCTTTGTGGGTGATTTTATGTTGTGATTTTGTGATTTAAGGACCCACATATGTGGGACCCATCTTGATGTATGCATTGTTCCCAATCTCTCTCTCTCTCTCTCTCTCTCTCTCTCTCTCTCTCTCTCTCTCTTCTTCTCCCAAGTTTGATGGCCCGTTATTGAAATTCTATGACGATCCATGCCGTCCATTTAAGAAGGCCACCCGCTGTCGACATTCTCGGCTCACCTGTTGTTGGATTGCCGTCCAAACAGATCACCCAACCTGTCCATTTTGGACAGGCCCATTGAAGAGAAAACATAATTGTCAGCCAGTCCATGTGACCCACTGCAATGTATGCGTTTTGCATCCACACTGTCCATCTGGACGGTGCTGGGTGGAGCGCATCGTGATGCATGTGCCTTAATACACGTCATCCGTCCCTAGGACGGTGGGACCCACTCTGCACATGTGGGGTCACCACCGTCCAGGAAAGTGAACCCCACCTTGGAATAAGTGAGACCCACCTGATGTATTGTTTCTCCAGGTCGTCCATTTGTTTTGTGGACTGCACCTCGATGTATTTATCACATCTGCACCATCCAGCAGATCTGGATGGTGGGCCACACTGAGATGCATATGTTTTACATGTAGACCGTCCATCCACTCTGCTGGTGGGCCAGCTGCCAGCAGATAGCAGTTACAGCTGCTGCTGTAACGTCAGTAGGCTGTGGGGCCCACCTTTATGATTTGTTGCATATCCTAGCCGTCCAGCAAGTCTGGATGGTGGGTACCCACCTTGATGTTAATTCATACTGTCCCATTCGTGGGACCCACTTGCCATGTGGGCGTGCAACTGTATAGTTGCTGCAATCCAGACCGTCCTTTAAAGGACATCCAGAGCTGCACGTTGATGTATATATGTTATATAATATAATAATATATATGCTCTGACATTGATATGTGATATAATAATATAATATATATAGATAGATATATATACTAACATATATCTAGTGGGCTACGTGGGACCCACTAACGCATGGTTTTTATCCACCGTCCATCCTTTCTTTTGCTGTGAGGACCATCGTGATGTTTGGTGCAGATCCCCATCGTCCAGACTTCTGGACGGTGGGCTGATCATGAGGTGTGCGTTATACCCAACCATCTATCCATGTGTGGCCCCACTCGCTGCACGTGTACAGCATCCACACCGTTCATTATGTGCAGCCCTACCGTGATGTGTTGGTAGCCACGTCGTCCATTGGGTGAGACGTGCAGAAACCACCTGCTGTACGTATTTTGTGTCCACCGTCCAGCTGGACTGGACATGGGACCCATCTTCTATACATGTGTCCCATCCTACCCTCTCACACATATGGACACCCACCTGATGAGGGTGTTTTAGTTAGACCATCTAACAAGGACGGGACCCACCTTGATGTGTAATCTGCACCGTCCAGACCATCCATCTGGACACTGGACGGTATGTAATATTATATATTATATGTCTAATGCAATATAATTCATATTAGATATTATTGTTGATGGGCCCCACGTGCGACCCACCTTGACGTATGGAATACCCCACACCGTCCAACGGTAATTACACCGTCCAGATCAGGGTCCTACCCTGCACGTGTGAAACCCCACACCGTCCATCTATTTTGACAGCATCTGGACAGTGCTGTGGGACCCACCTTGATAGTGTGTTTGATCCTACCATCCACCCAGATTGGATGATGATGGATGGGTTCTCTTGATATATGTATTTTATACATGTCATCCATCCTTCTTAGGATTTGGGGCGCACCACGATGTATGTGTCCTCTACATCGTCCATCTTTTTATCCAAACTGTCTAGCTATGTGGATGTGGACCCAACGTAAACTATGTGATTTATCTGCACCATACACGGTGCGGTGGGGCCCTGTATTGACGTATGTATATTTTAATCCACACCGTCCAATGTTTGGACGGTGTTGGACAGGTTGGATGGCACTGTGGGCACCGGCCATGATGTATATTTTGATCCACACTTTCCAGAATGTCTGGACAGTGCTGTGGACCCCACACTCAATGTATGTATTGTATATCTATATCGTTCAGTGGTCTGGATGGTGGCGACCACCTTGATGTATATTGTAACTCATCCACGAGGCCCATTAGTGCAGCCCATTGATGCAGCCCACTTGACAGTATATGAGGCCTATTGATTCAGCCTGTTGATGCAGCCCACTTGGCGTCTATGAGGTCCATATGATGGGGCCTGACTTGATGAACACGAGGCCCAATATGAGGTGTATTAAGCCCTTTTCATGCAGCCCATCGTGATGTGTATTAGGCCCATCGATATGGCCTATTTGACGTATACGAGGCCCATTAGTGCGGCCCATTGGTGTAGCCCACTTGAGGTATATTTGAGGCCCATGCGAATGTATTTGAGGCCCATGTACAAGGCCCATCTGTCATGTATTCTCAGCCCACATGTTGTGGCCATTGTGATATATTTCTGGCCCATATGCTGTGGCCCATTGTGATGTATTCCGGCCTGAATGATGTGGCCTATTGCGATGTATTTGTGGCCATTCAGTAAGGCTCACCTATGATGTATATTTATGGCCATGGTGTTGTATATTAGGCCCTTGTGTAAGGCCATGGGCCCACTATATGTTTGGCCCTATGAAGGCCGCTCCTTGGGAGAAATGTTGGTTAGATGTCCACATTGATGGGCAATGATGGTTGGATGTCCATGTTGTGACCTTCCCTTAGGTGTTGTTAGGGCCATTCTCATCATTTCCTTAGTGGGTTAACCCAAATAAGTGGGCCCCATTCACTTTAGATGGATCGCTCCGTGCTATCGGATTTGATATAACTATGGCCGAGTGTTGATCTTTATACTATAGTTGATCGACTGATCATCTATGGACCCCATTTTGTTTATTGTGGCCGATTGACCGAGTACCGATTGTTGAGGCCGATTATCGTGACCGATTACCGATCGTAGCCAATTGTCGATTGACGTGGCCGATTGCCGATTCTGTTTATCATGGCCGATTGACTGATTACCGATCAAGGTCGATTATCGTGACCGATTATTGATCGTGGTCGATTGTCGATTGACGTGACCGATTGTCGATTCTGTTTATCGTGGCCGATTGACCGATTACCAATCGAGGCCGATTATCGTGACCGATTACGGATCATGGCCGATTGTCGATTGTCGTGGCCGATTACCGATTCTAATTATCGAGGCCGATTATCGATCGAGGCCAATTATCGTGGTCGATTGTCGATTCCGATTGTCGTGGCTGATCGCCGATTCTGATTGTCGAGGCCCAATGTGATGTATATGCGAGCTGTATTTGAGGCCCGTTGTGATGTGTATCCAGCCCACATTTAAGGCCCATCGTGATGTATATTAAACTCTTGAGTGAGGCCCATGGTGTTGTATTTGGCCCTTGTGTGCGGCTATGAGTCCACTATGTGTTAGGCTTTATGTGGGTCGTTCCTTGGGGGACAATGTTGGTTAAATGTCCATGTTGTCGATGTCGATTGTCAATGCTTGCTATTGATACCGATTATGAGTATGTGACTGCATAGCATCATGATACATGCCCATTCGCATCATCTACATGTCTGTTATGAGATATGATTGACCATTGCATATGTCATAGTACTGTTTGTTATGAGACTCCCTGATAGGTGGAGATTGTCTCACATGAGCGCACGATATGCGCAAGATTGATGCATGATTGGATTGTATGACTCATGCATCTTGTATTGTGTGTTGTGATTACTATATGCCCTAGCGACATCAGGGCCGTAGCCTCCACAGACATATCGTGGATGACCAGATGGGATACCGAAAATCTGTTCTACATGGGGTGCTATAGATATCCTTGGGTGAAAGTCTCAGAACCCTCTTGATTCTAGAGGTTTCTCCAATGTCTAGACTGAGTGGGTAGATGGGCGCCGAGTGTCGATTACCAGATGGCTGCGCTCTCCACTGTATCGTGGTCGGTTGGAAGGGGGTGCGGCCTTACCTACCCAAGAGGAGGGGGCAATGCTAGGCTGAGTCTGACCAGCTCAAGGAATGGGTCTGCTATTGACGAGCCGGACCCGATATTGGCAGGCGGATAGTGAGGTCTCTTCCACTCACCTTATTGCGCGCGATGGGGTGGCAATCTGGTTTGGAGTGTAATAGACCCTGGTGATTTTCTAGAGAGGAACCGTACTGATATGTGGACTTATCGAGTAGGAGTTGTATGCTCATTCATTCATTCATTCACTATCCACTCGGGCTGGTGGTGCGTAACTAATTATTGTGTACCTTCATTATGGCAAGCATTTCGGTTGGGCGCGTGACCAATCTGAGATCAAGAGTCTACCACGTTGAGTCTGATTTTCTAAATTTAGTTATGGGACTGGTTTGGATAGAAGTCTATTGTGACAGACACCGTAGCCTGCGATACTACGTATTATCATCCCGACTTCACACTCTAAGCATGGTCATTTCATTCGCATCGCATATTGTATTACATCCGCAGGCATATGACATTTTGAGTTGCTATGTTTTTGCACTTATATGGCCTAGATAGACTTAGCAAGATTTGTATATTGCATTGCATCCTCGGTATCTGATATTTACTCTTTATGATTCTTTATTGCATAGCTGTTCTTTGTTGCGTATCCTGATATTTATTGACTTATGGACTTGTCAGTATTTTTATTTATTCCGATGATGTACGAATTATGAATTACCAGTATTTTTGGTATAGTATGATTATGACATTGCATTGAATACTTGGCACTTACCATGTGCACACACTTACACCACCCTCTAAGATTTCTATAAGCTTATGCACGATAGATGCGTGCAGGTGATGTTAAGCTGCGGCAGTGTTGAGCTTGGAGCATGCGGTGGTCTTCTGGAGCTTAATTCTCTATTTATGTATTTCCCTTTCAGTATTGTATTCAAATGATCATATTAGTGGATATGTGATGATGATGTTGCCGTTGTGAATTGGGTAATCTTGGGTTATACTTATTACTAGTTAAATATACATAAAAAAAAAAAAAAAAAAAATCCTCCTTGCAGGATCCCAGGATCGGAATCTAACATATGAATGCTAGGAGTCGAGAATGGGGTACTACGGAGGCTGTCGGCACCGGATTCGACGATCGAGATTCTTATGAATCCGAATTTCGAGTTTGGGGCGTGATAGAAGTTGGTATCAGAGCATAACTTGGGAATACCTGAAGCTAACATCACATATCTACTGATAGCTACCCTTCACTCTATGATTGTTAAGAACTTAGAATGGTTAGATCCCCGAGTTCGAATAACTTAGAGATTTTCTGCTATAGGCCCCCCTACTGTCGAGCTTGTGAGTCTTTATCATATTCTGGTTTTGATCGTTTTAAACCCAGGAAACAAGGCTCTGTTGGATAGTCGTTGTGTCGATGAGGCATTTTGGGAGCAGAAGGCTGAGATTCGCAGGCGTCGTCCCCATCTCTTAGGTGCTTGATTATGTTTGCATAGGATTTTCCTTCCTTGGTTGAGTCCTGTATTGGTCGTGTTGTGTTTTAAATTTCAAGAATGAAATTTTTATTAGGTGGGAAGAGCTGTAAGACCTGTATCCTAGTCCGTACTGTTTCCTCAACTCCCACGATCCTTCCAGTCGAATTTCGGTGACCCGCTATCAGTTATCGGCGTTTGCGTGCAATCACAAGTTGTGTCTCATATATTAGAGTCGGTTCGACCCGAAACTTGTACTAGTGCGATCGCGGCGTCGCTACGGTTCCGATGCCGTGTCTCGCGCACCGAGACAGTACCCAAGCCAGGAGAATTGAGCTCGCATTCAGTTTGATGAAACGCCACGCGTTGCGAGTATCGAGAAAATCTCTACGAAATGTCACATCAATCAATCCCATCCATCACTTCACATGTCAAGTACAAGCCACTATACTTTCTCTTACAAAAGTACTGTAAAGTTAACTTTTCTATCACTTCACCCATCCCTCTTCCCATCACTCCATCACTCACATCATTTCTCTCTCTCTCTCTCTCTCTCTCTCTCTCTCTCTCTCATTTCTATCATTTTCTCTCAAGCAACCCCATGAGAGCACCCAACGTCCATGGCTTCCATGGAGAGTAACTGTGGCCCACTTTCCTATCTTCCATCTCCACCATCCTAAGTCGATCTCAACTGTTGAAGTGCATCCATTGGATCTCTGACATACATTGATGGAAGAAAAAGTCCAAGAAGATCAAAGGTGGGTGCTTCTTTCTTTCTCTCTCTCCTTTTCTTTTGCTTTGTGGGTGATTTTATGATTTAAGGACCCACATATGTGGGACCCATCTTGATGTATGCATTGTTCCTAATCTCTCTCTCTCTCTCTCTCTCTCTCTCTCTCTCTCTCTCTCTCTCTCTTCTCCCTAGTTTGATGGCCAGTTATTGAAATTCTATGATGATCCATGCCGTCCATTTAAGAGGGCCACCCGCTGTCGACAATCTGGGCTCACCTGTTGTTGGACCCCCGTCCAAACAGATCACCCAGCCTGCCATTTTGGATAGGCCCATTGAAGAGAAAACACAATTGTCAGCCGGTCCGTGTGACCCACTGCAATGTATGCGTTTTGCATCCACACTATCCATCTGGACGGTGCTGGGTGGAGCGCACCGTGATGCATGTGCCTTAATACACGTCATCCGTCCCTGGGACGGTGGGACCCACTCTGCACGTGTGGGGTCACCGCCGTCTAGGAAAGTGAACCCCACCTTGGAATAAGTGAGACCCACCTGATGTATTGTTTCTCCAGGTCGTCCATCTGTTTTGTGGACTGCACCCCGATGTATTTATCACATCTGTACCGTTCAACAGATCTGGATGGTGGGCCACACTGAGATGCATATGTTTTACATGTAGACCGTCCATCCACTCTGTTGGTGGACCAGCTGCTAGCAGACAGCAGTTACAGCTGCTGCTGTAACGTCAGCGGGCTGTGGGGCCCACCTTTATGATTTGTTGCATATCCTAGTCGTCCAGCAAGTCTGGATGGTGGGTACCCACCTTGATGTTGATTCATATCATCCCATTCGTGGGACCCACCTGCCATGTGGGCGTGCAGCTGTATAGTTGCTGCAATCCAGACCGTCCGTTAAAGGATGTCCAGAGCTGCACGTTGATGTATATATATTATATAATATAATAATATATATGCTCTGACATTAATATGTGAAATAATAATATAATATATATAGATAGATATATATACTAACATATAGCTGGTGGGCTACGTGGGACCCACTAACACATGGTTTTTATCCACCGTCCATCCTTTCTTTTGCTGTGAGGACCATCGTGATGTTTGGTGCAGATCCCCATCGTCCAGACTTCTGGACGGTGGGCTGATCATGAGGTGTGCGTTATACCCAACCGTCTGTCCATGTGTGGCCCCACTCGCTGCACGTGTACAGCATCCACACAGTTCATTGTGTGCAGCCTTACCGTGATGTGTTGGTAGCCACGCCGTCCATTGGGTGAGACGTGCAGAAACCACCTGCTGTACATATTTTATGTCCACCGTCCAGCTGGACTGGACATGGGACCCATCTTCTATACATGTGTCCCATCCTACCCTCTCACACATATGGACACCCACCTGATAAGGGTGTTTTAGTCAGACCGTCCAGCAAGGACGGGACCCACCTTGATGCGTAATCTGCACCGTCCAGACCGTCCATCTGGACACTGGACGGTATGTAATATTATATATTATATATATTATATGTCTAATGCAATATAATTCATATTAGATATTATTTTTGGTGGGCCCCACGTGCGACCCACCTTGACGTATGGAATACCCCACACCGTCCAACGTTCATTACACCGTCCAGATCAGGGTTCCACCCTGCACGTGTGAAACCCCACACCGTCCATCTATTATGACAGCATCTAGACAGTGCTGTGGGACCCACCTTGAAAGTGTGTTTGATGCTGCGATCCACCCAGATTGGACGGTGATGGATGGGGTTCTCTTGATATATGTATTCTATACATTCCATCCATCCATCTTAGGACGTGGGGTGCGTCACGATGTATGTGTCCTCAACATCATCCATCTTTTTATCCAAACTGTCTAGCCGTGTGGACGTAGACCCAACGTAAACTATGTGATTTATCTGCACCGTACACGGTGCTGTGGGGCCCTGTATTGACGTATGTATATTTTAATCCACACCGTCCAATGTTTGGACGGTATTGGACAGGTTGGATGGCACTGTGGGCACCGGCCATGATGTATATTTTGATCCACACTGTCCAGATTGTCTGGACAGTGCTGTGGACCCCACACTCAATGTATATATTGTATATCTACACCGTTCAGTGGTCTGGATGGTGGCGACCACCTTGATGTATATTGTAACTCATTCACGAGGCCCATTGATTTGGCCCGTTGATGCAACCCACTTGGCGTCTATGAGGTCCATATGATGGGGCCCGACTTGATGAACACGAGGCCCATTATGATGTGTATTAGGCCCTTATCATGCAGCCCATCGTGATGTGTATTAGGCCCATCGATATGGCCTATTTGATGTATACGAGGCCCATTAGTGTGGCCCATTGGTGTAGCCCACTTGAGGTATATTTGAGGCCCACACGAATGTATTTGAGGCCCATGTGCAGGGCCCATCTGTCATGTATTCTCAGCCCACATGTTGTGGCCATTGTGATATATTTCTGGCCCATATGATGTGGCCCATTGTGATGTATTCCGGCCCGAATGATGTGGCCTATTGCGATGTATTTGTGGCCATTCAGCAAGGCCCACCTATGATGTATATTTGTGGCCATGGTGTTGTATATTAGGCCCCTATGTAAGGCCATGGGCCCACTATATGTTTGGCCCTATGAAGGCCGCTCCTTGGGAGCAATGTTGGTTAGATGTCCACATTGATGGACAATGATGGTTGGATGTCCATATTGTGACCTTCCCTTAGGCCTTGTTAGGGCCATTCTCATCATTTTCTTAGTGGGTTAACCCAAATAAGTGGGCCCCATTCACAGTAGACGGATGGCTCTGTGCTATCAGATTTGATATAACTATGGCCGAGTGTTGATCTTTATATTATAGTTGATCGGCTGATCATCTATGGACCCCATTTTATTTATCGTGGCCGATGGATCGATTACCGATTGTCGAGGCCGATTATCGTGACCGATTATCGATCGTGGCCGATTGTCGATTGACGTGGCCAATTGCCGATTCTGTTTATCGTGGCCGATTGACCGATTACCGATCGATGCCGATTATCGTGACCGATTACCGATCGTGGCCGATTGTCGATTGACGTGATTGATTGTCGATTCTGTTTATAGTGGCCGATTGAATGATTACCGATCGAGGCCGATTATCATGACCGATTATGGATTGTGGTCGACTGTCGATTGACGTGGCCGATTATCGATCGAGGCCAATTATCGTGGCCGATTGTCGATTCCGATTGTCGTGACTGATCGTCGATTCTGATTGTCGAGGCCCAATGTGATGTATATGCGAGCCGTATTTGAGGCCCGTTGTGATGTGTATCCAGCCCACATTTAAGGCCCATCGTGATGTATATTAAACTCTTAAGTGAGGCCCATGGTGTTGTATTTGGCCCTTGTGTGCGGCTATGAGTCCAATATATATTTGGCTTTATGTGGGTTGTTCCTTGGGGGATAATGTTGGTTAAATGTCCACGTTGTCGATGTCGATTGTCAATGCTTGCTATTGATACCGATTATGAGTATGTGACTGTATAGCATCATGATACATGCCCATACGCATCATCTGCATGTCTGTTATGAGATATGATTGACCATTGCATATGTCATAGTACTGGTTGTTATGAGACTCCCTGATAGGTGGAGATTGTCTCATATGAGCGCGCGATATACGCAGGATTGATGCATGATTGGATTGTATGACTCATGCATCTTGTATTGTGTGTTGTGATTACTATATGCCCTAGCGACATCAGGGCCATAGCCTCCACAGACATATCGTGGATGACCAGATGGGATACCAAAAATCTGTTCTACATGGGGTGCTATAGATATCCTTGGGTGAAAGTTCCAGAACCCCCTTGATTCCAGAGGTTGTTCCAACGTCTAGACCGAGTGGGTAGATGAGCGCCGAATGTCGATTACCAGATGGCTGCGCTCTCCGCTGTGTCGTGGTCAGTTTCAAGGGGGTGTGGCCTTACCTGTCCGAGAGTAGGGGCCAATGCTAGGCTGAGTCTGACCAGCTCGAGGAATGGGTCTACTATTGACGAACCGAACCCGATATTGGCAGGCGGATAGTGAGGTCTCTTCCACTCACCTTGTTGCGCGTGATGGGGCGACAATCTGGTTTGGAGTGTAATAGACCCCGGTGATTTTCCAGAGAGGAACCGTACTGATATGTGGACTTATCGAGTAGGAGTTACATGCTCATTCATTCACTATCCACTCGGGCTGGTGGTGCGCAACTAATTGTTTTGTACCTTCGTTATGGCAAGGATTTCGGTTGGGCGCGCCACCAACCTGAGATCAGGAGTCTATCACGTTGAGTCTGACTATCCAAATTTAGGTATGGGACTGGTTTGAATAGAAGTCCATTGTGGCGGACACCGTAGCCTGTGATACTACGTACTATCATCCAGACTTCACACTCTAAGTATGGTCATTTCATTCGCATCGCATATTGCATTACATCCGTAGGCATATGACATTTTGGGTTGCTATGTTTCTGCACTTATATGGCCTAGATAGACTTAACAGGATTTGTATATTACATTGCACCCTTGGCAACTGATATTTAGCTCTTTATGATTCTTTATTGCATAACTATTCTTTATTGCATATCCTGATATTTATTGACTTATGGACTTATCAGTATTTCTGCTTATTCCGATGATGTATGAATTATGAATTACCAGTATTTTCGGTATAGTATGATTATGACATTCCATTGAATACTTGGCATTTACCTTGTGCACACACTTACACCACCCTCTAAGCTTTCTATAAGCTTATGCACGATAAATGTGTGCAGGTGATGTTAGGCTGCAGCAGTGTTGAGCTTGGAGCATGCGGTGGTCTTCTGGAGCTTGATTCTCTATTTATGTATTTTCCTTTCAGTATTGTATTCAAATGATTATATTAGTGGATATGTGATGATGATCTTGCCGTTGTGAATTGGATAATCTTGTGGTTATGCTTATTACTAGTTAAATGTACATTTAAAAAAAAAATAAATCCTCCTTGTAGGATCCCAAGATCGGAATCTGACATATGAATGCTAAGAGCTGAGAATGGGGTACTACGGAGGCTGTCGGCACCGGATTCGGCGATCGGGATTCATATGAATTTGATTTTTGAGTTTGAGGCTTGACACCTTCTCCTCATTTTTCCTCTTAATCCCTCCATTGAAAACCCATCTCACCCATTGATCTTGCTTCCTTAGAGCACTAGGAGCTAGAAGATAGAGTTTTGGTGGAGATCCAAGATGCGTGCTCCCCTATTTCATGTAATCTCCTTTTCATATTGAAGATCTTCTTCTTCTCTCATTTAGAAAGTGTAGGACCAACCAATTAATGGTGGAGGTCCTACACAATCCCTTGGATGTAGCCAAATGGCCCATCTTATGCATGCGTATTCCATGCATGGGGTTTCTCCTTGATGGACCCCATCATGGAAGTTTCTCCTATTCCATAGCATGATGGGTCATCTAGACCCTTGCATCATGGTTGGGATGGCATCCCAACCATTGATCTTAAATATAGAATCATGTGTGATGAGGATATATGATTGTATCTATGAATCAATGAAATGTGTGGGTGTGATTGTGTTGGGGAAGGCTCATTAGTGGTGAAGCCTTCTCCCTATGGCCTAGATGTTCTTCCTCTCCTCTCTCTCTTTTCTTCTATTTTTGATGATGATGAGTGTGGCCTACTTGATGGGCCTAGATCGTCAAGAAAGTTCAGCTAGGGTGGGACGCCCATAGCCACCTACTCCATGGTTTTGGATGTCCCATTTGTTGACTTTTATTGATGCATGCAAGTGTAGTGACTTTGAAATTTGATTTGGACATTTGTGGGGCCCACTAGGGTGGGCCATAACACCTAATTTCTAGGGTAATTTCCTTTTTAATTAACTTATACAATTAATTTAATCCAAGTGTATGTTGCTGTCCAGAATTTTTTGGACAGTTTTTGGTTGATTTTGGACCAGATTTTGGGACTATTTGGGGCATTATTTATGCCCATCAAATATACTTTTCTGAAATGTGGGGATCTCATCTTGATGTCCCCTAAATTTCAGCCTCGTCTGACCTTGATTGAGGTCCTAAAGGTGTGGCCCAAGTGAGGTGGACAGTTTAGATTTTCTGGACTGTTCCAACAACATGTCAGTTTAAAAATCTTTGATTATAAAATAACTTTTGCATTGGTGGGCCACCCTATGGTATACATATGAGGGGATTTAAAAACTATTTTTCCCAATTTTTGGAGGCTTTTAATCCATACCATTGGAAGCTCAGATCAAGGCCAATATAAATTTTGCTCTACCTAGAGTTTTGGGCAGAAAATTTTCTTTTAATTCAAATAAATACTTTCCTAATTCGAATAAATCTGAAATATTGTATGGAGGTTCTCCACCCATGATAGGACCTACCTACCAAATTTTAGGTCAAAGGAACCCTAAGCGATCATTGGGGAGGGCTAGATCGGCCCACCAGGCTGGATGCCCAAGGGTGGGACGTCCAGCCATGGGTTGGCCATCCACTCTCCACACGGCCCACCTTGATGTGTTTTGTATCCACATTGTTCATCCTTTATAGTCCACATGCAATGTGGCCCACTTCCCTAGGGGACATCCACATGTGGGGCCCACTTTGATGTGATTTGGGGGCTGTCATCCAGGCCCCCATAACCGGCCACCCAAGGACGCCCAGGCCCATCGGGCTGCTGTTGGACGTCCAGTCCAACAGCATGACCCACTTGATTTATGTGTTTTATGAACTCCATTTATCTGGTGGGGCCCATAGTGATGTGTGTGGGTCACCAGTGAACAATATACTTAAATAAAGTAATTATTACTGGACTCCAGGAAGCCCAGAAAATAGGTTGGGTTGGAATTCCAGCAATAGGCCCAAACTTACTGTCCATAAGTGTTTATTTTGGGCAGCATGGTCCACCAGATTTGGAGAGGTTTATATACACATCTTTCCCTATTTCTTATCATGCTTTAGGCTTAATTAGTGCACACTTGAGGCCCACCCCAGTTGGGTTTTTATTGGATCAATGTTCATAGCTATTTGTTGGACTTTTTAGGCCCATTTGTCCTGAAACTTTTTAGATAGGTCCTTTGACCTTTGGGCCTGTATTTTCTACTTATTATGATGGGTTTGTGGGCTATAGTATGCAAGTAGTTGGGCCCTTGGTTTACCATCAAAAATAACCTTCTACTTGGGCCAAGTTGTGAGGCCCAACTCACTTAAAATAAGTATAAGGATTGCCCTTATGGTTAGATTATCAGGCTGCCATTAGGCCCACCACAATATATGAGTTTATGGCCTTTATGGTTGGGCCCAAATCTTGCTTGAGGGCCCACCATATTGCCTATGTTTTGGGCTTGGTGTATAGCCTACTAGGCCATGGATTGCTTAGGCCTTGGGCCTTATTTCATATTTGAGTAGTAGCGGGCTACCTTTTGGGACCTAGTTGAGATTGAATGTCCTCCTTGGTGGCCCTAAGGTAGGCCGATGGGTTGCTATTGGTGGTTTAAGGCCCACTATAGGCACTCGTTAGGACCGCTTATTCATTTAGGCTTATATATTATCCTCCTTAACTTTATGGGCTACCCCAAAGTATTGGGCCCCTACTAGAGGATTGTTCCTTAGATTAATTGTCTATGTACCTAGACTTAATTTCCTCCCTGGGAAAGAGGAGTATGTTGTAAGTCATCATTGCCGTATGACGCACCCTCATGACCCATATGCATCATGGAGTGTTTGGATTGCATTTGTGTGTGGTCCTTGGGTTGATATGATAGAGGGATGGAGTTCTCCTCTTATGCACATTGAGTGCTTGGGGCTAGTGCATGATTGGAATGCGTGATTCATGCATTTGACATCACATCTCATGGATATTATTGCCCTTGCTTCATCAGGGCCTTGCCTCCACAGGGGTATTCATGGATGGCCGTATGTGGACACCAGAAATATATTATTTGAGCATTTGGGGTGCATAGGATATCCCTGGGTGAAAGCTCCTAAACCTTCAAGGTACCTAGAGGACGCCTCAACACCATGACCGAGTGAAAATTTTGAGCTCCTGAGTGCCTTACACTATTAGGCTGCATCTCCCACTGTCGTGTAGTTGATTGAGATGGGATGTAGCCTTATCCACTTGAGTGAGTGAGCATTACTAGGTTGAGTCTGACCAGCTCGTTAGTGGGTCCGCTATCGTCGAGCCTTACTGGTGATTGACTGTCCACAGGCGGGTAGTGGGGTCTCTTACGCTTGTTTGACTGTGCAATCCTGAGAGCAGCAGTCATCTTGTAGTACATTAGACCCCTATGATATTCCTTATGATGGAACTGTATTGGATATGTGCACTGGTTATGAGAATTGTCATTACTTCACATTGCATTTGTATCGGCTGTGTAAGCCTTATTGCATTGCATAGCCTTGGTATGTTTTCCTGCATTCATGGCTTAGCCTTGGTAAGGCTAGTGACATTGACATTGATCATGTTTCCCTTCTACATCCCCTATTATTATTCTGTGCACCATTGTCACACACTTTCACCACCCTCTAAGCTTTCTATAAGCTTATGCACGATTGATGCATGCAAGAGATCCTAGGTCGACATTGTAGCGGTAGAGCTTGAATAGGAGTTGATCCAAGGACCCCAGTATTGCAGATCTTCTTTCCTTCTTCTTCTGTCATCAGATGTATTTCCTTTCAGCCTTATATCTAAAGCTCAAATTTATAGTGGATTTTGTAATGTACCCCTTTGTTATTTCTAATTTTTACTTACTGTGATCTTAGGTATGCTTGTATTGGAATGGATATATGATTATAAAAATCCTCCTTATAGGATCCTAAGATCGGAACCTACTTCAGGAGCCGAGAATGAGGTACTATGGAGGCTGTTGTGGGCAGAATCAGCTATCGGGTTCCTTAGGAGTCTACTTACCGAGTCTAGGGCGTGACAAGACCTCAGTATAAAGTTTCCTTTTAATGTCTTGAGGTGTCCAAAGTATATATGGTTCCCATAGAACATTTAATAATGTAATCTCTTGATCCTTGTCTAAAAATGAAGAGATCACCACCAAATAATTTTCATTTTTACACAAGTATACATACTTAAGCTCATTTTGGTAGTGGTTTTAGATCAAGCTTTGGAGCTTTAATTAGTGATGGCAGAGGTCATAAGTCCTTGATAGACAGAATTTGAGTGCGCGGTCTCTATTGGCACATATCAATATCTTGGGTGGTAGTGCTCTCGTTATCATCATAAATTTTAGAAAACACTTTTTCTAAATCAGAAATTTTCAAGTCCCCAAAGACTTAAATCAATTCCTTAGTCAAACTAGGTTCCAATTTCTCTTCTTTTATCAAGCAGTTTATGAAATTCAGCTCATGGATCTCATTATTGTCAATGGACTACTTACATATACTGAAAATATTTAACTCTAGAGTCATGTTACCAAAAGACAAGTTCATCATTCCATTCCTGCAATTTATGATTGTATTTGAAGTTGTTAGGATTTATAATGGTCTGACCAACATTGTACAATATTGTTCGCTCTAGGCACAACCTGCACGATTTTGTTCTTGGGGTCACCCTCAAAAGGCATTGTGTGGGGGAAGGATATTTGTAGCTCGCCTATACCCGGTGCTCCGTGGTCCTGCCCACATCAATACCTATCCTACAAATATTGTCCAACCTAACTGACAACCCATCAGAGTACGCAATGGTAGTTTTGTTCCCCATAAGGAGGCCTCGTGTACATCAAGTTGGGCCTCATCTTATGGGATTCAAATACACAATAGGTGGGCCCCATCACATGGGCTAAAAAATACATCATGATAGGCCTCTCCATTTGGGCCTCATATACATCACGCTGAGCCACACAATAGGTGGACCCTGTACAACCAACAAGTGGGCTTGTGCCTCCCAAATGGGCCCACCAGATGAACAACATGGATGTACAACACATATATTAAGGTGGACCCCACAATAATGCTTATTTTCCATCCAATCTGTTCACAAGGTCACAAAGACCTGGATGAAGAGGAAAATAAATTTCATATTGGTCCAAAACTTTTGTGACCCAGAAAGGGGTTTCAATGGTACACGTTCAATCTCCTGCTACTTTTGTAGTGTGAACCACTTGATAGTAGATCTGTCTTATTTTAGCCTCGAGCTATAAGAGGAGCTCACCACATGGACGGGCGGTTTGGATGTAACATATACATCAGGGGAGGGCTCACCATTTGGATGGTATTGATGAAATACATACAACATGGTGGAGTCTACGCGTGTGTGGGTCCCACGGCTGCAATGCAGCAAGGATAAATCACATCTATCATGTGTGGCCCATGAATGCACGGTGTGGATATAACACGTACCACATGATCAGACCTATTGATCATACAACAACTATATAACTGGAGTTCGGTACACCAGTAGATCGTCCAGCAGGTGGGGCCCACCACAAACATACATACATACATACACACACACACACACATATATATATATATAATAAATATGATAATATTTATATATTTGAAATGATGTAGCATACATCTATATATATATGTATGTATGTTTGTGGTGGGCCCGCCTACTGGATGATCTGCTGGTGTACCGAACTCCAGTTATATGGTTGATGTATGATCAGTGGGTCTGATCATGTGGTACGTGTTATATCCACATCGTGCATCCGTGGGTCACACATGATAGATGTGATTTATCCCTGCTGCATTGCAGCTGTGGGACCCACACACACGTGGACTCCACCATGTTGTATGTATTTCATCAATACCATCCAAACGGTGGGCCCTCCCCTGATGTATGTATTACATCCAAACCACCTGTCCATATGGTGAGCTCCTATTATACCTCAAGACTAAAAATAAGACAGATCTACTATCAAGTGGTCCACACTACAAAAACAGCAGCGGATTGAACGTGTACCATTGAAACCCCTTTCTGGGTCACAGAAGTTTTGGACCAAAATGAAATTTATTTTCCTCTTCATCCAGGTCTTTGTGACCTTGTGAATAGATTGGATGGAAAATAAGCGCTATGGTGGGGTCCACCTTAATATATGTGTTGTACATCCATGTTGTTCATCTGATGGGCCCTTTTAGGAGGCACAGGCCCACTTGCTGGTTATGCAGGGCCCACCTGCTGTGTGGCTCAGCATGATGTATGTGAGGCCCAGATGGAGAGGCCCATCATGATGCATTTTTTTGGCCCATGTGATGGGGCCCACCTATTTTATATTTGAATCCCATAAGATGAGGCCCGACTTAATGTACATGAGGCCTCCCTATGGGGAAAAACCACCGCTGCGTACTCTGATGGGTTGTCAGTTAGGTTGGACAATATCTATGAGAAAGGAATTGATGTAGGCGGGACCACGGTAGCACCGGGTCTGGGCGAGCTACCAATATGCTTCCCCCACACGAGGCCTTTTGAGGGCAACCCCGAGAACAAAACCGTGTGGGCTGTGCTTAGAGACGACAATATCGTATAATGTTGGTCGGGATGTTACAAATGGTATCAGAGCCAAAGATGGCTCTACCCTTGGTGGGGGATATTGTGACGCCCCATCACTGTTGCACATGTGGCCGGGCACACGTGGGCGGACGCTGATGTGGGTGGGGCCTAAGGGTCTAGGCGAGCTACTAGTGATTGGTAAGCTACTATGTTGGAAGGCTACTGTGTATGCAGTCGGAGGTTGAACTTGTCCCACATCAGAAGTGCTATTCGAAGTAATGGTGGTTATATGTGTGGTTCAGACCTTCCTTGTACGAGGCCTTTTGGGGGCGACCCTGAGAATAAAACCGTGCTGGCTGTGCCTAGAGCGGACAATATCGTACAATGTTGGTTAGGCTATTACAAATGAATGACCTAAAATGATGGGAACTTGAGCGCTAATGTTTACACAAGGTCCAATGTCTAGTACAATAAAATCTACGGGGAAGTAGAATTTCTTCACTTGGACTAGCACGTCATTTAAAATTTCCCTTGGTACCTTAATGAAGCAGTTAACGAGTTGGAGTGTAATCATGGTTGGTTTAAGCTCGCCTAACCCCATTTGTTTGTAAACTGAATAAGGTACTGTAAGTTGACATTTGCACCCAAATCTAGCAAAGCATGCTCAATTTGAAAATTTCTAATAATGCAAGGAATAGTGGGACTTCTCGGGTTTTTGTATTTAGGTACTGCCTTTTATTGAATGATAAAGTTCACTTTCTCAGTAAGGAAGGACTTTTTTTACATATTTAATTTCCTCTTTATAGTGCATAAGTCCTTGAGATATTTAACATATGATAAAATTTGTCTAATGACATCAAGTAGAGGAATATTGATTGTAACCTTTTGAAGCACATCCAACACCTCTTGATATTTCATAGGGATAGTTGGGTTCCAAAGTCTAGATGGGAATAGAACTGGAGGTTCATATGACTTAGTGTCTTTGTCCATTTGTTGTTGCGGCTCTTGAACCATAGCTGGTTCATCATTCTCTTGAGATGGTGGCTCATCCTCTGGTATTTCTACCAGTTGCATTATCTTGTTATTGACCTCTTTTCACTTCTTAAGGTAATGATGGTCTTAGCTTGTTCATGATATAGCTCACTTGGATTTGAGTCTCCAATAAAATATGTGTTTATAAGGTTTGACACTGGTTGAGAAGCAGGGATGCCTTTTTCCTTAGCATTTAGTTAAGTCTCAATCCTAGCCACGACTGTCTTTAATTCCTAATTTGATTGGATTAAAGACTGATTCAATTGAGCTTGAGAGTTCATGAATATGGTTAATGCATCATCCACAGATGATCGTTTTGATGGGGGCACATATGGTGCATTGTTTGATGCCCCAAAGAAGTTATTTTGTGGAGGCATTTGAGGTGTATTAGGCACATTAATTTGTGGTCCTTTCCTCCAACTAAGATTATGATGGTTATACCAATTTGGATTGCACATGTTTCCCATTGGTTGCATACTAGCCTTTGGTAGTTATTTATAGCATTTTCTTACCCATGCTCATGCGTGATATCTTGTACAACTGGGATTGTTGGACAATCCTTTATGTCATGGTACATTTTTAGCTAATGCAACGAATTTTACATTAAGGTCATCTTCCTCTCTTAATACGTACATCCCCGTTTTCCCTCTAAGAATGAGTCTAGTTTGATCTAGTTTAACAGTGACATCCCATGTCTGAGTATTCTTTGCTAACATGTCTAGAAAAACTCAAGCCTCATTATGATCTTCGCCAAGAAAGGTTCCACCACACATCATCTCGATGAACTGACGAGTATCCATGGTGAACCCCTTTCGGAATGCATCAATCACGTGCCATGGACCATGATGTGGATAGGTAAGTAGAAGGTCTTTGAAGCGCTCCCGAGCTTGGAAAAATAGTTCATTTGCCTTTTGGAGAATGACATGATTTCTTATTTTAGTGCATTTATTTTGTACTCGTGTAAGTGCTATAGTGAATAGCCCCTTGTGATTGTCAATTTTGTGGTGACAAAGACACTGTTTTGAAGCTTGTTTATGTGATGAACAAAAGATTTATTCAAGACACAAGATTGGCTTCGAGTAGACAAGCACAACTATTCAAGTTGAAGATCTCGAAGGTGAAGATTTCAGAACCTTTCAAGTTCTAGTATGCTATTCAAGTTGAAGATCTCAAAAGCTTTTAAGTTTAAGTTCTTAGAAGTTTTTCAAGCTGAAGATCTCAAGTTCAAGAACTCAATCTTCATGATTCTCAAGGTCACTGGTATTCAAGTTTCAATGTCCTTACTTCACTATTAAGGTATGACTAACCTTAGGTTGACCTTTAGAGTAGGTCACTTTGGATACATAATCCATATATCTTTTATAAGTGACTTTGATCTGTTATAAGGCTAGTCCTGGACCTTGTTCGACTAGTTCGAGCATTGGTTCAACCAATCCAGGAAATTTCCCGACCAGTCCTAAGTTGTTGAGGATTTTTAGAATTTTTTAGTTATTCTTCGACCAGTCCTGGAGACTGTTCAACCAGTCCTGTGAACAGTGTCGACTGGTTCTTCGACCGGTCGTGGTTTTTCGACTCAAAGTACAACGTTGAGATTAGGCCATCTTCGACTAGTCGTACGGTACCCACGACCGGTTGTGCAACTGAAAATCTAATTGCGCCCAATTTTTTCAAAATTCTGTTGGTTCTTCGACCAGTCATAGAAGTCTTAAGACCAGTCGAAGACGTGTTTTGCTCCGCTATAAATAGAGCACGAATCTCAGATTAATTCATATATAGAGAAAAAGAAAAAAAGAAGAAGTTCAAGATAATTATTTTGGCCTTCTGAGAGATAAGTCTGTGCTCCATTTTAAGCTAAGTGTGCTTATTTAATATTCTCTTTCTTTAGCTTTATTTAATTGATTTTGTTTCCTGTATTCCAATCTAATCTGAAAAGTGGAATTGCTATTTTCCTTTCTTTGGAATCAAAATTAATTAAGGCTAGCCCTATGTTGGTTTAATTTTAAAATCAATTAGAACTAGAACCTTTGTAATCGAGTACTGGACATTGAACTTAGACATTCAATCATCTATTTTGACTTGGTTCTTTTGGGCTGCTACATCGAAGGAGAAAATCAAGTATTTTACATTTAATTGTAAATTCCTTTCTGCTTTGGTTTCTTTCAGGATTTGCCAGAAAAATCTTGTTGCTTTGGTTATCTGAGGAGACCCAACAAAACTCAGAAGTGGGGTTTTTTTAATTGTGTAAGCCCACAGACAAAGACACAATTGTAAAGGTTTTTGGTGAACCTGTGAAAACCTACATTGTTAGTGAACGCTAATATCCCCTGTGTGAGGATATTAGGAGTGGAATAACATTTTCTGTGGTTGTTGTATAACAGTTGGTGAACACACAGGTGAACTAATATAATCTCTTGTGTTGTGGTTGAATGGTTTATATTTCATATCTTTATTTATTCATTTGAGGGATGTATATGTGGTTGTGAATGTTATAATCTTTTATTTTAAGCATTGTGGGGAATGTTGTAATAGTTTAGAATTTATTTCTTACTATTCATTTATCAGCTTGATATTAAATTGTTCCAGTAAGGTTGCCCTGTCATTCTTATGGTGCATGGTTATCCCTACAACAATACATATTTGTGATTGTAAGTTATTCTTTAGTGCAGTTTGTATTTATTTTTTATTCCTCTTCAGTTTGAGACTTGATACAAAGAACTTTCTAGAAATCAGGTTGTCCTACCATAAACTCTAGTTTTTGGTGTAAGGTTGTCCTTAGAACAACATTTGTATCAACCTCTCAAGATCTGAATTTTGAGGTTGCTTTACAATCTTGCATTGTGGTTTATTTAGTTATCTTATTGGCTATCATATTCCTTTAATTTCTGCTGTTATAAATTTTTATTTGGCATAGTCCTATTCACCCCCTCCCCCTCTAGGACATATAGCTAGGCCTTTTCATCTCGGGAAAGAACTTTTTCAAAAACTCTCTACTTAAGGCTTTCCATGTAATGATGGCATGAGATCTTAGAGAGTTGAGCCATGCTTTGGCCCGATCATTTAGAGAAAATGAGAATAACCTAAGCTTAAGTGCATCCCTATTGTCATTGTTTACTTGTAATGTTGCAATCACTTCCATAAAGTCCTTGAGCTACAAATAAGGGCTTTCAGAATCTAAGCCATGAAATTTAGGGATTAATCGAATCACACTAGTTTAAATCCAATGTTCCCTATGTGAGCAGGGAACACAATGCAAGATGGTAAATTTAATTTCTCAGGGTGTATATGTTCACGTAAAGTCCATGTTTGGTTTAACACATTCTTATGAACTTCATTCTCATCCTCAAGAGGAGGATTACATTGATTTTCTCTGTTTTGATTTATAGTTGGATCTGACAGATTTAGATTTAGATTATCAATTGGGTTTGCCATGGAATCCAAGTGATGTTGAGTGTCTCTCCTAAATGAATGATCAAGGCCTGAGACTAATTCGCCTTCATAGGAGAGTTGATTGTTTTGATCCCTACTCCAAGGGACATAAACCATCCACACCACACAACAAATACTACCAATTTAAATAGTAAGTATGATACTTAAAATATAAAAAAAACTTAACCAACAACCCAAGTGGCAGAGCTGACCATGAGGATTCAATCTACAAAGAAAAATAAATCAACAACCCAGGCGGAAGAGGCGACAATAAGGGTTCAATTTACAAAGAAAAATAAATAAAAATAAAATAAAACTAGTACAGAAAATAAACTATGCTAATATGAAAAATAGATTCAGTGGATGATCTTTGTGATCAAACAACAACTATAGGACAACAATAGCACTTAGGTGATAAAATCCCAAGCAAGGGAACCTTATGTCACAGTTAGTGCTTTAAAGACCTAACTGAATTTACTTTCAAAGAAAAGCAGAAAGTCTACAAAAATTTTAGAGGGTTTAGAAGAGAACTTTCCTTAGAAAAGAACCTACCTTAGCTATCTTGCATGGATCTAATCTATCTTAGTCTCTCCTCGACAACAACGCCAAAAACTTGATTGCTTGCCTCCAAGTGTAGAGGTTCGTAAGTAATATCCCATGAATATAGGGTCGATCCCACAGGAAGATGATTGTGAGAAGGAGAAAATCAAATGCAAAATAAACTAAGCAATAAAAACTAAACTGATGATTTGATTTTGGGAGTTTGAATGGATGTAATTCAACTGAATTAAAAAAAGTACTTAAGCTTCAAAGTTCCACACATAGGTTAATGTTCCAAAATCATGATGACTTGGATAACACAACTAGAATCTGAGCACTATGGTCAGCCTAATAAAAAAATAACTGTTTAAACATTTTAAATAAATGATATAAAAGATTAGAAAATCATGGATTTGCACCATTGATATATATTCTCAAGCGCTAGTGATTTTAAGCATTCAATATTCATGAGATAATGAATCAAAGAAATGTAGCAGGTTGAGAACCTCTCCTATCTAAGAAATCTAATTAATTCAGGGTAAGCTTATCCATCAATGTGGATCTCATATGATTGAAACATATGGATCTCACGTTAGGATAAAAAACTAAACCTAAACAATTGATAATATGCATATACCGTTTTCTTGTCATTAAAATAATCAATCATCCTAACTATGAAAATATTAAACCAATGTGCTTCCCTTCTAGCTTGGGATATAGGGAACTTATAAAAACATAATTAAATTGTAGAAATAAAAAACAACAAGAGAAAATAAATATCTATAAGCTTTTAAAGAAAAATAAATTAAAACTATGAAACTTTCTAAAAACCCTAAATAAAACTCTAAAAACCCAAGATCTTGGTTTGTAATGCCTTAAATGATGCTTAGGAATGCCCTGGGTAGCCCTATTTATAAGTGGGGAACTCCCTCCTTCAAACTGGTTTGAAAATTTTGAAAACCGTATCAAAGTTTTTCACTCCACATAGGCTTCGCATAAACCTTTCGATGTCATCGAACAACCTTTGATGTCATCTAAGGCTGACTTCGATTCATTGAAACTTCTTCGATGTCTAACAACCCTGAAATGATGTCATCGAAGCAGTTTCAATGATAAAGTCCTTGTTGATCACAGGTGGGACAGTGGTTGTACTAGATGTGTGACTTTCATATCCTAATCCTCTTTTGTCCCTAGGAATTTTTCCCATTCTTAATCATCTTTTTAATTTCTCTTCTCATTGGGTGAACTTATGTTTTACATCCGCATGATGATACTTCAATTGGTCAATCTCTAATTTTATACCATGATTAGTAGATTTAACAATTTAAATTTATTTTTTAGGTCTTCATTTTTCTTTAACACCCTTTCTCATTCATCTTAAAGATTTATATTGTCTTCCATTAATTTAGAGTTAATAATATGAAAGGATGAGCTATAGATGTCCCATAGGGGGGATGAATGGGAAAATATAGAATATTTCGATATATTGCGGAATAAATAAAAAATTACTCTCAATTACTTGGAGTATTAAAATTATGATTCCAAATACTTCGTAGGACAACCTTCACTTAAAAGATTTAGGCAGGACAACCTTATTTCATGACGTCTTTGAGATCAAATATCAAACTTAGCAAGAGACAAAAATAAATAAAGCATTCATAATAAAAGATATAATCAATCACAAGCAATGCAATAAATAAATAAACATTCGCCACCATTGCTCAAAGAGTTATAGTGGTTCGATGATTAACCCTAAACCTACTCTACGCCCAGAATTACTACCCTCGTAATTTTGGCTTTTATTATTTCAAGGTTTTCACAGGTTCACCTTAACAACCTTATACAATTATTGTGATTCACGAGCTATAAAAAAAAAAACCTAATTTGTGATTTTCATGAGCTCACCACAAAATAACCCTCTGAGATTTCCATGCTATCATAGAAAAACACAAATGAAATAAAAGTATATACAACACTTATCATCAGATGTCGAGTCGTAGACGTAATTGTAGCTTGATTGTAACGATATTCTTTCTTGGGACATTGATGAAGCCGTATATGTATTCAACCCAAAAAGAATGTAGGGATCTAATATATTTTTAAGGTAATAACAAAAACCCTAATATTGCAAGTTCAATTCTCTAATTCTTAAGTAGAGTATGGATTAATCTATTGAAAATATTTAAAACTAACTTGAAAAAGAGAATAGAATAAGCTAAATTAAATATAAGACTTACCGCACAAATTTCTTAAGATGGCCCTGACTTTCTCCCCTTGCTTGAGTATATTGGTCACAAATTTTCATTGTTGAAATGAATGAGAAAAAGTCTCTATTTATAGTCAAAGGTCTTAGAAATTTGGTTGGCCGAATTTTTAGTTCGGCTGGCCGAATTCCAATGATTATGTTCCAATGACACTCAAATTTCGTGGGATAAGATGTTTCAAAAATTCGGTTGGCCTAACATCCAGTTCGCCTGGATGAATTTCCTTAAATTCTGAAATATTAACCTTGCTAGAAACTTAACCGAACAAACTCGAGCTAACTAAATAGATAGGTTGGGCTAGCCGAACCCAAGTTTGGGCTGGCCGAACATGACGCAGAAAATCCTTATTGTGCTATATAGTTGCCCAAAATGTGTTGGGTTAGCCGAATGTAGTTTAGGTTGGCCGAACCAGAAGTCGAGTTGGCCTAAATTTAGTGTATTTTACTTAAAATTAAGTTTATCATGTCACCATATGAAATACACCTAATCTAGGGTCATTCTAAGGTTATACTTGCCCAAAATGCTTCAAAGTTTGAACCAAGAAAATTTAAAGCTTCAAATGTTGAGTCTTCCTTGAGATGTTGATCCAGTCTTTACGTAGTCTTCATAAGTCATCGAAGAACATCTTAATGAGTGCTTGTGACCCATTTAGGATAAAAAAATTTGATAATCCTAACTGTGTTATAAGTACAAGAACTTACAATCTCTCCCTTTGTCAATTTCGTAACAAAACACAATTACACACAACTCATCACACACATTACAACATCTCACAGACTCATCATACTAATATGTGCTCTGGTTCAAAGGAACATCTGTACACCACTTATAGTACCATATGCAGTAGAATTTTACTGCACAAGACCCTCACTGTATGACTTCTTTGGTGGACAATTTGGTATTGTTAGACTAATATCTAATCATAGTTGGCTGGCAAGAATCACACTTGCTTCGAATTTTTTCGCATCTAGTTTTGTATCAGTGCCTTCATATCCATGTTGACAAGGGTTGGAGTTACTTTTATCATGCTGACACTCCACCCTCAAGATTGTATGTGTTAAGTGTCAAATATTGCATATTTTACCCCATTTATATCTTGGTTTTACAAACATGATAAGGCTTAATGGTATATTTTATATATGTTTGTGTTGCAATGTGAGTTTAAGAGCTTAGATTGAAAATAATGCTACAAGCATGGATTTGATGCTCAAGAAACACCAAGGCAAAGAACAGATCTTTGGAGACCAAGATTGAAGATTTCAAGACCCCAAGATATAAGAAAACCAAGTGGAGAAGAGAGTCAAAAGAATAAAGTGCTGAAATTCACTTCACTTTTGTGTCATCAAACACAGTTTGATGACATTGAAGCCATCGTTCGATGATATCGAATTTTTAGATGAAAATCAAGTTGATTGCTGGACATATTGGATGCAATTCTCGATGAATCGAAGTCCTGTTCGATGTTATCAAAGTATGTTCGATGACATCAATTTATTGAAGAACGTTAAAGCAACTCGCTCAAATGTTTTGGACACTTTTTCGATAATTCGAAGATCATTCGTAGACATCAACGGAAGGTTCTATGACACAAGAACTTATGCAGTACGAAATGTGAAAAGGCGCGACTTCTGGATTCAAATCCCTTCGATGACATCGAAGGCGTTACGCTGAGTTATGCGAACTGCATGAATTGAGTCAGTTTTGCGAATTCGGATGGGTAAAGCTATAAATATGGGTTTCCTAAATACTTTTTGAGATATTTAGGGTTTGAAGGAGCAGAGCAAAGGGATATAACCGTCATCTAAGAGTTTTTTCTTCCCTTCTTCCTAGTTTTTAATGCTTTCTTTTAAGGTTTTGATTTTAATCATAGTTAAACCTCTTAGCTAGGGCTAAGAGGTGAAGCTTGTAGCGTTTTTGAAATTTTTTTCTTGTTTGATTCTTGTTTTTGTTGAACTTCTTTGATTCTAATTTGATATTTAAGCAATACATTTAGTTTATAATGGTTTGTTATGACTCAAATTACAATAGATCTGCAATAGCTCTGAGTACCTTCTTTTTCTTATTTTGAGATTGTGAGATTGGTAAATCCTTTTGTTAGCAATCGTCTCCAGGTCATGGTTTGGTGATGGAATCCCTTCCAATGCTCATAATTCTCTTTCATTGAGAATTAGGTCAATGACCCTTGTGGATTCGAATTGTTGGGGATTAACGGTTGTGTTTTTTCTAAAATTGATTAGCTTTAGAATTAGGTTAAGATTATGGTTTATTTTCTTTCTATTTTTTTTATTAGAATTTTCTTGATTTATTTTTAGAAACTAACTTATTTTTCTGTTTTGTAGGATCTTAACATAGAAATTTCCAATTTGGTAACCTCTTTCTAATTCTCTCTCTTTCTTTTCTAAATTTCTTATTTGTCTTAGGGTTCTTTCTTTTTAGGGTTAGGTTAGATTCTAAAATTGAGGGCTGAGAGTATTTCATGCGCAAGTGGGTCCGTGATAACAATCAACGTCTCTTAAGTGAAAGGAGGATTGGTCGAAGGGTTGCCTATCCGTCACAGGATTAGACACCACCAGAATCCTCAGAGTTGATAGAAGTGATGGCTACAAATCAACCTGTAAATTCACCTCAACATCCAGTTAAGGAAATTTATGATGAAAATGAGGTACATCAAGCACCCCTACCTCGTACATTCAAGATTTCTTACAACCAGTGGGGGTGAGCAAACTTTCCTATATGGTTTTTTTCAAAAAATACAGGAAACATAAATATTAAGCGAGGAGTGATTCGACTCCTTCCAAAGTTTCATGGACTTGAATCTGAAAGTCTATACACATGAAAGAGTTTGATTAGATCATAGCCACTTTATATTTTCCTAACATGTCCGAGGACATGGTCAGGCTAAAACTCTTTCCCTTCTCCTTAAAATAAAAAGCTAAGACATGGTTGCATTCAATACGTCCATGATCTATTAGCAGATGGAACGAAATGATAAGGGAGTTCATAAAGAAATTCTTTCGATATCATAAAACAAACACCATTAGAAAGTTAATTATGAACTTTGCCCAAAAGGAAGATGAAACATTCTTCCAATATTGGGAGCGGTTTAAAGATCTTGTCAGTTCATGCCGAGAACATGGTTTTGAAACGTGGTGTATAACAAGTTTCTTCTATGATAGACTGACATCTTCCATGCACCAAATGGTCAAGATAATGTGCAATGGGAAATTCATGAGCAATGATGTTAATGATGTGTGGGATTATTTTGACAAGCTTGCTGAAAATACACAATCATGGGACATCTCCCCTAGACCCATTACCACTTATAAGCCTGCTCAATCAAAGGAGAGGGGCGGAATATACTTGTTAAAAGAGGAGGATGATCTAAATGTTAAAGTGGCCAGTCTCACAAGGAAACTTGAGGCCATGGAACTTAAGAAGGATAAGGCTAAGGAAACTGTTTGTGGTATTTGTACTGGCAATGTTCATACGACTGAAAACTGTTCAACATACCTGCCTTTCAAGAAATATTGAATGAGCATTCGAATGCTGTAAATAACTACCAAAGGCCTTTCAAAGGACTCACTTCGAACATATATAATTCAAGTTGGAGAAATCATCCAAACTTCAGTTGGAGGAATGGACGAATCGCTACTCCTCAAGGAATCCCTAACTAATTCATAAATCAAGGAAAACCTCAAGAGGAATTAGTTCAAAATCCCACACAAACTTAAGAGCTTATCCAGCAAAGTACTCTTCAAGCCTTATAAGAACTTACTAAGGCTATATAAAAAATAAACTCTTATATTATGGTTATGGAGAAAGGGATCCTTCTAGCTCAACTTATCCCTAATCCTAAATCGCAATACAGAGTTAGTGACCTAAGCTCTTTAAATTCAATGGAGCAAGCCAAGTCCATCATCACTCTTAGGAGTGAAAAAATAATTGAAAAATCTATTCTGGTAAGGGCTGAAAAGTCTGACTCAGAAGAGGACATGGATGATAGACCTAGCACTACTTTACATGGATTAGAACCGGAACCTCTGAGCAAGCCAATTGCTCCATTCCCCTAGCGGTTGATTGCACCAAAACCTCTAGCCAACTCACATGATATTCTAGAGGTGTAGAAACAAGTGAAGGTCAACATCCCTCTTCTAGATGCAGTGAAACAAATTCCCTCTTATGCTAAATTTTTAAAAGACCTATGCACAACCAAGAGGCGGCAAAGTATCAAAAAGAAAATTTTTTTAACAAAAAAAGTGAGTGCCATCCTCAAGCAAAGTGTGCCACAAAAATATAAAGATTTTGGTAGACCAACTATTACTTGTATAATTTGGAATCACCAAATTGAGAACGCACTTCTTGACTTGGGAGCGAGTGTAAACATGATCTCTTATTCGGTCTACGAACAACTGGGTCTAGGTGAATTAAAACCCACCTGGACCACATTACAACTTGCTGATTGCTTAGTTCGTGTACCGAGGGGGATGATCAAGGATGTGTTGGTCTAGGTTGATAAATTCTACTATCTAATAGATTTTATCATCCTGGATATCCAATTCATTGCGGATATGAGCAATCAAATGCCTATCATACTTGGCTGCTTGTTCCTTGCTACATCCAACGCTATCATCAATTGTAAGATTGAGGTTATAAATATGTCTTTTGGAAATATGATGTTGGAGCTTAATATCTTTTTCAACATGAGCAGACAGTACAGGATAATGACGAGGCTCAAGATATAAATATGATAGATTCTTTCGTGGAAGATAGAGCCTTGATGACCTCATCCTCTAACCCTTTAGAGACGTGCTTGGCCCACTCCCCTGATTTGGATGATGACACCATTAAGAAGATGGATGTCATGCTTGATACTGCGCTGGTATTTAAAGTTATCCGGTGGAGGCCACAATTTAAAAAATTGCCTTAAATTAATGTTGTACCTCTACTGTCTAGCCTCAAGGCACGAAAGTTTGACCTAAAACCTTTACTCTCTAATCTTAAAAATATTTACTTAGGTCAAGATGTGACATACCCGGTGGTGATTTCTTCCCACCTTAAGCAAGAACTAGAAAGTATGTTTATCTCTACTCTCATTGAACACAAAGGAACCCTTGGATGGTCGATTATGGACCTCAAAGGAATTGACCCTTTGATTTGTACTCATCGCATTCATCTTGAGGATAATGTGATGACCTCCCGGCAACCACAATGTAGATTAAATGTACACATGAAGGAAGTAGTTAAGGTTGAGGTTCTTAAGCTATTGGATGTGGGTATCATATACCCTATATTCGATATACAATGGGTGAGTCCAACTCAGGTGGTTTCCAAGAAGTCTGGAATCACCATTATAGCCAATGACGAGAATGAACTCATGCCCGCTAGAGTCACTACTAGTTGGAGAATGTGCATTGTCTATAGAAAGTTGAATACTGTCACGAGGAAAGACCACTTTCCTTTGCCATTCATTGATTAAATTTTAAAAAGGCTAGTTGATCACTCCTATTATTACTTCCTTAAGGAATATTCGGGCTACAATCAGATAGAGATAGCTGTTGAAGATCAAGAAAAAACTACTTTCACAAGTCCCTTTAACACTTTTACTTATCGAAGGATGTCATTCGAACTGTGTAATGCTCCCGCCACTTTTCAGCGATGCATGTTAGGTATTTTCTCTAACATGGTGGGGCAATATTTAGAAGTCTTCATGGACGATTTCTCTGTCATTAGTCCATCCTTTAGTGAATGTTTGGATAATTTAAAAATTGTGCTGAAGCGATGTGAAGAAAAGAATTTAGTACTAAATTGGGAGAAGTGCCATTTCATGGTTCATAAGGGAATTGTTCTTGGACGTATCATCTTGTCTAAGGAAATCGAGGTAGACAAGGCTAAAATTAATCTTATCTTTAACCTACCCCCACCTAAGGGCATACAAGACGTGGATCCTTCTTAGGACACGTTGGATTGTATAGAAGATTCATAAAGGACTTTAGTCACCTCTCTCGTCCTTTATGCAATCTACTTCAAAAAGATGTACCATACGAATGGATTGAGCAATGCAATGAAGCTTTTACTAAGCTCAAAGGCATGTTGACCACCGCATATATCATGCAACCACCCGATTGGAGCATTCCTTTTAAAATTATGTGTGATGTGTCCAACTATGCCATTGGGGTGATGTTAAGCTAGAGAAAAGAAAGGAAGCCCTATGTTATTCATTATACAAGTAGAACCCTAAATCCTGCCCAAGTGAATTGCTCTACTATGGAGAAGGAACTCTTAGCTGTAGTATTCGCTCTGGACAAATTTAGGTCCTACTTAATTAGATCCAAGATCATCATCTACACTTATCATGTTGCACTTAAGTATCTTCTTTATAAGAATGACGTTAAGCCCCGCTTGATAAGATGGATCCTACTACTCCAAGAATTTAACTTGAAAATAAAAAATAAAAAGGGAGTAGAGAACGTAGTGGCTGATCATCTTTCACGACTTGATTTGCCTGATTCCCTTGAGACGACACCCATAAACGACTTGTTCCCTGATGAATAATTGTTTAAACTCTCCCACTTACCTTGGTTTGCTGATATTGCTAATTATCTTGCCATAGGTTTCACGCCAACACATTAAACTGCATAAGATAAGAAAGAAATCTTTGCCATGGTATGCAAATTTTTCTAGGATGATCCGTATTTGTTCAAATATTATCCAAAATAAATTCTAAGGAGATGTATGCCAAATAATGAACACCAAAGTGTCATCTCCTTCTGTCATTTTTAGGCCTGTGGTGGTCACTTTTCTACTAAAAAGAGTATGGCCAAAATCTTGGAGTGCAGCTTTTACTGGCCCACTATGTTCAAGGACAGCATGAGTTTTGCAAAGCTTGTGAGAATTATTAGAAATTGGGAGCGTTGTCTCGTCGAAATATGATGCCTCTAAATCCCATACTGATCATTGAAGCATTTTATTCTTGGGGCATCGATTTCAGGGGACATTCCCCCAATCCTTTGAAAATCTATACATTTTGCTAGCAGTAGACTATGTCACTAAATGGGTCGAAGTGATCCCATGCTAGAATAATGACCATCAAATGGTCATTATATTCTTAAAAGAAAACATTCTTTACCGGTTTAGAATGCCTCGCGTCATCATTAATGATGGAGGTTCACATTTCAGTAACAGGCCAATTGCAAATTTAATGAAGAATATGACATCTCTCATAAGATGAGTACTCCATACTACTCACAAATAAGTAGGCAAGCTGAGATTTCTAACAAGAAAATTAAACACATCTAGGAAAAGACAGTTAACCCGAATCGCAAAGATTGGTCAATTCGCTTGACCAATTCTTTATGGGCTTACTGTACAACCTTTAAAACTCTCATTAGAATGTCTCCCTTTAGACTTGTCTATGGGAAAGCATGGCACTTACCTATGGAATTGGAACATAGAGCCTACTGGTTATTAAAATTCTGAACTTCGATTTGGACAATGCTAGCTCGTTGCACAAACTTCAGTTACATGAACTTAAGGAAATCCGGAATGACGCATACAAGAACTCGAGAATTTATAAGGATGGGATGATGGTGTTCCATGACAAGAACACATCCTTCGAAAATCATTCTTGACTGGTCAAAAGGTCCTTTTGTACAATTCTCGATTACATTTTTTTCGAGTAAACTCTGATCTCGTTGGACCGACCCTTTCATTATTACCACTGTGTATCCTCATGAGGCTATTGAGATAAAGAATCTGAACAATGACAATGCTTTCAAAGTGAATGGACATCGTTTAAAGCCATTTGTTGAGAAATTTGATTAAGCAGACATGTCCATACCTCTGAATATTCCTGTTTACCAGGACTAATCTCCTAGTCTGATGGAGGAATAGTTAGGTTTGTTACTTTCATAGGATTTAGGACTAGGGTAGTTTTCTTCCAGTCTATTTAGTTTTTGTGTTAACCCATTTCATGCTGAGATTCGCGAAAAAGCTTTAAATTTCCTTCCTCCAGGTACTATCTTTCCATCACTACTCCATTTCTTTTGTTGCCTCATGTGCATTACATGCTTACTTCTTTTACATTAATGACAATATAGAATTTAGGTTGGGAGTGTGGATTAGGTAAACTAATCAGTATTTTCTTCATTTTGAGCAAAATTGTGAAAATTTTTGAATTTTTCAAACTAAAAACGTATTTGGAAAGAAATAGTTGTGCGTATAAGGATGCTTTGAGTATGATGATGGGACAAATATTAAATTTTAAATTATTGTAGTTTGATCAACTAAGTAATCTATCTCCTAAGTTCTTACACTCGATGGATTATGGGGAAGTTTGGATATCATGTTGATTCAAATCATGAAGACATGTTAAATTTGCTTTCTCAGGATATGCTAGAATTTCTTATTATTAGTATGTGAATCATTGATAGATGTTGAGAATTGTGTTTGGAGTTGCGAACAGTATGGTACAAACTTTACTTTTTTCCCTCAATGATCTCCTTGTAATCAAACAATTACTTTAGCTCCACAAGGCAGTTGAAGAAGTCCTCAATGTGGAACTAGCCATTGAATGGAGATCTACCTTAAGTCAAAAGTCTCGATCTTGTCTAGTGGCTTCTCCCCTTCGTTTGGAGGATAATCTTATCCACCTCATCACAAGACTCATCACCATCGTGTTGAATTTTTCAATACCTGAGGAAATATCTTTCTCTAATACTAGATAATGTAGTGTGTGCATGGATAAAAGAGAAGAGATTAGTGGCTTCTTCTTAAGAATAGCTCTTGAATCCACATGGAGAGATAAATATCTAAAAAAGGAGAAATATTATTGACGAATGTACTCTTTACAACACATGTGATGACCTTATATAAGCAAAAGAAACCTTAGACCCTAATCCAACTTGAAATAAAATAAATTTATAAAATAGTAAAAATTACTAAAAATATATCTAATCCTACTACAACTTATAAACAACTCTTTGATAACTAAAACAAAGACTAAAATAGAAAATTGAACTTATTAAAAATAGTAGAATTTAATTAAAAAACATAAATTATTGAAAATAGTAAAATTTTACTTAAAATTCTAATTTTACTCCTAAAGTGATGGAATTTTGTCAAGACTTTTAGGGGCCAAGCAAACTTAGGTTGTTAGCAAGGGCATAGAGCTTGTCGGTAGCTTTCCAACAATATATTATACAAATAAAAAAGATATCTGGTTATAGAGTTACGACTATGGGAAATTATAATGCGCGTTTAGGATATTTTTCCTGATTAAGGATCCTCTAGCCCAAATTTGTGAAAGGTTCGCCTTCCATTCATTCGTCTTTTACCTGTCCTATATCAAATATTCTTAATATGACCTTTTGATTTTTAGATAGTCCTATCTAAGAAATTCACATAAATAGTTTGGATCATTCAAAGAGGCCTATAGTTCCAAATGTTTTTAAGTTTGTACACATTCTAAGGATGTACCATGGAAATTCCTCAAGGAATATTGACTCAAGATCTTTGTTGCACCCATGTGTATGTATAAGGCAACTCATGTATGCAATATCTTATGTGCCATCATGTCCCATGGCCATAAGAACCACTTTGGTGTAGCAGGTCCATGTTGGAAGTATCATAAGAAGATCATCGTCCTTTTCCTCTAATATAATCCTTGAATCCATAATGAACCACAATATAAAAAGAACTTTGAAAAACATAGTAAAATTGATTCTAATGGATGAACTCCGTTTAAAATCTATTAATATGACTTATACAAGTCTTAGGTTAATAAGTTTTCTAAAATAGTATTTTTATAAACAACATAGACATTTAATCCTATCCAAACTTGCCTAGAAGATTCAAATCAAAGACCTAAAGTGACCACCAGACTCACCCTATAAAACTAAAATTGTAAAATCCATAACTTACTAAAAATAATAAATTTTAACTCAAAAATTAGATTTTACCTTAAAAGGATTGAATCTTGTGAGATCATTTTAGGCCTAAAGGTTATTGGCATTTTTTAAGATATAAAGCTTGTTGATAGCTTGACAATGATGTTTATGTATGAAATGAATAACCAATTAAAAAGTTATGATTATTGAAAGCATAGTGTTCATCGGACCTTAGTTTGAACATCTGGCCCCAAATTCTTTTTTAATCATGGTAGCCCATGAATTTTCCTTGACTATTTCCGACATTACACTCCATCCATCAGGGGTATTTCGACAAGAAACAAAATGTGTTTTGATAGGGGATTATCTTATTCAATAATAACAAAGAAAGAATAGAGAGAACAATCATCACAATGCATTTTATTAATTCTGAATTCGTTTACATCCTCTTTTATCCCTTGATTCCAAAATAAAGTATATATAATGGAAAATACAATAATTGAATAAGTTCTATGTTAATTTTGGCAGCATTTCGGATCGAGAAGTAATATTCCGATCATGGAAGTTGTGTGGAAACAATATTATCCTGATCGATCTTGTAGACTTTGAAAACTTCAATTCCTTGTCTTGAAATGAGCTCCTCATTCCTTCATAATGACGATTTTTTCACCAGAGACTTGTTGTCCGTGCAATAAACCTGTTGCGTGGATAACAAGTGAATCATCTTCATCTATTACATGGCCAACCCATTGCACGGTGCACAACAGGTACGTCCCGTACCTAGTCTTTTTTTGAAGAATTTGAAATCTTCTCCTCAACTCCTGAAATATCTGACTAAATGAATGAAGAGTGCATTAGAAATCTTCCGCATGTTCGAACCTTCTCATTTGTGCAATGACTTATCCATTGTGCTAATAGTCTTATTGTGCAGATACCACTTCTATTGCGCGACAACACAATGGATCCCTTCATAGCTCTGTTGCGTATCGCGCAACCAAAGTCTATTGATTCTCATTTCCTTCTCTTATTTTTTTTTTGCTCCAACAAATGCCCCCTTAATCCTACATTTGATCTCTTTTGATGAAATGGAGAATCAATTAAAGTATCACATTCCAGTCTCCATTATCGCGCAATAACTCCAAACCCCTATATAAGGCAGACTTGGTTCTCATTCATTTATCCATCTTTCCGAGCAGATTTCCCCTTGTTTTGTGCAAAATCTCCTTCCGTGCAATGAAACTTCTCATGCAACAAAACTTCCCATGCAATAGTGCCCCTTGCGCCAAAGAACCCTTCGCATATCATTTTTGCACAACTCTACATTTTTGCAGAATTTCTCCAAGTATTCAAACTCTGACAATTTTTTTAATGGCTTGATCTAAAAGATTACGTTCTTCTTCAAATGAACAAGCTGTTTAATCCTCAAATCTTTCACCTCCTACAGATGATATTTCTCAGAAGGGAACTCGAACAAATAACATGAGATCTTCTCTTTTCAAAGCACCAGATCTCCCTATCACAAACTTTGTTGATCGCATCTTACTTCTTGATATCCCTATTCATAACATTGTGCTGATGGAAGAAATTGAAAGACCGCCGACAGAGAGTCGCGAGTCTGACAGGGAGACTTGGTTAAAGTCTATGGCCAATTTTCGCACTGATAGCACTCGCCTAGCAGCCGTTGAATCTTCCCCACCTCCATCTTTTTCAAAAAATAAGAAGCAGTAGAGTATGGATGAGCTCCTTCAAGAAAAGATAAAGGAACATAGCAAGAAGTGTTACCAAAATGTCTAGGATATGGTCAAATTCCAGGAAGATGTAATTAAGTTCAAGAACTCTCATAAGGATGAGACAATCATCATCCCAATGAACCTCCACCTCCATCTCTCCATGATTCGAAGTGAACCTTCCGACCACATGACTCATAATTGACTACGTTTTGTTGCAAACTAGGTTATAAAAAAGTCAAAGATTCTGGAAGGCTTTATTACAAAAAGAGGTCTTGAGCCAAAAATGGGGCAAGTATCCTACATGAGGTTCCTCATTTCGAGTCTCAACCCTCACTCTCTATACCCCACTCATTACTTTGAAACCATTCAACAACACTTTTTCGACAGAGAATCTTTGTAGGGAAGAGATGAGTTTAGAACACGCAGTTTTCTTTCTCATCGGCTATATTACAACTCATGGGTCAAAGCGATTCTTCACAAATATAAGCGAATTCTTGGTGAGATCAATCTATATGTTGCCATAGAAGCCACTTTAGACTTCTTTCATAAGGACCCCATATGATATACAAAGGACTTTTGACGTACTAGTCACCTACAACAAATTCTTTCCACATACCGATTGATGAAGTGAGTATGAATCTTTGGGACTTTCATTGTATGGCTAGCCTCCCCGTCACAAAATCCTTTCTTAATGAATTTGTGCCCAAAAATGCAGAATTTGCTTATTTTAACCTTGAAAGAGATCCTTCAATTTTCGTTCCCACTATTGAACTCTTCCGGGAAATGTTTAGATTTCTTGACATTTGTAAAGTCTCTCCATTTCAGTGGCTTACACACTTTACGAGATACTTGTGGTATATTTTTCGATTCCTCTTTTCTCCTCTCTCTGCTTATATATATATATATATATATATATATATATATATATATATATATATATATATATATTCATCTTTACATCTTCTCTTACATGTTTCCTTTTCTTTTACATTCTCTGGTAGTCGTTCTCTAGACTGAAAGTCTGCTCGTTAGAAGATAAGAGGCCCGGTCGATTATAGTCCTAAGACTGAACTGGCTGCATTCCTTATATACTGGCTTATTTTAGTGGTGTTCCTGAGTTCAAAATGGGTAGATGTCATTTGTCTTACCTTGTTTGTTGCTGCTGGGGCAATGGTCGAAGGCAACAAATATTCGTTCACTCCCCATGTCCTTTGCTCTCTTTATAGAGAATTTGGAGATATCATAACACACTGTACAAGTCCAGCAATAGGGGCTTCTTCTTCTTACACTCCGTGGCATTACTTCTCTTACTGGTTAGGCATATATTTTCATGGACGTATAATGAACCTAAAAAAGCTTACGTCAATACTGAATGCCCTCCTTTGTATCATTACCTGAAGTGCAAGATGATGAAGAAGACGTATGATTGGATCGTCGATAAGATCGAAAGCATGGAATTTATAAACTTCTTCCAATTTGTGCTATCTCAAGAAGTTGAGGAAAGAGAAGTAATAGACAACAATGACTTGGAGCATTGGAAAGTACTTTTCTGATCTGTATCAGATATTGCAGTCTTCCTATTCGAGAGGGAAGTGAATTTTTGGCAAGAACCCTACTCTAGTAGGTTTGCGAGACAATTTGGTTGCGATCAAACCGTACCACAGACAGGGGAAGAAGTTACCTGTATAATGCAAAGTTGCAGAGTGGACCCATATAATTGGGCTCTGATATGGAAGCAGCTCTTAGCAAGAAACTTTAATTGGAGCTTCATTCTCCTAGGTTTCAATCATCAGGTATAGGCTTCCTATGCTTGGATGCGTTGATGAACACATTAGTACTACTTAGTGCTAATTGTTATTCAGTTGACCGTCCTATTTAGATTCCCCTCCCAGACTGAGGAACTACAGACTAGAACAAGGGATCGGTTAATTCATAGGGAGAGACCACGCAGACTAGAACAAGGGATCAGTTACTTCATAGGGATCGGTTGACCGTTCTGTTGAAAATTTTCTCTGGAAGAGCCTATCTGAGAGATAAAGTTGGTTAATACATTAGAAGGGTGGATAACCTTTGGATCTCCCTTAAACCTTATAAAGCAATCAGGTAGGAGAACTGGTCTTGCCAGCGAGCTTGAGGTCCCTACTGCTCCTTTGTAATCTCCTACTTAAAGAATAAAAGATCAAGTTGTGGCTGCAATCTCTCCTACCGTGGAACTGACTCACCATTCTCCGATGACTCATAGGGATCGGTTGACCGTTCTGTTGAAAATTTTCTCTGGAAGAGCCTATCTGAGAGATAAAGTTGGTTAATACATTAGAAGGTTGGATAGCCTTTGGATCTCCCTTAGACCTTATAAAGTGATCAGGGGGCGAACTACTCCTGAGGTCCCTACTGCTCCTTTGTATTCTCCTACTCAAAGAATAGAAGATTAAGTTGTGGCTACAATCTCTCATATCGTGGAATTGACTCGCCATTCTCCGATGACTCGTTCGCAGACTAAATCTCTATATCCACAGGTCTGAGCTCAGCAAGTCTCTTCTCCTCTTAAAGATATCTACGTTTCTCCTGTTAAAGCTGGTCCTTCTTCTAAAGGTAAACAAGTAGCTTCTAAAGATAGTTCATCAGATTATTTTGTAGAGACTGAAGTTAGTGAGACATCTTCTTCCACAAGCTTAACCGATGAAGGAAATATTCTGCTGGATGAAAATTAAGAAGAAGATGTAGAAGTAGATATTAGTGAGGAAGGCAAAATTGGGGGAGGAATTTGAAATTGTGGTTTAGACCACTGTAGCAGAAGTATGGAACAGTTCAGGAGTCTTAGAGGGGGTTGAATAGGACTTTTCAATGATTATACTAATTTAAAACTTTACTACCTAACTTAAACTCATTTTCAATTAAACTAAGTAAGACAATGTAACTTTAAATGCTTCCATGTCAATAGAGCTACTCAAGATATGTAAATAATGCAACTAGTCTGTAGCATTGTGAACTTGTGTGTGGAATGTGCTACCTATCAATTTTAAGCATTCATCCAATCATGCATAAATAATCAAGCATTCAAACTTATATAAACATGATTAAATAGATGTGTAACTGAAAATTCCAAACACAAGCATATATAGTGGTTCGGTTATGTGCCTACTCCATTCCTGACAACCGCACTCTTTCCTAGATTATGCCAGATTTCACTAACAATGGTTTTAAATTAGGTTCACCATAAACCTTTACAGCCCTACACAAAGGATCTACAATTTATGCCCTATGCAAGAGCAAAGGTCCTACACTAAGAACCAACGTTTAGGTCACGCCGGCCAAGGTCCAACATTAGGCACGTACGTTTAGGCCACACCGACCAAGGTCCCACACTAGGCACCTATGTTTAAGCCACACCGACAAAGGTCCCACACAAGACACCTACATTTAGGCCACACTGGCCAAGGTCCCACACTAAGCACTTATGTTTAGGCCACACAGGACAAGGTCCCATACAAGGCACCTAATCGAGTTTATGGATAACAAACTCTTAGCCTCAATCTTCACAAGGAAGGAGGCTAACTTTTGGACTCTTAACAATTACACTTACTTTTCAGAATGAGTCCTCTTTTATAGGTTGTCTTAGGTTGCTTGATCTTCATTCTCTCATGCTTGAATCAGCTCCCTAATGCTCCCCTGATCACGATGTTGTGGTTTTTCTTATGTTATAACTTTACGGTCAAGTACCTTGCATATGATGTTCCTATTGAGGTAACCAAGGTAATGTGAGTGGGTTGAATCTCCTATCAAAGGTTGTGAATAGATTTCCTAAGAGATTTAACTAATGGATGCTCAAGAGTATCATGGAGACTAAGGATTTGCTAATGGGTCTGGTCTCTATGCTCTAAAACAGGCTAGAGATCATGTTCTTCATTAATAGGAGCTTTGAATGCTCATTAAAGTGAAGAATCACAATGAAAGAACATGAATCTCATGTGGATAGAGTCTAATATGAGTGGGATAAGCTTGGGATACACTAAGGACAATGCCTTAATCCATTGATTTCATATGTTTCTAGGAGCTGCTTTTATAGAAAAAAGGTTCCAATGGATCCATAACTGCTACTTTTTTGTTCTACAGAGTGAACCTTCGATGGTATAGAAATGTAGTCGGTGACACTGAATTATCAATCAGTGGTACCGAATTATCTTCTAAAGTTACTAGATTAAAATTATCACTTTCGGTGGCACCGAACATTGTTCTTCGGTGGGAGTTAGTGGGATCAAAAGTCTAGTCAGTGGTACTGAATTAACTTCGAAATGTTGCGAAACTATTTTAGTCACTTTCGGTGGTACTGAAGGTGCCATTTGGTGGCACCTTCTCCAACCAAATGTGAGAAAGTTTTTCCTGTTCAAGTTTTTGTCTTGGAATTTATTTAACAATTTTGAACTTTCTAAAGCCAATTCTAGAATGATAGAAAATATAAACTTGGAATGGCTTGAATAGATGATCTAAGAAGGTTTTTCTATTATGGGTCAAGGTCATCTATAGGTAAGATTAAGATTGTAGAAGCTTCTCTGTACTTTGAACTTGTAACTTGGGCTTCTGCTCCAATTGCATCATTGGTCTTCATTTGCCTAGGACTCATCCGACTACATGACACAACTAGTCACGTGATTTACAAATAAATGTGCAAGGTGAGTGCACTAACAATATCTCAATCATTGAAATTCAACGGGATGATCAGGATGTTCCTTCTCTAGTCAAAAGAACTCCTCTTGAGGAGGAAAAACTTGATTATGGGGGTTTCAGTTGTTCTCCTGGTACAAACATCTTCGTATCTTATGATGATCTGTACTCTCCTTCACTCGTAGAAGTTGCTAACACAACTAATCAAGATCTTACAGTACTTCTCGTTATCGCGGAAGTATCTGCATCGAGAGAAGCTGGAATTTTCATGCCGAAAACACAAGCAACATCAGAAGCATTATTTTCGCCTCAAACTGTGGAAGTAGATCAGGATGCTTCACATATTCAACCAGTTGTTGATATTGTTGTTAATGTTTAGATTCATGTTGAGAAGTCCACTATTGCATGCCCTACTCCTATCCAACCAGTTACTTAGAGTCTTGAATTTCTTTCTAATCCAGTTGATATAACGACTCCAATAACTTTGGATTCAAGCAATGGTGCTAGAGAGATTTCCTTCAATATTGGAACTACTATTGCAGATATTCCTGTATCTTCAGGGATAGAAGCATCTTTAGTACCAACTATCCCCCATCTTGTCCCCAGAGATGGTATGCATTTATTCTTGGTATTTTAGTTTTCTTTGTCATTCTTAATATTATTATTGATAATATATCATTTTCCTTTTTTCTCTTTTAGCTACAGTTGTCCCTTCTTCAAGTGGATCAGCGGGCTCTAATACAGTGGCCACAATATCAGACAAAATTTATTTGGATAAATTATTCCCAATCATGCTTTTACTTTTCAAAAACGTTATTTCTGCTACTATAAGTGCCTTCAAAGATCCTGAACAATGGCCTAATCTTGGTAGCGCATTAGCTGTTCATGATCATTCAGCGATGATGGCTCATGTCAACATCCTTCCTCTGCATAACTCCTTGGCACAATTCTATGATTCAGTGAATAGTTTGGAGTCAACACGAAGCGTAGTTATTGCCCCAGAAATTTTAGAACACCAGAGAGAATTGACATCCTTTAAAGAAAAAAGTCTCTTGGTCCACTACTGTTTTGTCTGGCTATAACATTAAGTATCAATCTCTTCAAGATAGGATGAAAGGTTCTGATGTGAACTGAATAATTATCAATAATCAAATTGCCTTCTTAAAGAAAGGGATGCATTTGCTTGGAATCAGAGAATAAGAAGAAGATTTAAATATAAGTAAGATCAGGGAAGAAATGGAAGTTAATGTTCGCATTGTTGATCTTGAAAAGTTTAGGATGGTGAAGGATGAAGAAACTATTGCTCTTCTAAAGAAAGAATTGCCTGATGTTCCCAATCAAGCCAATATCATCCTTGAAGATGAACTAACGAATGTTGTAGCACAAGTTTAGTTGAATGAAGATTTGCGAAGATATGTAGTAGCATTGGGCATGTTAGAAGATTTATAAAGTTTTGTTCCTATCAACATATGTAATCTTTTGACTTGTAAAATTCAGGATGTCATGAATGAATTTTGATACTTTCATCTTAAGATATACTTGTACTTCTTAAGCATTTTTTTTAGAGATTTTATGAATGTGGTAAATGACTAAGCATGTACTTGTAAGATATTTACTTTATCAATTCTCATAATCATGCTTTGATAAGATATGCAATTTTCATCATATAGTAAAGTGACAACCTATTTTGATTTTTAGTGTCATGTCACGTATATGGCATCCATTTTAATGGGTGGAGCTAATTTTTCAATTTCAGTTAGATTCACACACAGTTTAAGCTCTTAAGTAGTTGGAGCAAACACAGTTTTTCAGACTCTTAAGTAGTTGGAGTCAAGGGTCTTACACGAATGGTCTTTGTAACTCTTATGAGTTCGCTGAACCATCGCAGCCGGGGGACCTCACGAACTGCTATCTATCAGAGGGGCCCAGTGAAGCTACTGGGGCAGTGTACTTGGTAGGTTTTATGCATAGGGTTGACTGTAGTAACTCTCAAGAGTTCATGGAGCTCACAAGGCTACCTTAAGGGGTACCAAATCTAAAGCCATCAGTCCATCGATGATGGGGTAGCTCATTTAAAGGCCCATTCCCATGAGTTTCTACTGAAATCAAGTCAGGAACCTGGGGGGTCTTATACATGGTTAGCCTATTTATGGATGAGCCAAAGAGTCCACACTGCGGCCTGCTTTTTCTTCGCTTACAAGGTCTAACCCATTCACGAGAGGGAGTTTTCTCTTACCATCCCCGTGACACTTTTAGAAGTTGTATAGAGGGCATTGGTCTTACGCGTGGTTGGTCATATAGGCGCACTCCGTCACCCGCATGAGTCTAAGCATGTGATTACCTTCACAGGCTTTTTAAGGCCATTGGCTTTTCATTGCTACCCGCATAATATTTGATAAATCACCAGTATGATAGGTCTTATGCATGGTTGGCCGTATAGGTGCACTTCACTGTCATAGGTGATAAATCTCTATGACTGATAATATAGGGCTTATGCGTAGTTGGCCGTATATGCGCACTCCGTTGCCATAGGTGATGAATTGCCATCATTGATAGTATTCCAATTGTATTTGCATTTTTAAAGTACTTTATCAGCTTGGTGATAATATCGATTTGGTGACAATAACTTTTATGATAATATTTAGTGATCAACGATAGTATTGATTTAATGGCGATAGTGATAATTGGTAATATTCGGCAATTGTAATAATCGTTGGTGATAATAATCGACTCTTGGTGATAGTTGGTGACTAAATTTGGTGTAGATAACTTTGATATACTTGAGAATTTTCTTTGCCTTTTATTCATATGGAGAAGAATACATGGCGTTGCCTTTTGAGGCTTTTTCATAATTTTTCTTATCATGCCCTCTTTTGAATGAGATAGATTATTTTAATAATCTTCATAATCAAAACCTTAACGATCTTCAGGGATGATATATTTTAATGAAACAAGCATTGACAGGTATACCAACGCCTTGTTCATTCTGATTTACTACTCGATAAGCGCAATTTGAGTAAACTTCAATTATTACGTACGGACCATCTCATTTGGGATCAAACTTGCCCCCTGTTCTGTGAGTGACCACTATATGTCTTTTCAACATTGGCACTATATCGCCTTTCTTGAAGGAGCGATGTTTAACTTTTTTATCAAAGGTAACAAAAATCCTTGCCTAATATAGTTCTAATCATTGTTAGGTTGCTAGCCTTTTCTCATCGAGCATATCTAACTCGATTAGCCTTATTTTGGTGTTTTCATCATCTATGATGGATTCATCACTGCAACCCTGAGTGACATGACTTGCGTTTTGATGCGGATTACGGCTTTGACACCATATACCAATGAATATGGTGTGGCTTTTGTTGTGGTTCGATGAGTCATCCGGTAGACCCATAAAGCCTCTTATAGCTTTTCATCCCATCGTGTTTATTTCCTATAATATTTTTCTTTAATATTTTTAGGATTGTCTTATTAAAGGCTGCAACCAATCCGTTGGCTAGTGGATAATAGGGCGTCGAAAATGAATGTTGGATGCCGAATTTCTGGCATAATTTCTCCATACCCTTATTTTTAAAGGGAGTGCTATTGTTGGTGATAATATTTTTTAGGATGCCATGGTGATATATTATCGCATGTCGAATGAAATTTATGACATCTTTCTCTTTGACATTTCGCAGTGCAATCACTTCAGTCCATTTGGAGAAATAATCTTGTCACTGTCAGAATATATTGGCGTCCTTTAGACGAAGGCGGATTTATGGGGCGAATGACATATAGCCCCCATGATGTGAAGGGCAAGGAAGTTACTGATTGGTGTAGATCCTCAGGGGGTACATGTATGACATCGCCATGAACTTGGCATTCACGACATTGTTTAGCGTAAGCAATCACGTCTTTGAACATTGTGGACCACTAATATCTCATTCAATGTACCCGAAGAAACAGATTCCTACCAGCCTGATGGGCTTCGCATTCTCCTGAATGAGCTTCTTATAATATTTGATTTGCCTCTTCTGTATTTAGGCACCATAACAAATTTTCATTATAGGATCTTTTATATAGCACTTCATTGTACATGATGAATTCTTTGATCTCTAATTAATCTGTAGTCTCTACGATGGATCTTCTAGCAAAATATCATATTTGAGATAATCTACAAAGGGTTGGAGCCAATCATCTGTAGTGATCTCTAAACATGATATGGGAAGAGCTTCAGCAATTCCATCGATGATTTCGATGATTTTAGATGATGGTGAGAACCTTCTTTCTTCGATTGTCACTTAAAGGAGACTTCAATTGGGATCGGATAAGGCTACAACTAAGCTAGTTAGAGAGTCTGCTCTTACATTTTCGCATCATGGTATATGTAGGATTTTGACATTATGGAACTGCTCTAGCAACTGTTGTGCTCGTTGATAAAATGGCAAGAGTTCTTCCTTCCTTATCTCAAACTCTGTTATCAGCTGATTTATCACTAATTTGGAGTCCCCGAATATCTACAACATTTTTATCTTCATCTCTTGTGCTTTTCCATTCTTATGATGACAGTTTTATACTCGGCCTCATTATTAGTACATGTCATACCTAATGTGAAAGAATATGGCAACAGATCGCCCTGAGGGCTAATAAATATCACTCCAGCAACTGCTCATGAAGTTCGAGATGCACTGTCAAAGTACACTTACCATGAGTTAGGCAATTCAATCATCATTACCTATTCATTTGGGAAATCGTTGTTGATTATTTCGTTGTCAGACATAAGGTGAGTTCCTAAAAAGTTTGCCACCGCTTGCCCTTTCACTGCTTTTATTGGCTCGTAGGAGATCATGTATTCCAAAAGAAACAACATCCATTTAGCCAGTCTTCCTGTCAGTATCGGCCTCGTCATTAAGAATTTTATGGGATCTACTCGTGAGATCAGGATTATATCATGAAAAAGACAGTAATGCCTTTACTTCTGCACTGCAAATACTAATGCGAAGCATACTTTCTCAATTAGCAAATAATTGCATTATGTACCTATTAGAGTCTAACTCAGATAATAGAGCACAATTTCCTTCTCTTTCTCATTCACTTGTGCCAACAGAGCTCCCAAGGAATTCTCAGTTACAGAGATATATAGAATGAGGGGTTTGCCTTTCAAAGGAGCTGCTAGTACTGGGGGCTGCTTCAACAACTCTTTGATAGAGTTAAATGCGTTTTGACATGACTGATCTCATATGAATTCTGTTCCTTTCTTCATTAAATGTGGGAGTGGCTGACATCTTCTAGCTAGATTAGAGATAAAGTGTCAGATATACGCTAGCTTTCCTTGCAATCTCTTCACTTCCTTCAATGTTTTCAACGGCAACATATCCTGGATAGCTCTGATTTTCCCTGGGTCAATTTTAATTCTCCTGTGCCTGATGACAAAACCAAGGAATTTTCCTAACGAAACACCAAAAGTACATTTAACCAGATTCATCTTTAGCTGTTTCTTTCTGAGTCGACGAAAGACCAAGGTTAGATTTTCACTGTGTTCTTCATGATCATTTGATCTGACTACCAAGTCATCAACATAGCATTCCACGTGCTTGTGCATCATATCTTGAAATATACTCTGCATTGCTCTTTGATACGTCGCACCGGCGTTCTTGAGACCAAATGGCATAACTTTATAGCAACAGATCCCAAGAGAATTTCTAAATGTTGTATCCTCTTCGTCTTTTAGAGCCATCCATATCTAATTATATCCAGCATACCCATCCATGAAGGACATGACAGTGTACTTCGTTGTGCTATTAATTAGCAACTTCGTTATTGGCAACGGGAAATCTTCTTTTGGACAAGCCTCATTTAAGTCTCTGAAGTCAACTCATACCTTGATTTGTCCACTTTTCTTTTTAACTGGGAAAATATTCGATATCCATTTAGGATATTTGACCTCTCTGATAAAACTGACCTTTATCGGTTTATTTACTTCTTCCTCTATTAGAGGTATTAGATCTCGATGGAATTGTCTTTGAGCCTGCTTGATTGGCTTCTTTTTTTTGGAGATATGTAGTCGATGCATCACTACCGATGGTTCCAGACCCGGCATATCTGCATATGTCCAAGTGAATACATCTTTATTTTCTCTCAGGAATTTGATGTATTGATCAACTTCTTGTTCTAGAAGACTGGCGTTTACAAATGTATTTCGTGGTTCTTCCTCTGTGCCCAAATTTATTTCTCACAGACTGTCAATTGTTGGTTGCCCCCCGTCTTCTATATGTTTTGGAGTTGTTTCTGGATGCCTGACTATTTTTGAACCCATTTATTCACTGACTGTTGAATTTGCTATAATCATATTTACTTGCGCTCAAGAAGACAACGCTCCTAATCCATAGAATTTTTCTCATTTTTCTTCATTTTATCCAATTGAAATTTGGTTGCCTCTTCTATTGTTCGGTCCAGTCAGTTCTTCACAATTGAAGACCATGTTCTTCATAATCCTTCTGTTGACAAGACTATACCTCTTCATATCATTAAACGTCAACCTTTCGCAACTCATTTTATTGTCATCCTTTTCTTCCATCTTTACCTCTGACGATGCATAAAATTCGATAGGCTCAGGGTTTCTTAAACTGGGCTTGACATGGAATCTTTTCGGCATAGACGGGAACGACTTATTCTTTTTAGCAAATGGCAATGTCACTGTATAGTTTGATTGCAGAATTTCCAACTGCTCAGGTGACAATTGTGTCAATGGAGGTTGTCTTGGTTGTCTCAAGTGTTTTGGTATGAAATAAAATTTCTTTTTCGTTTTCACTTTCCCAAACTATCCTATTGTCGCAACTTCATTTTCTATTATTTCCATCTGATTATTTTTCGCAGTCTTAATCTTATGGTCTCTTTCTCTATCTTCTACTGCAAATCAGTCATAGTAGCTTGCATCTGCGAAGAAGGATTCTTCTTTTGTATATAGTTTTGCATCAGCCATTACTTTATACTGGATCCCATCTTTGCAATATTTGAAGAATTGGTGTAAGGTGGATGGTATAATCCCATACCGATGCATCCACGACCTTCCCAAGAGGAGGTTATACATTGTCATTCCATTAATAACATGACAAATAACACTTGTTGTTAACTCTCTTATTTCCAATATTTTTGTGATTTTCCCAAGCTCACATTGTCTGTCATGATTAAAGCCCTGTATCATCATTCCACTAAAGTGTAAATGGGAGCGACGATATTCGAGTTCATTCAACATTGTCAATGGCAATAGATTTATTGCTGACCCATAATCTAGCATTATTTGCTTGACTTGCTTATTGCGAATGTGGCCCACAATCATAAATGGTCAGTTATGTTCTCTGTCACATGTCAAATCATGTTAGAGAACATAATAACAGGCATGCAATCACTTTTCATGTTTTCCATTTCAACAAGCAACGCTTTTCTAATATCATTATTGGACAATGCTTGAATCAAAGTTCGTCTCCAATCTTTTGACAACCGCAGTGCATCATACACACTTATTTGAGCTGGGATGCTCTTTAAATGATTCACAACATCGCAGGTAAATTTTTCAACCCTATTCCCTTCTTTTTTTCCATCATCAAAATGTGTTCTGGACGTCTCTCCATACGTTATTTCTGATATTTGTTTTTGGTGGGTACTTGTTATCCTTTTACTTGATCTTAGCATAATCATTGCCGCTTTACATGCATCCCTTGGAGACTCGGTGGTACTTACATTACAACTCTCTTTCTTTCTGGATTCCATCCTCTCATTGGTTACTTCTTAAACAAACAATACATTCACTATTTCTTTCTTCCTCTTTTCCTATTATGATTTCGCTTTTGTTTCTCATCTTTTGTATTATACTTTTTAATATGAAACAATTTTCAGTGAGATGTCTGAGTAGATGATGATAATGGTAATGGTTCCTTTCTTTTATTTTTCCTGCTGCTTCAGGACACTTGGCTAGGGGCAGTTCTATTATTCCTATGATCAATAGTTGAATCATCATGGGAATGACATCTTCCCTTTCGAGTGCAAACCCTTCATGGGAATCAAGAGTTCTAGGCCTTTTGTCACCGACTCTCCCTCTATAACGATTCGTCTCTTCTCTCTTTTATGTTCTCGTTCTTTCGCAAGGAACACATTCTTCTTCTCTTGATCGAAAACATTCGCTATCGATCTGTTATGCCCTCGTCTGCCTGTCTCGTTCTGAAATGCTGACATTTTCCTAGTAATTAATTCCAATTCATGGGCTTTCGTGACTAAATCGCAAAAGGTCCTAATGTCGGCACTTGTAAGTTCAAATGAGATTCCCATCTCCATGGAATTTAGGCACATCTTTACCTACTCTTTTTCCTCAGGAAACTACTTGCATGAGGTTCCCAAAGTCTTCCACCTATCAATAAATTTTTCTACATGCTCATTTTCTCTCTGCCGCACAGAAGCGAGTTCTGTAATACTAACATCATAATCTAATGAGAAGAAATTTGACATAAATGCATCTTGCATCTGCTCCCAAGTTTGTATTGATTCTGGTGCTAGACTAGAGTACCACCAGAATGCTTTCCCTGTTAAAGAGGAGCCAAATAGCCGCAAGCAATATTGTGAGACAGTAGAGAAATTACCCATCGTCATGCTAATATGCATTAGATGTTCTTTAGGAGATCCATCTCCATCGAATTTCTGAAAGTCCAGATGCTTGAAGTTGGCTGGGAATGGCACATCTTCCACTTACCTTGGATATGGTGTCCTATGATGAAATCTTCCAGTATGCTCACGTTCTCTTTCATTCCTGACGACCTTTACGACTACCTACCGTACTTCCTCCTGTATTATTACTCCTGCTATGGGAGCAGATCCATGTGATCCTGCTCTTGGTGGTTGTAAGTTTTAAGGCTGTTGTTCATGTCCATTCATAGAGACCATCATGGGAGGAGCCACGACTTAAGCCACGTTGTGGGCAAGAGTGGCTAAGGTCTCTCAAAGACTTCGACATTCTTTCATCAGAGTTCTTGGCGTTTGTGCCATCTCGTCCATACGCTCGTCAACTATTGGTAACAGATTCTGACTTGTTCCCACCATATATACGGCGGCTTCTCCACTTCTTGGTAGAGTTGTTGTCGGAGTGGGATAAGAATGCGTCGGTGTGAAAGGACATGATGAGAGAGGGCTCTCATTGAGCTGTTTTATACTCCCAAAGGATTCAGTTGATTGTGACACAGTTTGCGGTTGCTGAGATATGGTGAATTCTATGGGAGATGATACATCCGCTGCTAGTGGCTTGCCCTTTTCCCTTCTTATCCATCGGACCTTTGTGATAGGAAGGACCGAAAAATCTTGTGGCGTACATTTTAATGTTAACGAACAGGAGGACTTTTCGGGGTACAATGCCGGTGGAGCAAGTGCTAGATTTCTTCTCACGGCATTTTGCATTATCGGTCCTCTGATTACCTATGGTGAATTCATTCTGATAGTCGCAGTTGCTCAGGTTCTCGACCTTCGACATGATACAACAACCCATTCATTACTATTTTCTTGTGTTAACGACAAAATAGTTATGACTCCAACAATTTTTGGCCGATGTGAGGTGATTCTTTTAGCTTAAAGATTGATTGCTAGCATATTCCACCACGAATCCAGTTAGTGCGAAGTAGCTTAAAGATTGATTGCTAGCATATTCCACCACGAATCCAGTTAGTGCGAAGTAAAAAATTGTCTTGCTTGTAACAGTCGCCATTGATTGCAGTTCGAACGCACGTGTCGTATTATAGTTATGGTCAGGTAATACAAAACATTGTCAGTTAGCATTTAGACAGTTATGTACTTTATCTTAAAGACGAAGGGGAGGATGTTCCCGTCGAGAGTCACCATTTTAGCGTCAATGTGATGCAAACAATGATGAGGTTCTCTAATTAATTTCTAATTTAATATCAAATAAGATAATAAATCATTCCCCAGTGGAGTCGCCATTTTGTTTTGACAAGAAATAAAATGTGTTTTGATAGGGGATTATCTTATTCAATAATAATAAAGAAAAAAATAGAGAGAACAATCATCACAATATATTTTATTAATTCTGAATTCATTTACATCCTCTTTTATCCCTTGATTCCAAAATAAAGTACATATAATGGAAAATAGAAGAATCAAATAAGTTCTATGTTAATTATGGCAGCATTTCGGATCGAAAAGTAATATTCTGATCATGGAAGTCTTTGTGCGGAAACGATATTATCCTATTCAATCTTGTAGACTTAAAAAACTTCAATTCCTTGTCTTGAAATGAGATCCTCATTCATTCATAATGACGATTCTTTCACTAGAGACTTGTTGTCTATGCAATAAACTCATTGTGCAAATAACAAGTGAATTGTCTTCATCTGTTACGCGGGCAACCCATTATACGACGCCCAATAGGTACGTCCCATACTTGGTCTTTTTCCAAAGTCTTCAAAATCTTCTCCTCATCTCCTGCATCTCTAACTAAATGAATGAAGAGGGTGGAGGGGTATATATAGCCTTCCGCACATGTGAACCTTCTCATTCGTGCAATGACTTATCCATTGCGCTAATAGTCTTATTACGCGGATACCACTTCTATTGCGCGACCGCACAATGGATCCCTTCACAAGTCTGTTGCACGCCACACAACTAAAGACTGTTGATTCTCATTTCCTTTTCTTAATTAATTTTTTGTGCTCCAACAAGGGGTGTCCCACTATATAGATGTCCTCAACTAAGAATTAGGTCAGTCTAATGATTAAGTGCCTACAATTTACAGAACTAATATATGGTAGAAGATGTCTAACCTTTTTTTCACACACTTATAAACACATTGTGAAACCCATATCTTAGCTCAGACCGTTCCAAGGATTCCACGGTTCTCCCGGTCGAATTTCGATAACCCGCGATCTGTAATCGGCATTTATGCGTGACCCTTTGTACCTTGTCAATCTAAGTCAGCTTAACCCGAGACTTGTACCCTTACGACCTTGCCATTGCCATGGTTTCGATGTCGCATCCTACGTGCTGAGGCGATACCCAGGCCAGGAGATATGGTCCCACATTCAGTTCAAGAAAACAACACGCATTTACTAAACTCAAGAGAACATGCCCATTAATCCCATCAATCAAGTACATGTCCCATCCCCAAAAGCAACCCCCTAAAGTCAACTCTCTCTCTCTCTCTCTCTCTCTCTCTCTCTCTCTCTCTCTCTCTCTCTCTCTCTCCACCTTTACATGTCAAGTACACACCTATCACTCACCCATCACTCCATCACTCACACCCATCCCCTTCTCTCTCTTTACATCCCATCCTCTCTCTCTCTCTCTCTCTCTCTCTCATATTTCTCCATTTTCAAGCAAGCTCCCAAAGGAACCATCCAAGCTTCCATAGGAGAAAAGCTAGTATGGCTCACCTTCCTACTATCTAAAGTCCATCTCAACCATTGAAATTCATCTCTTAGAGCACTAAATCGCATTGGTGGAAGGAGAAGTCTATGATCAAAGGTGGGAGTTCATAGTATTCGATTTCGATGTAGGGTCCACATGATTTAGGACCCACTTAATGTATGCATTGTATAGGGAGGGCCATAGTGGCGGGGTCCCTCCCCTTCACCAATTTCTCTCTTTTTCTCTATTCATCTCTCTCTCTCTTTCTCTTTTTTTTTTTTTATAATGTGTGGCCCACCATGATGTTGGACGATGGAGATCCACCACACCAAGATGTATATGTTATATTCAAACCATCCTCCATTTGGCAGCGTGTGGGGCCCACATGTGTTGCACGTGCGGGATGCGACCCACCTAGATGTATTTGTTATATATCCAAATCGTTTGTCCGTTTGGAGACAATGGGGCCCATTGCTATCTGACGTCAGTAGGTATGTGGCCCCACCATGATGAATGTGTTGTATTAAAACCATCTGTCCATCTGGAACGTGACCCACTAAGATGTGGATTTTATCCACGCCGTGCATCTATTTTTCTTGTAGCAACAACAACAGCTGCTGCTGACGTCAGAAGTTTATGGGACCCACCTCTCTAATGTGTGAGATCCACATCGTCCACTACTATGTGGCACCCACCATGATGTATGGGTCTTACCTGTACCATCCAACAGGTTTGGACGATGGGTACCCGCCATGAAATATGTGATTTAACCCAGCCATCCATCTGGATGGTGGGCCAGCAGGCCACACCATGCAACAACAGTTGTTGTTGGGCATCAGCGAGTTTTGTGGGCTGGCCATGAGGTATGTGTACATCCACACCATCCATCCACCCTTTTGAGAGGCCATGAGGCCCACCCCACATGCGTGGCACGTGTGGGGGTGAGACCCACCTGGATGTATTTATTCTATCCCCACCGTCCAATCTGTTGGACGGTGGGATTCCGCAATGATGTATGGGTTTTAACCTACATTGTCCGTCCATCTGCTAGACACCATCTTGATGTATTTATTTTTATCCACCCCATCCATGCAGGGGACGCAGGGCCCACCTTTGTGGCGTGTTGAGTGCAGCAGGTGGACCCCTATGATGCATGCATTTCATCCAACCATCCATCTGTGCTGGATATTGATGGACAGTGTTGTGGGTTACAAGGCCCTTTCACATGTGTTACATCCATGCTGTCCACCGTCCAGCAAAGGATGGTGGGACCCACATGATATACCAGCTATTGTTGCAGTTGGGTCTCCCAGCTAGTGGGCCACCCACGTGGCTCCACCTTGACAATGTGTTATATCCAGTCGTCCATCAAGGATGGTGGTACCCACCGTGATCTATGGGTCTTATCCACACCGTCCAGATGGCTGGACTGTGGGACACACCATTGATGTATGTATTTTATCTCCACGCCATCCATTTGCCGGGCCCACCTTGATGTATGTATTACATCCAAACCATCCATTCAATTGGCGAGCTCGACTTAAGGCTTGAGACTAAAAATGAGGCAGATCTATTAGGTGGACCACATTGCAAATATCAGTGGAGATTGAACGTCCACCATTGAAACCTTTTTTGGGTCATAAAAGTTTTGGATCTATATGAAATTTATTTTTCCTATTAATTCAGGTCCTTGTGACCGTATGAATAGATTGTATGGTAAATAAACGTTATGGTGGGCCCTGTGAATTTTAATAGTGGAAATCATTATCACCACTGTTATTTGTGGTATGGTAAATAGATGATCTTTTGATATGATTCATTTTGGGTAAATGATCTCTAAAAATAGATGTATAGTGTAGATAGTTCACCTAGAACAGTAGGCCCGACTAGATGTACTTGAGGCCACCTATTGTAATGTATATTAGACCCATATGATGAGGCTTGACTTGATGTATATGAGGCCCATGAGTGAGGCCCAGTGTGATTTATGTGTGGTCCATATATGAGGCCCGATGTGATGTATGTATGGCCCATGGGATGCGGCCCGCTTTGATGTACATGAGGCCTAGGTATGAGGACCACTCAATTGTATTAGGCCCATGTGATGCGGCCTACTTGATGTGTATATAGGCCCACGTAATGCGGCCCATTGTGATGTATTTATGGCTCATTTGATAAGGCCCATTATGATATATTTGTGGCCCGTATGGCGAGACCCGATGTGGTATATATGTGGCCCTTGAGTGAGGCCTAATGTGATGAATATGCGGACCGATGTAATGTGTGATTTTACTATAATGCATGTAATGATGTTTATGTGGGCCACTGCTTGGGAGCGATGTTGGTTAAATGTCCACATTGATGGGCAATGATGGTTAGATGTCCACATCGTGACCTTCCCTTAGGCCCATTGTGAGGCTCATTCTTGTTATTAGTAGGTTTTCTAAGCCCATCCTTGATAAGAGGAGCGTACAGTATCATCGTATAACATGCTTAGTATAGCTTCACAATCCATGCCCATGCACATCATACGTATGCTTGATATGAGGAATGATTGATCATAGCATATGTCATTGGGTAAATTATTATGAGACCCCCTAATAGGAGGAGTTATCCACATGAGCGTGCAGTATGCGTAGGTTTGATGCATGACTAGATAGTATGACTCATGCATCTTGCATTTTGTGATATGACCACCATACGCCCTAGTGACATCAGGGCTGTAGCCTCCCCAGGCATATCATGGATGGCCAGATGGGACACCAGAAATATGTTCTACATGAGGTGCTATAGATATCCTCGAGTGAAATCCCTAAACCCTTTTTGTTCCAGAGGTTGCTCTAACGTCTAGACCGAGTGGATGTATGAATGTATGAGGGTCATACACCATTAGGCAGCATCTCCCACTGTGTCATGGTTGGTTCGAAGGGGGTGCGGCCTTACCTATCGAGAGGATGGGGCAAAGCTAGGATAAGTTTGACTAGCGCGAGGAATGGGTCCGCTATCGATGAGTCAGGCTCAATATTGGCAAGCAGATAGTGAGGTTTCTTCCACTCACCTTGTTACGCGTGATGGGGCGGCAACCTTATTTGGAGTGTACTAGACCTCAGTGATGATCCCAGAGATGTAAGGTATGATATGTGGACTTACTGAATAAGAGTTGTATACCCAGCATTTTACTCATTCATTCATTCATTCACTATCCACTTGGGCTGGTGGTGCATAACTACTTATTACGTGTACCTTCGAATGACCAGAATTTTGGTTGAGGTGCGTAACCAACCTGAGATTAGGACTTTACCACATTGAGTCTGACTATCCAAATTTAGGTATAAGACTGGTTTGGATAAAAGTCCCTTATGGTGGACCCCGTAGCTTGTGATACTACGTACTATCATCCCGACTTCACACTCTAGCTTAGTCATTTCATTCGCATCGCATATTACATTGCATCCTCATCACATAGTATTTGGTTTACTATGCTTCTGTATTGCATAACCTGATTAAGGTTGATTGTATTCATGGACTTAGTATCTAATATTTGGCAGCAACCTTGTTTGGAGTGTACTAGACCCCAATGATGATCCCAAAGATGTAAGGTATGATATTTGGACTTACTGAACATGAGTTGTATACCTAGAATTTTACTCATTCATTCATTCACTATCCACTTGGGCCGGTGGTACATAACTTCTTGTTACGTGTACCTTCGAATTACCAGGATTTTGGTTGAGGTGTGCAACTAACTTAAGATTAAGAATTTACCACATTGAGTCTGACCATCTAAATTTAGGTATGGGACTGGTTTGGATAGAAGTCCCTTGTGGTGGACCCCGTAGCCTGCGATATTATGTACTATCATCCCGAATTCACACTCCAGATCAGTCATTTCATTCACATCGCACATTATATATCATCCTCAGCACATAGTATTTGGTTTACTGTGCTTCTATATTGCATAACCTGATTAAGGTTTATTGTATTCGTGGACTCAGTATCTAATATTTGGCTTACTATGTCTCCGCATTGCATAATTGATCTACATTGCTTTCTCAGTATATGATATTGGTTTATTATTTTTTTTTATCACATGGCCTGAATAAAGCTGATAGTATTTATGGACTTACTATCTTGTTTTCACTTACTTTGATATTTATATGCTTGACACAGGCATCACACACACTTACACCACTCTCTGAGCTTTCTTAAGCTTATGCGCGATAGATGCGTGCGGGTGGCATTAGGTCGCAATAACGTTGAGCTTGAAGCGTGCAGGTGGCATCAGGTCGCAATAACGTTGAGCTTGAAGCGTGCATCAGACTCTTGGTGCTTTGATTTTGACATATGTATTTCCCTTTCAGCATTATATTCGTATGTTTATGTTAGTGGATATGTGATGATGATGTTGCCTTTGTGATTTGGGTAAACTTGTGGTTATGCTTCTTATGAGACAAATATATGTTGAAAAATCCTCATTATAGGATCCCAGGATCAGAATATAGTGTATGAGCGCTGAGAGTCAAGAATGGGGTATTATGAAGGCTGTCGGCACCGGATTCGGCAATCAGCAATTTTGTGAGCCTGATTTTCGAGTTTCGGGCATGACATACACCACTTGGGCATTTAAACCCATTACCTTAATGTTGAAACGCACATTTTCTATCACTAATCCATGGGTTGGAACCCAAAAGAACTTCAGGATAAGTTTTTCCTAAGCCATTCACATATTTGTAATATTATGCCCTTATTATAAGTGACAAGCTTGATTTTTATATGAGACCATCTTAAAAGAGGGAACCATTAGTGGCTAGAATGGGCACTGCACTTGTCTACAATCACTATGTGAAAAAGGATCAAATTCGACGATCTATAACTGTCAAATTTTTTAAGTTTTGACAAACATGGGTGTCGAGAAATGCCGTCGAAAATTGATGTAAAAAACACAATTCGACGCTCAAAATTTCTTTATCTTTTTTGTTGGTCTGGTCAAGCCATTGAATAAAGAGTTTCTACAGAGAAAAAAATTGAAGGTTCATAATAGTTGATAAAGTTGCTGATTATTTTTTATGGCTTCAAGGGAACTATCTACTAATTTTGTTAGTGGGGGAAAATTTTGACAGTTCTAAGTCATCACTTTGTGCTCATTATTAGACGACTTGGAACCATCGTTCTGGGATAATTTTTGTTTTACATTCGACGACTCAGGGTCGTTGAATTTGTTTTGTATATAAAAAAAATAGTTGAATTTGGGGGCCTTAGGGCTATGGCTATGCCATGCACTTGATAAAAATATTTTATATTATCTAAAATAAACATAATCCATTGTACACCTGATAAACACATTTTATATCTACAATCATTGTAATCCATCGTACACCTGGTAAATACATTTTATACCATCTAAAATCACTATAATAAACTATTTTCTGTTTTCAAATAAAATAAAGTATAATACAATTAAACTATAACCAAATTCTAAAGATATCTTTTTTATTATATGGACACTCATAAAATGACACAAACTCATAAATTAATGGCATGTTTGAGTTTTCAATTTCTAGTAACATGTAAGATAAATGAGCCATTATTACCATTTGTAGGCATTTTTTTAATAAAGAATTATAACTTGATGATCAAGAGTTAATTACACTTGTGAAAGTAGGAGGTAAAGTAAAAAGCAATCATTACATTTTTATGTTATAAAATCAATAATTTTATGGTGATTTCAAGTTGAAATAAACATAGTCAAATGCATGTGATATGACAATCAAACTGCAAAACTAAATAATTATGACCCATTTACGACATGTTATGGTTGTTATTGAAAAATCAAATAGGCCCTAAATGTAAAATAAAGGGTTCACAAATTAATTAATGCAATTTAATCCAAATAATGCATCCAAATGCAATCGAAAAGACATCCAATTTCGCTATAACTAGTCCATTGTGAAGGTTTGAGTTTTATTTTTTATTTTTTTATTTTGACTAGACTCTCCATAACTAATGAGAGAGATGAGTACACACTTATCATCATGATAAGATGAGGTCACTATAGTTTATATTTCTCATTTTCTGACATGGTTTTATGTTTTTGGGTTACTGATTCAAAGTCGGTTACGGTTGATGGCAACAGTGGATTTGTGGTGGAAGATGTTGACCATCTTCCAGTGAATAAATGAATTACAAGCACTATTATCATCTAGGACGTCAACAGAAGATGATCAATGTCATCAAGCACACATTTTTTATCAAAATAAACTGTACATGGCTTCAAAATGATAGCCTAAAACTTAAAGAAATGTTTGGCAAAAGAGAAAGCAGAAATCCAAACATATATAATCACAAATTCATAAATCTATAATCTACAATACACTTGATTAATACATTTATATAATCTAAAATCACCATAACCCATTATCTTTATTTTTTAAAAGAAAATAGAATAGAATATAATACAACTAAAGTATATCGAAATTCTAACAGGTTCATTTTCTTCCACGGACTTACAGGTAGAACGTGCATAGGGTGTTCTTTTTAAACTATTTTTTGTCTATACATATGAGTCCATATTCATCTACCCATGTCCTGTAGACTCCAAGATGATGTGCAAGAATCCTTCAATGACTGGTTGGGGGAAACCATCTAACGTACGATGAGTCAATATTATCATAGATTAAATGTTATGTAATTTTAGATATTTTCTTCCTCCATGCTACCATATCATGACATTTAATATAAGGAAAATAAAAAATGTTATGACCCTTTAAGGATCATGATTTATAGTTAGGCAGGTAAGGAATAACACTGCACCATTTAGGTAATCTCCCGATAACCTAGGTTTTAACATCCACTCTTTACTTGGAAGTGTTAACGACGAAGACATCATCTATGAGCTGAGAGATACGAATTTGGAAAAATAAGGGGATTGAGAAATTAGAGAAGTATAATCGATCATGAATTTCCTTAATGGTATATCTACCTAACAGACTAGATTAATCATCCATCCAAAACTGGATAAATTGTAATACTTTTATAATCTCATTTAAATTCCCACACTGAAATTCTGGTAACATCTCCCCATATCTCTCTAGATATGTTGATCTTGTATTTGATTCTTACGTCAAGTATCCATATAAAGTGTGTATATTTGATGTGAAAAATAAATGTAAGAAACATATTTAGAGAAAAAAGAAAAGATATGGCTTATAATAAGCATGTACATTTAAATTAGGGAATTGAATGCATTCTTATCTATCCAATATTGAACTGTCTAAACACGGGACAATTTGAGAATTTCTATACTTTTAGAAGCATACTATATCTATGCCTGACAATATTGAAATTCTCAAATGGGTAATTGATTGGGCTATATTAAAACAAATTCACACATGACGACAAATACAATTCATCTTCCAAGCAATATTGGGCTATACTAAAACAAATAACTTATTGATATCTACTACATACTAGTAACTTACAAGCAATATTGGGAAATCACACCATAAGTTACAAGAATACCATGCCCCCCTAAAAAGTGAATCCTCCATGATAACACACACACATTATTAGTTGATTACTCTATACATCACCATTTTAAAATATTAATATGCAAATAAAATATAAGTTTGGTTTATGATCAATTATAATTAGTTTTTTTTTTTAAATTGAAAGTGACTTAATCACATCAAATCCCAAACCTCATACCTTAAACCCTAAACACTAAACCCTAAACCTAAACCATAAACCCCAAACCCAAAATTCTAAATTCTAAACCCTACCCTAAAACTTAAATGCTAAATCCAAAATCAAAACCCTAAACCTTAAACCATAAACACTAATCCTTAATCTTAGTGGTGAGCAAATGGACAAACAAAAATTGACCAAGAGTACAAATTCAATAGGAAAAAATCATATTATTAACGTAATTTTCTTCTAATTACAGATAGATTTTGGGATATGCTCCATCTAAAATAGTTTCCATTATTTGGACCATCCCAACTCACTCAGATCATTTTAGAACTATATGCTAAACAAGATGATTCGGATTTTGGGCTGGCCAGATTAGCACAAAAATAATAGCTGAAAAATTATTACACTTTTGTCCACATTTGGACCATTTTTATACAACCAATGGTTAGTTATATGGTTAATTTAGAGATAAAAAGTGAACTTATCTAAGGTCCAAGCATGCTATCCAAATTGAATAGATTTATGCTCCAGTAATACTCTTTAAAATGGATAGATTTAGCATCCAAACTTACTGTCCAAAATGTGTTATTTGAGCACAATGAATATTTTTTTTTACTACTACTAATCTGTCAAGATTGGATATTTTTTCATCAAACATGTATAAATAAAAATATATATAATAAATATATATATATATATATATATATATATATATATATATATATATATATATATATATATATATATATATATATGTATGTATGTATGTATGTATGTATGTGTTTATGTATATAAACAAAATTTTAAATTTTCAACAATAACAAACAACTTAATTAAAAATAAATACAAGTTTAAACAACTTAATATAAATAATATATCAAAATTTCAACCACATTCACATAGTCCAATGGTAGCTCACAAAGTCACAAATTTTCAGTAATTAGTGGGCCCATGCGATATATATATATATATATAAAAGCAATAGTTCAAATTTTCAACAATAATAAATAACTTAATTTAAAATAAGTATAAGTTTAAACAACTTAATATAACATGATAAATCAAATTTCTAAACACCCACATCATCCAACAATGGCCCATAAAGTCATAAATTTTCAGCAGTCAATGGGCCCACACAATCACAATTTCATATATATAAACAATAGTTCAATTTATCATCAATAATAAACAACTTAATAAAACATCACAATGGGGCCCACAATAGACCCAACAAACATTATAGTGGATCCCTGTTGAGGGTCAAATATTGCATATTAGACTCCATTTATTACCTGAATTTACCAGCATGATACTGTTTAATAGCCCATTTTAACTGTGTTTGTGCTGCAAGGTATATTTACGAGCCTGAATCGAAATAAGATGCTAAAAGCTGAGATTTAACGCTCAAAATTCACCAGAGCAAGGGACGGACTTCAGGGAACCAAGATCGACGGAATTACACGCCAGAGATTCGAGGAAATTGAGAAACTGAGGCTCAAGTGGCCCGAAATTGGCTCAGATTGCAAGATCACAAGGTTCTCACCATCCGATCAGCTTGAAACTTTATACATGGCCTGAGGACCATAAATGAACCGTACACGTCAAATTTCAGCTATTGAAGATCTCTAGAAGTGGGTCAACGGACTGATCAGCCCCTTAATTCATTAAGTGGGGCCCACCTGATATCTGGAACTGCCTCAAAATTGTTCTCGACGGTTAAAATAATATGAGAAAGAGAATGGACGGTGTAGATTTCTTGTAAACATCACGGTGGGTCCTGTGTATGAGGTGTGTGTACATGTTAGAAGCACGTACCCCGAGTACCGCGCCATCGCTGACCATGACCGCCTTCCACATTCGCCCGTAGTAGAAACCAAAACAGCAGTTGCCATTTTCAGCCGCGCGCAAGCCGTTCGCTGGCCCATTTTGCGATCGACTGTGGGCCCCACCTATGGACTGTATGATTCATCCGAGCCGACCATCTTGTAGAGGGCTTCAAACACTACCAACCCATGTTGATACTTTTCGTCCATGAATGCACGTGTCTGATACAGGGGACACAAGTGGAATGCCATACAGCGTTCAAATCTGATTTTGTTGTAATTTATTCTCTAAACCGCGTCAATAGACATTCAAAACAACCTATTCTTGACTGAAATTTCATTCTGAATGCAATGGACGGGGTGGATTTCTCAGAAAATGCTTCTGTGGGGCCCACCAATCACAACAGCGAAATGGTACAAAAGGTTTCACACATCCACAAAAACTGACTTTTTCAGGCGGTTGTGGCCCACCATCTTTGATCATATGACAGATTTGAGGCATCTATCATGTAGAGGACCCAAGAAAGTCCTAAGGGATGGTATTTCTTTAGAATTTGAGCGAGGAAAGTGGCAATTTTTGAGGCACTGAACTTGACTGCGAAAAGGCTTTCGCTGCGCATGCGATAACTTTCCAAATCCAATTCAAGTCCGATTTTCACCACTCCAGCAGCTATATAAGGGGGTTTTGGACGTGGGGAGCAATTATTGAGACCTTGGGAGAGCTTGGCAAGGACGGCTTAGAGAGAGAGAGAGACAAAGAGAGTTTATTTTTTATTTGTTGTTTTCTTTTTAATTTTATGAGATTTAGTCCGGCCATGCCAGGCTAAATTCTCCTAGCTAGGGCTAGGAGGTGAAGCTTGTAGTGAGATGGGAGATTCTAAGCTTTTAATTTAATTTTTAATATATGAATTGACGTTGATTTTAGTTTGATTAGCATGAAAATATTTTTTTGTCTTTAATGGTCTATTGTGACTGAAATTACAGTGGGTCTGCGATGACTTTGAATATTTCCTTCCCTTTTGATGTTTATGACGTCAGGAAACCCCGTTGTTCACCATCGTCTCCTGTAACATCCCGAAAATCGGGGGGGTCGAGCAAAAACCCAACTCCCGAGTTCCAAAATGTTATTTATGCAACATAGATATGTATGATTGAATGTTGTCTGTGATAATGTATTAGACATGAGTGAGATTAAGCTAGAACCGCATATCATACTCCAGAGACAGTTAAATTAACCAGCGGAAGTCTGTAATAGTATGTATAACATATATAAACTGTTGTATGTCTCCAGAGTGTGAACATGTTACCAGGTTATACATATACATGTATACTCCAAAAGTAGATGAAACGAATATACATGAGTGCGCTAAAAATATAAAATGACAAATGTCAAAGTATCTAATCAACCTCCCTGTAGTCCCGTCGATCAGAACACGCATAAAGGAGGGATCCTCCTCATCATCATCAAGTCCGGCTCTGCCTCACAGGCCGCGCCATCATCTGCAATCACAAAAAGGTCTGGTGGGTGTCCGGAACACCGTCCCGTAACGTGGGAGTGAGTAGCTAACTCAATGGAATAATAGAGCAAGGATTAACATGTTCTCAAATCAATCATGCGATAATAGTAAAGCAATAAATCGAACAATCCTAATACTGTTGTTAATGCAATTATGACATGACGTGATGTATGCCCTCACCGACGATCACCCTCATACGGCAACATCTTACGACCGCGGCATGCCACACTCCCTAGAGTGCTCCACATCTTCCAGGCACATGCAATGCTATGGTGATATGATTACCAAGTTGTTATTAATCCATTCAAACAGCAGGATTGGGAAACTAAGGTACTTCCCTTGTATCAATCCCAACACGGATCCTGTCTAGGGTCGTCACTCCTAGTAATCTCATACGATGTACATTTCGTAGGTCGCTGCAAGGGCTGCCAGGGCTGTTGCACGCACTCGTTGCTCCGCTCCCCCATCACCTTATCAATACAGGCCTACTGTACTCTACTGCACGGAAGGGTCGTCGCCTCCCGTGAACTCAGAATACGCTCGCGGTCACTACAAAGGGCTGCCAGGGCTGTTGCTCGCACTCGTTGCACCGCTCCCCCATCACCTTATCAGTGTAGGCCGACAGCAAGAATATAGTGTCCCATACCACCATAATCTGCTCACGAGTCATAGGTGCTCACTGGTCACTACGGGGAGGTTTGTGGCCCCAGCGTAGGCCGACAGCTCGACCACGGTGTCCCATACCACCACGCCCGGCTCATGAGTCTTTATGGATCAAGGTACCATGGTTAACAGGGTTTACAATGGTAAGTTCAGTACCCTAGGTTCAAGCAGTTATGATATATACAAGGTGAACAAACATCGGCCAGTCGGGTTACTTGACGGGCTCGACTAGTGCGATCGCATCTCGAATTGAACGACATGAAGTGCGTGAAACACTTCGCGTGGCCTAACCACTGCCGCCAACTCTCAACACGAATCACATTCATCGACGCGTCGTTCGTGGCTATGACCAGTCAGCCACGAATTCGCTCGGTTACCGACTGCCTGGACTAAGTCAAGTCCCACACATCTATGGAATTACATTAACACTATACAAAGGTGTTGGAATTGAAATACATCATGTGAGCATGTTAGCACATGTTATAACATTCAACTTAAGCAAATCTTCAAGGCATACTTCCCATGCATATTCAACTTAAGCAAATCCTGAAGCACATACATTCCATGCATGTAATGAAATCATGCATTTTGTCAACATGTAGAAAATCATTTAGGTCAGCATAATAATTGAAAAATCAATCACAAACTATCAAATAACATCATTTAATTCAATACATACTAATACAAGCATTTATACAAACACATACACTACACACTTAAGTCTACATATAGTATGTCGACCCAAAGTGCGCAACTAGGCGAATCTCTTCGCCAAACTAATTATGCACGCATTCCTAACTTCCTAATGCGACAACAAACCATGTCAATCACATCAGCAAAATATGAATGTAAACGGTACTTCCTACAAATGACTAAAATGCCCTAAATCTCATATTCTTCGTTAATTTACGAAACAGGAACGGAGAGCATGTTGTACATGTCAAACGGCGTTGCCGTCAAGAATCTACTATTAAACGACATTGAAAGCTTTGGAAACAGTCAATCAAAGCGTCTAATATCCGCACCTTATGTCTTGTAGACTCGGAAATTGAAACGGAGCGTATACGCTTCGTCTACGGCGAATAAGGAACCTAATACATAAGATCCATAAGCTACATCGCTATGGAAACAAGGAAAACTCAAATCACCAACTATTTAGGGTTTTTACTTACCTAGGATTGCGGTGGAATCGCCGGGAAAGCGGTAGAGGAGTGTTGCTTAAGCATGTGCAACACGTAGCACAAGTGGCGGGAAGAACTCTCCCACTCTCTCACAATCTCTCACTCTTTTTCTCTCTCCCAAGCTAGGGCTTCTCTCAAATTCGGATGGGAGAGAGGAGTGGGGGTTTCAACCCCTTTTATAGCCTAAAACATTCCCAAAATAGGCTTGGGAACAATGTTTACTTGGTGCCTAACCAAATCGGGGCCGTTTCGGTCCAAAAGGGCATTTCTGGAGGTCCCCAGGCCAAATGCGGTCGGACTTAAGCTCATGCATACTGGATCTAGCACACATCCAGTTTTCAGACCGGTTGGGTTCCCAGATCGCACGTGGCGGCCCAGTTTCAGTTTAACGGTCACCGCACCAAGATCAGGCCTATAAGTCTCGTGATATATAATAGATATTTTTCCTGATCCAAGGGTGTAATTTGGCTGTATTCTGACGGTCAGAATGCTTAATACTGATGCGTCAAATTTGTGTGCCAGATTTGAATTTGAAATTCCAACTATGTCCCTATTCACACTCTCTTCGGTCCGGGCTCAATGAAATAGCCTGTGATTATCGGTTTGACTTGATTTTCGGAATGAGTGTCAAGTCCAGCTAGACGGTTCTAACGGTCTAAGATAGGAGGTATCGGACTTTCGACGCGCGGTCTAGATCCAATACAAAGTTTCAAGGAGGTCCCGAGGACAAACCGGCTTAGAGTTTGATCCGAGGCTTTAGAGCATTATAGCACCCTTGGTTCCACTCGCTTTGGGCCTTGTAGAACGTATTTAAAGCGATCAGGGACCATTTCCCAGCTATTCTAACGTTGCACTAGCTAACTTAGTCATATTTTCTAAAGGAATTGATTCTAAGTGGTTTCTTTGGCTATGGAATTGGGTTCTAAGCAATTTTCCAGGTGTTTCAATTGACCCATTGCCTAAGGACGTCAAATCTCAGATTGGCCAAAATCCGGGGTGTTACATCTCCTGGGCATGGTCGGATGACAGTACCCTTCCTAACTTCATACATGTTGATTAGTTGGCAATTAGTTTAATTCTGTTGTTTATCATAGTCTCCTGGGCATGGTTTGGTGATGGAATCCATTCTAATCCATACACCTTTCATCTCTTTGAAAACTAGATCAACGGCAGTTCAGTAATTTTCATGATTTTTGATGCAAGCATAAGTTCTCCCTGATCTCTACAAGTGGATCCTCTGAATCCTTAGTTTCTTATTCCTGATTTTTCTTAAGTTTTAGATAAGTAGTTCACAATTATTTCCTCAACTCCATTCAGTTTTAAATTCATCTTATTCTAGTTCTAGTTCTAGTTAATTTTAGATTACGTATAGGTTTCAGTCCTTTGGGATTTGACCTTGGTTTTACTGAGTTATTACTACATCATAGCCCTTCACTTGGGGAGTGAACAAGTTTTTGGCGCCGTTGCCGAGGACTGTTTGATACATTTTTCTGAAATTAAGTAGTTTTAGGATTAGTTTAGGATTAGATTTTCTTTTTAGAAATTTTCAATTCTAGGTTTATAAGCTTAGTTATTTTTCTTATTAGAAATTTTTCCTAACTTTAGAAACTTACTATTCTTCCTTCTATCTGATTTTTAGAACTAACTCAATTTTTCTGTTTTGTAGGAAGCTTCTAATTTAGTAACCTCTTTCTAATTCTTCTTTCTTTGGAATTTCTTCTTTTCTGTAGAAATTAATTTACTTTTAATTAGGACTTTCTATTCTTAGAAACTAACTTATTTTGTTTTGTTTTGCAGATTCTTAACCTAGGACTCCAAATTTGGTAACTTCTTTCCATCTTTCCCTTTTATTTTCTAGATTTCTACTTCTTTTCTCTTAGGTCTAGGTAGAATTTAAATCAAGGGCTGAGTGTGTTTTATGTCCCAGTGGGCACGCGACAACACTCGACGTCTCGTGATTGAAGGAGGATTAGTTGAGGGGTTGACTGTCCATCGTAGGACTAGACACCACTAGAATTCTCCTGAGTTAGAGGAGGTTATGGCTGAAAATTAACCTCAAGCACTACCCCAACCTAGGGTTGAGAAAGTACATGATGAGAATGAGGTGCATCACGCACCCCCGCCTCGTACTTTATGAGATTATTTACAACCGGCGGGGGTGAGTACGCCCTCATGCATGATTTTTCCTGAGAATACAGGACATATGGACATCAAGCCAGGGGTTATCCAACTCCTTCCTAAGTTCCATGGGCTCAAGTCTGAAGAACCGTATCTACATCTGAAAGAGTTCGATGAGATTATAACCACCTTATACTTTCCTAATGTATCTGAGGATACTATTAGGCTGAAACTCTTTCCATTTTCCTTGAAAGAGAAGGCCAAGACGTGGTTTCACTCACTGCGTCCTAGATCCATTGGCACATGGAATGATATGCAGAGGGAATTTATGAAGAAAATTTTCCCACATAATAAAACAATTACCCTTAGAAAAGCAATCATGAACTTTGCCCAAAAGGAAGATGAAACATTCTTCCAATGTTGGGAAAGGTTCAAGGATTTGGTCAGTTCATGCCCACAACACGGATTTGAAACGTGGCGCATTACAAATTTTTTTTACGATGGACTGACATCTTCTATGTGCCAAATGGTCGAGACAATGTGTAATGGAGAATTCATTAATAAAAATGTTGATGAGGTATGGGATTATCTCGATAGTTTGGCTGAAAAAATACAATCATGGGACTATTACCCAAATCCGAACACTACGTCTAGGCCGACTCATTCAAAGGAAAATGGCGGAATATATCTCCTGAAAGAGGATGATGATCTTAACACTAAGGTGGCTAATCTCACCAGAAAATTCGAGGCCATAGAATTAAAGAAGGATAAGGTTAATGAAATCGTTTGCGGCATCTGTGATTGCAACATTCACACAACTGAAAATTGTCCTACAATACTTGCCTTTCGAGAAGTGTTGAATGAACAATCTAATGCCCTAAATAACTATCAACGACCTTTCAATGGACCTACCTCCAACACGTATAATCCTGGTTAGAAAAATCATCCAAATTTCAGTTGGAGGAATGGACCAACGACTACACCTCAAGGTTTCCTAAACAAAAATCCAACTCAAGAGAAACCTCAAGAGGATTTGGTTCTAAAATATTTTCAAAAGCAAGAGCTTTTCAATCAGGGTATGATGCAAGCCTTTCAAGACCTTATAAAAGTAATACATGAACTTAAGGCTGAAAATACGATTAGAAACAAGGGGAGCTTCTCAGCTCAACCTCTTCCCAATCCTAAACCGCAATATGAAGTTAGTGACCCAAGCTCTTTAAATCAAATGGGGCACGCTAAATCCATCACCACTCTTAGGAGTGGGAAAGTTATTGATAAAACCCTTCCGGTTAGGCCCGAAAAGCCTTAAGAACCAGAAGAGGACAACAATGATGGATCTAGTGACGCCCCACAAAAATTTAAATCGGAACCTCTAGAGAAGCCAGCTGCTCCGTTTCCCCAACGGTTGGTTGAACCAAAACGTCTATCTAACTCTCAGGATATCCTAGAGGTGTTGAAACAAGTGAAAGTCAATATTCCTCTGCTTGATGTTGTAAAACAGATACCTTTATATGCTAAATTCCTAAAAGACTTATGCACGACCAAACGACGAAAAAGTGTTCAAAAGAAAATTTTCTTAACTGAGAAAGTGAGTGCCATCTTGAAACAAGACGTACTGCAAAAATTCAAAGATCCCGGTTGCCCAACCATATCATGTGTAATCGGGAACTATCGAATTGATCACGCACTTCTTGACTTAGGAGCGAGCGTCAATCTAATTCCCTACTCGGTATACCAACAGTTAGGCTTAGGTGAATTAAAACCCACTCGAACAACCCTGCACTTGGGGAGCGAACAAGTTTTTGGCACCGTTGTCGGGGAAAAGATAAGCGGCCTTACGTTATTCACTACGCAAGTAGGACTCTAAATCCTACCCATCAGGTTCTAGGCCAGAAAAAAGATAAGTGGTCTTACATTATTCACTACGCAAGTAGGACTCTAAATCCTGCCCAAGTAAACTACTCGACTACGGAAAAGGAACTCTTAGCCGTAGTGTTCGCTTTGGACAAATTTAGATCCTACCTGATCGGATCTAAGATCATCATCTGCACAGATCACGTGGCACTTAAGTATCTTCTTTCTAAGAATGATTCTAAGCCTCACCTGATACGATGGATCCTTCTACTCCAAGAATTCGATTTGAAAATTAAAGACAAAAAGGGAGTAGAGAACGTAGTGGCCGATCACCTTTCTCGCCTTAATACCTCTGATTCCCTTGAGGCGACTCATATTAATGACATGTTCCCTGATGAACAACTGTTTAGAGTCTCCCATTCACCTTGGTTCGCTGATATTGCTAATTATCTTGCTACAGGTGCCATACCGACACACTGGACGTCACAAGATAAGAAGAAATTCTTTACCAAGGTGCGTAACTTTTTCTGGGATGATCCATATTTGTTTAAATATTGCCCAGACCAAATCTTAAGGAGATGTGTGCCAGACGATGAGCATCGGAGTGTCATCTCCTTCTGTCACTCACAGGCCTGTGGTGGTCACTTTTCTGCTAAAAAGACCACGACCAAGATTCTACAGTGTGGATTTTACTGGCCCACTATGTTCAAGGATACTCATGAGTTTTGCAAAGCTTGTGAGCATTATCAAAAATTGGGAGCATTATCCCATCAAAATATGATGTCTTTGAATCCCATCCTTATCATTGAAGCATTTGATTGCTGGGGCATTGATTTCATGGGACCATTCTCCCAATCATTTGAAAATCTGTATATTTTGCTCACCGTAGACTATGTCACTAAATGGGTTGAAGCAATTTCATGCCGCAAAAATGACCATCGAACGGTCATTAAATTCTTAAAAGAAAATATCCTGTCGCGGTTCGGAACGCCTCGAGCCATTATTAGTGACGGGGGCTCACACTTCTCCAATAGACCATTTGAGAGTTTAATGAAGAAATATGGTATCTCTCATAAGGTGAGCACTCCATACCATCCACAGACAAGTGGACAAGCTGAGATTTTCAATAGGGAGATCAAACATATCGTAGAGAAAACGGTTAACCCTGATCGTAAGGATTGGTCAATTCGATTGACTGATGCCTTATGGGCGTACCGTACTGCTTTTAAAACCCCTATTGGAACATCTCCCTTTAGACTTGTCTATGGGAAGGCCTGTCACTTGCATGTGGAATTAGAACATAAAGCATATTGGGCGATCAAAAATCTAAATTTCAATCTGGACAACGCTGGCTTGCTACGCAAACTTTAATTAAATGAACTTGAAGAAATCCGGAACGATGCATATGAAAACTCAAGAATTTACAAGGACAAGATGAAGGCGTTTCATGATCAACATATTCTACAGAAATCATTCACGCTAGGTCAGAAAGTCCTTTTGTACGATTCTCGACTACATCTCTTTCCGGGTAAGCTTCGATCTCGTTGGACCGACCCTTACATTGTTGTCACTACTTATCCTCATGGGGCTGTCGAGATAAGAGATCTCGACAATTGCAAAGAGTTTAAAGTCAATGGACATCGATTAAAGCCATTTGTCGAGACATTTGATTCAGAGGACATGTCCATGCCTCTGACTGCTCCTGTTTACCAGGTATGATCTCCTAGTCTGATGGAGGTATAAGTAGGTTTATCACTTTCATAGGACTAGGATAGTTACTTTTTTTTTTCTGGTTGTTTACCAACTTTTTATTCCATTACATTGTTTTATAGTTAGTCATTTCAATGTTTGTGGGTAACATTACTGCAAACCCTCACGAGACTATAACTCATCCACTAGGGGTAACTTAGGGGTTTAAAGGCTTGTTGCATACACTAAATGCAATCGAGAGCACCTGCGAAAGTGGTATAGGTAGGATTTTATTTTTGTTATTTTTGTTCTGCTTTCTCTCTCACGCTGACAAACTTTCATGCTGTGATCTTTTGGAATCTCTCTCTCGATTCGTTGTCCAGGTACTGTCCTCCCATCACTTCTCATTTACTTTCTTTGTTCCATGTGCATTATATGCCCATATCTTTTACATTGAGGACAATATAAATTTTAGGTTGGGGGTGGGAGATTAGGCTACCTAATCAGTGTTTTCTTAGTCTTAAGCAAAAATTGTAAAATTTTTTAAATTTTTCTGAGAATTTCTGTGAATTCGAAGTGATTTTGATGGATATCTTTGATTTAGAATCTCAAGATAAGTGATGTTGATAATTTAGGACTCTTCGATTCAGTATCTGTTAAATTTCGCAGTTAAGATCGAGTTATTAGTCCATGATTAGAAGTCGTAAACATTAATTGAGTCATGATGCCACATCTCACTTTCACATTAAAATTTCAATTTGATATCGAAGGGTTAACTTGGTAATTATTAAGCATGAAAGGAACCATCTTGGAAAAAAATGCCTAACAGGATAGTTAAAAAAAAAAAGAAAAGAAAAAGAAGAAGAAGATATCTTTGGAAAGATTTGGGCGAATAATCTTCACCGTAGGTTTTCTCCCTATAGGTGTAGATTTAATACCACTTGAATGATATCTAAAAGGAGTCAGGTGTACGGTCTTCACCATAGGTTTGGTCCCTATAGGTGAGGATTTGATTCTCCTTCTTGGCATTACTGTTAATAAAATAAATAAATAACTCTGCGAGGCAAGTTTTGGTTATCACGAATTCTCTTGTTGGTTACCAATGATATCCTAAAATAGAGAAGTGAATTTTAATGCTGATAAAGCTGAGATTACATTATACACCCATTAAACTCAATGTTTAGAATTATGTTAATTGATGGATTAATACTTTGAACTTGACTATGAAGTTTTCTGTGTGTTTGAGTCTGGGAGAAAGTAATTTTCAACATTCATGAATCTTAGATTTCTCGTATCTAATTCGTTTTTCAAAATATCACTCGATTTCATAGAAAATTATCATGTAATTCTCAACTTATTTTTCGCATATTTTTCTCGGGACTAGAAAAATGCTGGTTGGGGGTTGTATTGAGGGTCAAATATTGCATATTAGACTCCATTTATTACCTGGATTTACGAGCATGATACTGTTGAATAGCTCATTTTAACTGTGTTTGTGCTGCAAGGTATATTTACGAGCCTGGAACGAAATAAGATGCTAAAAGATGAGATTTAACGCTCAAAATTCACCAGAGTAAGGGACGGACTTCAGGGAACCAAGATCGACGGAATTACACGCCAGAGATTCAAGGAAATTGAGAAACTGAGGCTCAAGTGGCCCAAAATTGGCTCAGATTGCAAGATCACAAGGTTCTCACCATCCGATCAGCTTGAAACTTTATACATGGCCTGAGGACCATAAATGAACCGTACACGTCAAATTTCAGCTATTGAAGATCTCTGAAAGTGGACCAATGGACTGATCAGCCCCTTAATTCATTAAGTGGGGCCCACCTGATATCTGGAACTGCCTCAAAATTATTCTCGACGGTTAAAATAATATGAGAAAGAGAATGGACGGTGTAGATTTCTTGTAAACATCATGGTGAGTCCTGTGTATGAGGTGTGTGTACATGTTATAAGCACGTACGCCGAGTACCGCGCCATCACTGACCATGACCGCCTTCCACATTCGCCCGCAGCAGAAACCAAAACGGCAGTTGCCGTTTTCAGCCGCTCGCAAGCCGTTCGCTGGCCCATTTTGCGATCGACTGTGGGCCCCACTTATGGACCGTATGATTCATCCGAGCCGACCATCTTGTAGAGGGCTTCAAACACTACCAACCCATGTTGATACTTTTCGTCCATGAATGACGTGTGTCTGATATAGGGGCCACAAGTGGACTGCCCTGCAGCGTTCAAATTTGATTTTGTTGTAATTTATTCTCTGAACCGTGTCAATAGACATTCAAAACCACCTATTCTTGACTGAAATTTCGTTCTGAATGTAATGGACGGGGTGAATTTTCTAGAAAATGCTTCTGTGGGGCCCACCGATCACAACAATGAAATGGTGTGAAAGGTTTCGCACATCCGCAAAAATTGACTTTTTCAGGCGGTTGTGGCCCACCATCTTTGATCATATGATAGATTTGAGCCGTCTATCATGTAGAGGACCCAAGAAAGTCTTAAGGGATGGTATTTCTTTGGAATTTGAGCGAGGAAAGTGGCGAATTTTGAGGCACTGAACTTGGCTGCGAAAAGGCTTTCGTTGCGCATGCGATAACTTTCCAAATCCAATTCAAGTCTGATTTTTACCAATCCAGCAGCTATATAAGGGGGTTTGGACGTGGGGAGCAATTATTGAGACCTTGGGAGAGCTTGGCAAGGACGGTTTAGAGAGAGCGAGAGACAAAGAGAGTTTTTTTTTTATTTGTTGTTTTCTTTTTAATTTTATGAGATTTAGTCTAGCCATGGCAGGCTAAATTCTCCTAGCTAGGGCTAGGAGGTAAAGCTTGTAGTGAGATGGGAGATTCTAAGCTTTTAATTTAATTTTTAATATATGAATTGACGTTGATTTTAGTTTGATTAGCATGGAAATATTTTTTTATCTCTAATGGTCTATTGTGACTAAAATTACAGTGGGTCTGCGATGGCTTTGAATATTTCCTTCCCTTTTGATGTTTATGACGTCAGGAAGCCCCGTTGTTCACCATCGTCTCCTGGGCATGGTCGGATGACAGTACCCTTCCTAACTTCATACATGTTGATTGGTTGGCAATTAGTTTAATTCTGTTGTTTATCATAGTCTCCTGGGCATGGTTTGGTGATGGAATCCATTCTAATCCATACACCTTTCATCTCTTTGAAAAGTAGATCAACGACAGTTCAGTAATTTCTATGATTTTTAATGCAAGCATAAGTTCTCCCTGATCTCTACAAGTAGATCCTCTGAATCCCTAGTTTCTTATTCCTAATTTTTCTTAAGTTTTAGATAAGTAGTTCACAATTATTTTCTCAACTCCATTCAGTTTTAAATTCATCTTATTCTAGTTCTAGTTCTAGTTAATTTTAGATTACGTGCAGGTTTCAGTCCTTTGGGATTCGACCTCGGTTTTACCGAGTTATTACTACATCACAACCCTGCATTTGGGGAGTGAACAAGTTTTTGCTAGCTAGGAGGTTTAGCCAGTCATGAATGGGCTGATCATCTTTAAAAAAATAAGAATAAGTAAATAAGAAAAAAACTGAAAAATCTCTAATCCACCCTCTCTCTCTCTCTCGTGGCTGCCTCCACCCAAGAATATCAGAGACGTGCGATCCTTCTTAGGACACGCAGGCTTTTATAGACGATTCATAAAGGACTTTAGTCTCCTCCCTCGTCCTTTATGTAATCTTCTTCAAAAGGATACACCATACGAGTGGACTGAGCAGTGCCAAGAAGCTTTCACTAAGCTTAAGCGCATGTTAACCACTGCACCTTTCATGCAGCCACCCGACTGGAGTCTTCCTTTTGAACTTATGTGTGACGCCTCTGATTATGCTCTTGAAGCGGTTCTAGGCCAGAGAAAAGATAAGCGGCCTTACGTTATTCACTATGCAAGTAGGACTCTAAATTCTGCCCAAGTGAACTACTCGACTATGGAAAAGAAACTATTAGCCGTAGTGTTCGCTTTGGACAAATTTAGATCCTAACCACCCTACAACTTGCTGATCGTTCTGTTCGTGTACCAAGAGAGATCATCGAGGATGTGTTGGTCCAGGTTGATAGATTCTACTACCCTGTTGATTTTATCATCTTGGACACCGAACCCATCAATGACACGAGCACTCAGATTCCCGTCATCCTTGGTCGCCCATTCCTGTCCACTTCAAATGCAATTATCAATTGTAGGAATGGTGTCATGACTATGTCCTTTGGAAATTTGACATTGGAATCAAATATCTTTTTCAATAACGGCAGCAACTCAGATGATGATGACGATTTCCACAATGTTAACATGATTGATTCTTTTGTGGAAGATAGAACACCTCTCACCTTATCCTCTGATCCTCTAGAGACGTGCCTGGCCCACTCCCATGATCTTGATGATGATATAATTAGGGAGACGTGTGCCATGCTTGATACTGCACCGGTACTTGAAGTTAACCGGTGGAGCCCACAAATTGAAGAGTTGCCTCAAACTGATGTGGTGCCTCTACCGTCTAACCTCAAGCCACCGAAGCTTGACCTAAAACCTTTACCCTCTGATTTAAAATATGTCTATTTAGGTCAAGATGAGACATACCCGGTGGTGATCTCTGCCCACCTGGAGAAAGAACAGGAGAGTATGCTCATATCTACTCTCATCGAGCATAAGGGAGCTCTTGGATGGATGATAGCAGACCTCAAAGGAATTAACCCATCGATTTGTACTCACCGTATATATCTTGAGGATAATGCAAAGGCTGTTCGGCAATCACAACGTAGACTGAATTCAAACATGAAGGAAGTGGTTAAGGCCGAGGTTCTCAAACCATTGGAAGTGGGGATCATATACCCCATATCCGATAGTCAATGGGTGAGTTCAACTCAGGTGGATCCTAAGAAGTCTGGGATCACCATCGTAGCCAATGCCAATAATAAACTCGTGCCAACCAGAGTTACTACTGGTTGGAGAATGTGCATTGACTACAGAAAGCTGAATACCGTCATAAGGAAAGACCACTTTCCTTTGCCCTTCATTGATCAAATCCTGGAAAGGCTAGCTGGTCATTCCTATTATTATTTCTTTGACGGGTATTCAGGTTATAATCAGATTGAAATCACCCCTGAGGATCAGGAAAAGACCATATTTACATGTCCCTATGGCACCTTTGCTTACAGAAGGATGCCATTCGGGTTATGTAATGCCCCTGCCACCTTTCAGCGATGCATGATGAGTATCTTTTCTGACATGGTGGGAAAATATCTAGAGGTCTTCATGGACGATTTCTCTGTTTTTGGTTCATCTTTCAGCAAATGCTTAGTAAGTCTTAAATGTGTGCTGAAAAGATGTGAAGAAAAAAATTTGATACTTAACTAGGAGAAGTGCCATTTTATGGTTCAAAAGGAAATTGTCCTTGGGCATATCATCTCGTCTAAAAGAATCAAGGTAGATAAGGAAAAAATTGATCTTATCTCTAACCTACCTCCACCCAAGAATATCAGAGACGTGTGATCCTTCTTAGGACACGCAGGCTTTTACAGACGATTCATAAAGGACTTTAATCTCCTCTCTCATCCTTTATGTAATTTTCTTCAAAAGGATACACCATACGAGTGGACTGAGCAGTGCCAAGAAGCTTTCACTAAGCTTAAGGGCATGTTAACCACTGCACCTATCATGCAGCCACCCGACTGGAGTCTTCCTTTTGAACTTATATGCGACACCTCTAATTATGCTCTTGGAACGGTTCTAGGCCAGAGAAAAGATAAGCGGCCTTACGTTATTCACTACGCAAGTAAGACTCTAAATTCTGCCCAAGTGAACTACTCGACTACGGAAAAGGAACTCTTAGCCGTAGTGTTCGCTTTGGACAAATTTAGATCCTACCTGATCAGATCTAAAACGTCCCCTAGGATTTTTTTGAACTCCCTACACGATGAATGGTTTGGATCATCCATATGATGAAGGATAATGGGCCACGACTGCCCGAAAAATCAGAGTTTCTCCGGACGCAAAATAGAATGCGCAATGTCGTTACGCTGTGATGTTTGTGGGACCCTTAATCAACATAATTTTAGAAATCCACACCGTACATTGAATTCAGGATGAAAAACTGGTCGGGAAAGAGTATATTTGGTCAGATTTTGGTGCTGTCCAGTGATCTTCTACACCACCGTCCATCTTGCGTTTAATGGCTGGAATTTTTTCATAGATTGCATGGTCTCAAAAGGACACCTAGGCACTGGTCTTGGTCATCTTACAAATTGAATAGACGGATCTGATCTTTAAAATTCATGATGGATGGGCCACACAACTGAAAAACGGACGAACAGCGTCCGTCCGCTGTTCCTGCATAATGAATGCGAAAGTTGGATTATTTTCGACGTCAGTGGAGCTATGATTGATACTTATCTGCGAAATCCAGTCCGTCCATTGGATTACCCGAAAATTCAACAAGATGGACGATTTTTAGATCGAATTCGGTGTGGCCCACGGGATTTCTCATGGAACCGTCGGTCTCCTGTTTGGACGGTTAAAAACCAATCTCCATTGTCTTCTTCAATTCCCCACCTAAGCGAGATCAATACCTCCCCTCTGAAGTGAATCAACGGTCTGGATCATAAAAATGGATGATGTGTGGGGCCCACTGTCAAAAAATGGACGGCTGCGTGAAGACGCTGCTCGTAGTTTTTGTTTTGGAAGACGGGAGTCGGTCAGCTTGCTTGTTGACCGAGCTCCTTGGCGCGGTGCACGGCGTGTGCACATGTACCCTATGTACATGTGACATACATGTGGGCTCTATCGTGATGTATATTTGAAATCCGCTCCATCCATTTTGACATATCATTTTAGCTGTTGGGAATAAAATTGAGGCAGTTCCAGATATCAGGTGGGCCGAAGATCCCAGATTACTGGGCTGATCTGTCCGTTGGCCCACTTTTCGAGATCTTCAATGGCTGAATTTTAATATTTACGGTTAATTTATGGTATTAAGACCACGTATGAAGTTTCGAGCCGAATGGATGGTTGGAACCATGTGATTTTGCGTTCTGGATCAATTTCGGGCCATTTGAACTTCAGTTTCTTAATTTTCTCGGGTCTCTGACGTGTAAATCTATCGATCTTGGTCCCCTTGGGTCCGTCCCTTGCCTTGGTGATCATCAGAGTATTAAATCCAAGCTTTTAGCATCCTTTTCCAGCTTAAGCTCCTAAATTCAACCTGCAGAATAAGCATGATTAAATCAGCCATTAAACAATGTTATGTTCATAAATCCAGACAATATCTGGGGTCTAATATGCAATAATTGACCCTCAACAATCCCACACCCTAGGGTTAGGGCTTACTGTGAGATAGAACATTGAGAGGAGTGAGAATGAGTGCCAAGACAGCTCCGAGAGAGAGAGCAAGCTGAGAGAGAGAGCAAGCTGAGAGAGAGAGAGTGTGTGTAACACCCGGTACTTTCCAGTACTCGGGTGTTACTATTATAATCTAGATTAGCGTATTTATATGAAGATACAAGTAACGTACACTGTTCACCATCATTTTATAAGTCACAACCTATTACTTAGTTTCAACAGTCGGAATGCCAATATCTCATATCCCACCGTTGATTTAAACAAATTGATAACTAAACGTTAAAAACCTATGTATTTTGGCCCACTTACAAGCCTGAATGATTTAATCCTTATAGTCAAATACTTATAGGAGACTAAATGAAAGAGTAAATGACCCTAATCGGGCTATGACCCATATGAATAATTTAGAAATATACATATAATTGTATGTATGTATGTATGTATGTATATATATATATATATATATATATATATATATATATATATATATATATATATATCTAAATACAAATAAATAATCTCTCCCCAAAAAATATATAGAACATCTCTAAAAGAGAGAACCATGAGAATTTAATATGAATAATTGACAATTGAAAATATAATAATAATAATAATGATAGGTGTTAAAATTATTCTAAAAGTAGCATTTAGTGTCTTAAATTTATAGAACTAGTGTCCCAATCTTCTAAATGAATCCTTGGACCTTTTGAACCATTGACGTTCAGTTTCGAGCCAATCTGACCATTAGATTAGCGAGAATCCACCAATGTAACCCAAATCAAGTGGGGGGGCCCACATGGACCTTAGATCTGCCCCACCTTTGGTAAAAGGCCACGGAAGGGCCCAAAAAAAATAGAATGGATGGTGTAGGTTTATCACATACACCATGGTGGAACCCACTATATGAGCTGCATGTGCATAGCTTATGTACATCCGCTCCAAAACGGTCAGCACGAGCTGACCTGTGCTTCACCAAAAAATGGAGGTTTTTACCTCTCTTTGTGTTAGGCAGCGGATGGACAACGTCCGTCAATTCCTAATCAGTGGGCCACAAAATGCGGTCACACGTGTGATCCGGACCGTCCATCTAATTCGCAGTGTGGCCCTAACCAAAACTATGTCCTCCCTCTGCACTTTTGCAACCACGTGTGTGCACAAGCCTTGCCGCAAACAGGCCCTACAAACATAAAAAGTTTAAAAATGGAAACTGTTTTCTCCTTGCCAGCTCAGCGATCTCCGCGAGGAGAGATACTCCAATCTCAGCCCTCTATTCGAACATATCTCAACCATCCATTATTATTTACAAGGATCATGGTTTTCTAAGAAAACCAGCAACCAAAACCGTGGCCGGTTTCAGTCCTACCCATCGTTTTGATGGCAGATTCAGCCAGAACGAATCTGGACCGTGTGGTTTCAATCTAACGGATCAGGATGGAGTTAGGGTTCGTTAAAAGGACATGAGGATCGAGCGACTGTCGGTGGGATATAGCTGAAAACACAGCCTTGGAAATGACTGGAAAATCAGTCTAAATATAGTTGATTTTCAGCTTAAAAATAGTCAAAATACCACCTGCAACCTGCTGAATTCTCGGTCTGAAAATAAATCCCGAATGCAGCTGATCTTCAGCTTGGAAACAGTCAGAAATGCCACCAGAAAACCCACCTTATATGCAGCTGAAAGCCGCACCATATAGATAGGTGGGCCAAACGTAAGGATCAGGTGGGCCTCACCATATGTTATAGCAGGCCACACAAGCTAGGCCATGGCCGGCTACACAATGAGCTTGGACTGGGCCCAGACTCAATTTGGGCACAGTTTGCATAGGTTTATGCCCACCTAGTTGTGGTTAACCATTAGTGGGTTAATCCTGCTACAATTAGTTATTATAAATAAATAAATAATTTATAATTATTAAATAATAGCATTTATTTGTCGTGCTTAAATATTGTCATTGATAGTAGATTTTATAATTTGATATTATCATAATGATTATCACTACTGCGATAGCTAGCATTAATTGTAACATTAATGTTAATGAATAATTTATAACTATTAAATTAACATTATAATTAATTACGCACCATTAGGGTTCAACCTTAAAAATCTAGCCTAAACCTAAACCCTAGGGTGAAACCCTAGACCTAGGTAATCCAATCGCTAGGTTAGAACTTTAACCATAAATAGTATAATAAGTTTGGATCTAACCATATAATTTTACAATGTATGGTAGGACTTGATTCTAAGGGCTCATGTGCTTCCTAGCAACGTTAGTGACAAACTGATCCATAAGGTGATGATTCTTCCCCTTAAGCTTTTCATCTTCTCATTAGCTTAAGTTATAGTTTTTATTTAGATTTATAATTGATATCTCTCTCTTATGATCACATTGGTAGTTGGTGGAAATTGAATTGTTATATTGCCTGCTTAATGATCATCCTGTATATTTGTTCATGCTTATGGATTATTTGTGTATTGCTTATGGACTTTAAACTGGTGCATTAGTGGGAAACCCTCACTTATAAATGTAAGCCCATACTTAGGATGTAACCTGACTAGTTGTGATTAAAATGGACCTTCTACTTAGTGGTTATTGAGTGGTGGTCTAAATGGATCATTGATGTGGGCCTACCATCCAAGGTTGTTGTGTCCAATAGTTTTTAAGGATGGTCTTTTACCGCATGGGTTTGATACTCGCCCTATGAGGCTTATTTTTATAATTGTCCTATGTGGCTTGTTTGATATCGCCATATGTGGCTTTTTTATGGTATTTTTCCTATAAGAGTTCGATGTTTTATACCGTGCAACCATGCGATGGTAAGCCCCATATATTGTAATATGATTGGCCACTAATCGACAGATTTTCATTAAACATCCTAAGATGGTAGCCTCATGGGCCAAGGATGGTGGTAATGGGACACTATGCTCGAGCTGTTGGCCTACACTGGGCCATGTGCTCCCCGTAGTGACCTTTGAGCTTATTTAAATTGGCTGGTTGTAAATTGGACTAATAACGGATTTGCTAATCATGCATACATGACACGTTTTGTTTCCGATTGGATGATGTTTCCCAGGTTCGATGATTCCGACTGGATGATGTTTTATAGGTTAGATGATTGCATGGGTGACGGTCCACTGAGCATCCCCGGGGTGTGATTGCATATTTCACGCATCCATGCATCAATAAGACCTGCATCATGTAGTGTTTTGTATGTTTTATTTTATAACTATGCTTACCTAATGTGATGGTGTGTAATCTTGAGGGGAATTCACATTGAGTTGGCCACTCATCCATCAAATATACAACCGTACAGGTAGTACAGGTAGCTTAAGTGATATGCATGTTCAGACTTGATGAGGAGCAGCGTACGACTACCAAGGATGTATGAATGTATTTGGCTGGAGGAGCTGTGTGATCTTGCGCCTTATATTTACATGCTTTCTACTATTCTTCATGTATTAAATTCTTGTAAATTCTGTATTTGTTAAATTCAAAGACATTGGTTTGTATAAGTCATTATGGGCAGCTTCTTGTATACTTGAATGATAATGAAAATTTTCTTTATGTCGATTTGTCCACACTACGCTCATTTGCTTACTCTGATAAAAGAAAAAAAAAATGTACACTCGAATTTGACCATCCTTTAAAGTTAACACTCGGATTTTTGGGACACGGGTCATATAATCGGATCCTGAAAAGTCGGGGCGTTACAGAGAGAGAGAGAGAGAGAGGTCGACATATAAGGGCTAGATCAATTAGAATTGGGGGGGGGGGGGGGGGGGGGGGGGGAGTTTTCTTGCCCGATTTTTTTAATACATAATTTTAAAATACCAACGGCAATTGCCATCAAATAACTAAAACTGTATTCGACGGTAAATATCATCAGCTTTAATGATTGTTTTCCTCTTGATTTTACATAGTGAATGCAGGTGGTACTAGGCTTGGCTAGGGTTGCACTTGGGGTAAGAAGGCTAGGAGGGTTAAGAGTGGCACTAACCTACACTGTGCAAAAGGACAAAGATGAAAGGACATGTTTTATTGTGTTTTTCCCTAAAGGCATGCTGCGTTCATTAAGATTTGATAATTCCACATGCATATAGAGCCCTACATGCCCACATATAAGCACATTGAAGAGGATTTTCTCCTCAAGGATCAGCCGAGTGCCTTGCACGACTGGTCGAGGGTGGTTCTTGACTAGTCGAGTGGTGCTCGACTCAAAGTCCAGCGACCAATTGTGTTAAATCTTTTGTACCGCTCGACCAATCGCGGAGTCTTCTTGACTGGTCGAGGGTCCTCTTAACCGGTCAAGGAACCTGCTCGACCAGTTGAGGTTACGCAGATTCATGTTTGAATTTTGTGCGGATTGGGTAAATTTGAGGTAGTTTTTACAGAGGTGTGGAAAAGAGTTTCCTAAACTATAAATATGGGTCCTTAGGGATGTTCTATAAAATGCAAGAGAGTTTCCTAAAACTTTACAAGGGTTTGTTAAAGGATTTAGGGCTATCAAAGGTGTGTGTGTGAGAGAGAGAGAGATAAATAGAGAGAGGAAGCTTGTGGAAGGGAGATTCTGCTCGTAGAGGTGATCTACTTCGTAGTCAACGTCTTAGAGCTTCTACGTCCTCGTAATTGGTAAGATCTCTCCATTTTTTTTATTCTCTTCTTCTTTATCCACTCCTACGTGAGTAAAGAAGGTTTAATCTAAGTGGTGTGTACTTGTGATTGATTGTAATGTTCTACTTCGTAATGGATTGTTGATTTGGACGAGGTCCCGTGGTTTTTACCTCTTTGAGGGTTTTCCACGTAAAAATCTCTTGTGTCATGTGGTTTGTTCTTTAATTTATTTCATTGCTTTATTTTCTCATAATTCTAGTGTTGTTGGCAAGATAGATCCTAAGGTTTTGTGCAAAGGGCCCCAATAAAGTAGTATCAGAGAGTTCAGGTTGGTTGAACGAAGTGGGATCGGTTTTGAATTATGGAAAGTGGCTCATCAAGGATGATCAGTCTCAATGGTTCTAACTAGACCATATGAAAGGCTAAGATGGAGGACTTGCTCTATTGCAAGGACTTGTGTTCTCCAATCCTTAGCATATCAGCAAAGACAAAGGATATGACAAATGATGATTGAAAGAAATTGGACTGGAAGGCGGTGGGGCTTATTAAACAATGGCTGGGCAATTTCATATTCTATCATGTGTCTACGAAAACCTCAGCCGCTAGCCTATGGTTGAAACTGTAAGGGCTGTATAAGAGGAAGATAGCCAGCAATAAATTTTTTTTGATAAGATGACTTGTGAATCTTAAGTTCAAAGATGGTGGTTTTGTGACTGATCACATGAATGAAGTCAATAATATATTGAACTAGCTCTTCACTATGAAGATGGTCCTGGACGATGAATTACAAGCTTTACTATTGCTTAGCTCATTTTCTGATAGCTGAGAGACATAGTGGTATCTCTAAGTAAATCTGCGCTAGACAGAAAGGTATCCATAGAACAAGTAACTAATTATCTCTTCAATGAGGAGACAAGGAGGAAGTCTCAGGGGTCTACTCAGCAAGAGGCCCTTATGACGTAAGAACAGGGGAGAGGAAAGAACAGAAAGGACGACAAGGATCGAGATAAATCAAGAGGCAAGTCGAGTACCAAGAAGGATTTTGAATGCTGGAATTGAAGCAAGAAAGGCCACTACAAGCATGAATGTCGTAAGAATAATGACAAGAAAGAAAAAGGAAAGGAGAAGGAAGATGAATCAGATTCCACTGTGGTTACTTCAGATGATGACATTGTAGTTATTCTTTCAGAAGATCATGATGTATGTCTCAAGGCTATGAGTCAGAACACTGACTAGGTGATAGACTTGGGAGCCTCATTTCATACGACTCCATGTAGGGACTTCTTCACAGGCTACTTGTCAAGTGACTATGGGACCATGAAGATGAGAAATTCTATCTTATCAAAGATCATAAGGGTCGGTGATAATTGTGTGAAGATCGATGTGGGCTATACATTGGTTTTCAGAGATGTGAGGCATATCCCAAACCTTCACCTCAACTCAATGTCGACATGAAAGTTAGATGATGATGCCTATGAAAGCTGATATGTTGGTGGACACTGGAAGCTCATCAAGGGTTTGTTGATCACAGCCAAAGGGAAGAAGTGTTACACCCTTTACAAGGCAAGTGTCAGTGTGTGCAAGGGTGGGTTGAACACAGCGGAAGATTCAGCTACTGACATGTGGCACAAGCGTCTAAGCCACATGAGTGAAAAAGGGCTTCAACTACTATTGAGGAATCAGCTCATTCCAGATGTGACAGGTATACCTCTCAAAACCTGTATTGATTATTTATTAGGAAAATAGTATAGAGTTTCATTTGTTAAATACGCTTCTCATGTTAATAAAGTGAATGCATTAGATTTGGTTTATTCTGATGTTTATGGTCCTATGAGGATAAAAACCTTGGGTGAGGCATTGTATTTTGTCACTTTTATAGATGATGCATCTAGGAGGATTTGGGTTTATGCTTTGAAATTCAAGGATGAGGTCTTTAGTGTGTTTAAATTGTTTCATGGTATGGTTGAGAGAGAGAGAGACAGGTAGATCATTAAAGTGTATCTGCACTGACAATGGTGGTGAATACATCAGTGATTTTCATTATTATCGTAAGTCTCTGAGTATACGGCATGAACAAAAGGTTCCCAAGACCCCCCAGTATAATGGTGTAGCTGAGCAAATGAATCGCACCATTGTAGAGAGAATCAGATGCATGTTATCCCATGCAAAGTTGCCCAAGATGTTCTGGGGAGAAGCAATGCACATGGCAGTGTATTTGATAAACAGGACTCCATCAACCCCATTGAATAAAGAAGTACCTGAGAAGGTGTGGACTGGACCGGATTCATCGTATAGTTATCTCAAGGTGTTTGGATGTAGGGCATCCGTTCACATACTAAAGGACGAGAGGTCCAAGCTCGATATGAAGAGTAGGCAATGTGTAGTCTTGAGGTACGGTGATGAAAAGTTCAGCTACAGATTGTGGGATCCGATTGAGAAGAAGGTTGTCAGGAATAAAGATGTGGTTTTCTTTGAAGACCAATGTATTGAAGACATTTGTAAGCCAGAAAAAATGCAGCCTAGTTCAGGAGAGCTAGAGGACATAGTTTTGGTTATTCTTCCCATGGTGCCTGATGACAGGGGAGTACAATAAGGTGTAGAGGACGAGGGAGTTCCTACAGAAGATGGACCGGGAGAGCAGCCCCCACCTGATCCACCTGTTGAGCCACATGTGAGGAGGTCATTTAGGGACAGACAGCCGTCCAAGAGGTAATCACCCCATGAGCACATTATGCTTACTGATGGAGGAGAGCCAGAAGATTATTTTGAGGCCTTAGTCGACGAGCATAAGGAGGAGTGGTTGAAAGCTATGTAAGAAGAGATGCAATCCTTGCATAAGAACCATACCTATGATATGGTGAAATTGCCTACGGGCAAGAAAGTTTTGAGCACAAGTGGGTGTTCATAAAGAAGATTAAGTAGAAGAATTTACAAACGAGGTTCAAGGCCAGACTTATGCTGAAAGAGTTTGGTCAGAGGAAAGGTATAGACTTCGACGAGATATTCTCACCAGTGGTGAAGATGACATCCATACAGGTATTTCTTGGGTTAGCGGTTAGCATGGATCTGGAGATAAAGCAGTTAAATGTTAAAACTGTCTTTCTCCATGGTGACGTGGAAGAAGAAATCTATATGTATCAATCAGAAGGGTTCGAAGTCAAGGGAAAAGAGTATATGGTGTGTAGGATAAGGAAGAGCTTGTATGGGCTGAAACAAGCTCCACGACAATAGTACAAGAAGTTCGACTCATTCATGTTAAAGCACGGATATGACAGAACGAAATCGAACCACTGTGTGTTCACGGACAAGTTCTCAAATGGTGATTTCTTAGTTTTGTTGTTATACGTTGATAACATGCTCATCATGGAAAAAGACATCAAGAAGATTGACAGGCTAAATAGGAATTGAGCAAGTCATTTGCTATGAAAGACTTGAGCTCAACTAAACAAATCGTAGGAATGGAGATAACCCGTGACAGAAGTAGCAGAAAGTTTTAAATTTCACAAGAGCGGTATATTGAGAAAGCCTTAGAGTGGTTCAATATGAATGCAGTAAAGCCGATCAGTACTCCACTGGATGGTCACTTCAGATTGGGCGACAAGCAGTGTTCCAAGACGAAGGCGAGGTGGATGAGATGCAAAAGATATCCTATGCGTCAGCAGTAGGAAGTTTGATGTATGTTATGGTGTATACGTACCCAGACATAGTATATGCGGTTAGTGTTGTTAGCTGGTATCTTGTCAATCCTGGCAAATAATATTGAGCAGCGGTGAAATGGATACTGTGGTATCTAAGAGGCTCATCCAGGTTGAGCCTATGCTATGATGATGGAAAACCTATGTTAGAGAGTTACATGGATGCAAATATAGTAGGTTACATAGACTCCAGGAAGTCTACATCGGGGTTCATGTTCACGTTTGCAGGGGGAACAGTCTCTTGGCAGAGCAAGCTACACAAGGTTATAGCATTATCGACGACAGAGGCCGAGTACATTGCAATCACAGAGGCATGTAAAGAAATGCTTTGGATAAAGATGTTCCTACGGGAACTTAGCCTGAAAAAGGAGTAGTACGTGGTCTATTGCGATAGTCAGAGTGCTATATACTTGAGTAAGAATCCAAGTCAGCACTCTAAGTTGAAGTATATAGAGATTCGATATCAATGGATCAGGAATACTTTGGAATAGAAGATATTACAGCTTGAAAAGATCCACACGAATGATAATGGGTCAGACATGATAACCAAAGATTTGCTCAAGGGTAAGTTTGAGGACTGTATAAACTAGGTTGGCTTGAAGAAGATGAATTCCTCTTAAGTTGAAAAAGGAGAGATTTGATAGAGATTTTCTCCTTATGGCTCAACCAGTTGAGTGCCTCGCACAACCGGTTGAGGGTGGTGCTCGACTCAAAGTCCAGCGACCAATTGTGTTAAATCTTCTATGTCGCTCAACTAGTTGAGGAGTCTGCTTGACCGGTCAAGGGTTCGCTCGACTAGTTGAGGACCCTGCTCTACTAGTCGAAGTTACGCAGATTCATGTTCAGATTTTGTGTAGACTGCGTAAATTTGAAGCGGTTTTCACAGAGACGCGAAAATGAGTTTTCTAAACTATAAATATAGTCCCTAGGGCTATTCTAGTGAATGCAAGAGAGTTTCATAAATCTTTGTATGGGTTTGCTAAAGGGTTTAGGGCTATCAAAGGTGAGAGAGAGAGAGAGAGAGGAGAGAGAGAGAGAGAGAAGAAGCTTGTAGAAGGGAGATTTTGCTCGTAGAAGTGATCTACTTTATAGTTAACGTCTCAGTGCTTCTACGTCCTCGTAATCGGTAAGATCTCTCCATTTTTCTTTATTCTCTTATTATTTATCCGCTCCTGCATGAGTGAAAAATGTTTAATCTAAGCGGCGTGTGCTTGTGATCGGCTGTAATGTTTTACTTCATAGTAGATTGTTGATCTAGACGAGGTCCGGTAGTTTTTACCTTTTTGAGGATTTTCCACGTAAAAATCTCTTATGTCGTGTGGTTTGTGCTTTGATTTATTTCATTGCTTTATTATCACATAATTCTGATGCCTTTAGAAAGCTAGATCCTAAGGTTTTGTGCAACAGCCCCCAACACACATGTGTAAATATATATCAAACAAGCCGGTGGTTTATAAGCTTTCCATGAGTTTGAAAATAATTATTACATCTTGGAAATAGCAAATTAAGCAATTTCACTTTTGAGTTACCACAATGTACAAAATAAATTGACAATTGCAAAATTTCCTTTGTAGCAGTTCATTTGTTTTTATATGTTGTCGCCCACTTGGGGTGTGAAATAGCCTCTTATTCCAAAAGATATAAACGGGTGTTGAATTAGCAAACCGTTATTTTCCCGAAGAAGAGAATCATTCATTGATGATGCCGGTGCCTCTAACTAGTCCTCCTGGAGAAGCTTACATGCAAGTGTCGGTCGCCAAGGTACCAAGGCGTCCTTGACCCCTTAACTTATACCTCAGAGCTGTCCACCTTTAGTTCCTAAAATGGCAGGTCCATCCAACCATCACGTGGGCCATCCCGATGAATCTGGAGGTTCTTGTATGATTGTCCTTTTTTGTTGTGGGGCTTACCATTTTGTCAATATGCCATCTAATTGGTGAATTACATGAGTCCAATGTAAAGGTGGGATGCCCCATAAATCAGGCCTTATGTGGGGGACACCCTAAGGAAAGAGTTATTGACAACCATTCAAATACTTCAAATTCAAGTGGTGGACCCGATGATGCCTCGATTAGGAAAACGGATTGGCTACTCCCCCTGCCTCCGGCCGGGTGGCTGGTGGTCGGTGCCATGTTGACCCCACCATGATGTATGTGTTTCATCCATTTTAACAGATTATTTTTGTGCTTGATGCCAAAAATTAGAGGGATATAAATATCAGGTGGCCCGCAACACAGGAAAACAATAGTGATTGGATATCCACCTTTAAAACCCTCCTAAGGCCCACTGTACTGTTTATTTGACATCCAATCTGTCGATTAGGTCATACAGACCAGATGAAGGTAAAAAACAAATATCAGCTTGATCCAAAACTTATACGGCCCCCAAAAAGTTTTTAATGGTCGAAGTTCATTCACCATGTTTCCTGTAATGTCGTCCACTTGAGATGGGGATATATCCGCATTTTTGGTATCATACCATAAAATGATCTAGAAACATACATGGACGGCAGGGATGAAACCCATACATCATGGTGGGCTCACATAACACCGACCATCAGCCATTGCCTGGTGGCGGGGAGAAGCCAATCCGTTTCCCCCGATTGGAAGCGGACTGCGTACTCAGGTACTGAGTAAACTCTGTGGGGCCCACCGTGGGAGAGTTTATCTTATCCATGCTGCCCATCCATTTTACCAGCTCATTTCAGCTTATAGGCCCAGGATTGAATCGTATCCAAAGCTCAAGTGGACCACAGTAAAGGAAAAGGTGGGGATAAAGGCATCAACCGTTGAAACCTTCTTAGGGTCTACAGTGCTGTTTATTTGTCATCCAACCTGTTCATGAGTTCAAATAGACATGGATGAAGGGAAAACACATATATCAGCTTGATCAAAAACTTCTGAGGCCGGAAAGTAAGTTTTCAACGGTGGGCGGTCAATTCATCGTTTCCTGTGGTGTGGTCCACTTTAGTTTTGGATACACTCCAATCTTGGTTTCATGCCCTATTATAATATAGTAAAATAGATGGACGGCATGGATAAGATACATACATCCGTAGTGGGTCCACAGAGTTTACTATAGCGTACTGAATTAGTCACTACGCAATCTGCCTCCGGTCCTATCGGACTTGCTTTTAGGGCGACTGACTTTCATGGTAGGGCCATCCTGCTGGAAAGGTTGGATGCATGCACAGGACTTGTGGGCCCATGCTCAGTACTCATTGGAAATGCTTGTTCAAGTAAATGAGAAGGGCCAGCCTCTACATTGAAGCACCTTGTAATTACCTCGCCAAACATGATAGCTGCATTTCACCCTACAGAAATCACCGACAACTTGTATGCATAGAAATGAATAGAACCGTCCAAAATTTTTACCAGTTTACATCTACAATGGAAGAAAACTTACGCTTATTTGACCGTCTGATATCAGATTGGTGGACGTTGACTAAGTAGTGACGAATGAAAAATATTCAATAATCTTATTTCAATGAATAAGTGTCCGCGCGCAATTAGATGTTAGGATTATTGAATAAATCTACCTTTTTGAATGGTTACTTATTGAAACTGGGTTCCATAATTTAATCATTTTAATTTTAATTTTTTTTTTTTGTTAACATACGTCACGAAGAGCACGTGTATCAAGCATCAAACCCAGCCAGCATATCTAATTGGCCCTCAACCAGCCCAACCCGGATCCTGGCCTATTTTAGAGGTCTGGGCCATGGCCGTAGACGGCCGGGCTAACCGGCCACGTGGTCCATTGCCACCATATTCTACCATGATAGCACATGTAGTGACACGGACATGTTTCATTACTTGGTTTAAAATTGCGCTGTAACCCACTTGAATCAGGTTGCCATCTCACATGAACAAGGGTTTAAGGCATGCACCGGGGATGAGTGCTGCTTTTTCCCAAAGCTACGCCCCGTGGAGTTATCGAATGGACCACACGTATACAAAGAATGGTTACAAACAAGATACCAATGGACTACATTTTGTTGTGAAATATATTTGATTAAAAAAATATTTTAAATTATACACAGACACAATGTTTGTTAAAATCTTGTTTTTTGGTACTTTCGGGAATAGTCCCATGTGGAAAAGGAGAAAAAAAAAACTTGTGTTTATAAGCAGCGTGTTGAGTTCCTTACTGTTAGGTGAATCCATGTAGTACCTAGACTTGCATATTCACATGTGTGTGCATGGGCACTATCACCATCACGGTCATGGACTCGTACGGTAGAAGCACTAGTGGTGAACTTTCTATGTGCGCATCGTGTTGGAGATGGATCACTCTCTTGTGAACCGATGCAAGATGACTGTAAGTCACGATGTGATAGTGGCTATCGGTCATGTGGTTGTAGTGTTGTGAGTAAGAGGTATGAAAGAGACCAGTCCTTGCATAGAGGCTAGAACTAGTCGTTTAAGAGAGGTGTAATTGCTCATGCAATATTAAATTGGACCTACATTAGGTTCCAATTCTGTGATCATACAAGAAGGATTTTTAGGATGATTTTTTTATTTTTTTATCTTATTATTATTATTAATAAATGAGCACAACCACACGTGCACCCAAGTCACAGAACATCATCATCACATATCAACTAATATAACTTTCGGTATAATGCTGGAAATGAAAATACAAGATGTAATCAAAACTCAAAAGAACAAGCTCATGCTCCACGCTCAATACTGCTGATACACCTTAACATCACCTGCGACGTAAACAAATGCGCATAAGTTTCATACGAAGATCAGTAGAGTTCATGTGTACGTGCACAATGTATATGACAATAATACAAATGCCGAAGTATGCGGAAGATGATGAAGGGCTAAATTAACAAATCCATGAATGCTTCTAGCTATACCAAGCATGTAATACAAGTTCTACGTGGCCGAATATCATATGTTAGGGATGCAAAACAAACATGTCAATCATCAACTAGTCTACATATTAGTACAATTCATATTTGAAAACATCACTGGGGTGTAGTACACGCCAATACTGGCTACCGCCTGTAACACCCTGAAAATTGGGGGTCGTCGTGCAAAAGTTCAATTCCCGAGTTCCAACGCATCACTTATGCAACATAGATAATGATGATTGAATGTTGTTCATATTAGTGCAGTAAACATGAGTGAGATTAGACTAAAACAACATATCATACTCCAGAGACAGTTAAATTTTGCAAGTGGAAGACTGTGATAAATATATAAAATGTATAAACTGGTGTAAGTCTCTAGAGTGTGAACATGTTACTGGGTTAACTATATACATGTATACTCCAAAATGAATATATATAGGTGTTCCCAACAGTGCAAAATAACAAGTGTAATGATATCTAATCAACATCCCTGTGACCCCGTAGATCAGAACATGGTCTACATAGACCCTCTTGATAGGCGCATATAGGAGAAACCCTCCTCATCATCATACAAGTCCGGCTCCGCTTCGCAAGCATCGCCATCATCTGAAACTAAAACAGGTACTGGTTGATATTTCAAACACTGTCCCGTAACGTGAGAGTGAGTGATTGACTCAGTGGAACAATACAGCAAAGGTTAACATGTTATCAATTCAGTCAAACAGTAATGATAAAACAATACAATCAATCATCTCTAAGTACTATGGTTAATGCAAGAATGGTATGTATAAATGATGCATGCCCTCGCCTGCACTCTCTCTGCGATCTTCATCTCACGGTCACGCATGTCAGTCGCTTCCTCAGTGCTCTTCCCAATGTCAAATGACACATGCAGTGCGGTGCATGAATATGATTACCAAGTTCTTATTAATCTTTTTCATACATCAGGATTGAGAAACTAAGGTACCTCCCTTATATCAAATCCCAAACAATGATCCATTCTAGGGTCATTAATCCTAGCAAATCTCATATGATGTTATGGTTCTAGGTCGTGGTAAAGTGCTCATCACCAATCAATACAGGCCTAGTTATACCCTAGTTATTACAAAAAGGCTCGTCGCCCCCATGCAGTTTCAAGGTATGCTCAAGGTCACTACAAAGGGCTCGTCACCAATCAGAGTAGGCCGACAGCACAAATATAGTGTCCTATACTACCATATTCGGCTCACGAGTCTAGTTTGCTCACTGGTCACTACGGGGACGCTTGTCGCCTCATCGTAGGCCGACAGCTCGACCACGGTGTCCCATACCACCATGCTCGACTCATGAGTCTTAGCAGATCGAGGTACCAAGATTAAAGGGGCTTTTCCACTGATAAGTTTGGTACCTTAGGTTCAAGCAGTAGCGTTCATACATGGTGAACATATATTGGGCCAATCGGTTTATTAGACGAGTTCAACTAGTACGAGCGCACGTTGAGTTGATCGACATGAAGTGCATAAGCACTCCGTGTGGCCTAACCACTACCGACATCCCAAGTATGGCTCAGATTCATCGAACACATCCTGTATGGTGAAAATAACCTCAGCCACTAATTCAAGGCCTGTTATCGATCGCCTAGACTATAATATAGCCCCAACCACGTATAATTATAACAAGTATTAATAAGTCCATCCTATAATCATTTGAGCATACTATGAAAACATGAATATACAGTACATGGAGGAAATCATACACACAGCTAAACATGAATAAACAAGCTATACAGTACATGGATGAAATCATACACACAGCTAAGGTAATTGGGATTCATATCTCAACTCCCTTATAAATCACAATTTACTAACTACTAACTCATTCAGACATTTTTATAAACATTTAGACTACACCTTCCAACATACATCACGTATATTGGTTATATTACGTATTAGGGCAAATCCTCCTATCAAGGAGTTGTCGCATATATAACAAGCATGTACCTACGACAGTTAATCATGACAATCACAAATCTAAATTCCAAATGCATACAAACATTTCAACAAACACGTATTAAACATGTTATTATAAATAGGTAATTCGCCCATAAATCACATAGTGGTAAGATAGGTTACACAGAGGAAACTGTAACTATGCATGAGGGGATTGAGGATCGCATCTCAACATCCTCATTAAATACATTACAAAGTGCATTTTCTCATTAAGGCATTTTATCAAACACTTAGGCTACACATATTCACATACATGTAATAGCTTAGTTAAACACATATTACAGCAATTCCTTCCACATAGGAGTTACTACACATACACTAATCATGTATTTCTAAGCATCAATCATAACAAGTGCAAACCGTAATTCCATATTCATTCAGGCAATTCAACAAACACATGTAATGCATTTAAAAATCAACAAAGTATATATATTTATGCAATATACGGAAGACATTGTATCTAGCATGTGTGATAGAAATCAAGTCAGACATAAATCATTCCTGATATTGAAAGCCTTGAAAATCATAACTTAAATGTTTATATTCCGCACCTTTCACTGATAGACTCGTAATGAACTCGGTTCGAGCATTATTCCTTCATCTACGGCATATCAACCACCTATAATAGGGAATAGGTTAGTTATTCCAGCACTTACACTATTTGAAACACTAAAACAGATTAGGATTAGGTTTTCTTATCTAATTTTGGAATCAAAATCGCCGGAATAGCGATGCAGAAGTGGTAATTTAGCCCGTGGAGCGATGGGATCGAATCCCAAGAACTCTCTCCCACTCTCTCTCTCTCTCACTTTCTCTCTCTTTCCTTCTCTTTTTGCTCTCTTCTCTCTCCTAGTGTTGCAAAATCGTATGAAATAGAAATGGGGTGGGTTTAGGCCTTTATATAGGCCAAGGACTGATGGAAATGGCCCCAGGGCCAAGGTATACTTAGATTATATCCAAAACTCATCTGTTTCAACTCAACAGAGCATTTTTAGAGTCCCCTTTGCTGAATGCGGTCGGACTTAAGCTCTCTGATATTAGATCTTGATCAAGCTAAGTTTTCAGTCCGATCAGGTTTATAGATCAACCGTGGCAGACCAGTTTCAGTTCAACGGTCACCGACACTCGATCAAGGCCACAAGTATATTGGCATGTGTGAGATATTTCTCCTAATCCAAGGGTATATTTGAGTAAGATTCTAACGGTCTGAATGCTTATAATCGGCTCGCAAGCGACACGACTCAAATTACTTAAATTTATATTTAATTTCTAAAAACACTCACGTTTCTCACACACTTCGCTCCGGACTCAAGAAAATCGTCACAGGATACCATTTGGACTTGATTTTTGAGGTGGTCATCAAGTCCAACAAGACGGTCATATTCGTCTAAGTTTGTCGCTATCGGACATTTGACGTGCGGTCCTGGTCCGATACGAAGTTTCACGATGCTCCCAATAGTAACTGAGTTTAAAGATTGATCCTAGGTTTCTAGGTAATGTAGCATTAACGGTCCTACTCATTTTGGGTCTTGTAGTTCGTATTTAAAGTGGTTCAAACTAATTTTACTGAGTATTCAGTTTAGTACTTAACTAAAATCTACCCTAATTATGGCAGAATACGGTCTTAAGGCCATTTTATGCTCCGTTTTTGGCACTTCTGGTTATTATATTATTTTAATTATTTTTCTAGTAGTTCATCATCAAGTTTATCTCGTCTCCACCAAATTTCATGGGATTTTGTATTGTAGAAAAATTCTAAAAATTCTAGAAGCAGCAATTGTCCAACAAGTGATTTTCGGATAGTTGTCACAACAACCTACGTTAAACTATATTATGGTTGGGGTAGGAGAAGCTAATCTATCCAAATGTTCTATCTATATCATGAAATTCTAAAAATTCAATCGTCGAAATCTCATTTTATTCATTTATGTACCATTTACAGTAAGTTTTAGTTTAAGTATAGTTCTTCACCATTTAAACTTTAGGATTTATGTCTAATATGAAAGTACTTGGAGAAATTTGAAAAATGAGGTGGTGAAAGGTAGATTTTGTAAGAAATGGGTTGAAAAGTGATTTTTTAGACTTTGGGATTGAGCTTTGAGAGTGTTATGGTTGACCCATTGCCTAAGGACGTCTAATCTAGGTTGGTAAAAATTTAGGGTGTTACACAGCCCCATCGCACGCATAACCAAGCGAGTGAAAGAGACCTCACTATCTTTATTACCAGTGGTATGTCAATGCCCACCCTACTTGTTGATAGCAAACCCATTAATGAGCTGGTCAAACTCAACCCAGCTTACAGCCCCCCACCCTCAAGCGGATAAGGTCACACCCCTTTTTAACGAACCATGACATAATGAGAGAAGTGACTTACTGTTATTTGGCACTCAGGCACTCATGTTATTCAATCAGTCTCAACGTTGAAGCATCCTACTAGTACTACAAGGGTTTAAGGACTTTTACCCAAGGACATCCATGGGGTCGTAATATTAGAACAGATATTTTCGATATCCAATCTGGCCATCATGATATGCTTGTGGAGGCCACAACCCTGATATCACTAGGATGTAATGTGATTGTGACATATAAGATGCGAAATGTACGAGTCATACAATCCAAGTCATACACAAAAACTATATGTATCGTTTAATCATGTGGGGTAACCCTATCCCATATAGAGTTCCTTAAGTGTCTCAAGCCAAAAGGCATATGATATGATCAATTGTCATCGACAACAGGCATACAAATGATGCGTATGTACATATAAATGAGTATGATATCTATTATACTAAGCATGTTATCAGTGTGTCCTTTCAGGCCAAGCACGCTAACATGTTATTAAACATATAATGAGGTAATCAACCCTAATTGTACATCATATACAGAGAGTGAGAACCGAATGGTAGGCCTCACTATAAATATAGAAGTGTATTTGGTGTGGCCCACATTAGACTAACATCGGCTCCTTATGTAGCATATAAGGCATGGGTAAAATACATACACCAAGGCGGGGTCCATTGGGAGTGACTCGGATGGACACCCACATTACAACATATATCCCACTATGCTACTAATCTATTTAGGTACATGGCTCACTGATGATATCCTAAAACAATCAGATTGTCAACAACATCTCTATAATTACTTTAATAGGATGATATGCACCATCTAATCATTGCTGATGGTTACAGATCATTGGTTAACAACTCGGATGTATTCCTATGCTTATGGCCCATTTGAGTCTTGGGATTTCATCATTCTAGGCAAAGTATATCCCCCAATAGACTAATACAACCATGTGTCAACATAACATGCGTATACTAGTTATAGGATTTAAACTTAATTTACTAATTAATTCCAATCATGTAAATACACATCGCTTTTAACTTAATATTATAGGGACTTTGAATCCAGGATGCCAAACATGGCCAAGGGATTCTTGAAATCTAGGAATCCTAAGTCCAAGAAAGGCCTCAAATCCAAGGAATCCAGAATCTAGGGATTCCCAGGTTCAAGGGATCCCAAATCCAAGGGTTTCCCACATCCAAGGGATTCCATGCACAAGTAATTCCCAAGCACAGGATTCCTAAATCCCAAGAAATTCACAAATCCAAGGTTTTTCAACCCCATACTTTCATGTGGTGCAGCCCACTCGAGATATGGATTGGAAATTTTGGGAACATGATCTAACATGAACTAAAAGAGGGATGGGTAATGTAGATGGCAGGTAAACATCAAGGTGGCTCCCACGAGTGGGATCCAAGTATTGCCAAAATGGATAGTACACCCTTCCCCTTTAATTTTATTAGTGTGATCCACGTAAGATTTGGATCACCCATATTTTTGGGCTCCTAGCCTAAATGATCTAGCCAAACAGATGAACAAAGTGGATAAGTCATGTATATCATGGGGGTACCATGAGTGGGCCCCAAAATGTGCCCCTGGCTAGGCGTCTGCCCACCTGGATGCTGGCCACAACACTTTTGTTGTTGGCTCCTTTTACTTTATATATATATATATATATATATATATATATATATATATATATATATATTGGATGCACTGTCAAGGTGGACCCCATGTGGATAATCTAATCCATCCAATACGTAGGCTGTTGCACCACAGACTTGATAATTGAACTCACAAGGAACCTGATAGCTGGTTCTAGCTGCAACAACCTCCATAGTACCCTTTCTCGGCTCTTGAAGCAGGTTCTAATCCTGAGATCTTACAAGGAGGATTTTCATAAATCATATATTTATTTCAATAAGAGCATACCCAAGATCACAGCAAGTAAATCTTAGAAATAACAAAGGAACACATAACAAAATCCACTATGAATTTGAACTTTTCAAGTATAAGGTTGAAAGGAAATACATAAGGTAACAGAAGAAAGAAAGATCTGCAACACTGGGGTCTTCGGTTCAACTCCTATCCAAGCCCTACTGCTACGACGCCGACCTAGGATCTCCTGCACGCATCATTCTTACACAAGCTTATAGAAAGCTTAGAGGGTGGTGAAGGTGTGTGACAATGGTGCATAGAAGAATAATAAGGGATGCAGAAAGGAAACATGATCAATGCCAATATCATTAGCTTTACCAAGGCTAATCAATGAATGCAGGAAGGCATACCAAGGCTATTCAATGCAATAAAACTTATACATTGATACCAATGCCATGAGAAGTAGTGTCAATGCTCATAACCAGTCCACGTATTGAGTACAGTTCCATCATAAGGAATATCACTAGGGTTAATGCACTATAGGATGACTACTGCTTTATAGACCCGCACAGTTAAACGAGTGTAAGAGACCTCACTACTCACCTGTGGACAACCAATCACTAGTAAGGCTTGACGGTAGTGGACCCATTCACGAACTAGTTAAACTCAGCCTAGAAATACCCTCCCATTTATGTGGATAAGGCCAATCCCATCTCAACCGACTACACGACAGTGGGAGACACTGCCTAACGGTGTAAGACACTCGACGCTCATAATTTTCACTCGGTTATGGTGTTAAGGCGTCCTTTAGGTACCTTGAAGGTTTAGGGGCTTTCACCAAGGGATATCTTATGTACCCCAAATGCTCAAATAATATATTTACAGTGTCCATATATAGCCATCCACGAATATACCTATGGAGGCAAGGCCCTAATGAAGCAAGGGCGATCATATCTGTGAGATGTGATGCCAGATGCATGAGTCACGCATACCAATCATGCACTAGCTCCAAGCACTCAATGTGCACAAGAGGAGAACTCTACCATCTATCATATCAACCCAATGACCATGCATAAATGAAATCTAAATACACCATGATGCATATGGGTCATGAGGGTGCCCCATATGGTAATGATGACTTGGAACATACTCCTCCTTCCCAAGGAGGGAATCAAGTCTAGGTACTTTGATAATTAATCTAAGGAACAATCCTCTAATGGAGGCCCAATACTTTGGGGTAGTCCACAGAGCTAAGGAGGGTAATATATAAACCTAAAGGAATAAACGCTCCTAACGAGGGCTTATGGTGGGCCTTAAACCACCCATAGCAACCCATGGACTTAACTTAGGGCCACCAAGGAGGACATCCAACCACCAAGGAGGACATCCAACCTCAACTGGGTCCCAAAAGGTAGCCCGCCACTACTCGAATATGAAACAAGGCCCAAGGCCTAAGCAATCCATGGCCTAGTGGGCTATACACCAAGCCCAACACATAGGCAATATGGTGGGCCCTCAAGCAAGGTTTGGGCCCAACCATAAAGGTCATAAACCCATATATTGTAGTGGGCCTAATGGCAGCCCGAAAATCCAATCATAAGGGCAATCCTTATACTTATTTTAAGTGAGTTGGGCCTCACAATTTGGCTCAAGTACAATGGTTATTTTGGTGGGCAACCAAGGACCCAACTACTTGCATATTATGGTCCACAAACCCATCAAAATTAGTAAATGTACGCCCAAAGGTCAAGGGGCCTATTTGGAAAGTTCCAGGATAATGGGCCTAGAAAATTGAACAAATAGCTATGAACATGGATTCAATAAAAACCCAACTAGGGTGGGCCTCAAGTGCGCACTAATTAAGTCCAAAGGAACATCAGGGAAATGGTAAAATATGTGCATATAATATCCTTAAATCTTGTAACACCCCGAATTTTTGCCAACCTGGGGTTAGACGTCCTTAGGCAATGGGTCAACCATAGTACCTTGGCAGTGTTTCAAAATCCGATTCCAAAGTCAAAGAAATCATTTAGAACCTAATTCTTTAGAATTTAACGTGAATTAGCCAGCGCTATACTAGATTTCCTGTGAAATTAGCACCAACCACTTTAAATACGATCTGTAAGACCCAAAATCTCTAGAATCGTTGATGCTACGTTACCCTAAAATTTAGGATCAAACTCTAAACCCGTTTGTCCTCAGGAACCCTTTGAAACTTCGTATTGGATCTAGACCGTGCGTCGAGAGTCCGATATCTACAATCTTAGACCATTACGACCGCCTTGTTGGACTTGACAATCATTTCGAAAATCAAGCCTAACTGATGTTCTGAGGCTATTTCATTGAGCCTGGAGCAAGGAGTGTGAGAAAGAGTGAAATTCATTAAAAATTAAATGTCATTTAAATAAATCTTACACGTTTCGCTTGCGCGTTAAGTATAAGCATTCAGACCGTCGGAATCTGACCCAAATACACCCTCGGATCAGGGAACATTTCTCACCCAGGTTAGTGTACTTGAAATCTACGATCGAGTCTCCGTGACCGCTGAACTGAAACTGGTCCTCCACGGTCGATCTGGAAATCCGACCGGACTGAAAACTCTGCCTGACTTAGATCCAATGTCAGAGAGCTTAAGTCCGACTGCACTTAGTAACATGACCTCCAGAAATGCTCCGTTGGATCAGAACAAGCCCACTTTGGTTATAAAATAAGTATACCTTGGCCCCAAGTCTATTTTTGTCACTTTTGGACTTATAAAAAGGGCTTAAACCCTTGCTCTTTCATTCTATATGAATTTGGAGAGAAAAGAGAGAAAAGAGAGGGAAAGTGAGAGAGAAGTTGGGGCTTTCTCCTGGGATTCTTCCCTGCGACTCCACGTGCCAGATCCTTCCACCTGCATCGCTATTCTGGAGATTCCAACGACGTTCTAGGTAAGAAAACCCTAACCTCAACCTGTTTTAGGAATTCCTTCAATACAAGTAGCGAATTAGCTGATGTATCTTGTGAATTAGGTCGTCATATCGTCGTTGACGAAGCGTAGACTTCCTGTTCGATTCGTTACACTTATACGGTGAAAGGTGCAGATTTTAGACGCTTAGATTACCATTTTTCAAATCTTTCAATGCCGTTTAATGGTAGATTGCTGATGAGGATGCTGTTTGACATGTACAACATGCTGTCCGTTTTTCATTTCGAATACGTACGAAGAATATGAGATTTAGGGTATTTTAGGTATTTGTAGAAAATACTGTATACATACGTATTTTACCGATATGATTGCCATGAGTATTTGTCGTGTACCTATACTAGTTATGCGTGTATGAACGGTTGGCGAAGAGATTCTCCCTAATGCACATATTGGCCGACATATGCTATGTAGACTAATGTGTGTAGACTAAGTGTTTGTTGAAATGCCTAAATCAATATGATTTATGCCTGCCATATGTATCGTATGTAAGAACATGATTGTTGCGTATTAGACATCCCCTTGATGTAAGGATTTGTCATAGTATATGTTGAAATCAACATACGTCAAGTACGTTTGTGTTGTGTAGTCTAAGAGTTTGTATAAATGTATGTATTGCTAAGTATTGAGTAAATGGTGTTGTAGATTAGAGTTGAGATTGGATTCTCAACTAATTTGATGATGTACATGAATTCCTCCATGTTTGTTGTATTGAATTGATTACCTTAAGTGTGAAATACTCATGTATGGTTAGCTGCTTCTGATGTATGTTATAACATGCTGATAACATGCTTGGATTACTTGTGATTTCAATTTTGTTTATCTCGTATGATTACTGGTTCACATCTTTGTGCTTGGGGCTATACTCTTGTCCAGGTAGTCGGTAACAGTTTAGAATTCGTGGTCAGATTCTATTCACCACGAAGGATGTGTCTGACGAACTCGAGTCATAATAGAGTCGTCGACAGTGGTTAGGCCACATAAAGTGCTTGTGCACTTCATGTCGGTCGATTCGACGTGCGCTCGTGCCAGTCGGACTCATCAAGTAACCCGAATGACCATTGTACGTTCACCTTGTATTCGTCATAACTGCTTGAACCTAGGGTACTGAACTTACCAGTGATAACCCTAATAACCGTGGTACCTTAATCCACTAAGACTCATGAGCCGGGCATGGTGGTATGGGACACCGTGGTCGAGATATCGGCCTACGCTGGGGCCACAAACCTCCCCGTAGTGACCAGTGAGCACCTTAGACTCGTGAGCCTATTATGGTGGTATGAGATAGTATATTCGAGCTGTCGGCCTACATTGATAAGGTGATGGGGGAGCGGTGCAACGAGTGCGAGCAACAGCCCTTTGTAGTGACCTCGAGCGTACTCTGAGTTTACGTGAGGTGACGACCCTTCCGTAGCAACAAGAGTACAACTAGGCCTTTATTGATAAGGTGATGGGGGAGTGGAGCAATGAGTGCGTGCAACAGCCCTGACAGCCCTTGCAGCGACCTAGAAATATATCATCGTATGAGATTACTAGGAGTGACGACCCTAGACAGGATCCTTGTTGGGAATGATATAAGGGAAGTACCTTAGTTTCTCAATCCTGCTGTATGAAAAGGACTAATAACAACTCGGTAATCATTACTCATATCGCATTGCATGTGTCTGAAAGATGTGGAGCACTGAGGAATGCAAGCATGCCGCGGACGCAGATGGTGCTGCATGAGGGAGTATGTCGGTGAGTGCATCGATCATGTCATTTCGTCCATGCATTAATCACAGTATTTAGGAATGTTTATTTTGTTTACTTTATCATTATCGCATGATGGATTTGATAACATGTTAATCTTTGTTATATGATTTCACTGAGTTACCTACTCACTCCCACATTATGGGATGGTATTCCGGACACCCACCAGTCCCTATTTTAGTTTCAGATGATGGCAATGCTTATGAAGCGGAGCTGGACTTGTATGATGCTGAGGAAGACTTCTCCTCCGTGTTTTGATCGACCGGATTACAGGGAGGTTGATTAGACGCCATGACACTTTTCTTTCTTTTGCACTTTTGGAGCACTCATGTATATTTTTTTGTTCATTTTTAGAGTATACATGTATTTATTTAACCTGGTAACATGTTCACACTCTGGAGACTTATAATTAATTATATATTTTATATATTTATCACAGTCTTCCGCTTGCTAATTTAACTATCTCTGGAGTATGATATATTATTTTGGCTTAGTCTTAATCTTGTTTAATGCCATTCTACAGACAACATGTATTTATCATTATCTATGTTACATAAGTGATGTTCTGAAACTCAGGAATTGGGTTTCTACCCGACCCCCGATATTCGGGGCGTTACAGATGGTATCAGAGCATGATTTGAATTAAACTAAATCTGGGTTATGGTAACACAACGCACACTAACGCACTCTGACTTAGGGAGGGGGCAATGGAATTTAGAGACAACATTAGAATCCCAAGTGTCGCCGACGGGCGAGCCCGTACGTAACCGATACCATGTAAAATGATCTCATATCCCCACTTGTTTTCCCTCCAGCTTCCATCTTCTTCTACATCTCACACCCATCCACCACTATTCTTTACAACTCTTTACCTTCCTTTCAAATTATACTTGGAATCTCATCATCATGGGATTTGGATATCCCATCTCACACTTTCCAACACAAGACGCACTTTTCCAAAGTCTATGAATCAAGTTTTAATCCCATCCCACCCTTCTTCCAAACATGTCATTTCGAATCCCGTGGTGGGATTAGCAACGAAATCCATTTAATACAACTTAGGAGTTTAGACTTAAAGTGGACTTGTAAACTTTAAAGATTTGATGGTGTAGGGCGATAAGTTAATAGCAGGAACCTAGGACCTTCTTAGTTGGTATGTGAATAGGTGTAGTGTTCAAGAGTAATTAGAGTGAGGTCTGGACAACTTAAATTCAACTAGATAACTTCTGACCCTAAGTGATAAAACATTTTCTTGTATTAGAAATGATGTCATCTAGCATATAAATGTAGGCTTTAGGATACAACTAGTGGATTACCGCTACTTATAAGTTAAGACTAGACTACTAGTTATACTAAGGAATGTAAAAGACTTAGTTAGTTGACTTGCTTAGGTTGGAGTGAGACCTCATTCCTTCATTGAATTCCCCTAATGCTTAGAGGCTTTTTAATAACTTTTAGGAAATTCGTTTAACTTAGAACCATTCACGTTCAGGGAAAACTTCTAAATCCCTTAGAATTAATGTTAGGTCAAATCAACACACCCCCTAGAATTGTCTTCCCAAGGACTTAATACAATCAGGAACACGGAGTAGAGGAACTGTATATAAGCGAAGTATTCGTGATTTGAATCGAATTCTTAATCCTAGTGGTTACCAATAAATCCAATGCTCTGATCAAGCAGAAGATCGACATTGACTTGGATTAAGAACTGATACGGTAATTTTTTTGTACTAATTAGACAGAAGGTCAATGTATTCGGCTTAGACCCACTGCACAACTTTTCTTCCGTGTTGGCCCAACCACTTACAACCAAAAGTTATAACTTTGCCTTTGGGAAGTGTTAAGGACATATAGCCATTAGAGATTAGACATCTTGCCGGCAAGCTTACACCCGCCCCTGAAATCAACCACAACACTCATCATTTTAGCTTCTTTCTATAAGCATAGGTACCAATACCATAGAATGCATCATTAATAAAGGAAGACCAATGTAGTGAGAAGTTGTTTCCCATTTCATGTCAAGGGAAGACCCTAAGTTACATCTCGTTCCGATATACGGATTGAGGCATAAATTCTTAAACCTTAAGTAGAACTAAGTTTTAAGGGGGGTAGAACATTTTGAGCCCAATCTAGTTAGGTTAGTCAATGCAACCGTTAGACCAGAGAGGCACAGCGAAAACGTGGTTGGCCTCTTCCCCACTGGCCCAAGATCGAAACAGTTGATTTAGGTTATACATAGGGCTAGGTCATTAAATAAGATTTGAACCATCCTTAGAATGTCAATATGAAAGTCTTTTTAGGTACTCATTACCCTTAGCCAATTTTGGGGATGAAATTTTATTTTAAGGGGGGTAAATTGTAATACTCCGAATTTTTGTCAACCTGGGGTTAGACGTCCTTAGGCAATGGGTCAACCATAGTACCTTGGTAGTTTCTCAAAATTCGATTCCAAAGCCAAAGAAATCATTTAGAACCTAATTCTTTAGAATTTAACGTGAATTAGCCAGCACTACACTAGATTTTCTGTGAAATTAGCACCAACCACTTTAAATACGATCTGTAAGACCCAAAACCTCTAGAATCGTTGACGCTATGTTACCCTAAAATCTGGGATCAAACTCTAAACCCGTTTGCCCTCAGGAACCCTTTGAAACTTCGTATTGGATCTAGACCGCGTGTCCAGAGTCCATATCTACAATCTTAGACCATTACGACTGCCTTGTTGGACTTAACAATCGTTTCGAAAATCAAGCCCAACTAATGTTCTGAGGCTATTTCATTGAGCCTGGAGCAAGGAGTGTGAGAAAGAGTGAAATTCATTAAAAATTAAATGTCATTTAAATAAATCTTGCACGTTTTGCTTGCGGGTTAAGTATAAGCATTCAAACCGTCAGAATCTGACCCAAATACATCCTCGGATCAGGGAACATTTCTCACCCAGGTCAGTGTACTTGAAATCCACGATCGAGTCTCCGTGACCGCTGAACTGAAACTGGTCGGCCACGGTCGATCTGGAAATCCAACCGAACTGAAAACTCTGCCTGACCTAGATCCAATGTCAGAGAGCTTAAGTCCGACTACACTTAGTAACATGACCTCCAGAAATGCTCCGTTGGATCAGAACAAGCCCACTTTGGTTATAAAATAAGTATACCTTGGCCCCAAGTCTATTTTCATCACTTTTGGACTTATAAAAAGGGCTTAAACCCTTGCTCTTTCATTTCATATGAATTTGGAGAGAGAAGAGAGAAAAGAGAGGGAAAGTGAGAGAGAAGTTGGGGCTTTCTCCTGGGTTTCTTCCCTGCTACTCCACGTGCCAGATCCTTCCACCTGCATCGCTATTCTAGAGATTCCAACGACGTTCTAGGTAAGAAAACCCTAACCTCAACCTGTTTTAGGAATTCCTTCGATACAAGTAGCGAAGTAGCTGATGTATCCTATGAATTAGGTCGTCATATCATCGTTGACGAAGCGTAGACTTCCTGTTCGATTCGTTACACTTATACGGTGAAAGGTGCGGATTTTAGACGCTTAGATTACCATTTTTCAAATCTTTCAATGCCGTTTAATGGTAGATTGCTGATGAGGATGCTGTTTGACATGTACAACATGCTGTCCGTTTTTCATTTCGAATACGTACGAAGAATATGAGATTTAGGGTATTTTAGGTATTTGTAGGAAATACTGTATACGTACGTATTTTGCCGATATGATTGCCATGAGTATTTGTCGTGTACCTATACTAGTTATGCGTGTATGAACGGTTGGCGAAGAGATTCTCCCTAATGCACATATTGGCCGACATATGCTATGTAGACTAATGTGTGTAGACTAAGTGTTTGTTGAAATGCCTAAATCAATATGATTTATGCCTGCCATATGTATCGTATGTAAGAACATGATTGTTATGTATTAGACATCCCCTTGATGTAAGGATTTGTCATAGTATATGTTGAAATCAACATACGTCAAGTACGTTGGTGTTGTGTAGTCTAAGAGTTTGTATAAATGTATGTATTGCTAAGTATTGAGTAAATGGTGTTGTAGATTAGAGTTGAGATTGGATTCTCAACTAATTTGATGATGTACATGAATTCCTCCATGTTTGTTGTATTGAATTGATTACCTTATGTGTGAAATACTCATGTATGGTTAGCTGCTTCTGATGTATGTTATAACATGCTGATAACATGCTTGGATTACTTGTGATTTCAATTTTGTTTATCTCGTATGATTACCGGTTCACATCTTTGTGCTTGGGGCTATACTCTAGTCCAGGCAGTCGGTAACAGTTTAGAATTCGTGGTCAGATTCTATTCACCACGAAGGATGTGTATGACGAACTCGAGTCATAATAGAGTCGTCGACAGTGGTTAGGCCACATAAAGTGCTTGTGCACTTCATGTCGGTCGATTCGACGTGCGCTCGTGCCAGTCGGACTCATCAAGTAACCCGACTGAGCATTGTACGTTCACCTTGTATTCGTCATAACTGCTTGAACCTATGGTACTGAACCTACCAGTGATAATCCTGATAACCGTGGTACCTTAATCTACTAAGACTCATGAGCCGGGTATGGTGGTATGGGACACCATGGTCGAGCTGTCGGCCTACGCTGGGGCCACAAACCTCCCCGTAGTGACCAGTGAGCACCTTAGACTCGTGAGCCGATTATGGTGGTATGAGACACTATATTCGAGCTGTCGGCCTACATTGATAAGGTGATGGGGGAGCGCTGCAACGAGTGCTAGCAACAACCCTTTGTAGTGACCTCGAGCATACTCTGAGTATACGTGAGGCGACGACCCTTCCGTAGTAATAAGAGTACAACTAGGCCTGTATTGATAAGGTGATGGGGGAGTGGAGCAATGAGTGTGTGCAATAGCCCTGACAGCCCTTGCAGCAGCCTAGAAATATATCATCGTATGAGATTACTAGGAGTGACGACCCTAGACAGGATCCTTGTTGGGAATGATATAAGGGAAGTACATTAGTTTTCCAATCCTGTTGTATGAAAAGGACTAATAACAACTCGATAATCATTACTCATATCGCACTGCATGTGCTTGGAAGATGTGGAGCACTGAGGAACGTAAGCATGCCGCAGACGCAGATGGTGCCGCATGAGGGAGTATGTCGGTGAGGGCATCCATCATGTCATTTCATCCATGCATTAATCATAGTATTTAGAAATATATTTTTTTTTTGCTTTATCATTATCGCATGATGGATTTGATAACATGTTAATCTTTGTTCTATGATTCCACTGAGTTACCTACTCACTCTCACGTTACGGGATGGTGTTCCGGACACTCACCAGTCCCTATTTTAGTTTCAGATGATGGCGATGCTTGTGAAGCAGAGCTGGACTTGTATGATGCTGAGGAGGACTTCTCCCCCGTGTTTTGATCGACGGGATTATAGGGAGGTTGATTAGACGCCATGACACTTGTCTTTCTTTTGCACTTTTGGAGCACTCATGTATATTCTTTTTGTTCATTTTTAGAGTATACATGTATTTATTTAACCTGGTAAAATGTTCACACTCTGGAGACTTACAATTAATTATATATTTTGTGTATTTATCACAGTCTTCTGCTTGCTAATTTAACTGTCTCTGGAGTATGATATGCTGTTTTGGCTTAGTCTCAATCTTGTTTAATGCCATTCTACAGACAACATGCATTTATCATTATCTATGTTGCATAAGTGATGTTCAAGAACTCGGGAGTTGAGTTTCTACCCGACCCCCGATTTTCGAGGTGTTACAAATCTGGTGGGTCATGCTGCCCCAAAACATGCAATTAAGGGCAGCGAGTTTGGGCCTATTGCTAGTTCCAACCCACCTGTTTTCTGGGCCCACTAGAGTCCAACAATAAAAAAAATCAATTTATAAAATTATAATTTACTGGTGACCCACACACATCACTGTGGGCCCCACCAGATGAATGGAGTGTATAAAATGCATACATCAAGTGGACCAATGCTACTGGACTAGACGTCCAGCAGTAGCCCGATGGGCTAGGCATCCTAGCTTAGATGGTCCTATGAGCATGGGATACTAACCCCCTCCCCCCCAATATATATATATATATATATATATATATATATATATATATATATATATATATATATATATATATATATATATATATAAGTGGGCCCCACATGTGGATGTCCCATAAGGAGGTGGGCCACATCCCATGTGGACCACATCATTAATGAATGGCGTGGATACAAAACACATCAAGGTGGGCCTAAAATAAGGTGGACTGCCAGCCCATGCTAGACGTCTCAGCCTTGGGTGTCCAGCCTGGTGGGCCGGTCCAGCCCTCACCAAAGATCATTTAGGGGTTCGTTGGCCCCGAAATTTGGTAGGTGGGTCCTATCATGGGTGGGCCACCCCTTGGAAAAATTTCAGGTTTCATTGAATTAGGAAAGTATTTATTTGAATTAAAAGAAAACTACTTGCCCAAAAACCTAGTTAAAGTGGAATTTAGGCTAGCCCTGATTTGAGCTTCCAATGGTGGGGATTGAAGGCCTCCAAAAATTGGGGGAAAATGGTTTTTACATCCCCTCATATGTATACCACAGGGTGAGGTGTACAGAAGTGCCCCGCCAAAGCCAAAGTTATTTTATAATCAAATATTTTCAAACTGACATATTGCTGAAACAGTCTAGAAAATCCAGGCTGTCCACCTCACTTGGGCCACACCTTTGGGACCTCAATCAAGGTCAGATGGGGCTGAAATTTAGGAGATATAAATATGGGATCCTTACCTTTCAGAAAATTATATTTGATGGGAAAGAAAATTCCCCCAAACAGTCCTAAAATCTGGTCCAAAATCAACCAGAAACTGTCTAGAGAATTCTGGACAGCAACATACACTTGGATTAAATTAAATGTATGAGTTAATTAAAAAGAAAATTACCCCAAAACTAGGTATTATGGCCCACCCTAAGGGGGCCCCAAAAATGTCCAAATCAAATCCAAGGTTAACTCACTTGCATACATCAATTAAAGTCAACAAATGAGGCACCCAAAACCATGGTGTAGGGAGGTTTGGGCGTCCCACCCTAGCTAGGCCTTCTGGACAATCCAGGCCCACCAAGTGGGCCACATTTATCATCATCAGAAATAGAAGAAAAGAAAGAGAAGAGGAAAAACATCCTGGACATAGGGAGAAGGCTCTGCCACTATTGAGCCTTCCCCAACACAATCACACCCACACATTTTATTCACATTCATATTACATCATGGATCTTTGTCATGCATGATCTATATTTAAGATGAATGGTTAGGATGCCATCCCAACCATAATGTAAGGGTATAGATGACCCATCATGCTATGAAATTAGGAGAAACCTCCATGATAGGGTCCATTAAGGAGAAACCCCATGCATGAGACATGCATACATAAGACGGGTCAAATGGCCACATCTAAGGTATTGTGTAAGATCTCCACCATTAATTGGTGAATCCTACACATCCCAAATAAGAGAAAGAGGAGATCTACACTTATGAAAAAGAAATTACATGAAATAGAGGAGCAACCCACCTTGGATCTCCACCAAAACTCCAACTCTAGGCTTCTAAGGCCCTAAGGAAGCAAGATCAAAGGTTGAGATGAATTTGTGATGGAAGGATGGAGAGAAAATGAGAGAAAGGAGGACTGGAATGGTGGAGCTTGGTGTGGACGTCCAAGCTCTTAAAATAGAGAGGAAGGGAGAGGAATGAGGGAGAAAGGAGGGAAATGAGTGTTTGTAGGAAAGCCATCATGGCAAGAGAACTTGGGAAGAGAAGGCCATGATATTTTCTCTAGAAAAGGGAGGCCTTGGATAGAGAAACCCCATCATTAACTAGCAAATGTAGGCTAGGTGGTGACTATAGACTAGGGATGGGTAGTGTTGGTGGCGTGGGTAGTGTAGAAGATGAAGGTTTGGGTGGTGTATTGGTGGTGTGTGTTGGAACTTGTGCATAGGGAGGGAGACATCTAGAAAAAATGTGTGCACCACAAGACATCCTAGGTGGGCCACACGATCATGATCAAGGGCTAGAAAATAAGATGCACACAATTTATGATCCACACATTGGATGAACCACAAGACGCGACGTCGGAACCTCAATGACAATGCGAACAAGATGGCATAGGTTTCAGATCGATCCGAGATGGGTCTACATGACCGGCTTAAGGATGACCGCAAACACTATCCAGGGGTCGCTGGCCATCGGGATTTGACCGGTAGGACCGCGAGACCAAGAGAAATGAAATACACACACATGGACTTAGGTCAGGTAATACATAGGCTAGGTCAATTGTGGCCAATGAACTTTGACTAGGACAAGTTTGAATAAACGGAAACCCCACATCAGGCCTTAGAAGATTTTAACAGCAAGAATTTGTTTCCCTCCATGCAGCCCACTAAAAAATTAGATTTTTTCAGCCCATTACTTAAAATGATATGAAGAAACTGGTGGACAACATGGATTTCATAAATGCATCAAGGTGGAGTCCACAAGTGGAGGGCCACCCCAAGGAGGCTTCCATCCCTCACGTAATGTGGCAACAGCACCTAGATGTGTCCCATTTCTTGCTCTCTCTCTCTCTCTCTCTCTCTTGTTATCTATTAAATGGGGTCAACAGGTGGATGATCCACTCCATCCATCTTGGTGGCTAGCTCTTCGTGGACTAAAGGAGTCCGAGATTGGGTACATTTCATCACACACACACACACAACAGTGGGCCTTAGAAAGTTTCAATAGTGGGTGCCACTGTCACCATTGTTATTTATGGTGTGGCCCACTTGAGGTATGAATCTGTCTCAATATTGGACCCTAGGCCTAAAATGATACGAAAATATATATGGACAGTGTGGATCAAATAAATACATCAGGGTGGGTGCCACGAGCGGGAACCCCACTTTCCACATCATTGTATGCATGCAAGTGACTGGATGGTTTCCAACTACATGATCTTTGTGGTGTGGTCCACCTAAGATTAGCTTAATATTTGGGCTCAGTGCTTAAAATGAGAAAGGAAATCGGATGGACAACATGGATGAAATATATACATCATGGTGGGTCACACGAGTGGACCACCTCCCAACGCCTACCAAGGGGCAGATTCAACAAGGACACTAGATAGCTACGTCCAACCGATGTACTCTAGCATTGGTCCCTTTTTCTCTCTTTCTCTTTTTGTTTGCAAGGTGGTGCGGTCCACGTAAACAAATCCACTCCATCCATCAAATTGATTGGGTCATTGTTTGCTAATGAGCTTTAAATCAAATAAACATGGTGGGCCACACAAGGAGGTCCACACTATGATAGTGTTAGACATGCATCCCAACAGCATAGCCCACTTATGGGCCCCACAACACTATTGAAGTAAGAAAAAAGAAAGGGAAAGAAATGGGAAGAATAAGCAAAGGAAGGAGATTCAGTCATCAGGGTTGGCCCTTGCCACTATGGGGTACACTATAAACTCCACACATGATTAAGGTGGGTTCCACCCTTATGGGCCCACCACATTGAGAAAAATACAAAGAAATGGAGGGTTATAATCCTCTCATGCACTCACAATGAATGATGAATGGATGGATTGGCTTAAATCGGTGAATAGACAATCCACCAAGCTCCTAGGAAAGGATGGATGGTGAGGATTGGCACAAATGAAAGTAATCTCCCTCTAATCTTCTCTCTCTATCTTTCTTTTCTCTTAATCTCTCCTTAATTTTCTCTTATCTTTTTTTTTCTCTCTCTTCTCAAATTCTTAGAAAAAATGGGAATGAAAATACTCATATTAGGGAGGTTTTTGTGGTAGAGAATTTGGGATAGGGCGGGGATTTTAGAAAGGGAGAGAGGGTAAAAGGGGGAGAAAAAAAGGGGAATGATAAGTGTTGACCTTTGGAGCTTCCTTTCATGGGGAAGGGAAAAAGGTGATAGGGGTATGTGTGGTGATGAATTGATGATATAATTGATGGATTAATAGGATGATTGATGGGTTGATGAATTTCATTGATTTGACAACATTAAGATTTGTGCAAGTGAAGCCCACGTGCATTGTGCATCCCACCTTGGATTGTGCTAAAACTGCAACTCCTAATCTATGGATCGTAATGGGACGTGTCGTACAGTGTTGGAATCGTAGTCCTAATGTGGTCACTAGGGTACAATTCTCAGGGCATTGTGGTACTAAAATAGGGTCGCGATCAAAACTCGTTGATCTGGTCCACCAGGAATATGCTGGTACCAAAGTCCAAGCGTATGGAAGGTCTCACAAGGTTACAAGTATTACATAATGGTTAGTTTCTCACCAACAACCAGAAACTGTCATATAGAGTTATGACCATGGATCAAAATGTTTAGCAATCCTAGCCTATATAAAGAATGCATGGATGATTCATTGGACCATCACCAACCACTCGAATTACTCTCTAATACGAGCTAACAATTCCTAAAGAAATAGACCAGTGTAGTGGTCTAATCCAACTACGTCCTTGTTCTTTCTAATCTAGAATTTTTATTTGCCAGAAAATTGTGTACACAAAGTTCCATTAGTGGTTCTTCATGCTTGCTGAACGCAGAACCACATACAAGCTATTGTATCTTAGAAACTATTTACTTGTAACTTCTCATCAGTCTCAATAACTTTGAGAAGGGGTGAATAACACTTTGAGGATAGCGTGATCACAAGTGCTTTAACTTGTTCTTAATATTTTCAATTTCTTTTATTATTTTACAAAAATTATAATTCTGTAATTTGAGAATATCAGGTTTGAAACGATCTTAAAGCATTATTCGTATGGAAACTGAAGGTGTATCTTCAATTAAACAGATGAATCAGGATCTGATTTGCCTATATCAGTTCAATAAAGTCAATTTTATAAGGTGACAAGAAAAGATAAAGCTTTTCTTGATGGCCTTAAAGATTTAATACATCTTATATCCAAATCCACAACTGTTGCCTAAAGAAAAATACGAGGACACACTTGAATAGATTATTGTACACAACAAATGAGATGAAGATAAACTCCTATGCCATGGACACATAAAAAATGAACTCTCTAACTGGCTATAAGATTTGTATACACAAATGTCATTTGTAAAAGAAATTTGGACCACCCTAAAGTTCAAATATAAGGCTGAAGAAGAAAGTACCAACAAGTTCCTAATAGACAGGTACTTCAACTATAACATGGTAGATAATAAATCATTGTTGTCCCAAATCCAAGATTACAACTAATTGTGAATAAAATTAAGACTATTAAAATTGATTTTCCTAAATCATTCCAATTCGGGGCTATTATTGCAAAACATTTCCCAATGTGGAAAGATTACAGGAAGAAGTTGTTGCATAAGACTGAGGACTACACACTGGAACAAATCTAGAAACATATACAAATTGAGGAAGAATCTCACAACCACAATAAGAAAGCTGAAAATGAAAATTCCTCGTCAAAAGTATATGTAGTAGAAAACACCCAAAAAAAGAATCCCGAGAAGGACGATTCTTTGAAATCCACAATAAAGGAAAATTCAAGAAAATAAAAAAGAAAGAAGAAAGTGTAATAGAGGGCGATATAGTGGCCATGGTCACTGAGGTTAACATACTCCAAGAAAAAGTTCCTAGTTTGTGGTACTATAGTGCGGACACAGTACATGTCTACTATGACAGGTCAGCTTTAAAAACCTATGAGCATATGACCAATGGTCAAAAAATTCAAATGGGTAATGAAGTCTGATCAAAGGTTGTGGGAAATGGAATCGTGGAATTAGTGTTTACCTTTAGAAAGAATGTGATCTGGACAAATGTGTTACACGTCCCAAACATGAGGTGAAACTTAGGTTATGGGGAACTTACGAGAAAACTTCGACTACGAGTAGTGTACGAGTCAGCAAGTTGATTTTGTCAAAGAATAAAAAAAATTTCGAAAAGGGATATGCTTATAATGGAATGATTAAGTTTTCATTGAATGAAAGTAGTACTTGTGCATATATGGTTGAATCTATAACACTATTGCATGGAAGATTAGCACATATAGGATATAATACCTTAAAATTAATGGCTAAGAATGGTCAAATATCATACACAAATAATAAAAATGATACATGTAAAGTGTGCATATGATCCAAAATGACAAAGAAATTGTTTTCAAGTATTGAGAGATTATCTCAAGTATTATATCTTATGCATAATGATATTTGTGAATTGAATGACATTCTTAAATGACATTCTTGATCATGGAAGTAGAATATACTTTATAACTGTGATTGGCGATTGCTCTAGAAACATGTATGTATACCTATTAAAGAGTAAAGATAAAGCATTAAATATGTTCAAAGTATATAAAATGAAAGTAGAAAATCAAGTAAATAAGAAAATAAAAATTTCCCACAGTGAGAGAGGAGAAGAAAACTTCTCGAATGAATTCTCTAACGTCTGTGAAGAACATATATTAATACATCCATATACTTCACCAATACTCACCACAACAAAATGGTATAACAAAAAAGAAAGAATAGGACATTAGTAAAGATGGGCAAGTCAATGCTAATACAAGTAAAGTTGCTACTAAGCTTATGGGGTGAAACACTACTTGCATCGTGTCATATCCTAACAGAATTCCTTTTAAGAAAAGTAAAACTTCAGCATATGAGATATGAAAATTTAGAAAACTTAACCTAGGGTATCTTAAAGTGTGAGGGTGTCTTGCTTATTGTAGGACTCCTGATCCCAAAAGAACCAAATTAGGACCCATAGCTATCAAGCGCGCATTTGTATGCTATGCACAAAATAGCAAAACTTATAAACTCCTAGAACTAGAGTCTAACATTATTATAGAATCTAGATATGTTGAGTTCTTTAATAAGTCACTATCCTTAGAGTCAAAGGATAATGAAGTCTAAATTCTTAGAAGAGAACTAATGAGTGAAGCTCCACAAGAAGTGGAAGCTCAAAGTGAACCTCATAAAAGCTAGAGGGTAAGAGTATAAAAGAGTCTTGAATCTGAACAGATAAACTTTCGGCATATCTTATTTCATTTCACATAAAGTGATAGAGAAAATGTTATCAGGAAGATACCTATAGTAATGACTATAAAAGATTACCCTAAAACATTCAGTGAGGCTATGTCTTATAGAGTCTCGACTTTTTGAAAGGAAGTCATCAACGATGAGATAGAATCTATAATGTCCAATCAAACATGGCAATTAGTGAACTTACCTCCAAATTCTAAACCCATAGGGTATAAGTGGGTATTTAGGAAGAAATATCACATGATGGGATAATTAAAACCTTTAAAGATAGATAAGTAGCTAATGGTTTAAATAAAAAGAATAGATAGATTATTTTAACACATATTCTCCAGTGGCAAGGATAATATCCATTAGGATTTTATTTGCGCTAGCATCTATACATCATCTTCACATCTACCAAATATGGATGTAAAGACTACTTTCCTGAATGGTGACCTCATTGATGAGGTATACATGGAACAACCCAAAGGGTTCATTCTACTAGGAAATGAGAAGAAATTTTGTAAATTAATTGAATCTTTGTATAGACTAAAACAAGAACATAAACAGTGGCATGAGAAGTTTGATTCAAAAGTACTATCTCATGGTTTCATGCATAATGTAGTTGATAAATACATATATTCTAAAGTTAATGATAACTTTGTAACTATTATTTGTTAATATGTTGATGACATATTAATAAAAAGTAATAAAATGGAAGGTGTAACTAAAACAAAGAAGTTTCTATCTTCCATAGTTAAAATAAAGAATCTTGGATAACTAAATACCATCCGCTTCGAACAAGAAACAAATGCATCTGATTTGGGGAGATTATTTTATTCGAATGTAACAGAGAGAATACATATAACAATCATTATATTATTAATTTTGAGTTTATATACATCCCTTTAATATCTCTTGATTCTAAGATAGATTATTTAATATAAATAAATTGTATCTATCAAAGCTTGTACGTTAAATCTTAAATCCATCAGCCTTTTGGCAGCTATTTTGATCATCTCCTAGTACTTAGGAGGAATGTCAATTTGATTGACCCAAAGGAGAGAGACTAAGATGATGAAGCTTTAGACCTGAATGCCTTCAACGATTTCGACAGCATTTCAGCCTCCCTTTAGAGCTGATCACATAGTGGCCTGGTTGCGTGACCCTCACAACCATTTTTTCGGTTGCGCGGTCAGCGCAACTTGCTGAATGGATTGCGCGATCAGCGTAACCTGATACGCAAGTTGCGCGGTTATCGCAACTTGGTGCGGGGGTTGCGCGGTTCACGTAACTGATCCTTTCTTCCGCTCCTCACCTTCAGCCTTCTCTCAAAACTTTGTTGTCGTTCAAATGAGATGGAAAGTGGAGTATTTATAGACTTCCTATACATGCCAACCCTCGATCTTCATGCTTAGGAACACTCTCTGCTCCCAATTGCGTCACTGGTTTGCACAACGATTCATTCAGTTGCACTTCCCGTGCAATCAACAAAATTGGTTGCGCGGTTCGCGCAATGCTGCATTTAGTTGCTCAACCCACGCAAGGATACCATATGCTTCCTTTCATGACAAACTATTCATGCTACCCACGTAACTTCTCCAACATGTTGCGTGATCCGTGCAACAATATATTGTTATACGACTCGCGCAACCCTCAAATGAAGGACTTCATCCTTTCTCTTTTCTCCACTCCTTTGATTTCTGATCTTCCTTATTTCTTAATGATAACAATTTTTATGCTTCAACAGATGCCCCATTGATCCGTTCTTTATTCCCTTGAATCAAAGAATTAGGATAAACCTTCATGGATTTTTACATTTTTTGAATTTGTTGCGCGACCCACACAATGTATGCCCAAATACCTTATCCGGCCTTAACCCTATAAATACCCAAACTTAGCTCCTTTTGTTCAATTCTCATTTCCTGTAGTAGAGCTCTTGCAAAAATTTTCTTCTTGCGCAACTGACACTTGTTGCGCGACCCGAGCAACGATTCCTTCGTCGCACAAGGCGTTGAACTACTATGTTATCCGCACAACATCTAATCCATTTGTGCAACCCATGCAACATTCTCTTTGTCGCGCAAGGCCTCAAATCATCATGTTACCCGTGCAATACTCAATCTGTTGCACGATCTGCACAATTGCCACTTCAGCAGATTTCTAATTTTCAACATGACCCATACTCAAGCTTCTTCTTCTAGAAGAAAGAACCGCCCATCCTCTTCTAAATTAAAATAACCTCTTCATTTTCCTTGGAAGCATGTGGAGATAAAGGAAGAAACTTTGGATCTCCATAACCCTTTCACCCGTAACCAAATCAATATTCCTATCAATTTACCATGTCACTGGTCGATTTTACACAGTGAACCCTTTGACCAACAAAATACTTTTGTCTCAGTGAACAACTGGGTTACGAGAGATCCGAGAATTCTAACAGGATATTTGGGAGAAAATGGGCTCTGCCAATGAGCGGGTAGAATTCACAAGATGAGATTTTTACGTCCGCATTGTGATCTTCAACAACCTTCCCCTTTTCACTACTTTGAAACAGCTTAGCAACTCTTTTTTCTTGAGAGATTACCCTGAAGTATAGGGACATTTGCAATCACAGGCCTACTGTCCATTTCTGAATTTTATAGTGCTTGGGCTCGCGTTGTCGTTCAGAGACATACATCCATACTAGAGAAGATTACACTTTTTGACGCAATTATAGCCACATCGAAACACTTCCACATAGATACTACCATCCTTAGATGCTTTCTTGATCATTGGTCTCCAATTACCAACTCATTTCAAACTTCCCCTAGGTGAAATGAACATTACTTTATGGGATCTATTTTGTATAGCTGGTCTTCCCATCATGGGTAATATCTGTGATGTTTATATACCTTCCAATGAAGAACTATCTCTTGCATCTAAAGGAAGTATTTCCAAGATCTCTAAAACTACTCTTGAACTTTCAGTGCACTGGCCACCTTCCCTCATCCTGATCGTATCTCTTCTCTTGAATAGTTGGCTCACTTTTCTCAAAAATTGCGGTACACTCCTTTCCTTTCAACTTCCATTTTTATGATTCCGTTCTTTACATAATTTTCTGTTGAAGTACTGCATCTTCATCTTGACAGATTTAAAGGCCACAACCATTCAAAACTCAAGGACATTCATGAGAAAACAGAATGTTCTGCAGAATACAGCTCTTCCTATGAATTAGCCACCTTTCTTGCTTACTTGTTAAGCTTAGTGATATTCCTTGATCCTGATCAAACAAATATTATTAGGCCCTCATTCTTTGTTGTCATAGGAGCAATGGCGGAAGGCCAGAAATATTCGCTAGCTCCTTCGGCTCTGTGTTCTCTTTATTGCGCCTTTGAAGATGTTATTTCTGGTTTAAAAGATCATGTTTCTGGAGCTTTTCCTGTCTGTGCTCCTTGGCATTTCTTCATAGATTGGCTGGGAGTGTATTTTCCTTGGACATTTACTGACTCTGGAAGGGCATACTTGAACCCCGATCGGTTTCCTCTTTAACATTTTTAGCTAAGAGATATGATTAAGGAATCAGGAGGATAGATTTCTAGAAGAATAAAAAGCAATGATCCCATTGAATTTCACCAATTTCCATTGTTCAATCATCCTGAAGATGTGGATACTATTGATGATGATTCTATCTCATTTAGTGAGCGTTCCTTCCTTGTTTCTATCATGTCCAGTACTCTTCCATGGAGAGAAGGTAGCATATTCTGGCACGAACATTATTATCCCACTAGGTTTGTTCGCCAGTTTGGCTTTGATTAGACCGTACCTGAGACTTGTGACATTGTCACAAGAGCGATGAGAAGTTATGACATTGGGCCATATAATTGGGCTTTAATATGGAAGCAGCTCCTGATCATTTAGACTGGATCTCATTTCATAATTCCTGGTTATAATTATCTAGTTAGTGCCTCTTACTACTAGATGCGAAGGTGGGTTCATCAACACTACTTGGTTGACAATTATCTTCCAGTAAATCATACTAAATGGATTCCTTCTCCTTGCCTTAAAGATTATCAAAAAGACCAGAATATTAGTTATTTTGAAGAAACGAGTCCTCCTCCTTTTCCAGATCAACTTGGTACAGGAATCTCTTTAGAAAATGGCATTTACGAAGTAATGCTTGCTAATGCCCATGAAGGATGGATAGCTTTCGACACCCCTTCGCCGAATACTCATGAATTTCCTGCAAAGGATAATGATTCCCTATAGTTCCACCCTCCTCCACCTTTGCAGATACTACGCGATAACTCTTCTTCATCAAAAAGGCAAGAAATGTCAGGACATCATCATCCACCTCATAAGGATAAGCATATTACCATGGAAGACTCATATTCTTTAGAAGAATAAATATATTTTGAAACATTTATCTTTAGAGTAAAAGATACCAAACATTGGATATTTTGATTTGACTTAATATAATTGTGATTTTATTTACTTTAGAAGAACATATTTCTCAGTTGAATATATGATTATATATTCTTACATCATCTCAATAGTACATGCTTAAAATTTTCATATCATGATACATTTCGAGCATATTTATCTATGCAATAATCTTAGCATTTTATTCAGTAGAGAACTGATATTTGACACCATCATTTTATGCTTGTCAGTGCAGGGTTTCCTATATTATTTTTATTTTAGTTCACACACAGTTTAAGTTCTGGAGTAGTGGAGCAACACAGTTTTTTAGACTCATGAGTAGTGGAGTCGGGTCTCATGTGATGGTCTTTGTAACTCTTAGGAGTTCACTAGACTTCTCACAACCTGGGGAGTTCACAAACCATGATCCATCAGAGGGGCCCAGCAAAGCTACCGAGGCCGTGAACTTGGTTGGATTTACACACAGGGTTGGCTGCAGTAACTCTCTAGAGTTCATGAGGCTGACAAGACTACCTTTGAGGTACCAAACCTTGGGCCACGAGTCTGTCAATGAGTAAGTTTAAGCCCATCTTCATGAGTTAGTACTGAAATTAAGCTGTAAATCTGGGGGGTCTTACGCATGGTTGGCCTATCTATGGACATGGCCAAAAGATCTCACACTGCGGCCTGTTTTCTCTTCATCTACAAGGTCGGGCCCATTCATGGGAGGATATTTTCCTCCGTTCCCCATGACACCATCGAAAAGCTATACAGACATCATGGGGGTTACGCATAACTAGCCATTGAGGACATTTTGGTCTTTTGGCTTTTGGTCACTGGCTTCATACACAGTCCGCATGGGTATGCGTACGATGACCTTCACGAGGTTTTTAGGGCCACTGGCTTCTCACCGCTGCTCGAATGACGATCTTGATAGGCCTTATGGGTAGTTGGCCGTATAGGCTTGGCTAGACTACCTTTAACAGATAAAAGTAGGTGGTCATTAATAGTACACATATTCCTGAGATTGATAGTATGTCACCACTTCTGTTAATATCTTCAACTATAATCATATGGGTTGTTTATAAGATATCAGCTTGGTGACAATACCAATTTCAGCAGAATTTTGTATAGCTCACTTGTTGATGATGATGATCACTTTATTTTTACAGTACTTGTTGGCACAGTCTTGATATGCTTGCAAGTTTCTTGTTTATTCATCTATCTAATCGTATATAGTCGTGGTCTTGATGATTCTTGCCCCCTTTTGATACAGAAGTATTATTCTGATAATATTCTAGATCAAAATTAGTAGCGTCTTTAGGGACAATATATTTTAATGAAGCGAGCATTGACCGGTATACTGATACCTTGCCCATATTGATCCATAACTCTGTATGTGCCATTGGAGTACACTTCTTTTATTATGTACGACCCATCCTACTTAGGATCGAATTTGCCCCCTATCCGGTGGGTGACCACTATAGGTCTTTTCAACATCAACACTAGATCCCCTTTTTTGAAAGATCGATACTTAACCCGTTTATTAAAGGCGGCTGACACCCTTGCCTGATAGGATTGCAATCGCTGTTGGGCTGTGAGGCATTTCTCATCAAGTAAATCTAGCTCTTTCAGCCTTATTTTTATATTTTCATCATTCGTAATAGACTGATGTATCGCCACTCTGAGTGATGCTACTTGTATTTCAATTGGGATCACTGCTTCCACACTATTGACTAGTGAATACAGTATTGCTCTCGTTGTTGTTCGGTAAGTAGTCTTGTATACCCATAATGCTTCTTGTAATTTTTCATCCCAATCACGCTTGTTCCCTGTAACTGTTTTCTTCAGCATCTTGACTATCGTTTTATTGAACACCTCTGCTAATCCATTAGCTGGGGGGATAGTGAGGTGTTGAAAATGAATGATGAATACTGAATTTATGATATAACTTTTTCATGCCTCTATTTTGAAGGGAGTGTCGTTATCTGTAACATTCTTCTTTGAAATACCATGGCGGTATATTATTGTGTATCGGATGAAATTAACCACGTCCTTCTCTTTGACACTGCGTAATGCCACTGCTTCTGTCCATTTAGAGAAATAGTCTGTCGCTGCCAATATATATTATTTTCCTTTGGATGAAGGTGGATTTATAGGACCGATGACATCAAGTCCCCATGCTGAAAAGGGCCAAGAAGCAACTGACTAATAGAAATCTTCTGGAGGAACGTGTACAATGTCTCCGTGAATTTGACATTCATGACACCACTTCACATAATCTATCGCATCTTGGAACATGGTAGGCCAATAATATCTCATTCGATGTATTCTATAGAATAGATTTTGGCCGGCTTGATGTGCCCCACATTCTCCAGAGTGTGCTTCACGTAATGTATGACCTGCCTCTTGTTTATCTAAGCAATGTAGAAGCATTCCATTGTAAGATTTTTTGTATAACACTTCACCGCATATGATGAATTTGCTTGACCTTTGCTGGATTTGTTGCTTCTGCACCAGATCTTCTGGAGAAATATCATATTTGAGGTAATCGATGAAGGTTGGCACCAATCATCAATTGTCACTTCTAAACATGACACAAGAAGTGTCTCTATAGTTTCATTGATGACCTCTGAAGATGGAAAAAATCTTCTTTATTCTATAGTCACTTGGAGAGGGCCTCGATTTGGGCAGGATAGAGCCGCTGCCAAGCTATCCAAAGCGTCCGCTCTTGCTTTTTTAGACCGCAGTACATGTTTGATTTCAACATGATAGAACTGTTTTATCAACTGTTGTGCTTTCCGATAATATGGCAAAAGTTCTTGCTTTCTTACTTCGAAGTCAGTTATCAATTGATTTATAATCAATTTAAAATTCTCGAAGATATGCAGCGTTTTTATCTCCATTTCTTGAGCCATTTCCATTCCAATGATGAGGGCTCTATACTCAGCCCCATTATTTGTGCACGTAGTACCCAATGTGAAGGAGTAAGGTAGTAAGTCACCTTGAGGAGTAATGAATATTACTCCTACCCACACTCCTGATGCTCGAGTAGCACCATCAAAATACATCTGCCATGGGCTTCGTGATTCGGTTAACATAACTTATTCATCTGGGAAGTCATCGTTAATGGTTTTGCATTCGGCTACAGGGTGCGTCGCAAGGAAGTCTACCACTGTTTATCCTTTTACCACTTTTGCGAGCTTGTACGTAATAGTATATTTTGAAAGCAACAACATCCATTTGGCCAATCTTCCAGACAACATCGACTTTGTCATCTTTGGCGGTTTCTTTCTAAGTCAACAGAAAACTGATGCCAAATGTTCGTGATGTTCCTAATGATCTCCTGATCTGACTAAGTCATCAACATAACATTTAATATGTTTGTGCATCATATCTTGAAAGATATTTTGCATCGCTCGCTGATACGTTGCCCCAACATTTTTGAGACCAAACGGCATGACCTTATAGTAAAAAATTTCCGATGATGTTCTGAATGCAGTTGCTTCTTCATCCTCAAGTGCCATTCTAATCTGATTATACCCTGTATAGCCATCCTTAAAAGACATGACAGCGTACAAAGTTGTACTGTCGATATATAGTTTAGTGATTGGAAGAGAAAAATCATCTTTCGGACAAGCTTCATTTAAATCCCTGAAATCAATGCATACTTTGACTTGTCCATTCTTCTTCTTCACTAGGACGATGTTCGATATCCACTTGGGGTATTTGACAACCCTAATAAATCCAACCTTTATCAACTTGTTAGCTTCCTCTTCCATCAGAGGAACTAAATCCAGATGAAATCGCCTTTAAACTTGTTTAATCAGCCTCTTCTCTTTAGAAATATTTAATCGGTGCAGCGCTACTGAAGGTTCCAAGCCTGGTATCTCTGCATACATCCAAGTGAAGACATCTTTATTTTCTTTAAGGAGGAAAATATATTCTTTAGCCTCTTATTCAAAAGACCAACGTTGATGAATGTATTCCTTGGCTCTTCCTCTATTCCCAAATTTATCTCTCGTAAACTATCTATCGTTGGTTGTCCCCCATCTTCTAACTGCTTTGGAGCCGATTAAGGATGCTCAATTGTCTTAGAATCTTCTTCCGATAGCTTTGTGGTTGTAACCATATTCACTGACAACCCTGGAGCCAAGCTATAACACCATTGGAATGCTTTATGCGTGAGCGACGACCCGAACAATCGTAAGAAATACTGTGGTACCGTAGAGAAATTCCCCATGCTAGTGACGTTTTGGCTATCCTTCTCCATTAAACTTCTAAAAATTTGGATGTTTGAAGTTGGCTGAAAATGGGACATCTTCCACCTCTCTTGGATATGGTGTTCAATATCTGAAGCGGACAATATTTTCGCACTCTCTTTCTATTCTGACAGCCTCTTCAACGACTTGTCTTACTTCGTCCTGTGCTATAGTTCTTGCCGCGGGGACAGACTCCAGTGATCCTGCCCCCTATGGTTATAAGCCTTCAGGCTAATTTTCTGGTCCATTCACCATGTTCATCATCGGGGGAGAAGCTATCTGAGCTACATTATGTGCAAGGGTTGTTATGGCCTAATGGAGGTTTCTGCACTCTTCCATTAGTGCTCTTTGTGTTACTGCCATCGCATTCATGCGATCCTTTGTATTCGGCATACTTTCCTGGTTTGTCCCTGTAAGACCCGTATCTTGGTCCGTACCTTTCCGTACACTTCCGCGGTCGTACCGGTCGAATTTCGGCAACTTTCGACCCTTAAACAATATCGACGCGCGACCTGGATTCATGTACCGACAACCCGAGTCGACTCAACCCGAGACCAATACCATAGCGACCGCGCCGTCGTTGCGGTTCCGATACCGCGACTCACGCGCCGAGGCGATGCCCTGATCAAGAGATATGGGCCAACGTTCGGTGCGAGAAAATGCCGCGCGTTGCGAAAACCAAGGGAATCTCAACGATGTGTCACATCAATCACATCAATCCCATCAATCAATCACCCATCAAGCCATCACATGTCAAGTACACATCACTTCCATCCCTTTTCCCAAGCAACCACCAAAGTCTTCTCAACCCATACCTTTCTTACACAAAAAGCCACAAAAGTCTTCCTAACCCATACCTTTCTTACACAACCATCACTCACCCATCCATCCATCACTCTCTCTCTCTCCCTTTACATCACTCTCTCTCTCTCTCTCTTTCTCATTTCAAAATTTCCAAGCAACAACAATTCCAAAGGGCTCCCACGTATGGAATTTCCCATGTCCCTCTAAGCTTCAAGTGGCCCACCTTCCTACCCCCAAAATCCCCCATCTCAACCCTCCATTCTTCATCCTAACCGTTGAAGTTGAAGCCAAGGTGCCAAGGAACCCCTAGGAGCGAGAAGATCGGACGGTGGGTGCTTCTATAGGATAGATTTTCTTGTTTTTATGGTGTACCAAGTGAGGCCCACCGATCCATGGTGTGGATCTCACTTGGGACCCTTATTTGTGGCCGATGGACCACTTGGATCGTCATGATCATTCCATGATGGGGCCATTCTCCATGGACCCCATCATGATGGTTATTTTCATTGCAAAAGGTCATCTAGACCGTCCATAACGGTAGAGAATGGATCTCCACCGTTGATTTATAATTTTGATGGTCCCATGATCAAAGGGGTCCATTTATTGTATGTTTCATTGCAAGGGAGGGCCCATAATGACGGGGACCCTCCATCACAAGCCGTGTCCCACTCTCCATGCCTCTCTCTCTATTTTATTTTATTTTATTTTATTTATTGCAAAAAGGATGGTGTGGCCCACTTGAATGGATCCCATCTTAATGTAGTATTTATTTTATTCAAGTGGGGCCCACCTTAGATGTTACTCCTATGACGCCCATCATGTGATGGCCCACTTCATCAGGGCCCACCATCTTCAAAAAAAAAATATACAAATAAAAGTTAAAACCGTCCAGCGTCCCAGACGCTGGACGTTGTAATGAAAGAAGAATAAAGGAAAGAAGAAAAGAGGATTTTTGGGTGGCTCCCTTGCATAGGCTCCACCCTGATGTTTATGCTCAATCCGAGCCGTCCATCCTCTTACTTGCAGAGTTTTAACCGTTGGGTGGAAGTTTGGGGTTGATTTGAAGACCTGGTGGGCCATAGCATCAAATAATGTACCTCGACCATTCAAGGAACCATTTTCTCATTTTATTCATTTTCTGGCGTCAAAAAAATTCAAACTTTGGACTTAATTGGACGGCCTCGGGCCACTGATCGCAATGGCTGGGACGGATTTCGCTTTAGCGGGCCCCGCGGGTGAAAAATCCCGAAAACAGTCTTTTTTTCCAAAATTGAAAAGAGGCAATGCCTCTGCATTTTTTTTGGGTGTCAGGCACCAGCGCACGCTGTTGCGTGCAGTAGCCTTGGCGGGCGGTGGCGTCCGGTTAGGGACCCACGGCTCCAGCCGTGGGCCCCACAATAATATTTATTTTGTCATCCAATTTGTTCACTAGGTGGGCCACCTCAGTGGCGGGCCCCCCTCCAAAAACGAATCAGATCCAAAGCTCAGGTGGCCCACACCAAGTGAATCAATGTAATTGAATTTTTGCCATTAAAAATCTTCCTGGGCCCACTGAAGTTTCGAATCAGGCTGAAATTTATGTCATCCCTTCATCCAGGTCCGAGTGACCTTATGAATGGGTTGGATGGCAAATAGATATTACTGTGTGGGCCCCACATGGGACCCACATTCTTTTTTTAAAAAAAAAAAAAAAAAAAAAAAAAAAAAAGAAACAAAGTCCACCGTCCAGAGGACGGTGGCACCCACCGTTTTGTATCTGCCCATCCACCGTCCAGCAGACGGTGGGGCCCCTTGGAGAGTATGTCTGGTCCCTCACCAGCAACAGTGGGACCCACCATTATGCACGTGATGCATCCGGATCGTCCATCCCCTTGGTGGGATCATTTTATAACATGGTGCCACTGATTGGGTGGGCCATTCACATATGGGTTAGCCCCTTTTGGGTTGCAATAGGCCTATGGGCTAGGTCCATTGTATCATAAAAGGCCTATGGGCTAGTCCCATTTAAATTAGAAAATGCTTATGGGCTAGGCCCATTTGATTCATGTAAGGCCCAAGAACTTGGGCCCACTTGATATGTAAAGCCTGTGGGCTTAACTTGATATTCAAGGCCTATGGTTTTAGGCCCAATGGATATGATCTAAGGCCAGGTGACTAGGCCATTTGATGTACTTCTAGCCCATAAAATTGGACCTATTTGTTATATTGTAAGACCCATGGGACTACACCCATTTGATTAAGAAAGGGTCCATGGGATTATGCCCACTTGGATATGCATGCAAGCTCATGGACTAGGCCCATTAGAATTGTTTAAAGCCTAGGAATTTAGGCCCATTCGACTCATATAAGGCCTCTGGGTTGAGGCCCAGTTGATATACATTTGGGGGCCCAATTGTGTGGCCCATTTGTTACATATTAGACTCATGTGACTAGGTCCAACTGATGTAATCCAAGGCCCACGGGCTTTGACCCATTGCAATGCACTTAAAACCCATTGGTGTGGCCCATTTATATGGCCCATCTGATGAATAAAAGGTCCATAAGATATGGCCCATTTGACATATATGTAAGACCCAATGGGAGGAACCTAAGGTCCATTGCAATGTGTAAACCCAATACCGATTATGTAGCGGTGTTTTAAGAAGATTGTGCCTGGGAAGTAATGCTGGTTTGATGTCCACATTGCGAGTGTAATGTTGGTTGGATGTCCACATTACGACTCTCCTTAGGGCCCATTACTGGACCATGTTTATCGTATTTAGGTCGTTCAGGCTCACCTGCATTGTAAGATAATGCATTTTATTATAACATGTTTAGTATAGTTTCATGACCCATGATCATACGCATCATATGCATACTTGATATGAGGATTGACTGATCATGGCATATGCTTTCGGGCAGGTTGTTTATGGGCTCCCGGTTAGGCGGTGTTGCCCTACATGAGCGCACGGTATGCGCAGGATTGGTTGCATGACTGGATAGCGTGATTCATGCATTCCGCATTTGTGTGATATGGTTGTTGTACGCCCTAGCGACATCAGGGCTGTAGCCTCCACAGACGCATCGTGGTTGGCAGGATTGGATACCGAAAATCTTGTTCTACATGGGGTACTATAGATATCCCTGGGTGAAAGTCCCTAAACCCTTATGGTACCAAGAGGTTGCTCCAACGTCTAGACCGAGTGGGTAGATGAGCGTTGAGTGCCGATTACCAGACGGTTACGCTCTCCACTGTGTCGTGGTCGGTTGGAAGGGGGTGCGGCCTTACCCGCCCGAGAGTAGGGGGCAATGCTAGGCTGAGTCTGACCAGCTCGAGGAATGGGTCCGCTATCGACGAGTCGCGCCCGATATTGGCAGACGGATAGTGAGGTCTCTTCCACTTACCTTATTGCGCGCGATGTGGCGACAATCTGGTTTAGAGTGTACTAGACCCCGGTGATATTCCATACTCTGAGCTGTACTGATATGTGGACATTGATGAGTATCTGTATGCTTGAGTTGCATTGTACATTGCATGGCCTTGGGATGGCCGATACCATTCATGTCTTGCATTGCATAGCCTTGGTACGGCTCATGACGTTTTGGTTCCATCTGCATATTCCGCATTACTCTGACATTGCATTCATATTATTACCTTGCGCACACACTTTCACCACCCTCTAAGCTTTCAGTAAGCTTATGCACGACCGTTGCGTGCAGGTGACGTTGGACTGCAGCAGCGTTGAGGCAGGAGCGCGTCGCTGATCATTTTGGAGTTTTCTGTTATTTACCATTGTATTTCCCTTTATGCTCATTGTACTTGTAAAAATTTTTGATCATAGTGGAAATGTAATGGAGTGCTTGGTTGTTGTTTGTGGGTTATGCCTTTGGTTATGCTTACTACGAATCAAACTGATATTTAAAATCCTCCTTGTAGCATCCCAGGATCGGAACCTGGCGAATGGGAGCTAGGAGCCGAGAATGGGGTTCTACGGAGGCTGTAGGTGCCGGATTCGGCGATCGGGAATTTTGTGAGCCCGGTTTCCGAGTTTGGGGCGTGACAGAAGTTGGTATCAGAGCATAACTTGGGAATAACCGAGAACAATATTACATGTTTGCTATGAGTGAAGAATGGCTAAGTTCTGAAGTTCGGATAACTTCACGACCTTCCGAATCAGACCATTAACATGCGTACATTCGAGAGTTCTGGAAGATGATTGGCGCTTTCGCTCTTTCCTGTAGGGTATGGTGCCTGTTACTCGATCGACTCCCGCACCACCACCTGAGGATTCTACCTCACCATCGGAGACTCCAGCTCTACCACCTGCGTCTCCCATTCCACCCTCAGAGATTCCTGCTTCTTCCCATGAGGATGACATTCCTCCACCTGAGACTGATGAGGAGCCGACTGTGACTGTGAGTGCCTCTCAGTTACAGCAGATGTTGCAGGCTGTGACAGCTGCACTACAGGGACAGGGTAGACGCCCAGCTGTTTCACCAGCTCAGGCGGAGCAGGAGCGCGCGAGCGCTGTACTTCGTGAGTTCCGACGGCATGATCCCCCTCGTTTCCAGGGCGAGCCAGATCCGACCGCTGCTGAGAGATGGCGCTCCGATGTGGAGAAGATATTCGATACCATGTTATGCACGACCGAGCAGCGCGTCCGGTTAGCAGTATTTCTCTTCCACGGTGAGGCCGAGCATTGGTGGACCTCTGTCGCCCGTGTCGCTGGACCTGACTATGTCTGGACATGGGAGGACTTTGTGGACCGATTCGAGGAGCAGTACTTCCCTGACCACATCCGTCGTCAGCGAGCCTTAGAGTTCGAGACTCTGGTACAGGGAGACATGACCGTGGCACAGTACGCGGCCCGTTTCATGGCACTGTCGAGATTCGCACCATATATGGTTGATGATGAGGGGCGGAAGGCCCGCCGTTTCGAGCACGGCTTACGTTACGGCCTTCGAGGTCGTGTCATTGGGCATGAGCTTCCTACCTTCCAGGCAGTGGTGCGGAAGGCTCAGATATATGAGACTGAGTGGGCCGGTTCTCAGTCTGATCGTGGTCAGAGGGGAGACCGGAAGAGGCAGGCTCCTTCCAGTCATTCCCAGCAGGGTCGACCACAGCAGCAGAGGCGCACTGGTCGCCCAGCTTTCCGTGCACCATCAGCACCATCAGCACCTCCACCACCACCTCAGAGACAGTTCACCGGCACTTGCTTCAGGTGCGGTGCGACGGGACACCGTTCATGGGAGTGTCCCAGTCCCCAGCAGCAGCAGAGAGGTCCACAGCAGCAGAGACCTCCACCGCAGCAGCAGAGACCCCCACAGCAGCAGCGACAGCAGCAGCGACAGCAGCCTCTACCACCGAGGCCACCTCAGCAGCAGCATCAGCATCAGCACCAGCCTCAGAGGCCACAGCAGCAGAGGCAGCAGTTTCGACCACCTCAGCGACCCCAGCAGCAGCAGCAGCACGTTCAGAGGGGACAGGCACCTCCCCAGCCAGCTCAGGCTAGGTTTTATGCGGCTCAGCAGGATCCGCAGTCATCTGGGGGAGTCGTTGAGGGTATACTGCCAGTTTCTGCATGCATTGCACGTGTATTGTTTGATTCTGGTGCATCACATTCTTTTGTGGCCGAGAGCTTTTGTCGATCGGCTGGCTTACCGTTGGAGTCTGCTGATGTGAGCCTATCAGTGTCGACTCCCTTGGGGAGGACTGCAGCGCTAGGACGATTTTGCTCGTCATGCCCCGTTCTAGTTGGGGATACCTTCCTGCCTGCTGATTTGTTTATTTTGCCGATGTCCGAGTTCGACGTTATCTTGGGCATGGATTGGCTCGCTGAGTATTATGCCATTTTGGACTGCGCCGCGAGGACCGTCACATTTTGTATACCCGGCGTACCTCAGTTCCAGTTCATTGCAGAGGCCAGAGGAGAGCAGTTGTCTTGTTTGATGTCGTGCGCCATAGAGGAGCATGTCGCCGTTTGCATCGACCATTTACCGACAGTTTGCGATTTTCCCGATGTGTTCCAGGAGATTCCGGGATTACCGCCTCGTCGACTCACCGAGTTTTAGATCGATCTCGTGCCCGGTACCGCGCCTATTTCGAAGGCCCCGTATCGTATGGCACCGTTGGAGTTACGGGAACTGCAGAAGCAGTTGGACGAGTTGCGTGAGCTGGGCTTTATCCGTCCGAGCAGTTCTCCGTGGGGAGCACCGGTACTCTTCGTGAAGAAGAAGGATGGTTCGTTGAGGCTCTGTGTTGACTATCGCGAGCTCAACAAAGTCACTATCAAGAACAAGTACCCGCTCCCTAGGATTGATGATTTGTTCGACCAGCTGCAGGGTGCACAGTTCTTTTCGAAGATTGACCTGCGTTCCGGTTATCATCAGATTCGGGTCCGAGGTGAGGACATTCCGAAGACGGCATTCAGGACGCGTTACGGTCATTTTGAGTTTCAGGTCAAGTCCTTCGGACTGACCAATGCACCCGCGGTCTTCATGCAGCTGATGAACGAGGTTTTCCGCCCATATCTAGATCAGTTTGTTGTAGTCTTCATCGACGACATTCTGATCTACTCGAGGACCCGTGAGGAGCATGAGCAGCACTTGGAGACTACCTTGCAGACCCTTCGCGCACACCAGCTGTATGCAAAGCTGGAGAAGTGCGAGTTTTGGCAGGAGGAGGTGAAGTTCCTCGGTCACGTGGTGACGAGGGAGGGCGTCGCAGTGGACCCCTCGAAGGTCGAGGCAGTGCGTCAGTGGGGCCAGCCCACGACTGCGACAGAGATCCGTAGTTTCCTTGGTCTAGCGGGCTATTACCGACGTTTCATCGAGGGTTTTTCTCGTATTGCAGCCTCGCTGACCAGGTTGACTCGGAAGGGCGCAGAGTTTGTTTGGAGTGACGCCTGCGAGCGAGCATTTACGGAGTTGAAGGACCGTCTGACGTCCGCTCCTGTCCTCACTCTTCCCTCTGGGAGTGACGGCTTTATTGTATTCACCGATGCCTCGCATATCGGTTTGGGTGCTGTCCTGATGCAGCACGGGAGACCAGTGGCCTTTGCGTCTCGTCAGCTCAAAGTCCATGAGCTGAACTATCCTACACATGATCTGGAGCTGGCTGCAGTTGTCTTCGCACTGAAGGTGTGGAGGCACTACCTTTACGGGATTAGGTTCGAGCTCTTCTCTGATCACAAGAGCTTGAAGTACCTCTTCTCACAGTCTGAGTTGAATATGAGACAGAGGCGCTGGATGGAGCTCTTGAAAGACTATGATTTTGACCTTCAGTACCACCCGGGCAAGGCGAACGTGGTGGCAGATGCCCTCAGCCGTCAGCCACGAGGCCTAGTGGCGCATATGATGATTCAGGAGTGGCGGATGCTTGAGGATATTGCTGCGTATGACTTTGAGCTCGGCCTGCAGTCTTCCATAGTACAGTTATCGAGCCTGTCGATTCAACCCTCTCTTGTCGCTAGGGTGATCGAGGCTCAGCAGGCTGATGAGTCGTCGCAGGGTTATATGGCTGAGGCGGCATCTGAGGGTCAGGTTGATTGGCAGATCGGTACAGACGGTGGACTTCGTTTCAGAGGCCGATTATGTGTCCCGGATATTCCAGAGTTACGCAGAGAGCTTATGACCGAGGCACATCGATCGCGGTTTTCTATCCACCCGGGCTCGACGAAGATGTACCGTGACATGAGGCGACAGTATTTTTGGGCGGGGATGAAGCGCCAGATTGCGAGTTTTGTGGCCGAGTGTGACACGTGTCAGCGTGTCAAGGCCGATCATCAGAGACCTCCTGGTCTATTGCAGCCGTTGAGTGTCCCGATGTGAAAGTGGGAGCACGTGTCGACCGATTTCATTATGGGTTTGCCGAGGACTCAGCGCGGTCATGACTCCATTTGGGTTGTTGTGGATCGTCTGACAAAGTCGGCACATTTCCTTGCGATGCGTGCGACTTGGTCTATGGACCGGCTTGCGAGACTGTTTATTGAGGAGATTGTGAGACTGCATGGCGTTCCAGTCTCGATCGTTTCTGACCGAGACTCGAGGTTCACGTCTCAGTTTTGGGGGAGCTTCCAGCGTGCGATGGGGACTGATTTGCAGCTCAGCACCGCGTACCATCCACAGACCGATGGCCAGACCGAGAGGGTCAATCAGATACTTGAGGATATGCTTCGGGCCTGCGCGATTGATTTCGGGGGTAGCTGGGATGAGCATCTGCGATTGGCTGAGTTCGCGTACAATAACAGCTATCAGGCGACCATCGGCATGGCTCCTTTTGAGGCACTATATGGCAGACCATGCAGATCACCGAGTTGTTGGACCGAGGTTGGAGAGCGTCGTCTCCTAGGTCCCGAGCTTGTGCAGGAGACTTCAGAGGCTATTGACATCATCAGGCAGAGGATGCGCACAGCTCAGAGCCGACAGAAGAGTTTTGCTGATCGTCGGCGTCGTCCCTTGGAGTTTGATGTAGGGGACCATGTGTATCTCAAGGTCTCGCCCATGAAGGGCGTAGTTCGATTTGGAGCGAAGGGCAAGCTTGCCCCGAGATTCATAGGACCTTTTGAGATCACTGGGCGCGTTGGCGCCGTGGCCTATCGGCTTGCCTTACCATCACAGTTGTCTGGCGTCCACAACGTGTTTCACGTCTCCATGTTGAGGAAGTGTGGGTCAGACATAGTTCCCGTTATTGATTGGCAGCCGTTGGAGGTTCGTGAGGACGCTTCTTATATTGAGCAGCCAGTCCGTATCCTTGATTGGAAGGAGCAGGTCCTCAGAACCAAGGTCATTCCATTGGTAAAGGTGCAGTGGGGTCACCATTCTATAGAGGAGGCTTCTTGGGAGCGTGAGGCTGAGATTCGAGATCGATATCCTCATCTCTTTGATGGTTGATGATCATGTATTGTATTTTGTACGCTGTCCCTGATTCTATATGATGACGTTATGTTTCTTATTCCTCGCGAGTTATGATTAGTTGCGACGCTTGTGTAAATTTCGAGGACGAAATTTTTATAAGGAGGGGAGAGCTGTAAGACCCGTATCTTGGTCCGTACCTTTCCGTACACTTCCGCGGTCGTACCGGTCGAATTTCGGCAACTTTCGACCCTTAAACAATATCGACGCGCGACCTGGATTCATGTACCGACAACCCGAGTCGACTCAACCCGAGACCAATACCATAGCGACCGCGCCGTCGTTGCGGTTCCGATACCGCGACTCACGCGCCGAGGCGATGCCCTGATCAAGAGATATGGGCCAACGTTCGGTGCGAGAAAACGCCGCGCGTTGCGAAAACCAAGGGAATCTCAACGATGTGTCACATCAATCACATCAATCCCATCAATCAATCACCCATCAAGCCATCACATGTCAAGTACACATCACTTCCATCCCTTTTCCCAAGCAACCACCAAAGTCTTCTCAACCCATACCTTTCTTACACAAAAAGCCACAAAAGTCTTCCTAACCCATACCTTTCTTACACAACCATCACTCACCCATCCATCCATCACTCTCTCTCTCTCCCTTTACATCACTCTCTCTCTCTCTCTCTTTCTCATTTCAAAATTTCCAAGCAACAACAATTCCAAAGGGCTCCCACGTATGGAATTTCCCATGTCCCTCTAAGCTTCAAGTGGCCCACCTTCCTACCCCCAAAATCCCCCATCTCAACCCTCCATTCTTCATCCTAACCGTTGAAGTTGAAGCCAAGGTGCCAAGGAACCCCTAGGAGCGAGAAGATCGGACGGTGGGTGCTTCTATAGGATAGATTTTCTTGTTTTTATGGTGTACCAAGTGAGGCCCACCGATCCATGGTGTGGATCTCACTTGGGACCCTTATTTGTGGCCGATGGACCACTTGGATCGTCATGATCATTCCATGATGGGGCCATTCTCCATGGACCCCATCATGATGGTTATTTTCATTGCAAAAGGTCATCTAGACCGTCCATAACGGTAGAGAATGGATCTCCACCGTTGATTTATAATTTTGATGGTCCCATGATCAAAGGGGTCCATTTATTGTATGTTTCATTGCAAGGGAGGGCCCATAATGACGGGGACCCTCCATCACAAGCCGTGTCCCACTCTCCATGCCTCTCTCTCTATTTTATTTTATTTTATTTTATTTATTGCAAAAAGGATGGTGTGGCCCACTTGAATGGATCCCATCTTAATGTAGTATTTATTTTATTCAAGTGGGGCCCACCTTAGATGTTACTCCTATGACGCCCATCATGTGATGGCCCACTTCATCAGGGCCCACCATCTTCAAAAAAAAAATATACAAATAAAAGTTAAAACCGTCCAGCGTCCCAGACGCTGGACGTTGTAATGAAAGAAGAATAAAGGAAAGAAGAAAAGAGGATTTTTGGGTGGCTCCCTTGCATAGGCTCCACCCTGATGTTTATGCTCAATCCGAGCCGTCCATCCTCTTACTTGCAGAGTTTTAACCGTTGGGTGGAAGTTTGGGGTTGATTTGAAGACCTGGTGGGCCATAGCATCAAATAATGTACCTCGACCATTCAAGGAACCATTTTCTCATTTTATTCATTTTCTGGCGTCAAAAAAATTCAAACTTTGGACTTAATTGGACGGCCTCGGGCCACTGATCGCAATGGCTGGGACGGATTTCGCTTTAGCGGGCCCCGCGGGTGAAAAACCCCGAAAACAGTCTTTTTTTCCAAAATTGAAAAGAGGCAATGCCTCTGCATTTTTTTTGGGTGTCAGGCACCAGCGCACGCTGTTGCGTGCAGTAGCCTTGGCGGGCGGTGGCGTCCGGTTAGGGACCCACGGCTCCAGCCGTGGGCCCCACAATAATATTTATTTTGTCATCCAATTTGTTCACTAGGTGGGCCACCTCAGTGGCGGGCCCCCCTCCAAAAACGAATCAGATCCAAAGCTCAGGTGGCCCACACCAAGTGAATCAATGTAATTGAATTTTTGCCATTAAAAATCTTCCTGGGCCCACTGAAGTTTCGAATCAGGCTGAAATTTATGTCATCCCTTCATCCAGGTCCGAGTGACCTTATGAATGGGTTGGATGGCAAATAGATATTACTGTGTGGGCCCCACATGGGACCCACATTCTTTTTTTTTTTTAAAAAAAAAAAAAAAAAAAAAAAAAGAAACAAAGTCCACTGTCCAGAGGACGGTGGCACCCACCGTTTTGTATCTGCCCATCCACCGTCCAGCAGACGGTGGGGCCCCTTGGAGAGTATGTCTGGTCCCTCACCAGCAACAGTGGGACCCACCATTATGCACGTGATGCATCCGGATCGTCCATCCCCTTGGTGGGATCATTTTATAACATGGTGCCACTGATTGGGTGGGCCATTCACATATGGGTTAGCCCCTTTTGGGTTGCAATAGGCCTATGGGCTAGGTCCATTGTATCATAAAAGGCCTATGGGCTAGTCCCATTTAAATTAGAAAATGCTTATGGGCTAGGCCCATTTGATTCATGTAAGGCCCAAGAACTTGGGCCCACTTGATATGTAAAGCCTGTGGGCTTAACTTGATATTCAAGGCCTATGGTTTTAGGCCCAATGGATATGATCTAAGGCCAGGTGACTAGGCCATTTGATGTACTTCTAGCCCATAAAATTGGACCTATTTGTTATATTGTAAGACCCATGGGACTACACCCATTTGATTAAGAAAGGGTCCATGGGATTATGCCCACTTGGATATGCATGCAAGCTCATGGACTAGGCCCATTAGAATTGTTTAAAGCCTAGGAATTTAGGCCCATTCGACTCATATAAGGCCTCTGGGTTGAGGCCCAGTTGATATACATTTGGGGGCCCAATTGTGTGGCCCATTTGTTACATATTAGACTCATGTGACTAGGTCCAACTGATGTAATCCAAGGCCCACGGGCTTTGACCCATTGCAATGCACTTAAAACCCATTGGTGTGGCCCATTTATATGGCCCATCTGATGAATAAAAGGTCCATAAGATATGGCCCATTTGACATATATGTAAGACCCAATGGGAGGAACCTAAGGTCCATTGCAATGTGTAAACCCAATACCGATTATGTAGCGGTGTTTTAAGAAGATTGTGCCTGGGAAGTAATGCTGGTTTGATGTCCACATTGCGAGTGTAATGTTGGTTGGATGTCCACATTACGACTCTCCTTAGGGCCCATTACTGGACCATGTTTATCGTATTTAGGTCGTTCAGGCTCACCTGCATTGTAAGATAATGCATTTTATTATAACATGTTTAGTATAGTTTCATGACCCATGATCATACGCATCATATGCATGCTTGATATGAGGATTGACTGATCATGGCATATGCTTTCGGGCAGGTTGTTTATGGGCTCCCGGTTAGGCGGTGTTGCCCTACATGAGCGCACGGTATGCGCAGGATTGGTTGCATGACTGGATAGCGTGATTCATGCATTCCGCATTTGTGTGATATGGTTGTTGTACGCCCTAGCGACATCAGGGCTGTAGCCTCCACAGACGCATCGTGGTTGGCAGGATTGGATACCGGAAATCTTGTTCTACATGGGGTACTATAGATATCCCTGGGTGAAAGTCCCTAAACCCTTATGGTACCAAGAGGTTGCTCCAACGTCTAGACCGAGTGGGTAGATGAGCGTTGAGTGCCGATTACCAGACGGTTACGCTCTCCACTGTGTCGTGGTCGGTTGGAAGGGGGTGCGGCCTTACCCGCCCGAGAGTAGGGGGCAATGCTAGGCTGAGTCTGATCAGCTCGAGGAATGGGTCCGCTATCGACGAGTCGCGCCCGATATTGGCAGACGGATAGTGAGGTCTCTTCCACTTACCTTATTGCGCGCGATGTGGCGACAATCTGGTTTAGAGTGTACTAGACCCCGGTGATATTCCATACTCTGAGCTGTACTGATATGTGGACATTGATGAGTATCTGTATGCTTGAGTTGCATTGTACATTGCATGGCCTTGGGATGGCCGATACCATTCATGTCTTGCATTGCATAGCCTTGGTACGGCTCATGACGTTTTGGTTCCATCTGCATATTCCGCATTACTCTGACATTGCATTCATATTATTACCTTGCGCACACACTTTCACCACCCTCTAAGTTTTCGGTAAGCTTATGCACGACCGTTGCGTGCAGGTGACGTTGGACTGCAACAGCGTTGAGGCAGGAGCGCGTCGCTGATCATTTTGGAGTTTTCTGTTATTTACCATTGTATTTCCCTTTATGCTCATTGTACTTGTAAAAATTTTTGATCATAGTGGAAATGTAATGGAGTGCTTGGTTGTTGTTTGTGGGTTATGCCTTTGGTTATGCTTACTACGAATCAAACTGATATTTAAAATCCTCCTTGTAGCATCCCAGGATCGGAACCTGGCGAATGGGAGCTAGGAGCCGAGAATGGGGTTCTACGGAGGCTGTCGGTGCCGGATTCGGCGATCGGGAATTTTGTGAGCCCGGTTTCCGAGTTTGGGGCGTGACAGTCCCGGCCATGTGTACTATAGCTTTTTCATTTTTCGACAAAGCTGTAGTTGAGGTGGGACGAGAGTATGTTGACGTGATAGGGCTTATGAAGAGAGGAGAGGATGTGGTTTCACTTGACTCCCTATACTTTCAATGCTATTAATCAATTAAGGTGACACAGACTTGGGTAAACTTGCCTGGGGCGATACAGACATTGGTGAACTTGTCATTAATGATTTACCTTTTTGTTCTTTCGTCCATCTAACCCTTGGGGCGACTAAAGCCAGAAATTCACGTGATGCCAATTGCGGAATCATTCGCTTATGATATATCTCAGGGGGAGGGAGTTCGGGATGCTTCCTTGCTGCGTTACGTGTTATAAGCCCTCTGACTCTTGGTGAAGGCAAATTCATTCAAGAGTTTCTTACATTCCATACCCTTATCCTGCGAGATGTTACAACAGTCCAACCCTTATCGCCTTCCGGCAGTTGGGGTGAAGCAGATACAACCCCAGCAATCACTTGAATCATGTTATTTTTGCCTGTAGGAATTCAAGTCATAGACTCCGAGGGTTGGTCCGGTGCGTACTCTATCATAAATCTTATTGGGGTGAAACGAAAGTTCACTATTCTTGGAGGAGTTTCCATTAACTATAACTTGTGGTTGAATTTAGAAACCTTCAATTATAAAATGTAATTATAATTACGATTTGAAAAGTAAACAATCTATCTTAGAGATGAAGAGGGGATGTTTCCTAGCAGAGTCGCCATTTTGACGTCAGAAGATGCCAAACTACAATGAAAGTTCTATAATAATCTCAATATTGTTATCGGAATAAAATAAAAAATCTCCAGTAAAGTCACCATTTTGTTTCAAACAAGAAACAAATGCATTTGATTTGGGAAGATTATTTTATTCGAATGTAATAAAGAGAATAAATAGAACAATCATTGTATTATTAATTCTGAGTTTATATACATCCCTTCAATATCCCTTGATTCTAAGGCAGATTATTTAATAAAAATAAATTATATTTATCAAAGCTTGTATGTTAAATCTTAAATCTGGCAGCCTTTCGACAACTATTTCGATCATCTCCTAGTACTTAGGAGGAATGTCGATTTGATCGACTAATCTCTCTTCTGAACTTGTCCAAAGGAGAGAGCTTGAGGCGATGAAGCTTTAGACTTGAATGCTTTCAATGATTTCGGCAGCATTTCAGCCTCCCTTTAGAGTTGATCGCATAGTGGCCTGTTGCGCAACCATTTTGTCAGTTGCGCGGTCAGCGCAACTTGCTGAATGGATTGCGCGATCAGTGCAACCTAATACGCAGGTTGCGCGATTGGCGCAACTTGGTGTGGGGGTTGCGCAGTTCAAGTAACTCAGCCTTTCTTCCACTCCTCACCTTCAGCCTTCTCTCAAAACTTTGTTGTCATCCAAATGAGAGGGGAAGTGGGGTATTTGTAGACTTCCTACATGTGTCAACCCTCAATCTTCATGCTTAGGAACACTCTCTGCTTCGAATTTGCCACCCACGTGATGAAAAAGTAGGTAGCGCAGTTCACACAACGATTCATTCAGTTGTGCAGCTCGCGCAATGCTGCATTCAGTTGCATGACCCGTGCAAGGATACCATATGCTTCCTTTCATGACAAACTGTTTGTGCCACCTACATAACTTCTCCAACATGTTGCGCGATCCGTGCAACAATATATTGTTACGCGACCTGCATAATCCTTTAAGAAAGGACTTCATTCTTTCTCATTCCTCTACTCCTTTGATTTCTGATCTTCCTTCTTTCTTAATGATGACAATTCTTATGCTTCAACACCACCCTAGGTATCAAAGTTAAAATACATAGTGGGGTTTATGCACTATATCAATCTTATTATATTGAGAAGATACTAAATAAGTTTAGCCATCTAAAAATAAAAGAAGCAAAAGCCCCATTTGATCCAAGTATCAAATTGAATTAGAATAATGGAAGAGTAATTGCACAAGTTGAGTATATACGTGCTACAAGCAGTCTAATGTGTGCTACACAATGCATTAGACTAGATATTGTATATGTTATGAGTAAACTTAGTAGGTTTACTCGCGACCTCAGTATGGAACACTAAAATGCTATTAATAGAGTTCTTGGTTACTTAAAAGTAGTCAAAGACTTAAGCTTATTTTACTTAGTGTTTCCTTCTGTATTGAAAAGACATACAAGTATGAGTTAGATATCGAGTGCAGGGGACAATAAGGCCATTACAAGGGGGTATTCACCGTAGGAGGTGTAGTTGTGTCTAAGGAATCCAAGAAACAAACTTGCCAAACTCACTCGACTATCGAGTATGAGTTTATAACCTTGGCTACGATAAGTAAAGAGGCTGATTATCTTAGGAATCTTTTATTAGAAATCTCTTTTTTTATGAAGCCTATACTGGCTATGTCACTACATTGTGATAATGAAGTCACATTAGCTAGAGCCTATGACGGCACTTATAATGGAAAGTCTAGACATATGAGTTTACGATATGATTATGTGAGACAATTGATTCAATATGGAATCATTGCAATTTTCTATGTGAAATCAAGTAATAAATTGGGTGATCCTTTTACTAAACCTCCAACAAGAGATGTAGTAAAAGCAACATATAGAAGGATGGAGTTAAAACTCTTCAACCAAATTTCCACCAATGATGAAAACCTAACCTAAAATTAAAAAATCTCTAATTTTGGGTTCAATAGGTAAAAACAAGTTACTGATATTTGAAAAGTTTCAACACTAAAATTATATAGAATCTCATTCATAATAAATAGTTTCGTACGTTACAGTAGAGGGTTGAGTCTTAGAACTCTTAACGAAATCCAGTCTAAAAGGACGAGTATCTTTATAGTAATAAAGAAACTATAAGGATTTTACCTATGTGAATGTAAAGATGGTTTCATCTCATATGAGAGTTGGAGTTCCTCTCGAGATCGTTCATGAAATAGGATAAGCACTTGGTCATTAATTGTGCTAAGTAAAATTTGTAGGAACTCTAATAACACAATGTAAATATATATGCGATTTCTCTGGCTCTATTATCTAGGAATAATTGGTTTAAAGCTTTTACTACCAGGAATTTTAATAGAGCTTTGAGATACATACACTAAAGAGAGATTCAAATCAAAAGATTTTTTCCATGCATATAATCTGAATATAATCTAGCAGATGCTTTTCTATAAAAATACTTTTTCAATCAAGTAGGGGATTGTTGTGAAACATATTTGATTAAAAATATTATATATATATGTATATATATATATATATATATATATATATATATATATATATATATATATATATATATATATATATATATATATAACGTTTATAAAAATCTTATTTTTTGGTGTTTTTAGGAAGTCCCTTATTAGAAAGGAGAAAGAAAAAACTTCTGTTTATAAGTAGGGTGTTGAGTACCTTACTATTTACTTGGTGAATCCGTGGAGTAACAAGATTTGTGTGTTCTAGTGTGAAGCACTAAAACACACGCACACGCGCACAAGCACGGTCATGGTCATGGTCACAGTCACGAACTCAGACTTGGGTTGTAGAGGTGTTAGTGACACACTTCGCACATGAGCATCGTGTAGCAGATGGGTTGCTCCCTCGCGAATCGATGCGAGATGATTGCAAGACGCAATGTGACTGTGGCTATCGATCAGGTGGTTAGAGTGCTATGGGTAAGAGTTGTGAAAGAGACCAGTTCTTCTTGAATAGAGGTTGGAACTAGCCGTTTAAGAGTTGTGTAACTGCTCATATAGTATTAAACCGGACCATGCAAAAATTACAACATGTGGCTAGCCTAATAGTCATAAACAACTAGCCATTAAGTCTAAATGGCTAGCATGTACCTAGTTGTCCCACATGCATAATGGTAAAAAAAAAAAAAACTTCCAAATAATGGGTAGTTTCTTACCAAAAGCCAGAAGCAGTCATATGGAGTTATGTCCCTAGACCAAAACATCCAGCAATCCTAGCTTATATAAAAAGTGCCTAGATGGTTCATCAGCCATCACCAACCACTCGAATCACTCTCTCCTATGAGCCAACAAGTCCTCAAGAAATAGACCGGTGTTGTGGTCTAAGCCAGGATATCCTTCTTCTCTCTGATATGGAATTTTATCTGTAAGAAAATTGGGTACATAGAGTTTCATTAGTGGTTCTACATGCTTGTTAAAAGTAGAACCGCGCACAGGTTCGTTGTATCCTAGAAGCTATTTGCTTACAACATGTCAACAGTCTCAATTATTTTGAGAAGGGGCGAATAATGCTTTAAGGACAACGTGGTTTTATGTGTTCCTCATGTGATGATGAGTGAAGCAACTTGAATTTTAGGCTAGGACACGTGCACTTAAGTGGCCATCTAATGAACACCCACGATCTTCTCCACTAGTGCATTCATGTTAAATTATCTTGGAGTAAGCATTCTTCATTTGTGCATGAAAGAAAAGCTTTGATACTCTGGCAGAGTGATGGTAGACACATAAGTACTGAGAAATTGCGTAGGTGGCATGTAGGTAACTTATAGTAAACTAGCTAGATAGTGGGTCCAAATTTAGGTTGATGGTAAATAAATAATCAATATCTAGTAAAAAGTTTCATCATTTTCTCCTATGCTCCCAATTACTTTTCCCGTCACCAAATCTTGCATGAAACAACTATTAAGGAAAAATCACTAAGTAGTGATTTTGTACTAACTAACCCACGAAGATAAGATTAGTGGATAATTGTAGTACATGGAAACATCAGTTAAGGTAAACGTACAATGTTGAGAATGAGTGATAGATAGTGACCTAAATAACGATATTGGTAAACGAGCACCATTTACAGTTGTAATGCCTTGGGTTTCTTTGAATGGATTAACATTATGAAGATAAGAGACAATACATGTCATATGGTTAGATGCACCAGAATCAAAATATGAAGGAGATTGAAGAGATGTACCTGATAGACCAGCGAAAAACAATGCCTGTATAATTTGCTGAATCATCTTAGGAGTAAGGGAGCTAAGAGTAGGCATATCACTGGCAGTCATATAAGCTTTACCATAATCCTTCCTCTTTTACTTTCTGCACTCATGAATACTATGTCCACATGTTCTATAAAAATTGCAAAGTGGACTATCTTTGCAGGTAGTAACAAGATGGCAAGACTTCTTACATTGATGACATTAGACACTCGGGGTGTAGTTTCATAAGAAACTGCTGAACACGGGTACACCCATGCTTGTTCTGAAAGATGATGATGGCATCTATTGAAAACTCAGGATACATCATTGACATCTCAGTCCAAATGGCCATGATAGCATTATAAAATTTCTGAATTATCCAATCAGCTTGCATAATTTGAGCCAAATCATGCTCTAGTTAATACAACCGGGCACCGTTGTTCTATCGATAGATCATTTTTGAAGGATCCCACATTGCCCTTGCGTTCCGATGAGGAGGTAGACTAACAATATTTATTTTGTCAACCGAGTCTAATATCCATGTGACAATCCTTTTGTTCTTCATTTTCCAATCAACCATTTCTTTTGTTTGATCTGGTGCAGAAATAGGATCAGTTCCATCAATTATACCCCACAAGCCTCATCCATGAAGAAAATTCTCAAATGGATGAACCAAAGTTCATAATTTTTGTCATCAAATGTACAACGAAAGGAAAAATCGTGATCCATAATAATTGAGAAAACTTAAATCATTAGATGTACCGCAAAAAGGAAACATCATGACTTAATAATTGAGAAAAATTAAATTTGAGCAAAATAGTTGTAATTATGTATGTGTGATACCTTGATGAGATGAGGTGGAAGTAAATGAGACATCTCTACACAAATCAAAAGGAATAGAGAATAATCAACAGGGCCACATGAAATTATGATGAAGTGTGAATCTCTAGAGCTCAACAATCATCTCTTAATGCATAGTATGGTAGACAACAATTATATATGATGAAATACGTATTGGGCAACAATCGTGTCCTAATCATTCGTGTTCTAAGTATTGGGATAGCTTCGATGCTTGAAAATGGGAGACTGTAGAATTAATGTTGTTAGATCTTTGACCATTAGATCTGAATTGAACTAGTTTTGGATTGCATCGGATGGAGAGGTCGCCCTGTGTAACACCCCATACTTTTCATTACTCGAGTGTTACCATGTAACCTAACTTACTAAAATACAAATTTAGCATGAGCGAACATTCATGTGCATCCTTGTCCAAATTCGACTAATGAAAGTAATCCCCATCCATATATCAAGCTGTCCATCCATTGATTTTCAAGATGGATAAACACATCACCAGAGAGATCTACTTTTAGGATTTCAATCAACTTAATAGACAAATCCAATAGTCTACGATTTTTGGTCTAGTTTACTCATTAAACCATACATCATTAGTTTGGAAACTCGACTCAGTGAACCCACCGTTCACCGATTTTATAATGTCCCGTTAGGCGATCCACCCATTTCAATTGTTAGTTCAGAGGAACTTCCTCCCATCATCAAATGAACCTACTTTTCTTTTATGTCTCCAATCACATTAGTAGATAAATCAAATCCTCTTTCTGGTCCCGAATTTATCCATAGGGTAACCCACCACTTAGTTTCAACAACTAGAATGTCAAATATCTTTTAAGATCCAGCCGTGAAAATAAAATGGTAACCGTACATTGAAACCCATGTATTAAGGTTCACATAAACAACTTAAGGAAGAGTAGAATAAAATCTACAAGGACCATAATAATAATAAATATTATTAAAAGCATTGTAACATGATATTTAATGTTATAAAATCATAATAGGTCACATAATCCATAATCTAGCCATTTATTTCTAGCTTAAATGGTCCCTTGGACCCTTTTAACCGTTGACGTTCAATTTCGTGAAGATCCGACCATTTGATCAATGGGAATCCACCATTAGAACTAGAAATTTAAGAGTGTGGCCCACTTAGAGTTCGGGTTAGCCCCAATCTTGAGTTCATGGCCTTATATAGGTGGATGGATCAAATGAACGGAGTGGATTTCATCCAAACATCTCCATGAGCCCACAGTCTTTTCGCATGTGCACCATAGGAGCTGCACTCACTGTGCACTAGTTCGGGGAGCCCGATCAAAGTGGGCTGACCCGAAAATTCCTTTAAAAGAGAGGACTCTCTCTCTCTCTATTGCTTTCTACCCGCACCTGACAAACAGACAACGCCATCTGTTCTGATCAGTGGCCCACCACATGCGATCAAAAGGCCTATTTGATCCGTTCATCTGGTGTGGACACTTCTTCCGAACAAACTCTAGGTGGTCTCACCTGCTGGAGTGCACCTACCTGCACACGAGAACCAATGTAAATAGGACCTGAAAGCACAAATGCTTTCAAAAAATGGAAACCTTCTATTGTCAGGTTGGCGATCCATGTGAGGCCGCATCTGCCCATCCTAGTCGTCCATCTAGTAAAGCATCTTACCCATTCTTTTGATTAGGGCTTCCCAAGCGAAACCAGGGCCAGTTTCGGTTCCTACCCACTATTTTGGGAGGTGGTTTCTACTAGATTAAAATTGGAACATTGGTTGATGATCTGACGACCCTGAGGGAGTTTAGGGCTCAATTTAAGTCCAAGAGATGGAGTTGCAATGGATCTCTCTCCCACGTCCTTACCATAACTTGACAACCAGCCATTACCTTCCTCAACTCAAACCCACTAACCAAACTGTCTTCAAGCTTCGAAGAAACTCATCTATAAGCTTCATAAGGTCCAAACAGACCGTCCTCAAGGACCAGATCAGAGAAAGAAGTCAGGAAGCCAGAAATGGCATTAATTGCAGCCATCTTCTCCATTGTTCTACTGCACCAAGTCGACATGGTTCAACCCTAGCTACGATCGGTCTCACTCCCGGATGTCTCTGGAGAAGAATAGGAAGGAAAGAAAAGAAAGAAAGGGGAGAGGAAGAAGGAGAAATGAAGAGAGAGGGAGTTACGGGGACAGGACTGAGCTTGGACTGCACCACCCCATGCGCTCGAGTCAACTCATTAAGGTTGTTATGCATTCATATCGTATTGAGTCAAGCTAACTCAGTTTGAGTTGCATATCTGGTAGGATCCAGGCCTGTCAAGCATCCCTTCCATCAAGTAAGAGTGGCGAAAGTGTGCATATGTGCGACATCAACTCAACCCAATCGAGTCACCAGTGTGATTATCTGAGTCATTGGTTCAAGTGCTTCTAGATGATCTGACATAGTAGGAGAAGAAGAGAGATAAAGAGATGGAAGAAAAGAAAGAGGCTAGGGGTTGTCCTAACCAAACCAAGTCAACTCGGTTTGGGACCGAGTTAGACTGCTGGCCCATTTGCTGGTTGAGTCCAACAACTCTGTTGGATGTAGGGTCTTGAGTGAGGAGAAAAGAAGAAGAAAAGGAGAAGAAGAAAGAGAGAGAGAGAGAGAGAGAGAGAGAGAGAGAGAGAGAGAGAGAGAGAGAGTAGGTGAGTGGTTGTGTTAAGCCGAGTCAACTCGTCTCGAACCGAGTCATTAAAGGTAAGAATTTTCATTTCTTTTCATCAATCAGATTTGTTATTAATTACTTTTAGTATTATTAATATCGTTATTATTTTTTATCTATTGTAACGATTAATGTTATTTTAATGCTATTGACTAGAAATTATAATTAAAATTACAATGTATTAATTAGTGTTGTTTTTATTATTATCATCAATTATAATTCTATTATTAATTATCATCATAATAATTATTATCACTATGTTAGCCAATATAAATTATAACACTAATGTTAATAGTTATCTTGTAATTATTAAGTTTATATTGTAATTAATGGTATACCAACTAGAGTTCAAATCCTAGAATCTAAATTTAAGACTAAACTCAAAGATAAAATCCTAATTCTACATCAAAACCCTAAGTAATCTAAACCCTAGGTCAATACTTTGAACATAAATAGTGATTTTAGTTTGGATCTAATGGTAAAATTTTATAACTTAGAAGGGCGTGCGCACTTCCTAATAACATTAGAAGGCGAGTCGACAAATAAGGTGATGACTTTTTCCCTTAACCTTTCCATTTCTAAATTAGTTTAATTAATAGTATTTATTAAGAATAACAATTGTTATCTCATAGAATGTGACCTATTACACTAGTATGAACTCTTAAGACATGATTTATATCTGATTTATGGTTGAAAGTTGTGAACCATGATTGCATGTAATAGTTACTTACATGATAACTATCATTTTAATTGATAGTTCACATCATGACCTATTGTGATTATTATGCTTAACTTATGTCTGCCATGCCATAACTATATTCTTTCTTATGGATTATTGTGAGTTGCTTATGCATCTCTATTCACTACACTTATGGGTAATCCCTCTTGTGTATGTGAACCCAAACTTAGGATGTAACAAGATGGAGTGTGGTAAATGGACTCTCAATTTGGAGTTTATATGGGACATGGAACATTAATGTGCGATTTACCATCCATAAGTCTTATGGCTTAAGTGGCTTAGAAATAACCTCTTTAACCACTCTGATTTAACCTTACCTGACCCCTTTGCCATCTCAATTTAATGTTTCGAGCATTCTTTTACAGCAGCGATTTAATATTTGTCTCATGTTTTAATGATTGTCTTGTGTGGCTTCGATGGCTTATACCATGCGATGGAAATCCCTACTCATTGTATCACGCCCCAAACTCAAAAATTAGGCTCAAAATTCTCGATCGTCGAATCTGGTGCCAACAGCCTCCATAGTATCCCATTTTCGGCTCCTAGTGTCCATACACCAGATTCCGATCCTTGGATCCTAAAAGGAGGATTTTTTTTAATGTATATTTAACTCGTAATAAGCATAACCACAAGTATACCCAATTCACAAAGACAACATCATTATCACATATCTACTAATATAAACATTTGAATACAATTCTGAAAGAGAAATACATATATCAAAATCAATGCCCTAGAAGTCAGTTACATGCTCCAAGCTCTACACTGCTGCAACCTAACATTACTTGCACACATCTATCATGCATAAGCTTATAGAAAGCTTAGAGAGTGGTGTAAGTGTGTGCACAAGGTAAGTGTCAAGTATTCAATATAATGTCATAATCATATAACATCAAAAATACTGGTAAAATCATGAATCATACGATATCAAAGTAAGCGGAAATATTGACAAGTTCATGAGTCAATCAATATTAGAATACACAATACAGATCAGCTATGCAAATGAGGAGTCATAAAGAGCTAAATACCATATACCGATGATGCAATGTAATATAAAATTTCTAATGAGTTCACGTATAGTGTCAGCCGTACCTAGACCATATAAGTACAGAAACACAGTAATCCAAAATGCCATATGTCGCGAATGTAATGCAATATGCGGTGCGAATGGAATGACCATGTTAGAGTGTGAAGTCGGGATGATAGTACGTAGTATTGTAGACTATGAGGTCCATCACAAGGGACTTCTATCCAAACCAGTCTCATACTTAATTTGGATAGTCAAACTCAATGTGGTAAACTCCTGATCTTAGGTTAGTTGCGTGCCCCAACCGAAATCCTAGCCATTGCAAAGGTATATGTAACAAATAGTTGTGCACCACTAGCTTGAGTGGATAGTGAATGAATGAATGAATGAGTATGCAACTCCTGTTCAAAAGTCCACATATTGGTACAGTTCATTTTTGGGATCATCACCAGGGTCTAGTACACTCTACATGCAAATCGCCGCCCACTGATGCGCCACCATGCAAGTGGAATAAACCTCACTATCCACCTGACCAGTAGTCAGCCAATATCTACCCGGCACGTCGATAGCAGACCCATTCATGAGCTGGTCAAACTCAGCCTAGCTATGCCCCCTACCCTCAGGTGGGTAAGGCCACACCCCCTCCCAACCGACCACGATACAGTGGGAGACGCAGCCTTCTAGTATTTGACACTCGGACGCTCATGTATTCACTCGGTCTCGACGTTGGGGTGTCCTCTGGTACCAAGAGGGTTTAGGAATTTTCACGCAGGGCCATCTATGACAGCCCCATGCTAGAACAGATTTCGGTGTCCCATCTGGCCATCCATGATATACATGTGGAGGCTACGACCCTGATGTTACTAGGGCGTATAGTAATCACAATGTAATATGTATGAGTCATACAATCCAGTCATGCATCAATCCTGCATATACAGTGTGCTCATGTAAGATAACCTCTGCCTATCAAGGAGTCTCACAATAACCTGCCCAATGACATATGCAATGGTCAACTACATCTCATATCAAACATGCAGATGATGCATATGGGCATGTATCAGATGTTATGCTGTCACATACTCATAATCAGTATCAATAACTAACATTGACAATTGGCCTCGATAATGTGGACATTTAACCAACAATGCCCCTAAGGAATGACACATATAGAGCCTAACATATAGTGGACCCATGGTCTCACACAAGGACCTAATATACAACACCATGGGTCTCACTCAAGAGCTTAATACACATCACGATGGGCCTCTCACATGGGCCTCATCACAATGGACTCCATCGCATGACCCTCCAATGCATCACAATGGGCCTCATCACATAGACCTTATATTCATCACATTGGGCTTAAACATAGGCTGCATATACATCACACAGGCTGAATACACACTATAATGGGCCTCAACTATGGGTCACATATACATCATATAGGTCTCGACAATTGGCCTTAGCAATTAAAATTAGCCTCGACAATTGAAATCGGTCTCAACAATCGAAATTGACACTCGGAATCGGCCTTGACACTTGGCTTCAATAATCAGCATCGACCTATACAATCGGTCTCGACAATCGGAATCAGCCTCGATACTCGGCCTTGACAATCAAAATTGTCTTATACAATCGGCCTTGACAAATCAAAATCGGCCTATACTATCAGCCTCGACGGCCGAAATCGGCCTATACAATCGGCCTTGATAAATTGAGATCGGCCTCGATACACGGCCTCAATAATCAGAGTCGGCCTATACAATCGGCCTCGATAAATAAGAATCAGCCTCGATAATCAGAATCAACCAATACAATCGGCCTCGACAAATTGAAATTGGCCTCCATACTCGGCCTCAATAATCAAAATTGGCCTATACAATCGGCCTCGACAACTCAGAATCGGCCTCAATACTCAGCCTCAACAGTCAAAATCGGCCTATAAAAAAGGCTTAAAGGAAGGTCATAATGTGAAAATTTAACCATCATCGTCCATCAATGTGGACATTTAACCAACATTGCTCCCAAGGAGTGACCAATATAGAGCCAAACATGTAGCAAGCTCGTTTCCTCAGATAAGGGCCATATACACATTAAGTGGGCCACATTGCATGGGCCTCTCGCACATCACATTGAGTCTCACCATTTGGGCCTCACTCCTGAGCCACATATACATCACATCGGGCCTCACCCATGGACCTCATATACATTAAATTGGGTCGCTCACACGAGCCTAATATACAACACAATGGGCCGCATAACATGGGCCTAATACATATCTCAATGGGCCGCATGACATGGGCCTCGAATACATCACAATGGGCCACAACCATGGGCCTCTCAGGCATTACATCGGGCCTTGCCATCTGGGCCAGAAATGCATCACAATGGGCCTCATCATATGGGCTGAAAATACATCATAATGTGCCTCATCATATGAGTCAAAAATATATCACAATGGGCCATCAATACATTAAGTCAGGCCTTATTTAAGGGCTAGAAATATATTACAATGGGCCACAACCCATGGGCCTTAATACACAACAAGTGAGCCCCATTACATGGGCCCAATATACATAATAGGTGGGCTCCGTATACTCAATAAATGGGTCTCATATACAACATATTGGGCCTCACCAAATGGGCCAATATACATCACATTGGCCTCATTAAATGGGCCCCAAGTACATCACATCGGGCCTTATTGGATGGGGCCCAAATACATCACATCAGGCCTCATCAATGGGCCACACCAACTACACCATTCATCAATTTTTATAGATAATTTTAGAGTATTATCCAAAAATGAATCATATCAAAAGATCATCTGGACCATACTATAAATAACGGTGGAGATAATGATTTTCACCATTAAAAATGTGGAGGGCCCACCATAAAAAACCGTGGGGCAGCCACACCCACCGTTGAAACATTTATAGGACTCACTGTGATGTTTTTTATATATATATATAGGTCCAACCTATTCATAAGTTATCACAAAGATAGATGAAGTGAATAAAAATATCAGCTTGATTGGAACTACTGTGGCCCTTAAGAAGTTTCGAATGATGGATGTCACTGTCCCCATTATTCTGAATGGTGGGGTCCACTGGAACTTTAGATTTGACCCATTCTTTTTCTCATGTCATAAAATGATCTCTCAAAATGGTTGGACTGTATAGATACAACACATGCATCATGGTGGGTCCCACTGTCCAAGGTCTGGAGGGTGTGGATAAGACCCACACATCACGGTGCGCTTCACAAATGGATGGACGGTGAGATACAAACACATACCACATATGGGGCCCCACATAGACTTCCTGACATCAATCAACCATGGGGCCCTCCATCCTAAGAACAGACGGATGGATACGTACATCAAGGTGGGCCCATCCCACACGTGTAGCACGTGTGGGGTGGAACCACACATCTGCCAAAAAGGGTGGACGGTGGGGATTTAACCCATACACCATGGCTGGGGTCTACCCGTCCCAAAATAGATGGACGGTGTTGGATATAGAATATGTCCATCAAGGTGGTCCCACTTTCTCATACGTGTGGGTGGGTGCATCTAGCACGGTGCAGATGAAACAGATACAACCTGGTGGGCCTCAGGTTTTACTGACGTCAACACCTCAGCTAATTTATAGTGGGGGCTCATCAGCCAACCATTCAGTAGGTGGGTCCCACTAGGACCCACCACACATATACATCTTGTATATAATATAATATTATATTTATTTATTTGTTATACTTCAAATATTCTTTTTTTTTTTGAAAGGGACGGTGTATAGAAAATAAATACATCAAATGTCGTCCCCACCACCTGCACGTGTGACACATGCAGGATGGGCTCCACATATGCACAGATGGGTAGGTGTGTGGTGGACCAACCAACCCACTCCCTTCATTAAGGTAGGCCACACATCAGGGGGGTCCCTACCGTCATAAACAATGGATGGTGTGTGAAAGACACATTAAGGTGGATCTCACCGTCCAAGCCTTTGCACTGGACCGTGCAAATGAAATACATCATCAAAGTGGGTCATATCCCACGTGTGGCCACCACACACTGCTGTTGTATGTACGACAGTTGTACATCAGGGGCCCCACCGTCCTGTGGTGTGGATAAAACACAAGCATCATGGTAGCCCTCAGAACTCTCTGACGTCAATTGCAGCAGCTGCAAGCTGCTAGGATCCTGCTCAGTAGTCCAGATGGACAATGTAGAGTAGATGGGTCCACACACGTGGACACCACATGCCATTAAGGAGGGCCCACATACATCACACGGCCTAATGGCCTAAATGGTATGGATATGATACGTACATATATCATTGGGTGGGCCACGTATAGAGAGAGAGAGAGAGAGAGAGAGAGAGAGAGAGAGAGAGAGAGAGAGAGAGAGACATGTGAAGGGGAGGGACCCTGCCTCTATGGACCCTCCCTATACAATGCATACATCAAAATGGGTCCCACAAAATGTAGGCCCTCAATTTTTTTTAAAAAATCAAGATGATGAACACCCACCTTAAGATTTCTTCTTCCTTCTTACATCAATGCATTCTATAACTCCAAAGAATGTATTTCAATGGTTAAGATTGATTTTAGAGGGTGGGATTGGGTGGTAGGAAGTTGGGCCACACCTAGCTTCTCTCCCATGGAGAGCTTGGACATCCACTCATATGGGAGTTGCTTGGGATGGAGTGAGAAAAAAATGAGAGAGGAGTGGTGATGGTTGGGGTGATGGGATGAGGGAGCTTGGTGCTTGTTGACTTTTGGGTGAAAGAGGAATGGGTACCATACCTTGTTGGTGAAAAAGGGATGACTAGGTAAGGTTGTGTACTTAGACTTTGATTAATGGATTGATGTGATATTTAAGGTAGAGATTCTCATGGAAATTGTAACACGCGGTGTTTTTCTTGAACTGAATGTGGCCCCACATCTCCTGGCCTGGGTATCATCTCGGCATGTAATACGCGGCGACGGCGCGGTCGCTAGGGTACAAGTCTTAGGTCGAGCCGACTTTGATATACGGGACACAACTCAGGATCACGTGTAAATGCCAAAACAGATTGTGGGTCGTCAAAATTTGATAGGGAGGACCGCGAAGGCCTATGGAATGGTTCGGACTAGGTTATGGGTCTTACACATTGAATTTGATTGGCCACTAGTCGATGGGCATCTATTAAACATCCTGATATGGAAAAACCTCATAAGTTGAGAATGGTGGTTATGAGACACTATGCCCGAGCTATCGGCCTACATTGGGTGATGAGCCCCCCGTAGTGGCTTTTGAGTTACTCAAAATGGTTGATTGTAATTTGAATAATAATGGTTTAGCTAATCATGCATTCAAAGCATATTAGTGTTGAAAAGTGGCTAATTCTGGATGTTGTAGCATGTGCCCTTTAAGTTTAGTGGGATATCATTTCGCTAGCTACCAGACCATTGACTATCGACCTACGTGATGACTTGGTCACTATACTGTGCGAGATATGCTACACTAGTAACCGGTTACTACGTGATGACTTGGTCACTATGCTGTACGAGATATGCTACGCTAGTGACCAGTCATATGCATGGGTGACGAGCCCAAGTCCGACAGGATGAGCATCCCCAGGTCGATGTGCATTTACACATCCATACATTTAAAAAGAATGCATCATGTATTATTTTGATTGCCTTGTTGTTTTTAACTATGCTTAGCTAAGGCGGCGATGTGTAATCTTGAGGGGAATTCACACTGAGTTGGTCACTCATCTATCAAATATATAACCGTACAGGTAGCACAGGTGGCTTAAAAGACACTCATATCCAAGTTAATAAAGTATATGGTACAAGTACCAGGAATGTATAATTGCATCTACTAAGACGAGTTCGCGATCTTGCGGTTCAAGTTTACATGCATTTTATTATTTCTCTTATGTAAATCATGTAATTCTTGTATTTTTTATTATAGAGACATTGGTTTGTATAAGTCATTATGGGCAACCTCTTGTATATTCTAAATGTAAATATAAATTTTTCTTTATGTTTGATTTGTCCATCCTACGTTAAATTGCTAACTTTGAAAGATAGAAAAAAATATATGCAATTTCACTCTCTATAGGTTAACACTCAGATTTTTGGGAAACGAGTCATATACTCAAGTCCTGAAAACTTGGGGCGTTACACCCTGGTCTGCGATTGTCGAATTAGAATTAAAGGGACAAGGTTAGGAGAGATCAAAGGACCTCAATCGCTGGTAAAGTAAAGATATTAGAGGACCTCCATGGTTAGAAAGCAAAGAGACTGATTCCAGTAGTGTTTTGTTGTAGGAGTGATGATCAAGGAGTTTTGTTATGATAGAGATGCGGTGTAGTGATCGGGGTTGCTAAATGAAGAAGAGGGATTACGATTAGTTGTTGGATGGGACAAAAATGATGGAGCCGACTGCAATTGGGACCGTAATATGGTGTTGATGGCAAGTTTAAGGGAATGGGTCTATATGCGGCCAGATACAATGGAGAAAGGGAGTTGTAGGTCTAAGAGGTTTTGGAACGATATGTAACACCCTGAATTTTCGCGGCCTAAGAACATACTCGTGCTCAAGAATTTCGAGTGTTAATAATGTAAAAATTAGATGAATTAAAATCATATCTTGTCTTTTTTTAATCACATCCAACTACATTCACAAAGGTAACCATCCACAAGAATAAAATCAACTGTATTTATCATTCCATTAGAGTGAAATAATTTAACAAATTATCAAATGCCCACTCAATGGGAGCTTATTGCATTATTAAAGTTTGCAGCAGAAAATAAATAAAGCTAATTATGCATTATTCTTCCTCTCTATTTGAACCCGTCTTTCACAAAACGGTTGTCATTCGTTACATCAATCTATAATTCACGTGCAACATCTGTATAGTTGGAGAGGGTCAATGCCTTACTCATAGTGATAGTTATCCTTTAAGATTAATAATAATTCAAGAGATCCATAAAAATAATGTGAGGGTTCTGATACGTCTCGTACTCCATCACTACAAATGATATCAGTATGCGCAACCAATATATATATGAATGCATTCCTAACAAAGTCTTTGTGGTCTATCATATGTAGTGATCATTACAATGTGGAATATAATTCATAGAAAGCACTACTCACCCTACATCCCGTACTATGAAGATTCATCGATGTGTCCAACGCTACTGTGGATTTAGGTAAATACCTCAAGATGGCACAACACATGAATTAGATGAATTACGTGACATGATTTGTTTATGGAGCGACTATTTACAACATTTAATCCCAGAAGTGATGTAACACTATTACGAATTACTTACATCGATTTGTGCACCACTATAAAAAATTCATAGAATTACACGTCAACCAAGAGGATCACTACCCTGAGCACATTTTGTCTACGATAAAATATATGAACCAAAATATATATAAGGCCTATAACACATCACTTGTATCAATAAATAAATAAGTCGAACCATGAGAGTTCTGAAATTTCAAGACACATGCCAAAGCCATAAAGGGAGGTAACACAAGGTTGACCTAATAAAGGAAAAGAATAGCAACAAGCTAACTTAATAAAAGAGAATAGTAGCAAATAGGCTAACTCAATAAAAATAAGGGGAGATGAGCAAAAGGCCAACTAAATATGGAGTGGAAGCACGTGTCGCTCTCAAAATTGGCAAAGAACAAAGCTTGTATCCATCACCACACATAAATTCATAAAAATCATACATAATTAAAATCATACCCTAACCATAATTCCTAAAAGGATAAATAATTGATAATAGTAAATCAATCTATTGCATGCAAAATCACAGTATATGAAAGTACATATATATATATATATAAAAAAAGATAAATCATATCAACTCAAATTAGTGTAAGCTTTAAGGGAATCCTTCACCTTAGCTTTAGATTTAAACTATGTAGATATCCATATAGGAAAGTTTCTACATAAATCACGACATTACTTTAGTAAAAGGGAGACACCACACGTGTAGATAAGAAAGAGGATGATGAGAATTTATGCTTCTCTTTCTATTTCTTTCTATCTATTTCTCCTTCTCTTTCTCTTTCTCTTTCTCTCCTCCTTAGACGTTTAGGAGGTGGTGTGCAAGTGGAGAAGGGAATGTACACCACTTTTATAAAAGGAGTGGACAAGTGAGAGGTGTATGTTTCATATCTCACTTAGATTGGGTTTCTCCAATTTGAAATTTTCTGACGATCTTTCTTTAAATGTAATTCATCCAGTGTGTAAGGGTCATTGAATAGAGCTGGAGTATATGATTTTCTTGGTGATTCAAAATTTAAATTGACTTATCTTGAAAATTCTATTAACGGGTGCCAAAACGAACTTGATCTCAATTAACGGTTTACACTTAATGATCAGGGCCCAATTTAGGGAGAAATGTGTAGTCAGGATAGGCAAACGGTTGAAAAAAAGTTAGTGGTTAATCAATGGTAGAAAAGGCTTAAATGTGAAATTTCACCTTTTACACCAAAATGAAGGAACTAGCTTTAACATTCAACGGTTTGAAATGACTAAGCTATATGTCCTGGAGGGGGGGGGGGGGGGGGGTGAATAAGACTATGCCAAATTTAAAATAAATACAACGAAATTAAATTAAAAGATAGTCAAAATAAATAGGAGATCACAATCCACAATACAATATGAAATGCAACCTCAATTCAAGTCTTGAGAGGCTGATACAAATTACGTTCTAAGGATAAACTTACACCATAAAAATAGGATTTATGGTAGGACAACCTTACTAGAACAATTAATATCAATATCTCAAATTGAAGAGGAATAAAGAAAATAAAGCAGGAATAAAAATCCTAAATTATTACAGCATTCCCCACAGCAGTTGAAAAATAAAAAGTTACAACATTTACATCCCACAAATGAATAATCAAAGATAGGAAAGATTAACCACACAACCACAAAACACAAGGGATTATAGTGGTTTACCTATGTGTACATCAACTGTTAATAAATAGCTACACAACTACTCCACTCCTAATATCCTTACATAGTGGATATTAGCATTCACTATCAATATAGGTTTTCCAGGTTCACCTAAAACCTTCACAATTGTGTCTTTTTCTGTGGGCTTACACAATAAAAAAAAACTCAATTTTTGAGTTTTACTAGTTTCCTTAGATAACCAATAGAATGAGATTTTTCTAGCAAATCTCAAATGAAAACCAAATAAAGTAAATTATACAAAATGTAAAATACCTGAATTTCTCTTTTGTTGTAGTAGCCCGGAAGAAGCAAGTCGGAGTAGAGGTTTGAATGTCAAAGTTTAATGTCCAATACTCACTTTATAATGGTTCTAAGTTGTAATGCCCTGAAAATCAGGGGTCGAGCATAACTCAGCTCTCGAGTTCCAAAACATCACTTATGCAACATTTTTAATGATGGATGAATGTTGTCTATATAAGTACATAAAACATGAATTAGATTAAGCTAAATCAGCAAGATATAATTTAGGGACAGTTGTAATACGTAAGAAGAAGATTGAAATGAATATATAAACCAGTATAAATCCCTAAAGTATGTATGCGTTGCCAAGTCGACAATTACAAGTTTTGTATCAAAATACAAAATGTCAAAAAAAATGTGATAGCCAACTACAATCATAGCCCTGAATCCCCGTCAATCAGGACACAGCTCACATGAACCTGCCTGAATACTACATGTAGGAGAAAGCCTCCTCATCATCCTCGAACTCTGGCTCTGCCTCGTGGGTCGCATCATCATCTGCAACTAAGACAGAGTCTGGTTGGTGTTTAACACCATCCCAGAACGTGAGAGTGAGTGATCAACTCAGTGGAGCTATACAGTAAAGGTTAACATATTATCAATTCAGTCAAGCAGTAATGATAAAGCAGTACAACAAACAAGTCCTAAATACTATGATTAATGCAAGAATGAGATGTAGTAATGATGCATGCCCTCGCCTTCACTCCCTCAGTGTCTTCATCTTACGGTGCGCATGGCAACCACTCGAAAGTGCTTTTCTTCACCAAAGCACATGCAATGCGGTGCATGAACGTGATTACCAAGTTCATATTAGTCCTTTTCAAATAGCAGGATTGGGAAGCTAAGGTACCTCCCTTATATCATTTCCCAAACAATGATCCATTCTAGGGTCGTCAATCCTAGCAAATATCATACGATGTTATGGTTCTAGGTCGCTCCTATGGGCTCGTCGCCTAATCAATGCAGGCCTAGTTATACCCTAGTTACTACAAAAAGGCTCGTCATCTCAATGCAGTTTCAAGGTATGCTTGAGGTCACTACAAAGGGCTCGTCACCAATCAGTGTAGGCCGACAGCATGAATACAGTGTCCCATACCACCATATATGACTCACGAGTCTAGGTTGCTCACTGGTCACTACGGGGAGGCTCATCGCCCCAACGTAGGCCGACAGCTTGACAACAGTGTCTCATACCACCATGTCTGGCTCATGAGTCTTAGCGGATCGAGGTACCATGGTTAACAGGGTTTCACTGGTGAGTTTGGTACCTTAGATTCAAGCAGTAGTGTCCAAACATGGTGAATATACATCGGGTCATTCAGGTTAATTAACAAGCTCGACTAGGACGAGTGTACGTTGAGTTGATCGACATGAAATGCATAAGCACTCCATGTGGCCTAACCACTGCTGACAGCCCAAGTACGGTTCAGATTCATCGAACACATCCTGTGTGGTGAAATAACTTCAGCAACCAAAGCAAGGCCTATTACCGGTTGCCTGGACTGTAATATAGTCCTAACCGCATGCAATCACAACAAACAAGCATATGATATAATCTAGAAGAAAGGAATACGTAAGTCAAATCCTACCATCATGTGAGCATGTTATGGAATATAACTGAAACATGATTATATAATACATGGAGGAAATCATACACACGCTTAAACATGAATAAACAGGCTATATAGTACATGGAGGAAATCATACACACAGTTAAAGTAGTTAGGATTTATATCTCAACTCCCTTATAAATCACACTTTACTAACTACTAACTCATTCAGACATTTTTACAAATACTTAGACTACACCTTCCAACATACATCACGTATGTTGGATATATTACGTATTAGGGAAAATTCTCTTGCTAAGGAGTTGTCACATACATAACAACCATGTACCTACGACAGTTAATCATGACAATCACAAATTCAGATTCTAAATGCATACAAACACATAAATTTCCCTATATACCACATAGTTCATATCTATTTGTAATGCGGAACAAATATCGCATTTGGCATATGAAATAGCATCCATGTCAGTGATAAACTATTAACTGACATTGAAAGCCTTAAAAACCATAACCTATACATGTATAGTCCGCACCTTAAGCCTGCAAACGCGTAACGACTTTGTTTTAGACATTTAGTCTTCGTTAACGGTGGATTAACAACCTAGAGCATGAAGTAGGTTAGTTATTCCATCACTTAGACTATATGAAGCCCTAAAATAGGTTAGGGTTTAGTTTTCTTACCCGAGTATGGAATCGGAATCGCCCATATAGCGATACGAATGAACAGATTTGACACATAGTGTAACTGGGAAGAACCCCAGGATGAATCTCCAACTCACTCTCTCTTTCTCTCTCTTTCCTTTTCTTTTCTTCTCCTTTCTTTGCCAGGGTTTTAAAATTCGTTTGGAATATGTGAGAGAGGGTTTAAAGCCCTTATATAGGCCCAGAACTGATGGGAATAGCACCAAGGCCAAGGTATACTTAGGTTGTGTCCAAATCGGGTCTGTTCCGATCCAACGGAGCATTTCTGAAGGTCCCTTTGCTGAATGCGATTAGAATTAAGCTCATTGACATTGGATCTTGGTCAAGCTGAGTTTTCAGTCCAGTCGGGTTTACAGATCAACCGCGGTGGACCAGTTTCAGTTCAACGGTTACCGGCACTCGTTCAGGGCCACAAGTACATTGCCATGTGTGGAACATTTTCCCTGATCTGAGGGTGTATTTGGGTTAGATTTTGATGGTCTGAATTCTTATAGTTGGCCCGCAAGTGACACGACTTAGATTACTTAAATTTGGATTTATTTTCTAAAGATATTTACGTTTCTCACACACTTCGCTCCGAACTCAAGTAAATAGTCCCAGGATATCATCTTAACTTGATTTTCGAGGTGATTGTCAAGTCCAACTAGGCGGTCATAATTGTATAGTTTCGTAGCTATCTGACTTTCGACATGCAGTCCAGGTCCGATACGAAGTTTCAATATGCTCCCGAGAGCAACCGAATTTAGTGATTGATCCTAGATTTTAGGATAATGTATCGTTAATAATTCTACAAGTTTTGGGTTTTACAGATCATATTTAAAGTGAGTGGTGCTAATTTCATAGGTAATCTAGTTTAACACTAGTTAATTCTCGTTTAATTTCTAAATGATTTAATCCTTAGTGATTTCTGCCTGAGGTGGTACTCGGGTCTTAGTACGAATTTTTTCAGAACGTTACATAAGTTCTAATTGATTTTAAATTAAACCAATTGGGCTAGCTTTAATTGATTTTGATTCTAGAGAAAGGAAAATAAAACTTTCTCTTTTCAGATTAGATTGCAATACAAGAAACAAAATCAATTTAAAAAGCTAAAGAAAGAGAATATTAAATATGCATACTTAGGTTAAATGGAGCACAGACTTATCTCTCTGAAGGCTGGATTAAAATTACTTTAGTTCTCTTCAATATTCTAAGATTCATGCTCTATTTATAGGTGATCAAATTGCATCTTTAACTGGTCCAACAGTCACTACGACTGGTCATAGGACCAACGGATATTTGAAAATTTGAGCGCGATAAGATAAGGCAATTTCATGACTAGTCGTAGGTAGTCTACGACTGGTCGTAGGTCACCCTCAACTGGTTGTAGGTTGCTCACGACTAGTCGAAGCCAAGTGAATTTCAACGTTATAGTTTGAGTCGTAGGTTCACGACTGGTCGAAGGAGCAGTCGACACTATTTGTACGACTGGTCGAACAGACCCCAGGATTGGTCGAAGCTTAACAAAAAATTCTAAATTTTTGCAACAAACTTACGACTGGTCCAGGAAATACTTAGACAGGTCGAAGCAGTGCTAGGACTAATCAAGAAAGGTCCAGGACTAGTTTTAGAACAGACCAAATTCCTAAATATAAAACATTTGCATTATGTATCCTAAATGAACTACTCTAAAGGTTAACCTAAGATCAAACATACCTTAATAGTAAAGTAAGGACATTGAACCCTTAAGATATGTAACCTTTAAAGAAAGTGAAGCTTGAAATCTTGATGTAACTTGTCCTTAAAAGCTTCAATTATGCAATCTTAAATCTTGACTTGTAATTTGTGAATTCAGTTCAACATTCTTGAATCTTGACTTGTAAACTTGTCTTGTCTTTCGAAGTTGATCTTGTGAGACAATGTCATGGCTTGACATATCTTGAGTTGAGCACTGTGCATCACTAATGTAATCAACATCCATACACTGTGACTCACTTCATCCATACCGTGTCTCAATCATGTATGCAATTTCACAAAGTACAAGCAGTGTTTTTGGCACCACAAATTTGACAAAATAAGGGGGCTTTCAAACATAACACTTATAATCTCCCCCTTTGTCAAATTAGTGACAAAACATACTTTCAAGATATATTACATAAAGCAAAATATCTGGTTAAAGAGTCATGCACCAGTTATTATCAACTAGCACACATTCATAATAACATGAACTTGCAAATCAATTCAACATATAATCCACCTCTGTACATACTCCCCCTGAGCAACATACATCACATAAATTCAAAAAAAAAAAATGCTATACTCTACTCCCTCCTCATAACACAGACATCCATTCTCTCCCTTTTTATCATAATAGGTGTAACGCCCTGAAAATCGGGGGTCGAGCATAACTCAGCTCCCGAGTTCTAGAACATCACTTATGCAATATTTTCAATGATGGATGAATGTTGGCTATATTAGTACATAAAACATGAAGTAGATTAAGCCAAAACAGCAAAACATAATCTAGAGACAGTTGTAATACGCTAGCGGAAGACTGAAATGAATATGTAAACTAGTATAAGTCCCCAAAATATGTCTGCAATGCCAGGTCAACAATTACAAGTGTTGTGTCAAAAATACAAAATGTCAAAAGAATATAATAGTCCTCTACATGCATAATCCCCGAAGCTTCGTTGATCCAGACTCGACTCATGCGAATTCGCCTGAAAACTGCATGAAAGAGAATGCCTCCTCGTCATCCTCGGAGTCTGTCTCTACCTCATAGGCGTCACTATCACCTGCAGTTAAGACAGAGTCTGGTTAGTGTTTAAACACCGTCCCAGAATGTGGGAGTGAGTGATCAACTCAGTGGAGCTATACAGCAAAGGTTAACATGTTATCAATTCAATCAAGAAGTAATGATAAAGCAGTACAATCAAATATGTCCTAGATACTCTTATTAATATAAGGATGTATATAGAAATCATGCATGCCCTTGCCTGCACTCCCTGTTGCGACAACATCTAATGATCGTGGCATGAATCACTACCACTGTGCTCTACACCAACGCCAACGGCACATGCAGTGCGATGTTATGAGAATGATTACCAAGTTCTTATTAATATTTTTTCATACAGAAGGATTGGGAGCTAAGGTACCTCCCCCATATCAATTCCCAAACAACGATCCATTTTAGGGTCGTCAGTCCTAGACAATCTCATATGATGTTATGGTTCTAGGTCGCTATAAAGGACTCGTCACCAATCAATGCATGCCTAGTTATACCCTAGTTACTACAATAAGGCTCATCGCCTTAATGCAGCATCAAGGTATGCTCGAAGTCACTACAAAGGGCTCCTAACCAATCAGAGTAGGCCGACAACACGAATATAGTGTCCCATACCACCATAATTGGCTCAAGAGTCTGGATTGTTCACTGGTCACTACGGGGAGGCTCAACGCCCCAGCTTAGGCCAACAGCTCGACCACGGTGTCCCATACCACCATGTCCGGCTCATGAGTCTTAGGGGATCGTGTTACGAAGGTTAACAGGATTTCATTGGTAAGTTAGGTACCTTATATTCAAGTAGTAGTGTCCAAATAAGGTGAACATGCATCTGTCAATCGGGTTAATTGACGAGCTCGACTAGGATGATCGCACGTTGAGTTGATCGACATGAAATGCATAGGCACTCTGTGTGGCCTGACCACTGCCGAACATCCCAAGTATGGCTCGGATTCATCGAACACATCCTGCGTGGTGAAAGCGATCTCAACCACCAATTCGAGAACAATTACCGATTACCTGGACTGTGATACAGTCCCAATCACGTACAATCATAATAATGAATATTTAACTCAATTCCTACAAACATATAACATGTTATAGAATATAACTTAAACATGAATACACAGTACATGGAGGAAATCATGCACAAAATTAACATGGTTAGTTAGACTAAACAGTTCATGGAGGAAATCATACACACAAGTAAGATAGTTGGGATTTCATGTCTCAACTCCCTCATACATCACACCTTACTAACTACGAACTCATTCAGACATTTTCACAAACACTTAGACTATACTTTGTAACATACATCACGTATGTCGGCCATATTACATATTAGGGCAAATGCTTTTACCAAGGAGTTGTCGCTTACATAACAATCATATTCCTATGACATTTAATCATGATAACCACAACATCAGATTTCAAATGCATACTAATATTTCAACAAAAACAAGAAATAACTTATACACAACATAGTTCATATATATACATAAAATAAAATAGATATCACATTTGGCATGTGTAATGGCAACCACGTCAGTAATAAATCATTATCTGACATTAAAAGCCTTGAAAACCATAACCTAAATGTATATAGTCCACACCTTAAACCAGAAAATGCGTAACAGATTTGATTTAGACGATAAGTCTTCGTCAACGGCGAATAGGCAACCTAAGGCATGAATTAGGTTAACTACATCAACACTTAGACTATTCTAAGTTTCAAACAAGTTAGGGTTTGATTGTCTTACCCGAAAATGGAATTAGAATCGCCGAAATAACGACTCAGACACGATGGATAAGGCACGTAGAGTAGCTGGGAAGAATTCCAAGATGATTCACCAACTTCTCTCTCACTTTCTCTCTCTTTCTTAGCTAGGGTTTGAGAATTCGTATGAAATTTGTGAGAGTGGATTTAAGGTCCTTATATAGGCCCAAAACTAACGAAATTAGTCTAAGGGTCATGGTATACTTAGGTTATATCCAATTCGGGCTTATTTCGATCCAACGGAGCATTTCTGGAGGTCCTTTTGAGGAATGCGGTCAGACTTAAGCTCACAGATACAGGATCTTGATCAAGTTAAGTTTCCAGTCAGATCGGATTTCCTGATCGATCGTGGCGGACCAGTTTCAGTTCAGCGGTCACCGAAACTCGATCAGGGCCACAAGTATATTGACATATGTGGGCCATCTTCCCTGAACTGAGGGTGAATTTGGGTCAGAATCCAACGCTCAGAATGCTTATAAATGGCGCGTAAGCAACACGACTTAGATTATTTAAATTTATATTTAATTTCTAAATAGATTCACCTTTCTCACACTCTTCACTCCAGACTAAAGCAAATTGTCTCAGGACCTCATCTGGACTTGATTTTTGAGGTGATAGTCAAGTCCAACTAGGCAGTCATAATTGTCTAAGTTCGTCGCTATCGGACTTTTAATATGCGGTCCAGGTCCGTTACAGAGTTTCTGAATGCTCCTAAGAGCAACTGGGTTTAGTGTTTGATCCTAGATTTCTGGGTAACGTAACGTTAATGATTCTACAAGTTTTGGTTCTTGTAGATCGTATTTAAAGTGGTTGGTGCTAATTTCACAGGTAATCTAGTTTAACACTAATTAATTCTCATTAATTTCTAAAGGATTTTGTCCTAAGTGATTTCTGCTAGAGGTGGTACTCGGGTTTTCGTATGAATTTTTTCAGGATGTTACAATCTACATCCCTTAAAGAAAAATTTCATCCTCGAAATTTGTACCTTTTCATACTCCTCGAGGATCTGAGGGTAGTTCTTTCTGACCTCAGCTTCAATCTCTCAAGTAGCCTCTTCTTCAATGTGATGCGTCCACAGTACCTTCACAAGTGGGATGACCTTTCTATGCAGTACCTGCTCCTTCCTATCCAGGATATGTGTTGGGTGCAATACATATGTGGCATCTTCGCTCAACTACACCTGCTCTCAACTGATAATGTGCGAAGGATTAGGAACGTACTTCTTCAACATAGACACATGAAATATGTTGTGCACGCCAGCAAGCGGTGTGGGCAAAGAAAGGCGATAGGCTACTACCCCCACTCGGTCAAGTATCTGAAATGGGCCAATGAATCTTTGTGTGAGCTTCCCTTACCAAATCGAAGGACTTCCTTCATGGGGGAAACTTTAAGGAATACATGGTCTCCAATCTCAAACTCAAGCGGTCTCCATCTCGTATCAGCGTAGCTCTTCTGCCTACTCTGTGCTATCAGAAGTCAACACCTAATAATATCGATCTTCTCTGAAGTCACCTGAACCAACTCTGGGCCAATCAGAGTCTTCTCGCCCACTTCTACCCAGCAATGCGGTGCTCTACACGGGCGACCATATAGTGCCTCATAGGGAGCCATGCCAATACTCTCCTGAAAGCTGTTGTTATACGCGAACTCTGCATAAGGAAGACAGTCATCCCAACTGTCCTTGAAATCCAACACATAAGCCCGCAAATAGCACTTGATTGACACGTTCCGTCTGCTCGTCTATCTACAGATGGAACGCAGTACTGAATTTTAACTTCACACCCATCGCTTCCTGGATACGAGTCTAGAAGACAGATGTGAATTGCGTGTCTCTGTCAGACACAATCTCCAAGAGAACTCCATGCAAATGTATAATCTCCTTGATGTACAATCTGGCCAACTCGTCTACAGAGTTCGTGACTCTGATCGGTAAGAAATGAGTTGACTTCGTCAATCGGTCGACGATCACCCAAATGGAGTCATGTCCCTTCCTCGTCTTTGGTAGCCTTGAAATAAAATCTATAGAGATAAAATCCCACTTCCATTCGGCTATGGACATGGGCTGAAGCAGTCCAGGAGGTCGATGATGCTCTGCCTTAACCTGCTGGCACGTGAGACAACGGGATACAAACTCTGCAATGTGAACCTTCATGTTATCCCACCAGTACGATCTCTTCATGTCTTGATACATCTTCGTGCTGCCGGGATGCATTGCAAGCCTCAAACTATGAACTGACTCAAGAACCTCCAGTCTCAAGTCAAGAATGTCTGGGACACATAGGCGGCCACGATAATGTAAACCCCTATCTGAACCAATACTCCACTCGGAGTCCTCATCCGTACCAACCCGCTCCCTCATCTTCCTCAATCGCTCATCACTTTCTTGAGTTGCAATAATCTTACCATCAAGGAGGGGCTGTACTCGAATATATGCGATAACCTCGTACGGCTCCTCCACTGTGAGTTTTTTCTCAAGGTCTCGCATAAACTCCATCATGTCCTATTCTGCTATCATCAACGGAGCCGCAAACTCGATAGTCTTCTTGCGGCTTAAAGCATCTGCCACAAGGTTTTCCTTACCCGGATGGTAAGAAACCTCGAACTGAAAGTCCTTCAAGGTTTCCATCCATCGGCAATACCTCATATTCAAGTCTCACTGAGAGAATATATATTTAAGGCTCTTATGGTCACAAAAGAGCTTGAACTCCTTTCCTTAGAGGTAATGTCTCCAGAGCTTCAGTGTGAAAATGACAGCTGCCAACTCTAGGTTGTGTAGGGTAATTTTCCTCGTGCTTCCTCAACTGTCTCGAGGCGTATGCAATCACCCTGTCCTTTTGCATAAGGATACAACCCAAACCAACGCGAGAGGCGTCAGTATATATGGTATACTTAACCCCTTGCTCTGGAAATACTAGCACAGGGGCGGACGTTAACTTGTCCTTTAGCTCCTGAAAAGCTACCTCGGCCTTCTCATTCCAGGCAAACTTCAAGTCTTTCCGTGTTAACTGAGACAACGATCTGACAATCTTGGAGAAGTCTTGAATGAATTGTCGATAGTACCCTGCTAGACCAAGAAAACTCCTCACCTCGGTAACTGAACCGGGCTGCTTCTAATCCTGAACCGTAGCTACCTTAGCGAGGTCAACTGCTATGCCTTCCTTGGACACCAATGTTCTAAGAACTTGACTCCTCCTTCCAAAAGTCATACTTCTTGTACTGTGCAAACAACTGATTCTTCCTGAGAGTATCTAAGACCGCTCTTAGGTGATCCTCGTGCTCTTCTCGACTCGTGGAGCATATCAAAATGTCATCAATAAATACGATGACGAATTGGTACTGAAACGGCTGAAATACCCTGTTCATCAGGTCCATGAACACAGTCGGTGCGTTCGTAAGGCGAACGACATTACTAGGAACTCATAATGGTCGAAGCTAGTCTTGAATGTTGTCTTCCGCACGTCCTCCTCCCTGACGCACAACTGATGATAACCTAACTGCAGATCTATCTTTGAGAAGTATCGCGGCCCCTTCAACTGATCAAACAAATCATCTATCCTAGGCAAAGGATACTTGTTCTTTACCGTCACCTGGTTCAACCTACGATAATCAATACATAATCGCAGGGAATCGTCTTTCTTCTTCACAAATAAGACTGGTGCTCTCCAAGGAGACACACTAGGCCGTATAAAATCTACATCTAACAGATCATCGATCTGCTTCCTCAACTCCTCAGAAAAGTGTCGCATCTGCATCGGCTGATCAGCTAGAAGCAAAGGAGCATACCTGCCCAGCTTCGCAAACCGGTTCTCATAATTCGTCACCGACATCCCTCCCTAACAGAGGCAAAGGAACTCACTCTCCTTCTCGTGTTAGTAAGTGACCGGGAAGTACTTCTCCTGGAAGCGAGTCTCAAACGCCTCCCACGTCCACACAAATCCCTCTGCTACAGTGCGGAGAACACTATCCCACCATAAACTAGTCTCCTTCTCAAACATGAAGGTGGCAAGCTCGACCTGCTCTGCCTCAGAGCAGTGTAGCGATCTCAGCATCTTAGAAATGCGGTCTATCCAGTACTCGGCCTCCTTGGGTCTATGAGTACCCGCAAATGTGGGAGGTCGTAAGCGCTGAAATCGCTCAAATGTGCCGCTAGCACTAGTGTTCCCAGATGGGTGCATAGGAGAGGCAGGTGGAGTCGCCCCCATCGTCTGAGCAAAGATACCAGCTATGGTAGTTAAAAACTGTTGTTGTTGCTGCTGCATCAACAACATCATCTGCTCTAGCCTATCAGGAGGAGGAGTGGACTGTGATGCATGAGGCGTCGACGCAGATGCACGGTTCTGCTCAGGAACTGAAGCTGTGACAGGTGGTATTACAGATGGTGTCACAGGAGTCGGCCTTGCAGCGGGGCCAGTAGCTGGCTGAGAGTCCAGCATAGCATCAAAATGAGATGGGCCCGACTGGGGATCCGTCTGGTTATCGCCTAGGGGAGAGACCCCGTCAAGCGACTCGCCCAAAGAGAGACGAGTCGAAGTCCTCGTGCCCTTAGTTGGCATACCCTACATTCAATAGAGGGTGCAACCTGTGAGATTTAACATCCACATAACCCACCCACACAGCATTCACTTCACAACTCAAGGAAACAACATGCATTTCATTCAACAAAATTGTCGCAATACATGAAGTGCAGCATTACATGGATCGTAATAGAGAATGCATGTGAGCTAATATATCTAAGCTTCAGATACTAAAACAACTATCACACTACTATGCCTATAAGGCTACACACAAGAATAAGCAACAAAGTAAAACAATGACGACTACATATAGAGCTATTCTTCAGAATCTGGCGATGGAGGAGGGGCACCCTTATCCTGCAGATAGCACAGGATAGACTTTAAAGTGCGAGTTACTTTCTTGAACTTGTGTTTCACGAGGCCCCGCATATCGATAATATCCTGCTGTAGGGTGGCCTGGCCCTCCTCAAGTCTAACTAAATGGGCATCCCTATCAGCCCGATCAGGATCATGCTCCTGAGTCGTAGGAGGAGGACTCTCATCCGTATCCTGGGCCTCCTCTTCTTCTTCTTCACTCTGCTCTTCTTTTATCTTAGCTCTACCTTTTTCATCGCTCTCTTCCTCATCGCCCTTGGTCTCATCACCACTCTCCTCGAGTAGGGCTTGTCATTGTCATGACTTGATATCCATCTGATTCAGAGTAGTATTGGTGATGTAATGGATCAGCGTTAGCAATTTGCCCCAAGTCTGTAGCCAAACTCGAGTGTAATCTTGCATATGAGTCAGCCAAATGGGAGCGCTTCAGTCCTTCTATTAGAACATGCAATAAGGATTATCTATCGCAAGACATACTTAAGTGCACACATCTTCTCTCCCTGTCCCACTTGATACAGGAAATCCACCATCAGGCGTGTGCACTCACTACGGTTGCTCCACCTAGGATAAACGTTAAACGTGCAGATGTGGTGAAGCAGGCAGAAGTCGTCCATCATATTTGTCGCTAAAAGGCTTTGTTTGGCTGTTATTCAACCAGACAACCACAAAGGAACCATGTGCGGCGATCCCTTTCACGTGCACCACTCAGATTCTTCTCACTTGCATGAACTTCACCAAGTGGCACATTCAAAAACTGAGACATGAAAGCAACGTTGATTGTGGCCTCCCGATCTCTTCCAAATGGAATCTTAAACAGCAAGGGCTTCAATGTTGGTTCTTGAATGTGGGCATAGAAAGCTCAGACTGTACCCACATTTGCATGATGCTCACCCTAAAATAGTGGACCCCACTTGGCTTCTACCAGGCGCTCAAATAAAAAAATTTCTCCAAAGAGCCGTGCATCTATATGAGCTTCAAAAAGGACCCTACGGCCCTCATAAACTTCATGAGAAAACTCTACCAACAATGCCCTTTCTATGGGAGCATGGGGATCTAGATCCCGCTTCGTCTGCAACTCTCGAGTGGATTTTGAACTAGTGGCGGCACCTCTCGACCTCCTTGAATGGGTTGGATGACTAGGCCCGGCTTCATCAACAGGAGCTCTCTTCTTTCCCATGAAAGAGAGAATGGTGAAAATGGAAAATATGGTCGTAACAAGCTCGAATAGGGCCATGAAAAATGAAAGAAAGGAGAGAAATGGAAGGAATGATGGGGTTTTCACGAATTTGAGACTTAAAATAGGAATTTGAGTGCTCAAATGGAAAGAAAAGAAAGAGAAATCAGCAATGAAGGTGAGTTTTGAAATGGGTAGAGAGAGGTTGCATGAAAATGGAAGAAGAAAGGGTATGGAGAGGGATTTTTGTGGAGTTTTGAGAGATTTTTCAAGAAAAAGAAAGCTTGGAGTGGTAGCTTCTGAAGGGAAGATGATTTGGGGCTGTTTAAAATTGACCAACCATGCACCAATGGGCCATACAACGCCCTAGGAGAATTGGCCCAATCGGCCCAACCCGTCTGGGCCCACTAGGCGGCGAGGCCTCGCCGGTGGGGTGAGGTCCTACCCCCACCCCCCTCAAGAGTAAAAATGATGTGGGTCCTACCTTGAGTCCCCCTGGAAATGCCCCGATTGGGCCCTTAGTCCGTTTTGACTTGTTTCATGTCATTTCAAATAGATACTGATACATATTCACGTTTATCGAGTTTTTAACGGCTGGAATGAGATGATACATGGTCTAAACCCCTCAATTGACGGTCTAAACATGGTTTAGGGTCATTGTGTGTGATCAAGAGTGTGCATGGACTCGATCTCGGTGATCATTTTCAATAAACTTTCACCAATTAGTGAAACTGGGAATCCTACACTTGTTTCTAGGTTTTTTTCTCGCACCCTCTTACGCTAAAGTGACGTCAGCATGCATCATGTGACCATAACTGAGGTCCGGTTAAATCCAAATCATGCTCTGATACCAACTTATAACATCATGAAAATTGGGAGTTGAGCATAACTCAGCTCTCGAGTTCCAGAACATCACTTATTCAACATTTTCAGTGATGGATGAATGTTGGCTGTATTAGTACATAAAACATGAAGTAGATTAAACTAAAATTACAAAACATAATCCAGGGAAAGTTGTAATACGCTAGCGGATAGCTCGACCACGATGTCCCATACCACCATGTTCAGTTCAAAAGTCTTAGGGGATCGTGGTATAAAGGTTAACAGGATTTCACTGGTAAGTTTGGTACCCTTTATTCAAGCAGTAGCATCCAAACAAGGTGAACATGCATTGGTCAATCGGGTTAATTGACGAGCTCGACTAGGATGATCGCACGTTGAGTTGATCGACATGAAATGCATAAGCACTCCGTGTGGCCTGACCACTGCCGAACATCCCAAGTACGGCTCGGATTCGTCGAACACGTCCTGCGTGGCGAAAGCTATCTCAACCACCAGTTCGAGAACAATTACCGATTACCTGGACTGTGATACAGTCTCAATCACGTACAATCATAATAATGAATATTTAACTCAATTCCTGCAATCATATAACATGTTATGGAATATAACTTAAACATGAATACATAGTACATGGAGGAAATCATGCACATAATTAACATGGTTAGTTAGACTAAACAGTTCATGGAAGAAATCATACACACATGTAAGATAGTTGGGATTTCATGTCTCAACTCCCTCATACATCACACCTTACTAACTACGAACTCATTCAGACATTTTCACAAACACTTAGACTACACTTTGTAACATACATCACGTATGTCGGCCATATTACATATTAGGGCAAATCCTTTTACCAAGGAGTTGTCGCATACATAGCAATCATATTCCTACGACAATTAATCATGGTAACCACAACATTAGATTTCAAATGCATACAAAAATTTCAACAAAAACAAGAAACAGCCTATACACAACATAGTTCATATATATAAGTAAAACGAAACAGATATCGCATTTGGCATGTGTAATGGCAACCACGTCAGTAATAAATCATTATCTAACATTGAAAGCCTTGAAAACCATAACCTAAATATACATAGTCCACACCTTAAACTAGAAAATGCGTAACAGATTTGATTTAGATGATAAGTCTTCTTCAACGGTGAATAGGCAACCTAAGGCATTTATTAGGTAAGCTACATCAACACTTACACTATTCTAAGTTCCAAATAGGTTAGGGTTTGATTGTCTTACCTGAAAATAGAATTAGAATCGCCGGAATAACGATTTAGATGCGATGGATTAGGCTCGTAGAGTAGTTGGGAAGAATCCCAAGATGATTCACCAACTTCTCTCTCACTTTCTCTCTCTTTCTTAGCTAGGGTTTGAGAATTTGTATGGAATTTGTGAGAAAGGATTTAAGGTCCTTATATAGGCCCAAAACTGACGAAATTAGTCTCACGTTCATGGTATACTTAGGTTATATCCAATTCGGGCTTATTTCGATCCAACGGAGAATTTTTGGAGGTCCTTTTGCTAGATGCGGTCAGACTTAAGCTCACAGATACTAGATCTTGATCAAGTTAAGTTTTCAGTCCGATCGAATTTTCAGATCGACCGTGGCAGACCAGTTTCAGTTCAGCGGTCACCGAAACTCGATCAAGGCCACAAGTATATTGACATATGTGGGCCATCTTCCCTGAACCGAGGGTGAATTTGGGTTAGAATCCAATGGTCAGAATGATTATAAATGGTGCGCAAGTGACACGACTCGGATTACTTAAATTTATATTTAATTTCTAAATAGATTCACCTTTCTCACACTCTTTACTCCAGACTCAAGCAAATCGTCTCAGGACCTCATCTGGACTTAATTTTTGAGGTGATAGTCAAGTCTAACTAGGCGGTCATAATTGTCTAAGTTCATCACTATCGGACTTTCATTGAGCTGTGTAGGTCCGTTACAGAGTTTCTAAATGCTCCCGAGAGCAACTAGGTTTAGAGTTTTATCCTTAGATTTTAAGGTAACGTAGCGTTAACGATTCTATAAGTTTTGGGTCTTGCAGATCGTATTTAAAGTGGTTGGTGCTAATTTCACATGTAATCTAGTTTAGCGCTAATTAATTCTCATTAATTTCTTAAGAATTTTGTCCTAAGTGATTTCTACTAGAGGTGGTACTCGGGTTTTCGTACAGATTTTTCCAGGACGTTACAATAGGATAAAGGAAGCAATGAACAAATGGCTGAGGAGTTAAAATAATAGAGAGATATGAGAGTGGAAAAGATATGATAATAGGATAAACAATGCATATAATCCATAAACAGAGACAAGTTAATAGTACTAACAATCTCACAAACAGAGAGAGCAGAAGAGTAATAGTGTTATTACAGTCAAATAAAATAAAAAGAACTAATCTGAGCCAGATGAAGGAGCAGGGATGGAAGGATCAAGTTGATGCATGCCCTTGTTCAAGCGCCTAAGATATTTACGCATATATTTGAACTGTAAATCATGGGCAACATTGATATTGTCTACCTTAACATTCATATTTTCTACCTTCTCCTCAAGTGCACGCTGACGCGTATCAAACTCAGATGGTTCATAATCAGGATTATTAATAGAATTAAACTTAATTTCTTCAAAAATATCATCCATATTAATGTCAACAGGACGAAGATCACCAGCCTCTTCCTCATTTCCAGCTTTAGCACCACCATTACCATCACCTTGGCTAGGAAGCACATTCAGCTTCATCTTATTAAGGTTAGAATTGTTAAATATCAGATGATGGATAAGAGCCTCTCCAACAGGCATGTCGACTAACATATGTGTAGCCAACACATTCATCAAATAAAAAAAAAAGGATGTTACTGTGACCTGGATGAAGTCGAAATTGAATAATGGAGTGACAAATCAATGATGGTAAATAAATATGAATACCACTGGCAACAGAATGAAGAACACGAACCATGAAAGATCTCAATTTAAATTTATTACCTGATCGAGGATACAAGTTGGATACAAAAATCATGTCAAGAACTCTATATTTAGGTAACAAAAACTTTGAGGGGAGCGCATTCCCTTTATGTGTCCATTGTACGTGTAAATTGCATAAATCTTTAGTGAGCATGTGTTTTTCAGTTTCAGAGAGTTTTTCAGATAAGGTATGGATAGGAATGCCCTCATCATTCACAGGAATTTCTATAAGAGCTGAAATCAAATGACGATCAACGTCAAATGGTCCTTCTCTTGTGGCTATTTTAAAAGTTAAATTTTCCATTGAAAAATCAATTATTCAAGCGAATATGGATCAGGCAATGGACCGGTATGCTGGCCCACCCCAATGTAATAAGTTGTCCTAACTTACAGTTTGAAGAATATGAAGGATATCATACGGAGTAATGTGATTTACATCAACAGGACGTTCTATAATAACATTCCTCAATCTAACGTCCCTTACAAAAGATGGATCATCTTCGGAGGATCGAAAATGACGCTTGGTAATAGGAGTAGATCTGGAAGAAGATGGACCACGGGATGTTGTCTTTCTTCCTCTAGATGCTACATGTAACAAAGATTTAAAGGAAACAAAGTTTTGTAATGGATTGAGAAATGGATTTCCTCAAATCAGATTTGGGTGAAGAAAAACCCCAAATCTCAACAAAACTAGAAATAGACAACTTCAAAAAAGAGATAGAAGTAAACTTGACACAAATCCACAAGAAATAAGAAAATAGAACACTAAAGTTGATGGATTTGGAAGGTGGGATCGACTGGTCAGGAGTCGGCTTGTCGGAGAGGGAAGTTGAAATAAGGAAGAAATGAAAATTTCTCCAATTTAAGTCAATCAGCGCGATTTATGACTGGTCGTGGAATTTCTTCGACCAGTCATGCTAAGATAGGTTGAGGAAATCCTCGACTGGTAGAGTACCATAAAAAAATTGATTTCCTGCATATTTCACAAAAATTAAAATCTAACCTAGCAAATATATACAATATGATACAAATAGGCATAAATAATCATTTTAGAATACACATTCCAAGATCAAATTTTAATTTATTAAACCTATTTTTGTCGGGTAGTTTAGTGAAAATGTCAGCACATTGATTCTCGTAGGGATATATTCTAAAGATATAACCTTTTCTTCTACTACTTCACGAATATAATGAAATCTAATGTTAATGTGCTTAGTACGAGAACATTGAATTGGATTTTTTGAAATATTTATGACATTGGAATTATCACAATATAATAACATAGAATTTTATTTAATTCCATAATCACTTAGCATACGTTTCATCCAAACAAGCTACGTACAAGCATTACCAGCTGCGATATATTCAGCTTTAGCAGTTGAAAATGATATAGAACTTTGTTTCTTGCTAAACCGAGAAACTAAACAGTTTCCAATATAAAAGCAACCACCACTGGTTAATTTTTTATCATCAAAATTGCCAGCCCAGTCAGCATCTGAGTACCCAGCTAATTGAACACTAGTCTCATGTGGATACCAGAGACCAGGATTAACAGTACTTGCGACATATCGCATAATCCACTTGACAGCAGTCAAGTGGGATTCTTTAGGATCAAGCTGATATCTAACGCAAATACCAACACTTAGAGCAATATCGGGTCTACTAACAGTTAAATACAGTAAACTACCAATCATACTCCGATATAATTTTGGATCCACATTTTTACCTATAAAATGTTTTGAGAGTTTAAAAGTTGTACTCATAAGAGTATCAAAATTCGTACCATTCTCAAATCCAAATCTCTTAATCAAATTCATAACATATTTAGATTGAGAAATGAACATTCTATCAGGTTGTTGTTTTACTTGCAACCCAAGGAAATAATTCAATTCCCCAACCATGCTCATTTCAAACTGAGATTTTATCAAATCTGCAAACTCAATAGTCATGTCAATACAGGCAGATCCATAATTGATATCATTAATATAAATTTGTACTATTAAAATGTGATCATTATATTTTTTGATAAACAGAGTTTTATTAACACATCCCATTTGAAAATTATGGCTTAATAGAAACTTTGTTAGTTTCTCGTACCATGCCTTAGGAGCTTGTTTTAGGTCGTAAAGTGCCTTTTTAAGGTGATACACATAATTAGCATTTTTAAGGTCTTCAAAACCCATTGGTTGTTTAACATAGACTTCCTCATGCAGATCTCCATTTAAAAATGCACTTTTCACATCCATTTAGTAAATCTTAAACTTTCTAAAACACGCAATGAATATAAAAAGTCTAATTGATTCAAGATGTACTACTAGTGCGAAGGTTTCATCATAATTAATACCTTCAATTTAGGTGTAACCTTGTACCACTAGCCTAGCCTTATTTTTAATTATATTTCCAAGCTCGTCAGACTTATTTTTGAAAATACATTTGGTTCCAATGATGTGTTTACCTTTAAGTCTAGGTATGAGATACCAAACATCATTTCTCACAAATTGCTTAAGTTCTTCTTACATCGGAACAATCCAGTTTTCATCAGTAAGAGCTTCTTTTACGTTAGTTGGTTCTATCTAGGATGTAAAACATACGTAATTACACATATCTTCAAGTTATTTACGGGTACGAACACCAGTGAGAGGGTTTCCAAGAATCTGTGTGGTTGGATGATCTTTAATAGTCCTCTGTTCAGAATTAGTCAGATTAGATGAAGTATCAGGTTTATTAATTATAAGAATTTCATCATTATCTGGACTTGAGACTGGCGTGTTTAAGTGATCATTAATGATCACATTTATGGACTCTTGAATCACACTGGTCCTTTTGTTCAGAACCCTATAAGCTTGACTGTTTAAAGAATATCTTAGAAAGATCCCTTCATCACTCTTCATATCAAACTTTCCCATATTTTCACGATCTCGTAAAATATAGCACTTGCTGCCAAAAACTCAAAAGTACTTGACAGTAGGCTTTTTATTGAACCACATTTCATAAGCCGTTTTATTATTACCTTTACTAGTGTAAACCCGGTTAATGATATAACAAGCTGTATTGACTGCTTTAGCCCAAAGATTCTTAGAGAGCTTCATGCTATTTAACATGACATTAGCCATTTCTTGAAGCACTCTATTTTTCTTTTCAACTATACCATTTTATTGTGGAGTTTTGGGCGCTGAGAATTTATGTAATATTCCTGGTTGCTATAGAACTTCTCAAAACTGCTATTCTCAAATTCGAATCCATGATCACTATGAATCTTATTGATTTGAGAACCTTTTTCAGTTTGAATCCTCTTAAGAATTTTTCTTACTTCTTCAAGGGTTTCAGATTTGTCCCTTAAGAAGACTACCCCAGTATATCTGGTAAAATCATCTACAATTACCATGATATATCTTTTGCCACCTCGACTCTCCATCCTGATAGGTCATATAAGATCCATATGGAGAAGCTCGAGTGGTCTTGATGTGGCATTGGAATTCATTTTTTTGTGTGAGTTCCTTGCTTGTTTGCCAATCTGGCATTCGCCACATATTTTATCTATTTTTTATAGATTGGGTAGACCTCTTATAAGTTTCCATTTGCTCAATCTATATAGATTTTGGTAGTGTACATGTCCAAGACGTTTGTGCTAGAAATCAGTCTCGTCTGTATGGACCATGTAACATGATTGATTAGATGAGCTGGATTCACTAACAATATAGTAGTTTTCAAACGTTCTACGTCTAGTTAGTATTATTGAACCCTTGTTATTTAGAATCTCACAGCTTTGATTGGAAAACTTTACACTGTGGTTATGGTCGCATATTTGAGATATACTTAGCAAATTATGTTTTAATCCTTCAACATATAAGACATTCTTGAACAAAGGAAGGTTATACAGTTGAACCATACCTTGGCCCATAATCTTGCAGTTGCTGCCATCACCAAAAGTGTCTTGAGCATCCACTGTCTAGGTACCACTTTGAATAGCTTGTAGCTTTGAAAGCTGTGTGGGCAACCAAGCAGGTACCATTTTGAACCCATTTCATAACCGTTTTGGGTTTAGGTGGATAGTTGGTCTTCTTTTGTTTATAAGAGTTATAAGTATGACCTAGTGAGTTAGACTTTAGAAGCTCCTTAAGTAAATTAACTATCTTTTTAGTCAAAGGACTTTGGTTTTGCTTTTTATAATTGATATGGTTTTTAGGTTTTTGAAAAGATTTAGAGTTTTTAGAAAACATTTGATCTTTTGCTTTTGAGTTTAAAGTCTCTCCCTTTACGAACTTGGGAGGAATACTCTTCGGTTTAGGAGGAACATTCTTATCCTAACCCAGACCGGATCGATCACCACATTTTCTCGATCCTGATAAGAGTTTTTCTAATTTAGGATCACCTTTGTCATATTTCCAAGTTTCCTTTAAACTCAAGAGAGAAGAGACTTCATGTTTTAGTTGTTCATTTTTAGATTTAAGATTTTCAATCTGGGAGGTTTTAAAATATAAATTGCATTTTGTCTTTTCAAAATAGTTTGAAATGTGGGACATTTCTAAAACAAGAGATTCATAAATATCTTTGAGTTTAGAAAATTTCTCTTTTTGAAGTTTCAATTTCATAGCAATTTTACAACTTTCCTTGTATAGGACATTATATGCATCTTGAAGATCATCTTCATTTTCACATTCACTATTCAAATTTTCTTCATTAGTCGATTCATCATTGTCTGAAAAAATGAATTTAGCTATAGTCATAAGGGCCTTAACATCACTGTCCGACTCGATTTCAGAATCTTCTGATTCAAAGGAGGCTTCAGAATCAGAGGACTCATCCCAAGTAGCCAACATACACTTCTTCTTGGATTTGTCCTTTTTAAGACACTTGTTAGACAAATGCCCATATTCATGGCAGTTGTAACACCGACTGTCTTTTAATGATTTTCTTGATTTAGGTTTAGTTCTTTTTATCATTTGCCTTTTGAAAATCAACCCTTTTTTTTACTTTTAAAAATCTTATAAAACTTTTTTGCCAAAAGAGCCATATCATCTTCAGAGTTTTCTAAATCAAAGTTTAAATAATTTTCTAGAAAACCTTTTTTAGAAGTTTTTAAGGCAATAGATTTACCTTTTGGAGCTTTAAAGGTTAACTCGTAAGTCTGTAATGAGCCAACTAATTCCTCAAACCTCATATTGTCTGTATCACGAAGTTCCTGGATTGCTGTTACTTTTGAATTGAATCGTTCCGGAAGTGAGCGTAGTATTTTAGCACATATTTTAATTTCAAGGATTTTATCGCCTAGACCCCATATAGAGTTTACAATGTCATTCAATCTGGTATAGAAGTTCATGAACATTTCATTTTCTTCCATACGTATTTTTCCAAATTTAGTTGTGAGGATTTATATCTTAGATTTCTTGACAATTGAAGTACCCTCATCTGTCATTTCCAATATATCCCAAGATTATTTTACAGAATCACAGGATATAATTCTTTTGAATTCATCTGGTGATAGTGCACAAGTAATTACATTTAGTGCTTTAGCATTTTCACTACTCTCATTTTTCTGAAGTGTGGTTCAAGAGAAATATGGTGTAATTCTTATAGATTTTGAACCATCAACCCTGTTACTTCAGTGGTAGGGGGATCTATTCATTCACTGTAGCTAGCAACACACTTTCATCCATAGATTTGATGAAGATTCTCATCTTGGCTTTCCAATAGGCATAATTGGTGCCATCAAAATTTGACATCTCAAATATAACTTAGATCGATTAACCCAGGAATTGAATCCAAATAAATAAAAAGAGAGCTATTAGGCTCTGATACCACTTGAAATGGCTAAGCTATATGTCCTAAAGAGAGAGGGGGGTGAATAGGACTATGCCAAATTTAAAATAAATACAGCGGAATTAAATTAAAAGATAGACAAAATAAATAAGAGATCACAATCCACAATGCAATATGAAATGCAACCTCAATTCAAGTCTTGAGAGGCTGATACAAATTATGTTCTAAGGACAACTTTACACCATAAAAATAAGATTTATGGTAGGACAACTTTACTAGAACAATTAATATCAATATCCCAAACTGAAGAGGAATAAAAAAAATAAAGCAGGAATAGAAATCCTAAATTATTACAACATTCTCCACAACACTTGAAAAATAAAAAGTTATAGCATTTACATCTGCATATACATCCCAAAAATGAATAATCAAAGATAGGAAAGATTAACCACATAACCACAAAACACAAGGGATTATAGTGGTTCGCCTGTGTGTACACCAACTGTTAATAAACAGCCACACAACTACTCCACTCCTAATATCCTCACACAGTGGATATTATCATTCACTATCAATATAGGTTTTCCAGGTTCACCTAAAACCTTCACAATTGTGTCTTTTTCTGTATGCTTACACAATAAAAAAAAAAATCCCACTTCTGAGTTTTACTGGCTTCCTCAGATAACCAACAGAATGAGATTTTTCTGGCAAATCTCAAATGAAAGCCAAATAAAGTAAATTACGCAAAATGTAAAATACCTGAATTTCTCTTTTATTATAGCAGCCCGGAAGAACCAAGTCGAAGTAGAGGTTCGAATGTCAAAGTTCAATGTCCAATACTCACTTTATAATGATTCTAAGTTCTAATTGATTTTAAATTAAACCAATTGTGCTGATTTTAATTGATTTTGACTCCAGAAAAAGGAAAATAAAACTTCCTCTTTTCAGATCAAATTGGAATACAAGAAACAAAATAAATTTAAAACGCTAAAGAAAGAGAATATCAAATATGCACACTTAGCTAAAATGGAGCACAGACTTATCTCTCAGAAGGCCGGATTAAAATTTCTTTAGTTCTCTTCAATATTCTAAGATTCATGCTCTATTTATGGGTGAGCAAATCGTATCTTCGATTGGTCCAACAGTCGCTACGACTGGTCGTAGGACCAACGGATATTTGAAAATTTGAGCACGATAAGATAAGGCAGTTTTACGACTAGTCGTAGGTACTCTACGATTGGTCGTAAGTCACCTTCGACTGGTTGTAGGTTGCTCATGACTAGTCGAAGTCAAGCGAATTTCAACGCTGTAGTTTGAGTCGTAGGTTCACGATACGACTAGTCGAAGGAGCAGTCGATACTATTCATACGACTGGTCGAACAGACCCCAAGACTGGTCGAAGCTTAACAAAAAATTCTAAATTTTTGTAACAAACTTATAACTGGTCCAGGAAATACTTAGACAGGTTGAAGCAGTGCTAGGACTAGTTGAGAAAGGTCCAGGACTAGTCTTAGAATAGACCAAATTCTCAAATATAAGACATTTGCATTATGTATCCTAAATGACCTACTCAAAAGGTCAACCTAAGGTCAAACATATCTTAATAGTGAAGTAAGGACATTGAACCCTTAAGATATGTAACCTTTAAAGAAAGTGAAGCTTAAAATCTTAATGTAGCTTGTCCTTAAAAGCTTCAATTATGCAATCTTAAATCTTGACTTGTAACTTGTGAATTCAGTTGAACATTCTCAAATCTTGACTTGTAAACTTGTCTTGTCTTTCGAAGTCGATCTTGTGAGACAATGTTGTGGCTTGACATATCTTAAGTTAATCATTGTGCATGACTGATGTAGTTAACATCCATACACTGTGACTCGCTTCATCCATACTGTGTCTCGATCATGTATGCAATTTTACAAAGTACAAGCAATATTTTTGGCATCACAAACTTGACAACATAAAGGGGCTTTCAACCATAGCACTTACACGGTGTAAGATCATAAATCAAGGTCTAAATGTTATATAACCTTGTAGTCATATGATACCAAAGCTTAGTCCAAATTTGAGTTGCGATAGATAGTAGGAAGTAATTAAATGGGAAGATCCAGATTTATAAGGAGTTGGTAAGCCTTGAAAGGATAACTTCGCGCCTAAGGAAAAGCGGGTCTTCATATTTCACACTTGGTCTATATGATGAGTAATCCAAGTCATTTATATGATAAGAAATATCCTATTACGACTATTCATGAAGTTTCTTCACTCGATGGACACTAAAATCAATGATTAAGGGGTTGATTTATCAATTGAGTCACTTTTACAATGATGTAAGGACTGAAATTTGACATGTATGGTTAATTTATGATACATAGGAATGGTATAAAATTTCATATCAAATGGATTATGGGAATCATGTGATCATGAATTCAAGAGTATAGGTTAATGACATTTTTATAATTATTGCTGATATGAGAGTTTTAGGAAATCTAATGGTTCCACATGGTTATTAAGGGGTTGATTTATCAATTGAGTCACTTTTATAATGATGTAAGGGCTAAAATTTGACATGTATGGTTAATTTGTGATACATAGGAATGGTATAAAATTTCACATCAAATGGATTATGGGAATCATGTGATCTAGAATTCAAGAATATAGGTTAATGACATTTTCATAATTATTGCGGATATGAGAGTTTTATGAAATCTAATGGTTCTACATGATTATAGGAACGTTTCTAAGTAATTCTTACAAAAGAACATATATTTTAATCATTATGAATAAAGAATTATTTACCAAATTAATTATGAGAATGTACATATATCAACCAACATAATGGATAGTCAGATGACATGTTAAAAATAGAAAAAACTTAATGGTTAGTACTCTGATCATGTATGTAAATGGGTATATGGTCAGTTTGTAACCAGATGATCATAAGTGATTTTTTGGAGTAATCAAGAGGTAAAACATGTATACCATTCGATTCAAGTGACTTGTTCACATGTGTAAGTTTCTCAGATTATAGTTTTGATGGTGGGTTAAGAATATTCATAGGTAGTGAACAATATGAACGTATCAGAATCTCAATTTGATGTGTATGAGCAGATGTAGATATCAAATAGTTAGTTTACTATCCAAACTCAAAGTGGACGGTGAAATATCTTTACCTATCAGTAGATAGTTGGCTAAATAGTTAGTTATGATGAACAAGTGGAAATACTTGGACATATAATGATCTTGTCTTAAATATAATGGTCGGATGACTTTATCTATGGTTGAAGATCATTCTCAACAATCATATTCATGTTGGAGAATATATGTAAGGTTATAATAACTAAATTGACATCATATACATGTACATACTAAGTTAAACTTGATGGTAACAATTGAGAGCTTTCAAGACTTGGGTATTGAAAAGTTCATGGTGTTATAATCTACCCCTCTTAAATAAAATTTTGTCCTTAAAATTTAATTACCTCTAGCATTTATATTGATTCATTATGTTTAAGTTTTCACTGTATTCTTTATGAGGTATATATATATATATATATATATATATATATATATATATATATATATATATTTAGGTGTATAATTGACTAAATGAAATCGGGACACTACATGATAGGGTCATAGGATTGCAAGATTACAAGGGTTTAGGATAATAGGGTTGAAGGATTTTAAGATTGTAAGGATTTGGGTGAAGATAAACCCAAAAATGGGCTAAGCTTTTCTTAAGATCCACGAGCAACATGAATAGGGCAACAAATGAGGGCGTGTGGAGGACCGCAACAACTAGTGGCAATTTGCAAAGAAATGGATTCAAAGATTGATGAATATCTCTAATACCATGATAACATAGAGTTAATGTGCAGAATTTTCTTTTATTTTTCGTAAATATTACTTTAGCCTAAAATAGACTTTTATACAGATATACAACTTATGTATAATAAGAAATCATTAATTATATAATTTATATATGGAATAAATTGATTTATTATTATTGATGCGGTTTTCTGGTTCACCCTTGTTGGGCCACTGGACCTCCAAATACTTTCACACAAAGAGGAGGAAAGAGACCCTGACTATAACAGGGAGACTCTCTGATGCTTAAGTCAGAACCAGGAAATCCAACTCTGGTAGATAGGGTTTTCTGATATGCTAGTTGTGTGTACCTTTCACTAATGGAGGGACTCGTATTTATAGCCTTTTAGAAGTTGGTTATGTGGAGAGAAACATCTCTCAATTGTAGGTGCAGCATAAACCTACATTTCTCAGCTGTTACATGGGATTTTCGATAGAGATAAGTCTTAAGTGGTTGAGATTTAAAACCATTAAGTAGAGGGCCAAGGATGAACCGAAGCCGATCGCCCAACTTAATCTCTGTGGAGGCCTTGGTTGAGATGATCTTCATGGTTGTCTTTGGGGAGATTATTTTCGTCAGCTGGTTGGTCGCCCTAAATAGGCTGCTAATTCGCCTACATCCGAGTGACCAGCACCACCTAACATGAAATCCAGGGCTCTTTCCTTAGTAGGAACTTCGTTGTCTTAGATGACCATCCTCTTCATCTTATCATATTGGGTCGACCTTATGCTGAGCAGTTTTGTGTGTAATTCTTAGTTTGGGCTGTCCTCAGAGATCTAAAATAGGAGTTCAGCAGGAGCTCAAAAATGTATGGAGCAGTGGCATAGGAATTCCTCGGAGTCGATTGGTATAAACCTAATCGCTTCTCCTCTATGCGCACAGTCGTCCGTACTGACCTCATATTTTGGGTAGTCTATTTTCACCCTTAATAGTAGCCCCCCTACTTCTGAGTTCACAGTGTAAGCTCGGAAAGTAAGTCGGTGAAATGAGATCAAGAGGTCGAGCTGGCTAATCTTTATGGTCAGGGAGAGTTGGGCATGAAGATCAAGGGGGATTTACAATGATGGTCTGGTGCATTTGAGGCATCATACACTGGCGTGGTAGCCTTTTCAGCTTCTGACATGTAGAGTGTAGGCATGTGGCTTCGCTTAGGGAGTCGGGTCAGAATAATGAATAGGAGATTGCCAGGTGAAAAGTAGTGTGCACTGAAACGACCCTTCAGGTGCGACATTAAATACAGACCATTATCACTTACAATCGAGGAGGTCTATAAAAGGGAAAGTAGCCTTAGGCAGCTTGGCTATTTATAATCTTTCCTCCTGCTATTTTAGACCTCCTGGAGTAGGCGATTTTCGATGAGTTTTCTTCCTCTTCTTCGGCCATACACCACCTTTCCTCTATCTCTTTTCTCTTCATCTTTACTCTTTCGCTGCTCGGCATGTCTAATATGTCAAGTGAGGAGCGTGAAATGTATGTATTTGAGGGTGTTTCGGATCGGTGGAGTATTGACTCCAGATCCAAAGCTCCCTCTGAACCATCTTCTCTGGTGCCTTTAAGACATGACCAAGAGATGGCTTCTGGCCCTTATGAGAGGGTATCTGCTAAGACTTTTGCAACATGCTGAATTTTCATAGCCAGAGTTTATACTTATACCCGAAGAAATCGGGTGTTAATAATGTAAGGATTTAAATGTCTCAAAGTTTCACTTTGATTTTCTTTTCACCTAGATCACATCTAGTTACATTCGTAAAGGTAATCATTTATGAGAGTAAAATCAACTATATTTATCATTCCATTGTAAGAGAATTAAATAGATTTGTTGAATTCCCTCTTAATGGAAGCTTATTATAACATCAGAGTTTCGTAGGAAATATAAATAAATCATAAACTATTTTCCTATATATATTCAGCAAAATCTTTCATCGGGAGACGGTCTTTTGGATCCTCAACCTGTATGTCACCTGAATCATCTGTACGGTTGGAGAGGGTCAACGCCCTACTCATAGTGATAGTTATCCTTTAAGATTGACAATAATTCAAGAGATTCATAAAAGCAATGTTAAGGTTCTAATACATCTTGTACTACACTACTACCAGAGGTATCAGTATTCATAACCAATATATACATGAATGCATGCCTAAAAAAGTGTGTGCGGCTCATCATATATAGTGATCATCACAATGTGGAATATAATTTATAGAAAACCCCGACTAGCCCTGGATTCTCACACTACAGACATTTACTGGCATACCCAATGCTACCGTGGATTTACGTGAACACCTCAAGGCAACACAATACATGAGTCTGATGAATTACGAAATATGATTTGTTCATAGAGTGATTATTTATGACATCCAATCCCGAAAGTGATATAACACGCATTACAAATTACTTACAATGATTTATGCACCACTACCCAAACCCATGAAATTACATGTTGACTAAGAGGGTCTCTACCTAAAGCGCATTACGTCGATGATTAGATATTGAATCACTAGTTGTGATACCTTTAAGACATCACTTGCAATAAAGGAAACGTAAACTGAATCATGAGAGTTTTAGAAATCCATGGCACATGCCCAAGCCTCAAAGTTAGATAGCACAAGGTTAACAAAATAAGGAGGAGAGTAACAATGGCTAACTCATAAAAGAGGAGAGTAGCAATGGCCAACTCAATAAAGAGGAGAGTAGAAATGATTAACTCAACAAAGAGGAGAGTGGCAATGGCCAACTCAATAAAGAGGGAGTGACAATGGCCAACTCGATAAAGAGAACAGTAGCAAGGGATAACTTAAAAAAGTTGGTAAAGGTGAGGGTAAGGCTTGTATCCATCGCCCCATATAAAAATAATGAAGATCACTCGTAATTAATATCATACCATAATCCCACAGGGTAGATAATCATTGGTGATAAATTAAATAATTACAGGAAGAGAATTATAGTAACATGAAGGCATGTAAAAGGCAAGATAAATCATATATCAACTTAAATCAAGATAAGCTTTAAAGGAAAAACCCTCACCTTTAGTGTTGATCATTCCCTGAGCATAGGTGTGCGTTGAAAGATTAAATCTTTAACCTACTATTAATAATTTCTTTTAGCTTTGATTTGAACGAACTGATTTTTTTATACAATTTGGATCAAAGTATTTGGGAAGGGAAAGAGAAAGGAGTCTAGGAGAGGGGAAAGGTTGGGCGTGGACCTACCTTAGATCCTAACTGGTTTCTTTCTCCTCTCCTATTGTTGTGAATCCCTCTCTCCATCGTTTCTTCCTCTACTCTTTTCTTTCTTTCTCTTCCACCTCTTGTTATCGTGAACCCTTCTCTCTCTCTCTCTCTCTCTCTCTCTCTCTCTCTCTCTCTCTCTCTCTCTCTTATTTCTTCCTCTTCTCTTTTATTTCTTTCTTTCTATTTCTCCTTTTATCAGAGAAGGGAGTTTTATATGCATAAGATGTTGAGGGTCAAATATTGAATATCAGACCCCATTTATTTCCTGAATTTACGATCATGATACTATTTAATGGCCCATTTTATCGTGTTTATGTTGCAAGGTGATTTTACGAGCATGAACTGCAAAAAGGTATTAAAAGTATGGATTGGATGCTCTGAAGACGCCAAGGCATTGTACGAGACTCCATGGAACCAAGATCGAGGATTTACACACCGGAGATCAGAGAAATTCCAGCCGTTCACCTTTAAATGGCCCGAAATTGGTTTAAAATGCAAGATCACGGGATTTCCACCGTCAGTTCGGCTCAAAACTTTATACGTGGCCTGAGGACAAGAAATTAACCGTACAATTCAATTTTCAGCCATTGGATCCCTCTGGAAGTGACCCAATGGATAGATCAGCCACAAATCATCAAACTGGGGCTCACCTGATCTTTGAATATGCTTAAATCTTAGTCTCAACACTTAAAACGAGGTGTCAAAGCAGATGAATGGAGCGGATTTCTCACAAACATCACATTGGACCCCACATGTACATTGCATGTACATGGGGTACACGTGCATGAGAGGTGCACTGAACTATTGAACGCAGATTGAATTCAGAAATTCATATTTTCATAACAGGAGGCTGCGTTCGACTTCCGGTGGGCCACCCTCATCATTTATTTTGATAATCTAATCCGTTCATTGAATTCAAGGGGCCAAAACAACCGTAACTTGATCGGTGGCCTAATTTTCTCGAACATTATATGTATATGGGGATTTAAATGCAAATCGGACGGGAGAGAAAAAATGTCTGTGGGCCACACCGAAACCAATCCATACCATGTCAATTCTGACTTATTTTTCAATAGAAATCCAATGGTCGGATTGGATTTCGTGGCCGGTTTTTATCATGGGCCCCACCATTCATCAGCATAAAACAGAGTTTGCGGAAACTCTTTGTGCGAACGAACGTCCGCTGCGACGTTGCTGGACCACCATCACAATCCAGGCGAGAAATTCGAACCGTCCACTGCGCCCAGGAGAAGATTTCAAGCAAACCCTTAAAATTTTTGTGAAACCATGCACAAGAACGAGCGTGGTAAAGGAGGAGCTGATGAACGTTGATCAGCACTGTGGCCCACCAAGAACTTAGATCCAACTCAAAATTTAAACAATGGCCTAAATCATCCATACGAGGCCAATTAATGGCCTTGATCCACAAAAAATTCACTATAAGTGGGTCCCAGAGAGTTCAGCGCATCCACTTGCGTATGGCCTTACGCAATGCAGATCCGATCGTCGGCCGATTTCGTGGTCGTTATGCGATCATGGAGGTGATCGGACCGGCGATCTGTACCGTCTAAAATGTTCATAGGGAGGCCGTGATCCTAGCCAAGATGTCAGAATCAATAGATGAATTGATTCCGCACCGCAATTCTTCTCCAAACGTAAGAAATTTTTATTGTTTTCTTACGCACGCCTGCGTAAAGAGAAATTCCGCACCGACTTCTGCTATGCGTAAAAGAGGCCACCAACTCCATTCCACCGGACTATCCACCGACCTCTACTGCTATAAAAGAAGGAAGAGAGAGAGAGAGAGGACATCATTAATATCTTGGCTTGGGCTTAGACGTGGGACGGGTTGGAGAGAGAGACAGGAGAATTTTTAGTTCTTTTTCTTCTTTCTTATTAATTTACGAGATTTAACCTAATCATGTTAGGCTGAACCTCTTAGCTAGGGCTAAGAGGTGAAGCTTGTAGTGTGATGGGAGGATTCTTTAGGCCTTTTATTTATCCTGAATTGATATTTAATTTTAGTTAATTATGGGAATGCTTTTAGTTTTAATGGTCTGTTGTGACTGAAATTACAATGGGTGTGCGATGGCTTTGAGCATGTTCCTTTCCTTTATGTTTATGACGTCAGGAAGCCCTGTTGTTCACCATAGTCTCATGGGCATAGTCGGATGACGGTACCCTTCTTAACCCTCATACATATGATTGGTTGGTAATTAGTTTAATTTTGTTTTTTGCTATAGTCTCCTGGGCATGGTTTGGTGACGGAATCCATTCTAATTCATATACCTTTCATCTTTTGAAAACTAGATCAATGAAAATTCAGTTAGTTTCCATGATTATTAAAGCAGGCATAAGGTCTCCCTGATCTCTATAAGTGGATCCTCTGAATCCCTAGTTCCCTTCCTCTAATTTTTCTTAAGTTTTAGATAATCATTCTATCATTATTCCTCAAATCATAATTAGTTTAGATTTCACCTTATTCTAGTTCAAATTCTACTTAGTTTTAGAATATGTACAAGTTTCAGTCCTTTGGGATTCGACCTCGGTCTTACCGAGTTATTACTATATTACAACTCTGCACTTGGGGAGTGAACATAAGAATCTCTAGACTCTTCTTGCCATCAGCTTACACAACTCCTATTGCGTATCCATGAATGTAGAAGAAATCTTTACGTATCTTCTGCTTGTGCAACCAGAAAAATGGAATGGGCTAGCGGTTCTCCTTTTAGATCTTTCCTCTTCCTTTCGTAGATCATCTGGATCTGGACTAGTCTACTGGGTTTGATTGGCCCACCGGACTGACATCCCATGTGCATTGGGTTTTCTTAGATTTTAACTTCCGCTAGTTACAGTTTGCGTCCCTGGAAAACGACAGATGTCGCAACATCACGCTCTTTCTTTCCTTTATGTCTACGTGAGAGGAGTCGGGATAATTCTTGGAGGGGTTTGAATGGTTAGGATAGGATTATGGATTGCATAGATGGGATCTAGATCGGGCGATTTTCTCAGATTATCAGTTTAATGGAAGATAAATTCTCTTCATACGCCCATTGTTACGCACACGACTGTGTGCATGGGCCTTCATGGGTCTTATGGTCTTGGCTAAGATCGAGTGTTTGGCTCGATGGACGGTTTAGATCATCCAAATGGGCTAAAGTTGTGTTCCGACTTGGATCAACCGTTAGTTGCCCACTTGCAGCCTGATTGTTTATGCTCGAAACCGTGCACACGTGGAAGCTTGGAGAAGTGTGAGGGGCTCTAAGGTTTGGTCGATTTTGCCTAATGGCCATAATGAACAGTTCAGATCATCAAGATGATCGCGATGGTGGCCACAACGTCTCAAAACAGACGTTGTCCATTCATGTTATGAACGGGTGAGGAATCAGGGAGGAATTCTCCTTTTTATGGAGTCTACAGGTCAAACATGGTTTGACCATGTTTGGCGGTTTGGTGTGTTGGGGTGTATATGCCCCTTGTGTACAAGCAGCTAGAATGTGAGGCCCACAGGGGTGTTTTGGGAAATCTACTCCATCCATTTGTTTTGTCAATTCATAATATGACCCGTCCTAAGGTATAAGGTGGACATGGTTCTCAGGTGGGCCATACTAATGGATTATTCCCATAATTTAAAATGAGGGTCGTTACAATCAACCCCTCTTAAAGATAATTTTACCCCCAAAATTCAATATTTTTTATCCTAAATGGAGGCAAGGTCCCTCTATTTTTCATTATTTCATTATTATGAAGCATTCACTAATGCATATTTATGTGTAATTACGAATTACTAACTATAGGAACTAGGGCTATTACCATCTACCCCTCTTAAAGGAAGCTTTGTCCTTACCTTTTGTATTAATCTTTGTTGAAGATGTTGGGGTACCTTTCTTTCATTTCGTCCTCACATTCCCATGTTGCTTCTTCTTTGTCTTGATGTGACCATAAAACCTTTACTAGTGGAATCACCTTTGTTTGAAGAATTTTCTCCTTATGATCAAGGATTTACCTGGGTTCTTCTACATAGGTGGCGTTATCCTTTAACTCTATTTGTTCCTAGCTGATGACGTGGGATAGGTCAGGTTCGTACTTCTTCATCATGGAGATATGGAAGACATTGTGTACATTGTCCAGCTGGGGGTAGTGCGAGTCAGTAAGTTACCTCTCTTATTCTTTTTTGTATCTCGAATAGGCCAATGTATCGTGGTACGAGTTTGCCTTTCTTCCCGAAGTGCGTCATACCTTTAATAGGGGAGACCTTTAGGAACATATTCTCTCATTCGAAGAACTCGAGGTTACATTGTCGTATGTCTGCGTTGCTTTTCTGTCTACTTTATGTCGTTTGGAGATGCTTCCTTATTAAGTCAATCTTCTTGAAGCTGACTTGGATGATTTTGGGTCCTAGAGTACTTTTCTATCCTACTTCTGTCCAATAGTATGAAGTACGACAAGGGCGTCCATACCGGACCTCAAATGGGGCCATGTCCATGCTTGCCTGAAAGTTGTTGTTGTAGGTGAATTCGGTAAGGTGGAGGTAATCATTCCAGCTACCCTTGAAGTCCAAGATGCAGGTTCTAAGCATGACTTCAAGTACTTGATTCACTCTTTCTGTTTGTCCATTAGTCTGGGGGTGGAAAGCAGTGCTATGATTCAAGGATGTCCCTAGTGCGGTTTGCAGTTTGCAGTTTGGTCCAGAGATTTGAGGGGGAGCAAGAGTCCTTGTCTGATATGATTGTGGTTTAGATCTCATGGAGTTGTACCACGTGCTTTACGTAAATCTCTACCAATTCATTCATCAAAGTGGTGATCCTCATGGGAATGAAGTGGGCAGATTTAGTCAGTTCGTCCACTACTACCCATATTGAATCTTGATCTCTTATTGTCTTAGGGAGTCCTACTATGAAGTCCATAGATATGGAGTCCCATTTCCACGAGGGTATTTCGAGGGGTTGTAGTAACCTGTCTGGTCTTTAATGTTATGCTTTTACTTGGTGGCAGGTATGGCATGTAGCCACATAGGTGGCTATTAATCGTTTCATTTTGTTCCACTAATAGTGACGTTTTACATCCTGATACATCTTAGTACTCCCAGGATGGATGGTTAATTTGTACCGGTGAGCTTCGTTCAGCACGACCTATTTTAACTCAAGTTTGTTTGGTACACATATCCTATCGCAACATCTAATTCCACCGTCTGAACCCATGTGCCATTATGGATCCTTGTTGTCTTGGGCTTTCAGATAGCATTCCTGTAGTTCTTTGTCCTATTCTTGTGCTTCAATGATTTAACATAGTAGTAATGGTTCCACGGATAGGTTCCTAAGGAGTATATTCTCTTCACCTATATTTAGGTGGATATTAAAGTCCTTCATTTTTCATTCTAGTGTGAGTGCGGCTGCCAAGGCATGAGATTTCTTGCAACTGAGTGCATCAGCCACCACGTTTGCCTCTCCTGAGTGATATTGTATTTCAAATTTGTAGTCCTTGAGGGTTTCCATCCATCGACATTGCCACATGTTCAGGTGTTTCTGGTCAAATAAGTATTTGAGGCTCTTTTGGTCTATGTAAGCTTGAATTGTTCACCATATAAGTAATGTCTCCACATTTTGAGAACAAACACTATGGCTGCCAATTCTAAATCGTGCATTGGATAATTTTGTTTGTGAAATTTTAACTATTGAGACACATATGTTATTACTTTATTATTCTGCATGAGTACACAACCCAATCCTTCATGTGAGGCGTCTGTGTATACTATAAATTCCACTCCTTCTTCGGGCAGCGTGAGCAAATTCCACTCCTTCTTCGGGCAGCATGAGCACGGGTGAAGAGGTTAACCTACCTTGAAGTTCTTGAAAAGCTTCTTTAGCCTTTTCATTCCATTGGAAATGTGTGTTCTTCTTTGTTAGATTGGTTAAGGGCTGAGCTATCTTAGAGAATTCTTTAATGAAGCGTCAATAATATACTACTAGTCTTAAAAAACTTTCGACTTTGGTAATGGTAACAGGGTTGGCCCATTGAAGTATGGCTTCGACCTTATCTAGGTCGATTGCTATTCCTTAAAAGTTCACTAAATGTCCTAGGAACTTTACTTCTTCCTTCCAGAATTCACATTTTGAGAGTTTGATGAATAGTTAATTCTTCTTCAGTAGGTCTAGGACCATCCGTAGGTGGACTTCATGTTCTTCCTTACTTCATGAGTATATTAGGATATCATTGATGAAGACTATAATGAATTGGTCTAGGTACGATTTAAAAATGTAGTTCATGAGATCCATAATGTGAGGCCAAAGGGCATTACCAGAAATTCATAATGTCCATACCTTGTTTGGAATGTGGTCTTATATATATATCCTCATCTTTGATTCTTAATTAATGGTACCCAGATCTCAGATCAATTCTTGAAAAGAATTGAGCTACTTTGAGTTGGTCGAATAGGTCATCGATGCGGGGAAGAGGATATTTTTTTCTTTATCGTTGCTTGATTCAGGTGGCGCTAGTCGATGCATAACCATAAGGATCCATCTTTCGTTTTAACGAACAACACTGGTGCACCCCAATGAGACATGCTTAGTGGGATAAATCCTTGATCTAAAAATTCTTCTATTTGGTTCTTGAGTTTTGCTAACTCAATTGGTGCCATTCAGAAAAGTGGGTAGTGATATCGGGAAGGTTCCTTGTGATGACCCTAACCTTGAGCGCTTTCATACACAAATGACTTTAGTGAGCAGAACTTACAGATGTATATGGATACCATAAGGTAGATTGTAATGACACATGTTGTAGTAACAAATCACAGGCACTTGCGTGTATAAATAAACTTAAACTAGTATCATTCACAATCGTAGCTGAAATATTGAATTTCGGGGGTGAAATTCTCTTTAAGGGGGGTTAGATTGTAACACCTCGTACTTTCTTATTCTCGAGTGTCACTATATAAACTGACTTAGTAGGATGCAAAACCTAGCTTAGTGAACATTCACGTGCATCCTAGTTTAAATTTAACTGTCGAATGTAGTCCCTATCCACATATCAAACCACTCAGTAGTCAAATAATATATACTAAGTAAATTATTTTATCTATTTATTATATGATAAATTTTACACAAACATGGATCAAAAGATTATGGAGGTATTTTGATAATTTATTTATCAAATAAATAATGTATGAAAATGCACTATAATAGAGTGATATGTATGTATTTAATGTATATAAGATATTTTGAAAATAATATTATATTAAATGAACATAATGAATAATAATTTCACAACATAAAATCAAATTGTAAATAATAATAATAATGTAGCATTGAATATCTTTTGTAAGTATGTATACAAAAATCATTATATACTTTAATAGAATTGTATATTATTTAACAATATTATTAAATACAAGTATAATTTTAATTTAGTATGATATTGTACAATCTTCAATTCATTTATATGTATAATATGATACTGTATATTATGAATTATATATTAATGAATGTGTGTTCAATAGCATGTATATAGTAGTATGTTAATATTAAAACTATATTTATATATATGTATAAGATTTTAATCATCATAATTATAAGTAATATACAATAGTAATAAAATTTATATTAGTATTGGATAGTAACATATGATGAGAGCCTTACAAATGGCCCATTGGGATCTTTTAACCATTGACATTTGATCTTGGAATGATCCAACCGTTAGATCAACGGGAAGCCACCGTTAGAGCTAGGAATCATCTCGTATGGCTCACCTAGACCTTGGACACGCTTAATCTTTAGTCAGGGGACCTATTTAGATCCCTAGAACCAAATGGATGGAGTGGATTTCCTCGATCATCACTATAGACCCCACGTTTTCACTGTGTGTGTAGCATAGTGGGTGTGCACCTGCAATGCACCCAAGCGGCATTTGACCCGCTATCCCGAAGAAGAAAACTTCCTCTTTCCTTTCTCTTCATGAGACTCCCGCCCGAGTCCAGTTTAAACGGATGGCGTTTGTTTGCGACGATCGTGGCTCACCATCTGCATCCATCAACACGATCCAAGTCGTCCATCTAATCAAGGAAGTGGAGTTGACCATAACCTAACTGCTTTCACATGATGGAAAGCACGCACGTGTGCACGAGCCCCCAACCAAATCCGACATGCATGCAACATCTCCTTGAAATGGAAAGTTTCCATTCCTCCTCCTGTTTGCCTCACTGTCAAGTTGTACATGTGTAGCCTCAACCGTTGGAAGAGGAGCATCTCAGCCGTTCATCTTACCTTACCTAGGGTTTCCTTAGCAAATCGGAAAGCACAAATATAGCCAATTTTGCTGCGCCACGGTTTGTAAATATCCGTTTATTCTCATCTGATGGCCCTAAAGAGGTAGGGGTTTTTCCATAAATGAAGAAGGAGCTAATAGACCTAGTCGCTCTCCACCTCCTACAACGGTCCGAGAGAAAATTAGCCAAAACCTACTCCACTCAAACCCACCACCCAGACGTTCCCCAAGCTTTGAAAAAGCTTGTATACGAGCTTCATGGGTTTCATCTAGACTGTCCAAAAGAGTCAGTTCGAGGAGATACATCTCCAAGGTGAATACATCATTAATGGCCACCTTCTTCCCCATCCAAATCACACTAGTCGTCTCGGGTCGGGGTAAGGTTGGGACGTGTGGGAGTTGCTACTGATGGCCATAACTGATAAGAGAAAAGAGAAGAAGGAAAATGAGAGAGAGAAAGAGTGTGAGGACATTGTCCTCACTCTTCTCCCTGTCCATTGGCGCACCAAGCTATTCTCGGGCCTGGGCTGGGTCTGGACTGAGTTAGGCACGGTCTAGTCGAGCCCAGACGTCGTCTGGTCTGGCAAGGAAATAAACAAGAGGGATATGAGAGAGAAGTAGAGAAATGAAAGAAAGAAATGAGGGAGAAGAAGGAAGGTGAATGGAAGAAAAGAAAACGAGAGAGAGAGAGAGAGAGAGAGAGAGAGAGAGAGAGTGGATGTTGTCCCTCTCCCTTTCTGTTGTCTGCTACTGGACGTCCAGCATAGGAAAGAGAGAGTAGGGAGGTAGAAGTGAAGAAAGGAGAAGAAAAAAAAGATAGGTGCTATCATGCCCAAACTAAGTTGACTTGCTAGCTTTTTGTGGCTAGTGAGTCTAGTTCCGAGTTGGGCTTAGACTCAATCTAGGTATAGCTGGAATTCTGGCAATGAAAAAAAATGGGAGAAAGAAAGAAGAGAGAAAGAGAGAGAAGTAGAGAAGGAGAGAAGAATAGGAGGAAAAGGAGGATGGGTGCAAGGTACCAAGTTGCGACTCATTGGGGAAACTCACTGAGTTGCACCATTTGTGGGCCCAGCAACGTCAGCACTGTTGTTGGACAATGGTGGAAAGAAGAAAGAAAGAGAGATGGTGAGAGAGAGAGAGTTGATGGGCGGTTGTGTTGAGCTGAGTACTCAACTCAGCTCGAACCGAGTCATCAAGGTGAGTCAACCTTTCCTCCCCATTCTAGCCTTGTTTCGATGTACTATTATCATTTGTTACCATTGTTATTATTAGGATTATTAATATTAGCAATGGTTCGTCATTAATAGATTATTATGCTAGAACTAGTTATTTTAAACACATTGCAATTATTAAATGGTAATATTTTATTTATTATCCTAAATATTTATTTTGGATAGTAGATTGTACTAATCATAATGACTATTATTACCTTGATTAGCTAATATTAATCTTATCGTTAATATTAAAAATTAGGTTATAGTTATAAATTAACATGATAATTGATTTTACATAAATTAGCATTCAAATCCTACGATCTAAGTTTAGAACTAAACTCTGGGATGAAACCCTAAACCTAGGCAATCCAAACCCTAGGTTAAGACCTTAACCATGATTAGCCATTAATAGACAACTTACGCTAATATTAGCTATATTAAACAAAGTTAAAAATTTATATCCATTTCTCTTAAATATTATCATGATAGTAGATCATAATATTAACTGTCATCATAATGATTACTATTAACATGTTATGATAATATTAGTTATTATAAATGAAATTACTTTTATTAATATTAGCATGGTATCCATCACTTGAAAATATTATCTCTAATAATGGGTTGTACTATTCTATTTCAGTTATAATACTAATTAATACAATGGTCACAAATAATAGGTATAACATTAACGTTAAATGATAACTAATACACCAACTAGAGTTCAAATCCTATGAACTAAATTTAAGACTAAACCCTACGATAAATAATTCAAACCCTAGGCCATGATCTTAAACCTAGGTAGTGCGTAGAACTTGGACCTAATTGTACAAATTCATAATTTATAGTAGGATATAAATTCTAAGGGCACAAGTACTTAGCGACACTAGAAGGCAATATAAAGTATAAGGTGATGATTCTTCCCCTTGAGCTTTTCATTTTCCCATTAACTTAAGTTATAGATTTTATTTTAATTTATAATTGATATCTCTATTTTATAATCACATGTGTTAATTGTTGGAATTGAATTACTATATTATATGCTTAATATTTATCCTACATATTTATCTCATAATATGGATTATTTATGGGACTTAAACTAGTACATCAGTGAAAAACCCCCACTCGTGAATGTACACCTATACTTGGGATGTAACTCAACTGGTTGTGATCGTAATGGGCTTTTGACTTAGTCGTTATTGAGTAGTGGTTTAAATTGATCATTAATGTGGGCCTACCATCCAGGGTTGTTTTGTCTAGGTGATTTTTTTAATGATGGTCTTTTGTCGCATGATTTTAACATTGGCATACATGGCTTAGTTTTAATAATTACCCTATGTGACTTAATTTTGATATTCACCCTACGTGGCTTTGTTTTAGTATTTACCCTATATGGTTTCGATATTTTATTTTGTGCAACCACGCGATGGTAAGCCCCATATACTGAATATGATTAGCCACTAGTCGATTGGGTTCCATTAAACATCCTAAGGTGGTAGCCTCATGAGCAAGGGATGGTGGAATGGGATACTATACCTGAGCCGTTAGCCTATGTTAGGTTCTAAGCTCCCTGTAGTCACCTTTGAGCTTATTAAACCTTCTGGTTGTAAACAAATTAATAATGGTTGTGCTAATTATGCATTCATAGGTGATGGCGAGTGGCTAATTCTAGATGTTGTAGCACATGCCTAATAGGATTTAGTTGGGGTATCATTTCGTTAGCTCTCAGACCATCGACTATCGACCCACTTTTGATGAGTTTGGCACTATGCATGTACTATGTACTTTCACTGGTGACTCACCACATTGCATAGGTTTTGCCCAAACGCCAACTGGATGAGCATCCCTAGTTAATGTGCACTTATACATCCATGCATTCAATACGATTGCATCATGTATTATTTTGTATGCCTTATATGTTTTCATAACTATGCTTACCTAATGTGGTGGTGTATAATCTTGAGAGCAATTCACACTGAGTTGGCATCTCATCCATCAAATATATAACCATACAGGTAGCCCAGGTAGCCCAGGTGATATTCACGTTCTTATTGATGAGGAGCAGACTATAATTGACAAGGGCACATGATTGTATCTGTTAAGGATTGCTCCAAGATTTTACTTCACAAGATTATTGTAAATTATTTTATTTCACATGTAATATTATTTTATTTCAAAATTGTTAATTTTTGAGACAATGGTTTGTATAAGTCATTATGGGCAACCTCTTGTATGTCCTAAATGAAATTTTTCTTTATACTAACTAGTCCATTCTACGCTTATCTGTTAACTCTGATAAAAAGAAAAAAAAATTACATATGAGATTTGGGTCTTTTTAGGTTAACACTCAGGTTTTTGGGAAATGGGTCGTATATTCGGGTCCTGAAAACACGGGGCGTTACATTCCTGGTATTAAGTCAATACCAAAGTCAACCTTCCCCCTGGGAGGTAATCCCAGTATCTCTTAAAACACTTCAGGGAATCCCCTGACTACTGGAATTTGATCCACAGAGATCTCTTTTAAGCCCATTATCCGTGCCAAGGGCTCCCTTTTCTTTCTACCTTATATTGTAAAGGGGGGAGGGGCACCTGGGTAAAGTGAGAGTGATTCTTCTGGCTCTACTTTCTATAATCGCCCTGGTTTCATCAGGCCAATCCATTCCAAGGATGACGTCGAATCCCTTCATGTTCAATTTCACTAGGTTAGCCGAAAACTTAATGTTTGCCATAGTGATGGGACAGTTTTCACTATATTTGGCTAGTTCTATTATCTTACCCAGGGGTGAAGCCACTGTGATGGGTCCTTTCATGCATTTTAACTCTAGGCCCAAACGTTCTACTATGGAAGTTGAGATGAAAGATAAAGTAGCCCAACAATCAAATAAGAGGATAACTGGTACATCTCTGATAAAGGTCGCACCTTTTATTAGGCTAGGGGCAGTGTCTGAGTCTTTTGTTGACATCATGGAGTATAGGCGATCATGTGTTTTCTGAGATGTGATCGAGGCGGATTGTTACATCCGAGACAGAATGTGGCAGCCTTCATCTCTTATTTTCTTGAATCAATTTTTCATGTCTTGTCCCATCTTCTTGTAGTAGTTACAGCTCGGGGGGTTATCCCCCTGTTTCTTTTGATCTTGGATGGTGTTCTATTGTAGGACGGTACTGGACCTTTTGTCTGGTATTTGTGGTGAGCTAGAGTTTGTCCTAAGTCTCTTCCTTGCCTCACGATGCTGTAATCAGGCTCATGATCTTCGATCACCATCATTTTCGGCACGGGTGGCCTTATCCACTATGACAGCATATGTTGGCAAGTCCAGACAACATATCTTAGAATGGATTGAAGGTCTTAGGTTATCTTTAAACCGTTTGATTCTAAAATCTTCGTCCTTAATTAGTTTCAGCGCGTATCATGACAATTCGATGAAATTGGCCTCGAACTGCGCGATGGTCATTCTCCTTGGACGAGTTTTAAGAATTCAGAAATTTTTTTCATCTTGGTATGACTTTGGGAAGTATTTCTCGAAAAACTTCCCCTAGAATTCCTCCCAGGCCTAGGTATGATTTTTCAATTTAGTTCTTTTTATTGCCTCCCATCAATTAACAGCCTCTCCTTCGAATTTGAATGTGGCTAAGGAAACCTTGAGGTTTTTTAGGCATGCCAAGGTCTTTAATGTCCTCTTAGTTTTCTTTACCCAATGTTCGGTTGCTATCGAGTCAGAGGTGCCTGAGAACTCGGGGGGGTCATAGCTTTAAGAATTTTTTCAACATGAAAGACTCATCATGGTGCTCCACACAAGGTGGAACCAGTGGGGTGACACGAGTAGGTGGTATTAGAGGTACCGTGGTTCTTGATTGTGACCCTATTTAAGGATGACTTTTAGTTCAGAACAAATTTATTTAGATTTTTTTTTATATAAATTTATTATGGGGGTACTTAAATTCATAATTTCTAAATTTTATGTCTAACTTAATATTTCTAATGGGGAACCTAAATATGGATTTTTAATTCCTCAATTTTCTAGTTCTTTTGGGAATTCAATTGAGTATATGTATCTAATTCATAACCATATCCTAGAGGCATAAAGCTTATGATGATCCATTCCCTTAGGCTTAGTTAATCTCATTGTCATGCTCTGATACCTAAGCATGAACAAATCATGTCACGTAATGTAACACCCCGGGTTTTTAGGGGCCATGTAAGAACTCGGCTCCCAAATTCCCAGGAGCCACGGGTGCCCTAATGGGCTTTATATTTTAATTACATTTGGATGATCTCATAAATAATGTAGAATTTAGCAAGGTATGAAGCATAAGTACGTCATAAAGTAGTATCAATTGCTACTAAATATAAAAATATCTAAACCATGAATCCAAAATCATCTAAATAGAGAACTAGTCCCACCCATACATGACATAAAGTGACTAGGGCCATTGTCTATACCCCGCGGTAGCCCGAACTGAAACTAAAAGGATTTGCCGAAAGTCTGAAAGCAGGGACGTTTCTCTTCCCTATCCTTGCTTACCTCACTCGACTTATCAAGCTCCACCTCACTTTCATCTAGTAAAGGGTCTGGTTGGTGTTTTAAAACACCGTCCTAGAGTGGGAGTGAGTAGCTAACTCAATGGTTACTATTAGCCTTAAGTTACAACTAGCAGCAATCATATGATGAATTTAATGAAAGGCATACATTCACGGATCCTTAAATAGTCATGTTAATACATATGCATGTATTATGATATGATGCATGACCTCGCAACAACACACCCTCGTGCAACTTCATCTAACGATCACGCATGACTAACACTCCCTCATTGTGACCTCAACTACCGAGTCGCCAAATTCTAGCTAATGTGATGCATGAATAATGTTAGCCGAGTATTTAGTTAATTCTATTTATCTAGCAGATTGGAAAAATTGGTATACCCCATGTACATTACACTTAATTGGTTGCGAGGCCAAGGCCCCTCAACATGCGAGGCCAGGACCCAGTGATCCTTGATCCCATCAAGTTCCCCATCTCCGATTTCAAGCACATGCAGAGTGCCACTATAGGGAGGCTCGTCACCCCAGCATAGGCCTACAGATCGAACATAGTGTCTCATTCCACCATGCCTGACTCTCGAGTTAGTGGATCGATTTTAAATAGTTATCAATAGGCTTAAGTTGTTGAAGGGTGTTCCAAGTTCCATACAGGCGTGTGCAGACATGGTTAACGAACATGGTTGGTCAGTAAGCGAACTAGACCATGCGAGTTCAGGAGAGTATGCGATGGACGACATCGAGTACAAGTAACCCATGTAGTCCAACTACTGTCGCCCATTCGCATCCACCCGAACCCACTGGTTTAAGCGCAGGATGGTCCTACCAATGGGGCCACCTTCTCTCACTTCAGTTCCCTGACTAGCCCAGGGGTTTATGACCTTCAATAATATTCCAAAAATTCCAAATTTGCCTTCCAATACTTGTGAAGTCATGCACTCATACATCAAACATAAAAAATTTAATTTTCTATAATGCAACTACTAACAAAAAAATATGAAATTTATATGTGTGCATGTAGAGTGGGGTTACCGAAGAGATCAAGAGCTATACATCATTCATAGTATAAATATACAATAAAGATTAATGCTAGCACAAACATACAATAAAGATTTATGCAAGAATAAATATATAATAAGGATTTTATACAATCATGCATGTCACAAGGAAGGTTATACTAGAATCACATATGAGATGAACATGTCACTCCAAATCAAGCCCAATCATGTTAAAGAACAAATAACCAAAACTTTTCCATTTCATGGGATTTAGGAGATCCTATCATTTAAGGTCTTGGCTAGGTTCCCTCTAGATTAGTCAATCACATCATCCTAACATTCATAATCATTAAACTCATAGTAGAATTAGTGTTAGGCCACCTAAGGATAATAGTCCGCACCTTGTGACGAACCGCTCGATTCATGGCACCCGTAGGGTTATGGTGTTAGGAAATCATGGTTGAGATGCCTAAATAAGAATACAAGCTTTTAAGAATTGGAAAGGATTAAACACAAGACCTAAATCAGTAAACATAACTCAATACCTACCTTCAATCATCACCGAATCCATACCAATGAAGGACAATGTTGCTACAAAGGAGATGAGAGGGTGAAGGTGCACAAACCCTCATGCTTTCAAGCTCTCACTCTCTCTATCTCCTCCTTTCTCCTCTTTCTCGTCTCCCTTTCTTTCTCTTAGGGTAAATTCGTATGGGGAGAGGGGTGCCCAAATAAAACCCTTATATAGGGCCGAATTTGGTGTAAATGGCCCCAAGGGCTAGGTTTTTACTATACTAGCCCTATGAGAGGGTCTTTTTAACCTCTAGGGCCCTCTATGGGTCGTACATATTGATATACACCGTAGGATAGTTAGCCCTAATGATGATTTACGTATGGATATGATCGGCCTACCATTTGAATGCGTCGATCGACAGATATGATTAGAAGTCTTTTCAACGGTCATCGACGGTCGATCGGGGCCGCGACTATACGAATATGATGAATTTAATGAAATTCATACATTCACGGATCCCTAAATAGTCATGTTAATGCATATGCATGTATTATGATTTGATGCATGACCTCGTAACAACACTCCCTTAAGCAACTTCGTCTAACGATTGCACATGACTAACACTCCCTCATTGCGACCTCAACTGTCGAGTCACCAAATTCTAGCTAATATGATATGTGAATAATGTTAGGTAAATATTTAGTTAATTCTGTTCATCCAGCAGATTGAAAAAACTGGTACACCCCACGTACATTATCCTCAACTGGTTGTGAGGCCAAGGCCCCTCAACATGCGAGGTCAGGACCCCACGATCCTTGATCCCATCAGCTTCCCCATCCCCAATTTCAAGCACATGGGGAGTGCTGAGAAGAAGGATTTCTCACGACCACTACGGGAAGGCTCGTCACCCCGGGTAGGCCTGCAACTTGAACACAGTATCACATTCCACCATGCTCGGCTCTCGAGTCAATGGATCGGTTTCAAATGATTATCAATAGGCTTCAGTGGTTGAAGGGTGTTCCAGGTTCCATACAGGCGTGTACCGACATGGTTAACGAACATGGATGGTCAGTAAGCAAACTAGACCATGCGAGTTCAGGAGAGTATGTGACAGACGACATCCAGTACAAGCGACTCATGTAGTCCAACTATTGTTGCCCATTCGACCCATATGCAGATTTGGTGTAAATGGCCCCATGGGCTAGGTCATTACTATACTAGCCCTATGGGAGGGTCTTTTTAACCTCTAGGGCCCACTATGCGCTGTACATATTGATATACATCGTAAGATAGTTAGCCCTAATGATGATCTACGTATGGATATGATCGGCCTGCCATTTGGATCCGTCGATCAACAGATATGATTAGAAGTTTGTTCAACGGTCATCGATGGTTGATCGGGGTCGCGGCTATACAAATATGAGTAGGGAAATATCTTTACTCCACGTGTGGAGTTTGGTCATAAACCAATGGTCCGAAATCCTCAACTTTGCCTAAGAGTGGACGACCCAATTCACTTAAGTTTCAACTTCTTCCTTTAGGGTATTTGCACTTCTCATGCACTCATCCTTTAATTCAAGTTGAATGGTTCTAGACAGTACCCAGGTCCGACTGCCATGATGGACGTCGAACCCAGTAAGACGGACATTATTCTTTAGTTTTGGAACTAGTGGCCCACCAACGAGCAGTATAGAGCTTGTTCAGAAAATCGACCCATTTCTGAAATGAATTAAGTATTGAGTTTTCTCGTTGGCAATGATTGGAGTTTGAATTAACTATGTTCATAGTGTGGCCCATTTATAACTAGTGAAAGTGAAGATTTGGTCATGATTACTCTAAACCGTCAGTTTTAGGCTAAAAGAGTAGCAAGATTGATTTGGTCTATTAGTCAAGATCCCGCCTTATCTAACTCGGCTTCGATTAGATCTTTAATTTAGTTATGATTGTCTTGATTACTTAGTGATGGGTCAGTTAGATTTGGGCCCTATGTGTGTAAATCATGGAGCTAAACTTGATGTTCAAGTGATCAGGTGGATTCGTTGACTTCCTACCGTTAATTAATCAGACTTATACAGTTCTTTACTGGTTTCACCCGTGCATAAACTAACATTGAGTATTGATGGCCAGTAAGTGATAATATAAGTTAATTACATTAAAAAAATTCAAGGATTTTTTAGAGATCCAAAACAGTAAAAATTCAAGACGTTACAATCTACCCCCCTTTAAAACAATGTCGTTCCCAAAATTGCCTAAGTGTAATAAGTAAAGATTTTATTATTTCATTTGTCTAAGTTTTATTAATTTCAAGCTTATATGCGTGGTAGGGTGTATATTATCTATGCTAGTCTGGTTCATTTTAGTCTACCCCCATTAAAACTTTTTCACTCTGATGGTTTACTACAAATTATTTATCAATCTATTTATTTTTAAAGATTTGGATTCATGAAGATGATTTTCCTCTATCTAGAGTAAAAATATTTATTTTCAATGTTTGACCCACATAGAGAGATGGTTGTAGTGGGCTTGAACCTGATACGTCGATCATCTACCTGATCAAGGTAGAAGGCTCATTGTATCCCTTCTTCATCTTGACGGATCCTGGTCTTCTACTCAGTCAAAGCAGTGAGTCTATTGGTAGTCGCTTAAGATTGAGAATTAGGTCAAGCCACGAATGCCCGCAGGTGTATATTTCTGTGATTCCGTAGTCCGATCAATCTAAATGTTTAGAGAATGTCCATCATCGAAAAGTTCAAATATCCTATTTATAAGGTCATCCTTTGGGTCTTGATCCAAGAGAGTTCTCATTTTAATTCTTATCTAACTTAGTGATTTAAATCTCCCATGGTGCCTATGGTGAAACGATTATCCTAGGAAGGCTTCTTATGGCCTAAACATGTTTCTGTATATTGTCGTCTTGATCTTATGGGCGTGGGTTCTGAGCAAATCATGCTTCCATTTCTTTAATTTCAGAAAAAAGGAAGAATTAAAAGTTTTAAAATATCTCAGAGATTTGGATGGCTGATGACGCTGAGAATGATGCAAAAGGGGAAAGAAGAAAAAAAAAGTTTTAAAAACTCATAATGTTTTAGCGAAGTTCGCATCGAATACGAACTTACAAGGTCTTAAGTAATGAAATTCAATCCTTCTAAGGAGTTGTAATCCAACCATGCTAGAAACTACTTAGAATATAAAAATATACTAAAAATAATCTGATTTAATCATACAGGATGGTTCCTGGCATGATTAGAAGCAATTTCTAAAAAGATACAGAGTTCTAAAACTCTAATGTATAAAGGATACGTCTGTTTCACTGGCAATTTGAAGTTGCAGAAATGTTGTAATGCCCTAAAATTTGGGGGTCATTTCTCTTTTTAGACTGAACTTCAGGATTTGATCTCCCCCTTGGATTCGGTGTTATGCGTGCTTCACTGTTCCTGATTCGGCCCACCTCCTCGGGAGCCAGTCTTTTCTTTCCCATGAGGGAAAGGACCACCGGGATGGTGAAGAAGGAGAAAATGGTTGCAAGGAATGCCATCTCTCTTGGCTAAAGGGGAATGTATGTGGGAAAACAATCTAAGAATGGTTTTGAGAAAGGCTTGAGAATGAGCTTTGGGGACTGTATTTCGGAAATGGGCTGTGAGAATGGATTTGAGAAAGAGTTGCTAAGAATGGTTTTGGGAAAATGGGTTGGAAGTGGATGCCGGTGGAAGGGGTTTGGGTTGGATATGAGGAAGAAGAGATAGGCTAGTTGAAGGGAAAGTTTTTTTTTTTTTTTTTTTTTTTTTTTTTTTAAGAATGGGTTTGATGTTGGGTTTTAGGAATGGGTTTGGGAAAGAGTTTGGAAATGGGTTGTGGAATGTGTGGATTTGGAAGATGGGTTTTAGGATTTTGAGAGGGGAAGGGTTTTTTAGAGAGTTTGGAAATGGTTCTTAGGATTGGATTTTGGGAGAGGAGTGAGATTTTGAAAATGGTTGGGAGAGAGGAATGTTAAAGGAGGGTGTTGTTGGATGGGTTTGAGGTTTGGAGGGGAGAGGGAGGCTTTCTCTCTTGGGGATGTTTTGAATGTAATGAGAGAGAGGGAGGAGTGGAGGGCTTTTTATGTACAAGGTAAGTGGGCCCCACACCAAATTTTGAGTGCAAGGAGGGCGAACAGTCGAGGGGTCCAACAAGGGGGGCCGCGCTGATCCAGCAGGGGCCACGCAGTCCCCTGGACTGTTGGCGGGGGCTAGGCGGACGAGCGGGGGCCAGGCGGGGGGCTACGTGGACTGGCAAGGGCTGCGGCAGGGGGGCACGCGGACTGGTAGGGGCCATGCAGTCCCCTGGACTGTAGGTAGGGGCTGCGGTGGGGGCCACTCCAGCCAGGAAGGGTCGCTTGTTATTCAGCTTCCCGGGTGCGGGTAATGTCCCCCGGGACATGCCATGCATGAATTTGGAGTAAGAGAAGCCGATCTACACAATGAGCCTAGTCATTTAGTAAGATTCCCCCCAGTTAGTGGTCAAAATTCAATTGGTTTACATTTTCACTATTTATGGTAAATTTTTATTCATCCATAATTCTTTTTCCTCGAACAGGTCAGAAGTATTAAGTTTGGCCCGAGGTTCGCTCATTTGGTCTAGGACAATAGTTTCGACCGTCTAGTCGTTCAGTTTGGGGCTCGTTCTAATCAATGGGCTGAGGTATTGTAAGACTCTCGGATCCATTTCCTATCGTCACTACACTCTCTCGCTCCCTAATCCTAACTCTCTAGAAGTCTTACATTTCATCTAAGATGGTCGGTTCAGGGCCTGGGGTGGTTCCTAGCATTTCTGTATCTCTATTGCATTTTCTCTTAAGTCAGCGAACGCGTTAGTGAGTTCATGGGCCACGGCGCAGTCTAAATCTTTCTATTTATAAACCCTAATGTTTTAGTTTTCAGACTTGCCAAATGGCATGATCCCGGGATCTTATAAATGTCTATAAGTTCAATCACTCCCTCCTAAGTCAATGAACGCGTTATGGCGAGTTTAAAATCCACAGCCCAATTTAATCCAAACCATTGCTTTGATACCATTTGTAACACCCCAGGTTTTCAGGGGCCATACAAGAACTCGGCTCCCGAATTTCTAGGTGCTATGGGTGCCTTAATGGGCTTCATATTTTAATTACAGTTGGATGATCTCATAAACAATGGATAATTTATCAATGTTTGAAGCATAAGTACGTCATAAAGCTGTATCAATTGCTACTATATATAAAAATATTCAAACCACGAATTCAAAATCATCTAAATATGAAACTATTCTCACCCATCCATGACCCAAAGTGACTAGGGTCCTAGTCCATACCCCGCGATAGCCCGAACTCAAACTAAGAGGATCCATCAAAAGTCTAGAAGCAGGGAAGCTCTCTTCCCTATCCTTACTCACCTTACTCGGCTCATCAACCTCCGCCTTACCTGTATCTAGTAAAGGGTCTGGTTGGTGTTTTAAAACACCATCCTAGAGTGGGAGTGAGTAGCCAAATCAATGGTTATTATTAGCCTTAAGTTATAACTAGCAGCAATCATATGATGAAGTTAATAAAAGACACATTCACAAATTCTTAAATAGTCTTATTAATGCATATGCATGTATTATGATATGATGCATGACCTCACAACAACACTCCCTTGAGCGACTTCGTCTAACGATCGTGCATGACCAACACTCCCTCATTACGACCTCGACTAGCAAGTCACTAAATTCTAGCTAGTGCGATGCATGAATAATGTTAGCGAGTATTTAATTAATTCTGTTCATCCAGCAGATTAAGAAAACTGGTACACCCCATGTATTATTATCCTCAACTGGTTGCAAGGCCAAGGCTCCACAACGTGTGAGGCCAAGACCCCACAATCCTTGATCCCATCATATTTTTCATCTCTAATTTCAAGCACATGAGGAGTGCTGAGAAGAGGGATCGCTCGCGATCACTACGAGGAGGCTCGTCACCCTAGCATAGGCCAACAGCTCGGACATAGTGTCATATTCCACCATGCCTAGCTCTTGAGTCAATGGATCAGTTTCAAACGGTTATCAATAGGTTTTAGTGGTTGAAAGGTGTTCTAGGTTCCATATAGGCGTGAGCAGACATGGTTAACAAACATGGTTGGTCAGTAAGCGAACTAGACCATGAGAGTTCAGGCGAGTACATGACAGACGACATCGAGTACAAGCGACCCATGTAGTCTAACTATTGTTGCCCATTCGCATTCGCCTAAACCTGCTGGTTTAGCCGGAGGATGGTCCTACCAATGGGACCACCTTCTCCCACTTCAGTTCCTTAACTAGCCTAGGGGTTTATGACCTTCAATAATATTCCAATAATTTCGGATTCGGCTTCCAACACTAGTAAAGTCATGCACTCATACATCAAACATAAAAAATTCAGATTTTCTACAATGCAACTACTAACAAAAAAATATGAAATTTATGTGTGTGCGTGTTGAGTGGGGTTACCGAAGAGATTAAGAGCTATACATCATTCATATTAAAAAACATACAATAAGGATTAATGCTAGCACAAACATACAATAAGAATTTATGTAAGCACAAACATATAATAAGGATTTGGCAAGCACAAACATACAACAAGGATTTTATGCAATCATACATGCCACAAGAAAGGTTATACTAAAATCACATATGAGATGAACATGCCACTTCAAATCAAACCAAATCATGTTGAAGAACAAATAACCAACACTTAACCATTATATGAGATTTAGGGGAACCTATCATGTAGGGTCTTGGCTAGGTTCCCTCTAGATTACTTAAGCACATCATCCTAACATTCGTAATCATTAAACTCATAGTAGAATTGGTTCTAGGCTACCTAAGGATAATAGTCCGCACCTTATGACAAATCGCTCTATTTACGGCGCCCATAAGGTTATGATATTAGAAAATCATCGTTGAGATGCCTAAATAAGCATACAAGCTTATAATAATTGGAAGGAATTAAACACAAGACCTAAACCTACAAACATAACTCAATACCTACCTTCAATCGTCACCGAATCGACTCCAATGAAAGACAATGTTGCTATAGAGGAGATGAGAGGGTGAAGGTGCACAAATCCTCATGCTTCCATGTTCTCCCTCTCTCTTTCTCATCCTTTCTCCTCTTTCTCATCTCTGTTTCTCCCTTTCTTTCTCCTAAGGTAAATTTATATGGGGAGAGGGGTGCCCAAATGAAACCTTATATAGGGCCAGATTTGGTGTAAATGGTCCCTAAGGGATAGGTTTTTACTATACTATCCCTATGGGAGGGTCTTTCTAACGTCTAGGGCCCACTATGGTGTGTACATATTGATATATACTATAAGATAGTTAACCATAATGATGATCTACATATGGTTATGATCGGCCTACCATTTAGATGCGTCGATCGACAGATATGATTAGAAGTCTGTTCAAAGGTCACTGATAGTCGATCGAGGCCGAAACTATACAAATATGAGCAAGAAAATATCCTTACTCCACATGTGAAGTTTGGTTGTAAACTGACAGTCTGAAATACTCAACTTTGTCTAAGAGTGAACTACCCCATTCACTTAAGTTTCAGCTTCTTCCTTTGGGGTATTTACACTTCTCATGCACTCGTCCTTTGACTCAAATTGAGCGGTTTTGGATAGTACACAGGTCCGACTCCCGCGATGGACGTTGAGCCTAGTAAGACAGACATTATTCTATAGTTTTAAAACTAGTGGCCCACTAATGAACGGTCTAGAGCTTGTTAAGAAAATCGGAGCATTTTTTAAATGAATTAGGTATTGAGATTTCTCGTGGGCAATGATTGGGGTATGGATTAACTATGTTCATAGTGTGGCCCATTTATAAGTAGTGAAAGTGGAGATTTAATCATGATTACTCTAAACCATCGGTTTTACGCTAAAACAATAGTGGGGTTAATTTGGTCTATTAGTCAAGATCCGGGGCTTATCTGACTCGGCTTCGGTTAAATTTTTAATTTAGTTATGATTGTCATGATTAGTTAGCGATGGGTCGGTTAGATTTCAACCCTATGTGAGTAAATCATGAGGCCAAACTTGATGTTCAAGTGATCAGGCAGATTCGTTGGCTTCCTAGGATTGATTAATCGGACTTGTGCAGTTCTTTACTGGTTCCACCCATGCATAAACTAACATTGAGTGCTAATGGCCAGTAAGTGATAATATAAGTTAATTGCATTTAAAAAAATTTAAATTTTTTTTGGAAATCTAAAACAGTGAAAATCCAGGACATTACATATAATTCATTCAATTCATGTGTTGTGTCGTCTTGGGATAACAAGTAAATCCACGTTAATGTACGACATACCGACGAATCTCTGTAAAATGGGATGTAGGGCGAGTTGGATAACTTTAAATCATTTTCTATATTGTGACAATCGCTAAGTGTAATCAACCGCATATACTTTGCTAGACATACATCTCATGTAGGTTACTTGCACATAATATCTCTCGTAGTTGTGGAGTACGAGACATATCAGAACATATCCATTACTTTTATGAATCTCTTGAATTATTATTAATCTTAAAGGATAACCATCATTATGAATAGGGCATTGACCCTTTCCAACCATACAGATGATGCAGGTGATTTATAAATTGAAGACCTAGAGGACTATCTCCCTATGAAAGATTATATTATATGAATAAGAAGATAGTTTTATGATTTAACTTTATGTTTTCGCTACAAACTCGATAATGTAACAAGCTCCCATTAAGAGGGCATTTGATAATTTATTAAATTCTTTTACTCAAATGAAATAATAAATATAGTCAATCTTATTCTCGTGAATGGTTACCTTCATGAATGTAACTGGATTTGATCTAAATGAAAAAAAAAATAATATGGTGTAATTTTTAAAGCATCCAATTTATATATTATTAACAATCAAAATTCTCAAGCATGAGTATGTACTTAGGCCGTAAAAATTTAGGATGTTACAACTTCGACTGAGCATCCCATTGATCTTGTCCCTGTTTCGACAAGAAAATAAATGCGTTTCGATTCAAGGGATTTATTCAATGATAACAAAGAATTTAATGAGAGAACATTCATCACATTTATCTGAGTTCATTTACATCCTCTGATTCCCTTGATTCTGAAAATAAAGTACAATTAATACAATGTACTGAATAAAAGAGAAGAGAGCTCGATGGAAATTTCGGCAGCATTCCAGCGCTATTTCGGTCATCTCCTAAGTACTTAAGAGGAATTGACGAATCGATCAACCAGTCTTCAAGGAGATAGAAATTTCATCAGCCTTCGGTGCCTGTTTTGATCATCTCCTAGGACTTAGGAGAAATGTCGATCTGATCGACATATCTTTAATGAAATAGAGATTTCAGCAGCATAACAGTGCCTGTTTCAACTATCGCTTGGGACTTAGGAGGAATGTCGATTCGCTCGACTAATCTTTCTCCATTAAACTCATCAAATAGAAGAGAACCCCGAGAAAGGAAGCTTGACCCATGGATTTCGACAGCATGACGACTCTTTAACTTCATAGACTGTAGGGAAGCCTGTTTGCGTGGACCCGTGCAACCAATATTGGTTACGCGGTCCTACGCAACTGCTAGGAGACTTCTCTCCTACCTCTTTCCTTCTGCTCCACTCTACTCCTCTTGAAAGTCTTCAATCCTCTTCAATGAAGAAGGGGAAGGGGTATTTATAGACCCTCTCATGTGTGAAAATCCTGATCTTAGCGATGTGGGATAAATTTTCAGTGTTTTAGATCATTCTGCAAAGGACAACTTCTGTAGCTTGTTTCGGGGTCCCACGCAACTGATATTTACGTTACGCGTACCCTCGCAAAGGAACTTTTGTTATGCGGCCCCACGCAACAGATATCGTTTGCGAGGTCCCGCGTAACTAATCTCAAAGATACTTCTCTTTCTTCTTTTATTCTTCTTTCTTGTACCTTGCTTTTCAATCTTCTTCTGATTTAATCCTTTCATCACTTTTTCATGTTTCAACAGATACCTCTGGAGCTGGAATTTCACCAAAATACCTAAGCTACCCTTTGGAACTGGAATTTCACCAAAATACTTAAGCTACCCTTTGGAACTAGAATATATTTTTTTATGTCTCAACAGATACCCCCTCGATCCTTCTTTGATTGATTTCTGAAATCAAATGGAGGATCGATCTTCCTTCGCCTGAAAAACTTGAATGAACTGCAACTGAAGAATGACTAGATGATCCTGCTTGCATGAAAGACTGGATGATCATACTTGTATGGTAGACTGGATGATCATTCTTGTACAGCAGACTGGATGATCATGCTTATACAACAGACTGGATGATCGCGTTCGAACGGAAGACTTGAATGATGGCATTCAAACGAAGGGCTTGAATGATCGCACTCATGCAGAAGACTGGAATGTCCCCAGCCGGTAGTGTCAAGAAGATGTTTCACTAGAGAGGATAAAATTCTCTTTTCATTGAAGCGTGCTTCTGCAATAGCTGTGATGACTTCATCTTTGAGCGGTTTAATCAAAGAACTTTCTTTTAACACCGCTGCTGCTACAATGGTCTCTTTGATTAACTCCAGCGATTCTTTTCTTCACTTCTGTGTTTAGCGACGATCTCTTTGATCAATTTAAATGATTCTTTTCTTATTATCTGTATCTGGAGTTGTTCTTTAATGTTGCTCCTACTGCAACATCTTTTTCGATTGTTTCTTTTACTCACAATCTGCATAACCCAAGCTTTCAAATGATGATCTTTCCTGCCAAATTAATCAGAATTAGTATCTTAATTCATTATAATTTTTCAATGTAGCTTTATGTAATATTGATAATTTTTGAAATAGATTGAGAGTTTCTTCTCTTTTTAGGCTAAGTGTGATATTCGCAATATGGTTTATTCAATCTTTGCATTTGTCCTCGTGCTTCGCATTGTATTCTTTATATTACACTCTTGGAGATTTCATCTTTAGCTCCAAAGGTTCAACCGCTGAGTCTTTTTGCTGAGTCTTCTCAAGTTTGTGCTCCTTAACATTTCTTCATAGACTTTTCTTGGATCTTTACTGATTCTGAAAAATTGAAAAATAGACAAGACTTCTTTTCAATTTTTATTTAATAATTTTCCAAAGGTCATAGAAGTTACTGATGATGATGATTCCATTTGTTCTTTGTCTCCATCAGATCCTATACTTGGAGTCTTGCGATACCATTATCCATAATACTTGACATATGAATTCCTTAGCCGCATATAAGAGATTGTCAGAAAGACCAAGACATAGATTATTTTGAAGACATTAAATCATGCCCCCTTTCCAGATCAGCTTTGCATGAAGATTTCTCCAGAAGATAATATTTCTGAAGTGAAGCCTGCTGATACCCGTGAAGGATAGATAATCTTTGCTGCTCCTTTAACAAATCAAAGAATATATCCGGATCTTCATATTGTTCGGAAGAGAATGATAATTTCTTTGCTAGTTTATTCTCTGCCCCCTTTTGAGAATCTTGTGCAATAATATGCCTCTATTCATAAAGAAGATGAGAGATGAAAAGACCTCACAACTCTTGTTAATATATTAATTGACCTTAGAGACTTGAGCTTTTAAGTAGATAATCGCCAATATCTTGAAGGCATTTACTTTTGATGTAATTTGAACCTGATTCAAGAGAAATGCATTTTTGCATGTTGTCTAATCAATGTTTAAAATTTCATCAAGCAATTGCATATTTGAGCATATCTAAATTGAAATATGTATTCATAGCATTTTGAATGCTTCACTTAATTTATGCTTTTTAAGTAGTGGAGATAGTATACTTTTGACTGACCATACTTTGACTAGACAAAACTGACCTTGACCTCGACCAGACTTGACTGAACTGGATGACTAAATTTGACTGAATTGGACTTGATACTGGGCTCAAAGATTAAGATAGTTTACCACCGATTTTGGGCAAGATAGTTTACTGCCGATTTTGGGCAAGATAGTTTACCGCCGATTTCGGACTCTATAGTTTACCGCCGATTTCGGGCTAGATAGTTTACCGCTGATTTCGGGCTCTATAGTTTACCACCGATTTCGGGCTAGATAGTTTACCGCCAATTTCGAGGTAAATAGTTTACTGTCAATTTCGGGCTCTATAGTTTACCGTCGATTTTGGGCTTTGGAGGTCTTATGCGTAGCTGGCCATTGGCTTGACTAGGCTGCCTTTTTATGATTATAGGTCTCATGCGTAGCTGGCCATTGGCTTGACTAGGCTGCCTTCTTATGATTAGCAACCATCGCTGTGATCAACTTTATACATGGTTGACTATATAGTTTATTCTACTGCCAATGGTGGATCAATAATTGCTATTTCGCTGCTGCTGACAACATTATGAAAACTTTCGTATTATATTTAAAATCGTGTATCAGCCTGGCGATGATAGCAATTTTGATAAGTGTTTGATCGTCAACAGCGATAGTTGCTTTTTATTGATAATCATTGATACCTGATGATTCTAAGGGAAATCTTTAGCGGTCAATGCTTGACTGCTATCATCAGTGTTTAGTGGCTTAACAGCAATCATCAATGCTTGGTAGCGATTGTTAACGCTTGATAGCGATCATTAACGCTTGATGACAATCGTTAACGCTTGATAGCGATTGTTTAATGCTTGATAGCGATTGCTAACGCGCTAGCGAATGTTTAACGCTTGATAGCGATTGTTAAAATAAGCTTGCATGAGCCGTTGATGATGACAGCGATAGTTGCTACTTTTGGCGATTGGCTTTTCATTTGGCTTTGCATTTGGTGATTATCCTTGGTGCTTCGCATTTGGCGATGACTTGATATGCTTGAAAGCCTGCATTTTATTCATATACACAAAAGAAATACATTCTATAGTGAGAAATTTATTTCACAGCTTTTACTCACCTATCTTACCTGTCTTGCCCCCTTTTGATTTTGGAAGTATCATACTGATATCTTTTGAAATCAAAATAGCGATCATCTCCTGAACTGTCAGGTATTGCAATGCACATCTGCAACGAATATGCTTTTTTTTTTTATATCGTGACTTTATATCTTTTGCCCCACCGCTTCTTTTCATTTGAGTATTTAGGCAATGACAGCTCGATCTTGTTAATTACTGACGATTTACCATACAAAGTATTTTGTTGTCTTTTACCGCAGATGCCCCCAGAATTTTCTTTATCGAGTCTCTGTCATTTTCCTTCATTTTTCTCTATTTGTCATGCTCTTTTCATCACAATTTCTCTCTTATAGATCATCTTTTGTAGCTTTTTCTTGAGGGAATTACAATCTTCTGTCTGATGTCCAAATTTACAATGATAATTGTAATAATCCAGCCCTCTTGTGTTTTTGATTTCTTCGAGGTGTCTTAGCTGAGGTAATTTAATACTCTTCGTAGCCAACAATTGATTCAGCATGGGCAGTATATCTTTTCTTGCAAAAAAATACTTCGCATGATCTTTATTTTGCCTGGACCTTTTATATGTCATTATAATCGCCTGACCATTTCCATCTTCTTCATCACTATCTTTTTCCTTGTCCTGATAATCTTTTTCAATTTCTTCTTTCTGGGTGATGTGAGCTGATTTTGACTGAAAAGAAGGCACTCTTCCCATCATCTTTTCAAGAGCATAAGCCTTCGTAGAAAAATTTTGAAAAGTCTTCCAATCTTTACTAATCAGGTGGCATGCCAGCTCTAGTCTCATGCCTTCTAAGCATAGTTCTACTTGTTCTGATTCCCACAGAGGATGTTGACATGATGCTGCCAAGCGCATCCATCGACTAATGAATTCTTCAACTAATTCATTTTTTCCTTGGCGAATAGAGGCCAGTTCAGTCAAACCAACTTCTCGATCCGAAGAGAAAAAGTTTGACAAAAAAGTATCCTGCATCTATTCCCAGGTATGAATAGATCCTAATATTAAACCTGAATGCCATTTGAAAGCTCTTCCTGTCAGAGAAGATCCGAATAATCTTAGACAATATTGAGGAACTCTAGAGAAATTTCTCATCTTTTCTATGAAATGCATCATATGCTCTTTTGATGATCCGTCCCCATTAAAATTTTGAAAGTCTGGGTGTTCAAAGTCAGCGGGAAATGACATTTCTTCTATTTCAGGGGGATACGGTGTCTGATATTGAAATTTTTTATCCTAAATTCCTTCATTCTCTAGATGAATAGATTTAATAACCATCCGCCAGATTTCTTCCTGCGTTATATTCTGAGTAATATTAGGCATTGGCTCTTGAAATCTAACCGATTGTGGTTGTGACCTTTCTGCTTGTGGTCCAATGTTGTTTACGGCAGTCACTGTCAACATATTAGGGACTTCCTCAACCACATGCTCATCTAGTGGAAACTGATCAGGCTGATTAATATCTGTCGACGAACTTTCTGTTTCTTTATACTTTGATTGTCGTGATATTGAACGAGGAAGCGAACGTCGCACTGCTGACGCTGTTGAAGAAGAAGGACTATTATTTGATTTGAAATCAGATATTGTCGCTTCGAAGGACTAGCTAACACAAATCGTGGCATTCTTAATGCATGAGTTTTCTTGAAATCTTTTGTAGGAGGTGCTGTGAGTGAACGTTCACTGGTTACGGTCACCTTCCCCTTATTTTTCTAAACCCACAATCATTTTGCAGAAGATGTCTTCATGGTTATAGTTGACAGTATTGAAAGATCTTTTGAAGTGACGAGCCTTTCTGTTTTTCTCGAATGAGATGATTGTATAATAGGAGCAGGACTATGTCTCACAACACTTTGCCTAGTTGACCCAGTACTTGGCGAGATGTTGCCTCTTGTGGAAGGAGATCGAACTTTTTGGCTTTTGGATGTTGTTATCTTCCATCCTTCCTCATCTTCTTGAGCTATTGACAAAACAGAGATTGTTCCGTCCATTGCATAAAATTTACTACTCTTAATCGCAACAGACTTTGCTTTCTCTAACGCTTCTTCATATCCTTCTGACAAAAATATAAAATCATAATTAGTTATCTAATTGATAAGACATTCTATCTCAGAGAAAGCATGAAAGAGTATTAGCTAATTTATTAAATAAAATCGTGCTTTATTTTCAGAGATGAAGGGGAGGATGTCCCCGTTAAGAGTCGCCATTTTGGCATCTTTGCAGACGCCAAAAAAGTGATAAATGTTCTCTGAATATTTTCCAAGTTACCGTCGAATAATAAGTGATTCCCCAGTGGAGTCACCATTTTGTTTTGACAAGAAAAAAAATGTGTTTCGATTCGGGGGATTTATTTAATGATAAAAAAGAATTTAATGAGAGAACATTCATCACATTTATCTGAGTGCATTTACATCCTCTGATTCCCTTGATTCTGAAAATAAAGTATAATTAATACAATGTACTGAATAAAAGAGAAGATAGCTCGATGGAAATTTTGACAGCATTCCGACGCTATTTCGGTCATCTCCTAAGTACTTAGGAGGAATTAACGAATCGATCAATAGTCTTCAAGGAGATAGAAATTTCGTCAGCCTTTCGGTCCCTGTTTTGATCATCTCCTAGGACTTACGAGGAATGTCGATCTGATCGACATATCTTCAATGAAATAGAGATTTCAGCAGCATAACAGCGCCTGTTTCAACCATCGCCTGGGACTTAGGAGGAATGTCGATTCAATCGACTAATCTTTCTCCTTTGAACTCATCAAATAGAAGAGAGCCCCGAGAAAGGAACCCTGGCCGATGGATTTCGGCAGCATGATGGTTCTTTAACTTCACAACTGCAGGGCAGCCTGTTTGCGCGATCCTACGCAACTGCCAGGAGACTTCTCTCCTACCTCCTGCCTTCTGCTCCGCTCTACTCCTCTTGAAAGTCTTTAATCCTCTTCAATGAAGGAGGGAAAGGGGTATTTATAGACCCTCGCACGTGTGCAAATCCTGATCTTAGTGATGTGAGATAAATTTTCAGTGCTTTAGATCATTCTGCAAAGGACAACTTCTGTAGCTTGTTTCGGGGTCCCGCGTAACTGATATTTACGTTACGCGTACCCCACGCAAAGGAACTTTGGTTGCGCAGCCCCACGCAACAGATATCGTTTGCGAGGTCCCGCGCAACTAATCTCAAAGATACTTCTCTTTCTTCTTTTATTCTTCTTTCTTGTACCTTGGTTTTCAATCTTCTTTTGCTTTAATCCTTTCATCACTTTTTCATGCTTTAACAGATACCTCTGGAGCTGGAATTTCACCAAAATACCTAAGCTACCCTTTGGAACTGGAATTTCACAAAAATACCTAAGCTACCCTTTGGAACTGGAATTTCACCAAAATACCTAAGCTACCCTTTGGAACTGAAATATATTTTTTTATGCCTCAACAGTCCCTGGAGGGTCGACGTTGAAGAAGGACGACTTAGCCAAAAACATATTTGAGTTCCGGATCTCGGACTCAATGGGGCTTCGAGCCCCTGTACCTGGCAAGGTCCCTAATGATCCAGCTAAAGGGAAATGACTATCTTCCTCGTCGCCCTCCAGTGCGAACTTTGTCTTCCACTCCACTGGTTTATGCATGCGATGACTTCTCAGCCAAGGTTTTCCCCAGGTCAGCTTATCCCAAACGCATGAAAGGCGCTTCTAGGAACGTACATCCTCTAGTTTCAACTCAGGAGCAACAAGTTGATGATCGAGGAATTTTTATATCTATACCAGCCTAAGTGCCATCTGAAGGATCTGAGTTGGTACTACTTATTAGGTACAAACAAAGGATTCACCCTCATCACCAACCTCCCGTCTTCCAATAAGAACTAGAGGAATAAATGGTTTTGGGGGTCAAGAGACTGAGAGGCACCTGCTGCAGAGCTGGTCCAGCTGCGTACTTAGGTTCTCAACAAATTTTCCACACTAGGTCGGGTATTTCCAAGGAGTTAAATTTAGATTCTTTTTCACGTATTCTTGTTAGGTAGTTCCATCATCACTATTGTCCTAACAAGCTTTCTGAAAAGTCAACCTTTTCTGTCTGACCTATAGCGTAGGCAAGTGGATAGAGCAAAGGCGGTGAGCGAAGACCATCGCTCCTAGGACGTGTAACTCACCCTGGAACTCCTCGTCCAATTCAGGCTTAATCATTTGATCATTTCCAATCAGCTAGTCATCTTTGCTGCTCGGGTCGCCTGATGTTGAGGCCAGCGTAGAACAGTTTCTTCCAGCCGATGAGGTCTATCCAGTTGGTCGGCTTTACTGTTTGGCTCAATTAGAGTTTTCGAGTCTCGGATGTGGGTGAATTTGATGATAATATCGGCTACAACTTGCCCTTTGATGACACTCCAAGGCTGGTATCTGATGTCAAACTTGCTAACTCGATTGCCCACTTTGTGAGTCTCCCTAATACTTCAGGTTTTTTAAATAATTAGCGAAGAGGTTGGTTGTTAGGGATTATGAGCGTATGGGCTTGAAAATAAGGACAAAGATGATGACATGACACGACCAGTGCTAAAGCGAGTATCTCGATGTCTAGGTACTTGGCCTTGGTTGGGAGCAGCACTTTGTTGACATAGTAGACTAGGACCTGCTTTTCTTCTTGAATGAGAATCGAGCTGACTACCTAGTTGAGATTGTCAGGTATAGAAGTAAAGGCTCTCTAGGGTAAGGTTTGGAGAATAGTGAGGGTGAACATATGTACTACTTGAGTTGCTAGAAGGCTCCTTTGCAGTCTTCAGTCTATTTTGCCTTCTTATTTCCTTTCACCTACTCGAAGAAGGGGAGGCACTTTCTGTTGCTAGGGAGACGAAGCGGTTGAGGGTAACAAACCTTCCAATGAGGCATTGAATTTCTTTCGTTGTCCTAGGTGAGTGCTATCCAGTTGATCATAAATCTTATCGAGGTTCCCTTCAATCCCCCTATGGCCGACCAGGAAGCCGAGGAACTTACCCTAGTTGACGTTAAAGGCACACTTGCTCAGATTTAGCTTCATTTGATATTGTTATAAGACTGCAAACATTTCATCAAGCTTGGCAATGTGGTCAGAGTCTTTAATACTTTTCACAAGCATATCGTCTACGTAGACTTCCATGTATTACCCGATCTATTAAGCAAACTTCTTTTCCATGAGTCATTGGTATGTCTCCCCAACATTCTTCAATCTGAAAGGCATCACCCTGTAGCAGTATAGTCACTTGTCCATGACGAAGGTCATCTTCTGCTTATCGTATGGGTGCATGGCTAGATGATTGTACCTTGAATATGTATCCATGAAGCACAAGAGTTCATGCTCTGCAATGTTTTCGACTAGCTAGTCGATTCTAGGCAGGGTGAAACTATCCTTGGGTCGGGCCTTGTTCAGGTCTGTGTAGTTTACACAAACCTGTCATTTCCCATTGGATTTCTTCACCAAGATGACATAGGCAATTCAGTCCAGGTAGTAAACTTCTTTGAAAAATCTTACCTCCTAGAGCTTATCAACTTCTTCTCTGATGGTAGTATATCATTCTGGCTAGAATGCACGTCGCTTCTACCTCACTAGTCGGTGGTCGGGGTCCACGTTCATCTTGTATACTATTACCTTTGGGCTGATGTCGAGCATATCTTGGTGGGACTAAGAGAACACATTGGCATGGGGCCAAAGAAGGTCTATGATTCCATCTCACAAGTTGGAGGCAGTGATGAACCAACCTGAATAGTGCAAGTCGAGTCATACTCTTTAGGAGGAATGACCACAAGATCTTCCATCAGAGATCCTCTCTCAAGCGACTCTTCTCAAGGGTCTAAGGAGGTAATGGCCATTGCATGGTATTGTGCTTTTTCTCACAGGGCAGTAGAGTAACATTAGCGAGCTTCGCGCTGGTCTCCCTAAACCCGCCTGACCATGTGTTCAGTGGGGATCTTCATCGTGAGGTGGTAGGCTGAGACTACCCCTCTCATGGCATTAAGCGATGGTCGTCCGAGGATCACGTTGTAGACTAAGGGATAATCAACCACCAAAAAGTTTATCATCACGGTGGTCTGGTTCTGTCCTTCTCCCTCGATGATTGGAAGTTGGATGGATCCCTAGGAAGTGACCCTATCTCCTGTGAACCTGAGTAGTGGAGTTTTAATGGCCTTAAGTCGCGACCTCCCGATTCCCATCTTGTCAAATATGTTGGTGAAGAGAATATCAGTCGAGCTACCAATGTCCATAAGAATGCAAAATACCTTGCAGTTGGCTATGGTCATGACAACGACTAGAGCATCATCGTGAGGGTGGTAGAGTCTGCAAGCATCTTCCTCGGTGAACGTCAACTTGCAAGGTAGTACCCTCTGCTATTTTGGTGGTTGGCATGTGAGGTGGACATGATGGTCCAAGATAGTACTCCGAGCATGGGCCTTACAAGCTCGATTTGAATACCTAACTCCCACCGGCCCATCAAAGATGGTACGAATATCGCCGATAGGCTCATTGTCGATTACACTATTGGGCTATTCATCCCTTCGATCTAATTTTTCTTCTCTGTTGCTGACATACTCTCACAAATGTCCATTGCAAATAAGGGTTTTGATCTCTTCTTTAAGGTCAAAACAGTCGCAGCAGAGTGGTCGTGGCACTGTGGAAGTGGTAGTACTTCTACTTATCTCGCTTGTCAGCTTCGATCCTCATCTGGTTTGACCAATTTAGAAGTTTCTTATCCCAGACTTTCAAGAGGACCTGTCTGGGCATAGTGTTGAGAGGGTTAATATGAGTTAAACTTACTCTCAGGTTGTTTGCTCGAGCATTGACCCTTAACTAGGTCCTCGTCTCTTCTTCTTTTGTTAGTTGATGTTTGGGGATGTGCTTCTTCCCTTTGTATCTTGTCTTTAGCCGAGCTTCAGGCATCTCAGGTGGCTTTTCGAGAGCCGAAAAGATCCACAGCATTAGAGTATTTGTGTGCACATTTCATAAACTTGGCCAAAGTTGCTAGAGGATTCTTACCTATCGAAAGAGGAATCTCCCTTCCCTCATCCTGACTATCATGGCAGCCAATGTTATCTTATTTGAGTAGTCGTCTACCTAGATTTCTTCTTTGTTGAAGCGAATGATGTAATCTTTCAACACTTCTCCTTCCTTCTACTTAATAGTAAGCAGGTGAATAGAAGGTTTTCTCCGATCATTCCCAACAATAAACTGTGTTAGGAAGGCCTTGCTGAGGTCAGAAAATGTAACGTCTTAGAAAAATTCGTACAGAGAACCGAGTACCAACTCGATCAGAAATCACTTAGGATTAATTCCTTTAGAAAATAAGCGTAAGTTAACTAGCGCCATGTTAGATTAGCTGTGAAATTAGCACTTTTTACTTTAAATACGTTCTGCAAGATCCAAAACTTGTAGAATCAATGACGCTATAACGTCCTGAAACCTAGGATCAAACTCTAAACCCGTTTGCTCTCATGAACCCTTTGAAACTTTGTATTGGATCTAGACCGCGTGTCGAGACTCCGATATCTACAATCTTAGACCATTATGACCGATTAGTTGGACTTGACAATCGCTTCGAAAATCAAGCCCAACTGATGTTCTGAGACTATTTCATTGAGCCTGGAGCAAGGAGTGTGAGAAAGAGTGAAATTCATTAAAAATTAAATGTGATTTAAATGAATCTGGCACATTTTACTTGCGGGCTAAGTATAAGCATTCAGATCGTTGGAATCTGACCCAAATACACCTTCGGATCAGGGAACATTTCTCACTCAGGTCTATGTACTTGAAATCTTTGATCGAATCTCTGTGACCGCTGAATTAAACTGGTCCGCCACGTACGATCTGGGAACACTACCAGACTGAAAACTTAATGTGATCAGGATCCAATATCCATGAGCTTAAGTCCGACCGCATTTGGTCAGGAGACCTTCAGAAACTCCCTTTTGGATCGAAAAAGACCCGATTTGGTTATAACCCAAGTATACCTTGGTTTAGAGTCTAAGTAGGTGAGTTTTTAGCCTATATAAGGGCCTTAAACCCTCTCATATCTCTCACCTACGAATTTGCAAGAAACCCTAGAAAGAGAAGAGAGAGAAAGTGAGAGTTTGTGAGAGAGTTGTGAGAGAAAGTCCCCGCCACTCGATCCTGCTAGTACACGAGCTTACCCATCGTGTTCCAATCATTCTTCCGGTGCTTCTGACTTCATTCTAGGTAAGAAAACCCTAACTTCAACCTGTTTTAGGGATTCCATCAATACAATTAGCGAAGTAGCTGATTCATCTTGCGATATAGGTTGTCATACAGACGTTGACGAAGCGTAGAGTCTCTATTCGATTCGTTACGCTTCTACAGTGAAAGGTGAGGATTCTAGATGCTTAGGTTAACTGTTTTCAAAGTTTTCAATGTCCTTTAATAGCACATTATCGACAAGAACGCCGTTTGGCATGTAAAACATGCTGTTTTTTTTCCATTTCGACTGCGTACAGAGAATATGAGATTTAGGGTATTTTAGGCATTTGTAGGAAATACTGTATACGTCCGTATTTTGCCAAAATGATTGCCATGTTTATTTGTCATGTTATTATACAAGATACGAGTGTATGATCTGTTTAGCGAAGAGATTCGCCCTAATGCGCACTTTGGGTCGACATACGTTATGTAGACTAAAGTGTGTAGACTAAGTGTTTGTATAAATGTTTGTATTAGTATGTATTAAGTAAATGTTGTTATAGATTAGTCCTGAGATTGAATTCTCAATTAATATGATGATGTACATGATTTTCCTCCATGTTGTTATTGAATTGATTTCCTTATATGTATGGAATACATGTGTTTGGTTGATTTGCTTACGTTGTATGTTATAATATGTTGTTAACATGCTTAGATTGTTCGTATTTCATTTCTGTTACTCTCATATGATCATTGATATTGATTTCAAGTGCTTGGGGCTATGCTCTAGTCTAGGTAGTCGGTAATAGATTCAAATTTGTGGTTGGCTTCTATTTGCCATGAAGGACGCGTCGGTGAACGCGAGTCGTGATTTGGTTGGTGGCAGTGGTTAGGCCACATGAGGTGTTTTATGCACTTCATGTCGTTCAGCTTGAGGTGCGCTCATACTAGTCCGTCAAGTAACCCGACTGACCGTTGTATGTTCACCTTGTATTGGTCATAACTTCTTGAACCTAGGGTGTTGAACTTACCAGCGGAAACCCTGATAACCATGGTACCTTGATCCATAAAGACTCATGAGCCGGGCATGGTGGTATGGGACACCGTGGTCGAGTTGTTGGCCTACGCTGGGGCCACAAACCTCCCCGTAGTGACCAGTGAGCACCTTAGACTCGTGAGCCGATTGTGGTAGTATGGGACACTACATTCGTGCTATCGGCCTACTCTGATTGGTGACGAGACCTTTGTAGTGACCTCGAGCGTATTCTGAGTCTGCGAGAGGTGATGACCCTTCCGTAGCAATAAGAGTACACTAGGCCTATATTGATAAGGTGATGGGGGAGTGGTGCAACGAGTGTGAGAAACAGCCCTGACAGCCCTTGGAGCGACCTAGAAATATAACATCGTATAAGATTACTAGGAGTGACGACCCTAGACAGGATCTATGTTAGGATTGATATAAGGGAGGTACCTTAGTTTCTCAATCCTGCTGTTTGAAAGGACTAATAATAACCCGGTAATCATTTTCACATCGCACTACATGTGCCTGAAAGATGTGGAGCACTAAGGGAAGAAAGTATGCCGCGGACGTAAGATGGTGTCGCATGAGTGAGTATGTCAGTGAGGGCATCCATCATGTCATTTCATACTTGCATTAACAAAAGTATTTAGGAATGTCTGATTGTTTTCTTTACTATTATCGCGTGATTGATTTGATAACATGCTAATCTTTGCTCTATGATTCCACTGAGTTGATCACTCACTCCCACATTACGGGATGATGTTTGCAACACCTACCAGACTTTGTCTTAGATGCAGGTTGTGAGGAGATCCAGGAGCTGGAGCCAAACTTCTACGAGGACCAGGATGAGTTCTCGTATATGCAGTTCTCTGACGGCTTTGCATAGGTGGCCTGGATCGGCGAGATTCTGCTAGTTGGACTGTTATACGACATTTTATTTTTGATTTGATATATGTATATGTGACTCAGAGATGTATTCATACTTTGAAGAAAGTTCGAGATTATTTTGTTTTCATACAGTGATATATATATATTCTTCAGTCTTCTGCTTACGTTTTATCACTGGATCTGGAGTATGAATTGCAGTTTTGGTATAATCTTACTCATGTTAATGCACTAACTCAGACAACATTGAATCATCAGTATATTTATTGCATAAGTGATGGTCTGAAACTCGGGAGTCAGGTTTTTACACGACCCCCAATTTTTAGGGCATTACAAGTTGGTATCAGAGCATGATTTGGATTAAACCGGACCTGGGTTATGGTCACGTGACGTATGCTGTCACCCTTTGACTTAGGTGGATGCGAGAAAAATATTGAAACACTCATAGGGTCCCAGTCTTGCCAATTGGCGAAGTTCACGCAAATCGATCATTTTGATCGAGTCTATGTGCATCCGTGGTCGCATGAAATGACCCTGGACCACTTCTAATTCGTGTGTGGACGGGTCTAGACCTCTATTGACCTAATCTCAACTTTAAAAGTCGCTAAATGCGAATATACAGCAGTTAGTACCCGAAATGACCCAAAACGGTTCAAAACGGAGTCGTGGGCCTACCCACGCTAATCTAGAATGATCCAAGGTAGGAACCACATGTATCTGGGACCCTTAGGACAGGGGGACCTCACCCAAATGGTGAGGCATCACCGAAAGTGAAAACGGTCGGCGAGGACCTCGCCGGTTCGGCGAAGCCTCACCGTACAATGGGCCCCATTTGGGCGGGCCTTCGGGCCGACGCTGTTTAGGGGTTAGGGTAACCCCCTAGGTGTGGGCCATCCGTTAAAAGTACCCCAAAACCCTACCTCCTTCACAAAAACCATCCCAAGCTCTCCCTTTCTCACATTTTTTCTGTCTTCCCTCTCAAATCCCATTTCTAATCACTCCCATTACCGTTTTCTGCTACAACCGATGCCCCTCCATCGTTTACAGCTATACACACTTCCTTCTCTCTCCATTCTCTCTTGTTTGGAGCTCTTACACCCCCCATTTGAAGCTCAAATTGTGTGAGCTTCAAACCCAACCCATCTCACCCTTTTCCCTTTGCAATCCTAGCATTTGGGGGCCTGTTTCACTCCTCTATAGGACTTAGATTCCTGTTAGCCTACTAGGTCAGCCATTTCTCCCCCTTTCTTTCATTTTTCATGGCCTTTCTAAAGGCCATTTTAGCCTTTTTCTCCCTTTCCACCATCCTCTCTCTCATGGGAAAGAGGAAGACCCCCGCTGATAAAGCTGGGCCTAGTCACCCTTCACGTTCAAGGAAGCCGAGAGGTGGCACCGCTAGTTCAAGTGCCGCCGCTAGTCCAAGTGTTGGGAGAAAGCTACACACGAAGCGGGATTTGGATCCCCGCACTCACATAGGGAGAGCGCTGTTGGCAGACTTGGCCCATGGTGTGTATACTGATCACAAGGCTCTGTTTGAGGAGCATGTGGATGAGCGGCTCTTTGGTGAGTTTTTGTTGTTTGAGTGCATCGAAGCTGCTAGGTGGGGTCCGCTCTTTGAAGGCCAGTCTCGTGGGAACGTGGGAACTGTTCGTGCCTTTTATGCTCATATTTGGGATCCTACGTTGGAGCCATTACAGTTCAAGATTCCCTTTGATAGAGACTGGAAATACGATCGATGTTCGGTTGATAGCTCGATTTCTGAACGTGCCTCTTGGCGAGGTACACCCAAGTACTAAGATCGCCGCACCAGGTTTCTATGTGGTGGTTTAGTTGAGTGGCAACGTGACAAGAGCCTCCTAGTGACCCACATGTCAGATGATTTTCTCCTGTTGCACCACATTTGCACGTTCAATGTGTATCCCAAGTCGACTAACCGTAGTGAATGTACGCACCTCATGGTTGATTTCCTGTATCAAGTGGGCCAGAGAGAGAACGTGTGCATGCCCACCTTTGTGTTTCTACAGATCGTCCTCATAGCGAAGTCGAGAAGAACGTCTGAGTCACTTCCCTTTGGCCGGCTCATATGCAAGATTGCACTTGAGATTGCTTATAGACTTGGGCCGGAGTTGCCTGTGCCGATTCATTTCATCGATGAGGCTACCATGAACCAGATGAAGATAAGGCCTCAGTAGCGTGAGGCCCAGCTTGATGATGACAGTGAGGGTGAATATGATAGCGAGAAGGATGAAAGTGAAGAAGAAGGTGGAGTAGAAATAGAGGAAGAAAGCCAGGAAGAAGAAGAAGAGGAGACTCAGGATACTGATGAGAGGCCTCCTCCTCGACTCGGGCTGCTAGGGATGCTTACGTAGCCTGACTTGAGGAGAGTCAGGTTGCTTTGCGACGAGAAGTCTAAGAACTCCGGGCCGAGGTAAAACAAGAGCTTGATGATACCAAGGCCGTCATGAAGCAAAAATTTGGCAAGGTGACTCGCACCTTGAAGGCCATCCTTTGTTATCTGCAGGATAAGGGTGCCCCTCTTCCATCGCCAGACTCAGACGAGTGATTAGGCTTCAGATGGTTATTGGTAGTAGTTAAGTTATTTTCTATTTTCTGTGTGTGAGCCTGAGAAGGCTTAGTAGTTAGTTTATGTTGCAGTTATAGGTTTGACTAGTTTAGTTTCCCATGTGTTTCTTGTCATGATACATGTAAGGATATATCTCTTGTATTGTGATAAATTTTAATTTAATGAAATGCATGGAGTTTCTTCGGTTTATTATGTGAATGATTGTGGTGTGTTTGTGCTATTGCTGAAACTGATTAGGTTGCACCCTATTTTGAATATGGGGAATGCCGCCTAAGGTTACTCGGATCATGGCACATCTTATGCTGGGTGAGCCTATTGATCGGGTTCCTCCCCAGAGCGATGATCCTGTGGACCCTGTTGTGGGTTTGATTCGTGAGACTGCACCTGAGTCTCAGCCTTCTGCAGGTCCTACAGTCGGAACACCACCTTTCACACCGCCAGTTAGAGAGCAGTATTGTGCGTCTTCCTCGACGCAGTATGTGCATCAGCCTGCTCCACCTCCTGATAAGTTTGAGCAGTTGATGGTCATGATGCACCAGCAACATCAGCAGCTTTTGACTACCATTGCAGGGGCCTTAGCCCAGGGTGGGAGTGCGACTCCACCTGTGCCTCCTATGCATCCAGCTGAGGATGCTGGGACTTCGACTTAGGATGAGGGTATGACTCATCCTGCACCGCCTGCTTACCCTACGGGGAACACTGCTGATACTCGAGGCCTACTTGAGCGATTCCAGTGCTTGCAGCTTCCTACTTTTACGGGTTCTCACAGACCCAAGGAGGACGAGTATTGGCTTAACCGTATCTCGAAGATACTGATGATGCTGCACTGCTTGGAGTCTAAGCAGGTTGAGTTGGCCACTTTCATGTTCGAGCGAGAGGCCAGCTTATGGTGGGATAGCGTATTACGGACAGTTGCTGTTGGCTACATCTGGACTTGGGCAGCATTCGAGTTTCGATTCCATGAGAAATACTATCCCCAGACCTACCGGCATGAGAGGGAGAATGAGTTTTTACGCCTCAGGCAGGGAGGCATGTCAGTTACAGAGTATGAGCATCGGTTCACAGAATTGGGCAGATATGTCCCTACGATACTTGTCGACGAACAGATGCGCATACGACATTTTTCTGAGGGCTTGCGACCTGACATTCGGTCGAAGATGTGCTGTGTTAGCATACCCTCCTATGCAGAGCTGATACATATGTCCATGAGAGCAGAGAAGGATGTTGATCGACTAGCACGTTCTCGTGGCCCTGTGGTTGCTAGGCCACGACCAGATATTCAGGACAAGCCATTTCTTGGAAAGAGGCCTCACATCGACCTTCCTCCTAGGGCTACAACGTCAGTACTTCCGATGAGGTGCCCAGGCGTGACTTGTGCTTACTGTGGGAGAACTGGTCACACTGCAAAGAGTTATTTTGCTCGGATGAGGGATAGCCGGTTTTCGCCGCCACAGAAGATCGACTGTCCTTGCCCACAGGCTTTATCTTCTCCGTCGTTACGGTCAGCTCCTGTGCATCCTTCTTTCAGACCTCCCTTACCTCAGTTCCGACCGCCTCAACGGCCCATGGTACCGCGGCCGAACCGTCCATAGCAGGCACGGGTGCATGCATTGACAGTAGAGGCATCCGGGACAGAGACTACTCAGCCCTTGGCCTTTCAGGTCATAGCCCACATTGGAGGTATTCCTATATTCGTGTTGGTGGATAAAGGATCTACGATTTCATTGATATCGCATTTAGTAGTCAAGCGCCTTGGGCTACCGACTACTCGGATGGATGGGGTGCAAGTTCTTACAGCGCACGAGACTTTTTCTGATGCTACCATGATGTGTGAGGGTTGTTTGGTGGATCTGGGGGGCAGGACGATGGCTCTTGACCTTATCGTCGACCCCTCTCTTATTTATCTCGACGTCATTCTTGGCATGGATTGGCTGACTGCAGGGAGGATCGAGATTGACTGCGAGACCCGTATAGTGATAGTCTACGAGCCGGAGAGCACATCCTTTACATTTTCGGTGCAGGTTAATCTCTCCTTCCGAGTGTTGTGTTATGCTTCCTTATTGAGGGATGTTGATGCCCCTACACTTGAGTGCAAACCAGTAGTTCGTGATTATGAGGATCTATTCAGAAAGATTCCTGGGTTGCCACCTCAGCATGAGATCGATTTAATGATCGACCTAGTACCTGGTTCGACGCCTATCTCACTGCCGACGTATCGCATGGCCCCGTGTGAGATGGAGGAGTTGAGGAAATAGATCGATGATCTATTGGAGGTTAATTTTATACGGCCAAGTGTGTCTCCTTGGGGAGCACCCGTGTTGTTTGTGAAGAAGAAGGATGGTTCACTGCGATTGTGTATTGATTATCGCAGGTTGAACCAGATTACGGTGAAGAATAGATACCCTTTACCCAGGATTGATGACTTGTTTGATCAGCTGAGAGGAGCGCAGTACTTCTCAAAGATTGATCTATAGTCAGGGTATCACCAGCTGCGCGTCAGGGATGAGGACGTGCAGAAGACAGCTTTCAGGACCAGCTTTGGCCACTACGAGTTCCTCGTGATGTCGTTCGGTCTTACGAACGCACCAGCCGTATTCATGGATCTTATGAACAGGGTATTTCGGCCATTCCTCTATCGATTCGTCATCGTGTTTATAGACGACATTTTGGTATACTCTAGGAGTCGAGAGGAGCATAAGGAGCACTTGCGATTGGTAGTAGATACACTGAGACAGCATCAGTTGTTCGCACAGTATAAGAAGTGCGACTTCTGGAAGGAGGAAGTCAAGTTCCTGGGACATGTGGTATCCAAGGATGGGATGGCGGTGGACCTTGCTAAGGTAGCCACGGTGCAGGACTGGGAGCAGCCTGGTTCTGTCACTGAGGTGAGAAGTTTTTTAAGATTGACAGGCTACTATCGATGATTCATTCGGGACTTCTCCAAGATATCCAGACCCTTGACTCAGTTGACACGGAAGGATTTGAAGTTCGCTGGAATGAAAAGGCGGAGGCAGCTTTTCAGGAGCTGAAGGACAGGCTGATGTCCACCCCTGTGCTAGTATTGCCAGAGCAAGGGGTTAAATACACGATATACACCGACAGTCTAGCGTTGGTATAGGTTGTGTCCTTATGCAGAAGGACAGGGTAATTTCGTATGCCTCGAGACAATTAAGGAAGCATGAGGAGAATTACCCTACACACGACCTAGAGTTGGCAGCTGTCATTTTCGCATTGAAGCTCTGGAGACATTACCTCTACGGAGAGGAGTTCGAGTTCTTTTGCGACCACAAGAGCCTCAAGTACATATTCACGCAGCGGAACCTGAATATGAGGCAGCGGTGATGGATGGAGACTTTAAAGGACTTTAAGTTCGAAGTTTCCTACCATCTTGGCAAGGCGAACCTTGTGGCTGACGCATTGAGCCGCAAGAAGGCGATAGATATATAGCTCCGCTGATGGTAGCTGAGTGGGACATGGTTGAGTTTTTACAAGACTTTGAGCAGAAACTCACCATGGTGGAGCCATTTGAGCTCATCGTACATGTTCAGGTGTGACCCCTTATCGATGACAGAGTCATCGCGGTGCAGAGGGATGATGTGCGTCTGACTGAGCTTCGGGAGTAGGCCATTGATGATGCAGACGTCAAGTGGTGAGTCGGAACGGATGCGGTCTTACGTTATCGTGGCCACCTATGCGCCCCAGATATCCCTAACTTGAGACGAGAGATTTTCGAGGCTGCACACAGTTCCAGACTTGCGATGCATCCGGACAGCACAAAGATGTATCGCGACGTGAAGGGGACATATTGGTGGGAGGGTATGAAGACCCACATCGCAGAGTTCGTGTCCCGTTGTCTCACTTGCTAGCAAGTGAAGGCAGAGCATCGCCGACCTCCTGGACTCCTTCAGCCTATGCCTACAACTGAGTGAAAGTGGGACTTTATTTCTATAGATTTCATTTCGGGACTGCTGAAGATGAAGAAGGGACATGATTCTATCTGAGTGATCGTCGATCGTTTGATGAAGTCGGCGCACTTCCTACCGATCAGAGTACGAACTCTGCAGACGAGTTGGCCAGGCTATATATCAGAGAGATAGTGCATTTGCATGGAGTTCCCTTAGAGATCGTTTCGGACAGAGACACGCGTTTTACTTCTATTTTCTGGAATCGCATCCAGGAAGCTATGGGTGTGAAGTTAAAGTTCAGTACTGCATTCCACCCACAGACAGACAGAAAGACAGCGGGTGAACCAGATTTTAGAGGACATACTGTGGACTTGCGTGTTGGATTTCAAAGACAGTTGGGATGACTGTCTTGCATATGCGGAGTTCACGTACAACAATAGTTTTCAGGCGAGTATCGGTATGACACCTTATGAGGCCTTGTATGGGCGTCCTTGTCTAGCACCGCATTGCTGGGCAGAGGTCGGTGGCACAGATTGATTGGCCCAGAGATAGTGTAGGCGACCTCAGAGAGATTGACATCATTAGGCGCCGGCTTCTTACAGCGCAGAGTAGACAGAAGAGTTATGCTGATACGAGACGGCGCCCGCTAGAGTTCACAGTTGGGGATCACGTATTTTTGAGAGTTTCTCCTATGAAGGGAGTTCTTCAGTTCGGGAAGAAGGGAAAACTAGCACCGTGATTCATTGGTCCATTTTAGATTCTTGACCGTGTGGGTGCAGTGGCATATCGTCTGGCTTTGCCTACTCCTCTCGCGAGCGTACACAACGTCTTTCATATTTCTATGCTGAAGAAATACGTTCCTGATCCTTCCCATATCATCAGATGGGAGCAGGTGCAGTTAGGTGAGTATGTTACATATATACTGCGACCGGTGCATATATTAGACAGGAAGGAGCAGGTATTGCGTAGTAAGGTCATCCCCCTTGTGAAAGTATTGTGGACGCACCACTCTGAAGAAGAGGCTACTTGGGAGACAGAAGCCGAGATCAGAAAGAACTACCCACAGCTTCTCGAGGAGTACGAAAAGGTATAAATTTTGAAGATGAAATTTATTGTATAAGGAGGGTAGATTGTAACGTCTCGAAAAAATCCGTACAGAGACCCGAGTACCAACTCGATCAGAAATCACTTAGGATTAATTCCTTTAGAAAATAAGCGTAAGTTAACTAGCGCCATGTTAGATTAGCTATAAAATTAGCACTGTTCGCTTTAAATACATTCTGCAAGACCCAAAACTTGTAGAATCAATAACGCTATAACGTCCTGAAACCTAAGATCAAACTCTAAACCCGTTTGCTCTCAGGAACCCTTTGAAACTTTGTATTGGATCTAGACCGCGCGTCGAGACTCCGATATCTGCAATCTTAGACCATTATGACCGCTTAGCTGGACTTGACAATCGCTTCGAAAATCAAGCCCAACTGATGTTCTGAGGCTATTTCATTGAGCCTGGAGCAAGGAGTGTGAGAAAGAGTGAAATTCATTAAAAATTAAATGTGATTTAAATGAATCTGGCACGTTTCGCTTGCGGGTTAAGTATAAGCATTTAGACCGTTGGAATCTGACCAAAATAAACCCTCGGATCAGGGAACATTTCTCACTCAGGTCAGTGTACTTGAAATCCTTGATCGAATCTCCATGACTGCTGAAATGAAACTGGTCCGCCACGTACGATATGGGAACACTACTGGACTAAAAACTTAATGTGATCAGGATCCAATATCCATGAGCTTAAGTCCGACCACATTTGGTCAGGGGACCTCCATAAACGCCCTTTTGGATCGAAAAAGACCCGATTTGGTTATAACCCAAGTAAACCTTGGTTTAGAATCTAAGTAGGTGAATTTTTAGCCTATATAAGGGCCTTAAACCCTCTCATATCTCTCACCTATGAATTTGCAAGAAACCCTAGAAAGAGAAGAGAGAGAAAGTGAGAGTTTGTGAGAGAGTTGTGAGAGAAAGTCCCCACCACTTGATCCTGCTAGTACACGAGCTTACCCATTGTGTTCCAATCATTCTTTCGGTGCTTTCGACTTCATTCTAGGTAAGAAAATCCTAACTTCAACCTGTTTTAGGGATTCCATCGATACAATTAGCGAAGTAGCTGATTCATCTTGCGATATAGGTTGTCATACAGACGTTGACGAAGCGTAGAGTCTCTATTCGATTCGTTATGCTTCTACGGCGAAAGGTGAGGATTTTAGATGCTTAGGTGAACTGTTTTCAAAGCTTTCAATGTCGTTTAATAGTAGATTATCGACAAGAACGCCGTTTGACATGTAGAACATGCTGTCTGTTTTCCATTTCGACTGCGTACGGAGAATATGAGATTTAGGGTATTTTAGGCATTTGTAGGAAATACTGTATACGTCCGTATTTTGCCAAAATGATTGCCATATTTATTTGTCATGTTATTATACAAGATACGAGTGTATGATCTGTTTAGCGAAGAGATTCGCCCTAATGCGCACTTTGGGTCGACATACGTTATGTAGACTAAAGTGTGTAGACTGTGTTTGTATAAATGTTTGTATTAGTATGTATTGAGTAAATGTTGTTGTAGATTAGTCTTGAGATTGAATTCTTAATTAATATGATGATGTACATGATTTTCCTCCATGTTATTATTGAATTGATCTCCTTATATGTATGGAATACATGTGTTTGGTTATTTTCTTACGTTGTATGTTATAACATGTTGTTAACATGCTTGGATTGTTCGTATTTCATTTCTGTTACTCTCATATGATTACTGATGTTGATTTCAAGTGCTTGGGGCTATGCTCTAGTCTAGGCAGTCGGTAATAGATTTAAATTCGTGGTTGGCTTCTATTTGCCACGATGGACGCGTCGGTGAACGCGAGTCGTGCTTTGGTAGGCGGCAGTGGTTAGGCCACACGAGGTGTTTTATGCACTTCATGTCTTCAGCTTGAGGTGCGCTCGTACTAGTCGAGCCCGTCAAGTAACCCGACTGACCGTTGTATGTTCACTTTGTATTGGTCATAACTGCTTGAACCTATGGTACTGAACTTACGAGTGAAAACCCTGATAACCATGATACCTTGATCCATAAAGACTCATGAGCCGGGCATGGTGGTATGGGACACCGTGGTCGATCTGTCGACCTACGCTGGGGCCACAAACCTCTCCGTAATGACCAGTGAGCACCTTAGACTCATGAGCCGATTGTGGTGGTATAGGACACTACATTCGTGCTGTAGGCCTACTCTAATTGGTGACGAGCCCTTTGTAGTGACCTCGAGCGTATTCTGAGTCTACGAGAGGCGACGACCCTTCCGTAGCAACAAGAGTACACTAGGCCTGTATTGATAAGGTGATGGGGGAGCGGTGCAACGAGTGCGAGCAACTGCCCTGACAGCCCTTTCAGCGACCTAGAAATATAACATCGTATGAGATTACTAGGAGTGACGACCCTAGATAGGATCCGTGTTGGGATTGATATAAGGGAGGTATCTTAGTTTCACAATCCTGCTGTTTGAAAGGACTAATAACAACCCGGTAATCATTTTCACATCACACTGCATGTGTCTGGAAGATGTGGAGCACTGAGGGAAGAAAGCATGCCGTGGACGTAAGATGGTGTCGCATGAGAGAGTATGTCGGTGAGGGCATCTATCATGTCATTTTATACTTACGTTAACAACAGTATCTAGGAATGTCTGGTTATTTTCTTTACTATTATCGCGTGATTAATTTGATAACATGTTAATCTTTGCTTTGTGATTTCACTGAGTTGATCACTCACTCCCACGTTACGGGACGGTGTTTGCAACACCTACCAGACTCTATCTTAGATGTAGGTTGTGAGGAGATTTAGGAGCTGGAGCCGGACTTCTACGAGGACCAGGACGAGTTCTCGTATATGCAGTTCTCTGACGGCTTCGCATAGGTGGCCTGAATTGGTGGGATTCTACTAGTTGGACTGTTATACGACATTTTGTTTTTGGTTTGATATATGTATATGTGACTCAGAGATGTATTCATACTTTGGAGACAGTTTGAGATTATTTTGTTTTCATACAGTGATATATATATTCTTCAGTCTTCCGCTTGCGTTTTATCACTGGATCTAAAGTATGAATTGCAGTTTTGGTATAATCTTACTCCTGTTAATGCACTAACTCAGACAACATTGAATCATCATTATATTTGTTGCATAAGTGATGGTCTGGAACTCGGGAGTCAGGTTTCTACACGACCCCCAATTTTCAGCGCGTTACAGAAAAAGAGCTGATTGACCTCGGCTACAGTAGCCTGTACCATCTACGCATTGTTCTTATTAAGGTTAGGGCAATGGCATGACACATGATCGTATTTTACGCTGCCAGGAGCTCCATCCATGCCCTGAAAGACTCTATGTGCTCTGCGAGGTCTTAAGCCCCGGAGTATGGAGTGACAGGTGGCATTCAGAATCTTGAAGGGAGGGGCAAGCTCGTAATGTCTTCAGTGAATGGCACTTCAGTTTCCTCCAACATGGCGTCTATCGATGCCGGGGCCTGTGTTTGGTAAGCTTGACATATATCACCAATCTGATCTCGTAGTTTCTCTGGCTGGGCTTCTCAAGAGTCTTTTTTCTCAGCAACTACCTTAGGAGCGGCACCCACTTCAGGAGCCTTTCCATGCCTCATCTTCTCCAACTCATGACGTAAGTCGAAGGGTGCTAGCGCAATGGTTACCGAGGCATGAGAGGGCACACAGTCTGGAACATTATGAGATAGGTCTTTCTGGGAGCCAGCTGGTGCTGTGACTCTAACAGTCGCCTGTACAACGACTTCTTGGTTAAGAAGAGGTTTCTGTCTCTCCAATATCTATAGTATCTGGTCAATGTTGTTGGCTAGTGTTCCAACTTGATGTTCTAGAGAGAGACGGCAGCCTCCTCGATTCTGAGACCATTGTGTCGGACTTGTAAGAGCAAATTCAGCATGGAATTGAGAGGATGAATCCCGATGATCACCAAGTTATTCTGCTAATGCAAGATCGGCAACGACTAACATAAGGGGGGCTTTCTTCCTCCCCTTGGCCATTGTAGATCTTTGGAGAGCTGGGAACGGCTTGATGTTGTTTCCCACAGATTGTGCCACACTATTGATATAGTTTTCTTGTTCACCCTTGTAAGACCAGTGGACCTCCAAATACCTATATATGAAGAAGAGGAAAGAGACCATGACTATAGCAGGGGGACTCAAAGATGACTAAGTCAGAACCAGAAAATTTGAGTCCAATAGATTGGGTTTTAGGGTGTGCCAGTTGTGTGTACCTTTCATCAATGGAGGGGCTCGTATTTATAGCCGTTTGAAGTCAGTTATGTGGAAAGAAACATCTCTCAATCATAGGCATAACATTCGCATATGTTTCTTAGTCGTTACACAAGAATTTTGGTAGAGATAAGTTTTAAGTAGTTGAGATCTAAAACCATTAAGTAGAGGGCCGAGGTCGAGCTGAAGCCAATCAGTTAAGTTGATCTCTTTGGCGACCTTAGTCGAGCTGATCTTCATGGCTGTCTTGAGGGAGATTGTTTTGGTCAGCTGGTTTGTTGCCCTGAATGGGCTGTTGATCCGCCCACATCCAAGCGTCGAGCACCACCAAGCACAGAGTTCGGGGCTCTTTCCTTAGTAGGAACTTCTTTATCTCATATGACCATCCTCGTCATCTTACCATATAGGTCAGTCTTAGGCCGAACAGTTCCTGTTGAGGGCCTTGCATAAAACCTTAGGATCTAGCCTCCCAAAATAAATCAGAATTATGGGATAATAAAGCAATGATATAAATCAAAGCATAAACCACACGATACAAGATATTTTTACATGAAAATCCCTCAAAGATGTAAAAACCATGGGACCTCATTCAGATAAACAATCCACTATGAAGTAGAATGTTACAACCTTATTCACTCACACAGGAGTGGATAAACAATAAGAGAATAAAAGAAAAATGGAGAGATCTCATCGATTACGAGAACGTGGAAGCACTGAGATATAGTAGATCACCTCTATGAGCATAACTTCCCTTACATAAGCTTCCTCTCTCTCTCTCTTTCTCTCTCTTGCACCTTTGATTGCCCTAAACCCTTTGACAAATCCTTGCAAAGTTTTAAGAAACCCTCTTGCATTGTTTAGAAAGGCCCTAGGCACCAATTTTTATGGATTTGGAAACACCCTTTCGCACCTCTTGCAAAACTGCCTCTAATTTCTATAGTCTGCATAAGATCCAGACTCAATCTGTGCAAGCTCGACTGGTCAAGCAGAGTCCTCGACTGGTTGAGCACTATTCACTCGACTGGTCGAGTCGACCCTCGACTGGTTGAGCACTGTTCACTGAGCTCACTGGACTTTAAGTCGAGTGACCCTCGACTGGTCGAGCACTATTCACTCGACTAGTCAAGCAGTGCTCTCAACTGGTCGAGCAGTGTGGTGATTCCACTGTTTGTAGCATCCGAATCGCACCACATTTCCTCTGACCTGAGGAGGAAAAGCCCTTCAAATCTCTCCCTTTCCGACTCAAGAGGAATTCACCTTCTTTAAGCTAGCTTGGTTTTTACAAAACTCAAACTTGCCCTTGAGCAAAGCCTTGGTCATCATGTCTGACCCATTATCGTCTGTGTAGACCTTCTTAAGCTGTAACACCTTTTGTTCCAAAGTATCCCTGACTAGTGATGCCGAATCTCTATGTGCTTCAACTTGAAATGTTGACTTTAATTCTTGCTCAAGTGTATAGGACTTTGACTATTGCAATAGACCATGTGTTACTTCTACTTCAGGCTAAGTTCCTGTAGGAATCTCTTCATCCAAAGCATCTCTTTACATGCCTCTGTGACTGCAATATACTCTGCCTCTGCCGTCGACAATGCTACGACCTTCTGTAGCTTGCTCTACCAAGAGATTACTTTCCCTGCAAACGTGAACATGAACCCCAAAGTAGACTTTCTGGAGTCCATATCACCTGCCATATCTTCATCTGTGTAGCCCTCTAACATAGGTTTTCTGTCACCATAATATATGCTCAACCTGGATGAGCCTCTTAGATACTGAAGTATCCACTTCACCATATTATAAGTGTGGTCTTATGCAAAGATCTCATCTCCTCTTGTATAGCTCTCAACCACTCCCCCTTATGTTTGTTGGCTAGGGCCTCAAAATAATCTTTTAGCTCTCCCCCATCAGTGAGCATAATGTACGCATACGGTGAGTACCTCTTGGACGGTTGTCTGTCCCTAGATGGCCTCCTCACCGGTGGCTCAATAGGTGGATCAAGTGGGGGCTGCACTCCCGGTCCATCTTCTGTAGGAACTCCCTCATCCTCTGCACCATGTTGTACTCCTCCGTCATCAGGCACCATGGGAGGAATAACCGGATCCATATTTTCTAGCTCACCTGAACTAGGCTGGTTATTCTCTGACTTACCATTGTCTTTTATACACTTATCTTCAAAGAAAACCACATCTCTGCTCTTGACGAGCTTCTTCTTGGTCGGATCCCACAATCTATATCCGAACTTTTCATCACCGTACCCTAAGAACACACAGTCTGATCTTCATATAGAGCTTAGACCTCTCGTCCTTTGGTACATGAATGGATGCCCTGCATCCAAATACCCTGAGATGACTATACGATGGATCTTTTTTAGTCTACACCTTCTCAGGTACTTCTCCATTCAACGAGACTACTGGAGACCTGTTTATCAGATACACTGCCGTGTGCATTGCTTCTCCTCAAAACGTCTTGGAGAACTTCGCATGAGATAACATGCATCTGATTCTCTCAACAATGATGCGATTCATTTGCTCAGCTATACCATTATGCTGGGGCATCTTAGGAACCGTCTGCTCATGTCATATACCCAGTAGCTTACAATACTCATGGAACTCACCAATGTATTCACCACCATTGTCAGTGCGGATGCACTTCAATGATTTACCTGTCCCTCTCTCGACCATAGCATGAAACAATTTAAACACACCAAAGACCTCATCCTTGGATTTCAAATCATAAACCCAAACTTTCCTAGATGTATCATCTATAAAAGTGATAAAATACAATGCCCCACCCAAGGTTTTTATCCTCATAGGACCATAAACATCAAAATAAATTAAATATAATGCATGCACTTTATTAACATGAGAAATAGATTTAACAAATGAAACTCTATGTTGATCCCCTGATAAACAATCAATATAGGTTTTGAGAGGTATACCTATCACGTCTAGAAGGAGTCACTTCCTCGCTTGTAGTTGAAGCTCTTTTTCACTCATGTTGCCTAGAAACCTGTGCCACATGTCAATAGTTAAATCTTCCACTGCATTCAACCCACCCTTGTAAACACTGACACTTACCTTGTAAAGGGTGCTACACTTCTTTCCTCTGACTATGATCAACGAACCCTTGATGAGCTTCTAGTGCCCACCAACAAACTGGCTTTCATAGCCATCATCATCCAACCTTCCCGTCGACATCAAGTTGAGACGAAGGTCTGGGTATGCCTCACATCCCTAAGAACTAATGTGCAGCTCACATCGATCTTTACACAAATATCACCAACTCCTATAATTTTTGATACGCCAGAATTTTCTATCTTCACGGTCCCATAGTCTCTAAACTTGTTGCTTGTGAAGAAGTCCCTGTGTGGAGTCGCATGAAAAGAAATTCCCGAATCAATCACCCAGTCGATGTCCTAACTCATAGCCGTGAGACATACATCGTGATCTACTGAAAGAATAATTACAACGTCGCCATCTGAAGCGACCGCAGTGAAGTTTGATTCATCTTTCTTCTCCTTTCCTTTTCCTTTCTTATCATTTTTAGTCTTACGATATTCATACTTATAGTGGTCATTCTTGCCACAACTCTAGCATTCAACATCCTTTCTGGTACTCGACTTACCTCTTGATTTATCTTGGGCCTTTCCGCCCCTCCCGTTCTTTCCTTTTTCCCGTTCCTGTGTCATAAGGGCCTCTTGTTGAGTAGACCCCTGAGACTTCCTCCTTATCTCCTCATTGAAGAGACAACTAGATACCTGTTCCATGGTCTGTCGCGGAGTTACTTAGAGACACCACCAATGTCTCCCAACTTTCAGGCAATGAACTAAGCAATAGCAAAGCGTACAATTCATCATCCAGGACTATCTTCATAGCGAAGAGCTGGTTCACTATATTGCTGACCTCATTCATGTGCTCGGCCACAGAACCACCATTTTCAAACTTGAGATTCATAAGTCACCTATTAGAAAAATCTTATTACCGGCTGTCTTCCTCTCATACAACCCTTGTAATTTCAGGCATAGGCTAGCGGCTAAGGTCTTTGTAGACACATGGTAAAATACGGAATCGTCCAACCATTATATAATAAACTCCACTGTCTTTCAGTCCATCTTCTTCCAATCATCATCAGACATATCATTAGATTTTACTAATATGCTTAAAATTGGAAAATATAAGTCCTTGCAATAAAGCAAGTCCTCTATCTTAGCCTTCCATATGGTCCAGTTAGAACCATTAAGGCTGATCATCCTTAATGAGCCACCTTCCATAATTCAAAACCGATCCTATCCGTTCAATGAACTTAGCTTTGATACCACTTTGTTAGGGGCCTTGCACAAAACTTTAGGATCTAGCCTCCCAAAACAAACCATAATTATGGGATAATAAAGCAATGACATAAATCAAAACATAAACCACATGGCACAAGAGATTTTTACATAGAAAATTCTCAAAGAGGTAAAAATCATGGGACCTCGTCCAGATCCATAATCCACTATAAAGTAGAACATTACAACCTTCTTCACTCATGCAGAAGTGGATAAACAATAAGATAATAAAAGAAAAACAGAGAGATCTCATCGATTACGAGGACGTGGAAACACTGAGGTATAGTAGATCACCTCTACGAGCATAACCTCCCTTCCACAAGCTTCCTCTCTTTCTCTCTCACCTTTAATAGCCTTGAACCCTTTGCAAACCCTTTCAAAGCTTTAGGAAACCCTCTTGAATTGCCTAAAAAGGCCTTAAGAACCCATATTTATATATTTGGAAACCCCCTTTCGCACCCCTTGTGAAACTGCCTCCAATTTTCTCACTTTGCACAAGATCTGGACTTAAATTTGCATAAGCTCGACTGGCCAAGCAGAGTCCTTGACTGGTCGAACACTGTTCACTAGACTGGTCGAGTCGGCCCTCGATTGGTCGAACACGGTTCACTTGACTAGTCGATCCGACTCTTGACTGGTCGAGCACTGTTCACTGAGCTTGTTGGACTTTGAGTCGAGTGACCCTCGAATGGTCGAGCACTGTTTACTCGACTGGTCGAGCAGTGCTCTCGACTGGTCGAGTAGTATAGTGATTCCACTGTTTGTGGCATCCGAACCGCGCCACATCTCCTCTGACCAAAGGAGAAAAACTTCATTAGTTCCGCATATAATTCCTGGCATGGACAATCCTCATAGAGCCAAAACAGGACTTATGCCTGAGCTCAGATGACCACCCAATCCAATCGCTTGTCCTCTACACACACAGCGGTCGTACAGAACTCACATTTCGGGTAATCAATTTTCCACCCCAACAGCTATTATTAAAGTCTTTAAAAAAAAAAAAAAAACAACGATCTCTTCCTCCCACATTCAACCATGCACGCACTCTGCCTGCATGACAAATTGCTAAGCTATTTGGATGGCTTAGGATGCTTGCTGCACAATATACATACGTGCGTTTCTAAAGCTATCATTAACATGATTAAAAGACCCGGTGGCTCGGGCTAACCGTTAGGGTCCTCTGTCAGGCGGAGACTTGCATAAGTTGGGACTGAATCGACCCATCAACTCAGAAAAGTCGCATCGACCATGATTACCCTTTTCAATTTGGTGGGTGAAAAAAAAAATTTCATAAACAATTACCAATTAACACGGAATTTACATTTCAGTACCTTTTCCACTGAAAAAACAGCCTCATTAATAAATATAGTTATCATTTGACTGCCTTCAATCACATTTCTTTATTGCTGATTAGGCGTGCGTTCGTTCAATTGGTTCGACTGCTTGGATGGCCCATCATGATGTTCATGTAAATTCCACCCTTCCAACCAGGTGCATTACTTCATATTAAGCCAAGAGCTGAAAATCATCCCATTTGTGATTCAGGTGAACTACATGAATGAAAATTGCGTACATGACAACAATTGCCCTCCAAGCTAAATGTTGGTATTTTATCTCATTGTTGGAGTGGATTTTATATAATGATGATAACGGGCTTTATAAAAATCAATAATTTAATTCATGATCGGAGCAGATTTTTAGAAAGAGGAGTGATTATTTAGAAAGAAAAAGAACCTATGAGATGCACCTCTTGATTTTGGTGGGGCACTTGATGTTTATGAAAGATCCACTCCAAACCATTAGATTTCTATTCCCATGTTAGGCATGTTAGGCACGGAGAAAAAAATATATATGCAAGGCTGACCTATGATTCGCGTGGGCCACTTTAAATGAATTAGGTGAGAAAGAAAGACACTAATTCATGATTCTTATAAAGCCCAGAGTGATAATTATATAAAATACACTCTTAACTATTTAGATTACACAAAATATGAGATGACACACTTAGTGGTATTTTTTAATATTTTTTTCATAGTTAAAAATAAAAATAATAATAATGATAATGATGATAACTGATAGAAGATGCCCAGGCACGTCTCTTGTTCTAAAAATCTTGACAGCCCACTCTCGAGCTGTGCGCCACATGAAACATCCAGAGTAGACTTCAGGATCCCGAAAGGACTACCCTACGAACGTTCCTAGATCCAACACACGTGCCATATTGTCACATGTGGGGGCGGCCTTTTGTTTTCCACTTTAAGATGGAACGTCTCTTTCTAATTTCTAAGTCTCAATACTCTCATCCCAGCATAATGGTGGGGCCCACTTTCACAGGGCCCCTTAGATCACGGGATTAATATCATTCTCAGCCGAAATGCAAAAAGGGTCGGTTGGTGGAAATAAAAAATAAAAAAATAATGAAAATAATAAATAATAAATAAAGGGTGACCGAGTCAAGAAGCTCGGCTATTATGAAAAGCCGACCCACCAATTAGGAACCTTCCAAAACGTGCAAATTCCCTGTATAAGTCCCTCCTTCTGTCTCTCCCCATTTTCTCACGCAATGAACAAAAAAAATCGCCATCTTTTAATCCGTGCGCCAGAATTTTTTTTGTTTTGTTTTGTTTTTTGTTTTTTCAGTATACCTCACTGTCATATCACACTTCACTGTTACCCACCCCCACTAGGGATCGATACCAAGACCTCTGTGTCAAACCATATGATACTTCATATATAGTACATGATCCTACTCGCCCACACATATTCACTATAAATGTGTCCCTTAAGTGGTCTGTTTTTCAATCATGGGTCTCATCCTGACCGCTCATATCTCCAAGTTTAGATTAATGAGATTTTGGTAGTCGTTGGATTTTTGTCTATTGAATTTGGACAGCTGACCTCTTCTCTTAACCTGACCCATCAACACTATTACTGTGATTTTTTGGTCATGTGCATTTCAAGATTTGGACTACTTAAAATGTCTATTCTTATTGATCGGATGGTTTGAATCATCTCTTGAGTTTGAAATTTTTAGCCACGTTCCTCCGTTGTTGACCACACAGATCAGATGGTTTGGATTGCAGTATATACACGAAATATTCTCGTGAATGCTTGCATGTGTATGATCCAGCATGCTCCTTTCGAGTATCATAAAAGATTGAGGCTAATTAAAATGTCTATTTCCTGGACATTGATCAGATGGTCAAAGTCATCTAACGAGTATGAACTTTTTTTCTATCCCCTCCCATATTGGCCGTACAGAACAGATGGTTCGGATTGTAGTATATACATGAACTATACACGGTGACTGTGTGCATGTGTATGATCCACTATCATCCTTTAGAGTATGATACAAATCCTTAAAACACGTGCAAATCGAAAAGGAGCGTTATGTTTGCTGCGCAATGAACCAGTCTTGGTACATTTCTACTCACTGTCTGGGTAGTGCAGTAACACACGGTGCTGAAAAAGCACCGTGGCCACCATGATGTATCTTTCATCCATGGAGTCCATCCATTTCGGCGGCTCATTTTAGAGAATGATCCAAAAAATAACGTATACCCAAAAGTCAAGTAGACCAAACCATATGGAATAGTGGTGATTGAACGCCCACCATTGAGTGTGGGCAACAAAAATTTTAGATTGAGCTGGTATTTGTGACTTGATTAATAGGTTGAATGGAAAATAAACATTTTTGTACCTTAATAAGTTTTTAATGGTAGACATTTAATTCTCATTATTGTTTTCCATGGTATAGTCCACCCGATATTTGGATCTGCTTTATTTTTGGGGTGGTAAAACAGCTAGCTGAGCTTTTCTAACACCGATCAGTGCCGACCTCCCTGTTATGTGCCACATTAGCCTTACGAGTCCAGCATCCACGTAGTTACATAGCTGCTGAATCCATACCATAAATCTGGTGGGCTCCTGATGGTGCAAAATCACATGGTAACATTGTTTACTAAGTAACTCAGTATGCTATAATTTACTGAGCTCCGTGGAGCCTACCCTGGATGTATGTGTTTTATCCATGCTATATACCAAGCTGCAAATTCTACAGCATGAGCCTAAAATTAAAGTATATCCAAAGCCCAAGTAAAATACATTATAGGGAACAGCAGGGATAATTGACATCCAGAAACCTTTCTAAGGCTTCTGGTAATGTTATTTTCTTTTCATCAAGGTAACTAAAATATTGATGAATGATATAAAAAAAAAAAAAAGGAAAAAAAAAGAAAAGAAGAAAAAGAAAAAAGAGAAAGAATAACAATAATAATAAATATTAATTTGATCAAAAGAGAATTTGTAAGTTTACACGGATACGGATGAATTGAAAACACAAATATCATCTTGGTGGCTCAAACATGGATGAATGAAAACTAGAAATATCAGAGGACATAAAGCTTTTTTCTTCGGATAAGTTTTGAAGGCTTTCAATTCTCACTGTTTCTTGATTTTAAATATGGTTCGAATCATACCTTGAAATGAAATGATAAAACATGCTGACAGTATTGTTAAGACATACTTCTCAGTACGCAATCCGCTTCGAAAATACACCAATGGCAAACTGGTCACCTTTTGACAAATATCACCGAGATTTTGAAAATTCGGTGATATTATGACAGAAAATTCTTCGGAAAATCTTAAAGGAGGTTTTAAAATCTGGGCAGCTAATAATTTTTGTGATTTTATCACTGATTCATGGCGACTTAATGAAATAAATACTTAAAAATTTAAATTAATTCATTTTTATCCATATTTTAAAGTTTTAAATTTATTTATTAATTTATAATAAATATTATTTAATATCTGTTTCAAAGGAGATTTTGCAATAATATCGCGAGAAAATGTCAAAATCTCGAGAACGATATTTATCACTATTGCCGCTTTGGTTTTTCATCGTCCGTTTGGATGACCCAATAGAAATCAGAATTTAATGTAGGATAGAGATTATCCACCATAAGCCATCCAAAACAAGCCACGAAATGGACAGTCCAGATTAAGAAACAGTAAAACCAAAAACCACGGGCACAAGTTGCTAGCAACTAACCAGGGTTCGTCCATATCACAACGGACTAGAGTCGGCAGGCAAAGCGCAATGGAAACACAAAATCAAAAAGTCACAATCTCTAGAAGAAAAAAAGAAAGAAAGAAATGCGGATAGGAGAAATGAAGGAAAACTCAAAACAAGACAAGGAAAGTTGCGTGGCACGTTAGACAAAGAAACCCACCATAAGAAAGCAATGCAAGACGACTGATAAAGAGAGCATTCCATACGTTTCTATTCAACCCAAATGCCTTTGGAAAATATAAAAGAAGAAAGAAAGAAAGAAAGAAAGAAGCGTACGAAAAACCACTAAGTTCTCCCTCTTGCATTTCTCATGAACTGTGGAATCGTGTTGGGCTTCTATTGCTGGAGTTGGGAGTTCTTAACTGCTCTTCTTCTCTTCTCAACCTAAGAAATCTCTTTCCTCTGACTTTCTTTCTTCTTCTTCTTCTGGTTCTGGTGTGGCCTTTGTGGTAAGGGAATATGTCACAAGGGATTTGCATGGAGGGAGAGAATGAAAAGGGTCTTTTAGAACATGCGAAAAGAATCTCCCCACCACCTTTCCTTTTGAAAACACACATGCTTGTTGAAGATCCAGCGACTGACGATATAATCTCATGGAATGAACATGGGACTGGATTCGTCGTCTGGCAGCCGGCCGAGTTCGCACGAGATCTCCTTCCTACACTTTTCAAGCACAGCAATTTTTCCAGCTTCGTTCGCCAGCTCAATACCTACGTATGTAGACTATCGGCTCAGCAATTTTTTTATTTTTTATTTTTAATTTTTTCATCGGTGCCTTGACGTCTTCGATTAATTGTAAAGATGCATTTGATGTTTGATTAGTCAATCTTGATTTTTTTTTAATAAAAAATCCAATAAGAAAAGAACAAATTGGAAAAAATGATAATTAGACTAATTTAATGAAAAGTATCATGATTTGTCAAGTATATCTAAGTTATCAAGCTCTCTATCAAATATGTGGCATTTCTTTAGAAGATCGGGTCCATTGATCTGGTAGACCAGATAATTGATTGGCCATACATTTAAAAATCAAACTCGCCAGATTATTCTAGCCATTACAAGAGAAAGTTCTAATAAAAAAACAGTTATATTTGCAGAAAAAAAAAAAAAAAAAAATTCCAAACAGAGGCTAGAACAATCGGGCACCTGTGATTTTGGTTGCATGGTCTACCCATGGCAGAACCCAACAGATCCAGATCTGGAATATGCGCCACACACATAAATTTTTTCCTAGGAACCAGAATTGAAATAGGCTTACCTGCAAGCAAAGGGGTGCATGGCTCATGTGGGCCCAACAGTAATGTGCTTCAAAAATCCATTCTGTCCATCGGCTGCATGATTGCATTTTAAGCCTAGCTAGGTCTCAGAAAAACAGGCAGATTCGTGATTCAGTTGGACCACATGAAGGGAAACAGTTTGGATGGGGACACCCACCCCTGAGAGTTTACAGGGCCTACTGTGATGATTATGCATAACACACTCGGACCAGCAGTTATGCCATCCATCCTTACACCCAAGGTCCAAAAATCTGGCTGATCTGAGAGAGAGAGAGAGAGAGAGAGAGAGAGAGAGAGAGAGATTCTTGATATATCTAACCTATAAGCATTTCAAGTGTGAAAAAAAAAAAAAAAAAAGGCATTTCTGGTTTGACTACCCAATTTAATTTATATTAAAACAAATTTTCCTCAATATAACAAAATTTAAGCATTTTATGGTTTAAATGCTAATAAAATATTGGTAAATTAATGGAAAATGGATTTCGTGAAACTTCCGTCGATTATAAATTCTTAAAATGATACATTGGCATCATATTCTATATTTTGAACATTGATATGTATATATTTATAATCATAAGGTTCTGATTTTCAGGGATTCAGGAAAGCTGCATCGGGCCGTTGGGAATTCCACAATGAAATGTTCCGACGGGGTGGGAGAGAGTTACTATGTGAGATCCATCGAAGGAAAGCATGGGCTAATAAACATACCGCCGCTCCAACTAAAACGCTCCGACAGGAGTCTGATGATGATCATGGGTCATCATCAACATCATCGTCCATGGGACAGGGAAGTCTCTACGACGAGAACCAGCGGTTGAAGAGAGAGAATGGTGTGTTAAGCTTGGAGCTGGTGAGTATGAAGAATAAGTGCAAAGTGCTTCTTGATCTGGTGATGGCTTATGCAAAATCAGAGGATGTAGTGGAAGATGAAAGGCCTAAGCTATTTGGAGTGCGGTTAGAGGTTCAAGGAGAGAAGAAGAGAAAGAGAGCAGAGATTAGCGAGAATATCCGTGCTTTGTTATCCCAGTCATGCAAGTAATACATGTATAAAAAAATAAATAAAAAGAAAAACCTTGATTGAGTGGGCCACTTGCAATCAGGTGGCACACGAATTTCTCGTGATATAGTCTAAGAATACCGAAGGGTAGACATAAATCGTTTCATGATTCCTTTACCAAAAGAACAAAACAAACTTTCTCCAATATCTTGTTTGCTCTCTCGTTTCTTCCGTTCAATTTTGAGGCCGGATCCAATATAAACGTCTCTGGAATAAGCTTAACGTAGAAATCGATGTGTGAAGCCCATCGTGATGTTCCAATGACTTCCAACCGTCCATCATGTGCACTTCTCCTATTCTCCTTGGATTCCAGAACTCAAGTGAGCCATACAATGTAAAATCATTACTAAACTCTGTAAAATCACATGTTATGATCCACCTGAGTTTTTGAATGGGACGATTTTTTTTGGGCGTCCATCATCCTAGTTGGGTGCATCTTCTGAATGTATTAGATGTCCTATGAAAAACTCAGTGGGGCCCACATATAATCTGGAAGGTTTCTAGGGATAGGTGTCCCGATCTCAACTGTTCACTGTCGTGTGGCTCACCTGAGTTTTGGAACAGCATAAATTGCTACTCGTGGAAACCCTAAACCCCTCGATGCAATGGGCCTACCAATGGGTAGATGCACATTGATGGTTAGTGTTGCTACTGTCTAAAGTTTTAAGGGGAGAAAAGATGTTAAGAATCATAAAGTATGGCAAGAATGAAATATTAGTATTGTTGTGTTCAGACTCACGGAAGCACGTACAGAGAAATCAATCAAAGTAATAACAATGACATAAATAAATCCAATAGAGAATAGTACCCCAAATTAACGTAGAAAAGCCCTTACAGAAGAGAGGAAAAAAAAAAAAAAAACTACAACACAGAGATAATGCAGCACTGATAACAAAGTTAAAAGAGATGAATCCTTAACGATTCAAAGCCCTAAAAGAAAATTGCTAGCTTTTTCTCTCTCTAAAACCCTCTCAAACCCTCAAGCACATCCAATATTAACCATAATCTCAATTACACCTATATATTTAAGGTAAAACAGAAATAAAAATAAATTGCGTAACAACACATAAAACTGTGAAATTTGTCGACCTGTTGAGTCGACCGGTTGAGATGCTTTGATTGGTCAGGTCAACCTGTCAACTAGAGTATTCAACTAGGCAAAAACTCCAAAAATTGTCCAGATACTTTTGCAAAAAAAAAAAAAAAAAAAGAATATTTTTTATATCCTTTGACCTATCAATTGGATTGTTGACCGGTCGATGGCCCTTGTTTCAACATAGATTTGAGGCATCCGATTTTCAACAATCTTCACCATGACTTTTATCTTCATACTGCAACACACCATGTTTGATCCTCCATCTCTAATTCATCCCTATAATATCTCCATAGTCTTCACTTCTAGTGTACACTCTTTCACTCAAATCTTTGTCAGACATAGAGAAGTCGCACATAACTTAAATTTGTCTGTAGAAAGAACATTGATAAGCATATCCGTCGAATTCACACTTGTGTGATGACACACATCAATATGTTTAGTTATAAAATGGTATACTAAGTTCTTTGCTAAATTGATTGCTCTTTCACCATCACAATTAACCGACTCAGCTTCCTGCTAAAGCCTTAATGGATTCATCATTCCCCTTAATCAAACCACTTCCTTGAATGCTTTTGTTACTGTCATGTACTCAACTTTGTTTGTGGAAAGATCCACCACAGACTAAATCTTCGACATCTAACTGATTATTCCATATGCTAAAATAATCAAGTAATTAGAAGTCGACCTTCTATTCTCCAAACTACCTGCATTATCTGAATCCACATTTCTTACAAATTTGTCTCTTGATTTTTTTTATGTCAAGATGTAGTTATGCATACCTCGAATATATCGAAGTAACCATTTCACTGCCTCCTAGTGTTATTTGCTGAGCTTAGACATGTATCTATCAATAATACCCACCACATGTGAAATATCTAGTCTCGTAGAAATCATGACATATATCTAGCTGCCAACCGCACTTGAATAAGGCGTATGAGTGATAACCTACTTTTCTTCCAATAAATCTGCTAAGAAGAAAGTTGAAAATGAGCTGCGTGGGGAACACTGACTGGCTTTGCCTTGTTCATCCCATACTTTACCAATACCTTTTTAAGGTATTCAGCTTAAAGTAACCATAGCCTGCTCTTCTTTCTGTCTCTGCATATATGAATGTCGAGAATATTATATGTAGCCCCCGGATCTTTCATCTCAAATGTCCTTGATAGTTGAGTCTTCAGTATGTCGATCTCAGACATGATATAACTAGCAATAAATATATCATCAACATATAATACCAAGATAATGAACTTTCCATCACTCAATGTCTTGTAATAGACATAATGATCATACTCACTCTTGGTAAACCTATGACTCATCATGAAAGAATCAAATTTCTTATACCATTGCCTAGGTGAATATTTCATGCCATACAACGACCTCTTCAACCTACAAACTTTGTTCTTTGCCCCTTGTATTTCAAATCCTTCCAGTTGCTTTATGTAAATATGTTCTGTCAATTCCCCATGTAGGAATGCAGTCTTCACATTCATTTGTTCCAACTCAAGATTGTATTAGGCAACCAACACCAATACGAATCTGATAAATACTTATTTCACCATAGATATGAAGATCTCAGTGAAGTCGACACCTTCTCTCTAAGCATATACTACTAACATTATCTTCTATCAATTAACCCCTTATAGGTGTTTGTTCACTAGCTATAATGAGTATGATTGTGGCTAGGTGTTTATGGGAAATGACAATATTTGTAACGTTGTTAGTGTTAGATCGGTGCGGATCGATATGTTTAATGGCATGGATTATATTTTGACCGATGTGAGACACGTTTTTGAATTGAGGAAGAGTCTAATATCTCTAAGTACACTCGAGGCACTTGGGTGCAAATTCACCAGGTTCGATCATATCCTTAAGGTTTTAAAAGGAGTACTCATGGTCATAAAAGCACAGATGAATGGTCACCTTTACAGGTTGATTGAGATCTCTTCATCGGGTGGAGCTACAATGTCTATAGCAGATTTCACATCTGCACATATATGGTATGCGTGCTTAGGCCACATGACTGAGTGGGGCATGAAAGCTTTTTCGGATCGTTGTTTGATCTCAGTTTTTAAAAGCATTAATTTTAGTATATGCGAGCATTGTATATATGGTAAACAATCAATATTATTTTTTAAGTTTGAGAAATATGCTTGTAAGGCGATTCTGAATTATGTGCATTTTGATAAAAGGGGGTCATCGCTCATAGTTTCTTATGGAGTATCATCATAATTTGTTACATTCATTGACGACTAGTTTAGAAAGGTTTGAGTTTATTCTCTAAATATATAAATCCGAGGTTTTCACCACCTTCAAATAGTGAAAGGCAATAATAGAAAAATAATTAAGGCGAAAGGTGAAAGTGTCGAGGACAATTAATGGTAGAGAATTTAATTTTGAGGAATTCAATCAGTTTTGTAAATATGAAGGTATTATGAGGAACAATATAGTATGCCACACATCAGAACTGAATGGTGTGACTGAGTAGATGAATCAGACTCTTTTATAGATGGGCTAATGAATGATGAGTAATGTTGGGTTAACCAAGAAAATGTGGACTGCCGCCATTAAAATGACTTATTACTTGGTGAATCAGTCCCGTTCTATGGCTATTAATTATAAAATATGTTAGGAAGTGTGGAGTGGTTAGTAGGTAAACTACTTGAGACTACTATTTGATTACGATGCTTAATCTCACGTAGCGTCAGTTAAGAGAGATAAGCTGGACTAAAGATTTTTGCCAAAAAACTAAATATTTTTTTATATCTTTCGACCTATCGACCAGACTATCGATTGGTTAATAACCCCTATTTCAACATAGACTTTAGGCATTCGATTTTTAACACATGTTGAACTATCTTAAACAAATTGTAATACTCGTATCCTAGACCGTACCGTTCCGTTGTCTTTCGCGGTCCTACTGGTCAAATTTCGGCAATCCTCGACCCGTATCTGACGTTTGCATACGATCCTAAGCTGGATCCCACATACCGAAGTTGGCTCAAACTAGAACTTATACCTTAGCAACCATGCTGTCGCTGCGATTCCAACGCTGTGACTCGCGCATCGATCCGATGCCCAGGCCAGGAGATGTGGGCCTACGTTCATTCCGAAGAAACGCTACTCGTTACGAATATCGAGGAAATTCTATAATATGTCCCATCAATCAATGTCAAGTATAAGCCATACCCCAAGTACAACAACCCATCCCTCCCTTTTCAATAGTCAACTCTCTCTCTCCCCTCACCATCCCTTTTTTACTCCATTTTCAATCACAACCATACTTACCATCACCTTTTCCTTACAACCACCACATCACCCCATCCCTTAAGCCACTACTCCTCTTTCTCTCTCTCATTCCATCTCTTCACTTCCCAAGCAACACACCATCCCACGTCCAAACTCTCTCCCATCCATAACAACAAGTGTGGCCCACTTTCCCTATCCTCTCATCTCACATCTCAACCGTTCATTCATCATATACCACCATCAAACTTGAAGGCAAAGAGCTAAGAAAGCTAAGGGAGAAAGTAGGAGGCCTAAAGGTGGGTGATCTTTGAATTTCCACCATTGATTTCATAATTAGGGGACCCACTTATATGAGGGACCCAACTTGATGTGTGTGTTGCAATCATATGAGGGACCCATAGTCGCAGGGTCCCTCCATCTACACCGCTTATTTCTCTCTTCTTCTCTTTCTCCTTCTCTCTCTTTTATGATGGGTGTGGTCCACTAGATCCACACCGATCGTGGACCCACCATGATGGATGTATTTTAGTGATGTCGTCCACCTGTTTTATCCAGGCCATCTAGTGGGCCTGGATGATGAGAAAGCACAAATATCATGTGATTTGAATAGGTGGGCCACATGCAAGTGGGACCCACCATGATGTAGTATTTATCCATGTCATCCAGCATCCCTGGATGCTGGACTATGAATGGCTAATATGGAGTGCATGTACTACCATGGGCATGTACTAACAGCTAACCAAAAAAATAATATTTAAGTTTGAGGTGGGCTGCTCATGCAGGCCCCACCTTGATGTATGTATATAATCCACGCTGTCGATTTCACTTCTCAGCCCATTTTAGGCGTTGAGCCAAAAGATGAGGCTGATCCGATAATCAAGCGGGCCATACCATAGAAAATAGTAGAGTGTATGTTAAAACCCGCCTTAATATTTTTATTTGCCAAAATATGCTCCATATTGGGCTTGATGCGTTTGTATTGAGCCACAGGGACCAATGAACAGGGCAGATTTCCTTGATGCGGACCCCACCTATGAAAAACCATGGAAAAATGAAATTTTAAAAAAAATAAAAATAAATTTGCAGCAGCACAAGCAGTGCCTGCTGCGAACGGACGGCCTGACAGGACCCACGGTCCCAGCCATGGGCCCCACCATGACGAGTGTCGATCATCAACACCGTGCATTTGTTGGGTCTCTTTGGGACAGTGGACCCCCAAAAATCACCTGCATTTGGGAGCTTAGGTGGCCCACACGGCAGGGAACAGTGAGGATTGACGCTTACCATTGAAACCCTTTTTGGGTTTCAGAAGTTTTGGATCAAATATGAAATTTATTTTTCCTATTCATTCAGGTTCTGTGACCTTATCAACAGTTTGGATTACGAATAAACATTACGGTGAGCCCTAGGTCCACGTCACCTTATCAAAAGGTTGGGTGGAAAATAAATATTACAGTGGGCCAGGTCCCGTGTGACCTTCTCAATGGGTTATATGGAAAACAAACATTATGGTGGGCCCCCATGAATGTGTGACCTTGTCAATGGGCTGGATGGAAAATGAACATTATGGTGGGCCCCACATGGGACCCACTTATGTATGTATTGTAATCCACACCCTCCATTAGTGTGGACCCCACCATGAGGTATGTACTTCATCTATGTCGTCCACCCCCATGGGACCCACCATGATGCATATGTGTTGCACCCAAACTGTCCAACCATTTTTGAAAGCCCATCTCATGGCTTGAGACTAAAAATGAGGCAGATCTTGGTATCAGGTGGACCACACTATAGTAAAGTGAGGATTGAACAGCTACCATTGAAATCTTTTGGGACCCTATGATCAGATTGGATGGGAAATGAATATTATGGCGCGCCTTGGGAATTTTAATGTTGGAAATCGTTACCACCACTTATATTTGGTGTAGCCCATTTAATGTATTTGTGGCCCATTATTGAGGCTCACTTTGATACATATGAGGCCCATGTGATTAGGCTCATTTTGATGCATTCTAAGGTCCACGGGTTACAGCCCATTGCAATGTACATAAGGCCCATTGGTGTGGCCCATTGATACGGCCCACTTGACGAATATAAGGCTCATATGATTAGGCCCATCTTGATATATATATATACGAGACCCATGTACATGAGGCCCATTTGATGTATTGGAGGCCCATGAGATAAGGCCCGATGGGATGTACATGAGGTCCATTTGATGTATTGGAGGCCCATGGGTCAAGGCCCGATGGGATGTACATGAGGCCCATTATAATGTGATTCCACCATGGTTTATGTGTTGACCTTTATAGCGGGCCATGCCTTGGGAGCAATGATGGTTAACGTCCACATTGTAAGGATAATGTTGGTTAAACATCCACATTTTCACTCTCCCTAGGACCCATTATTAGGCCTATATTGGTAGTGTAGGCCGTCTAGGCCCACCTTTGTTACAAACAGAGCTCATTACCACATAACATGTTTAGTATAGATCCACGATTCATGATCATACGCATCATATGTATGCCTGATGTGAGGAGAGACTGATCATATCATAGGCCTTCTAGCGGATCGTTTATGGGCTCCCTGATAAGTGGAGTTGCCTTACATCAGCGCGTGATTCGCGTAGGGTTGTTACATGACTAGTTATATGATTCATGCACTTGCATTTGTGTGATTGTGATTATTGTATGCCCTAGCGACATCGGGGTCATAACCTCCACAAACACATCGTGGGTGGTTGGATTGGATACCGAAAATACTATTTCTAGCATCGGGGCGCCATAGATGTCCCTGGGTGAAAATCTCTAAACCCGATGGCACCAGAGGATGACTTCAATGTCGAGACTGAGTGGATATATGAGTGCACGAGGACTGAATACCAGGAGGTCGCGTCTCTCACTGTGTCGTGGTCGGGTGGAAAGGGGTGTGGCCTTACTCGCCCAAGGGTAGGGGGCAATACTAGGCTGAGTCTGACCAGCTCGTGAATGAGTCTACTATCGACATGCTGGATAGGTATTGGTAGACTATTGGTTAGGCGAATAGTGAAGTTTCTTATGCTCACTTGGACTGTGTGGCTGGGAGAGCAGCAATGCCATTTGGAGTATACTAAACCCCGATGATTATCTAGAATGAGAACTGTACTGATATTTGATGAGCTACATGTGGATTTGGATGAGGATTAACATGCTTAGTTACATCTCGCATTGCATGGCCTTGACATGGCTGATAACATTCATATCTTGCACCGTATATCCTTGGTACAGCTGATTGCATTCATGTACTCGTCAGCATGTTTCTGCATTACTCTGACCTTACATTCTGAGCACGCTCATATTGTGTACACAATTACACTGCCCTCTAAGATTTTTATAAGCATATACACGATTAATGTGTGTAGATGACGCCAGGACGCAGCCGTAGCATAGTAGTAGTAGAGCGTGCAATCGAGCTTTTGAAGTTTCTGTTATTTGTATTATCTTGTATTTTCCTTCAGACACATTGTACTCAAAAGTTTTTTATCATAGTGGATTTTATGATTGTGTTCTTGTGGTTATTGTTCATGGATTATGCTTATGGATATGCTCATTACGAATTAAATTGATGATTAGAAATCCTCCTTATAGCATCCCAGGATCGGAACCTGGTGTATTGGTGCTGGGGCCAAGAATGGGGTACTAAGGAGGCTATCGGTGCCGGATTCGGTGATCGGGAACTTTGTGAGCCCAATATTCGAGTTTGGGGTGTGACACAAATCCTCACCATGTTATTGAATTACATGGGTTATTGAGTTCAAATTACCTTGGCCTATTCAAAATGAAATGTGGGAAAAACTACCACTGAAGAAAAAAGAAATCATGAAAATGATATCACCTCACCTGTCACTTTGGTGGACTAGATTTCTCTATAATGTGATGCAGGAAACATTCATGCGAAGTCAATGCTCATTGTCAAATTTCTTATAAAAGTGAGCTACCATCATAGGCCCCACATAAATAGAACCCTAGTTAATAACTTCCAATTCATTTTAGTTATTTTAGGGCCCCATTTCCTTCTATTTAGTTATTTAGATTGAGTTAAACTTACAATTTCTATCACAGCCTACTTTTGGGTATCAAACGATGTAGAAACTATGTAAAATTGGTCCAGTTTTAAAGAGTATTGAGTCAACTTTTCAACAATTTTAAGATCATGAAATTCCAATACTGTATGAACAAGTTATGATCAATTATTTTAGGATGTATATAGTTTTGATGAGAATATGAGTTGTTTTTAAATTATTTTCAATGTTTTGTTGAAATAAATTGTTAGGATTGGATGCTTAGATGTTGAATAAAGGGTCTAGATTAATTAGAGTTAGGATTTAAAATAAATACCCTCATTACATTATAATTTGATAATTTATTGATTTTATAAACTTGAATTTTATCTCTTAATGAACGAAAGGAGAGAAAAGGTTATATAGCTAAGCTTTAGAATGAGAAGATTTTTTTTTTTTTTTTTTATGTCCATCATCATGGTTGGGTGTGTCTTCTGAATGTATTAGACACCCTATGACAAACACACTAGGCCCCACATACAATCTGGAAGGTTTCTAATGATAGATGTCCCCATTTCATTTGTTCATGGTGGTGTGGCTCACTTGACTTTCGCATCAACATGACTTGCTACATGTTCATGCATACAATCAAAATATACATTCATATACATCAATCAAAACCCACAAGAATAAATAGAAATAGATGTAAAAATAGCAATCACAAACACAAGCATATATAATAGTTCGGCTAATTGCTTACTTCACTCCCGGCGAACATACTCTCCTTGAGTGTACCAAATTTCGCTATCTCAAAGGTTTCCATAGGTTCACCTCTAACATTTACAATGGTTTTATAGGTTTACTATAAATCAACACGTACACATGCATATCAGTGGACCATGTACACACTTATGTTGGTGATAGTTCTATAAAAAGACATACACGTACTCACCCATGTTGGTGGAACATGTTTCTACACATGTCGATGAATCCTGCTAAAACTTAATTGGTTTTCTATTGGATAACCAATAACCTCGGTCCTAATCTAAGGGCCTACGTACACTCCTACCCAAGGTGGTCCTACATAAGAACCTACATGTTTATACCCATGTTTGTGTCTTACATACACACCCGTATCTGGTGGCGATACGGTATTACATAAGGACCTACGCGAGTTTGGGTTACAAACTCTATACTCAATCATGCATAAGAAAAGAGTATGTGAGCTTTAAAATAACAACAACTTGTTGAATTGAGCCTCATTGATGTAACTTCTTGAGATGTATCTTCTCTTCTTGAATATGCTTCTCTTATGCTCTTCCAATTTTTAATGCGAATGCTTCAACTCCTATGATTAGCTAGCTTCCATATGATGTACTTATAAGGCTACCAAGATAATGAAAGGATGATGGAATCTCCTATAACTAATGGATTATTTGTTTCAATAAGAGGATTCACCTATATAGATATTATAATGATTGTAAACAAGAATTTGCCTATTAGGTTGGTGTCTATTCAATAAAAAATGAAGGAGTTCATGCACATCTTCATAATGGAGCTTGGAATGCTCATTAGAGTGATTAATCAAAAGAAGAGAGACATGAAACTCTTTGGGATAGAGCCTAAGAGTGTTGGGCAATGGTCGAATACATTGGGGCCTCTAATTCACCAAAATTCGTCATTTACACAAAGGTCCAATTACAAATTATATAAAGAAAAAGCTCCAACAAACCTGTAACAGCTAGTCCAATTGATCAATCAAACTAATTTATGATTTACCAGTGAAGCTCACTAGATAGTTTTGGACATTTTCGATCGATCAACCAATCGAACCTTTGATCGATCGATGACCTGTCTATTTGATCGAGAATTGATTAATAGTTCGCAAAAAGCTATTGTTTGGATTTCTAGTTTCCAGCAGCTTTGAACCTCTATTAGCCTAGCTTATAACATTCATTTTAAGGCTAAGGCTCGAGATGACATATACAAGGTTTTCCTATTTTGAGTGTATCATCTAGAAGTAGATTGTTTTGGAACTTAAGAGGTCTAAGGCTAGGATTACCAAAGCACGTCAATTTACCTATTGTCTTTAGGACTTGATTCTTCAAGTCTTTTATCTTTGATCTTCCGATGTCTTCCAATTGGGGTTCAAACGACTCAAGAGTTCCTAGCTCATGTCATTGACAAACTGAAGAACCAACAATTTTGACTTCTTCAAATGGATAGAAGTTATCCCTCTGAAACATGTTACAACAAAAAAAAGTGTAACCAATTTCACTTGCCACAAGATTTTATATTAGTACAGAACAGTACAAATGATTATCACAGATAATGGTACACCATTCAAGAATACCTTCATGCATAAGGTATGCCATAAATTTAGGATTTAACATTGTTTCTCAACACCTTATTATCCAACAACAAATAAGTTAGCTAAAGCCCCTGACAAACATTTGTCAAGCTGCTAAAGAAAATAGTAAATATAAGTAAGAAACATTAGGGTGAACGCCTGACAGAGGCATAAAATAATCATCGAGATGATGTCTCTGAAGACTAAGAAAGAAATTTGTGGCTTCCTAGGAAGAATCTAAGACATTAATCTCTTCATCGCCTACATTATGCCTGTTTGTAAGCTCATCTCTAAAGTACCTTAAAAGGATTCATTAAATAAATGGAACAATGATCATTAGGAACCTTTCGACAAAGTTAAGAAGTGCCCATTGAATCTATCAGTGGTACTACAACCCATCTCTAAAAGACCATTACTACTATACAGATCAGTTTTGACAAATGGATTGAGTGTGTCCTCCGTCAACATCAACAATATTAGAAGAAAACAACATATAATTTACTACTTAAGCCAAAAGTTTACCAATTACGAGTTGAGGTACTCAATGATCAAGAAGACCTACTTAGCCCTAGTCTAGACCACTCAATGCCTCCATTAGTGACGCAAATTGGTTGGTAACCCTAACACCAGCCAACTAGCTAGTGTTAAAGCTTTGTGGACCCCACTGTGATGTATGTGTTTTATCCATGTCGTCCATCCATTTTGTAAACTCATTTTGTGCATGAGCCTAAAAATGAGGTAGATTTAAAGCTTAAGTGGATCACACCAAAGGAAATAGTGGGGATTGAACATTTACCATTGAAAACTTCTTAGGGGGCGAGAAGTTTTAGATCAAGTTGATATTTGTGTTTTCCCTTTATCCAGGGTTATGTGTATTTACAAACAATTTATATGGAAAATAAACATTGCAGTGAGTCCCCAAGAAGCTTTAAATGGTAGCATTCTAAAAATTCACAAGTTAATTCCCAGCATTCATCTAATCATCTGTATATATAATTAAATATTCAATCACATAAGCATAATTAAACAAGTGTACAAATACAATCCAACACACAAGCATCTGTAGTGGTTCATTTCCCTACTCCACTCCTAGCAGACGCACTCAACCCATGAGTGTATCGAATTTCATTATCAGAGGTTTTTAATCAAGTTAACCTCTAACCTTTACAATCCTACATAAGGAAGGTCTCCCTAAAGAGAATTTATGTGATTTTCCATAAGCTCACCACAAACATTGATCCTGCACAAAATCTATTGACGTACACTCCCATCGGAGGCTCTCACAAGAGACTTTACTTAGTTTTTTGTAGGCTAACCAACAACCGCCGTCCTAGTCTAAGGACCTATATTTACTCTTGTCGGAGGGTCCCAATGAGACTAACACGTATGCACCCATGTCCGGTGGCCTACACAATAACTTAATTTAAGCCTTATAGAAGAGCCAAGGTCCTACGTAAGAACCTAAGTTTTAAGTCCTACACAAGATCCAAGGTCCTAAACAAGAACCTAGTCGAGTTTAGGTCATAAACTCTTATCCTTAATCCTATACAAGAAAAGAGAGTATACGAACTCTTATAATTGATAACTTATTTGTCAAATTAATCTCCTTTTATATCACCTTCTTGGGTTGTTTGATCGATATTATCTTGTGCTTCAATCAGCTTCCCTTTGATCCCATGATCATGATGTCAATGTTTTGCCAATGCTCCAGCTTAAAGATCAAATACCTTGTATATAGTGCTCCTTTAAGGTGACCAAGTTGATGGGAGAATGATTGGTTGTATTTTCTAGGGGATTCACCTAGATGGGGTCTTATAGAGGATTTAGAAACTGGTATGCTTATAAGTTTGAGTATGATTTCTAGAAAATGAAGGAGTTTAAGAACATCTTCAAGGTATAGGTTAGAATCCTCATTAGAGTATTAATCTAAAGGAAGATGACTTAGAACTCATTGATTTAAAGGCTTGGGATGAGGGATATGATCATGGAATATCCTAAGCTTCTATTGCACCAAAAACTCATCAAAATGTCTAAGAACCGAATGCTCTTTATAAAAAGTTTGAGTTCCAATGGTCAAAAAATGGGCAAATAATGGCTCTGTCAATGCCATAAAAAATGTCTTCGATTCCATTGAAGGGTACCTCGATGTCATCGAGAAAATCATATAATTTCATTTGTTCTTGTTGGACATTTCTGAGTTACCTGTTTGATGTCATCAAAGTGAACTTTCAATGTCATCAAAGGAGACCTCGATGCCATCGAGAAAATCAAGTGAAATGCTCATTTCTTACTAGACATATCTGACTCTCTGTTTGATACCATCAAGAGGATCTTCGATGCCATTGAAGACCTCTCGAGGTCTACTCGATGGGATTGGAAAGCACTCGAAAACTTCTTTTTTGGGCGTATTTTTTCACAGCATCTTCACACTTCTTTTAATCTTACCTATCATGTTCTAATTAGGTTCCTAAATCTAAGAGATGTTCAACAAGGTTTACCTATTAAGGAAAGATCATCTAGTGGTTAAAAAGTTGTTTTGGGTGAAGGGTTAAGGTCACCAAGGCACCTCATTTACCTGTTCTTTGCTCCTTGATGCTCTTATACTCTTGTGTCTTCAATCTTCAGCTTCCAAAGGCTCGATCGACTACACGACACAAGGAATAACAATATTGAAAAATAAGATATACAAATTAGTGCATTAACACATTCAGTCTCTATTATTTCTTATGGTGTGGTCCACTTAAGCTTTACATTTGCCTCATTTTTTTGGTTTATGCCTTAAAATAAGTTGGCAAAATGGATGGATGATGTGGATAAATACATACATCATGGTGGGGCCCTTGGAGCTTTGACACCAACTAGTTGGCTAATGTTGGGGTCACCGGCCAAACTGCATCCCTCCATTAGAACATGATTACCTATTCAATCCCTCCTAGTTGCTCATTTGGATTTGTTGAATACCTATTCTAAAAAACAACAGTAATGAGACTACTAGAAAAAAGGTAGTTTTTATTTCAAAATTCGGCATCACTTATGTCACTAAGAAGTCAATCAAGGGATAAGCACTAGTTGATCATCCTGTAACCCACTCTCTACCGGACTATCAACCATTAAAGACTTCCCTAATAAAGGCATCTTATTTGTCACACCCCAAACCCAAAAATTGGATTCACATGAATCCCGATTGCCGAATCCGGTGCCAACAGCCTCCGTAGTGCCCCATTCTCGGCTCCTGACAATCAAATGCCAGATTCTGATCCTGGGATCCTATAAGGAGAATTTTCAGAATGAATTTTTTTTGTAATGGAGCATAACCACAAGCATAACCAAGTCACAAAACAACAACACCACATATCCACTATATCAAAAATTTTAAATACAATGCGGAAAGGGAAATACAAGGTGATCAAAAAGCTCCAAAAGGTCCTGATACGCACTCCCGCCTCAGCGCTACTGCTGTCCAACGCTACCTGCACACAACGGTCGTGTATAAGCTTACAAAAGCTTAGAGGATAGTGTAAGTGTGTGCGCAAGGTAAATGCCAAGTGTACAGTATCATAGTGCGGAAGTATGCGGCAAGTCCATGAATACAATCAACCATACCAAGGCTATGTAATGCAAGACATGATGCGAGATATGAATGTCATCGGCCACACCGACGCAATGCAAGGCCTACATAGCCGAATGTCATATGAGAAATGCAATCCAAGCAAGTCGGTACTCCTCAAGTACACATATATCAGTACAGTTCCTCTCTGGATATCACCGGGGTCTAATACACTTTGCAGTGACTGCCAGCTCCCTAGCTGCATAGTTAATCAAGCGGAATAGACCTCATTATCTGCCTGACCAGTAGTCTGCCAATACCTACCCGGCTCGTCGATAGCAGACTCATTTGCGAGCTGGTCAAACTCAGCCTAGCTTATAGCCCCCTCACTTAGGCGGATAAGGCCACACCCCCTTCCAACCGACCACGACACAGTGGGAGACGCAGGCTACTGGTATTCGGCACTCGGGCGCTCGTGTATCCACTCGGTCTAGACGTTGGAGCATCTCCTGGTACTAAAAAGGTTCTGAGACTTTTACCCAAGGATGTCCTAAGTGCCCACAGTGCTAGAACCAAGTATTTCCGGTATCCGATACAGCCATCCACGATGTGCCTGTGGAGCCATGGCCCTGATGTCACTAGGGCGTGTAGTGATCAAATCACACATATGTGAGATGCATGAATCACGCCGTCAAATCATGTAGAAATCCAGCGCGTACTGCGCGATCATGTGGGGCACTCCGTCTCATAACGGGTCCCATAAGTGGTCTGCCACATGGCATATGCAATGATCAGTCACTACTCAATCCAAGCATACATATAATGCGTATGGGCATGAGTCATGGGATTATACTAAGCATGTTATAAAGCGATGAATAGTAACGAGTATGGGCCTGTCAATGGGCCCTAAGGAGAGTTACAATGCGAACATTTAACCAACATTATACATACAATGTGGATGTCAAACCAACATTGTTCCCTAAGCATGACCCGCTATAAATATCATTACGTGAACCATGGGAAGTCACACATTGCAATGGACCCTAAGGTCATCCCGTTGGGCCTTAGATACATCAAATGGGCCGAATCACATGGGCCTTACATTCATCAAATGGGCTGCGTTAATGGGCCTCATCAATGAGCCTTATGTACATTGCAATGGTCCATGATCCATGGGCCTTGAAATACATCAAAGTGGGCCTCACAACTTGGGCCTTAAATATATCAGATGGGCCTACACACATGAGCTTTAAATATATCAAATGGGCCACTCCATTTGCGCCCCATGCACATCAAATGGGCTTAATCCCATGGGCTTTATATGTGAATAAATGGGCCGAATCCCATGGGCATTACATATGTCAAATGGGCCTAAACCCATGGGCCTTATGTATGCCAAATGGACTTAATCCCATAGGCCTTATGCATGCCAAATGGGCTTAATCCCATAGGCCTTATGTGTGCACCAAGGTGGGCCTTAACGAATGGTTACAAATAGGCCAACATGGGCCCTATACGCATACCAAGGTGGGCCCTACTAGCACTATAGATCTGATTCATTTTTAACTCGGCCATAATAAGAGTTTATAAAATGAATGGATGATTTGGATGCAACATATGCATCATGGTGGGGTCCACATAGATGGCCACCAATTGAATGGATGGTTGGGATATAATACAACATCAAGGGTGAGGGCCCACTGACCGTCCAGCAGCCAAGAAGTGGCTGGACGGTATGAGACAACACATGCATTGCAGTGGGCTCCACCGTCCGGGCAGACGGTGGAACCAAGGCACATGGATCATTATGGGTCCCATGTGGGGTCCACCATAGTGTATATTTGCGATCCGACCCATCCATAGGATCACACGGACATGAATGAGAGGAAAGCAAAAAAACCATCTTGATCTGAAACTTTTGTGGCCCATAAAAAAGGATTTCATCGGTAGACACTCAATCACACTATTTCCTGTGATGTGGGCCACCTGGGTCTTGGATTTGACTGAAAATTTAAGGGAGCCCACTTCAATGAGTAGCCCACCTCACGAACGGGCTAGATGACAAATAAACATCAAGTGGGGCCCACGGCTGGAGCCGTGGGCTGGCTGGCGTCCGCCGGCCAGCCGCTGGCGCAGCCAGCTCTGACACAGTAGCAACTGCTGCTGTAATATATATATTTTTAAAAATTTTTTAAAACCCATTTTTTCTGGGGTTTTTCACATGTACGGCCCACCCCAAGTAAATCCACTCCGTCTATTGTATTCCCAAGACTAAAACAGATCTATCAAGACCAATATTGGCCCCTTTTCAACATGTAAAAATAATTCTAGATAGATTTTAATGGTAATGGTACAGTTTTTGATGTTATGACCCACCAGATACTTTGATCAACCTCATTTTTTGGCTCAACGCCTAAAATGAGTTAGGGAGTGAGGTGGACGGCTTGGATTAGATGCGTGTATCAAGGTGGGTCCCGTACAAGCGATCCATTCCAAAGGCTTTGAAGGAAGCCAATGTTTGTGTTTTCCTTTTTGACGTCCAGCGTCCAGGGGACGCTGGACGGTTGGGTGTGCACTAGCATTGAGGTGGGTCCCGCTTATGTGGGCCACCAATTGATGGATGGAGAGGGTACAACACATATAGAGTGGGCCCCACCCTTAGACGGCTTGGGTAAAGTACTTCATGGTGGGGCCTATTCAAGTGGGCCACACGGACACATCAATACACAAAGAAAATAATGAAAAGGAGAAGGAGAAAGAGATAGAAGGAGAGTAGGACACACGTGATGGAGGGACCCCGACACTATGGGCCCTCCCTTACATTCAATTGTACATCGATAGGGCCCTAATACAAGTGGACCTACCAATTCAAAGATCAACAGTGGAGATCTTTCTCCACTAAAAATGGATGGTCTAGATGACCTCTTTAATGCAAGGAAAGTAAACATCATGATGGGGTCCATGGAGAATAACCCCATCATGGAATGATTTGATGATCAAGATGGGCCATCGGCTACCTCTTAGGGTCCCAAGTGAGATCCATACCATTGATCGGTAGGCCTCATTTGGCCCATCATAAAAATAAAAAATCTAATCTATAGAAGCACCCACCTATCGATCTTCTCGGTCCGTTGGATAGCCTATCTCCTTACGCTTCACTTTGATGGTGGAAGATAGAAGATGGATGGCTAGAATGAGAGATTTGGGATGGGAAGTGGGCCACTAAAATCACTTCTTTCTCATGAAAGAGAGCTTGGACGTGAGCTCTCTCTTCCTTGCTTGGAAATTGAGATGAGAAATGAGAGAGAGAGGTGAGATGGGATGTAAGGAGAGATGACAGATGAGCGATGGATGTGAGTGATGGGTGAGGTGATGGTGTACTTGACATGAGAGTTGACTTGGTGGTTGCTTGGCTTGTGGAGAAAGAAAGTATGGTTGCATGTACTTGACATAAAGTGATTGATGGGTGATTGATTGATGTGATTGATGGGACAAATTGTAGAGATTCTCTTAGAATTTACAACACGCCGTGTTTTTCCTCAAACTGAACGTGGGTCCGCATCTCATTGTCTGGGTATCGGATCGGTGCGTGAGTTGCGGCGTTGGAACCGTGGCGACGGGGCGGTCGCAATGATACAAGTCTTGGATTAAGTCGACTCAAGTGCATAGGATATGACTTACGGTCATGCGCAACGTCGACTATAGGTCGCGGATTGCCAAAATTTGATGAGAAGGATCGCGGAAAGCAACGGAACAGTACGGATTAGGATACGAGTCTTACATTATTCATCGAGAAAAGGGGATAATGAAAGAAAAAGAAGGGGACAATGTACTTTGATGGAGTCTCTAACACAAAAGGAAGTAGAGTAGGTCGTTCTTTTACGCTTTTGATATCATTCTGATTCTAATTTCAAGGTGACTAGCATTAAGGTCCAAAAATAACATAGCCAAGCTTAAGCAAGACATCAACCTATGCGTAAAGAAGCTATGTATCTTTGATGACTCACAATTCTTCATCATGTAGACCAACAACAATTGAAAGACCAATGATGAGAAGTTGAACTCGCATCATGTCTATTTAAAAAATATGATTGAAGAATGAGATCACCTTCACATACATGTCTCTTTCGAAGAATCAATTTGATGACGCCCTTGCTACCCATGCATTTGTGCTAAAGATTGAGGAGAGCATTACAATTGGTGCTCATGTTGAACTTGAAGAAGACCTAACATTCTACTTGCAAACAAAGGAGGTTGAAGCTCCTCTTGGAAATTCTTAGATTTTTTTTTTTTTGTCCAAATGCAGTGAAAAATCAGCATAATTTGGTAATCAAATTAAACATTCCATTTAAACTCACCTCTTGCAATAACATCCGATTTTTACAATAGAAAATTCACAGATAATAGGTAGAGATCCTACCTCAAATAATTAAATTGTTGGATGTTTTTCCATATTGATTTGTAGATGGTGATCCTCTAATGGGAGAGGCCTCTCCCCAATCAATTAGAGATGAAAGTAAAAAAGACTGTCATTTGCACTTTTGGTAGGGGCCAAGGGAGACACCATCCACTGGTAAACTACACACTTCACATGTATAAAGGAGTAGAGAAGGGATGGTGATCATGGAAGAAGGGAAATGAATCTCTCTCTCTCTCTCTCTCTCTCTCTCTCTCTCTCTCTTTCTCTTTCTCTCTCTCTCTCTCTCTCTCTCTCTCTCTCTCTCTCTCCTTTCTTTCTCCAAGTGATGCACAAGGAGTAGGGATGTGTAAGTATTCTCCCTCTAATTTCGTCTCTGTAATAGGATATTTGAATACAAAGGAGGTTAAGATTTCATAGATTACACTAGTATAGTCAACAACCACCTTATGGACTTCTTTAGGACTTTTTTGTACCCTCATGTGAATGAAGCCCATTAATCTATTTCATTCATGCATGCATTCATGATCTAATCCTTTCACTATCTAGGTTATCCAACTTAGATCTAGATCTCATGTTGATCAAATAGTGGACCATCAAATATCACCCATTAGGTCATCTTTAAGTTTGATCAAAGCAATTTTAATGATTAAAATAAAACTCTAACGGTTGAAAAAGCTTATAAAGCCAATTAAAACCTTTTAAATGCTAATCCAAGCAGTAAACAACTTCAATTCCTAGTCTAATAAAATCTAACCATAAATAAGTCCCTAATAAACTCAATGAATCCCATGTTGGACTAAGCAAGATGAATCATGGTGGATGTGCCTAGATCACCATATTTTAGTAAGCATACATGAAACCTCTTAAGATGAGCCAAAGCCACCCAACCAAGATCATGACTGTTACACATCCTCAAATATAATGATAGATCATCTTTCATGCAATATCATGTCCTTGATTATAATGATTGAAGTCGAGACTAATGGACCCCTAGACTATTATCTTGAACTTGATCTTTCAATGATAGTGTGCAAAGGTCCAATACCAGTATCTCATTTCCATAACACACTTACAGTCTTGTGGAAGTTAAGGGCAAAGGCATAACTAATATCAAGCCAATTGTCGATGGTAGAGACCATCCATCCTAACCCGAGTTAGTTATATCAAATAAAATGATTGTACATCTCAAAATATATGTTCATAAATATGTCCTAAGCATCCATGACAATCATGGAACATCAGAGTATTAAGATCCATGAATCATAACTCTCCCTGATCAATAATCATTGTGCAATCCTCACATAACCCGTGATTAGTATAGTTTTAAGGCAACACTAGATATTGGTCAAAGCATATTACACTTGTCTGAAAGGATCATTGGTCATCAAGATCAATGGCTGAGATTAACACTATCATATCTACATGGTCAATGGATTAGGGGCACATTAGTTTTCCAAGGCATAATTCCCACAACAATCGATCGAGTTACAATGACATCAAGCATTACCTTGAAGAATGGACATATTACAAAGATGCAATCCCCACTAATCACCACACTATTCAACATTTAGCTACACAATTCATGATCGACTACGACTGTATAAACAAGTGGTCTGTTAATTAGATCTTGCTAAGATGCATGGATAAAGTAGAAGTAACAAAAGATTATCTCAAAGTCCATGAAGGTGTATGCGGACTACACATGAATGAGCACATGATGGTAAGGAAAATCCAATGGCTCAAGTAATACTGGCTCACCATGGAGACAAATTGTTGCCAACACAATAAAAAATGCTTCATGTATTAAGAACATGCTAATCAAATCCTCGCGCTAGCCTTAGAACTTTACAACCTAACGACTTCATAACTATTGTCTATGTGGAGTATTGAAACATCGATAAGGTAAACTCAAAAGTGTCTAACAATCACAAGTTTATACTTTTGGTAGTCGATTACTTCACAAAATGAGTGGATGTAACATCCTACACTAATATCATAATAGATCATGTAAAAAAGCTCTTGAAGAATGACATTGTCAGGCGTAATGGAAATCCTGCATGTCATCATCACCGATAATGAGACATCTTTCATAAACCAAAATTGAAAGCCTCTAGAAGTTCAAGATTAAGAGATGACAATCAAGCCCTATTAAATGTAGATAAATGGTGAGATTAAAGCCATAAATAATATGTTCATCTACATGCTAGAGAAGATGTTTAAGACCTACTATAACTAGCTGGAAATGATTATGTATGCACTTTAGGCCTATCAAACATCGTATGAACCATGACAGATGTAACTTCTTAGTAGCTAACACGTGGAATGAAGGTGGTCCTACCAGTTGAAGTGAAGACCTAATCCTTGCGAAGTTAAGGAAGGTGAATTGTCAGAAGCTCATTATGACTAATTACACTTGGTGGACGGAAGCACATGCAAGTGTTATATCACTTGCAAAGTTAGAGAAAATGTACCAACCCTAGTTCTTAGGTGTGATGAGATATTTGAAATTGAATTTAAAATTGAATGGGAGAGAGAGAGAGAGAGAGAGAGAGAGAGAGAGAGAGAGAGAGAGAGAGAGATAGAGAGAGAGAGAGAGTCGATAAATCTCCCTCTTATCTCTCTTATCTTTTCTTATCTCATATGTTCCCTCCTTAAGGAGAGTAAATGGAAGATTATCTCTATTGAATAGGAAAAACCCTAATGCACTAAGCATAAAGAGAGGGAGAAATGGGGAAGAAAGATCTTCATCCAAGTAGGTTATTTGGTTGATCTCTATTTATTTTTATAAATTAGGTAATTTTCATCTGATCTATGTAATGAATGATTTGGATTAACCAAACGTTCATTTCATTGATGTATTTGACACATAGTGAAGAAACATAATTCTTCGTACAATTATTTTTACAAAATAGCATAGAGAATTTCATAGAGCCACCTTAATGTGTGGGATTAGATCCACATTGATCATCTGATTTCTTATGTCAAAATATATTGGGATCCCGAATATCAAATCAATTTGACCATCACATGGGCCACACTGATTAGATGAAAAGTCCTAGAAAAATAATATATTGCATATTGTGTCGGGTTATCAAACATGTGAGAATCAATCTAGATAGTCTATTCATTTTTTGGATCGAACTACACTAGGATCCTGATGATCAGATCGATTTGACTATTTAATGGACCGCACTGATCAAATGATAATTATTATCAAATAACGTAATTTCAAATGATGTGGATCATGAAGGTTTTAGATCAAGTCGATCAATGGACCTCTCTCATAATCCATCATTGGAGGGATAATGTTTGGTTTGGATCAAACCAACGTTCTTAATCAGACCCTAAACCTGAGATTAAGGAAAATCCTTAAAATTTCATTTTGATTCGTAAAAATTGAAAATCAAGTACAAAGATTTTCAATTTGATAATCAATACTGTCGATTAGATCGACAAGTCATCGATTCAAGTCAATTCAATCGACAAGTCTTTGATTCAATCGATAGTGCAGTTGATTTGATCGATAGACAATAAAACAGATCTGATAGATTCCGAACTTGGAAATCTTGATTAATGAATCAATTATAACCACATATTCACATATATTATACATCTCCTAGCAAATTAAATGTCGATGGATGGTGGTCAGCTGCTTTGATTTGATCTAGTGGGTCCTACATTTGGTTATGGTGATCGAAAACTTGTGTTAAGGGTTGGATCTGTCGGAATCCAATTAGACATCATGTGGATCCAAATTTGGAAACTGATCAATCAAAGTTAGGACCCACAATATAAATTAATATAACCAGGATAATGATTTCACTAATATGATGTATTAGGGGTTCTTAATTTATTCTAATTGGGTTAACATATTGGAATCATTATCACCGAGTTACAGGTGAGTGATCCCAACATGTTTCCTCTCTGTTAGAGTTAAAATAACTTTAACATATATGCTCTATTCAATCTAATGTTTTTCTTTAATGCTTGTTTGTTTGGTTAATTTGAAACTACATGATTGAATATTTTTTGAATACATTATTCAACTTGTTTCAATTAAGAACTATTTTTTTATTGATTCCATTAATTCACATAAAATGTGTATTGCCTCTAATCTAGGATATCAATTCTACATGTATGTGATCCAATTGTGTACAATTGTGTAATTAAAATCGAGCATTAATATCCTGCATGCATAGTATGTGTTGAGTCTATCCTTGGGGGGCCTCTCCAGATGTGAGCCACACCCATTCCTACCAAACTAGTGGAAGCTTACCCACACACTGGACGCGGGCTATGCCCATGCCTATCAAACTGGTTGAAGATTGCCTAGGAGGTGGATGCAGGTTGACGTTCATTCAACTTAAGAAAGTGGACAAAAAACCCACTTGATGCATACATTCATTATATAACATTAATGATTATTTTGTGCTCCTTATATTTAATATACCATTTTAATTTTAATGTGAACAAACCATGCTAAGAATTCATATTAGGCTTAGCCAGCTTACACTGTATTGATGAAAAATTATATAGAAGTAATTGAAGCTGAACTGTTGGCACAATGACAGGAAGATGCAGTCGAGCTAGTGAATGATCCACAAGACACAAGGTCTTATTTTACTGAAGAGGAACTCGCTCCATTGGATTGATTGTTGATCTCTCTATTTCATTACTTAGGAATTTTATTTGTTAATTTTAGATCAGTTTTTATTTAATTATATCGCATTTGTGGAATGGATTATGGTGGACATAAATTTAATATTCGTTGAATTGAAGATTAATTAGTAGTTACATTTGAATAATGACCCCAAAAGGGTAGGTCTTTAGATGGTGATAATTATTTGGAATGAATGGAAGTTGGTTTTTATATTTTGTGTATGAATAATAATGAATGGAACTTAGATGGAATATAATCCATGCCTCTGAATAACTGTACATTTTTTTGGATTAAGTACGCTTAGTGTACAGGTTGTTACATGGAACTCAGGTCTGGGATGCACAGTCGTAGCCAAATTTCAGATTGTTACAGTTTAGTTTTAGAGATAGGTTTTATATTAAGAGTGATCCATAGGTTATGGTCACAACACATAAGATGTAGGTCACTGGAATTAGAAATTCAAACTTAGACTTTCTTATTTTGTTACATGTTCAAGTGAAAAACCTTGAAATCCAAGTTAAAATTCCCTTATGATGAGTCGGTATGAAAGTTAAAATTATTTGGAGTTTATTTTAATTTAGAAAATTAAGTCTATAACCTGAAATAAATTTTAAGAAATTTTAATTTACAACATTCAGTAGGACAACAATGGACAGCCGAAATCACCTGACTCAAAAAATTCATAACTATTAAATTCCAATTTTGATTAGGGTGATTAAAAAGACAGATTGTAGCTAAATAAGTATAAATTTTGAAAAGAAAAACTAAAAAAATAGAAATTTGGAATTTACTATGATGATTTGTGGATTAGTGCAAACTGGTCAAAATTTATTTGATTCTGGATAAACCTTACTATAGGAATTTTAGAATTTTTTGTAGATGGATAAATTAACTAAAATATTATAAAAATATAGTAGACTTGTATTTTGATCCTTAAAAACATTTTGAGCTTAATTCAAAGTCTTTATGAATATAAAACAGTGAAAAGATCACATGGAAGAAAATAGAAACTAATCTGTCCAAATTGGTGCCCTGCTAGTTCAACAGACAGAGCTTTCCTCTCAACAAATTTTCTTTGTTCAAATGGTATTTTTAGAATTGAGGTACCCTATTTAGAGAAAATGTAATTATAAGTGTGAATGCAAAGCTCTATAACTCCCACTAAATTCTAAGTTCTCTTTTATAGGAACTTATGGCCCCAAAGAAGACACGCGGTATTCACGATCTAGTTCCTTTTATGGACGTACCTATTCTGATTACTCCATCAATGAACCTCGCTGTAAGGCCTGTATCCTAGTTCGAACCATTCCTTAGACTTACGTGATCCTCCCTGTCGAATTCTGGTGCCCCACGACCTGTAATTGGCATTTGCGAGCGACCCTGAGTCGCACCCTGTCAACCCGAGACTTGTACCCTTATGACCATGCTGTCACCGTGGTTCCAACGCCACGTCTTGCGCACCGATGCGATACCTAGATTAAGAGTTGTGGGCCCGCATTTATTTCGAAGAAACATCGCGCATTGTGAACTTCGAGAGAATCTCTGCCCAAACATCACATTAGTTAATCAAGTACTAGTCAAATCACTACCCATCACACCCATTCCTCTCTTACACCAGCCATCCCCAAACTCAATTCTTCCTTACATCACCGATCCCTCTCATCCCATCCTTCTTATAACTCATCCCTCTCTTACCAACAAACCATGACACCCATCTCTCTCCCATTCCCAAAGTCAACCAAGCCCATACCCTCCTTACAACACCCATTCCTCTCATCCCATCCCTCTTACAACACCCTCTGCTCTCCCATTCTCTCTACCATTTCCTAAGCCTTCATAAGGGAAAAGTTCTAAGGAGAAGGACCCAAGTGTGACCCACTTCCTACCCCAAGATCTCACCATCTAACCCTTCAATTCTCATCATCCTCTATCAAAGAGGAAGCAAAGGAGCTTGTGATATCAAGAAGCCAAGAAGAAGTTAAAATTACAGTAAAGACCACTTTAGTTGAAGTAGGAATATGCCAATATGTCCTAGAAGGGAGGGGGGGGGGGGGGGGAGGGGGGGGGTGAATAGGACTTTTCAATAATTTTATGATAATTTAAAATCCTATCACACTAATCCTAAGAACAAGTATAAACTAGGATTACTCAAAAGTAACTCTACTCGATTCCAAGCCTGGTAGAGGATCCAAATATAAACTATTTGAGAGATGAACAATATGCAAACTAGTTTATGATGTATATTACTGTATGTGTGTGTGAGGTGTGATCTCAGATAATCAGATATAAAAATATTGAAGGAAATCACACAAATAAATGAATAGTAATCTCAAACATAATCATTTTTATAGTGGTTCGACTACTTGTTCACTCCACTCTCGGTAACCGCACTCAACCCTTGAGTGTACCGGATTTCACTAAATAGGTTTCCCACGGTTCACCTCAAACTCAAGGTTTTAAATGAGGTTCACCTTTAACCTTTACAACCTACACCTAGGCTGATTGTTTATGCTCTCATGAGTAAGGGTCAACACATCGCACCCACTTTTAGGCACACTGGCTAAGGATCTTCCACAAGATCCTAATGGAGGTTTCACACGGTTCACCTCTAACCTGAGGTTTTAAAATAGGTTCACTTTTAACCGAAAGTTTATGCTCTCCACAGAGCAAGGGTCAACACTACGTACCCACCATGTATACTCCCACCGAAGGCCTCCTAGAGGACTTGCAAGGGTGAGAAACACCTTAGACCCAATCCTGCAAAGGAATGATCATAAGGATCCTCTGCACTCTGATGACTTATAGATAAGTAGATGAGTCCCTTTTAGCTCGTCGTTGAAGATATCCTTCTTTGTTGATTAAGAGTCTTCTTCTTCCTTGAACCGCAACTCAGAAGATATACCGATGCAGGACAACGGGTTAGGTCAAGGTTATGATGGAATCCTACTCTCAAATATTTTTCTATAAAGGAGATAAAGTGATTCCAATCATCTATGCATTAAAGGTATCCCAACTTAATGATTTTCCACAAAGATGGTAGCTGGAGGATCTTTGAATGCGGAAGTCCATTCCCCAATCCACTCTATTGAATATCAATGATGAGGGTGCATCGGACGATGAACTCCCCTGAGAGAAAGGGCTTTAGGTAAATGATCTAAGGTTAAACACTTAACAGCACTCTCTTCTTTCTCTCACAGCAACTAAAGACAAGTTGTCTATGTATAGGCAAAAAGTTCGAATGGACATAAAATGGTCACATTTATGATAGAGTTCGATATCATCGAGTAGGGTCGATATCATCGATCGTATACTCTCAATTGCATCGACTTGCCGCTCGATGACACAACTCAAATATCATACGCTTTTAAAACTTTTTACCAACTGGTCAAGGGCATCGAAACACGCGTCGATGTCATCAGATTTCGAACTTCAATATTATCGATAAGAGGATTGATTCTTCGACATTTAAAAAATGAGAGAGTTTTTCTTTAAAAAATTTTAGGTCAAAAGATATGATCAGGGTACACTCGATATCATCAAAATTTGAATGTTGATGATATCGAAGGTCATGTCGATACATCGATAAATTCATAGATTTTATTAGTGCGCTTGCTGGACAGTTTATGTCCTTTCTCAATGTAATCGATCCGGACTCGATATCATCGATATTTGAATATTGATTCTATCGAGTGACCCTCGATCTGAAATAAAAACACCTAAAAAATGTTACTGAAAAAACTGTGTCCAGGACCGATATCATCGAAGGCCTTCCGATATCATCAATTTTTGAATTCCGAGGATATCAAGGAGTACTTGGATATATCAAAGATCTATATGATTTTCTTATAAAAAATAGGGATACAAATAACCTATCGTCGATTATATCGAGTCTACTTCAATAAACTCGATACATCAATAATTCTGTCCAGATGAATATGTGGTTGTTGGACATCTTTGGTCCTCATTTCGATGGTATTAATTGATCATCAAGGACATCGATAACACACATCAATTTTATCGAACCTAATATCGATAAATCGACAGAGGTAGAAAACTTAGAGATTTTCTAATTTTATAAAAAAGTTTTCTAACTCAAAAACCCTATGATAGTCTAACCAATTTTAAGGGTTTTATTTACCTGGAGTTTTAGGACATGGGATGTGAGGCTTAGATTTACCTGTGGTGAGTTCGGCACACATCCAGTTGAGGCAGACAGCTGATTGATCTTCCTATGGAGCTTTCCTGTCTAGTTGACTCAACACTTACGCTAATTGACAAACCAGGGCACTTTCAATCTCCCCCTTTGTCAATTACGTGACAAAATATGAAAACACCCTAGAACAACATCTAGACAAATACATCCTAAATTTTGTGTACATGTAATTTACACAATTTTACAATGTCTAGTGAAACCATACACACAAGCCATTAGTTTCTTCCCCTAACAGTACTCTCCCCCTATCTTGATGCAGCTGCTCCCCCTAACACTTGTATCACAATTCAAGTAGATATGCAATTTTCCTTGCCCGGTGTTTGAATTATTCCCCCCCTTTTTATCAGTCATTGGCAAAGGTATAGAAGTTGATATGAACTGAAGTTAAAGCAACTTAGGAGAACTAACATTCAGAGAGCATACATATATAGAGTATAGATGTATAATGAGCAAAACAGTTTAAGCAGGCATCACTTTTAGAAACTATGTATGCGTAGTAGATCAAACAGAGCAATGATATAAGTAGATAGCATAATCATTAAAATCATTACATGCATTCCATATCAGAAACTAGATAAACCAAGGGATCTTAACTCATAATCATGGTAGAAATTAGAAGTGAATTATAACCGCCCATATTCAAAATATCCACAAACACAAACTGCCTAAGATTAACAATAGTATAACATTCATCCAAACCAAATTACTATGCCCATTCATGGGCATCTAGACTCAACCATCAGTTTTTAGCCCATCTATGGGCAACACATAAAAAAAAAAAAAAGCTTGTTTAGACTGTGCAGGTTAGTGAGTAATCACATACACTCATGAGAGCGCAGAACATCCAAAAAGATACTAATGTTCGTATGCAGAAATAAGAGTGAGGTGTATGTGACAGCATCCAGAGACCAACACTATGGAGCCGAGGAAGATAGTGTCGTGTCGTCGCACCGACAAGTGAGTAGATCAACCAACTGTTGCATGGTCTGATGCATTCCATTGACCATGTGTTCTAAGACAGTGAGTTTTGTATCCACAGACTCTTTCAGTTGAGCGACATCGCGCTGTATCGCCCTAATTCTGTCTTGATGCATCTTGAACCTCTTTGCATGCCTGGCCGCTGATGTGGATGGTGCTTGATGGGGCATAGGCAGTTCTTCCCCAGCCATTTCAGTCTCTGCAGTAGGAGCATCTCCTTCACCTCCAGCTACTTCTTCTTGAATGCCTTCCTCTGGATCCTCGGGATACTTATAAAACTTCAAGTCCATTATTCGAATGTTACTTTTGTTGAAGACTTGGAGGGGAAGTTTCGGATCACTGGTCGTTGGGAAGTAGATGGTGTTGCACATCATGTTTATGATCCAGGGATATGGCAGGTGAAGATCCTGGGATGTGTAAATGGCATAGACCAACTGGTGGACGAGCAGATTCGAGAGGCAAATTTTTATCCCGTTGGCTATTGAGTACACAATCATGGTCATGAACCCTATGAGATTGGAGCAGTTGGTACTTCTGGGATAAATGTTTGTGACGAAGATACCGTGCAAGACCCAAAATCGAGGTTCCATGAACTTAGATTTCAATGCATTTCCTTAGTACCAAGGAATGTCCCTATTATAATAGAGATACCTAGTAACTATGGATCAGGTTTCAATGTTTTCAAAGTCCATCTCAGGGAGACCAACGAGTGACCTTGTCAGTCCGAGGATGTTTGCCATCGTAGCAAGAGTAATCAATACATCATCCCCATCCAGAGAGACCATGATAGAAGGAGGATCAGACACGGGTGAGTGACAAGCAACAAGGAAGTTGTGTGTTCGTTCAAGGTGACATGGCCCACCGAAATCAAGAACAAGTAACCAGTCCATTGTAACAAACAAGGGTTCTAGATTGTATAGTATTAGATATCCCCTATCTACCTTCCTCTCATGAATGAGATTCCTACCTGTGTATTTAGCTGGAAGTGGATTTGCTGTAGTCGGAGGAGGTGCTGGTGTTTCGGACTGGGACCCGCCACGTAAGGTTTGTTGTGACCCTTGATGAGTTGGGGTCCCCCGTTTAGGCACTCTTGCTCTCTCTTTGAAAGTAAGAGTTTTTCATCGAGAGGCTTTAGAGGAATCCCCAAGTCCCGACACCGTTTCTTTGTCCTTACCCATTAAGTCAGATTTGGGAAGAACGGACAAAATTCCTCTTTTAAAGAAACTGAGAATACCCAACCATGAAGAAAGATAGAATCTAGAATGGAAGGGTAATACTAGTTTTGAGGCACTTCTGGGACCCACCGATGTACTTTCGGCTGAGGGGATGAGTGAAACGAAAATGCCTTTTTGAAAGGAAATGAAATTTCTCCTTTTTTATAGTGGTTCGACTACTTGTCTACTCTACTCCCCCGTAACCGCACTTAACCCTTGAGTGTACCGGATTTCACTAAGGAGGTTTCCCACAGTTCACCCCAAACCTAAGGTTTTCAATCAGGTTCACCTTTAACCTTTACAACCTACACCTAGGCTAACTATTTATACTCTCACGAGCAAGGGTCAATACATCGCACCCACTTTTAAGCACACTGGCCAAGGATCTTCCACAAGACCCTAACGGAGGTTTCACATGGTTCACCTCTAACCTGAGATTTTAAAATAGGTTCACCTTTAACCGAAAGTTTATGCTCTCCATAGAGCAAGGGTCAACACTACGTACCCACCACGTACACTCCCGCCGGAGGCCTCCTAGAGGACTTGCAAGGGTGAGAAATACCTTAGACCTAATCCTACAAAGGAATGATCACAAGGGTCCTCTGGACTCTGATGACTTACAGACAAGCAGATGAGTCCCTTTTAACTCGTCATTAAAGATTTTCTCCTTTGTTGATGAAGAGTCTTCTGCTTCCTTGAACCGTAACTCAAAAGATATACCGATGCATAACGACAGGTTGGGTTAAGGTTATGATGGAATCTTACTCTCAAATAATTTTCTAGAAAGGAGATAGAGTGATTCCAGTCATTTATGCGTTCAAGGCATCCCAGCTTAATGATTTTCCACTAAGATGGAAGCTGGAGGATCCTTAAATACAAAAGTTCATTTTCCAATCCACTCTATTAAATATCAATGATGAGGGTGGATTAGAGGATGAACTCCCCTAAGAGAAAGGGCTTTGGGTAAATGATCTAAGGTTAAACACTCAAAAGCACTCTCTTCTTTCTCTATCAACAACTAAAGACAAGCTCTCTATATATAGGTAAAATTTCCAACGGATATAAAACAGTCGCATTTATGACAAAGTTCAATATCATCAAGTGGGGTCAATATTATCGATTGTATACTCTCGATTGCATCGACTGGCCACTCGATGACACAAACTCAAATATCATATGCTTTTGAAACTTTTTGCCAGCTGGTTGAGGGCATCGAAACACGTGTTGAGGTCATCGGATTTCGAACTCCGATATTGTCGATACGAGGATCGATTCCTCAACTTTTTAAAAATAAGAGAGACTTTAAAATTTTTCAGGTCAAAAGATATGATCGAGGTACACTTGATATCATCGAAATTTAAATGTCAATGATATCGAAGTCGTGTCGATGCATCTATAAATTCATAGATTTTATCAATGAGCTCGCTGGACAGTTTATGTCCTTTCTAGATGCAATTAATTTGGCCTCGATATCATTGATATTTGAATATCGATTCTATCAAGTGAGCCTCGATCTGAAATAAAAACCACCTAAAAAATGTTGTTAGAAAAACTGTGTCCAAGATCGATATCATCGAAGGCCTTCCAATATCATCGATTTTTGAATTCTGAGGATATCGAGGAGTACTTCGATATATCGAAGGTCTATATGATTTTCTTATAAAAAAGGGACACAAATACTCTGTTGTCGATTATATCGAGTCTACTTTGATAAACTCAAGATTCAATTAACGATGATATCAATAGGGGTATAGATACATCGAGAATTTCGTCGAGATGAATATGTGGTTACTTGACATCTTTGGTCCTCATTTCGATGGTATAGATTGATCATTGAGGACATCGACAGCACACATCGATTTTTTCGAACCTGATATTGATAAATCGATAAAGGTAGAAAACTTAGAGATTTTTTGATTTTGTAAAAAAGTTTTCTAACTCAAAAACCCTATGATAGTCTAAATAATTTTAAGGGTTTTATTTACCTAGTGTTTTTAGACATGAGATGTGAGGCTTAGATTTACCTGTGGCAAGTTTGGCACACATCCGGTTGAGGCAGACAACTAATTGATCTTCCTATGGAGCTTCCTGTCTAGTTGACTCAACACTCGTGCTAATTGACAAACCAGAGCACTTTTAGAAGTGAAATCAGTGGGTGTTCATAGCGCTAGATCTTAATTTTGATTTAGGGTCCACACGATTTTTGGGGCCCATCTTGATATTTGCATTGAATTGTTAAAGGAGCTCATAGTGGCGAACCTCCTCCGTAACACGTCTCTCTCTCCATCTCTCTCTCTCTCTCTCTCTCTCTCTCTCTCTCTCTCTCTCTCTCCCCCCTCCCCCCCGATTGTATGGCCCACCTATGATGTATGTATTTTTATCCTTGTCATCCACCAAGTAGGGCCCACCTCGTTGCCATGTCTAGGGCCCACCATTAATGTCTGTTCTACATTGGCCCGAACCATAAGAAAACACCAATATTAGTTTGATCCCAACCAGGTGGGCCATGTGTGTGTGGACCCACGTGTGATGCATGTGTTATATCTAAATCGTCCATCTACTGAACGTTGGGCCAGCAGCCTAGCCGTCCAGCAGTAGACAACTTTGTATTGATGTCAGCAAGTTCTGGGTCTGAATATGGGATATGTGTTATATCCATCCATTAATCTGTGTGGGGACCACCATGATGTATTGATGTCAGTTGGACAATGGTAACCCACCATGATATATGTATTTTATAACCGCGTTGTCCATCCATTTTGGATGTGGGACCCACCTCACACATGCTGCACGTGTGGGGGTGAGGTCCACCTTGATATATGTATTCTGTATCTACACCGTCCATCTCTGGACGGTGCTACGTGGAGCCCAACCGTGATGTATCTGTTATCCAAGCCATCCATCTTCTGGATGATGATGCGTGGGCCCATCATGTTATACGTGTTTCATCCTAGTCGTCCAGTCTAGCTGGACATGGAACCCCACATTTGATGTATGTATTTTAGTCGCGCCATCTGTTTGCTGGACGGGTGGGGCCCGCCTTGTGATATGTTGTATATTCGCACTATCCATCCATGTGGCCCTCAACGTGATGAACATGTTTGATCCAAGCTGACCATCTGGTGGGGCCCATTTGGAATGTGCAGGGCCCACCCCAAAGTGATATATTTGTGGCCCATCTGGAGAGGCCCAATGTGATATATATATGGCCCATTTGATGAGGCCCAATGTGATGTATTTATGGCCCATTGATGAGGCCCAATGTGATGTATTTATGGCCCATTGATAAGGCCCAATGTGATGTATATATGGCCCATTTGATGAGGTTCATTGTGATGTATTTGAAGCCCATGTGAAGTGGCCCATTATGATGTGATGAGGCCCATGTAGTAAGGCCCAATGTGATGTACTTGAGGCCTATGGGATGAGGCCCATTGTGATTGTATGAAACCCTTGTATGAGGGACATTGTGATTGTATGAGGCCCTTTCCCATTGTGAAATTGATTTTATGGTGGGTCGTACTCTAGGTGTCATGGTGGTTAAATGTCCATGTTGCAAACCTCCCTAGAGATCATTATCAAGCCCATTTCCATCTTCTCTTATTGAGCTATTCCAAACTATTGGGATCACTTGGATGTTAGTGATACCCATTGGGCAACCCAAAACCGTTGGGCCCCCCATTGCTGATGGTGTTTTACACCATGCCTTGTAGGATTACCTTCACCTTAGAGCCCACCTTGTGTATATATTGTGCCCCATAAGGAAGTCCAGTTTATTACGCTATAGAGAGGGTAAGGAAACCCACTTATTTTACTTAGACTTGGATCTATTCTCGATGGGGGATATTGTGATGCCCCATCACTATTGCACATGTGGGTGGGCACACATGGGCGGACGTTGATGTGGGCAAGGCCTAAGGGCCTGGACAAGCTACCAGTGGTTAGCAGGCTACTGTACACACAGTGAAGGTAGAACTTTGTTCCACATTAGAAGCATTGTCTAATATTGTGGTTGCTATTAGTTTAGTTCCTTCCTTATCAGTCGTGACACGTTTTAAATTCCTGAGCTTCAGCAAAGAAGACAATATCCTATCACCCCTTGCCATAGATGGAAGAATATGCAGTACCAGGTTTAGTGTATCCACTGTTTAGTGTCTATCTTAATATTTGGATTAGATCCATCGTCCTTCTATGGACCCCATCATGTGTTTAAGCTGATCATTATTTATATTTGATAATCATGTTTAGTATAATTCATGATTCATGCCCATGCGTATCATATGTATGCTTGATATGAATAGTGATGGATTATAGCATATGCCATTGGGCAGATTGTTGATGGGACTCCCTGATATGCGGAGTTGCCCCACATGAGCGTGTGATACATGTAGGTTCAATGCATGACTGGATGGTATGACTCATGCATCTCGTATTTTGTGTTATGAGCATCATACGCCCTAGCGACATCAGGGTCGTGACCTCCACAGGCACATCGTAGATGGCCAGATGAGATACCAAAAATATTTGATTCTATCACTATGGGCACTTTGGATGTTCTTGAGTGAAAGTCCCAGAATCCTCTTGGTACCAAAGGATACTCCAACGTCTAGACCGAGTAGATACAAGAGTGCCTAAGTGCCGAATACCAGTAGGCGACATATCCCACTATGTCATGGTCAGTTAAAAAGAAGTGTGACCTTACCCACCTAAGTAAGGGGGCAATATCTAGGTTGAGTTTGACCAGTTTGAGAAATGAGTCTTCTATCAACGAGTCGGGCCTGATATTGGTAGGCAGATAGTGAGGTCTGTTCCACTTACCCAGTTGTGAGCTTGGATAGGGGTGGAAAGCTAGCGTTGAGTGTACTAAACCCTGATGATGATCCTAAAGATATGCAGTACTGATATGTGGACTTACTCAATAGGAGTTGCATACTTAGTATTTTACTCATTCATTCATTCATTCACTATCCACTCGAGCTAGTGGTACACTACTAATTTATTATATGTACTTTCATTGTGGCTAGGATTTTGGTTGGGTGCACAACTAACCTGAGATCAGGATTTTATCACATTGTGTCCAGCTATCCAAATCAGGTATGGACCAGTTTGGATAGAAGTCCCTTGTGATGGACCCCATAGCATGCGATACAACGTACTATCATCTAACTTCACACTCTAGCTTGGTCATTTCTTTTACACTGTATATTGGATTGCATCCCCAGTACATGGTATTTGGTTTACCATGACCTCACATGTCATAGCTAATCTGCATTACATGCTCTGATATTGTATGACTTATGGACTTGTAAGTATTTCTGCTTACTCCGATATCGTATGATTCATGAACTTCCTAGTATTTCTGATATTGTATGATTTATGGAATTATATTGAATACTTGGCACCTGTGTTGTGCACACATGTTCACCACCCTCTAAGCTTTCTATAAGATTATGCATGATAGATGCGTGCAGGTAACGTTAGGTCGCAACAATGTTGAGATTGGAGCATGCAGCTGTCTTCTGGAGCTTTGATTTTCGACATATGTATTTCCCTTTCTGCACTGTAATGTAATGTTTATATTAGTATATATGTTATGATGATGTTACCTTTGTGATTTGGGTACACTTATGGTTATACTCCTTTATTTATAAAAAAAATACATTGAAAATCCTCTTTGTAGGATCCCAGGATCAGAACCTGGCGTATGTGCACTGGGAGCCAAGAATAAGGTACTATGGAGGCTATCAGCACCGGATTCGGCGATCAAAAATTTTATGAGCCCATTTTCCAAGTTTAAGGCATGACACTCTCTTCTTCTGAGTCTAGGATTGCTCATGGAGAACATAGAGAAAATATATGTAGTGATGAAAATGAGGCGAGAGAAGAAGAGCGAGCTCTTGCACTATATCTTCCTACAACAAAACATGGAAATGTTATACCTAGAAATTAACTTCCACTATCCCCAACCATGATGCATGTTAATTTTGTCAAACCTAACAGAGCCTTGGAATGTGAAATTCAGACTTGTGAGTCAGATTGTGTCTATGATGAAGCAACAACATGAGAAATTTGCGTCATAGTGGAGTATGCTAGAGAATTTGAGCTAGGCACCCTAAAAACATGGTAATGCATCACCATTCAGACCTGAGCAACCACATGTGGTGGATTTTCTTGATAAATTCACTAAGTTGAATCCTCCAGTCTTCAAGGGAACTCTTTATCCAATGGTTTCTTAGGATTGTTTAAAATAGATTGATAAAATGTTAGAGACTATGAACTGCCTAGATAATTAGAGGGTCAAGCTTATGTAGTTTGTCCTTTAAGGCAAAGCCGACGTATGGTCGAGTGCAGCCAAAAGAATGGTCTCTTCGGGATATGCCTGGACTTGAAATGAATTCTAAGACAGATTCAATGAAAAGTATTTTCTGAAGGCTCATCACAACCAGACGATGGCATAAGTTATGAATTTGGAGCAAGGTCTTATCACCATAGCTTGATATTTAGTGAAGTTCATAGAGTTGTCAAGGTACGTCCCGATGATAGTGGAAGATGAAGACTATAAGATAACTAGGTTTAAAGAATGGGTCTGACAGAATATTAGGATAAAATTTTGTTGTGTGGACATCAAGAAATATTTTGAGATAATGGACAAGGCCCTTTGAGCTGAGAAGGACAACAGACATTTCTTAAATTCTCGGGTGCAATTCAAAGAGATGGGAAATCAAAGAAGGATAGCATATAATCAACAATAACATTTAGAGAAGAGAAAAAGAACAAATATTTAGTTTACAGTACAGGAAATTCAACAAAAGATTAATAAATAAATAAATAAAACTATGCGTACTATGGAAAGTATGGACATAAGGCTCAAGTATGAAGAACCGGAATCGGGGATATCGCTCTGATACTTCTTTAGTAGATACCCCCTAGACTGTAATTTCTGACATCATCCCAGCAATCAGGGCAAACTTCTCAAACATCATGTTCTTTGCCTCCTAGACCACCACAGTTTCAGCATAGTAAACCTCTGCCAATAGTGTGACCTCTAGTTCCTCAGAATCAAGAATGACAACCGCTTACACATTAAATACCACAAGCATGAGTGTATGCTACTGCGCCTACCGCATAACTAGAAGCTAACAATAATGTCGTAGAAGGTACAGTCAATGTGCATGATATTACAATTTTAATATTGTTTGACTCTAGAGCACCATATCATTTATTGCAACTACAATAGTAAAATGACTATGGGTAAAACTAGAGACTCTTAGTGAAGATTTCAATAAAATCGCCCGTTGGGAAAATAGTCATCTTGGATGAGATATGTAAATCCTACGAGGTTAGGATATGTAGTATTTTAATGCCAGTTGATTTAGTGGTGATGGACATGATGTGATATGAAATCATCCTTGGGATGGATTGGCTTACCCCGTATCATGCTAATTTGGACTGTTATGCAAAAACGGTCACTTTCTCTATGCTAGAGAGAGAAGAATTCTGAATCCAAAGGAAAAAGAAGAATGGAAAGAATGAGCATATTATGACATTAATAGACGAAAAGCCACATGAGTTGTCAGTGGACCAAATTCCAATAGTGTAGGAGTACCCTGAAGTTTTTTAAGACAAACCTGAATTACCACCTTATTAAGAAGTGGATTTCAACATCGACCTTTTGCTAGGAATTGCTCCAATATCTATGGCGTCATTTCGAATGGTGCTCGTCGACTTGAAGGAGCTAAAAAAGTAGCTAGAAGAGTTAAAGGCTCATGAATTTATATGACCGACTACTTCACCATGGGGTGCATTAGTGATATTTGTAAAGACAAAGGAGGGCACTCTCTATCTGTGTATTAATTATCATCGATTAAATTAGGTAATGATCAAGAATAGGTATCCCTTACCAGGCATTGATGACTTGTTTGATCAATTGAAGAGAGCTCATTACTTCTTTAAGATTGGTCTAAGATTGGGATATCATCAGTTACGAATCAAGGAAGAGGATATCTACAAGACGACTTTAGGAATGTGTTATGGGCACTATGAATTCTTAGTTGTGCCCTTTGGACTAACCAATGCCATATTCGTGTTTATGGACCTAATGAATAGAGTGTTTTAGCTTTATATGGATAATTTTATCATCTTATTCATCGATGATATATTAATGTACTTTAAGACCAGTGAAGACCATGAGTTGGATTTAAGGACAATGCTATAGACCTTGAAAGATAATCAATTGTATGTCAAGTTCTCGAAATGTGAATTATGAAAGGAGAGCGTTAAGTTTCTAGGCGATGTTATTATGATGAAAGGAATAACAGTAAATCCAGTAAATATTGAAGCTGTGATAAAGTGGGAGCAACCCACCAATGTCACAAAATTAGAAGCTTCCTTGAAGTTATTGGATACTATAGAAGGCTCATTAAGGACTTCTCAAAGATTTTTGGTCCATCGGCCAACTAACTCGGAAATGAATACCTTCCAAATGGACTGAGAAGTGTGAAGAAGCTTTCACCGAGTCGAAGCGACTTCTGATTTTGACTCCCATACTTACCCTTCCACAAGGTGGATTGAGATTTGTGCTATAAACGGATGTGTGAATCAAATGGCTGGGTTGTGTACTCATGCAATGCTAAGGTAATATCTTATATGCTTCTAGGAAACTTAAGACTTATGAGTGTAATTACCTGACTCATGACTTACAGCTAGTTGTCATTGTGTTTGTATTGAAGATTTGGCAACATTATTTATATGGTGAGCAATTCGAACTCTTTACAAACCACAAGAGTCTCAAGTACTTGTTTTCATAGAAGGATCTAAATATGAAATAAAGAAGATGAACCAAATTTTTTAAAGATTACAAATTTCAATTTTCTTATCATTTGAGCAAGGAAAACCCAGTGGCAGATGCGCTGAGTCGAAAGCAGTACAAATAACATGTTATAGCCAATCTAATGATTTGAGAATGGGAGATACTGAACTTCGTGAAAGAATTTGATGTTGAGTTACAATTTCGAGAGAAAAATATTCATCTAAGAACTCTACTAGTGAAATATACTTTGAAACAATAGATTATAAAAGTACAAGGTGATGAATAGTTATTGAAACTGATGGTCAAACACTAAGATAAGGCAACATCTTAATGGAGCATGGGGAAAGATAAAGGAATTCAGTATCGCAACCATTAGTGTGTACCTAATGTCCTTAAACTAAAAGAAGATATTCTAAAAGAAGTGCATCAAACTAAGTTTTCCATCCATCCTGTAAGCACAAAAATGTACCAAAATGTGAAGAGATTATTTTGGTGCCGGAACATGAAAAGAGAGATTGTCGACTACATTTCTCAATATTTCACTTATCAGCAAGTGAAGGTGGATCATCAAAATCCATCGGGTCTATTGCAGCCACTAAAAATACCTGAATGGAAGTGGGAATGCATCTCTATGGACTTCATAATTAGACATTCCAGGACTTACACTTCATTTCTATACATGTTATGTATGCAATGGATGAACTCGTTAAGTTATACATTAAGGTACTAATGCCACTTCATGAAGTACCTAGTTTCATCATATCAAAATGCAACCCTCACTTCACTTCATGATTCTGGACAAGCTTAGAAGAAGCTATAGACACTAATTTATATTAAAGTATAGCCTATCATCCGCAATCCAATGGGAAAATCGAGTGTGTGAATTAGATAATTGAATATCTGTTACATACATGCACTCTCGACTTTGAAGGAAGCTGGGATGATAATATGCATTTCACTGAATTCACCTACAACAACAGTTATTAGGAAAGCATAGTAATGGCTCTATATAAAGCTTTATATGAACGTTCATACTATGCACCTAATTATTGGGCAAAAGTAAGTGAGAAAGGTTTTATAGGGCCATACATTATCCAAGAGGCTACAGAGAAGGTCGAGATTATCAAGAAGCATCCATAAGTCACATAAAGCCGATAGAAAAGTCACATAGATAATCGAAGTCATGATTTGGAGTTCTTCGTAAGGAACCACATTTTTCTAAAAGTCTCTCCTATGAAAGGACTTATGCAATTTAGTATGGTAGGAAAGCTTGTGCCTCGTTTTATCGAACCATTTGAAGTTTGGAAACGGGTTGAAGCAATAGCTTACCAACTTGCATTGCCACATGAGCTTGCTAGTGTCCAAAATGTTTTTCATGTTTCAATGTTATAGAAATATGAGAGGGATGCCTCCCATGTCATTAATTGACAAGATCTCAAGCTATGGGAAGATACTTATATAGAGAAGTCAGTTAGCATCTTAGAGTGTAAGTAGCACGTTTTGCACGCTAAGACTATACCACTAGTTAAGGTCTTATGGACGCATCAAGTAGTTGATGAAATGTCAATGGAACAGGAAGCAGAAATCCGAGAGAAGTATCATCATCTCTTTGAGGAGTAGTTGTAGGCAAATTTTGAGGATGATAATTTTCTTTTAGAGGGTAGAATGTAACTGTAAATGGTATAGTATAAATGTGAGACCCGTATCCTAGCTCGTACCATTCTATATGCTTTCAGGGTCCTCTCGGTCGAATTTCGGTCAACCACAATCTGTTATTGGCGTCTGTGTGAGATCCCGAGTTGTGTCCGGTATATCAAAATCGGCTCGACTCGAGACTTGTACTCTAAAGATCGCATTATCATGTTTCGATGCCGCATCTCGCGCACTAAGGCATTACCTAGGCCAGGAGATGTGGGCCCGCATTCAGTTTGAGAAAAAATGCCACGCAGTTGCAAAATCGAAGAGAGCTTTCAAATTAATCTCATTAATCACATCTCATGTCAAGTACACATCACCTCACACCCCATCCCCAAGAAACCCTAAAGTTAACTCTCTCTCTTATAACCCATCCCCTATCAAGTACATTCATCACTCACCCATCACTCAAATCTCTCATCTCTCTCAATCTCCCAAGCAACCTAAACGTCTCAACCTCCATGAGAGAACTTAGTGTGGCCCACCTTCCTACCTCCCATCTCCACCACCAAAGATCATCTCAACCATTGAAATCATCACCTTAGAGCTCTAGATCACATTGGTGAAAGAGAGAGGAGAAGAAAGAGGAGATCAACGGCGGGTGTTCTTCTAGGGTTTGATTTGAGTGATTTTCATGATTTGAGGGCCCACTTGTGGTAAGACCCATCTTAATGTATGCATTGTAACCAATAGGGGCCCATAGTGGTAAGGTCCCTCCATCACCATTCGTTCCTTCTCTCTCTCTTTCTCTCTCTACTTTTCTTTGAAGATGACAATGATATGTGTAGTGGTGCCCACCATGCATATGTGTGAAATCCATACCATCCGATCGTGTGGTCCACTGGACATGGGGCCCACTGTGATGTATGTGTGTGGTGCCCACACTGTCCAGCAATGGATGGTGGGTGTCACACCCCAGACTCGGTAACCGGAATCCCAAGGAACCCGATAGTCGGTTCTGGCCGTAACAGCCTCCATAGTATCCCATTCTTGACTCCTGAGGCAGGTTGCGATTCTGGAATCCTATAAGGAGGATTTTTATAACAGTATAATCATTACTAATACGAGCATACCCAAGGTCACAGCAAGTACATCTGAGAATAATAAAGGGCACACATCACAAAATTCACTAAGAATTTAAACTTTTACAACCATCCATAAGGTCCAAAGGACATACATGAGATAAAAGGAAAAGAGAGAAAGGTCAGCAATACTAGAGTCCTCAAATGCTCAACTCTACTCCATGCTCTGCTGCTATGACGCCTACCTAGAATATCCTGCACGCATCAATCGTGCATAAGCTTATAGAAGCTTAGAGGGTGGTGTAAGTGTATAACGTGGTGCACAGAAGAATAGTAGGAGATGCAAGAAGAGAAATATGCTCAATGAGAATAACACTAGCTTTACCAAGGCTTATCACGAATATGATGTGATGAGTACTGGGAGCCATGCCAAGGCAATGTATGGAGGGGCTTATACAGCCAATGCTAATGCAATGCAAGTAATGACAGTGCTCATAACCAAACCATATGTCAAGTACATTTTCAATCATAAGGAAATCACAGAGGTCCATTACACTGTTGAATGATTGTCACTCTACAGACCCTGCATAGTCAAACAAGCGTAAGAGACCTCACTACCCGCCTGTGGATAGCCAATCACCATCAAGGCCTGATGGTAGCGGACCCATTTACGAGCTGGTCAGACTCAGCTTAGTAATGCCCCCTACACACCAGGCAGGTAAGGTCACACCCCTATCCAACTGACTACACGATAGTGGAAGTCACAGCCTAACGGTATAAGGCCCTCGTGCGCTCATGTATTCCACTCGGTCATGGCGTTGGAGCAGATCCTTGGTACCATGGAAGTTTTGAAAATTTCACCCATAGGTATCCTATGCACCCCGTATGCTCAACTAATATTTTTGGTGTCCACACATACGACCATCGATGAATACGCCTGTGGAGGCAAGGCGCTGATGAAGTAAGGGGGATATCCACAAGCTATGCAATGTCAGATGCATGAATCATACAATCACCCATGCATCAATCCCAAGCATCCATCTCTCAGGAGATACCAACATGTCCTGCACAATGGCACAACCATGGCCAATCATACCTCAACCAAGCATGCATATGATGTGTATGGGAGTGGGCCATGAAGATGAATAAGGGTGCCAATAAGGTGAAGATGAACTCTCTACCTAACCATGAAGGGTCTAGATACTTAACCAATTCCTCATAAGGATACAACCTCTAGTGGGGGCCCATATACCTGAGGTAACCCACGAGACTGAGGAGAACAATGGTATGGACATAAATAGATGAAACGGCCTAACAAGGGTCTATGGTGAGCCTTTAACCACCCATAGAAGCCCATGAGCCTACTTTAGGGCCACCAATGTGGACATCCAACCATAATTGGTCTTCAAGAGGTAGCCCATCTCTAATTAATCATGGATCAACGCCCAAGGCCCATGCAACATCAGAAATAAGAAATTAGCAGCTATAATCATACCACAAACACTCATGTTGGGCTTCAGAAAGGGCGGCCCAAGGCCTACCCAAAATATGGGTATAAGGGGAAACACACATAACCCAACCCATATATACCACTATGGACCTATAGGGGAAAGGTTAGGGCCCAACATAAAGGCCACTAATCCCATATATTATGGTGGTCTAGTGGGCAGCCCATTGCTCAAACCACATGGGTAAATGTCATGCTCTTAGTCAAGTAAGTTGGGACTACAACCCGGCCCAAGTATAAAGTTGATTTGGTGGACAACCAAGGGCCCATCTACTTTTGTAATCTGGCCTACTAACCCAACACAATAGTATGGTAAAAATGGCCCAAGAGTTCAATAGGCCTATCTGGAAAGTTCCAGCCTAATTGGGCTTAAAGAGTTCAACAACTATCTACATTCATAGACCCAATTAAATTCAACTGTGGTGGGCCTCAAAAGTGTATTTATTAAGCCCAAAATTTAAGGAACTAAAGATATAAATTATTTCCTATAAGACCTTCATAAATGTGGTCGGCCCTACTCCTCAAAATTTTAGCCCAAGGCCAAGCATAATTATAACATGTTGTTGTCCTAAATTTAGGCACTCCATTGGAGTGGGTCTAAGGCCTCTAAAACTTTAAAAATTGAGGGCCAAGGTCCCTCATCATGCATACAATGAGAGGAAACCCAAAAATGTGTCCCACCATCAGAAGAAATATTTTTGAATTATGGTTTTTATCAAGGCATATTGCTGGACTGCACAGCAGAAAAATCTGGGAGTCCAGCCATCTTGGCCCATTCTTTTGGATGCCTAAACGGGGTTATTTGAGGCTGAAATTTAACATAGTGACACGTCCATAGGTAGGACACACTCTCAAAAACTTTCAAAATTTTTAGATATTTTTAAGTATTTTAATTAATTTAAACAAAACAGACTGTCCAGAAAATCGGACAGACCTGGACGTCCCAAAGTGGTGGGCCAGTCCGGCCCTCACCACGGTGTGTATAGGGGTCTACTGGCCCTGAAATTTGGTAGGTGGGTCTTACCATAAGCGGACCATACCTCTACAAAATTTCAAAATTTTTGGATGTGTATAAATATTTTAATTCATTTAAAGAAATCAATCTATTCTGAAAATCGGACTGATCTGGACACCATATTATAATGGGTCAGTCCAGCCACCACCATGGTATGTACAGGCGTCCATTAGCCAAAAAAGTTTGTAGGTGGGTCCTATCATGAGTGGGACACCCCCTATAAATTTTTATAATTTTTAAACACCCACAGATATTTTAATAAATTTTAGAAATTCAACTTGTCCAGGGTGAAATGTTGCTGGAACAGTGCAGAAAATCCAGACTGTCCACCTCACTTGGACCACACCTTTGGGACCCCAATGAAGGTCATTTGGGGCTGTAATTTGGCATGATTACAATTGGGGTCTATAAATTCAAGAAACATGCATTACATAGGACCAAACAACCCTCCAAATGACCAAAAATCTGGCCACAAAATGACCCAAAAATCTGTCCAGATGGTTCTAGACAGCAACATATAACAGAAAATAAATAAATATAAAAACTATTTAAAATGGGATTTAATCCAAGAAAATCATAGTATGATCCACCCCAGTGGGCTCCACAAACATCCAAACCCTTCTCATTACAAAATACCCCTTGCATGTGCCTCATATAAGTGGATTGGGGGTTCCAACGTCCAAGGGTGGACTGTCATGGACGTCCACCCTCCATGGATGGTCTAGATATTTTTGGTCTACAAGGTGGGCCACACACTCATGATCAGAAGATTATTAAGAAAGAAAAATAAATATTCAGCCACAAGGGAAGGGTCTCCGCCACATTGAGGCCCTTCCCCTCATCACTCATGCATACACATTCCACTATATTGATGGGATTACAAGATCTACCCATGCATGCATCTTCAAATCAAAATTCAATGGTGGAGATGTCATCTGCACCAAGGATCAAGGGTCAAGATGACCTAAGGATCTTTCAAATTAAGAAAAGAAACCATGGTGGGGTCCATGGAGAATGGCCCCACCCATGAGTAATGCATGCACAAAAGGATGGGCCAATGGCCACATCCAAGAAGACATGGGGCCTCCACCATCATTTAGTGGGCCCCACATGTTTCAAGCATGAGGTGAAGAAGATAAATAAGAGGAGGGAATGGATATCATAAGGTTCTAAGTACAAGCACACCCACCTACAAGGTCTTCAAGCAAACACCTCCAAGATGGTCTTCAAGCTCCAAGGTACATGGATCTATGGTTGAGATCTTATTTCAATGGTTAGATGGGGGGATATATGAGGAAAAGTGGGCTGGAAAAATGGAAAAAAAGTTGTTGGAGAAGAAGAGGAGAGAGGGAGAGAGAGAGAGAGAGAGGGAGAGAAATGAGAGGGAACAAGAGAGGAAGGAGATTTCAAGGCAAGCAATCATCTCTCTCTTGCCTTGGATAGAGAAGAGTAATCATTGTAGTAGGGAGTTAGAAACAATGTTGCTAGGGTAGGTTAGGTGTAGGTGGTGTGTGAGGTCTTGGTAGTGTGAGTTATGGAGATTTAGGTGGTGCATGTAGTGTGTGTTGAAACTTGTGCAAAAGAGGAAATGTGGGTGACATGTACCACTCCAAGGTAGGCCACATGATTAAAATTAAGGGCCATCAAAATGAAACGTACACAACTTATGATCCACACATCGGATGGACGCACAAGACATGGCGTCGAAACCGCAACGACGAAGCGGTCACAATGGCATAGGTCTCAGCTCAATCCGAGTTGGGTCTACATGACCGGACTCAAGGATGACCGCAAGCACAATCCGAATGTCACGGGTTGTCAGAATTCGACCGGTAGGACTGCGGGACCACAAGAAATAAAATGCACACTCACACACACTCATGCACACATGCAAACTCAGGTCGGGTCTCACAGTGGGACCACCTATTGTATGCATTTTATGTCCACACTGTCCAACCGAACTGAACATGGGACCTACCTTTTATATATGTGTTTTATCCTACCGCCCACGTATGTGGATCCCACCTGATGAGTGTGTTGTGGTCAGACCGTCCAGTAAAGACAGGACCCACCTTAATGCATAATCTGCATCATCCAGCAGGTCTGGATGGTGGGACCTGCTTGATGAATGTGTAGTATTCACACCATCCAGGGTCTCTGGACGGTGGAATCCACACTAGATGTGGACGATGCCATGACACTCACCTTGATTTATGTATCATTTCTACACCGTCCATGTAGACATGGCACCCATCATGATGCATGTGCAATCTATCCGTGTGGGACCCATCATGAAGTATGTGTAGTATTACCATGTTGTCCAGCAGCTATGGACCCCACACGCTGTATGTTTTTCACCTTTACCATCCAAACGGTGGAGCCCACCTGCTGTGTAGGACGTCAGTAAGTGTTTTAGGCCCAACCATGATGTATATTTTGATCCTCACTGTCTAGAATCTCTGGACAGTGCTAGATAATTTGGACGGTGTTATCTTGCCCCACCTTGATGTAATTATTTCATCCACACCATCCAGATTGTGCTGGACGGTGCTGGACAATGTTTGGATAGTGCTGATTTACATGTCCAATGTTTGGACAGTGCTAATTTACACGGACAATGTTTGGACAGTGCTAATTTACATAAACAATGTTTAGACAGTGCTGGTCATCATTAGTTAGCCATGTGCCCCATAAAATGATAGTGTACAGTGAAACACATGTTACACCTACAACTATTGAAATGATTTTTAGTGTAATCCAAGCTCCCACTTGAGGCCCACTTTGATGTATTTTGTGGCCCATTCGAGAGGCCCACTTTGATATACTTGTGGCCCACCTATGAGGCCCACCTTGATATATCTATAGCCCATCTATTAGGCCTATAGTGATGTGTATTAGGCCCATATATCGCGGCTCATTTAATGTATGTGAGGCCTATATGATGAGGCCCGATATGATGTATGTGAGGCCCATTAGTGTGGCCCATTAATGCAGCCCACTTGATGTGTATGAGGCCCATGTACAGGGCCCACCTGTGATGTATATTAGGTTCATGTGTAGGTCTCACCTATTATGTATTTGAAGCTCATGGGTTGTGGCCCATTGTAATGTATTCGAGGCCCATGGACAAGGCCTGATGTGATGTGTTTATGACCCATATGATAAGACCCATTGAGATGTATTTCTGACCCATGTGATGTAGCCCATAGTGATGTGTACTAGGCCCATGTGATGCAGCCCATAGTGATGTCTATTAATCCCATGTGATGCGACCCACTTGATATATGAGACCTTTGTGTGAGGCCATGGGCCCACTATATGTTTGGCTCTACATGAGCCACTCCTTAGGTGTAATGTTTGTTAAATGTCCACATTGATGGACAATGATGGTTAAATGTCCACATTATGACTTCACCTTAAGTCAATTGTCGAGGCCGATTATCGATGTTGATTATCGGTGCCAGTTATTGATACGGATTATGAGTATATGATGGCATAACATCATGATACATACTCATACACATCATCTGGATGTTTGTTATGAGATGTGGTTAACCATTACATGTCCTTGGGTAGATTGTTATGAGACTCTCTGATAGGTGAAAAACATCTCACATGAGTGCATGGTATGCACGAGATTGATGCATGACTTGATTGTACGACTCATTCATCTTACATTGTGTGTTGTGATTACTTTACGCCCTAGCGACATCAGGGTCATAGCTTCCACAGGCATGTCGTGGATGGCCAGATTAGACACAGAAAATCTGTTACTAGCATCAGGTCACCAAAGATGGCCCTAGGTGAAAATCCCTAAACCTTGTTGGTACTAGAGGATGCTCCAATGTCTAGACTAAGTAGATTACAAGAGCGCCTGAGTACCGAATACCAGTAGGTCGCGTCTCTCACTGTGTCATAATCGGTTGTAAGGGGTGTGGCCTTATCCATCTGATTTGAAATGGGCAAAACTAGGCTGAGTTTGACCAGCTCATAAATGGGTCCACTATCAAGATCTCGGGTAGGTATTGGCTGACTACTAGCCAGGTAAAAAGTGAGGTCTCTTCCACTCACCTGGTTACGCGCGATGGGGTGACAATCTGGTTTGAAGTGTATTAGACCCCAATGATAATCATAGAGATGTACATTACTGATATGTGGACTTATTGAGCAGGAGTTGCATACTCATTCATTCATTTATTCACATCCACTCAGGCTGGTGGTGCACAGCTAATTGTTATGAACCTTTGTATGACAAGGATTTCGGTTGGGACGCACGACTAACCTGAGATTAGGAGTCTACTATATTGAGTCTAACTATCCAAATTTAGGTATGAGACTGGTTTGGATAAAAATCCCTTGTGATGGACCCCATAGCATACGATACTACGTACTATTATCTTGACTTCACTCTAGCTTGGTCATTTCATTCACACCACATATTGCATTGCATCCGCAGCATTTATCATTTTGGGTTTCCATATTTCTGCATTGATATAGCTGTTAGCATTCATGCCTTGCATCACATAGCCTTGGTATGAAAAATGACACTCATGGACTTACCGGTGTATTTTCACTTACTCTGATATCGTATGATTCATGATCTTGACATTATTTATGGTTACTTTGATATCATATTATTCATGATCTTGTTAATATTTTCACTTACTTTGATATCGTATGATTAGGAGTAGACATTAGGAGTGGAGTAGTTGTGTGGCTGTTTTCTAACAATCGGTGTGCACACAAACGAACCACTATAATTCCTAGAGTTGTTGTGGATGATTAAATGTGCTTATGTGTGTGAATGTTGTAATTTATTTTAAACATTTGTGGTGAATGGTGTAATTTACTTTATGCACTTGTGGAAATGTTGTAATAACTTAGTTTATTTCCTTTGCTATTTCCTTTATCTCTTTATTGATTTGAGTTTTTGATACTTACAAACGTTCTAGTAAGGTTGTCCTACCGTAAGCTTTTGGTTTTTAGTGTTAGGTTGTCCTTAGAACTAAGTTTATATCAACCTCTCAAGACTAGTACATTTGAGGTTGCTATTTTCTTGTGCTTATTTATTACTTGATTGTGTTATCTTTCTTTCAATTTCACATTTATTTTTTAATTTGGCATAGTCCTATTGTGATACTGTAAAGCAAGCCTGGGACATTCTGAAAATGACACACGAGGGTACAACTATTATATAAAAAAACAATCTAAACTTTAAATCTTCACCACTCGGTTTGAGGAGACTCATATGGAAGAAAGTGAAACCTTCATGGACTTCTATACTAAGTTAAATGACATAATCAACTTTATGTGGGGTCTTGGTGATAGTATCACAGAAAGCAAAGTTTGTGCAAAGATATTGCGCTCATTGCCTAATAGGTTTAATTCTAAAGTCACTGCTATTTAGGAACTTTGTGATATAGATAATATGAGAGTTGAAGAGTTAGTTGGTTCTTTACAAACCTACGAGTTAAACTTTAAGGCTCCTAAAGGTAAGTCCATCGCCCTTAAGTCTTCTAAAAATATTTCTCATGAAAATGTTAGTAATTCTAATTTTGAAAACTCTGAAGATAATATGGAACTATTAGCTAAGAAGTTTTATAAGATTTTCAAAAGTAAAAAGAGGGTAGATTTTCAAAAATCTTCAGAAAAGAAAAGGACTACATCTAAAACTTAGAAATCTATTAAAGATAGTCAATGATTCAACTGCCATGAATAAGGGCATCTGGCACATAAATGTCCAAAGAGGGACAAATCTAAAAAGAAAGGCATGTTGGCCACATGGGATGAATCGTCTTACTCTGAAGCTTCTGCTCAGTTAAATAATTTTGAACCCGAGTCTATTAATGAGGTCAAGGCCTTAATGACTCTAGCCAAAGTCACTTCCTCAGACAATTGTAATTCAACTTATGATGAAAATCTGAGAAGCGACCCTGAAAATGATGATGATTTACAAGATGCCTATAATGCCCTATATAGGGAAAGTTGTAAGATAGCTGTAAAACTAAAACTTCAAAAAGAAAAGTTTTTAAAGTTAAAAGAAGATTTTGATAACTTAGTTTTAAAAATTTTTTATTTTTCTGATTGTTTTGAAAAAGCTAAGTGTGATTTAGATTTCAAAACATCCCAAGTTGAAAACCTTAAGTCAGAAAATGAAAAACTAAAACTAGAAGTCCCTTCTCTCTTAAGTTTGAAGGATACTTGGAGGTATGCCCAGGATAATCCTAAAATACAGAGACTACTAACTGGATCAAGGAAATGTGGCGATAGATCTGGTCTGGCTATGATAAGAATACACCTCCTAAAAGTAAGTCCACTCCTCCTAAGTTTGTTAAAGGAAAGTCCTCTAACTCAAAAAGGAAAAGTCTAAATCAAAATAATTTTAAAAATCTTAAAACTTTTCAGGCCATGAAACCTAAAAGCAACCATATCAACTATAGAAATCAGAATCATTACCACTTAGCTGAGAAAATTGTGGATCTACTCAAGAAGCTTCTAAAATCTAACTTAAATGGTAGATTATACAACAACTACAAGTAAAGAAAAACCAACTATACTCTAAAGCCCAAAATTGTAATGAAATGGGTTCATAAGGTTGCTTGTCTGGTTTCCCACACCACTTTCAAGGCTTCGAGTCCATCAAAGCGGTAGCTAAATAGTGGTTGTTCTAGACACATGACAGGTGATAAAGATTTGTTCACCAATCTTAAAGATATGACTGATGGTTCAGTCATATTTGGTGATGGTAGCAATTGCAGGATTATTGACTAAGGTACAGTTCAAATCTTTAATCTTCCTCCATTTGAGAATGTGTTGTTTGTAGAGGGCTTTAAGCATAATCTCTTAAGCATTTCTTAAATTTATGATAATAAACATAGCATCAAATTTAACAATTAAGGGTGTGAGATTTCTAATAAGAATGGTTCTGTGATATTAACTGGTCGCAAAACTTCTGAGAACTGCTATATAGTTAGTGATTCAAGCTCGTCTAAGTTATTATGTTACATGATCCAAACCGATGAGACTGAACTATGGCATAAAAACCTAGGACATGTACACTACCAAAATATTTATAGACTAAGCAAAGGTGAAGTAATAAGAGGTCTACTAAGTTAAAGAAAATGGATAAAATTTATGGCGAATGTCAGATTGAAAAATAAACAAAGAGTGCTCACAAGAAAGTGAACTCCAGTGTCACATCTAAACCCCTTAAACTCCTTCACATGGATCTCATTGGAACGACTAGAACGGAGAGTCGAGGTGGTAACAAATATATTCTGGTAATTGTAGATGATTTTACCAAGTATACATAGTTAGTTTTCATGAGAGAAAAATCTAAGACTCTCGATGAAGTGAAAAGGTTATGCAAGCGTATCCAAACTGAGATGGAATCATATGTCTCTAAAATTCGTAGTGATCATGGTTCCCAATTTGATCATGGTAGTTTTGAGAAGTTCTGTAGCGATCATGAAATATCGCATGAGTATTCTGTACCTAAGAAACCTCAACAAAATGGGGTAGTTGAAAGGAAAAATCGAGTACTTCAAGAAATGACCAATGTAAAAGAAGCACGTGCTGATGAAAACTGGATAGTGGTTATGCAAGATGAACTTAATCAATTCGTAAGGAATGATGTATGGTACTTAGTTCCTAGACCTAATGATAAACACATTATTGGAACTATATGGATATTTAAAAATAAGTTTGATAAACTTGGTAATATTATAAGAAACAAGGCTAGATTGGTTGTACAAGAGTACACTCAAATAGAAGGTATTGATTATGATGAAACCTTTGCCCTAGTAGCTCGTCTTAAATCGATCAGACGATTTATATCCATTGCTTGTTACAAAAAATTTAAAATTTATCAAATGGATGTTAAGAGTGCTTTCTTGAATGGTGATTTGCATGAAGAAGTATATGTTAACTAGCCTAAGATTTTTGAAGACCCTAAACATTCTGATCATGTTTATTGCCTGAAAAAGGCACTCTTTAGATTGAAACAAGCTCCCAAGGCATGGTACGAGAAATTGAATAAGTTTTTACTACGTCATAACTTTATAATGGGAAGTGTTGATAAGACACTTTTTATAAAAAAAAATATAATAATCATATACTAATAGTACAGATATATGTTGATGACATTATCTATGGATCTACCTATTCTAACATGACTGTTAAGTTTGCAGATTTAATGAAGTCTAAATTTGAAATGATCATGATTGGAGAAATGAACTATTTCTTAGGTTTACAAGTAAAATAACTTCTAATGGGTTCTTTATCTCTCAAACCAAATACGCTCTAAATTTGGTTAAAAATTTAGTTTTAAGAGAGCTAAAATTTTGATACGCCTATGAGTACGACACCTAAACTCTTTAAGGATTCGACAGGTAAAAGTGTAGATCTTAAGTTGTATCACAGTATGATAGGTAGTTTATTATATTTAACTACGAACCAACTTAATATTGCATTTAGTGTAGGAATCTGTGCAAGATATCAATCAGACCCTAAAGTGTCCCACCTGATTACTGTAAAGCGCATTTTAAGATATGTCAAACGTTCAGCCAAACTCGGCCTTTGGTATCCTCATGATATTAATGTTCAATTAACTAGTTATTCGGATGCTGAGTAGGCCTTTGGTATCCTCATGATATTAATATTGATGACCATAAGTCTAGCAGCGGTGGATGTTTTTATGTCAGGAACTTTCTAGTTTCATGGCATAGTAAAAAACCAGAGTTTCATATTACTTTCCACAGCTGAGGCTAAGTATATTGCAGCCGATAATGCATGCACCCAACTTGTGTGGATGAAGAGGATGTTAAGTGATTATGGATTTGTGCAAGATTCTATGGTATTATATTGTGACAATTCTAGGGCAATTAACATTTTTAAAAATCTAATATAACATTCACCAACTAAGCATATTTTCATTAGATATCATTATATTCATCAATTAGTAGAAGATAAGATTGCTTTTGTGGATTATATTCAGACTGAAAATCAACTTGCAGACATTTTTACAAAACCGCTTGACAGAAATAGGTTTATGAAATTAAAGATATGGGTATGTGCAATATGATCTAAATTGCTTATGTTTATTTGTACTATATTGCATGTTTTTATTTTATTTATTTTTATAATTTTTAAAATTTTTAAATATATAAAAATTATAAATTTTATGTGGTGCACGACCAATCGAGTACATACTTGACTAGTCGTGGCACGACCTGTCGAGCCACTCAGGTTTGAGGCCTTTTATTGTGCAAAAAGTACTTTTTCTTCATTTGTTTCATCTTCCCCAACCAGCCCTACCACGACTGGTCAACCCACATTCCATTCCTTCATAGTTAGTGCATCTTTTTCATTTTCCTTGTGGATTTAGTTCTTTGCACTTCCATTTCCATGATTTTGTTGTTTATTTCAAGGTTTTTAGTGATTTATTGGGTTTCTTGCTAAAAACCTAATTTTCTTGAAACTCATCTTTCCTTTCTTGTATTGGTTATATTTTTTGTATTCCTTGTGCCATGGAAGGTAGAAATAAGAAGAGAGCCTCTCGTGGTCCCTCTTCTTCTCGTTTCACTTCAGTCACGGTATGCCACCTTTGGTCACCCAAAGAAGATCCCAAATATGTGCGGGATATTCGTCTCCGCAACATGATTTTTGAACAAACGGTCAACTCAAATCATTTGGAACCTTTCGGCATTGCTCCCTTCCTTCAAACTATAGGTTGGGCTAACATATTAAATTGGGGCGGTCTTGCATACCGTTCCATTGCACAAGCCATGTTTGGTTGCATAAGTGACTTCTCAATTGAGAATTTAACTTTTACTATTACAAGAAGAGAAAGTCCTGTTAATGTAGGTTGTCACTTAATATCTAGACTGATGGATATTCTAGTAAATGATGACGAAATTCATATTTCTACTTTAGTGGCAAGGCCTTCTGAGTCTGAGAAAAGAATGCTAACTAGAGTGTTATGCAACATGGATGCTTATTGGAACTCTGGTGTTACGCTTAGTTTCAAATATATGTTACCCAGTGTAACATCTCAAAAAAGTCCGTACAAGGACCCGGGTACCACCTCAGACAGAACCACCTAAGGACTGAGTCCTGTCGTAACTTAGATGGAAATTAATTAAGTACTAAGCTAAATAATCAGTGAATTTAGCTTGGGCCACCATTTTCACAAGTAAGAAGGCCTAAAACCATTAATACCACGGACTCAACGATACCTAAAGACATAGGAGCAATCAAAAGAGCCTATAACACTCGGGAGTACATTGAAACCATGTATTATACCTAGACTGCATGTCAAGAGTCCGATGACCGTGAAACTATAGGATTATGTCCGTCTTACTGGGCTTGACAACCATTACAGGAATCAAGCCCAAATGTTATTCAGAAACACACAACTGAGCCCTGAGTGAAGTGTGAGAGAAACGCGAATATCTTTAGAAAATGAAGTGAAACTTAAGTGAATTGGGCTATTCACTCACACACGAAATTGAGGATTTCTGATTGTCAGTTTCTGACCAAACTTCACCCATGGGAAAAGAAAATTTTCCTATACATATCCGTATAACTGTGGCCCCGATCGAGCAAGTATGACTGTTGATCTGACACAGGTCCTCCACGGTCGATTGGCTTATCCGATCGCACCGAAATCACGTCCTAGCATAGATCCATTGTCAGAGAGCATACCCTATGACATAGGTGAGTAATGGGCGTCCCCGTGAGCCCTATTTGTGAAAAAAAAAACTACTCAAAGGTTATAACCCATGTATATAGTGGCCCTGGGGCCATTTACATCACTTTTGGACTTATATATATCCCTTATATTACCCTACTTCTCTCATATACGAATTTCCCCAAAACCCTAAGGGAGAGAGAGAAAAAAAAAAAAAGAAAAGAGGAAGGAGAGAAGAGAGATCTTGGGAGATTGTTGCAGTGTTTTCTCACCCACGATTCCACGCCTCGAATCACCTCCCCATTACACTACACACTCAGTTTTGGCTACGATTGTGGGTAAGAAATCCTAACTTCAATATTTTTATAGAGATCCAGATTGATTAATCAGCAAACTAGCTAACCTATTTCGTTATTTATGTGTCTGTCGTTCCATTTTCAGGAACATAGAATTCGAACTGAGTCCAAATCAAGTATTCTGACGAAAGGTGCGGGCTATAAATGCTTAAGTTATGATTATCAATGCTTTCAATGTCAGGTAAGGAGTTATGTCTGACTTGATTACTGCCATATTGACTTAGATAAGTCGATTTTGATATATTATACATGTATGAAATATGTTGGAAAAAAAGATGCATCCCATGTGTTTGTTGAAATGTATGAATGAACATGTAAACATGTTTTGTACTTATGATGACTACTGATTTAGTATTCATCATTGCCATATGTATGCTGACTTCCTTGTGTAAGAAATTGCTAAAATATATGTTGTAACTAACCTAGTTTATGTATTTGGTGAAGTGTAGTCTAAGTGTTTGATAAATTGTCTAAATAAGAAAATGTTGATGATTTGTATTTGTTAAGAGTATTAAAATAGGATTCTTAATCACCTTAGTCATATGTATAGTTTCTTTCATGTAATCATGCTTGCCTCTACGCAAATCATTGATAAAATGCAAGTGTTTGGAACATGAACAATGTGTTGGATGAAATGCTCAAATGAGGAACTTGCTTGGATTATTTATCAAATGCTGAAACGATTATCACATGTGTTTACTTGCTGCATCTGAGTAGGATTGGGGCTACACCATAGTCTAGGCAATCGGTAATAGTCCTCGTTTAGATGGCCGTATTAGTCTTGCCACATTGTATACATTTGATGAATCCAGGTCGCACGACAATTGTCAATAATGGTTAGGACACGAGAGGCGTTTATGTGCTCCATGTCGATTAAGTCAACGTGTGCTCATACCAATCGAACTTGTCTAATTAATCGATTGGCCTATTGTGTGTTTACCATGTATGGACACCACTGTTTGAATCTAAGGTACCCTTCACAATGTAAAGGCCCACTTTAACCATGGTACTACGATCCGCTAAGACTCATGAGTCGGGCATGGTGGTATGGGACAGTGTGTTTGAGTTGTCGGCGTACATTGGGGTGACGAGCCTCCCCGCAGTGACCAGTGAGTAACTCAGACTCGTGAGTCGGGCATGATGGTATGGAACACCATATTTGAGTTGTCAACCGACGCTGAGGTGACAAGCCTCCCATAGTGACCGTGAGTATAAACTCTTGAAGTTGCCTATCGAATGCTTTGCATTAGGAGTTATTCCCTATAATTTCCTATCATATGCACTTAACTAGGAGTGACAAACCTAGACAGATTCTTCGGTTCGGGTCATTGTTATAAAGGGAGGTACCCTAGCTTCCCAAATCTGTTGTATGAATAAGCTTAATTAAGTACTCTACTAACACGAACATGCATCGCATTGCATTAGTTAGGATGTGCTTTAAAGGTGATGAAGTTTGCATGGGAGGTAGTGATGTCATGCCACTATTAAAAAAAAATGGGCAAAGGATTCAGACCACGTTACTTTTTTGCTATGGATATAAACCTTAGCTATAATTGCTACAGTTTTAATCTATAGCTAATAAGTGGATTCACCATTGATAATTAATAGTGTTGTAAGGCGCTTTATGAGGCTTAAAAAAATTATATGTTCTATCTAAGCTGTCTATATATTTGTAAATATTACTTTAGAGGTTGAAAAAAAAAATCGGCTAGATCGAAGGCTCAAGTGGACCACACGGTAGGAAATATTGATATTAAATTATAATTACTTCTTATGATGTGGTCTAGTTAGGCTTTAAATATATCCAAAATTTGGTTTCCTAAGCTAAAATAATTTATTAAAATTATGTATACGAATGGATTAACGAAATACATCATGGTGGGCCCCACGGCGTCCCTAATCGGTTCGTCCATCAGAAAGCCCCAATTTTGGGCGCGCGCTCAAAACAAAGCCGTGCCTAAACACTATTTAGAAGCGCTCTCTTTCCTGTCTCTCTCTCGTGCACTCTCTCTCCCTGTCTCTCTCTCTCACACACTCTCTCTCCCTGTCTCTCTCTCTCACGCACTCTCTCTCCCTATCTCACGCACTCTCTCTCCCTGTCTCCCTAGCTCTCTCGCGCACTCTCTCTCCATGTTTTCTCTCTCGTACACTCTCTTTCCCTGTCTCCCTGTCTCTCTCTCTACTGCAACCCAGCTACCCTGTTCTACCGCATCCCAGCTGCCCTACGACGGCATTATAACGGTGCTCCGACCACACCTCATCGGCATACAAATCCAACAGATCAAGATTTTCACTTCTGAAAGGTGATATTCTTTTGATCTTCTCAGCTTTAATATGTTCATGATTGTTTGATAGTGCTAAACTCATGAAATGAAATTCTCTTTCTTTTTTATTTTTGGGATTTCTTCTTTGAAGTTCAATGACTCGTTTATTTTGATATTGATGTTGCTCACCAAGTGTTTGATGAAATGACTCAACGAAGTGTCGGCTAGTGGCAAGGAAGGTATGCACACCAAACAAATACCTTTTTCCTTGATTTTGATGTTGCATATAAGGCGTTTAAGGAATACTTACTGTTGTTTTACAAATAGTGAGAAACGGAAAGTGCCCTATATGTGTTTGTGAAAACGCTGCATAAGCTCAATTTTGGCTGAAACTCGACTTCACTGGCCCAACTTGTTGACCAAAATGAGCCGAGCTGAGTTCAAACTGGGATCAGCTAGTGGCCGAGTTGAGATCCAACCTGTTTTATAATTTAGGAGGTGTTTTGGACCCAAACCAAATCTCCAGTAACTTTAGTGTAGATCCAAGTTGAGTGTGGCACATTGAAAAGGAAAGTGGTATGCCGCCTAATGTTAGATTTCTGTTCTAATAAAAGATCAACATCTTAGCAAGTGTGTATTGAGTCCATAAATACCTGTATCTTGAGACACATTCCAGTTTAGACATTTTTGAGCTTCAGCATCTCTGTTTGAACATATTGGCATTTTCTTTCCACTGCTTTATTCCCATTGAACCATTCAGACTTACGAGGTCATGATTTAACATACATGCAATGATATTTCATCAACCTTGATTTTAAGAAGATTACAATTCTCTGCAATATTTCATCAACCATGATTTCTAGCATAACCTTCAGAGAAATTTAATCATCAGGTCGGTTTTGAAAATTGAGAAGCATATATCTTTTTTTCTCTATAGCAAGTTGTGAGATCTTCTATACCATGGATTACAATCTATTTCTTTATGTTGAATAGAACTGATAAGCATTGCAATTCTTAACACATGGGTTTGATTTATTTTCACAAATTTATTATCTCAGTGACATAATTTCATAGGAGGGTTTGACACTGTTGCTTGGCTGGATATCCCAAAGCTGCCTGAGGACTTATTTTGAAAAACCTCTAATCTGCAAGCTTTTCTATATATAATACAATTTTTTCTTCATTTTGGAGGGAAAACATGTTTCTGTAAACTGTCAACATTTGAAATTACATGTTAAGAGTGTTTTGGCAACCCTTAAGAAAAATCTTTTTGAGTTCCCCATTCTATTTTAATTGGACACGCATACAATTGTTGTTATTGGCACTGAAAACCTTGAATGCGGATGTGTTTTGTGACCAAAATCCAAAAGACTGCCACATCAGAACACCACTCTTGTCAATCTACAAAGTTTGGCCCCTTTATTCATTTCTGACTTGTTTCACTTCTTTTAGGGTTGTGACATCTTCATCACATTATATGTAAATTTGGACCTCTTCTGGCTACCCTGGTTTCTATTTTCTGTATTATGTTGCTTGTCAATTGAGAAATAAAGTAGGAGCTATTTAAACTACATTATCAACTGGATAAGTTGGGGTTATTTTTAACTTCACATATTTAGTTTTATTGTGGATGGATGAGTTTTATTTGTTAGGGACATTGCGTCATTGGTGGTATTTCCCATGATTGTCTTTCGCGTGGATTCTAAGGGACTTGTGAGCTGCCTGAGGTGTTTGATAGCTTCAGTTAGAAAAGTTGGAAGTTAAAAAAATACATCATGAAGATTGGGTAACGGATCTCAAAGAGGATGCTGATGCTCACATGGGCTTGTGAGTTTTTCTTTTCATATCTTTTTTTTCCTGATTAAGTTGCTTTTCATATCTTCCTATTGATCCCTGAAAATCAAACAAATAATCGAGCTTCCTGTTTTGTGTTGTGTTGATGAGGTATAGATATATAATCGACAGGTTCAAGTGTTGGAGGTAAAAGGGACATTCTTCTTCTTGATGTGTGCATTTTTTGGCAATTTCTTTATAGGCCTGTTTGGGAACTTGGGGCTATTTGGATGCCTATAAATGGTTTAAGTTGTAAATGATTTATCGGTGCCTGTTGTGTATGGCTTTAAGATGGTTGGTATTAAGTGTAATTTACAGTTGTGTACTAACATGCTAACCAATAAAAAAATTAATTAAAAAAAGGGGTCAAATTAGAGCATTTACATAGAAGGGCACACTTGATGGACGGCCTTAGATCACCCGGCATGTGCCACTGTGACACAGACATGGTGTAAATGGGCTCTCCTCCATGCTTGTGACTCAGAAGCATTATTCCATTGCTAGAATAAACAATCAATATTAAATATATTACTATTGTATTGATTTTTTACAAAAACACATGCTCTAGGCCCCAATTAAATAGAAAATTAGAGGCTACCCACTATTTAGATGCATTCACCCAAGATTAAGGCCATTTACAATTGTCAGATGGGCCATAGTTTACAAAATAAATATATGGCTTGGCTGATTTTATTTTATTTTTGGTAGCCATTCAAATGTTTCTGACAATGTGGCCCACCTGCTGAATGGAACAGATCTATTTTTGGGACAGAACATAGACATGCTCATGACCACCTTATGGATAGCTTGGATATTGCACCTATCAGCCATGCAAGCATGTTTGGTGTCATGTGCATTAGCATTTTATACATGTGTGTGTTCTTAAAAAAGCTCTCGAGTCCAACTTGTAATGTGTGGGATTGCAAATTAGAGTTCGATTTTCATTTTAAGATGAAATGGCACCCTCCACCTCCACATTTCCTCTTCAAGTAATCGTAGAAATCTCAATTCAGTTCAATTGATCATCCATACATGAATCTGCAAATTACTACGTTTTGTTTCGTTAGATGAATTTGTCCATTTTGGTTAATGTGCTTCCTCCACAATGTTGCGTAGGTTTCCAAGAAGGGCATTGGCAAATGGGCACCATATCTGGCTATGTAATGCTCCGTATGCCGATAGCAAGGTTTTCACATGCTCGCTTCTAGCAAAGGTTGGTGTTTGTTGCTGGAAGATTTTATTTTCTTTTTCGATCTGCAGAGATTTTATTTTCCACTTAATGCAAATCTTACTTGGAAAAGTAATAGAACAAGTTGATTTTTTTTTTCTCGTTTTGTGTTTGATTTATTTTATTTTGATGTTTTCGTATTTGTTGTTTGTTCGATCCCATGATTGGCTCCGTTTTGATTGTCATGCCCAGAGCGTATCTATTCAGGTATACTCTTCTTCTTACTTCTTTTCATACATTGTTACTGAAGATATCTGGAAAACCTTCAGTTAGTAATTAGAAAACAAAGAGACTGTTCAGTGGGATTTTTTTCTTAGGTTAGTCAAAAGGTGAATGGAGTGGCTTCTGTAGATTATGACCATATATAACAAAATAATTTATCTTGTATTTAGGATTTCTTTTTTTTTTTAAACTTGATTTGTGATGTCGGAGGTGTTTAGGATTTGGTTTTTACCTGATTTGTGTGTGTTTCATTGGCGGCTGGCGGTGGGCCAAAATCTATGGTTGGATGTATGTTGTCCAAGCACACGAGTGCAAAAGGGAGACATCTTCATGGTACACCATGTGCAAAGGTGGCAGACTTGTTTGATATCCAGTCAGTCTGGGTGAGTCCCAAGTCCCAACTTGTAGATGAACTGTCTTAAAAATCAGGTTAGTCCACCCATCAAACAACCCCTATAAGCAAAAGGATAGCTAAGAAAAATCAGGCCATTTGCAGTTTTGTAAATGGTAGCCCAACTGATCTTGATTTTTGTTCAAGCACACTTCCATGGTGGGACCAACTGATGGATGGTCTGGATGTTGTGCACATGAGGTGGCATGTAGGCTTCATTGTACACAAGTGTGGTCTCAACAAATCTCATACATATATGCATAGGTGCACACATACATGCACACATGCACATGTATATATGCATGCGGTAGCATAGATTATAATGTTTCAACAACCACTATATGATCTTTTTCTTTTTTCAAAGTTGTGAGCTATTATAATGTTTCAACAACCAATATATGTACTTGTCATGGTCTCTAGTGACTATTGGAGAAGTAAAGAAAAGTTGTTCACCTAAAAAAATGGTTCTTATTAAGCAATTTTATAAGACAAATATTGACTCAGGTAAGTTTTCATGGCCCGGTGGATTGGCCAAGTCATTGCAAAACTTGGCCAATTTTTGTATAGGACTGATGCATAGTATGAATCAGTGGAGTGGTTGCAGGTTTGGAGATGTTGGCTTTGGGGTCTCTTTTGTTTACATATATGGGGCTGGTGCTGTTTCAGAATGAAGAGTGGCTCGAGCTGTTGGTGAGGATCATATGATATGGTGATGGAAAACAAACACAAAGCTTTCGATATTTTTCTGATATGGTACTTTACTATTTCTTTTAAGACTTTATGATTGAAAATGTGTTGTGGACTCACCGTCTTTCCCGAAAATGGCAACAATGAACTGCACAATATACTTGGTTTTGGTTTATTTGAGTTAATATATGTCATGTCATGTTCCTTACTCACAATCCTTTGATTCGGAGAATGAAAATTTCAAAACTTATAACTCAGAGAAAGATGACCTTTCTACCAAATCAGTTGACTATGCCCGACTGTCGGCAAGCTAAGGATCATCTCAAGTTGAGGTCAAGATCCGATAGTATTGATCAAACCAGAATCTTGCTTGGGAAACACACCGATAGGAACAACCATAATCAAGAGCTGGAAATAGCTCTTTTGGTAATGTTGTAGGACTTGATCAGCTTGGAGCTAAAAGAAATTTACACATGGAAGCTGGTCTAGGTGATCCAGCAGTAGATACAATTTGTTACATTAATCATGCTTGGAGTGGAGATGATGGTTTGAGAGAAAACGCTAATAATCTTTGCTTGATATTCTTTGTTTTCAGGAATTGCTCACTGTTTATTTTATTTTTATTTTTATTTTTTTTTTGGGGGGGGGGGGGGGGGGGGGGGGTGCTTTATCTCATTTTTCTACAGTGGAGCCTGAATTCATAGATAAATCAGCTGGTATGTACATTGCTCACTTGTGCGATACTACCTAAACTGCACTTCTGTTTTGTTGTTGATTTATAAGTTTGATCTGGAACAACAAATATTTTCATGGGATGTGTCTCGCATTTAAGCATCAACATAGGCAAAAGCAATCCCAACAAAAACAAGACTGATTCAATTCCATCTTCAATAGACAACAAGGTGCATTCTTGCACAAACTTCTTATTGTAATTGGTGCATCCTTGCACATGTTTATTTTTAAATTTCGATGCATTCAATTGTGAAAGGATTTATGACTTTGAAAATGAACGAGAGAGGCTCATTATGGAGAAGGACACAGTCATTCAAGAGCATGCTTCCCTGGAAAATTAATTAGTTTCTTTATAGACATAGATAAACAACCTCACTACAGAAGTAGATAACCTTACAAGCAAGGTGCTTAAACTTACAATCTAACCCTTTTGCTGAACACAAAATGCACGCGTCTTTATTACCTTTCCTATTGCAGGTTAGTTCCATAAAGAAGGAATATGATCAAGCCCAATCTGAGCTCAATTTGAGTCATTCAAAGATGATAGAATGTGACGCCGAGATCAGTGTCGTTGTCAAGGAGCAACAGAAGCTTCAACATAAAATTAGTGATGCAAATGTGAGAGGAAAAAATTAGAAAATGAGGTACTTGCAGTGGTTATTCTATTCCTATTTTATTTAACTTGCTTGATCTATGAAATTGTGTATGTGTTCTTGATAGAAACCCACTCTTTCCCATTCACACAGATTAAGCGAATGGAGATGGAACAGAAAGATTGCTCCCTGAAGGTAGATAAACTACTAGAAAAGTATAGTTGGATTGCAGCTGAGAAATAATTATTTGGAAAAAGTGGGACAGATTATGACTTCTCATCTCGTGATCCTCGTAAATTAAGGGAGGATCTTGAGAAACTTCAAGCTGAACAATTTGGGTGTGTAATTAGATTACTTATTATGTTGTTTCTCATGCTTCTTTGTTTTCTTTTCCATGACAATGAAATAGTATGATTCAACACCTAATTGATGTTTGGTTTTTTTTAAAAAAAAGAAGGTTAATGGACATGCATCTCAGTTAATCTGATTGATTGCTTTCAGCCTTGAGAAGAGGGTCAACAAAAAAAGTTATGGAAATATTCGAGAAAGCTGAAGATGAACACAATGACTTATTATCCAAGAAAAACATCATTGAGGTATATTGTTGTATTTCTCAGCCTGTAAACGATCTCATCTTTTTTTTCTTTTTTTTAAATTGAATTTGTTTGTGTCTGAAGTTGTTTGTTTACTGTATTCTTCTCTTGCTTAGAATGATAAGTCAAAAATCAAGAAGGTGATTGAAGAGCTTGATGAAAAGAAGAAGGAAACACTGAAAGTTACTTGGGTTAAAGTGAACAAGTGAGTCAACACTTCTTTGCTCTCATGTTCCAGTTCATATTTTGTGCTTTCTAGTTGAAAACCAAGAATGCCATTTACTCTTGATGGTATATTTCAGTGAAAGAAATTTTCTTTCTAAATTATGTTAGTGTGCGTGATTTCAGCGTTTCAGATGGCTGAAACTATGGCCTAAATTATAGTATCCGGCTTCCTTGGATCCCTAGATCAGAAGAATTCGGTGGATCTCGGGGACAGGCCGTGTTTATATATTTGCTCAAAATTAATGGAGCATACTCGGATGTACGTTGGAGCTATCCGGATGAACGGTGGTCCCTGGGAGGTGGGAACCGCTGTTATGACCATGATAAAGCTGTCCATTTCTTATGGACAGCATTGGAGAGGCCTGACCATTTGGACAGGTTGTGTTTATGTATTTGCTAAAAATTAATGGAGCAGACCCGGATGTGCGTTGGAGCTATCCGGATGAGCGGGGGTCCCTGGAAGGTGGGAACTGCTGTTATGACCATGATGAAGCTGTCCATTTCCTATAGACAATATTGAAGGGGCCTGGCCATTTGGACAGGCTGTGTTTATATCTGTATTTTTAGGGACCACACCCTTAACCTAAAACCCAAACGTAAACCCGATCTCGAACCCGAATCTGATTTCCTAAACCTAAACCTTAACGTATTCTCAAATCCCTAAACCTAAACCTAAACTTAAAAACCAAAACTTATACCCGAACCCGATTTCCTAAACTTAAACTTATAACCTTAACCTAAACCTATTCTCAAATCCAAAAACCTATAACTTAAACCCGAACCTAATTTTCAAAACCTAAACTTATAACCTTAACCTAAACCTATTCTCAAATCCCAAAACCTATAACCTAAACATAAACCTAAACCTTAACCTATAACCTTAACTCAATTCCCAAAACCTTAACCTATAACCTAACCTAAACCTAAACCTATAACCTACACTTATAACCTATAACCTAAAACCTAAAACCTAAACTTAAACCTAAACCTAAAACCTAAATGTATTCTCAAATCCTTAAACCTAAACCTATACCTAATCTTAATCTCAACTCCTGTCACGCCCCAAACTCGGGAACCGGGCTCACAAAATTTCCGATGGTCGAATCCGGCGCTGATAGCCTCCGTAGAACCCCATTCTCAGCGCCTAGCTCCCATTCGCCAGGTTCCGATCCTGGGATGCTACGAGGAGAATTTTAAATGTCAGTTTGATTCGTAATAAGAATAACCAAAGGCATAACCCACAAACAACAACCAAGAACTCCATTACATTTCCACTATGATCAAAAACTTTACAAGTACAATGAGCATAAAGGGAAATATAATGGTAAAGAACAAAAACTCCAAAATGCTCAGCAATGTGCTCCTGCCTCAGCGCTGCTGCGAACCAACGTCACCTGCACGCAACGGTCGTGCATAAGCTTACAGAAAGCTTAGAGGGTGGTGAAAGTGGTGCGCAAGGTAGTAATATAAACATGCAATGACAGAGTAATGCGGAATATGCAGATGGAACCATAATATCATGAGCCATACCAAGGCTTATGCGATGCAAGACATGAATGGTATCGGTCATCCCAAGGCCATGCGATGTGCAATGTAACTCAAGCATACAGATCCTCATCTATATCCACACATCAATACAACTCAAAATATGGAATACCACCGGGGTCTAGTACACTCTAAGCCAGATTGCCGCCACATCGCGGGCAATAAGGTAAGTGGAAGAGACCTCACTATCCGTCTGCCAATATCGGGCGTGACTCGTCGATAGCGGACCTATTCCTCGAGCTGGTCAAACTCAGCCTAGCATTGCCCCCTACACTCAGGCGGGTAAGGCCGCACCCCCTTCCAACCGACCAAGACACAGTGGAGAGCACAGCCAACTGGTATTTGACACTCAGTGCTCATCTACCCACTCGGTCTAGACATTGGAGCAACCTCTTGGTACCATAAGGGTTTAGAGACTTTCACCCAGGGATATCTATAGTACCCCATGTAAAATAAGATTTTCGGTATCCAATCCTGCCAACCACGATACATCTGTGGAAGTTACGACCCCGTTGTCACTAGGGCGTACCATATCCATGTCATACAAATGCGATATGCATGATTCACACTATCCAATCATGCAGCAAATCCTGCGCGTATCGTGCGCTGATGTAGGGCAACACTGCCTAACCAGGAGCCCATAAACAACCTGTCCGAAGGCATATACTATGATCAGTCAATCCTCATATCAAGCATGCATATGATACTTATGATCATGAGTCATGAAACTACACTAAACATGTCAATGAGTGATGATCCATTCTTACAACATAGATGGGCCTGGACGGCCTATACACAGCAAGTACGGCCAGTAATGGGCCCTAAGGAGAGTCGTAATGTGGACATCCAACCAGCATCGCACTCGTAATGTGGACGTCAAACCAACATTTCTCCCAAGGCACGATCTTTGTAAACCTCAGTACTTAGACTATAATGGATTCACACATTGCAATGGACCGTAAGTTGTCCCCATTGGTCCTTACATATATATCAAATGGGCCATATCCTATGGACCTTTTATTCTTCAGATGGGCCACATAAATGGGCCACACCAATGGGTCTTATGTGCATTGCAATGGGTCAAAACCCGTGGGCCTTGGATTGCATCGATTGGACCTAGTCATATGAGTCTAATATGTATCAAATGGGCCACACCAATTAGGCCCCACATGTAGATCAAGTGGGCCTCTACCCATAGAACTAACATGAGTCAAATGGGCCTAAACCCCTAGGCCTTAATCAAATAAAATGAGCCTAACTCATGGGTCTCAAATAAATCCAGTGGGCCTAATCCCATGGATCCTTTTATAATCAAATGGGTTTAGTCCCATGGGCCTTACAATATATCAAATGTCCTACTTCCATGGGCTTTAAAATTTCAACAAAAGGGTCCAAGTGCATGGGCCTTGAAGTACATCAAATGGGCCTAGTCCCATGGACTTGCAACACATCAAATGGGCCTAAGTTCTTAGGCCTTAAATGAATCCAATGGGCCTAGCCCATAAGCATTTCATAAACCAAATGGGCCTAGCCCATAGCCCCTTTGAAATTTAAATGGGCCTAACCCATAGGCCTAAAATGATCTTTTCAAGTAAATGGACGGTCTGGATGCATCGCCTGTGATAATGGTGGGGCCCACATGAAGGCGTACAATCGTATATATTATATAATATATAAACTACATATAATATAATATATGTAATATATACAATATTATATGTAATATATATATAATATAATAATATATATTTGTGGGCCCCACCGTCCAGTGGGGACGGTGTGGATACAACATAAATCACAGTGGGCGTCACCGTCCATGGACCGTGGACGGTGTGAATAAAATACATGAATCATTGTGGGTCCCACGTATGTGGCCCACCGTGATGTTTAGTTGAAATCCAACCCGTTCATAAGGTCACTCAAACCTGTATGAAGGGACAGCAAAAATTTCAACTTGATCCAACACTTCTGTGGGCCCCAGAAACTTTTCAACGATAGGATTCAATTCACACTGTTTCACGTGGTGTGGGCCACCTGAGCTTTGGATCTGACTCATTTTTGGAGGGGGGCCCACCACTGGGGTGGCCCACCTAATGAACAAGTTGGATGATAAATAAACATTAAAGTGGGGCCCACACGCAGGAGCCGTGGGCACCCTTCCCACTTCCGTCCGCCGGCCCATGCCAAGGCTGCACGCGCCTGGGTGCAGGCGCTGGGCGCTAACACAGGAGGCAGAGCCCTCTGCCTCATGAATTTTAGAATTTTGAAAAAGACTGTTTTCCCGGGGTTTTTCACGTGTGGGGCCCGCTAAAATGAAATCCGCCCCGGCCATTGCGATCAGTGGCCCGAGGCCGTCCAAATGAGTCCAGAGTTTGGATTTTATTGACGCTTGGAAAGTGAAATAACATAAGAAATAACATTCGAATGGTGAGGACACAATATTTGGCGTTATGGCCCACCGATGCTCCGTTCAATCTCATTTTCTGGCTCAACGCCTAAAATGAGATGGTGAAAGGGATGGACGGCTTGGATTGCCTAAATACATCGCGGTGGGGCCTAACCAAGTGGACCACCCAAAGTCCCTTACTTCTTCTTTTCCTTTTTCTCATTTCCTTTGAGACGTCCAACGTCCCAGACGCTGGACGGTCTTGGTCCATTAAAATAATTACAGTGTGGTGGGCCCTAATGGAGTGGGCCACCACGGATGAATGATATGGGTACAATGTATATGGTGGGCCCCATTTGAATACATCAAAAAAAAATCAAGGTGGGATCCATTCAAGTGGGCCACACAATCATATAGCATAAAAATAAACTAAAATAAAAGAAATAAAAGAGAGAGAGAGAGAGACAAAGAGTGGGACACGGCTCATGATGGAGGGATCCCGACATTATGGACCCTCCCTTACATGAAATCTTACATCAAGTGGATCATTATGCACATGTGACCATCAAAACTGAAGATCAACGGTGGGGATCCTTTCCCCACCAATATGGATGGTCTAGATGACCTTTCTAAAGAAAATAAACATCATGATGGGGTCCATGGAGAATGGCCCCATCATGGAATGATCATGATGATCCAAGTGGGCCATCAGCCACATTTTAGGGTCCCAAGTGAGATCCACACCATGGATCGGTGGGCCTCACTTGGTCCATCATAAAAATAAGAAAAAACTACCCTATAGAGGCACTCACCATCCGATCTTCTCGCTCCTAGGGGTTCCTTGGCACCTTAGCTTCAACTTCAATGGTTAAGATGAAGAATGGAGGGTTAAGATGGGAGATTTTGGGGTAGGAAGGTGGGCCACTTAGAGTTTAGGGAAGCTTGAGAATTTCCAAACGTGGGGCTCTTTGTTGCTTGGGATTTTTTTTGAAATGAGAAAGAGAGAAAGAGAGAGAGTGATGTAGAGGGAGAGAGAGAGTGATGGATGGATGTGGTGAGTGATGTTTGTGTAAGAAAAACTTGACTTTTGAGGCTTTTGTGTAAGAGAGGTATGGGAGATGAAGACTTTTGTGGCCTTTTGTGTAAGAGAGGTATGGGAGATGAAGACTTTTGTGGTTGCTTGGGGAAATGGAATAAAGTGATATGTACTTGATATGTGATGGCTTGATGGGTTGATTGATTGATGGGATTGATGTGATTGATGTGACACATCATAGAGATTTCCTTGGGTTTCGCAACGCGTGGCGTTTTCTCGCACCGAACGTTGGCCCATAACTCTTGACGAGGGTATCGCCTTAGCGCGCGAGTAGCGGTATCGGAACCGCAACGACGGCGCGGTCGCTATGGTATTGGTCTCGGGTTGAGTCGACTCGGGTTGTCGGCATATGAATCAGGGTCGCGCGTCGATATCGATTAAGGGTCGAAGGTCGTCGGAATTCGACCGGTAAGACCGTGGAAGTCTACGAAAAGGTACGGACCAAGATACGGGTCTTACAACTCCTTAACCTAAACTTAAACTTGAAAACCCAAACCTAAACCCGATCCCGATTTCATAAACCTAAACCTTAACCTATTCTCAATTCCCTAAAGTTATAACCTATAACCTAAACCTAAACCTATAACCTAAACTTAAACCTAAACCTACACCTAATCCTTATCTCAACTCCTTAACCTAAACCTAAACTTGAAAATACAAACCTAAACTGAAATCCGAACCCAAACCTGAACCTGATTTCCTAAACCTAAACCTAAACCTTAACCTATTCTCAATTCCCTAAACCGTGACCTATAACCTAACCTAAACCTAAACCTATAACCTACAATTATAACCTAAACTAAACCTGCAACTTTAACCTAAATGTAAAACCTAAACCCAATTCCAAACCCGAATTTGAATCCCTAAATCCTTAGCCTAAACCTAAAACCTAAACGTAAACCCGATCTCGAACCCGAACCTAATTTCTTATACCTAAACCTTAACATATTCTCAAATCCTTAAACTTAAAACTACACCTAATCCTAATCTCAACTCCCTAACCTAAACCTAAACCTAAACTTGAAAACCCAAACCTAAACCCGATCCCGAACATGAACACGATTTCCTAAGCCTAAACTTATAACCTTAACCTAAACCTATTCTCAAATCTTAAAACCTATAACCTAAACCTAAACCTTAACCTAAACCTTAACCTAAACCTGAACCTTAACCTATAACCTAACCTTAACCTATAACCTAAACCTATAAACTAAAACATAAATCTAAACCTAAAACCTAAATGTATTCTCCAATCTCTAAACCTAAACCTACACTTAATCCTAATCTCAAATCCCTAACCTAAACCTAAACCTAAACTTGAAAACTAAAAACTAAACCCAATCCTGAACCTGAACACGATTTTCTAAACCTAAACTTATAACCTTAACCTAAACCTATTCTCAAATGCCAAAACCTATAACCTTAACCTAAACCTAAACCTTAACCTATAACCTAACCTTAACCAATAACTTAAACCTATAAACTAAAACCTAAACCTAAACCTAAAACCTAAATGTATTCTAAAATCCCTAAACCTAAACCTAAACCTACACCTAATCGTAATCTCAACAACCTAACCTATTCTCAATTCCCTAAAGCTATAACCTATAACCTGCACCTAAACCTAACCTAAACCTATAACCTTAACCTAAACCTAAAACTTAAACCTAAACCTAAAACCTAAATGTATTCTCAAATCCTTACACCTAAACCTACACCTAATCCTAATCTCAACTCCTTAACCTAAACCTAAACTTGAAAACCCAAACTAAACCCGAACTCAAACTCAAACACGATTTCCTAAACCTAAACCTTTACCTATTCTCAATTTCCTAAAGCTATAACCTATAACCTAAATCCTATAACCTAAACCTTAACCTAAACCCAAACCTATAACCTTAACCTAAACCAAAACTTATAACCTAAACCTTAACCTATAACCTATAACCTATAACCTAAACTTATAACCTATAACCTAACCTTAACCTAAACATAAAACCTAAACCTAAACCTAAAACCTAAATGTATTCTCAAATCCCTAAACCTAAACCTACACCTAATCCTAATCTCAACTCCTTAACCTAAACCTAAACCTACACCTAATCCTAATCCTAACTCCCTAACTTAAACCTAAACCTACACCTAATCCTAATCTCAACTCCCTAACCTAAACCTAAAACTAAACTTGAAAACCCAAACCTAAACCCGATCCCGAACCCGAACCCAAACCCGATTTTCTAAACCTAAACCTTAACTTATTCTCAATTCCCTAAAGCTATAACCTATAACCTATAACCTAAACCTAACCTAAACCTATAACCTAAACCTAAACCTAAACCTAAACCTATAACCTTAACCTAAACATAGGTTTTAAGTTTAAAAGTCCATCTTAGGTTTGAATACATTACTCATGTTGGATTTTTCCATAGTTTAGAAGATTTGTAGGTACATTTTTTATTTCTTCATATATAAGTATTTTTTTTAATCTTTCTTCCTTTTGAGATGTGTACAAAGGCATGCTTATTTGATTGTGTCTACAAATGTTGTTTTATACAGGCTAACAAGCTAAAGAAGTAAGTGGAGGATGAAATTCATTTTCTCAAGGGAAGGGTTTCAGAACTTGAAAGTGATCTTGTATCGAAGTCCACAGAAGTTACATCTACAGTTTCAAGGAAAGAAGAAGCTCTATCTTCTGCATTTGCTGAAATTGACCGTCTGAAGGAAGAAAATTTTGTAAAAACGTGAGCATTATTGAATGCATATGGAGGGTGTTTACTGTGTTGGAGTGTATTTATTTCTTGCACATGAGGACACGCCTTAGTTGTAATTCTTATGATAGGTTGAGCAAACTATTGTTTATTTAGAAATGTGAATGTAGGATACATTGTATGATTTGATTGCTATTTGTAATAAATGCATCATTTTTTTTCTGATTGCATTTTATGTACTATTTCTATCAGCATTAAGCTTAAATGAGTTATCAATCACAGTAGGTTCTTGCAATGGAAACAGGTCGTATTATTACAATTTAAAAAATAAAATAAGCAACAAATATAATTCGTAGCTATAGCTACGGCTTTTGCCCGTAGCTATTGGTATTTATTGCTATGGATATTATTAGTATCTATTGCTACAAATAAAATCCTTTTTGCTACGGATATAATCCGTAGCACATCCGTCGCTATTGGTGGGGTAGTTAAAGGTACTGCTACGGATATAGTCCATAGCTATTGCTACCTATTGCTACGGATATAGTCCGTAACTATTGGTATCTATTGCTATGGATATGATCCGTAGAATGACCTTTAGCTACCCCACCAACAGCGACGGAGGGCTTTTGCTACGATTTTTGGCCGTAGCCTTTGCCCATTTTTCTTGTAGTGTGCATGAAATAGGTTGTCAGAGTCGCTTGTGAGAGAGCTTCGATGCGAGGGCATACATCATTACTTGTACTTTGTTCCTACATTAACAAGAGTAGTTAGGAAGTGATTGTTATGTTGCTTTATCATTACTGCTTGATTGACTTAATAACATGTTAACATTTACCTTATTGTACCACTGAGTTGATCACTCACTCCCACTCTAGGATGGTGTTTTAAAACACCAACCAAACTCTGGTTTAGAAGCAAGTGTTGATGAAGTATATGCATCGGAGCAAGACTTTACGGATGAAGAGGAGTTCTCCTACTTTAAGCTCTCGGGCGGGTCTATGTAGACTTCGTGCTGATACGCAGGGAACATTAGGAATTTTAGTTTAGATGGATATCTTACATTTCCACATTTTGTACATTTTAAAACAATACATGTATATATTCAGCCCGGTTACATCATCATAATCTGGAGGTTGTGAAATACTGTGAAATACTTACATTCTTAAATACATATACTTTAGACTTCCGCTTGCTTAGTTTAATTATATATGGAGTATGATATGTTATTTTAGTATAATCTCACTCATGTTTAACTCATTAATATGGATGAAATCTGAACATCATTATCCATATTGCATAAGTGATGAGCGGAATCTCTGGAGTAGAGCTTTGCTCAACCCTCAAAATTTAGGGCTTTACAAGTTGGTAACAGAGCATGTTTTGGATTAAACTAAACCTAGGTTATAGGTAACACAACGCACTCCAACGCACTCTAAGTTAGGAAGGGAGTGATGGAATTTAGAGACCGCATTAGGATCCCAAAAATTTCACTGACAAGTGAGACCGAACATTGTAATGGAGCTCCCGAAGCATACTTGAGGGACATGGGTCACGTGCATTAACCTAAGTCGCCTCTAGGTCGTCAATCGATGGGTTTAAGTCATTAGTCGACAACTTCCAAACCTTAAACGTATTTAAATGGCGTAAATATGCACATAATGAGCTATGAAAATGGGTTGTGCGGGCCTAAAACCCTAAAGCATGAAATTTGGTGGGGCCCGGGGTCCCACGCATTAAAACACGACCCAAGGAGGGGGTGGCCACCGCCCCAAGGCGGCGCCACCACCGAACCCTCCAGATGGGCGCAGCGGCACCGTCCGATTGGTGGTGCACCGCCGACCCTGTCAGAGGGGCGGGGCGGCACCACGGGATCGGCGGCGCACCACAACCAGCCGACTTAGGTGGGTCCCTCCTATGTGTGGGGGGCCCCTTTTAACCCTCCCAACACTCCCCTTTCCTCATTTTACCATTTTCCTACCCCACGAACACCTCTAAACTTCCCAAAAACTCTCTATCTCAAACCTTCTTTTCCATACACTCAAATTTCTCTTTTCTTCTACATCCTACACCCCTCCACCACTACTCCTAAACTATCCTTTACTTCTTCCCATCTCCCTTATTCTCACCCATTTGAGCACAAAACCCTCTTTTTGTGTCTCATAACCTTCAAACTTTCAAATCCACTTCATACTCAAGGTTTTTCCATCTCAATGGCTCACTTTGTGATTGTAACTGTCTTTTTCTCCATTTCAACACTCCTTTCCCTTATGGGAAAGAAGAGAGCAGCCTCGGATGAAGTCGAGCCTAGTCGTCCAAGTTGTTCTAAGAGGAAGACGAGTAGCGAGACAAGGGCAAGCACCGAGCGAAGGTCGAAACGGGACCTCAACCCTTAAATCCAGATAGAAAGGTCTCTACCGGCAGGCGTCGAATTCTGTAAGTTTTGTGATTACAAAGTTCTGTTTAAAGATCACGTTGATGAGAAGCTATTTAGGTTATATCCAGTGATTGACATCCTTCTAAAGAATGGGTGGGGTCCCATATTTAAGGGAAAAACACATGCTAGTGAAGGTTCTGTACAAGCCTTCTATGCACGTATAAGGGACCCAACTCTTAAGCTCTCCAGTTTATTATTCCATTGGGGAGACAAGAAGCCAAAGTTGATGTTGATGTCATGGCCCGTATCATGGGAATAGAGTGTGGTGTGGTACATACTAGTGGACAAGAGAGAGATCACCGCACACGTTTCCTTTGCGGCCAACTTATTGATTGGAGGCAAGGAAATAGCCTCGCATCGACAAGCATGACAAATGATTTCCACCTACTCCACCACATATGCACGTACAACGTGTATCCTAGACGAAGCAACCACACAGAATGCACCAAATTTATGGTGGACTTCCTATACTATGTTAGACAGGGCAAAAAATTGTGGTTGCCTACTCTAGCCTTGACTCAGATCATTAATACTGCACAATGTACTCAGGGGGACGCATCCCTCCCATTTGGCCGACTCATCTACAAGATCGCCTATAACTTCGGATTCAGGCTTCACATGGACAACCTCGCGCCTATCCACTTCATCAATGAGACTACACTCAATAATATGAAGATATTCCCCAGGCAACGCCAAGCCAGAATTGATGAGTACGGAGATGAGATAGAAGAAGAGATCGAAGATGAGGAAAGTAGTGAAGATGAGGAAGGTAGTGAAGAAGAAGAAGGCAGTGAAGAAGAGGAAGGCAACAAAGAAGAGGGACAGGAAGAAGAAGAGGAGGCCCAGGATTCAGACGAGGGACCTCCTATTGATCTTGAAGACCACCATGACTGGGCCGCCCTAGAAGCCCACATGGCCAAGATTGAAGAAAATCAGGCCTACTTGAAACAAAAGTTCGAGGAGAACCAGGAATACCTGAAGAAAAAGTTTAAGAGAATATCCCACACATTGAAGGCCCTCTTGTGCTATATGCAGGATAAGGAAGTGCCTCCGCCTTTGCCAGAATCAGAGGACTAGTCGTATGTTTGTGGTTGTTTTCTTACCTTTTGCAATAGCCTTGGATATAGGCTTAGTTTAGATGTTAGGTTAGTAGGTGTTAAAGATTTTGTTAATTAGCTCACATGCATTCTCTATCATAGTGCATGTAATACAACATCATATGTAACTGTGACAGATTTTGTTAAATGAAATGCATGAAGCTTCTTTTGTTTAGAAATGTGTAGTATTTTTGGAAAAAGTGGGTGATGTTATCTTAATCCTGTAAACTTTGCACCCTATGTTGTATATAGGGAATGCCTCTTAAAACTACTCGGAACATGGTACGTCTCCCACTTGATGGATCGATTGATGGGGCTCCTCCCCCGAGCGATCACCACACGGACCCTAGTTTGGGCTCAGGTTTCGAGACGATGCTAGATTCACAACCAGCCACTGGTTTTGCGATAGAACCACGTGTCTTCATTGACGCCACACATGCCTCAGGTGGCCTCTCCCCCTAATAGGTTGGAGCAGATGATGCACCTAATGCAACAGCAACAATAGGTTTTGGCCACTATTGTCGAGGCCATCGCACAAAACATGAATGTGGCCCTGCCGATGCCATCCGTACAGCCTACTGGGGCTATGACTACAAGTGGCCTATTTGAACACTTTCGACGCCTCCGTCCACCCACTTTTATGGGTACACATAGACCTGAGGAGGCTGAGTACTAGTTGGATCGCATATCCAAGATGTTGAAGCCAGTACACTATACTGAAGTAGAGCAGGTAGAGCTAGTCACATATATGTTTGAAAAGGAAGCTAGCCTGTGGTGGGACAGTGTCCTACGAACCATTCCCGCAGGTTTGCGTGGATGTGTGACGGGTTCGAAACACATTTTCATGGGAAGTATTTCCCCCTCACTAACCGTAATAAAAAGGAGGACGAATTCCTCTGCCTCAAACAAGGGGGAATGACTATGGCAGAATACGAGAATGGGTTCACAGAGCTGGCTAGAGACACTCCTTTAATTTTGATAAACAAGCCGATGAGAATGCGACAATTCTCAGAGGGGTTGTGGGCTGACATCCTCACCAAGATATGTTACGCTAGCATTCACAACTATGCTGAGCTAGTGAACATGTCCATGCAAGCTGAGTAGGATGGTGAAAGACTGTCTCAAACACGCATGCCAACGGGCCCGAGGCCTACGCTAAATTACAGAACTGGCCGTTTCTCGGTAAAAGACTGCGTATGAACTCGCCTCCCAAACTAATAGCTACACCGACTTAGCAGAGGTAAACTGATCTTTGGTGTACTTATTGTAACATGGGCCATGCTGACCCCTTTTGTTTTACCAAGATGAGGGACAATGGCTGCACACCGCCTTAGAAGATCAACCGCCTACCACAACAAACCATTTCAACCCGACCTCTACGATATGTGGCACCAGCATAATCATATAAACGACCTCCCGTATCTCATAATAGGCTGCCTCAACGACCTATGACAGTGCAACCAAATCGTCTGCAACAAGCATGAGTACATGCACTCGCAGCCGAAGCCTCTAAATTTGCGGTTGCAGTACCGCTAGCCTTTGAAGTCCCTGCCCACATCCAAGGTACACCTGTATTCCTATTAGTGGACACCAGGTCCACTATTTCTATGATAGCATGCTCTATAGTCAAGCATTTAGGGTTGGATACTACCCCTATGGTTGGGGTGAGAGTCATCACCGCAACAGGAACTTTCTCAGACGCCACTAAGCTTTGTAAGAGTTGCCCGATAGACTTAGGGAGCAGAGTGGTATGCATTGACCTGATTGTCACCACGATATATCATTATGATGTCATCCTCGACATGGATTGGTTCACCAAAATGAAGGCAGAGATTGACTATGAAACCAGATTGGTGACAGCTCGTGGGCCTGAGGGCACGACCTTCACTTTTCCAGTTTAGGTCAGTTGTCCTTACCACATTCGTTGTTACGCTTCCCTATTAAAAAATTACAAGGGTCTGTCACTTGGGGACATGCTAATAATCCAAGATTTCACGGATGTGTTCAGAATTATCCATGGACTACCTCCTCAGCGCAAGATCAACTTTACCATCGACCTTATACAAGGTGCGACACCGATCTCCTTACCAACGTTCCGCATCCCTCCGTGTTCAGAAATATTGATGACTTATTGGACTCAGGTTTCATACAGCCAAGCATATCACCTTGGGGAAAACCTGTGTTATTTTTGAAGAAGAAGGATGGATCGCTCCGGTTCTGTATTGATTATCGCAGGCTAAATCATGTCACGGTAAAGAACAAGTATCTTCTGCCCAGGATAGATGACCTATTTGATCAGTTGAAGGGGGCCCAATATTTTTCTAAGATAGACTTACAGTCAGGGTATCATCAGTTGCACGTCAGGAATGAAGACGTGCAGAAAACAGCATTCAGGACCAGCTTTAGGCAGTGCAAATTCCTCGTGATGCTGTTTGGACTTACAAACGCACCAGCCGTATTCATAGATCTCATGAACTGGATATTTCGGCCATATTTGTACTGATTCGTCATCGTATTTATAGATGAATATTGATATACTCAAAGAGTCAGAAAGATCATGAAGAACACCTGTGATTAGTCCTTAATAATCTTAGAAAGAACCAATTGTTTGTACAGTAATTAAAGAAAATGTGACTTCTAGAAGGAAGAAGATAAGTTCTTAGGACACATCATTTTTAAGGAAGGAATTGCCATGGACCTTGCCAAGGTGACCACAGTACAAGACTGGGAGTAGCTTAGTTTAGTTACAGAAGTGAGGAGTTTCCTCGAACTTGCCGGCTATTATCACTGATTCATTAAGGATTTCTCCAAGATAGCCCGCCTGTTGTCTCAACTCACTCAGAAAGATCTTAAGTTTGCTTGGAATGAGAAAACAAAAGTAGCCTTTCAGGAATTAAAGGATAAGATGACATCTGCACCCGTGCTAGTACTACCAAAACAAGCGGTCAAATACACTATTTACACCGACACCTCTCGAGTCGGTTTGGGTTGTGTACTTCTGCAGAAGGATAGGGTGATCGCCTATGCCTCATGATAGTTGAGGAAACACAAAGAAAAATACCCCACTTATGACCTAAAATTGGTGACAATCATTTTTGCATTAAAGCTTTGGAGACATTACCTCTATGGAGAGGAGTTCGAGCTCTTTTACGACCACAAGAGCCTCAAGTACATCTTTACTTAGAGGAACCTGAATATGAGGCAATGTCGTTGGATGAAGACCTTGAAAGACTTCAAGTTTGAGGTCTCCTACCATCCTAGCAAGGCCAACCTTGTGGCCAATGCATTGAGCCACAAGAAAACTATAGAATTTACAGCCCCACTGATGATAGGAGAGTGGAATATAGCGGAATTCGTGCGAGATTTTGAACAGAAGTTGATAGTAAAGTTATCATTTGAGAGCGTCACACACTTCGACGTGCGGCCACTTATTGATGACCGAATCATTATAGCTCAGAAGGAAAATGAGCTATTGATAAAGATAAAAGAACATGTAAACGATAATGAAGAATCAGAATGGAGGATTGGCTTGGATAGAAGTTTACAGTATCATGGCCGCCTATGCGTCCCGAACCGTCATGACTTAAAAAGAGAAGTTTTAGAGGCTGCACACAATTCAAAGTTGTCGATGCATCCGGGTAGTACAAAGATGTATCGAGACGTGAAGTGTTCGTACTGGTGGGACAACATGAAGGCCCAAATAGTAGATTTTTTGTCCTGATGTCTCACATGCCAGCAAGTCAAGGCCGAACATCACCGACCCCCTGGTTTACTTCAACCCATGCCCATAACTGAGTGCAAGTAGGATTTCATATCTATGGATTTCATTTTTGGATTACCAAAGATGAGAAAGGGGCATGACTCCATTTGGGTGATTTTGGACCGGTTGACGAAATAGGCCCATTTCCTCCCGATTAGAGTTTCTAATTTGACAAATGATATAGCCAAGTTGTATATCGAGGAGATAGTACGACTGCATGAGGTTCTTATAGAGATTGTGTCGGACTAAGACACGATTCATGTCTATTTTCTGGACTCGAATCCAAGAACCAATGGGGGTGAAACTGAAATTTAGTACCGCGTTCCACCCTCAGACCGATGGGCAGATGGAACGAGTGAATCAGATACTTGAGGACATGTTGCGAGCATGCGTACTTAACTTTAAGGACAGCTGGGATGACTATCTCCCTTATGCTTAGTTTTCTTATAACAACAGCTTCCAAGCAAGCATTAACATGCTCCTTACGAATCCCTGTATGGACGCCCATGTCGAGCTCCATATTGTTGGGCAGAAGTTGGCAAGAAGATTTTGGTTGGCCCAGATCTAGTTCAAGCGACCTCAGAAAAGATCGATATTATCAGGCCTCAACTCATTATAGCCCAGAGTAGATAGAAGAGTTACGCTACTATGAGACGGAGGTAATTAGAATTTGAAGTTAGGGACTATGTATTCCTTAAGGTTTCCCCAATGAAAGGGGTACTTCATTTTGGCAGAAAAAGAAAACTCACACCAAGTTTTATTGGCCCATTCTAGATCTTAGACCGAGTGAGTGTGGTGGCATACCACCTCACTTTGCCCACACGACTCACAGGCGCACACAACGTATTTCACGTATCAATGTTGAAGAAATAAGTTCCTGACCCTACCCACATTATCAAGTGGGAGCAAGTGCAGCTAAGTGAAGACACTACTTATGTATTGCAGCCCACACGTGTTCTAGATAGGCAGGAACAAGTGCTACGTAACACGGTTATCCCATTCGTGAAAGTATTGTGAACACACCACACTAAGGAAGAGGCTACTTGGAAAATGGAAGCCGTAGTCCGCAAGAACTATCCTCAAATCCTCGAGGAGTACGAAAAGGTAGTAATTTCGGGGACAAAATTTTTCTTTAAGGGGGGTAGATTGTAACGTATTGAAAAAATCTGTACAAGGACCTTAGTGCCACCTTAGGTAGAACCAACTAAGGACAGAGTCCTATTATAACTTAGATGAAAATTAATTAAGTACTAAGCTAAATAATCAGGGAATTTAGTTTGGGCCACCATTTTCACAAGTAAGAAGGCATAAAACCATTAATATCACTGACTCAACATCACCTAAAGACCTAGGAGAAATCCCAAGAGCCTGTCTCTCTTAGGAGTACATTGAAACCCTGTATCAGACCAAGACTGCACGTCAATAGTCCGATGACCGCAAAACTATATGATTATGTCTGTCTTACTGGGCTTGACAACTATCGCGGGAATCAAGCCCAGATGGTAACTAGAAATGCACAACTTAAGCCCTGATTGAAGTGTGTGAGAAACATGAATATCTTTAGAAAATGAAGTGAAACTTAAGAGAATTGGGTCATTCGCTCACACACGAAATTGAGGATTTCAGACCGTCAGTTTTTGACCAAACTTCACCCATGGAAAAAGAAAATTTCCCTACACATATCCATATAACTGTGGCCACGATCGAGTAAGTATGACCGTTGAACTGACACAGGTCCTTCGTGGTCGATCGGCTTATCCGATCGCACCAAAATTACGTCCTGGCATAGACCCATTGTCAGAGAGCACACCCTATGACATAGGTGATTGGTGGGCCTTCCTGTGAGCCTTATATGTCAAAAACAACTGCCCAAAGGGTATAACCCATATATATAGTGGCCCTTATATCACCCCACCTCTCTCATATACAAATTTCCCCAAAACCCTAAAAGAGAGAGAGAGAGATAGAGAGAAAAAAAAGAAGAGAAAAGAGGAAGGAGAAAAGAGAGATCTTGTGGGTATGAATCCCTAACCTTAATATCATTACAGAGATCCAGATTGATAAATCAACAAACTAGCTAACCTATTTCGTTATTTAGGTGCCTGATGTTGCATTTTCAGGAATGTAGAATTCGAACCGAGTCCGAATCGAGTATTCCAAAAAAAGGTGCGGGTTATAAATGCTTAAGTTATGGTTATCAATGCTTTTAATGTCAGCTAATGAGTTATGTCTAACTTGATTGCTTCCATATTGACTTAGATAAGCCGATTTTGATATATTATACAGTATGAAATATGTTGGACAAAAAATGCATCCCATGTGTTTTTTGAAATGTTTGAATGAACATGTAAACATGTTTTGTACTTACCATGACTACAGATTTAGTATTCTTCATTGTCATATGTATGTTGACTTCCCTGTGTAAGAAATTGCTAAAATATATGTTGTAACTAACCTAGTCTATGTATTTGGTGAAGTGTAGTCTAAGTGTTTGATAAATTGTTTGAATAAGAAAATGTTGGTGATTTGTATTTGTTAAGAGTATTAAGATACGATTCTTAATCACCTTAGTCATATGTGTAGTTTCTTTCATGTAACCATGCTTGCCTCTACACAAATCATTGATAAAATGCAAGTGTTTGGAACATGAGCAATGTGATGGATGAAATGCTCAAATGAGGAACTTGCTCGGATTATTTGTCAAATGCTGAAATGATTATCACATGTGTTTACTTGATGCATCTGAGTAGGATTGGGGCTACGCCGTAATCCAGGCAATCGGTAATAGTCCCCGTTCAGATGGTCGTATTAGTCTCACCACATTGGATATATTCAATGAATTCGGGTCACATGATAATTGTCGACAATGGTTAGGCCACAAGGGGCACGTATCTGCTCCATGTCAATTAATTAAGTCAGCATGTGATCGTACCTAATGAACTTGTCTAATAAATCGATTGGCCTATTGTGTGTTTGCCATATATAGACACCATTGCTTGAATCTAAGGTATCCCTCACCAATGTAAAGGCCCACTTTAACCATGGTATCACAATCCACTAAGACTCATAAGCCAGGCATGGTAGTATGGGACACTGTGTTCGAGCTGTCGGCCTCCGCTGGGGTGATGATCTTCCCCATAGAGACCATTGAGAAATTCAGACTCGTAAGCCGGGCATGGTGGTATGGGACACCATGTTTAAGATGTCAGCCTACACTGAGGTGACGAGCCTCCCGTAGTGACCGCGAGTATAAACTCTTAAATCTGCCCATCGACTGCTTTGCATTAGAAGTGATGCCCTACAAATTACCTATCGTATGTGCTTAACTAGGAGTGACGAACCTAGATGGATCATTTGGTTCTGGTCATTGATATAAAGGGAGGTACCCTAGCTTCCCAAATCTGTTGTATGAATAAGCTTAATTAAGTACTCCGCTAACACGACCATGCATCGCATTTCATTAGTTAGGATATGCTTTAAAGGCGATGAAATTTACACGGGAGGTAGTGATGTCATGCGCGAAATAGGTTGTCAGAGTCGCTTATGAGGAAGCTTCGAAGCGAGGGCATACATTATTACTTACACTCTATTCCTGCATTAACAAGAGTATTTAGGAAGTGATTGTTATGTTGCTTTATCATTACTGCTTGATTGACTTAATAACATGTTAACCTTTACCTTATTATACCACTGGGTTGATCACTCACTCCCACTCTAGGATAGTTTTTTAAAACACCAACCAGACTTTGGTTTAGATATAGGTGTTGATAAAGTCTATGCATCGGAGCAGGACTTTATGGATGAAGAGGAACAGTTCTCCTACTTTCAGCTCTCGAGAAGGTCTATATAGACTCCGTGCTGATATACGGGGAACACTAAGACTTTTGGTTTAGATGGATATCTTACATTTCCATATTTTGTATATTTTAGAACAATACATGTATATATTCAACCCGGTTACATCATCATACTCTGGAGGTTGTGAAATACTTACACACTTAAATACATATACTTCAGACTTTCGCTTGCTTTGTTTAATTATATCCAGATTATGATATGTTGTTTTAGTATAATCTCACTCATGTTTAACTCATTAATATGAATGAAATCTGAACATCATTATCCATATTGTATAAATGATGTGCTGGATCTCAGGAGTAGAGTTTTGCTCAACCCTCGAAATTCAGGGCGTTACACCCAGATACTAGATTCTTCATCGTATTTTCATTTTTAATGTATATCCTAGGTATGGTAACAAGACTGAGCATACTTCTTTCATGGCTCGCCTCCTTCACTCTATTGTTACCATTGTTCCTGTATGTATTCCATCTCTTATCTGTTACATTATCATTCAGTTCTATCACCATCATGGTATAATGATATTCTGTTTGCCTATCTTATGACTACCTTAGCTACCCATAGTCTTGTGGCTATGCCTGTGGAAGAAGCTCCCTGTAACGCCCCAAAAATCAAGAGTCGAGCAAAGCTTAACTCACGAGATCCAACGCATCACTTATGCAATATAGATAATAATGTTTAAATGTTGTCCATATTGGTGCATTAAACATGAGTGGGATTACACTAAAATAGCATATCATACTCCAGAGTTAATGTAATTAAGCAAGCAAAAGACTAAGATAGGTATATAAAGTAAATGTAGGGGTTTCATAACCTCCAGAGTATGACCATGTAGCCGGGCTAAATATATACACATTTTATTTCAAAATACACAAAATATCAAAATGTAAATGTTCAACTAATCCAATATCCCTGTAATCTGGGCAACGCAGCTCTAGGTCTATACAAATCAACCTGAGAGCTGCACGCAGGAGAGCTCCTCCTCGTCTGTGAAATCTAGCTCCGTTGCGTAAGCCACATTGTCATCTACAACTAAATCAGAGTTTAGTTTATGTTTTAAAATACCGTCTCAGAGTGGGAGTGAGTGATGAACTCAGTGGTACTATAAGGAAAAGCTTAACATGTTATCAATTCAATCAAGCAATAATTATAAAGCAATACAGCAGTCACTTCCTAATTACTCTTATTAATGTAGGAATGATATGCAGTAATGATGCATGCCTTCGCTTGCACTCCCTCAGCAATTTCATCTAACGATCAAGTATGGCAAACTCCCTAAACGTGTGCTTCCTCTCCAAATCACATGCAATGCGGTGCATGGTCGTGTTAACCAAGTAATTGATTAGGCTTATTCATACAGTATATTTTGGAAGCTAAGGTACCTCCCTTTTTTATCATTTACTTAAACAAGGATCTATCTAGGGTCATCAATCTTAATTAATCACATACGATTGAGAAGTTGTAGGACATCACCCCTGATGAAAGCAGTGGATAGGAAAGTTCAAGAGTTTACACTCGAGGTCACTATGGGGAGGCTCATCACCTCAGCGTAGGCCTAGTTTATACTCGAGATCACTACAGGAGGCTTGTCAATTAAACATAGGTCGATAGCTCAAATACGATGTCCCATACACCACCATATTCGGCTCATGAGTTTAGGTTACTCACTGGTCACTACAGAGAGGCTCGTCACCCCAGCATAGGCCGACAGCTCAACCATGGTGTCCCATACACCATCATGTCCAGCTCATGAGTCTTAGCAGATCTTAGTACCATAGTTAAAACAGGCTTTACATTAGTAAGCAGTACCTTAGATTCAAACAGTAGTGTACGTACATAATAAACACACAGTAGGCCAATCAGGTTATTTGACAAGTTCGATTAGTACGAGCGCACGCTGAATAAATCAACATGGAGCGCATACGTACTCCATGTGGCCTAACCACTGTCGGCAATCACTATATAGCTCAGATTTATTGAATGTATCCAATATGGCAAAACTAGTTTAACCACTCAATCGGGAACCATTACCGAATGCTTGGATTTCGTAGTAATCTCAATCATACTCAAATGCAATAGGTAGTCATATATGTTAATCATAATAGCATTTAATGAACAACTCAAACATAATTCCCATTTGAGTATTTTATCAACACATTGAACAAGTTATCATACATATGCATTTCATTCATAAATCACATAGCGGTAATTTGCATTATATGAAGGAAACTATAAATATGGATAAGGTAGTTAAGAATCATATCTCAACACCCTTGTTAAAAGAAATTCATCAAATAATTTCTCATTCAGACATTTTATCAAATATTTAGACTAAACAATACTACATATATAAACTAAATTAGTTATAGCATATATTATGGCAGATCCTTCATAAAGGAGTTGTCATACATATAACAAACATGTATTCTAGATTAATAGTCATGACAAGCATAAATTATAATTGTATTTTCATTCAAACATTTCAACAAACACATGAAATGTATTATATATTCACATAGTTCACACACATGTATAACTTATCAAATACTTCGTAACTAAGATCATATGGCAGCAATCAAGTCAGACATAAATCATTGCTGACATTGAAAACCTTGAAAACCATAACCTAAATGTTTATAGTCTGCACCTTTCATCAAATTTCTCTTTTTGAACTCGATTCGAATCCTACGTCCCCGTATACAGAACAACAGTACCTAAACATCAAAATAGGTTAGCTATTTCACTGATTACCCTATCTGGGCTTCTAAAACAAGTATAGGGGTAGGATTTCTTGTCCAATTCGTAGTTAGTATCGATGGTGTAGTGATGGCAGGAAGATAAAATGACGTGTGGAGTCGTGGGAAAGGATCCCACCAGCGATCTTCGTCTCTCTCTCTTCTCCTCACTCTTTCCTCCTCTTTTCTCTCTTCTCTAGAAATTCGTATGAAAGAGAAGGGGGTGGTTTAAGGTCTTTAAATAGGACTAGAAGTGATGACAATGGCCCCAGGGCCATAGTATACTTAGGTTATAGCCAAATGGTGTCTGTTTTCAATAAACAGGGCCCTTAGGAAGGTCCATTTCTCACCTACGTCATGGAGCAAGTTCCCTGACAATGGATCAATGTCAGGACTATTTTTATGGTGCGATCCGACTAATTGATCGGCCATGAAGGACCCATATTAGATCAATGGTCTTCATCCCTCGATCAGGGCCATAAGTATACCGATAGGTGCAGGGAAATTTTTCTGATCCATGGGTGAAGTTTGGTCAAAGTCTGAGAGTCTGAAGTCTTCAATTTCTCTCACAAGCGAATGGTCTAAATCACTTAGGTTTCAAGTCAATTTCTTAGGATATTCGTGTTTCTCACACACTTCACTCAAGGCTTAAGTTATGCGTTTCTGGATACTATTTGGGCTTAATTCCCATGATGGTTGTCAAGCCCAATAAGGCGGTCATAACCTTATAGTTTCGAGGTAATCAGACTTTCGACGCGTGGTCCAGCTCTGATATAAAGTTTCAATGTGCTCCCTAGAGCAACTGGGTTTTGGGATTTCTACGAGGTTTTTAAGTAGTATTAAGCTAAAAATTTTGATGGTTTTAGGTCTTACCATTTATATTAATAGTGGTTCAAACTAAATCTACTGACTAGTTAGTTCAGCACTTAATTAATTTTCATTTAATTCCTAAATAATTCGGTCCTTAAGGATTTCTACATGAGGTGGTACTCGAGTCATTGTATGGATTTTTTTGAGACGTTACAATCTGCCCCCCATAAAGATAAATTTAGTCCTCGAAATTAGTACCTTTTCATACTTCTCAAGGATCTGAGGGGTAGTTCTTACGGACTTCATCTTCTGTTTCCCAAGTCGCCTCTTCCTCAGTGTGGTGAGTCCACAATACTTTCATTAGAGGGATAACTTTATTGCGTGACACCTGTTCCTTCCTATCCAGGACCCGTGTTGGTCGAAGTACATAGGTAGCATCTTCACTTAGCTACACCTGCTCCCACTTGATAATGTGAGTGGGATTAAGAACATATTTCTTTAGCATGGACATGTGAAATACGTTGTGCACGCCAGCGAGTGATGTGGGCAAGGTGAGACGGTATGTTACCACACCCACTTAATCCAAAATTTGGAATGGGCCTATGAATCTCGGCGTAAGCTTCCCCTTCTTGCCAAAATGACTTACTCCCTTCAGTTTCATCTGTCTGTGGGTGGAACGCGGTACTGAACTTCAATTTCACTCCCATTGCTTCCTGGATTAGAGTCCAAAAAATGGACGTGAATCGTGTGTCTTAATCTGACACAATCTCCATAGGAACTCCATGCAGACATACAATCCCTTTGATGTACAGCTTGGCTAAATCATCTACTGAGTTTGAAACTTTAATCAGGAGGAAATGAGTCGACTTCATCAATTGGTCCACAATCACCCAAATGGAGTCATGTCCCTTCCTTATCTTTAGTAACCCGAAAATGAAATCCATAGATATGAAGTCCCATTTCCATTCAGCTATGGACATGGGCTGAAGTAAACCAGGAGGTCGCAATGCTCGGCCTTGACCTACTGGCATATGATACAACGGGACATAAAATCTTCTCTTTGGGCCTTCATGTTGTCCCACCTATATGAACGCTTCAAATCCTAATACATCTTTGTACTATCGAGATGCATTGCCAATTTTGAATTATGTGCGGCTTCCAGAACCTCTCTCCTTAAGTTATGGAGGTTCGGAACACATAGGAGGCCACGATACCTTAAACCTCCATCTAAGCCAACCCTCCATTCGAAGTCTTCACTGTCACTTGCTCATTTACTCATCTTCACCAACAGTTTATCTTCTTTTTGGGCCAGAATGATTCGGTCATCAATGAGTGGTTGTATGTGGATGTGTGCGATGCTCTTGAATTGTAAGACCCATATCTTAGTCCATACCGTTCCGTAGACTTCCGCGGTCTTACCGGTCGAATTTCGACAACCTTCAACCCTTAACCGATATTTACGCACGACCCTGATTCATATGCCATCAACCTGTATCGACTCAATCCAAGACCATTACTGTAGCTACCACACCATCGCTACGGTTCCGATGTCGTGACTTGCGCACCGAGGCGATACCCTGGTCAAGAGATGTGGGCTAACGTTCGGTGCGAGGAAAACGTCGCGCGTTGCGAAACCCAAGAGAATCTCTACGAGGTGTCACATCAATCAATCAATCCATCACATGTCAAGTACATGTCAAGTACACATCACCTTTCACCTTTTCCCAAGCAAGCCTCGAAAGTCAAAAATTCTCTTACACTCCTATGCCTTTCTTACACAAAAGGCGACAAAAGTCAAAAAGTTCTTACACACATCTATCCCTCCATCCATCCATCACCCATCTCTCTCTCTCTCTCTTTACAACTCTCTCTCTCATTTCTCAAAGCCTCATTCCAAGCAACAAAGCTTCAAACGTATGAAATTCTCCAAGCTTTGCAAAACTCCAAGTGTGGCCCACCTCTCCATCCCAAGATCTCTCATCCTAGCCATCCATTTCTCATCTCCTCCATTGAAGTCGAAGCTAAGGTGCTAAGGAACCCATAGGAGCAAGAAGATCGGACGATGGGTGCTTGATGTTAGTAGTTTTTCATGTTTTTAAGATGGGCCAAGTGAGGCCAACCGATCAATGGTTTGGATCTCACTTGGGACCCTAAGTTGTGGCCGATGGACCACTTTGATCATCATGATCATCCATAATGGGGCCATTCTCCATAGACCCCATCATGATGTTTATTTTATTGCATTAGGAAGGTCATCTAGACCGTCCATATTGGTGGGGAAAGGATCCCTACCGTTGATTTTTGATTTAGGTGGTCCCATATGTAAAGGGACCCATTTGATTGTATAATTCCTTCAAGGGAGGGCTCACAGTGGCGGAGCCCTCCATCACTCGCGTGTCCTACTCTCCATCTCTCTCTCCCCCTTTTTATTTCATTTTATTTTATTTTCATGAGATTACAATAGGGTGGTGTGGCCTATTTGAATGGACCCCACCATGAGGCTTTTATTTTTACCCAAATCAACAAATGTGGCCCACTTTGTGTACAATGTATCCACACTATTTTCCATGAGGTGGCCCACCTCGATGTATATTTTTTTAAAAAAAATAAAAATAAAAATCCAACCGTTGAGCGTCTGAGACGCTGGACGTCTCTACCAAAAGAAAAAGAAAAAGGGAAGGTTTTAGGTGGGCCGGCTCATGCAAGCCCCACCTTGATATATGTGTTCAATCCATGTCGTTCATCCCTTTTACCAACTCATTTTAGGCGTTGAGCTGAAAAATGAGGTTGATCCGTTGATCAGGTGGGTCATACTATAGAAAACTGTATTCCTTACCATTTAAAGTTATTTGGACCCACCTTGCTGCATCTACATGCTAAAAATGCTGGACATTAGTCTTGTTCAGTGTATTTTGGGCCCCTAAATCCATTGGACGGTACAGATCTTCGAGAAGTGGGCCCCACATGTGAATTTTCTCCAAAAAAAATAGAAATCAAAAAAAAAATGTAAAGTGCCTCTGCCTCTCTGACAGGTGACAGCAGCTGCACGCTGCTGCGTGCAGCATTTGGGCGGGCGAACGTCAGGGGCCCACGGCCCTACATGTGGGCCCCACCATGATGTTTATTTATCATCTAACCTCTCCATGAGGTGGGCCATCCCCAGCAGTGGGCCCCCTCTGAATTTCAGCTGCATCCAAAACTCAGGTGGCCCACACTACAGGAAATAGTGGAATTGAACCTTTATCATTGAAATCCTTATATGGGCCACAGAAGTTTCAGATCAAGATGAAATTTGTTTTCCCCTTTCATCTAGGGTTGTGTGACCTTATCAACGGGTTGGATCTCAAATAAACATTTAGCTGGACGGTGGAGCCCACCTAAGGCATGTGTTGTATTCACGCCAACTCCCCCCGGCCACACGCTGGATGGTAAATAAAAGTTACGGTGGGCCCTGGTGCACGTGTTCTATGTACACTGTCCAATGATAGTGGGCCCCACCATGAGACGTGTGTTGAATCCAAACCATCTATCCATTTTACAAGCTCGTTTGGGCATGAGCTTAAAATGATGAGTCAGATCCATATTCCAAGTGGACCCCACCTTGGCCTCTTTTAAGGCCCATCTTAATGCAGTGGTAGTAGTCCCTTGGGGGCCCACTTTGATGTGGATGTAAGGCCCTTTTGACATTTAAGGCCTATAGGTTGGTTTAAGCCCATTTAATTCATATAAGGCCCATGGGTGTAGGCCATTTGACATATAAGGCCTATGGGTTTAGGCCCATGTGATATGTATAAAGCCCTTGGGATTAGGCCCATTTAAGACACATAAGGCCCATGTGATTAGGCCCATTATGATGTTACTCTGAGGCCCATGGATTATGACCCATTACAATGCACATAAGGCCCATTGGTGTGGTCCATTTATGTGGCCCATTTGACGAATAAAAGGCCCATATAACATGGCCCATTGGATGTATTTAAGGCCCAATGGGATGTACCTGAGGTCCATTGCAATGTGTGATCCTAACACTGATTATGTAACGATGTTTGCGACGATCGTTCCTTGGGATCAATGATGGTTTGACGTCCACATTGCGAGTGTAATGTTGGTTGAATGTCCACATTACGACCCTCCTTAAGGCCCATCATTAGGCCCGTACTGTGTATAGGCTGTCCAGGCCTATCTGCATTGTAAGGATAGTTTATTTCATTATAACATGTTTAGTATAGTTCCATGACTCATGATCATACGCATTATATGTATGCTTGATATGAGAAGTGACTGATCATAGCATATGCCTTCGGGCAGGTTATTTATGGGACCCCGATTAGGCAGTGTTGCCCTACATGAGCGCACGATATGCGCAGGATTTGCTGCATGATTGGGTAGTGTGATTCATGCATTTCGCATTGTGTGTTATAGTTATTGTACACCCTAGCGACATCGGGGTCGTAGCCTCCACAGACGCATCTAGTTGGCAGGATTGAATACCAAAAATTTTATTCTACATGGGATGCTATAGATATCCCTGGGTGAAAGTCTCCAAACCCTTATGGTACCAAGAGGTTGCTCCAACGTCTAGACCAAGTGGGAGATGAGCGTTGTGTGCCGAATACCGGATGATTGCGCTCTCCACTATGTCTTGGTCGGTTGGAAGGGGGCGCGGCCTTATCTGCCCGAGTGTAGGGGGCAATGCTAGGTTGGGTCTGACCAGCTCGAGGAATGGGTCCGCTATCGACGAGTCAAGCCCGATATTGGCAGACGGATAGTGAGGTCTCTTCCACTTGTCTTATTGCGTGTGATGAGGCAACGATCTGGTTTAGAGTGTATTAGACTCCGGTGATATCCCAGAGTTGAGCTGTATTGACATGTGGACTTAGATGAGGATTGTATGCTTGACTTGCATCTTGCATCGCATAGCCTTGGTACGGCTCATGATATTTATGGACCCATCTGCATATTCCGTATTACTATGATACTGCATAATCATATTACTACGTTACGCACACACTTTCACCACCCTCTAAGCTTTCTATAAGTTTATGCACGACCGTTGCGTGCAGGTGACGTTGGGGCGCAGCAGCGCTGAGGCAGGAGCACTTTGCAGATCATTTTGGAGTTCTTGTTCATTACCATTGTATTTCCCTTTATACTCATTGTACTTGTAAAGTTTTTTATCATAGTGGAAATGTAATGGAGTTTTTGGTTGTTGTTTGTTGGTTATGCCTTTAGTTATGCTTATCATGATTCAAACTGACCTTGAAAATCTTCCTCGTAGCATCCCAGGATCGGAACCTGGCGAATGGAAGCTGGGAGCCAAGAATGGGATTCTACGAAGGCTGTCGGCGCTAGATTCAGCGATCGGGAATTTTGTGAGCCCGGTTTTCGAGTTTAGGACGTGACACGAATGATTCCCCTACTATAAGCTTCTGTTCGAAGTCTCACACAAACTCTACCATGTTCCATTCTTCTACCACCAGCGGAGCTACAAATTTTATTGTCTTCTTGCAGCTCAACGTGTCTACCATAAGGTTAGCCTTGCCAGGATGGTAGGAGACCTCAAACTTGAAGTCTTTCAAGATTTCTACCCAACAATGCTGCCTCATATTAGGATCTCTCTACGTGAAGATGTACTTAAGGCTCGTGTTGTCACAAAAGAGCTCGAACTCCTCTTCGTAGAGGTAATATCTCTAGACCTTTAATGCGAAAATGACCGTTGTCAATTTCAGGTCATGCGTAGGGTAGTTTTCTTTGTACTTCATCAACTGTCGTGAGGTATAGGCGATCACTCTGTCCTTCTGCATAAGAACACAATCCAAACCAACACGAGAGGCTTCAGTGTAGATAGTGTACTTGACCCCCTATTCTGGAAATATTAACATGGGTGTGGATGTCAACTTGTCCTTTAATTCTTGAAAGGTTACTTTTGCTTTCTCATTCGAGGTGAACTTAAGATCTTTTCGAATGAGTTACGATACCGGCCTAACTATCTTGGAAAAATCTTTAATGAAGCGGTGATAGTAGCCTGTAAGTCTAAGGAAAATCCTCACTTCTGTAACTGAACCGGGTTGCTCCCAATCCTAAATTGTGGTCACCTTAGCGAGGTCCACGGAAATATCTTCCTTGGACACCACATGTCCCAGAAATTTGACTTCTTCCTTCCCGAAGTTGTGTTTTCGGTATTGAGCAAACAATTGATTATTCCTAAGAGTATTGAAAACTGTCTACAGGTGCTCTTTGTGGTCCTTTTAGTTCTTAGAGTATATCAAAATTTCATCTATAAATACGATGATAAACTAGTATACATACGGCCAAAACACCCAGTTCATGAGGTCCATGAACATTGCTAGTGCATTTGTAAGTCCAAACGACATCACAAGGAACTCATAGTGCCCAAAACTGGTTCTGAATGTTGTTTTCTGTACGTCCTCATCCGTGACGTAAACTGATGATATCTGGACTACAAGTCTATCTTAAAGAAATATTGTGCCCCTTTCAACTGGTTGAACAGATCATTTATCCTGGGCAAAGGATACTTGTTCTTCACTATCACTTAGTTCAACCTGCGATAATCAATACACAATCGCAGCGATCTATCCTTCTTCTTTACAAACAATACGGGTGCTCCCTAAGGAGATATGTTAGGCCATATGAAACCTGAATCCAACAGATTATCAATGTTTCCTCAATTCCTCCATTTCACATGGAAGCATGCAATACGTAGGTAAAGAAATGGGTGTTGCACCAGGCACAAGGTTGATAGTAAAGTCGATCTCACGCTGAGGAGGTAGTCCAGATATTCTCCTGAACAGGTCCATGAAGTCTTGGACTACAGGCATGTCCCAAAATGTCAAACCATCAACATTCTCCAATAAGGAAGCATAACAACTTATACGATAAGGCCAATTGACCTACACTAGGAAAGTAAAGGTCGTGCCCTCAGGTGCATGTGTTGTCACCAATCTAGCATCGCAATCGATCTTTGCCTTCATTTTGGTGAGCCAATATATGCTGAGGATGATGTCGTAATGATGCAGCGGAGTGACAATCTGATCAATGTGCATCATTCTACTCCCTAAGTCTATCTGGCAATCTTTATACAACTTAGTAGCGTCGGAGAAAGTCCCCGTTGCGGTAAGGAAACTCACCCCGATCATAAGGATACTGTTCAACCCCAAACGCTTGACTGTAGAGCATGATACTATCGAGATAGTGGACGCGGTGTCCACCAATAAAAATACAAGTGTACCTTGAATATGGGTAGTGACTTCAAAGGCTAAGGTCACTGCAGTTGCTACCTCAGATGCTTCAACTACTAGTGCATGTACACGTGCCTATTGAAGATAATTTGGTTGAACTGTCATAGGTCGTTTAGGTGGCGTATTTCGAGGTACAAAGGGTTGGTAAAATGGTTATGTTGGCGATGCCAATCGTAGAGGTGGAGCTGATATAGCTTGCGATTGCTGACGACTGATCTTCTGAGGCAGTGTAAAACCATTATCCCTTATCTTAGTAAAACAGTAGGTGTCTGTATGGCCCATCCTCTTACAATAGGTGCACCACAGATCTGATCGTCTTGCTAGGTCGGTGAAGCCGTAAGCCTGAGGGGCGAATCTATATGTGGCCTCTTGCCGAGGAACAGTCGGTTCGGCAAACCAAGTCGAGGCCTCAGGCCCATTGGTAAATGGGTACGAGACAGTCTGTCTCCATCATGCTCAGTTCGCAGGGACATGTTCACTAGTTTAGCATAGTTAGGAATGCTAGCGCAACACATCTTGGTGTGGATATCGGGCGGCAGACCCTCGGCTCATTTGCTAGGATCAAAGGAGTGCATCTAGCTAGCTCCATAAATTTGTTCTCGTATTCTGACACAGTCATTCCTCCCTGTCGGAGGTGAAGGAATTCACCCTCCTTTTCATTATGGTGAGGGGGAAGTACTTTTCATAGAAGCGAGTCTCAAATGCATCCCATGTCCACAAGTGTCCTGTGGGAACTGTTTGTAGGATGTTGTTCCACCATAGACTAGCCTCCTTCTCAAACATATAGGTGACCAGCTCAACTTGTACTACCTCAATGCAATGCAACGGCTTGAGCATCTTAAAGATGCAATCTATCTAGTATTCGGCTTCCTTAAGCTTGTGAGTGCCCACAAAAGTAGGAGGACGGAAACTCTGGAAGCGTTCAAATAGAACGTTGGTATTTATGTTTCTAAAAGGGTGCACAGGTGGTGCAGGCGGGACCATACTCATGTTTTGGGCAATGGCCCCCACAATAGTGGCCAAAAACTGCTGCTGCTGGATTAAAAATATCATATGCTCTAAGATATCAGGAGGAGGAGCCGACTGAGGTACGTATGACATCGATGTAGATGCACAGTTCTGTTTCTAAATCGATGGTACAAAAGGTGTTGGCCCATTGGTGGCTCCGGTAATCGGCTGAGAATCTGACATAATCTCAAAACTCGAGCCCAAACTGGGGTCCGTATGGCTATCACTCAGGGGAGATGCCCCATCAATCAATTTACCAAGTGTAAGATGTGTCATATTCCAAGTGTTTTTCGGAGGCATTCCCTATATACAACATAAGGTGCAACGTGTGTAAGATTTCAAACAATTATATTCAATTTTCCAAGCATTCTACACATTTCAAATCAAAAGAAGCTTCACGCATTTCAGTTAACCAAAAATTGTCACAATACATGAGATGTAGTCTTAAATGGATCATGACAGAAGATGTATGTGTGCTAATCTAGTACAAGTTTTACAACTAACTATTAACATCTAACTAACCTAACAAAGGCTATTATATAGAAAGCAAAGGAACAAAGTAAACCAAAAGACGACTGCAATATATGCCTTGTCCTCAGACTCTTGTGAAGGTGGAGGCGCACCCTTCTCCTGCATGCAACACAGGAGGGTCTTCAAAGTGTGAGACATTCTCTTGAATTTCTATTTTAAGTAGGCCTGATTCTCCTTGATTTCCTATTTCAGGGCGGCCTGGTTTTCTTGGATCTGAATCATGTGGGCTTCTAAGGTGGCCTAGTCATGGCGGTCATCATGTGTAGCAGTAGGAGGTCCCCCATCTGAATCATGGTCCTCCTCTTCTTCCTCACTGCTTTCCTCATCATTTTCTTGCTCAGTGTCTTCCTCTTCACTGCCTTCTTCCTCCTCTCTCTCTTCTTCAATCTCATCCCCAGACTCATCAAGTCTTACTTGTTGCTACCTGGGGCCTATGCCCATATTGTTGAGCGTAGTGTCACTGATGATATGGATCAGGGCATGGTTCTCAATATGGAGTCGAAACCCAAAATTTTGGGAGATCTTACAAAAAAGTCGACTGCAGGGAAGTGAGTCATCTCCCCGTGTGGATCGTGCAGTACCCACAATCTAAGATAAGACGAATGTGGGCAGGCATAGCTTGTCTCCTTGACCAGCTTTATATAAGAAATCCACCATAAGCCGAGTACATTTCGTGCGGTTACTCCACCTGGGGTATACATTATATGTGAATATGTGGTGGAGCAAGTAGAAATCGCGGTCATTTTGGTCGATGCAAGACTATTTCCTCGCCTCCACTACTCAAGTTGGCCGCAAAGAAAATGTGTGCGATGATTTCTTTCTCGTTCACTAACGAGGTTTGTCTTGCTAGCATGTACCAGTCCAAGTTCCATACCTATGATACAAGCCACCATATCTACATTAACTATGACCTCCTCTCTTTCCAAAGGGATAGTAAACTGTAAAGGCTCTAGTAGTGGGTCCTGTATGTGGGCGTAGAAGGCACACACTGCTCCTTCACTCGCATGAGTGTTTCCCTCAAATACGGGACCCCACCCATTTTTCAGGAGCATGTCCATCACTGGGTACAGCCTGAAAAGCTTTTCATCTACATGGGCCTCGAATACCACTTTTCAGTAACGGAACCTACCTAATTCGACGCCCGCCAATAGGGATTTTTCGATGGAGATTTGCGGGTCAAGATCCTGTTTTGATCTTCTCTCTCGCTCAGCGCTCGTGCTTGCTTCGACACCCGTCTTCTTCCTTGTACGAGTTGGGTGGCTAGGCCCAGCTTCATCTACAGATGCCCTCTTCTTCCCCATAAGGGAAAGGAGCATTGAGAGCGAGAATATGGTGGTAACTAGCTTGAAGAGCGCCATGGAAGTGGAAAAAGCTTGGATATTGAAGTGAATGGGAAGGTTTAGGGAATTTAAGACATAAATATGGGTTTGTGTGCTCAAATGAGGAGAAATAGGGGATATGGAAGGTTATAGGAGATGGGTTTGAGAGAATAGTGGAGGCGGGTGCAAGATATTGAAGAAGATGAAGCTTAGTGTACATGAAAGGGAGATTTGAGAGGGAAAATGAGGTTTTAAAGGGGTTTTGAGAGCTAGGAGGGGGTGAAATGGACAAAAGGGAGCAAAGGGGACCCAAATAGGGTGGTCCCACATGAAAATGGGGCCCCACACAAGTGGGTGAGGGCCATGGGCCGTCGGATCCGTGGGCCCGCCACGGCCTGCTGAAGGTGGTCACAGCGCACCGCCGACCAGGCGGTGCCACCATGGTCCACTAGACTGGTGGTAGTGCCGCCACCTGGGGGTGGTGGCCTCCCCCTCCCAAGGTGCCGAAAAAGTGGGGGGACCCCCTGGGTGCCACCGAAAAATGGGTTTTGTGCCTGTACGTCTGTGTGACGTATTTTCTCAGTCCATTTCGTACATATTCACGCCTTTTGGCGTGATTTAAGTTTGGAATTCACCAACTAATAGTTTAAACCCATCTATTGATGGTCTAAAAAAGAATTGAGATCATTTCACATGATCTCAAATGTGTACGGGTCACATTTCAACGGTCAATCTCGCTCGTCGGTGAAACTTGGGATCCTACAATCATTACAACATTTTTTGCCCCCACCTAAGTCAAAGTGTGTCAAAGTGCATCGTGTTATCATAACTCAGGTCCATTTTAATCCAAATCATGCTTTGATACAAACTTTTAAAGCCCCAAAAATTGAGGGTCAAGCAAAGCTCAACTCATGAGATCCAATACATCACTTATACAACATAGATAATGATGGTTAAATGTTGTCCATATTAGTGCATTAACCATGAGTGAGATTACACTAAAACAGCATATCATACTCCAGAGTTAATGTAATTAAGCAAGCGAAAGACTGAGATAGGTATATAAATTCTATGTACGAGTTTCATAATCTGCAGAGTATGATCATGTAGACGGGCTGAATATATACATATTTTGTTTCAAAATACACAAAATATCAAAATATAAATGTTCAACTAATCTAATATCCCTGTAATCCTGGCAACACAGCTCTAGGTCTACAACCTGAGAGCTGCACATAAGAGAACTCCTCATCCTCGTCTCTGAAATTTAGCTTCATCGTGAAAGCCGCATCTTCATCTGCAGCTAAATCAGAGTTTAGTTGGTATTTTAAAACACCGTCCCAGTGGGAGTGAGTGATTAACTCAGTGGTACTATAAAGCAAAGGTTAACATGTTTTCAATTGAATAAAGCAGTAATGATAAAGCAATACAGCAATCACTTCCTAATTACTCTTATTAATGCAGTAATGATATGCAGTAATGATGTATGCCCTCGCATGTAGTCCCTCAGCGACTTCATCTAATGATAGCACATGGTAAACTCCCTAAACATGCGCTTCCTCGTTAAAGCACATGTAATGCGATGCATAGTCGTGTTAACCAAGTAATTGATTAGGCTTATTCATACAACAGATTTGGGAAGCTAAGGTATATTCCTTTTTATCATTTACCCAAACAAGGATCCATCTAAGGTCGTCAATCCTAGTTAATCACATACGATAAGCAAGTTGTAGGGCATCACCTCTGATGAAAGCAGTGGATAACTAAGTTTAAGAGTTTACACTCGAGGTCGCTACAGGGAGGCTCGTCACCTAAACGTAGGCCGACAACTCAAATACAGTGTCCCATACACCACCATATTCAGCTCACAAGTTTGGGTTGCTCACTGGTCACTACGGGGAGGCTCGTCACCCTAGCGTAGGCCGACAACTCGACTACGGTGTCCTACACACCACCATGCTCAGCTCATGAGTCTTAACGGATCTTGGTACCATGGTTAAAACAAGCTTTACATCAGTAAGCGGTACCTTAGATTCAAACAGTATCATCTATACATGGTAAACATATAATAGGCCAATTGGTTTATTTGACAAGTTTGATTGGTATGAGCGCAAGCTAAATAAATTGACATGGAGCACATACGCACTCCATGTGACCTAACCACTTCGAAAATCATCGTACGGCTCAGATTCATCGAACGTATCCAATGTGGCAAAACTAGTTCGGCCACACAATCAAGAACCGTTACCGAATGCTTGGACTGCGTAGTAGTCCCAATCATACTCAAATGCAATAAGTAGTCACATATGTTAATCATAATAGCATTTAACGAACAATTCAAACATAATTTCCATTTGAGCATTTTATCAACACATTGAACAAGTTATTATACATATGCATTTCATCCATAAATCACATAGCAGCAATTTACATTATATGAAGGAGACTATAAATATGAATAAGGTAGTTAAGAATCCTATCTCAACACCCTTGTTAAAAGTGATTCATCAAAAAATTTCTCATTCAGACATTTTATCAAACACTTAGACTACATAATACTACATACATAAACTAAATAAATTATAGCATATATTATGGCAGATCGTTCATAAAGGAGTTGTCATACATACAACAAACATGTATTCTAGATTAATAGTCATGGATAGCATAAATCATAATTGTATTTTCATTCAAACATTTCAATAAACACATGAAATGCATTATATATTCACATAGTTCACACACATGTATAGCTTATCAAATACATTGTAACTAAGATCATATGGCAGCAATCAAGTCAGACATAAATCATTACTGACATTAAAAGCCTTGAAAACCATAACCTAATCATTTATAGTCCGCACCTTTCATCGGATTTCTCTTTTTGAACTCGGTTCGAATCCTACGTCCCCGTGTACAAAACAACGGTACCTAAACATCAAAATAGGTTAGCTATTTCACTGATTACCCTATCTAGGCTTCTAAAACATGTTTAGGGTTAGGATTTCTTACCCAAATAGCAATTAGAATCGATGATGTAGCGATGGTGGGGAGACGAAATGACGTGTGGAGTTGTGGGAAAGGATCCCACCAGTGTTCTCCCTATCTCTCTCTCTTCTCCTCACTCTTTCCTCATCTTTTCTCTCTTCTCTCACCTAGGGTTTGAGAAATCCATATGAAAGAGAAGGGGTGGTTTAAGGTCTTTCAATAGGCCTAGAAGTAATGTCAATGGCCCCATGGCCATGGTATACTTAGGTTATAGCCAAAGGGTGTCTGTTTTTTGATAAACAATGCCCTTAAGAAGGTCCATTTCTCACCTACATTATGGAGAAAGTTTCCTGACAATGGATCTATGTCAGGACTGTGTTTATGGTGCGATCTGACTAATTGATCGATCGTGAAGGACCCGTATCAGATCAACGATCGTCGTCCCTTGATTAGGGCCACAAGTATACCGATAGGTGCATGAAAATTTTCTTGATCTATGGGTGAAGTTTGGTCAAAGTCTGATAGTCTGAAGTCTTCAATTTTACTTGCAAGTGAATGATCCAAATCACTTAAGTTTCAAGTCAATTTTTAAGGATATTCGTATTTCTCACACACTTCGCTCAAGGCTCAAGTTATGCATCTTTGGATATCATTTGGGTTCGATTCCTATGATAGTTGTCAAGCCCAATAAGGCGATCATAAGCTTATAGTTTCACGATAATTGGACTTTCGATGCACAGTCCAGGTCCAATATAGAGTTCAATCTGCTCCCGAGAGCAACTGGGTTTTGGGATTTCCATGAGATTTTTAAGAAGTGTTAAGCTAGCAATTTTAATGGTTTTGGGTCTTGCCATTTGTGTTAATAGTGGTTCAAACTAAATCCATCGATTATTTAGTTCAGTACTTAATTAATTTTCATTTAATTCCTAAAGATTTCGGTCCTTAAGGATTTCTGCTTGAGGTGGTACTCGGGTCTTTGTACGGATTTTTTTGAGATGTTACACTCCCATTAACCATCTTCCCTTCAACAACTCAAACATTAATAAGAAGAATCTGAGGTTGGCTCTTGGCTAGGTTGATGTGGGTGTTGGTGGAGCTACTGAAGCAACTGAAGAGGAGGATGCTTTGCCTCCTGATGATGTTAATATGGATGACTTGTTTGATGAGATTGATGAGTCAGATTTTGCGACTGATCTAGACTTTTAGCTTTCTAACTTTGATGAGCAATTGCAATCCCTTGAGGAAAAGGAGGGGTCTGCATGTGTCCCAGGAAAATCAATTTAAATACATGTGCAAATACCTTAGGTGCATTAACAAGGGACTACATTAGATAGATCCCTCTATTCCTACTCTATCATCTGGATCTGATTAGGTTTTTATTTTATTCTAGTCATGTATTAATACTTTCTACTTTTTGTGTGTTGGGATATTTCTTGGACATACTTTCACTTTTTAGTATGTGGATATGCTATTGTGCCTTACATTGATATTTTGATTATCATGGTGATGCTCTTTCCTATCTTATTTCAATTACTTCTCTCTTATGTCTTTCCTTTATCTTATTGCAATAAAAAGGGAGAGAAATTGTAGAGATGATTGTGTGACTGTGGAATGCATATATGAAGTATGTAGTATGGAATGAAATTTGTTTATAGGTTCTATAAATCACCTCTCCTAGATTGAGGGGGAGTCGTGTCTATTGATCATTTGTTTAGCTGGTGCATGATTGGTGCATAATTCTTTATTATGCATGATTTTATATTTGGTTTTGTCACAAATTTGACAAAGGGGGATATTGTAAATGCTATAGTGTAAATCAAGCACCCGAAGAGTTATCAAATTTTGTTGTGCCAAACCATTTAGGTCTTGTATCATGCTTTAAGTTGAAGTGATCAGGTTCCTGCAATTTAAAGTTTTCTGAATCTTCACTGAACTTACCTACATCTTCAAGTTGAAGAAAAGATTGTTGAAGATCATGGTTTCAAGCTCAAATTCAAGAACTCAAGTTCAAGTTTGAAGTTCAACGACTATACGCTAAAGACTCAAGAACTCAAGCGTAACTTAAGCTCAAGTTCAAGAGATCGAACTCAAGCTTCAAGTATCACAAGATATCAAGATTCTAAAGTAAATGGTGTTTCAATTGTTCCAACCCACAAACAGGTATGGATGACCATAGATTGACCATACGTTGTGTCATATTCATTGCTTATTATATTCGGATCATTTCATATGTTTATAGGTCTTTTTCTCGACTAGTCTTAGTCCTTGTTTGACTAGTCCAAGTACTGGCTTGACCAGTCTAAGAGTTTTCTCGACTAATCCAAGGTTTGTTGATATTTTTCAAAATTTTCTATTAGACTCTCGATCGGTCCTGCAAACTGCTCGACCAGTCGAGTGAAGAGTGCTCAATCGATCGTGCAGGCTCCACTCAAAGTCCAGCAATCTTTTCTGGTCTCACTCAACCAGTTGAGTGCATTGCTCAACCAGTCAAGTAACGACCTTATCTTATCATGTCAAAAAATTTAAAATTTTGTTGGTCCTTCGACCAGTCGAACCAAGCCTTAGACTAGTTGAGTGAACAGTATTTTCACCTATAAATAGAGCAGAAATTTCAGAGTTTATTCATTCAAAAAACTAAAATCAAGACACCACTTTGAGAGATAAGTTTGTGAAGTTATTAAGTTATATTGTGCTCATTTTATACTCTCTTTAATTAGCTCTTGCAGTTTAATTTTGTGATCTTTATTCTAATCTTACATTAAGAAGGGATTTGTGTTTTCTCCTTTCTTGAGATTAAAATCAAATCAAGTTAGCCCTGGTTGATTTAATTAAAAATCATTTAAAACTAGAACCTTTTCATCTTTGAGACTGGACATTAAACTTCTTCATCTACATCAGATTGTTTCTACCGGGCTTCTTCAAAAGGAGAATTTCCAGATAAGTATCATTTACAATTCTGTATCATTTTTTATTTTTGAGGTTATGCCAAAAAAATCTCTTTTTAATTTTGTCTGAGGTGATCCAGAAAATCTTAGAGTTAGGGATTTTTGTAATTATGTAAGCCCAATTAAAGACATAATTGTGAAGGTTTTAATGTGAACCTTGAAAAACCTTTTTCATAGTGAACGCTAATATCCCGAGGGAGTGGATATTAGGAGGGGAGTAGTTGTGTGGCAGTTTTCTAATAGTTGGTGTACATACAAACGAACCACTATAATTCCTAGAGTTATGGTGGATGATTGAATGTGCTTATGTATGTGAATGTTGTAATTTATTTTAAGCATTTGTGGTGCATGGTGTAATTTACTTTATGCACTTGTGGGAATGTGGTAATAACTTAGTTTATTTCCTTTGCTATTTCCTTTACCTCTTTATTGATTTGGGTTTTTGATACTTATAAACATTCTAGTAAGGTTGTCCTACCGTAAGCCTTTGGTTTTTTGTGTTAAGTTGTCCTTAGAACTTAGTTTGTATCAACCTCTCAAGACTAGTACATTTGAGGTTGCTATTTTCTTGTGCTTCTTTATTACTTGATTGTGTTATCTTTCTTTTAATTCCACATTTATTTTTTAATTTGGCATAGTACTATTCAACCCCCCCCCCCCCCCCACCCCCCCCTCTAGGATGTATAGCTCAGCCTTTTCTGTAACGACCTTAGTTCCTATGTTTGTTAGGATATCTTGAATTTAAAATTGAATGGGAGATAGAGAGAGTCGGCAAATCTTCGTCTTATCTCTCATATCTCTCCTTATATCATATGTTCCCTCCTTAAGGAGAGTAAACGGAAGACCATCTCCTCTATCGAGGAAAAACCCTAACGCACCAAGTAAAAAAGACAGAGAACTTAGGAAGACGGGTCTCCATCCAAGAAGGCTATTTGGTTGATCTCAACTTATTTTTGTAAATTAGGGAATTTCCATCTAATCTACGTAATGAACGGTTCGGATCAGTTGAACGTTCATTTCATTGATGTATTGGACACACAATAGTGAAGAGACATAATTCTTTGCTCAATTATTTTTACAAATTGGCATAGAGAATCGTGTACAACCACCTCAATGTGTGAGATTAGATACACATGGATCATCTGATTGTTAAGGTCAAAATATGTTGTGACCCTGAGTATTAAATCGATTCTACTATCAGATGGGCCACATTGACCAACTGGAAAATCTTAAATAAATTGTGTATTTCATATAATTTTAAGTCACCGGATGTGTGAGAAACGATCTATAGTCTATCCAATTTATAAGATTGAACTACACTATAAATTGGCCTTTTACCGACGGAATTATTACCTTTCGTCGATAAAAAGGACTTTCCCCAATGGAATTATTACTAACGAAATTTATTTCCTCGGCAAAAAGGACTTTCCTCAATGATAATGGGTGTTTTGAATTTTTTGATAAAAAAGAAATTTTGAAAATTTTTATTATCGATGAATATTAATTTCGTCGGTAAAAGTTTTTTTCCCGATGGACAACCCGTCGGAAAAAATCTGGTACAATGTTATTACAGACGAAATAACAATTTCGTCAGTAAAGGTGTTTTTACCGACAGACATAAATCGTCGGCAAAAATCTAAGACTGTTATTACCAACGAAATTATTTTCATCAGTAAAGGTGTTTTTCTGACGAATATAAATCATCGGCAAAATTCTATTTTGAATTTTTTGATAAAAAAGAAAATTTGAAATTTTTTATTACCAACGAATATTAATTTTGTCAGTAAATGTGTTTTTCCGACGGACATAAACCGTCGGCCAAAATCTGGTATTGTTATTGCCAACGAAATAACATTTTCGTTGGTAAAAGTGTTTTTCCCGATGGACAAATTGTCGGCAAAAATCTGGTAGAATGTTATTACCCACGAAATTATTTTCATCTGTAATGTGTTTTTCGAAGAAATATAAACCGTCTGCAAATATCTGTTAAATTATTATTACCAACGAAATTATTTTTGTCGGTAAGTATTTTTTCCAACGGACATAAATCATCAGCAAAAATTGCCATATAGAATTTTTTTGATAAAAATTAAAATTGATAGAATGTTATTACTGACGAAATTAATTTCGTCGATAAAGGTGTTTTTCCCGACGGACATAAATCGTCAGAAAAAAATCTGGTACAATGTTATTACTAACGAAGTTATTTTCATTGGTAAAGGTGTTTTTTCGACAGATAAAACCGTCAGAAAAAATTTGTTAAAATATTATTACCGACGAACATTAATTTTGCCGATAAAAGTGTTTTTCTCAACGAACATAAATCAACAAAAATCTAGTACAATGTTATTACCGATGAAATAACATTTTCATCGATAAAGGTGTTTTTCCTGATGGACATAAATCGTCAGCAAACATCTGATAAAATGTTATTACCAATGAAATTAAATTTCATCAGTAAAGGTATTTTATAGATTTTGGAGTTGCAAAGGTCTTGAAGATTTTGGTGTTTTAATCCACAACTACCGTCATTGCTGGAACCTATAGATACTTGGCACCTAGTAATGGAATTTTGATGTAATTCTATTTCTATTTTAATTTTTAGGTCTGATTTAATTTAAATTAGTTTTTACTCAAAATTCTTAAATATTTTCAGTAATCTTGGATAGATTGTTTGTTTGCATTGTCATTTCACAGTTTACATAATTTTGTCATTGCTTCTGATTTTTTTAATTATTATTAATCCCTTTGAATTGAATCTAAATTTGGTTGGATTATATTTGAACTTAATGTATATGAAAAGCATGTGTAGCTTTACAAGAGGATGTGTTTGGATGTACCCAAATCACAAGTAGACCGGATATTTGGGCAAAACAGAACACATGTTGATCCAACAAAACGGTAATTGTCAGGCAGGCTATTGTTTCTTGGTATGAAATCATGATTGTTGGCATTGCAGATTGGACCTTAAATATTAGAAATCTTGATTTGAGTGGAAATGCATCTGGGGACATCCAAACAAAACCTTAATGGGAGGAAGTTCATTCATTCTCCCCAGCTGTATTAGAATTCTATTATCATTTCATTTATCTAAATTGATTCAAAACATAAATGATCTTCCTTCACTAGTTAAATAAGAATCAATGTATTCTTATTCCTAATAACAGAATACGCGTGTTCATCTAAGGCGACAATCAAATGTGACGTATACAGCTTTGGAGTAGTACTGATGGAGCTGATTACTAGGAAAAAACCCATCAAAGAAGAATCTGGTGAGAACATGAACATCGTCTTTTGGGTCTCGCAAAAGATCCCAACCAAAGAAGGGACGTTCAATGTCTTAGACAAGCGATTATCGGGCTCATTCAGGGATGAGATGATCCAAGCACTGAGAATTGCCATCTGTTGCACTTGTTCACCCCCAGCTCTTCGCCTCGCCATGAAAGAAGTCGTCCAGCTGCTGATTGATGTAGATCCATGCCAATTCGACAGTTAAAAACTGTCAGATAAGCACAACAATTCATCAAACACCATCAAGCCTTAAAACCCATTAGAGTTATGATTAGAAGAGGATTCGGTGGGGGTGTAGAATGAATGTAAGAACATAAGATGCGAAAACTACTAGCACAAACACATGTTGGCATGGCACGTGTGCACAAGATCTGAGCTGTTCAAAAGTGGGCCTTCATAAATCATGTATTCTATCCAAAAATAAGAGTGGTCCACTCATTAAGAGTATAACACATGCATAAGAAATAGACATAAAAATTTGACAGACAATTTGGAATGTACATGTGTGGCAACTCATTTGATGATCCAATCAGCTCGATTTTGTGGCCAGAGAACATCCATGGAGGGAACCACTTGACCAATGGCCCGGATCCTACATACACATGCCAGGTTGGCACACTGTCTCTAAATATGCCAAGTTAGTATTGAGAGACTTGTTTATAAGAGTTTTTTTTCTTTCTTTGTTTTTTTTTTTTATGTGTCCCCTTTGGGTTATGAGATATCTCAAAAATCATCCATATACGAAACTCAAGTGGGCCATACCATCTAAAACTATGTGAATACATCCTAAAAAATATAAAAGCACTTGGTGGGGCCCACATGAGTTTTGAATGCGGCTGAAACTTGGTCTGACCCCTCATCCATGTGGGACACACATAATGAGTGGGTTCGATATGTGAATCACATCTAGGTAGGCACAATATATGATTATGAATGTTTGAAGGAAACTCATCTCCACTACATTTAGGTGAGTTACTCATTACCCTTAACATACTGAGTAAATTCTGTGGGGTCAACCGTTATTTATTTATTTTATCCACTCCATTCATCCATGTTAACAGATAATTTGAGGTCTAGAGAACAGAAGGTAAGCATATCCAAAGCTCAAGTGGACCACACCACAGGAAATAGTGTGATTAAACCTCTACCATTGAAATATTCTTGGAGGCCATAGAAGTTTTAGATTAAGTTGATGTTTGTGTTTTCTCTTCGTTCATATCTTTTTAATATTATGAACAAGTTGATGGCAAATACACATTACTGTGGGCCCAAGGAAGGTATCAATGGTGGAAATAGGTTTTTATATTTTTTAAAATATTATAATATATATATAAAAAGGTTTTATACGGTCGAGCTCATGGGAACTCCCCATGAGGTTGAGCTGTGTGGGCCCCACCATGACGTGTGTCAAACATCAACACTGTGCATTTGATGGGTCCCCTTTAAATTATGGGATATCCCAAAAATCAACCGTATATGGAACTCTGATGGGCCATACCATCTAAAATCATATGAAGACATGCCTAAAACATATAAAAGCACTTGGTGAGGCCCCGCCTGAATTTTGGATGCGTCTGAAACTTGGTATGACCCCTCATCCAAATGGCACACACATAATGGATGGGCTGGATTTGTGGACCACATTTCGGTGGGCCCAAAAAATAATTATGAATGTTTTAATGGAGGGTAACCCCTCTCAACTTTTGTATGTGGTGTGGCCCACACAAGTCATAGATTGACTTGATTTTTAATCCCTAGGGCCACCATGGAATGGTGCATCTGACTGATGGGGTAGATGTTTGACACGCATTATGGTGGGGCCCACACAACTCCTCATGGGGAGTTCCCATGAGCTCGACCATACAAAACCTTTTCCATATATATATATATATATATATATATATATATATATATATATATATATATATATATATATATATATATATATATATATATATATATATCTTCAAACCTTTTCGCATTGTGTGGTCCACCAAGCTTTAGTTTAGCCTCAGTTTTTGGGATTAATGTTAACACTATGTTAAGAAATGGATGGACAACATGGATGAAACAAATTGATCATGGTGGGGCCCCACAGAGCCATATCAGATCCAAAGCTCAAGTACCATTTTTATTTTAGAGTGAAAGAATGTGAGCATTGTATTTGATTTAAAATAATGGTGACTCATTCATAACAATAGTGGCAAAGATTTAGAGTTATCCAGACCATCCAAATAATTGGTCTAGTTGTAGATGGTAAATATTTATAATTTTATTATAAAATATAATCTTAACCATCTAGAAAATGGTCCCATGCATGTACGACTGTTAATATAACTTGTGTTATAAATAATGTAAAACTCATAGAAATCGGATTTAAAGTCGTTATCATATCTAAAAGAGGATTTTCGTTAGTGCCATTTCATCTTCCATCCAAAATCATTTTCGAGTGCCATTTCTGTCGAGCATCATCTTCCATCGAGCGCCATCTTCCATCGAAGCACAATCTTCAAATAAGTGAGCTTCTCTTTCATTGCAGATACGAAACATTTGAATATCCATGCATGTCATATGCCATATTTTATAGATCATATATCTTTCTTCTCTTTTCTTATTCCATATATACTCATCCTGATTTTGCCCATATCAATTAGTTCTCAAGTGCTCATGGATATGTTCATTTAGCTAATTTTGTGTACATGATGTTTGAAACACTCTTGATTTGTGCATTGTCTTTAACTTACCTGCCTGATCTTTACTCCTACATCAGCTCTGATTTTGCAGCATTGATTCTGATTGGAAGTTTGTTACTGGATTTTAGGAAGGAATTGGAATTTTTTAGAGATTATTGTAAGTGTTGTTTGTGTATATCATGTTTTGGGTTGTTCTTGCTCCATTTTTTTCAGGATTATTTGGGTAATTTTTGTTGTATGATTTTGTATCTTGAGAAATCTAATATTTGAAGTAGGACTGAGTCTGAATTTTAGAGATCTTTTTTTTGGATTCTTTGGTGGGTTTGAAAATTTTAAGAATGGCAACTAATTTTTGAACACAACTTGTTTGTGAGATGATTCCTTTCTTTCTACTTCTAGTATTATAGTAGTATAGCTTTTTGTTGTTGTATTACTAAAACTTGGAGGAAAGGGTGCATCTATCTGTAAGGTGGTGTAAATAGTGTAATTTCATGTTTTGTATTAGCGTAAAGGGTGTTTGTAGTTTTTAGACCATTTTTCTTTTTTCTTTTTATTTTTTGTGTATGATTTGCAATAGAGGATTTTCAAGACTATTTTCTCAAGTATAGATGGAAAGACAATTTGTGGCACATGAGCCACCGCCTAGATCAATAAAGAGGAATGAACCATGCGGGGCTAGCCACCAAACATGGAACATCATTAATAGCTTTGACCATCATTGGTTTAAAATGGGGCCACACCCACATTGGTACTTTTCTTCATTGTAGGTGAGTTTGTGTGGTTAGTTACACTCTTTTCAGGTGATTACACTATAGTACCGGGCACTAGAAATCCTCCTTGGATCCCGACATTATTCTTGTTGATGTGTGATAAGTGGCACTACACCAAAATCATTTATTAGGAACAGCTACTGTTTTTTTCTGTGGAACTGTGATTTATGTGGGTCCACTTCCTTCTTACAAAGTTTTCTATCTTTTGTTGGTCTATTCTTTCTTCCTTGAAGATATTGAACATGGCCTTTGTGTTTAGGCAGTTAGAAAAGCAGGAAGCTACAAGGAGACTGCAGGATTTGTGGAATGGGATTGAAATACAGCCATAGTTGTATGTATTATCATCTAGAAATAGAAAAAGATCAACAAAATGAAACAACAACAACTGGCCAAACACTTTACTACACTTTTATGTGGCCACTCTGAATCAGTGGGTCACCTAGTAGAGGCATCATATAATTATTCGTGACAGATCACTGTAGTTGGCTTGAAAGATGCATTTTTTTTATTATGTTTTATGGAATTTATTTTCTTCATGTCTTCTTTCCCCTGTTTTTGTACAAACTCATAGACAAGATTTGACTGGTGTTTTTATAAACAGAGGAATCAATCTAGACCCATTAAGCAAGTGAAGGTAAGAATTGCCTGATATTCATTTGTCAGTTATCACTACACATTGAGCATTTTAAGTGAAATATATAATCAATGGCAGGTTGGACCGGTTGTGTATGATTCACAAGTTCCAATTGGTGCCTCTTGAATACATGGATGGGCACTACATGGTAAATCTCCTTCTATTAATATACATACCAAGCTTTTATTTAAGGAAAAAGATATCTATAGCTTAGTGCATGCTTAGATTTTAATTTGAGATTGGTAATGTTGAATCTATTTACATTTTATGCCTATGAAATTTCTAATTGAATGTGTTCACGGTTACAAAAGCGACAGGTCTTTCTTTCTTGTTATGGTGCTTGTTCCTCAAGAGGAACAAATTGTGGATATGGCCCAAGTACTTTCAGGCTCTTGTAACTGAAAGCTCTACGAGGAGCATCGCGATGTCCATATGACGTCCACTCTGTCCATCAGTTTCATTGCATCCTTTTCTTATGTGAAATAAAAAGTGAGGTGAATGAAATACTCAAAGTGGCCACACCACAAGAAATAGTATGGAATGCTAGCCCATATGGAAATGTTGGTTATTCCAGTGGAATTGTATAATATCTCCTTGAATTTGTTTCTTATAGGTTTTTCTTTCACGTTGTAGAGAAAGATTCAGATTTAAGTTCTGACTTATATTCGGATGGATCAGATATCCTAGAGCAATTGATAAGGAAAAGGCAAGAGAACTAAAAGATACAGAGGTAGAATTGCAGTTCAATATCAAAGACAAATCAAATGAATTTAGATTGCCTATAGAAGAGGCACTTCTCCATTACTTCTACTTCGAAGTTCTCCTAGTTCATTTTGAATTTGGAAACTTGAGGGTCTTATGATTTTCCTTAGGAGCTTCAAGAAGAGGCACAGTGACCACCAAATCTTCCAAAATCTTCAGCGCAGAATAAAAGAGTGTGTTATCGCTCTATCAATCTTCTACATTTTCTCCTCTCTCTAATTATAATTTTTTGATTGATACCCTTTACTAATTATATCATTTTCAGCATTGCTATGATATTATTTTATTTTATTTTTTCCTAAATTTAGATGTTTCCAGTTGTAGAGCTTGAAGAACTTATTAAAGTGTTCGAAAATCCATTACCCACTTGCTTGGACAAACGTTCTAAAGGTGAAAAAAGACTGGTAATCCAATCTTCTTAAGTCACATTGAAAAGATTGCACCGTTTGATCACTACGGTTCGATCATGGTTAAGATTGTTTTCTTGAGAACCATAAGCAATTCCAGGTGATGCCCACTAAAAATGATGGCTATGATTGATGATTGAACTCATTTTGTTGCCCTTATGGTTAAGATTATCCAATCAGTGAGATATTTCATCATGGTCCATATGGAATGGACTATCTAGATCAATGCTAGGATGGTCCACATGCACAAATGTAAATTGCATTTTCATTTCCAATTCTCTAGGAATAATTCTAATCTTAGGAATAATTAAAGGTCCACTAGTGCCATCCTTTCACATCTTCATCGTGGCAAAATCATAGTTTAGAATAATATTTAAAAGGAAAATATGTTAGTAATCAATAACAAAATTCATATTCCTTATGCTCTTCTTTGTGACTACAACTTAAAATACAAGATATCTATGGCTACTCCGTTTGGATTTTAAATATATTCCGTTTTGGTAGAATTGCAATATTTTTCTTAGCATCACTATTAGCTAAAAAAAAGTTCATATTAACTAAAATAAGATGAACCCATTTGTAAGCAACGACCAAATAGGCCTTAACATACCTCACTAGCATTTTAACGTTGGTTTATTACAGTTTTTGGGTTAAGTTTCTGCACTTCCGCAAACAAAATCCTATTCAGATAGTGTTTGATTGTGTATGAGATAGGGCTGCCCAGATTGTCTGGAAGGAGACAGGACATGAATGAATTGAATTGTAGATTTTGATGAAACAAACAGTCAAAAGTTATATCTGATTGATTGTTGAAATATATAAACCTGTAATAATTTTTCTTCTTTCTAGCCCCACTGATCCATCAGGATGGCCTGTTACGTCTGATTATGTCTAATTAATTGTTCTTATGGTTTCTTAATTATGTAGGTCAACTGCCTTTTGGACTTGATATTTCACAGTCTGTATAGCCATAAGGAAGTATTTCTCCGGGAGCTTGTAAGGTCTATATCTTGCTACTGATTTGTTTTTTATTATTGACCATTTAGAGTATTTAACATATGCTCCTAGGTGCATTGGAGTTATCATCCACCTATTATCTGTACTATACATGTGGCATATGTGTATGGTTATCTTCATCATCCATAATTGATTGGCAACTAACCAGAAATGCCTTTGATTGGGGAATCTAGGTTGTATGATCAATGAACTTTTTCTCATTGAGTATGATCAATGTTTCTAGTCCAACCAGTTGAACTATTAGTCATTATACACCTAGTGAATTACTTCTAATTGATCATTTGGCAGTGAGATATTTCATCATAGTCTATAATTGCCTTAGAACACTCAGTCCAACATTTTGTGCATATGAGTTAGATGGATAATCCGATTTACACTACGATCATCTAGGGCTAAAAGTCGGGCGGGGCAGGGCGGGTCGGGTTGGTGCTCAACCCTAGCCCAACCCAAGGTAACTATACCTCAACCCTAACCCAACCCAACCCAACTTCGGGTTGGAAATTCTCAACCCAAGCCCAACCCAAGCGGGCTCGGTTGGGTTAGTCACGTTGGTTAGGTTGATACATGCTAATATTTTTTTCTTACATTAGTCTACTATATTTTAATACATGCCTTATTTTTTGTACATATGATTTTATTAATTATATATATAGTTATTTATCACAAAGAACTTTATTTTCTCTAAACAAACAAGCTCAAATATAAGACAACTACTCCTTTAACAATCAAGCATATCAAATTTCAAGCATTATCAAATATTAAAAACATATCAATTTTCAAATAATATCACAAGTAAGAAAGAAAACACAGTAGAAACTATAAAGACAAGAACATACCTCCAAAAAATAGAAGATCCAAATTATATAAATATGATTACTTTTGGAAAAAAAAATCTACTTATATATCCTAATATTACCCATTCCAGACATCTACTTATATATCCTAGTATTAAAAGAATTTTTATTTTTATTTAAAAAAAAAAAAAAAAAAAAAAAAAAAAAAAAAAAAAAAAAACATTTACATAAGAGGCATGTTGAAAATAAGTCATTAATATTACTAATCATGTGCATTTTATATTTCATGATATGATTACAAAAAAAAAAAAAAAAAAACTAAATCTTTACATGTGTTGAGTTCATATGCTGATTATGACTGTGAAAAATATTAAAATAATTTCAAATGCAGGGAAAAAAAATTTAAAAAAAAATATAAAAAAAATCAATCAAACCAACCTTTGTATGATGTAGAGAGAAAGAGAGAATAATAGATTGATGGTGATACATAATTACATACCTTGTGAGATGCTCTCTCTCAATCTTCCTCTAGCGCAAACGAGCTCCTCGACTCCCTCTCTCACTCGTACGCCTGAATTTCTCTCTCCAAAATATTTGCCCATTACACACCGTGACTTTTAGCATGTGAAACTTCTTGGGGCCCGTAGTGATTTAGGTTTTACATCCACACTGTCCATCAATTTTTACATATTATTATTGAACATGAGCCCCAAAATGAGACACATCCAAAGCTCAAGTGGACCACACCACAGAAAGTAACGGGGATTAAATGACTACCGTTAAAACCTTTTTGGGGCCATAGAAGACTTTAATCAACCTGATATTTGTATTTTAACTTATTCCAGGTGTGTGTGATATCATGAACAGGTCAGATGAAAAATTAGCATCAAGCTTGGACCTAATAAAGTTTCAACAGTAGCTTGTTCAATCCGTATTGCTTTTTGTGGTGTGGTCCACTTGAGCTTTGAATGTGCCTCATTTTTGGTGCCATGCTCTAGAATGATCCATAAAAATTGATGGATGTTATGGATGTAAAATGCAATCATTGCAGGGCCAAAGAACTACCACACATTAAAAGTCACGCGGTGGATCAAGCAATCAGGATGGATAGAAGTTATACAGTGGGAACGGATTAGCTACTCAATGGCTAGTGGTAGGTGTTTGGTGGACCCCAACATGATGTATGTGTCTCATCCATGCCATCCATCCATTTTTTTAAGATAAATTTATGCTATCAGCCCAAAACTAAGGTAGATCAAAATTTCATATGGGGCCACACAGTGTTGATTGAAATCCTTGAAATCCCACCATTAAAACTTTTTAAAATTTTCTTGGGGCTGCAAAGGTTTTGTATCAAGGTGATATTTGTTTTTTGCCTTCATCTTAGTCTCTATGACCTAATCTACAGGTTTGATGTCAGATAAACATTACCGAGGGCCTTACGAGGTTTTTAATGGTAGATCTTCAATCACTATTGTTTTCCCATGGTGTGGTCCACCTGAGGTTTTGATCTACCTCAATTTTGGGTTGATGTCATAAAATCATCTGGAAAAATGGATGGGCGGCATGGATGAGACACATACATCATGTTGGGGTCCATAGAGCATCGACCACTGGCCATTAGGAATAGCCAATCCGTTTTCGCTATCACCGATGCAGATTTCCCGCAAAAGCCTTCCACAATCAGATTCTCTAAAAGGATTCTGGGTAGGGCCCACTACCATGTTTATTAGAAATCAAACCCGTCCATCCATTTTTTGAGTTTATTTTAGGACGTGATCAAAAGTAAGATGGATCCAAAACTCAAATGGGCCACACAAGAGGAAACAGTGGAGATTTAGTGAGCACCGTTGAAATATTTATATGGCTATAAAAGTTTCATAGGTCTAAGTTTTTAGTGTTTTTACTTCATCCCAATAAAAATGACCTTATAAACGGTTTGGATGGCATATAAACATCAAGGCAGAGCCTAAAAAGGTTTCAACGGTAGGAATTCCTTTTCCCACTATTTCATATTTTATGACCCAGTTGATTTTTGGATCCTCCTCTTTTTTGGTCCAATGTCCTAAAATGAGCTAGAAAAATGGGTGGACGGGTTGGATTTTTCATAAATATCACGGTGGACCCCACATCGCATCATTGCACATGATCTTTATGTGAAAGGCTTTCGCACTGTATTCACATCCATGCAATATGGGAGAAAAAAATCTAGCACATGAGAGAGAAAAATCCAGCACCCGCTACATGGGAGAGAGAAATCCCTTATCGGGAAATGACATGCAATGAAGACTATCTGTTAATTTATTATATATTTATATTATAATTATTGGGTTCGGGTTGGGTAGGGCAACCCGAGACTTCAACCCGAGCCCAACTGAAATTTTGTCACGTTGGTGTTTCTACAACCCAAGCCCGAGACCAAACTTGAAATATTCTGCCCGAGCCCAACCCAACGTCGGGTCGGTCAGGTTGAACCCGCCCGACTTTCTACCCTGCAATCATCATATCTATTTAGAGCATCCTTGCTTTGGATATGGGAATCATGTCTTCTATCCAATGTCTCAGTTTTCAGTGGATATTAAAAATGCCCTGGTTTATCAATTAGCGTTAAGTATTGAGTTAACTAGACAGGAAAACTCCATAGGAAGATCAACCAGTTGTCTGCCTCAATCGGATGTGTGCCGAACTCACCATAGGTAAATCTAAGCGTCACATCCCATGTCCCAAAACACTAGGTAAATAAAACCCTTAAAATTGGTTAGACTATCATAGGGTTTTTGAGTTAGAAAACTTTTTTACAAATTCAGAAAATCTCTAACTTTTCTACCTCTGTCGATTTATTGATATCTGGTTCGATAAAATCGATGTGTATTGTCGATGTCCTCGATGATCAATCGATACCATTGAAATGAGGACCAAAGATGTCCAGTAACTACATATTCATCTAGATAGAATTATTGATATATCGATACCCTTATCGATATCATTGATATTTGAATCTCGAGTTTATCGAAATAGACTCGATATAATCGACAGTAGAGTATTTGTATCCCTATTTTTTTATAAGAAAATCATATAGAGCTTCGATATATCGAAGTACTCCTCGATATCCTCGGAATTCAAAAATTGATAATATCGAAAAGCCTTCGATGATATCAGTCTTGGACATAGTTTTTCCAGCAATATTTTTTAGGTGATTTTTATATCAAATCGAGGGTCACTCGATAGAATCGATATTCAAATATCGATGATATCGAGGCTGGATCGATTGCATCGAGAAAGGACATAAACTATCCAGCAAGCTCACTGATAAAATTTATGAATTTATCGATGCATCGACACGACCTTCGATATCATTGACATTCAAATTCTGATGATATCGAGTGTACCTCGATCATATCTTTTGACCTGAAAAATTTTAAATCAAGGCTCTCTCATTTTTCAAATATCGAGGAATCGATCCTCCTATTGATAATATCGGAGTTCGAAATTCGATGATATCGACATGTGTTTCGATGCCCTCGACCAGCTAGCAAAAATTTTCAAAAGCGTATGAAATTTGAGTCTGTGTCATCGACCGACCAGTCGATGCAATCGAGAGTATACGCTCGATGATATCGACCCTGCTCGATGATATCGAACTCTGTCATAAATGCGACCGTTTTATATCCGTTGAAACTTTTTGCCTGTATATAGAGAGCTTCTCTTTAGTTGTTGTGAGAGAAAGAAGAGAGTGCTTTTAAGTGTTTAACCTTATATCATTTACCCAAAGCCCTTTCTCTCAGAGGAGTTCATTCTTCAATCCACCCTTATCATTGATATTCAATAGAGTGGATTGGCGAATGACCTTGCACATTCAAGGATCCTCCAGCTACCATCTTAGTAGAAAATCATTAAGCTGGGATGCTTTGAATACATAGATGACTGGAATCACTCTATCTCCTTTATAGGAAAATATTTGAGTGTAGGATTTCATCATAACCTTAACCCAACCCATCGCCATGCATCGGTATATCTTCTGAGTTGCGGTTCAGGGAAGCAGAAGACTCTTCATCAACAAAGGAGGAGATCTTCAATGATGAGCTAAAAGGGACTCATCTGCTTATCTGTAAGTCATCAGAGTCCAGAAGACCCTTGTGATCATTCCTTTGTAGGATTGGGTCTAAGATGCTTCTCACCCTTGCAAGTCCTTTAGGAGGCCTTCGGCGGGAGTGTACGTGGTGGGTACGTAGTGTTGACCCTTGCTCTGTGAAGAGCATAAACTTTCGGTTAAATATGAACCTGTTTTAAAACCTTGGGTTAGAGGTAAACCGTGTAAAACCTCTGTTAAGGTCTTGTGGAAGATCTTTGGCCAGTTTGCCTAAAAGTGGGTGCAATGTGTTGACCCTTGCTCGTGAAAGCATAAATAGTCAGCCTAGGTGTAGGTTGTAAAGGTTAAAGATGAACTTGATTTAAAACCTTGAGTTCAGGGTGAACCGTGGGAAACCTCCTTAGTGAAATCCAGTACACTCAAGGGTTGAGTGCGATTACAGGGAGTGGAGTAGACAAGTAGTTGAACCACTATAAAAATGACTGTGTTTGATATTGTTATTTATTTGTTTGTGTGATTTTCTTAAATATTTTCATATATGATTATCTGAGATCACACCTCACACACATAGTCATATCCATCACAAACTACTTTGCATATTATTTATCTCTCAAATAGTTTGTGTTTGGATCCTCTAACGAGCTTGGAATCCAGTAGAGTTACTCTTGAGTAATCCTAATATATGCTTGTTGTTAGGATTAGTGTGATAGAATTTTAAATTATCATAAAATTATTGAAAAGTCCTATTCCAAACCCCCCCCCCCCCCCCCCCGCCCACAGGAATTATTGTCATATTTCTACTTTAAATAAAGCGGTCTTTATCGAAATTTCAATTTTATCAGAGTGGGTCTCTCTTCAAGGGCTTCACTGCCTAGAGAGTGATCTTGACTGAAGTTGGGAATATGGCCAAATGAGAGGGCTCATAGGTCTCTAGACCTCCAGTATTTTATGGATCAAATTATGCATACTAGAAAGCTAGAATACACTACTTTCTGAGATCCTTGGATCATGATGTTTGAGATATAGTTAAAAGAGGATATGTGCCACCATCTAAACAAATAGTACTTGATAATGGCACAACTATCACCAAATCGAAACCTAAAGAGAAGTGGACAGCATTCGATAAGGAAAATCAAACTGCAAAGGTTAAAGCCATGAATGGTATCTACTGTGTTGTGTCCCAAGATATTTTCAATCAAATCAGTATGTGTGGGACATCCAAGGAAGCATAGGATTTGTTAGAAACAATTCATGAAGGTACAAACACTGTGAAGAGATCTAAAATGTAACTCTTGACTTCACAGTTCGAAAGTCTGAGAATGGAAGAGCATGAGACCTTTATGGAGTTTTTCACAAAGTTGAATATCATTTGTAACTCCATGGGTGGATTAGGAGATAAATTTTCGGTACCTAAAATCTATAGGAAAATTCTAAGATCCCTACAGAAACGGTTCAATCCTAAGGTAACAACCATTAAAGAATGTAAGAACATAGATGAAATGAAAGTAGAAGAACTAGTAAGTTCCCTACAAACATTTGAACTACACTTCAAACAAATCTAAAAATCTAAAAATACTTTTCTCAAAACTTCAAAGAAAACAACACATGAAGACAATGAAAGTGAAAGAGAAGATGAAGATGAGGAAGTGGTTTTGTTGGCTCAATGATTCAGAAAGTTCTTTCAGAAAAATCGTGGTCATCCACCTAAAGGAAGAAAGATAGACAACAGACCTTCTGCAGGTAAATTTGGTAAAAAGACCAAAGAATAATAATGTTATGCCTGTCAGAAGTTTGGACACTTATCTACTGAATGTCCAAACAGAAAAACCAAGGGTAAGGTAATGGCTGCCACATGGGATGATACAGAAGAGTCAAACTCAGAATCTTGTAACTCAGAGAGTGATGGAGATCAGAAATCTTTAAAAAATCTTATGGTCTCCACTACTCTAATCATTCTCATTGAGACTGAGTACGAGGAACTACGAGCCACTGAATCATTTCCATCAGATAATGAGGAAACAGAGGAGGAAGAAGAGAAACAAGATAAACTGCAGGATGCTTACAATTAACTCTATATTCATAGCATCCACATCCTTAAAAGACTTGGAATGACAAAAAATAAAAAAGGATTGCTACAAAGAGATCTGGACAAAACTTTGACAATTAATACACATCTAATCAATGATTTACAGCAATATCATTCAGATAATGATAAGTTGGAAAGAATCAATCTATCCCTAAAAACGGAATCATTAAAGCTTACTAAACAAGTTGAATTATTAAAAGATGAAAATGAGCATCTCCAGAATGAGAATCACATACTCCGTTTTGACTTAGAGAAATCCAGAAAATTTGTTGAAATAAACTATAAATTTTTCCACAGTGGTGAAAAGTTAAAAAAATTGTTAGGGATGGAAAGACAAGGAAAAGACAAGAGTGGCCTAGGGTATGATAAAACTAAAACGAGAACTGAAAATGCAGCACCATTAACTGAAAAATCTACTACTTCAGGTAGTAATATGAGAACTACTCCAGTTTGTCATTTATGTGGTGATTTGGGCCATTATAAGTTTGAATGCTTGACACCTAGAAGGACTCCACATAACTCTGGTAAAAATCATATTGGAAAATTTAAACCAACCAGAGAAATACAAAATGTTAAAAGTCCACCTAGGAGACTGGTTAATAGATATACTCATCCATCACCACCTAGAATGAATGACAGAATGAAGGAGTTAGTTGATCAAGTGGGTAAGATAAACATGAAAACTAAATCTACCATAGTAAAGAATTCTGTCTCAAAATGGATAGTGAAAGAAAAGCTGAATTGTCTGATAACTCACTCTATACCCTGAAATATTAAGCATGAAAAGACAAGACCAGGTCATGCATCAAGATCTGGATATTTGTTGAATGATGCAATTTTTCTAAGCTCATGATGATATATCTGAGGTTCCTCACCTCAATCTTTTCATATATAAACATCCTAATGTTTATAATTTTGATTTGTACAATGTTTGTATAAAATTGTGCCGTGCATATTGATACAAAGATATTCTATTCTATACATGAGTTTGTGGATGTGTGGAAAAATGAAAATTATTCATCCTCAACATGTCTGTCGATAAGTCATTCTTGATTAATCGATCAAGGGTTGATATCATCGATGCCTCTTTGGAATGTGAAGAGTCATATGATCGAGAATGATATCGAAGGCAGTCTCGATAACATCGGGGGAGTTAAACACTGGTCGATAATATCGAAGACTGTCGCCCGATAAAAGGCGGTCGAGTGAAAAAAAAAAGAAGGAGAAATTTCATTTCCTTTCAAAAAGGCATTTTCGTTTCGCTCATCCCCTCAGCCAAAAGTACATCGGTGGGTCCCAGAAGTGCCTCAAAACTGGTATTACCCTTCCATTCCTTCCATTCCAGATTCTATCTTGCTTTTTGGTCGAGTATTTTTAGTTTCTTCAAAAGAGGAATTTTGTCCATTCTTCCCAAATCTGACTTAATGGGTAAGGACAAAGAAACGGTGTCGGGACTTGGGGAGTCCTCCAGAGCCTCTCAATGAAAAACTCTTGCTTCCAAAGAGAGAGCAAGAGCGCCTGAACGGGGGACCCCCACTCGTCAAAGGTCATGACAAACCTCACGTGGCAGGTCCCAGTCTGAAACACCGGCACCTACTCCGACTAGAGAAAATCCACTTCCAGCTAAATACATGGGTAGGAAGCTCATTCATAAGAGGAAGGTAGATAGGGGTTGTCCAATACTATACAATCTAGAATCCCTGTTTGCTGTAATCGACTGGTTTCCTATTCTTGATTTCGGTGGGCCATCTCACCTTGAATAAACACGCAACTTCCTTGACGCTTATCACTCACCTATGTCTGATCCTCCTTCTATCATGGTCTCTCTGGATGGTGATGATGTACTGATCACTCCTGCTACAATGGCAAACATCTTCAGACTGACAATGTCACCCATCGGTCTCCCTGAGATGGACCTCAAAAACATTGAAACCCGGTCCATGGTTACTAAGTATCTCTATTATGGTAGGGACATTCCTTGGTACCAAGGAAATGCATTGAAATCTAAGTTCATGGAACCTCAATTTTGGGTCTTACACGGTATCTTTGCCACAAACATTTATCTCAAAAGTACCAACCGCTCCAATCTCACAGGATTCATGACCATGATTGTGTACTCAATAGCCAACGGAATAAAAATTTGCCTCCCAACTCTGCTCATCCACCAATTGGTCTATGCCATTTACACATCCCGGGATCTTCATCTACCATATCCCTGGATCATAAACATGGTGTGCAACGCCATCGGCTTCCCAACGACCAGTGATTCGGAACTTCCCCTCCAAGTCTTCAAAAAAAGTAACATTCGAAGAAAGGACTTGAAGTTTCATAAGTATCCCGAGGATCCAGAGGAAGGCATTTAAGAAGAAGCAGCTGGAGGTGAAGGAGATGCTCTCACTGCAGAGATTGAAATGGCTGGGGAAGAATCACCTGTGCCCCATCAAGCACCATCCACATTAGCGGTCGGGCATGCAAAGAGGTTCAAGATGCATCAAGACAGAATTGGGGCGATACAGCGTGATGTCGCTCAACTGAAAGAGTCTATGGATACACGACTCACTGTCTTAGAATGCATGGTCAACGGAATGTAGCGATGCAACAGTTGGTTGATCTACTCACTTGCCAACGCGACGACATGGTACCATCTTCCTCGGATCCATAGTGCTGGTCTCTGGATGTTGTCACATACACCTCACTCTTATTTTTGCGTATGAACATTAGTATCTTTTTGGATGTTCTGCGCTCTCATGAGTGTATGTGATTACTCACTAACCTACACAGTCTAAACAAATTTATTTATTTTTTGTGTTGCCCATGGATGGGCTAAAAACTGATGGTTGAGTCTGGATGCCCATGAATGGGTCAGTAATTTGGTTTGGATGACTATCATACTACTGACAATCTTAAGAAGTTTGTGTTTGTGGATATTTTGAATATGGCCAGTTACAATTCACTTCTATTTTCTACCATGATTATGAGTTAAGATCCCCTGGTTTATCTAGTTTCTGATATGGAATGCACATGATGATTTTAATGATTATGCTATCTGCTTGTATCACTACTCTGTTTGATCTATTACGCATATATAGTTTCTGAAAGTAATTTCTACTTAAACTGTTTTTCTCATTATACATCTATACTCTATATATGTTTGCTCTCTAAATGTTGGTTCTCCTAAGTTGCTTTAACTTTAGTCAATATCAACTGTTCTACCTTTGCCGATGACTGACAAAAAGGAGGAGAACAATTCAAACACCCCACAAGGAAAATTGCATATCTACTTGAATTGTGATACAAGTGTTAGGGGGAGCAGCTGCATCAAGATAGGGGGAGAATGCAGTTAGGGGAAGCAGCTAATGATTTGTGTGTAATGTTTCACTAAACATTGTAAAATTGTGTAAATTACATGTACACACAATTTAGGATGTATTTATCAAGATGTCGTTTTAGGGTGTTTTGGTATTTTTTCACGTAATTGACAAAGGGGGAGATGGAAAGTACCCTGGATTGTCGATTAGTGTGAGTGTTGAGTCAACTAGATAAGAAAGCTCCATAGGAAGATCAATTAGCTGTCTGCCTCAACCGGATGTGTGCCGAACTCACCAGAGATAAATTTAAGCCTCACATCCCATGTCCCAAAACACCAGGTAAATAAAACCATTAAAATTGGTTTGACTGTCATAGGGTTTTTGAGTCAAAAAACATTTTTACAAAATTAGATAACTCTAAGTTTTCTACCTCTGTCGATTTATCGATATCAGATTCGATAAAATCGATGTGTGCTGTTGATATCCTCGATGATCAATCGATACCATTGAAATGAGGACCAAAGATATCTAGCAACCACATATTCATCTGGACAGAATTATCGATGTATCGATATCATCAATATTTGAATCTCGAGTTTATCGAAGCAGACTCGATATAATCAACAGCAGAGTATTTGTGTCCCTATTTTTTATAAGAAAATTATATAGACCTTCGATATATCGAAGTACTCAATATCCTCGAAATTCAAAAATCAATGATACCGGAAGGCCTTCGATGATATCTGTCTTGGACAAAGTTTTTCCAGTAACATTTTTCAGGTGGTTTTTATTTCAGATCGAGGGTCACTCGATAAAATCGATATTCAAATATCGATGATATTGAGGCCGGATCGATTATATCAAGAAAGGACAGAAACTGTCCAGCAAGCTTACTGATAAAATCTATGGATTTATCGATGCATCGACACGACCGTCGATATCATCGACATTCAAATTCCAATGATATCGAGTGTACCTCGATCATATCTTTTGACCTGAAAAATTTCAAAGCAAGTCTCTCTCATTTTTCAAATATCGAGGAATCGATCCTTATATCGATAAGATCGGAGTTCGAAATCTGATGACATCAACATATATTTCGATGCCCTCGACCAGCTGGTAAAAAGTTTCAAAAGCGTATGACATTTGAGTTTGTGTTATCAAGCGGTCAGTCGATGCAATCGAGAGTATACGCTCGATGATATCAACCCTGCTCGATGATATCAAACTCTATTATAAATGCAACCATTTTATATCCGTTGGAACTTCTTTCCTATATATAAAGAGCTTGTCTTTAGTTACTGTGAGAGAAAGAAGAGAGTGCTTTTGAGTGTTTAACCTTAAATCATTTATCTAAAGCCCTTTCTCTCAAGGGAGTTCATCCTCCAATCCACCCTTATCATTGATATTCAATAGAGTGGATTGGAGAATAAACTTCCGCATTCAAAGATCCTCCGGCTACCATCTTAGTGGCAAATCATTAAGCTAGGATGCCTTTAATGTATAGATGACTAGAATCACTCTATCTCCTTTATAGGAAAATATTTAAGAGTAGGATTCCATCATAACCTTGACCCAACCTGTCGTCATACATTGGTATATCTTCTGATTTGCGGTTCAAGGAAGCAGAAGTCTCTTCATTAATAAAGGAGGAAATCTTCAACGACATGCTAAAAGGGATTCATCTGCTTATCTGTAAGTCATCAGAGCCTAAAGGACCCTTGTGATCATTCCTTTGTAAGATTAGGTCTAAGATGTTTCTTACCCTTACAAGTCCTCTAGGAGGCCTCGACGAGAGTGTACGTGGTGGGTACGTAGTGTTGACCCTTGCTCTGTTGAGAGCTTAAACTCTTGGTTAAAGGTGAACCTATTTTAAAACCTTGGGTTAGAGGTGAACCGTGTGAAACCTCCGTTAGGTTCTTTTAGAAGATTCTTGGCCAGTGTGCCTAAAAGTGGGTGCGATTTGTTGACCCTTGCTCGTAAAAACATAAACAGTCAGCCTAGGTGTAGGTTATAAAGGTTAAAGGTGAACCTGATTTAAAACCTTAGGTTTAGGGTGAACTGTGAGAAACGTCCTCAGTGAAATTCGGTACACTCAAGGGTTGAGTGTGGTTACCGGGAATGGAGTAGACAAGAAATTGAACAACTATAAAAATGATTGTGTTTGAGATTTTTATTCATTTATTTATGTGATTTCCTTCAATATTTTCATATCTGATTATCTGAGATCACACCTCACATGCACATACAGTCATATCCATTATAAACTAGTTTACATATTTTTCATCTCTCAAATAGTTTGTGTTTGAATCCTCTACCGAGCTTGGAAGCCAGTAGAGTTACTCTTGAGTAATCCTAATATATGCTTGTTGTTAGGATTAGTGTGATAGAATTTTAAATTATCATAAAATTATTAAAAAGTCCTATTCACACACCCTCTAGGACATATTGACATATTCCTACTTCAACTAAAGCGATCTTTACCACAATTTCAGATATGGCAATCATGAATTTGTCCATAAATCTATAAATCTATATCATGCCATGTCTCAGCTTGTGTGTCTCATGTCATGTCCATGTCATGTCTCAATTTGTGTGTCTCATGCCATGTCCATAAATCCATATCATGTTCCATGTCCTGCCAATGCCAATTATTTAAAGTTCCTATTATCTGTTGGTTCTGTAATAATTTGTCATGTAGTGAAGTCAATTTCATTAATGAGATTTTTGTTATCTACCATATCACAGAATTTGGTTATTGGATTCTTGCAGCTTTCCAATCATGGCTCTTCAAAACACTCGACATTGAAGGTGGATCCTATGAGCAAAGCTTTCTTGTTTGTGAACATGAATACTCCAATTATATTACTCATAGTTGTTATTCCTGCATAAAAATCAAAGGTTTTTTTTATTTAAATTGTTTCCTGAATTTTGAAAGAGAGAGAGAGAGAGAGAGAGAGAGAGAGAGAGAGAGAGAGACTATTACCAATGAAATATTTCGTTAGTAGTAGTAAATCGAAAACTTTCGTAGGAAAAAACTGTGGATGAAACTTTTATCTACGAAATATTTTGTCGGTAAAAACTATGGATGAAACTTTTACCTACGAAATATTTCGTCGGTAAAAGTTGTGGATGAAACTTTTACCTACGAAATATTTCGTCAGTAAAAGTTATGTTTACCGACGAAATATATTACTTTTTCCTACAAAAAGTAACATGTTTTACCAACAAAAAAATTCGTCAGTAATTGTTTTAGCATTGCCAACGAAATGATATTTCGTCGAGAAAAGCCTTTAGCCACGGTCTTATCGTAACGATCTTTTCGACGAAATATTTCGCCGGTAATAGTAATTACTGACAAACAAAGATGAAATACCGACGAATTATTTCATCGGTAAAAGAGCAATTTCCTGTAGTGCTAGGATCCTGATGATCAAATCAATCTAACCATCTGGTGAACCACACCTATCAAACAACAATTAATCAAATTATGTAATTCTGAATTATGTGGACCATGGATGTTTCAAATCAAGCTAATCAATGGACCTCTCTCCTAATCGGTCATGGGAGGGTCAAATGTTGGTTTGGGTCAAACTAATGGCTTAATTGGACCCTAAACTCGAGATTAAGGAAAATTGTCAGTTTTTCAATTCGGTCATCAGAACCAAACGAAAGACAACAAAATAGATCTATTCGATTCCAAACTTGAAAATCTGGATTAATGAATCAATTACAATCACAAATTCACATATATTATACATCTCTTTACAATTTAAATGTCACTGAATGATGGGTAAACACTTTGAATGATCTAGTGGGTCCCTCATTAGGTTGTGGTGATCGCAAACCTTGTTTTAAGGGTTGGATCTATAGGAATCCAATTTGACAACGTGTGGGACCCAATTTAAAAACTGATCAATCAATGCAGGTCTGACAATATAAATTAATATAATCAACATAATGATTTCACTTATATGTTATATTAAGGGCTCTTAACTTGTTCTAATTTGGTTAACATATCGGAATCATCATCACCGAGTTACAAGTAAGTGTTCCCAATATGTTTCCTATCCATTAGAATTAAAATAGCTTTGATATATCTATTATATTTAATTTAATGCTTGTTTGTTTGGTTAATATGAAACTATCTGATTAAATGTTTGTTGAATATATGATTCAACTTGTTTCAATTGAGAACTATCTTTGTGATGATTTCATCAATTCACATGAAATGTGTTTCCTCTAATATGAGATATCAATTCTATATATGTGATCTACTTATGTATAACTGTGTAATTAAAATTGAACATTAATATCTTGCATGCACACTATGTGTGGAGTCTATCAAACTAGTGGAAGCCTTCCCAAGCGGCGGATGTGGGTCATGCCATGCTTACCAAACTAGTAGAAGCCTACCCAAATGGCGGATGCTGGTTGACAGTCATCCAACTCAAGCAAGTGGACGAACATCCCACTTGGTGCATTCATTCATTAATTACATGTCATTAATGATTATTCTATGCCCCTTCTATTTGACGTACTTTTTTAATTTTAATGTGAACAAACTATGCTGGGAATTCTCACTAGGCCCGGCAACCTTACACTTTATTGATAAAAAATCATACAGATGTAACTAAGGTTGAATCATTAGCACGAAGATAGGAAGATGCAACCGAGCTAGTGAATAATCCACGGGACACATGGATCTCTTTGATTAAAGAGGAACTCATTGCATTGGATTGATTGCCAATTTCTTAATTTCATTACTTATAAATTTTATTTGTTCATTTTAAATTAGTTTCTATTTAACTATCATGCTTGTGTAATAGATTGTGTTGGACATGAATTTAATATTCATTGAATTGATGATTGGTAGTTACATTTGAATAATGACTCTAAATGGGTGGGTATTTGGATGGTAATAATTGTTTGGAATGAATGGAAGTTGATTTTTATTTATTGTGTGTGAATGATAGTGAATGGAACTTAATTCGAATATTGTTAATTCATAAATCTAAACACCCTCCCTAGATCACTTTTTACCTGCAAGAAAAGACAGATGGAGACCCTGGCTACGGCGCTCCAATACCAAAGTTAGACAAGTAAGCTAGGTCTAATAGAATGCAGGGTTTTTAGGAGTGGTTCATGAGTAAGGTTGTACATACCTTTCACCATTAAAGATGCTCCTATTTATAGTTGAAAGGGCCGGCAACGACGTAGAGGGCAATCTCCCTAGTTAGTAGGGGCATGTTGTAGAGAGAATTGTATCCCGAGCATATCAGGAATATCTCCCAAGATCTTCGATTGAGATCTCGGGCAGATGTGTGTTGCAGTCATCTACCGAAATTCTCGGCTAAGATCTCAAGTAGGTATCATTGATAATAACTGGACAGTCAGAACCATTAGAAACACGTAGTAGGAGACTGAGGTGGAGAGTCCGAGGTGACTTACACAGCCGTTCGACCTGGATTCTCTAGTGGGCTGTGGTAGAGTTTTCCTTTGGTATCAAGCAGATTTCCAACCTACCGACCTGCCCATGGGATTCATGTTCAAGCATTGAGACTGAGCTTCTTTCCTTAGTGGAATATGGACGGGAACGTGGATGACCATCCTCTTTATCTTACCGCACGGGACAGGGTTTCCCTAAGTGTAGCGGCTCAGACTCTTGCCTTGTGCAGGGTCGTACCTCGAGGGCCCTCACCAAGAGATGTTCTGAGTAGCAACTCAGAAATGGATGGGACCGTGAAAGGGCTCGACATTTGACGGAAGTGTAGATACTTCATTTCCTAATGGTCGGGTTCAAGGAGTAAGTTGTTTGCCCAACAATGAATTACTGTTTATTGGTTGTTGAGGGGATCCTGGTCGTAATTGGTGCTGGTTGATCATGCGACAAGCACGCAGGTCCAAGTTGACCTCTCTTCCTTAGCCAATCCATTTTTACACATAAAAAATATAATCAATGCCTTTGAATAATTGTACATTTTATTGGATTAAGTACATTTTGTGTAAGAGTCGTGACACAAAAATCAAGTCTGGGATGCACGCTTGGTACCCGAATTAAACATCATGATAGAAAATAATGATGAAGCATAAGAAACATGGTGATGAAGCAGATCCTACAACAAGTGGGTCTGAAAACAAGCTTCACATGAGAGTCATGGTGATGAAGCAGATCCTACCACCTCATCTGCCAGACCCTACTAGCGAGTTCAAGCCCACATGACTCTCAGGAGTTTTATCACCCGGTCAAGGGTTCGAGTATCCACAGGTGATGAAATTCCACCAGCGTGAGTGTGTGGGGTGTGTGTGCGTGTGTGTAAAAAAAATTAATAATAATGAAAGAAAAAAATAAAAAAATAAAAAAAGTTCAAGCCCGCATGAGATGGTATGCTAGATGTCCAGGAAGTTTTTTCCTGGAAGAGCCCTACGCCTAAGCAACATAAAAGGTGAAGATCTATCTGTGCCAGTTAATGCTGATATAGTTAAAGTTAAATAATAATGCTTTATTTTATTTTATTTTATTTTTAAATCTCTAAATTCTGCAAAGTACATGCTGCACAATTATGCAAGCGAAAAGGTAGGTACCTAATCCATTCTTTCTCTATCACGATGGCCTAACCAGAAGAGTCACTTAGATCTTAGGACTCGTCAACTCCCTGACTCAATATGATGTCATACAGTATCTGGTCGGCTGTAAATTCAGCCGAGTTCACTGGCTACTGTGTCTCCAAATCCTATCACATCACATGTTATACAAAGAAATTGCATATCACGTGTAATAGACAGAAATTGCCCACCATCTCGTGAGCGCGCATCCACAGACTTGGTAACCATCACATCCACCACGGCATATAAACATCACGGTCGACCACGGGAGAGTTTCAGTGGTGGATGTTTACAACCCACTATTTCCCATCGCAGCCCAGTCGAACTTTGAATCTGCCTCATTTTTGGATTCGCGTCCTAACGTGATCTGGCAAAACCGACGGATAGAGTGGATTTCTATGAACATTGTGGTGGGCCCACTGAGCTTGGGAGTCCTTGAAGAGCACGAAAGTCGTCCACGACTACATTTACATGTACAACATGGTGGGGCCCACAAATCTTGGGGTGTTTTACACGCTGCATAGAACCGGTGTTGTACAGTGTAGAGGATTCCGGTCTGTACGCATGAAATGAATATTTACAAGTCTAGGCTAGACCATTCATCCATGCCCCGAGGGCTCAGCCCGGTCCGGATACCAGACCCGGGCCTCAGGCAGACGCTGATTTCCTGCTCTGGGAACCCAGTTGGGGCCACTGTGATGTTTGTGAGAAGTCCACTCCATCCATCCGTTTTGTGAGTTCATTTTGAGACACTGGGTAAAAAAATGAACAGGACCCAATGCTCAAGTGGGCCGAAAACGTGAGAAATGAACATCCACAGTTGAAATCTTCGTGGGGCCACAGAAGTTTTGAATCATGTTTAATTGTGTCATGAGTTCATCCCAGTAGGAATGACTCTATGAACGGTATGGATGGCATGTAAACATCACTGTTGACCCCAGGAAGGTTTCAACGGTAGGAAATTGCCTCACAACCTTTTCCTTTAGTACAGCCCACTTAAGTCGTGGATCTTTCTCACTTTTGTTTTCATCTCCTAAAATGAGCTCACAGAACGGATGGACGGAGTGTATTTCTCACAAACATCAAGGTGGGCCCCACCTGGTTCCCAGCGCAGGAACTTCCGCGTCCGCCTCAGGCGAAGTCCATAGACCCGGCGACCCAAAAGTCGGCTCACTGATTGGGTCGAGTCTTCAAGTGGACCCCAAGCAGATTGGCATCGAGTCGAGTCGAGGTTTTGAGCAACGGTCAAAAAATCTCCCACCATGCAAATGTAAAAAGCTTCATCTGGATTCCCATCACACCACCAATTAATGGTGGAAGATGTTGTGCACCCGTCACATGTAACACGTGTGAGAAATGACCGAGAGTAAATTCCAATTGAAAGGACTGGTTCTCCTTAGGATGCTTCCGTGCAAGGAAGAGTAGGTGATGGATAAAAACAATAACATACCCAATAGCCACTTGCTGTGGAGGAATATAATACAGAGAACAAGAAAAAGAAAGCTTGTTATGTAGCTGGGCGAGAGGAATCTTCATTGGGATATAATTGAGAAACCCAATAAAGGATCCAACGATCATGTGGTCAATATCAACATCATCATCATCATCATCATTACCACCATGGACCACCAGCATCATCTGTCCACCACCAATACAACAAATCACATCCCAAAAGCTGTCCATGTTCCTTCTTTGCATTCCCTCCTTCAATCATCCATCTTTCTACCCGCCCGTAGATCACATGCCCTTCTTTCAATGAGCCATGATATCCATCAATGGCGATGGATCGGTCCTTGCCTAGTCCATTCATTGTGGAGAGTAACATAACTTGCACAGTTGACACAGTTCAAACGTCATCGATCCATCTCGATCAGAACCGCGCTGGTAGGCAACTTTGGTTCATGTATAATTGAATGCCTGTTGATTGAAACTGATAGGTAGGCCATGGGCCATGGCCCATGCTGGGATGGATAGACTGGAATAAGCCTTATGTTGTGAAGCGCCTGGGTAATCGAGGGGTGGGCATGACACCGTCTCGGCTAGATTGTATCACGTCAAGCTGGTGGGGGATGGTGTCGTCAAAGAGGCGGCGGTTTCCTGGGTTCTCAGCATAGCATACGTAGTAACAGCTCACGCATGCATGTGGGAGAGCCATGCCGACCCGTGTCTGATAATACACAAAACACAAACATGCATAAATACCAAGCATCCATGTTGGAAGAATCAAACTTCAGCGTTCAAGCACATGACCTAGGCTGCATTTGGCTCATGGACATTTCAAGGGCGACAAAATTAAAAATAAATAAATGATTACAATAATAATAAACTGACTACAGCTTCCAAGATGGCTTAGGGTCGCCACCAACTGGAACCGTCCAACCACTTGGTGCTACATATATCATTTCAGGCCTGTTTGGATGGACCGTTTGATGCCTAAATGGAGTTTTGAGCCAAACTTAATTTGCATTGTGTGTTTGGATAGACTTCTATAAATGCCATCACATCCCCTACTCGGCAAAAATTCGTGCTTGAAGGCTAACTTGACTCAATGAAAACCAACGAGTCAATGGAAAAAGCTGAAACGATGACCTCTTTTACAGAAATGGGTCCAAACAGGCCATAGTGGTGGTCAAAATCATTTGTGCAGTGTCATTTTCTTACAATGGCTCATAAAGTGTACTATTTAAAAGATGGATGGTACCAATAATCAAATGAACTCAGCATCTAGGACCATCATCTTCTCATATAACAATTTGTAGTGTGGTTGTGCCTACCAATATTGGCAGTTGGCATATTCCAGGCCATTCATCAGGAGGCACAATGGATGAGCAGTTTAGATCATGCTCCCATCATCAACCCATCAAATGGAGAGAATTGAAATGGTACCTCAAGAAAGAATATGATGAGTGGCCCACATCTGTCCACAATATATATGAGTTTTCAATCCTGACAATTAGGGACATGGTTCAGTGATCTGGACCATTGGTCTATTGAGCCCCACCATGGATAGAGAATGCCTTAAAAATTGCTAAGACTGGAAGATCTGGGCTACCAAAATTAAAATCAGTTACAGTTAATTGAATGTGGACTGCTGTTGTATTGATTTCTTAGCCATCCATCCGTGGACTACAGTAGAGAGATTTTGAGGCAGTCCATTCATGATGGGACCAACAGACCACAGACTACTGAGCTATGGGCCCCACTTGCATGATTTGAAAACCAAGTATATTGTGCCAAGATGCCAGCCCATATCATTTACTTCCTCTTTGTACCATCCCCCCAATATCGTATAGAACGAGGACCACAACTCCCAAGTTCCAAAGCCTGAAGATTCCATTGGCTGCAGCCACACATTTCACGTGATTGTTGTGGGTCCCACCAACTGCATAAGCCAATGGGATTCCCAAGCTTTTAATGCTGCAGGGCCCCAAAACGGATCCACTTTCCAAAATGCTCATTGGTTCCCGTTTTGGTTTTTTAAACCCGGCCACTTTTTTTTTTTTGGGGGGGGGGGGGGGGGGGGGGGGGGAGGAATGATAATTACCATTCAGTCCATATCATTGGGTCCCGAGAAAGGTATGGTAATTACCATGCAGTCAAGCTGTGTGGGGCCCACCGCAATGTTTATGTGATCAAATTGAATGGTAATATTACTATATGGTCAAGCTGTGTGGGGCCCGCTGTGACATTTATGTGAAATTCAAAATGTACATCTGGTGCATCACCTCATTTCCATTATGCATTGAAAGAATTATTTCCATAAAAAACTCAGGTGGGCCACACCACAGGGATCAAGGTACAAATGTACAATTACCCCTAAAACTTATATATTCGCATCAGGGGCCAAGCTAAGCTTTGGAATCACTTGACTTTGATGGTGTTCTCCATCCTGGTGGGGCTCACTTGATGAATGGCTTGGATGACAGACAGAACACCATGAACCCTGCATACATCCCAACGTTTCCCAAGTGCACATCCCCATCCCATTATCCCCCATAGTTCCCTTTGGTGTGACCCACCTTAGCTATGTATGAGGCTGGATTTTGAAATTCATGCCTAATGAGGGCATCTAATGACCACATTGGATGGCATTCATACATTGTGAATGGCCCCACATAGCTTGAATGTAACGGGTGTGAAATATATGTCAGACGTATCCACTCTATTCTATGGCCCCATCAGAACGCAACCCAATGCGCCAATGCCCACATCTATCATCTTCATGATTTATTAACATCAGATGCATCTGACCATATCATTCTCATAGAAATCAAAACCACGAACCATACACATACATACCATGAGGTAGCCGATGAAGAAGGCAAGCATGGAAACAGTGGCCGTGTAGCTTTTGTGCTCTGAGTAGGTCCAAGCAGCAGCAAAAATGACACAAACCGAGCCACTCGCCGTGCCTGTTAGGAAGCATATCGAGCTCGTGATGTCTGCATCGACCAATGGTTCCATTCTAGTCCTCTCAAAAAGTGCCCATGTGCTCTGAGATGCGCTCACGAACCCCCTCCCATACGCCGCTATCTAAAAAAACACAACCAAATGAATACGAATGAATCTGCCCTCTTAGTATGCATAAATCTTTGCATCGATCATAGTTCAAAGCATTCGTTTCTCACCATGAGGGCCTGTTTGGATAGTGGGAAAAGAAAAAAAAAAGGAAATTAAACACTTCTCCATGTTTGGATAGTGAGGACGTTTTACCTGAGTTTGGATAGCTAAAGGTAATTTTGGATTTCATATAGCCACCATCACCCTTTTCCTTAGTCAATTTCTATAGCACAAGATACAATGTGGCCATTATTTCACAAACATGAGAGTTCCACTTGCTACCCAAATAAGACCATGAGAATCCATGAATGGTGCTCATGGAAATTATCATAGATGCCCATCATCATTCATTCAACACAATTTCTCAGTGTGGCCCATCTATGGTAGCACCCAGAACATCAACAGTCCCAATCATTGGACTATCTTTACATGTGGACCCTAGCGAGGGACATCCCAGTAATCTTGAGTCGCGGGTCAGAACATAGTTCGAAAAGAAAAACAAAAAAATAAAAAGCCGGCTAGACTCAACAAATGGTCCAAAATGTTTATTTTGGCTTGACTGTTTTTGGATAATTAAATAAAATATTAATAGTAACAAATATTTAGGATAGTTACAGGCAAAATAATTTCGGGCCTGTTTGGTTGCCACTTAAAAATGAGTTCGTCTCATTTTTTAAAGCAATAATATCAATTATGTATTAGAAATCATAGTTTATATAAATCGTTGGTTATATTTTTAATCCCTGCTATAAAAAAATCCTTTAATACATAATCGTGATTAAATAAGACGGGATAAACTCATTTGGCAACTAAACAAGCTTTCTTTAGAGAATTATAATTATTTTTTTTAAGGAAAAGAAGAAAAATTAAAAAAATACAAAAATACAAAAAATAAATTCTCATCAAGTGACTCATTTCTGAGTCACCACAAGTCACTGGCACCTGAGTCATTAAGTCAATTTGACTGAGTCTTGTTGAGTTTGAGAACTACGGTTCAAAAACCTAGGGGCTTCAATGTCAGACCAGTCCAAGCAGTTATGATGGACTCATGATGGATGGATCATGCCTCCAAAAAGGCGGATCTTAGCCATTCAATCTTTGGACCTTCTTACTCTGACAATTATCATTGCTGTGCATCTTCTTAACCATGTATTTGCCTGACAACAATCAAAAGGCTTAAGTAGTCCAATTAAGGAGATTTTTCAAGTGGGGACTATCAGTGATTGTGTATATGGATTCAATGGTCTGGATCATCAAACCATGAGTCCCACGTGTATAAACTTTATGTGCAACAAAGAAGTTCCCTGCTAGTTGCTAACAGAGAACTCAGACTGACTCAAAATTCAACTGAGTTAACTCAGCCCTGTTTCAAGTCGAGTCGATGAGTCTCAGAATTCAGAAGAGGATCAGGTAAGAAAACAGGAAATGGAGTTGGGATGATTACATGAACGAATGCCCAGCCATTGCCGTAGCGGAAGATCGCCTCCATCACTTTCAGGCAGCAATGAGCGCAGGAAAACATGAATTCATCCTCTCCCTTGAGCAAATTCAGCACCCTCGCGACGATCCTCAGAGCTTCGATCGCTGGAACAAACAATGACCCAAGACAAGCGCTCCCAAGATTCTGAGACATGGCCCGCTGAAAACAGAACTGTGTCCCCGCTTGCATTCCCCTCAGGTAATAGAGAGAAACCACCCGACTAACTGTCAGATTCACAACATTCCTCATCACCTCAGTCACCCAAGCCAGGCTGAGCACTAAACCGATGATGATCAGTGACGGGACATAGAAATTAAGGGCCCCGATCACTGCGAAGCTCCACAATGACATCCACATAAACCCCACCCCAAGCATCCAGAAAGTGGGTTGATTGAGATCAGGGAATTTGGCGACAGGTTTGAGTGATACTGATATGACTTTGGCAGTGAAGTGGATCCGCTGTGTGACCCAGCAAGCATAGAGGCCGTTGCCGACAGCAAAGGCGATCAGGGCCACACCGACGCCATCAGTGGGGGCCATGGAGAAGCAGAGGAGGAGGATCCCAGCAGAGAGTGAAAATACAAAGCTGCTCCAGAGTATGAAGCGGACCATGATTTCGGGCCACTCCCGAAAGGCCTTCTGCCATGCCCAAGCAAGGATTATGCTTATGATGGCGGACCCTTCTATCTGAGGCAACCAAAATTCCAGCACTTCCTTCTCCTTCGTCTGCCTACTGCCAGTGCGTAAAATGCCTTGAATTGCTTTGAAGATGAGGAAACAGACGGCTGTGATCGCGATGGTCATGTGGAAAAGGAAGAGGAAGAGAGATATGCGGTTGGTGTAGTCTGGTGAATTCAAAGAAGCCAATGAGGGTTGTTGCTGCAACCAAACCCAACGACCCCATTAAAGATAAGGAAGAAGCTCTACCGTTTACACCTTTTATTTTTCATTTCATTCACCTTTTTTAAAGGTTATTTCATTCACCTAAATTCACATTTTAGGAATTGAAATAATCCAATTTTTGGACTATTTCAATTACCAAAATTGAAAAAATGGGTCCATGCCAATCAACTTGATGGGGTACAGTATGTAGAGATTTTCAGACTATTTCAATTCCCAAAATTGAAAAATGGGTACATGCAAAACGGCCTGATGAGGTTATATGCAGAGAGATTTTGCTCTTTGGAGAGGAAGAGAGATTCTGCTTTTCGGGCTATCTCAGTTCTCAAAATTGAAATAGGGGTGCATGCAGATCACCTTGATGGATGTATATATATATATATATATATATATATATATATATATATAGAGAGAGAGAGAGAGAGAGAGAGAGAGAGAGAGAGAGAGATTATGCTTTTTGGATCAATCTCAAAATTGAAATATGGGTGCATGCAGATGAACTTGATGAGTGTACATGTAGAGAGAGAGGAGGGAGGGAGAGAACTTTTGCTTTTTTTGGACTAATTTCAATTCTCAAATTTGAAATATGGGTGCGTGCAAATCAATTTGATGGGTGTATATGTAAAGAGAGGGAGGGAGAGAGAGAGAGAGAGAGAGAGAGAGAGAGAGAGAGAATTTTTTACCTGTGGGGTTTGGAGAGGAGGTTCGGAGAGGAGGGTTCTGGTTTGGGCAGGAGAGGGAGTTTGGATTTGGATGGGAGGAACTGGATTTGAAGCTTGTAATCTTGAAATCTTCACCTCTTTCTCAGACGATTCTTCCCCTGCTTCTTTCTTTTTCTCTTCTTCCCCTCCATCTTCTTCTTTTCTCTCCTCTGTCTCATCTGTCACTACAACCACTGTTTCTTCTCCTTTTTCCATTCCCTATAACACGATACAAATACAAATACAAAAATTCTACGTGAGATTTCTGGTGAATGAGAAAGAAATTTCATCTACATAGATATGTTTCTTTGAGTTCTTACAGCGCCTGAAGCAACCCCCATCTGGTATTTGATTTGAATATTGTGGTGGAAATGGCCTGCTTCGGTGAACGTGCAGTCCTTCACGACGGCGGGTATATGCGATGAGTTTCCTTGTAGTTGTTGCTGTAGTTGCTGTTGTTGTTTGTGCCTTGAGCTTTCCCGTGGTTGGCCGCATTTTCTTCTTTTCTATTATTTCCGCTCTTCTTTGTATTTTTTTACCTCATTCGTACATCTTGAGCTAGGTGTCAGAAATTGTCTACTTAGCCGTATTCCTCTTTCCTCTTTCCTCTATCCTTTTTAAATACTCTGGCAGCGTGCGCCATTTCATACTCGGACATAGGTAGGTAGGTGTGCACATGGCGCACGTGATCCTATTCAAGATGTGAGGAGCGCAGCAGACGAAACATAAACCGAAAATCTGTTTTCTGGTTAGATGTAAATTGGACGGCTGAAATAGCAGTAGTTTAACGGTCCAATTCAGAAAACAAATTTTGGTGATTTGAGGAAAATGCACTGTGGAAAGTGGGACCCACGATTTGGAATGTTAAGATTGTGGTAGGTTTGGGCCACGTGTGCAGCTAGATTGTGCATGAGTACTTATAATTGTAGTCTAGCAGGTAATCAGAGAGCTCCTCTTTTAGATTAGTGGACGACTGACGACGACTGAGCGTCTGTGGGCGTGGCATGATCAAGATGGGCCATTGTTATTGGGACTCTCTCCTTGATCCTTATCACTTCGTTCCATTCACTGGTCTGTAAAAACTGACCGTCCAAAAGTGCGGCGTTATGACGTTGAAATGGCTGACGACCGTTAACACCCTGCGAGTAATGGAAAAGGGGGTGGAGGTGGAGTTTACCAGACCATCGATAGCCCCTAAGTTGAAGATCAGGAAATATTCCGTGCAATATGAAAAGTGAATACTAACGATCGTGAATTAGAAGTTGTGCTAAATCAATAGTAGGTCTTATTAATTGGACGTTTTAGATTCAACTGGTAGCAGTAGATGAGCAGTTGGCGAGAATTTACTGCTACAACGGTCATTAAGCCGTTACTTTTGATCATCCTCTCCCTATAGAACAAGCGCGGCTCTAATGCGTTTATATCGCTGCTGCAAGTCGTTTGGGCCGCGCTTTGTAATCTGGGTAGTCTGGTACGGTAACGGGGTATTATTGGGAGCGTTATACAAAAACATTAAGATCTCGCCTCTCAAAAATATTTTAATTATATAATATAATAAAATAATAAAATAAATCAAAGCACAAAAACACGACACAAAAGATTTTATATGAATAACGCTCAAATGAGTAAAAACCACGGGACTTCATCAATAGCAACAATTCATTATGAAGTAGAAGTTACAATCAATCACAAACACACACCACTTGGATCAAACCTTCTTCATTCACATAGGAGTTGATGAACAACAATAGAATAAAGAAAAACGGAGAGATCTTACCGATCACGAAGACATAGAAGCGCTAAGACGTTAACTACGCAGTAGATCACATTTATGAGTAAAATCCTCCCTTCCACAAGTTTCTTCTCTTTTTCCTCTTTCTCTCTTACCTTGGTTGTGAAAACGCTTTAGCATATCCTAGAATAGCCCTAGGGACCCCTATTTATAATTTAAGAAACTCTTTTTTCGCACCTCTGCGAAACCGCCTCAAATTTACGCAGTCCACACAAAATCCACACAGAATCTGTGTAACCCATGACTAGTTAAGCCAGATCCTTGACTAGTCAAAAAACCCCTTCGACCAGTTGAGCCTGATCCTCGACTGGTCGACACAAAAAAATACAGCTTGTTTGACTTTGAGTCGAGCAAGCCTCGATTGGTGCAGTGCGGTGAAATAAGATGTAAGACCCGTATCTTGGTCCGTACCTTTCCGTAGACTTCCGCGGTCTTACCGGTCGAATTCTGGCAACCTTCGACCTTTAACCGATATCGACACGCGACCCTGATTCATATGCCGACAACCCGAGTCGACTCAACCCGAGACCAATACCATAGCGACCGCGCCGTCGCCGCGGTTCCGATACCGCGACTCGCGCGCCAAGGCGATACCCTGGTCAAGTGATATGGGCTAACGTTCGGTGCAAGAAAACGTCGCACGTTGTGAAAACCAAAGAAATCTCTACGATGTATCACATCAATCACATCAATCCCATCAATCAATCAATCCATCAAGCCATCACATGTCAAGTACACATCACTTTATTCCATTTTTCCAAGCAACCACAAAAGTCTCCCAAAACCATACCTCTCTTACACAAAAAAGTCACAAAAGTCTTCATCTCCCATACCTCTCTTACACAAAAGCCTCAAAAGTCAAGCTTTTCTTATACAACCATCAGTCACCCATCCATCCATCACTCTCTCTCTCTCCGTTACATCACTCTCTCTCTCTTTCTCTCTTTCTCATTTCAAACCTCCAAGAAACTTCCAAGCTCCATATGTATGGAGTTTTTCAAACCCTCCTAAGCTCCAAGTGGCCCACCTTCCTACCCCAAAATCTCTCATCTCAACCCTCCATTCTTCATCTTAACCATTGAAGTTGAAGCTAAGGTGCCAAGGAACCCCTAGGAGCGAGAAGATCGGACGATGGGTGCCTCTATAGGGTAGATTTACTTATTTTTATGATGGGCCAAGTGAGGCCCACCGATCCATGGTGTGGATCTCACTTGGGACCCTAATATGTGGCCGATGGACCACTTAGATCATCATGATCATTCCATGATGGGGCCATTCTCCATGGACCCCATCATGATGTTTATTTTCTTTAGAAAGGTCATCTAGACCATCCATATTGGTGGAGAAAGGATCCCCACCGTTGATCTTCAGTTTTGATGGTCACATGTGCAAAATGACCCACTTGATGTATGATTTCATGTAAAGGAGGGCCCAAAATGACGGGGTCCCTCCATCACAAGCCGTGTCCCACTCTCCATGTCTCTCTCCCTCTCTCTTTTAATTCTTTTATTTTATTTTATTTTATTTTATTTTTAAGCAATAGGATTGTGTGGCCCACTTGAATGGATCCCACCTTGAGGTATCTTATTTTTTTTATTTTATTCAAGTGGGGCCCACCTTAGACGTTATTCCCATGCCACCCATCAGTGGTGGCCCACTTCATCAGGGCCTACCATTTTCAAAAAAAAAATTAATAATAAACCGTCCAGCGTCTGGGACGCTGGACGTTTCAAATGAAAGAAGAAAAAGGAAAGAAGAAAAGAAGGTGGACTTGGGTGGTCTACTTGTTTAGGCCCCAACGTGATGTACTCAGACAATCCAAGCCGTCTACCCTCTTACTTATAGTGTTTTAACCGTTGGGTAGAAGTTGTGGGTTGATTGGAAGACCTGGTGAGCCATAGCATCAAAGAATGCACCTCTACCATTCAAGGATCCTTTTCCTTATTTTATTTTATTTTCTATCATCAAAAAGATCCAAACTCTGGACTCATTTGGACGGCCTCGGGCCACTGATCGCAATGGCCGGGGCGGATTTCATTTTAGCGGGCCCCGCGTGCAAAAAACCCCGGGAAAATGGGTTTTCTTTTTTTTTTGTAAAATGCAATGGCAGAGGCAAGGCCTCTGCCTCTGACAGCGGCCACCGCCTGCACGCAGGTGCGTGCAGTCCTGGCATGGGCGGGCGGACGGACGTGGGAAGGTGGCCCACGGCCCTATGTGTGGACCCCACTATAATGTTTATTTGATATCCAAGCCGCTCATTAGGTGGGTCACCCCAGTGGTGAGCCCCCCTCCAAAAATGAGACAGATCCAAAACTCAGGTGGCCCACATCACGTGAAACAGTGTGAATTGAATTCTACCGTTGAAAAGTTTTTGGGGCCCACAGAAGTATTGGATCAAGCTAAAATTTATGTTGTCCCTTCATCCAGGTCCGAGCGACCTTATGAACGGGTCGGATGGCACTTAAACATTACAGTGGGCCCCACACGGGACCCACAAAATGATGTATGTGTTTTCAAGGCCACCGTCCAGGTGGACGGTGGCACCCTCCTTGCACGTGCTGCGTGATGTATGTGCCTTACTCACACTGTCCACTGGACAGTGGGACCCACCATGATGCGTGCAATGCATCCAGACCGTCCATCCACTTGTATAGATCATTTTAAGGCCTATGGGAAAGGCCCATTTGATATGTAAAGGCATATGGGTTAGGCCCCCCTTTGGACTGTAAAAGGCCTATGGGCTAGGCCCATTTGATTTATGAAACGCTTATGAGCTAGGCCCATTTGATTCATTTAAGGCCTAAGAACTTGGGCCCACTTGATATGTAAAGCCCATGGGCTTAGGCTCACTTGATATTTAATGCCTATGGGTTTAGGCCCACTTGATATATTTTAAGTCCATGGGACTAGGCCCATTTGATATACTTCAAGGCCATGAAATTGGACCCATTTGTTATATTGTAAGGCCCATGAGACCAAACCCATTTAATGATAAAAGGGGGGTCCATAGAATTAGCCCCATTGGATTTATTTGAGACCCATGAGCTAGGCCCATTTTATTTGATTAAGGCCTAGGGGTTCAGGCCCATTTGACTCATGTTAGGTCTATGGGTTGAAGCCCACTTGATCTACATGTGGGAACCAATTGGTGTGGCCCATTGGTCATATATTAGACTCATGAGACTAAGCTCATTTGATGCAATCCAAGGCCCACGGGTTATGACCCATTGCAATATACCTAAGGCTCATTGGTGTGGTCCATTTATGTGGCCCGTTTGACAAATACAAGGCCCATATATCATGGCCTATTAGATATATTTAAGGTCCAATGGGACGTACCTAAGGTCCATTGCAATGTGTGTTCCCAATATAGATTATGTAGCAGTGTTTACAAAGATCGTGCCTTGGAAGCAATGTTGGTTTGGCGTCCACATTGCGAGTGTAATGTTGGTTAGATGTCCACATTACGACTCTCCTTAGGGCCCATTACTGGGCCGTACTTATCGTGTATAGGCCGTCCAGGTCCATCTGCATTGTAAGATAGTTCATTTTATTATAATATGTTTAGTACAGTTTCATGACTCATGATCATACGCATCATTTGTATACTTGACGTGAGAATTGTCTGATCATAGCATTTGCCTTCGGGCAGGATGTTTATGGGCTCCCGGTTAGGCGGTGTTGCCCTACATGAGCGTACGATGTGCGCAGGAATTGTTGCATGACTGGATAGCGTGAATCATACATTTCGCATTTGTGTGACATGGTTATTATTATGCACTAGCTACATCAGGGTCGTAGCCTCCACAGACGCATCGTGGTTGGCAGGATTGGATACCGAAAATCTTGTTCTACATGGGGTGCTTTTGATATCCCTGGGTGAAAGTCCCTAAACCCTTATGGTACCAAGAGGTTGCTCCAAAGTATAGACCGAGTGGGTAGATGAGCGTTGAGTGTCGAATACCAGACGGTTACGCTCTCCACTGTATCGTGGTCGGTTAGAAGGGGGTGCGGCCTTACCCGCCCGAGAGTAGGGGGCAATACTAGGCTGAGTTTGACCAGCTCGAGGAATGGGTTCGCTATCGACGAGTCGCGCCCGATATTGACAGACGGATAGTGAAGTCTTTTCCACTTACCTTATTACGCGCGATCTGGCGGCAATCTGGTTTAGAGTGTACTAGACCCCGGTGATATCCCACATTTTGAGTTGTATTGATGTATGGACATAGATGAGGATCTGTATGCTTGAGTTACATTGCATATCGCATGGCTTTGGGATGGCCGATACCATTCATGTCTTGCATCGCATAAGCCTGAGTACGGCTCATGATATTATAGATCTATCTGCATATTCCGCTTTACTCTGACATTGCATGTTCATATTACTACCTTGCGTACACACTTTCACCACCCTCTAAGCTTTCTATAAGCTTATGCACGACCGTTGCGTGCAGGTGACGTTGGATCGCAGCAGCGCTGAGGCGGGAGCACGTTGCTGAGCGTTTTGGAGTTTTGTTCTTTACCATTGTATTTCCCTTTATGCTCATTGTACTTGTAAAGTTTTTGATCATAGTGGAAATGTAATGGAGTTCTTGGTTGTTGTTTGTAGGTTATGCCTTTGGTTATGCTTATTACGAATCAAACTGATATTGAAAATACTCCTCGTAGCATCTCAGGATCAGAACCTGGTGAATGGGAGCTAGGAGCCGAGAATGGGGTTCTACGGAGGCTGTCGGCGCCGGATTCGGCGATCGAAAATTTTGTGAGCCCGGTTTCCGAGTTTGGGGCGTGACATAAGATTTAAGACATTCATTTCACAACAAGCTGCATTACTTCTCTTCTAAACTAACGAGGAAAACCCCATCAGGTATTAGATGCCCCGTCAGGTATTAGATGGAATAAGCTGGGATGGAAATGACATTGTGTAAAGTATGTGATGTTATGTTTGTTTGAAATCTTATGAGTTGAAGGTCATTCTATTCCTTATTTGGAACAAGAGAAGTGACGGAATTCATGAATTTACTATCAGTGTATGTGGATTGAATTGCAAAAGCAATGAAGATTTATCCACCTTCTATGGTAAATACCGCCACAGTTAGCGTGTTGAAATTACTAAGTTATGCGGACTCCGCCATGATGTATGTGTTATATCTACACCATACATTTATTTTGTGATATTGTTTTATGGAATGGGCCCACAAATAATATAATTCCAAAGCTTACATAGACCATGCTACACAAAGCAATAGGTACAATGACACTCACCGTTGAAACCTTCCTAGGGCTAACCGTGGTGTCTATTTTCCATCCAGCCTGTTCAAAAGGTCATAGAGAAGATGAAGGGAAAACACCAATACCAACTTCATCCAAAACTTTTGTGGGCCCTAAGAAGTTTTCAATTAGAGGCATTAAATCCCCATTGCTTTTTGTGGTGTGGTCCACTTGAGCTCCGGATCTACCTATTTTTGGGTTGATACCCTAAAATGATCTAAAAGATGGTTTGATGGTGTGGATATAGCCTATATATCATGGTGGGACCCTCAACTTGCTATAGTCAAGAATCCATTCGAATCCAACAAAACCCAAGACGTACATGGAGACTGTGCACCTCGAATCCCACATGGCTTGGGAAGGTTTCTTGCTACATCCCCTAATTCCATGGCTTATGGCTCGTTTTCCAAAGCATGTCAAGCTAATAGCCATTGAATGAACCAAACAAGATATGGGGCTAAGCCGGTGGTATTTCCAATTCAATTTCATGTAACATCAGCTAATACACCCTAAATGGTTGTAATAGATGGTAAATGGATGCACATGGGCAAAAAGGGTCATTTTATTGATCAAACTGGCAGACAAGGCCATTACAAGGAAGTGAGCGCTTTTTTTTGTTTTGATGGTAGTGCTTTGTTGTCAGTGGATTGACTCTGGAATGTGATGTATTGAGTTTGGAGATAATTTGTACTCATAACTCTATAGCCGACTAGACCCTATGGACTTATGAAGATTAAGGGATCCAAAGACTCTCTATTGTGCAATGACTCCTGCGATTTATGCAAACAAGAGATTTCGGGTAAAAACCTCAGTGATGGAAAAAGAAGAGGTTAAGCACTCTCTTCACCTGCATAAAAGTTTGGTCTTTATTTTATGGAACACATGGATTTTAGGAGATTATAAGCTCTAGAAATATTTTAGTATCCAATTGATTACAGATAATATCTGAAGCCAACTAGATAGACAACATTTGAAATTGACTAAGGGGCTTAACTCGAAGGGTAGAAGAGGAGAATTATTGTTCACATCAATCAGTGCCCGATGAGTGTTATTGCTCTTTTAAAAATAAAATAAAAATGTGACTTTTCTTCGGTTGTGAACAAGATCCGAAACTGATTATGGGATTCAACTTGGGGGTGCAAGTGAAGAATTGTTGCTCGTATCATTCGAAACCTAAGGAGTACTCTTGCTCTTTTAAAAAGAAAAATAAAATAAAATTGTAACTTTTATTATCTAGTTGGTTGTGGACAAGATCCGAAACCAACTAAAGAGCTCGACTTGAGGGTTGGTAGTGGAGAATTGTAGCTCATATCATCCGATACCCCAAGGAGTATTATTGCTCTTTTAAAAAGAATTAGGCAATCTCCAGTTTATGACGTGACAAGATCCAAGAAGCTAACAAATCACGGAGCATAAAAGCTTAGACTGGCAGGGAGTTGGAAGATTATGAGATTAATGTTAATGCCAAAATGCAATGAATGAAATGGAGAGCTCGAGGTTGACTTGAAGTTTGATGGAAATGAGAGTTAAGAGAGGAGTAATCTCAATACTCTTAATCGAAAGGGATGATCAGATCCTTACCCTACTCTATTGCTTGAGATGAATGAATGTACAAATTTGGTTGAGAAGCGGGTTTGGATGGTTTAAATGGTTTGACTTACTTGATTGTGCGGATATATGGGCTTTAGCGATTTGGTAGCTAGGATGGTGAGGTAGATGGTCGGATGGGTGGTTGGATGTTGTGGTCGACTAGATGTTGAGGATGGTGTGGGTGTAAAGAATGATGGCTTGGGTGTGGGGTGGTTCGGGCATGGAATGACTTGGGCTAGATTGGGTGGCTAAAAGCCAAAGGATTGGGTTAGGCTATAAGGTTAGGGGACTTGAGCTAATTTAAGATTAAGAGATTTAGGCTTTGCTAGGACTAGGCTACATTGAGGCTAAGGGACTTGGGCTTTGCCTAGGACTAGGATAGGGAAAGGGTGTAGATGAGAGCTCCCTTCTCCCCCCCTCTTTGATGTGGAAAAATAGGATATGAAATGAGAGAAGAGAAGCCCTTTTATAGGTGAGGGAGTGACAAAAGGGGTAGTTTGGGATGGTTTGAAGGGCAAAATCTAGGTGGGAGTGTGTGTTTCCATGAGAGAGGTTGAGTGCCACATGGCACCCTCCCATTGGTGAGTGGGGTGGTAAGAAAGGAGTTATAAGTTATTTTAGGGAAACCAGAGGCTTGGTACCTATCTCAAGGGAGGAACTTCTCTAATCTCCCCACCAACTCCCCCTCTATAAAAGTTCCAGCTATGCCAACTAGTGGGAAACAATGAGAGTGCCGCATGTCTTATGGTATAACCTAGCCTTGTATTGAGTGTTCCATTGGATCTCATTGTAGCTCTAGGTCCTCAGGTTCAGGTTTGTAACAATTTTTACTAGGTTTCAAGTATATACTTGAGCTCGGATTATATCTCAATTGGATTTGGCTCTAGTTTTGGTAAGAATTGGTCCAGGTTTGGGTTTGGATTAGACCTAAATTAGGTAAAAATAGATAAATACAAAAATTTGAGAACCTATAGACCCCCCACCCTAGTTAATGCAATTGATCTATGCATGAACAGAGTTATCCAAAACTAAAAATCAAAACTTCAAATCTAAGCTCAATTTAAGGCCCAAATCCAACCTAGACCACCTTCAATCCAGATCAACCTAAAAATCAGAAGTCCAGAAAGGTACCCAAGATCTATCAGAACTCCCGTTAGAGATTGGGTGCAAACCATGAGGTAGGCGGCTCATAATGACCTGTGGCAGCTCATTATGAGCCATCTTCTGCGTCGATGTTTCCTCAACTTGAGGTGTGCTAGGATGGAGGAAAGAGAATTATGCTCTCCATCTCGAGTGTTGCACCTAGACTTGAAAGATCAAGTTACTCTTGGAGTTTCCTCTTTTCATACCCCATACCAAACCTTTTACCCAAATGAGAGACTGCCACATAGCACTCCCTCAACCAATCACACCCCTCTAAGCCCTTTATTTGCCATCCAATTTCACCAAAATCTCTAAAATGTCATCTATTTCACTTATAAATACCCATCTTCTCACCCATTTCGAGATCATCCGCGTCATCCTTAAGAAGAGGATAGAAAATGAGAGTTATAGCATATCTCATCCATCTACCAAGGAGAGAGTGTGAGAAAGGAGAGAGGTTATACCAGCCCTAGGCTAGACTAGCTATGCTTAAGGCAAAGCCACCTCAGCTATTAAGTGTAGAGTAATCTCTCATCCAATTCTTTCAACAACCTATTCATCCATTGCCCTCTCATCATATTACTGGGGCCATACATCAGCTACATTCATCCTTGTCATCCTTGTAGCTAGCATTTACATAATTATAACTTGGTCCATAGATCAGCTACCTAACACCTTCCTTCTTCATCTTTAAAGTCTTATATCACGGATCAGGAGTTATTATGAAATAGGTGTGAGGCCCATATCCTATCCCGTATTGTTCCGTAGATTCCGGTGGTCCTCACGGTCGAATTCCAATGACCCGCAATCTATTATCGGTGTTTGCACGTGATCCTTAGTCATGTCTCGTATATCAGAGTCGGCTCGACCCGAGACTTGTATCCTTGCGACCTCACCGTCGCCACGGTTCCAACGCCGCGTCTCGCACACCAATGTGATACTCAGGCCAGGAAATGTGGGCCCACGTTCATTTCAAGAAAAATGTCACGCATTTACAAAACTCAAGAGAACGTCACATCAATCCCATCAATCAAGTACACATCATCTCACATGTCAAGTACATGCCCCATCCCCAAGCAACTCCTAAAGTTAACTCTCTCTCTCTTATAACCAAGTACACCCATCACTCACACTCATCACTCACCCATCTCTCTCTCTCTTACAACCCCTCTCTCTCATCTCTCTCTCTCTCCTTCATTCTCCAAGCAACCCACATCCAAGCTTCCATGAGAGAAGCTAGTGTGGCCCACCTTTCTACCTCCCATCTCCATCATTCAAAGATCATCTTGACCGTTGAAATTGTTCCCTTAGAGCTCTAGAGGCTATAAGCGAAAGAGGGAAGAGGAGATCAAAGGTGGGTAATTTTATGAATTAATTTTTGTGATTTGAGGGCCCACTTGTGGTGGGACCCATCTTGATGTATGCATTGTATAGGGAGGGCCCATAGTGGCGGGGTTCCTCCCCTTCTCACGTCTCTCTCTCTCTCTCTCTCTCTCTCTCTCTCTCTCTCTCATTTCTTTGGTGGTGATGTGGCCATGTGGTCCACCCGGATGGATCCCACCATGATGAATGTATTTTATCCATGCTGTCCGCTGAGTGGACCCATCTGGCGGTCCATTTGGACGGGCCTAATTGGAGGGAAAACATGAATATCAACTGATCCAAAACCAGTGGGCCACTCTGATGTGGACCCACCTTGATGTATTTATTATATCTGCACCATCCAGTAAGTCTGGATGGTGGAGATCCAACCACCTTAATGTCTTTATTAAATATGCACCGTCTAGCAGATCTGGATGGTGGCCACGCCTTAATATAAGTGTTTTATACCCACACTATCCATCTATTTTTCTAGCATGGGGCCCACCTTAATAACGTGCTACACCTAGTACGTGGGCCCCACCATGATGTACTCTATCCACACTGTCCCGAACCAGCAATCCAGGATGCTGTTGGACATCGTCCAGCAGCTACAGGGCCCACCGTGGAGTGTCTCATCCTCATTGTCCAGCAAGCCTGAACGATAGGAGGTTACAATATCAGCTTGATTTAAATCAGGGGCCACATGTATGTGGGACCCACTGATGTATGCTTTCATCCATGCTGATGTGGAGCCCACCTTAATGTATATTTTGCTCCACCACCGTTCATCAGGTGGACACTGCTAGACAGTTATCCAACAGCAGTGGGACCACATGACATATGTGTTTCATCCTTACCGTCCAGTTGTGGACCCCACTTTCCACACGTGTGGGCCACCTAGTATATATGTTTCATCTAGATCGTCCAACGTGGCCCACCTTGTTATTGAAAGTGTGTATTTCCCACACCGTCTAGCTGAGGACAGTGTGGTCCACTGATATATGTGTTTCATCATGTCGTCCATCTGTGGATGCCCACCATGATATGTGCGTTAGATCCACACCATCCAGATTGCTGGACGGTGGGCCACACCTTGACGTATGTGTTTTATCAACATCATCCATCCATGTTTTTAAGATCATTTATATGGTGGGCCCCGGTCTGATTTGGCGGGCCTGGGTGTTGCATCTTTTAAAAATAAATAATAATATAATAATAATAATGATAATATATATATATATATATATATATTATAACATATAATATTATATGGTGGGCCCTACATGGGACCCACCTTAGGACGTGTTTTATCTGACCATCCATTTGATGGTACACCACCATGATGTATTTATTCAATCCACACTGTCCAGATTGTGTTGGACGGTGCTGATTTACATGGACAATGTTTGGACAACGCTGATCATCATTAGTGAGCTATGTGCCCCATAGAATGATAGTGTACAGTGATACACATGTTGCACCTGCAACTATTGAAATGATTTTAGATGTAATCCAAACTCTCGCTTAATGTATATGAGGCCCATTGGTGTGGCCCATTGATGCGGCCCACTTGATGTATATGAGGCCCATTGGTGCGGCCCATTGATGTGGCCCACTTGATGTATATGAGGCCCATTGGTGCAGCCCATTGATGTGGCCCACTTCGTGCAGCCTACTTGATGTATATGAGGCCCATTGGTGTGGACCATTGATGTGGCCCACTTGATGTATACGAGGCTCATGAGTGAGGCCCAGTGTGATGTATGTGTGGTCCATATTGTAAGGCCCAATGAGATGTACTTTCGACCCATACGTTGTGGCCCACCGTAATATACTTTTGGCCCATATGTTGTGGCCCATTATGATATATTTTCAGCCATATGTTGCGGCCTATTGTGATATATTTTCAGCCCATATGTCGTGGCCCATTGTGATGTATTTTTGGCCCATTTAGTAAGGCCCAATGCGATGAATGTGCGAACCGATATGATGTGTGATTTCACTATAATGTATGTAATGATGTTTATGTGAGGCACCACTTGGGAGCGATGTTGGTTAAATGTCCATATTGATGGGCGATGATGGTTAAATGTCCACATTGTAACCTTTCCTTGGGCCCTTTGTTAGGCCGATTACTGATTTCGATTGTCGAGGCTGATTAACGAGGTCGATGTTGATTATCGAGGCCGATGCGGATTATTGAGGCCGATTTTGATTGTCGACGCCGATTGTCGAGGTTGATTCGGATTATCAAGGCCGATTATCGGTGCCGGTTGTCGATACCGATTATGAGTATGTGACAGCATAGCATCATGATACATGTCCATACACACCATTTGCATGTTTATTATGAGATGCGGTTGACCATTGCATATGTCATTGGGCAGGTTGTTATGAGACTCCATGATAGGCGGAGATTATCTTGCATGAGCGCACGGTATGCTCATGATTGATGCATGACTAGATTGTATGACTCATGCATCTTGCATTGTGTGTTGTGATTACTGTACGCCCTAGCGACATCAGGGCCATATCCTCCATAGGCATGTCGTGGATGGCTAGATGGGACATCAAAAATCTGTTACTAGCATCAAGCCGCCATAAATGGCCCTGAGTGAAAATTTTTAAACCCTCTTGTTACCAGAGGATGCTCCAATGTTTAGACCGAGTAGATTAGACGAGTACCGGAATGTCGAATACTAGTAAGCCGTGTCTCCCACTGTGTCGTGATCGGTTGGAAGGGGGTGTGACCTTATCCGTCCGATTCGTAGTGGGTAAAACTAGGCTGAGTATGACCAACTCATAAAGTGGTCCGCTATTGACGTGCCGGGTAGGTATTGACTGACTACTGGTTAGGGGGATAGTGAGGTCTCTTCCACTCACCTGGTTGCGCGCGATGGTGCTGAAATCTAGTTTGGAGTGTACTAGACACCAGTGATGATCCCAAAGATGTACAGTACTGATACATGGACTTATTGAGCAAGAGTTGAATACTCATTCATTCATTCATTCATTATTCACTCGGGTTGGTGGTGCACAACTAATTGTCATGTACCTTCACAATGGTAAGGATTTCGGTTGGGGCGCACGACCAACCTGAGATCAGAAATTTACCACATTATATCTAACTATCCAAATTTAGGTATGAGACTGGTTTGGATAGATTCTCTTGTGATAGACCCCATAGCCTACGATACTACGTACTATCATCCCGACTTCACTCCATCTTGGTCATTTCATTCACACCGCATATTACATTGCATTCGCAGCATTTAACATTATGGGTTGCCATGTTTCTGCATTGATATGGCCATTAATATTCATGCCTTACATCGCGTAGCCTTGGTACGATTGATGACACTCATGGACTTACCAGTATGTTTCTACTTACTCTAATGTCTTATGATTCATGATCTTGTCAGTATTTTCAACATTAAATGATTATGGCGTTGTAATTGTGTGCTTGACACTTATCTTGTGCACACACTTTCACCACCCTCTAAGCTTTCTATAAGCTTATGCACGATAGATGCGTGCATGTGACGTTAGGTTGCAATAACGTGGAGCTTGGAGCATGTAGCTGACTTTTGAAGCTTTGATTTCAATATATGTATTTCTCTTTCAGCATTGTATTCAAATGTTTATATCAATGGATATGTGATGATGATGTCGCGTAAACTTGTGGTTATGCTTATTACGAGATAAAAGTACGTTGGAAAATCCTCCTTATAGGATCTCGGGATTGGAATCTGCCGTATGGACACTAGAAGCCGAGAATGGAGTACTACGGAGGTTGTCGGCATTGGATTCGGCAATCGAAAATTTTATGAGCCCGATTTTCGAGTTTGGTGCGTGACAATAGGAGATTCTCAAATTTTCTGATTTTTATAAATTATATAGAATGTATATAACCACGAACATATGAGTTATTAGTTAGTGACGATTCTAAGTCAATTATTTTATATGCCAAGTCATACCACAAAAGCACACGAACCAAAGTATGAAAAAGTTGCTCATAAGCAAGATCCCAACATTTAGCATTACCATAACCATCCATCTCTCAAGCTTTGCAATGATTAAGTCTCCTATTGGCGTGCAATGTCTAGACGGTGGTAATTAATTAGAATTAATGTAAAATGCATATAAATTGGAATGCTTTCAAAGGACGTGGATTGCGTACTCCCCCTACCCGTCACTAGCTCTGAATGGGCAGTTCTGTGGGTGGGCCCACTGTGATGTATCTGTACATCCAAACAATCTCTTTTCTCTGATTATTTTAAGGCTTAAAAACAAAAACGAGGCATATCCAATGCTCAAGTGGACCACACCAAATAATAAGCTAGGTTGCATTAAAATGCACAAAGCATTAAATGTCAGTTGCATAAAATGCAAGAATCATCTGTGATGTGGTTCATTTGATCGTTGGATCTGCCTCACTTTTATTTTTATGCCTTAAAATAATTTAAGAAAAGGGATAAACGGTTTGAACGTACAAATACATCATGGGGGGTTTGCCCACAGAATTGTCGGTTCGAAGTTGAGAGAGGGGGGGGGGGGGGGGGGGGTATAGTACGCAATCCGCGTACCCTCTCAAGCGTCTCGAATAAGATGTAAATGCAAAAAATCATCAGATTTTTAAAAGTGGGCCACTTTTATGTCCCACCTACAATTTCTTCTAAATACAAAATATATATTTTAATTGACTTATTATAATTATTATGTCAAATGTCACCGATATTAATTTGAGATATTAAAATTGATTTACTTGATTCATTTCAATTACGGGCATCCAAAATACAAGTGTGGATACCAAGGTGAAATCCAGTGCACTCAAATTACAATCATTCAGACGAGCCCTTGCAGGCCTGAAAGATGCCGTAGTGAGCAAGCAGGTGGGCGACACGTATAAAAGAACAATGTAGGACTTCATCTTGTTCGTGTGCGCAGACCTCCATGTACGGATGTCAGAACCCACGCACGTGATATATCAGAACGTGCACGTATGCGGGAAGCGGACTGGCAGGTGTACCACACGCCAGCTATATAACACACCAGGTATGTATTATATCCAAAACCGTCCATTCACTTGGCCATCTCGTCATAAGGCTTGAGCCTAAGATAATACATAAAAATCAAGTGGACCACACTGCAGAAAGCAGTGGAGGATTGAACGTCTACCATTGAAACCTTTTGGGTCACTGACGTTTCGCATCGTATTGTATGAAAACTTTTTTATCCTTTTTATTTGTGTATTTGTGACCTTATTAATAGCTTGGATGGAGAATAAATTTTACAATGGGCCTTAAGAAGTTTTTAACGGTAATAATCATTATCCTCACTGCTAATTCGTCGTACTACATGTTTCTATTTGGCACACACCAGCCAATCGGCTTCCAACAGGTGCGACCCGCGTGAGTCAGAAGCATACGCAGATTTCCTGTGAAAGCTTTTTCAACAAGTTCCTGCATGGAAACCTAAGGAACCTACCCTGATGTTTATGAGAAATTCATCCTGTTCATCTGCTTTCTGAGATATTTTTAGGATGAAAGGCTAAAAATGATCTATATCTAGCACTCAAGCAAGCTTAAAATGTGAGTATTGGACGTACACAATTAAAATATTTATGGGCCATAGAAGTTTTGAATCAGCCTAATATTTCTTTTCAGTTCATCTCAGTAGGAATGTCTTATTAAGGTATGAATGGCATGTAAACATCACCTTGATAGTAATTTTCTCACCCACCTTTTCTTCTAGTGTGGCTGACTGGAGTATCAGATCCTTCTCAATTTTGATATCAATTTTTAAAATAGGTTAAATAATTTAATGTATATGTTAGATTTCTCAAAAACATCACGTTGGGCACACTCAGGTTACCAGCGCAGGAACTTCCTGCCAAAAGTTTTCGCAGGAAATCCGCGTAAGAAGCAATCATCTTTATCTATCTTTCTGCCAGCATGTCACTTGTATTGACAAGTGAGCAAAGAAAACGGATTTTCCAACATGAAGATTACCCGTCCATTCCCCATCTTCAGAAAATACGTGGCCAGCTATGCAATGGATTTGCCTGAATCTCGAGACAGATGATGTTCATGGTGAGGCCATGTTATCAACGATTACCTCTAAATTACTTAGAAATTACGTACCAAGCATATATGTAAATCAAATTAAGCGGTCCAAATTAAGGGGTTGAATTCAGATGAATGTAAATTGCCAATCCCTTCCCCCGCTAGAAGTTTCTATCGTCAGAATGTGAGAAATCCAGACCGTCCATCAATTTCTCAAGCTCACAATAGTGAAGGAGTTAAAAATTTAGGGAGATCCAAAACTCAAGTGTACCACAGATGAAACAGTTAGGATTGAACCCCACCATTGGAAACTTTGTGGGGCCATAGAATCTTTTTATAAGATGATATTTGTGCTTACAATTTATCCCAGTGGTTATAATGTTACGGACGGTTTTGATGACATATAAACATCGTGGTCAGCTCCAGACAAGGTTTGAAGAGTGAACATTTCCATTCCGGCTGTTTCTTGTTGCGCGGCTCACCCGAGTTTTCGATCCACTTTAGCCTTAGGGATTAATTGACCGAATGCAATTTTCACCGGCATTTTTAGGGACCCCAGGTAGCTTCAACCGCAAGAACTACCGAGGGATGCGACACCCCCGCAGGCTAGCTAGTGTCGAAGCTCTGTGGGCCCACTATGATTTAGCACATTTTAGGACATGAGCCCGAAAATAAAATAGATCAAAATCTCATGTGGACAACACCAAAAGAAAATAATGGTAGTGTCCATATTAAAAGCTTCCTAGGGCTCGTTGTAATGTGTATTTTCCATCTAATATGTAGAAAAGTTTACACATATGTAGATGTGGGCGAAGGGAAAGCACAAATGTCAACTTGATGTAAAACTTCCGTGGCCCTTAAGAAATTTTCAATGATAAGTGTTCAATCCTCACTATTTCTTGTAGTGTGGTCCACTCGATGTCTGGATCCACCTCATTTTTAGGCTCATGATCTAAAATGAGCTTTCAAAATGGATAAACCGCATGGATAAAACACATATGTTATGGTGGGCCCACAGAGCTTTGACAACAGCTAGCTTGGGTCACTAGCCAAACCGCGTCCCTTCTGATGGGGCAGGCAATTCACTTGCAATTCAAGTGAGACGTATCATCAACCAAAAACCAAAGCTTATTTAATTATTCGATTGTAGACTGACATACCAATAGTTGATTCTACTAATTATTTTGAGTTAATATATGCCATTTGTACAATTTTTAGTGTGCAAGCAACAAGAAATTACAATCCGTAGTAATATCAAACACTTTCTTTAGTAAATTTTAATGCAACCACTCGTGTGGAAATGTGAATTTTTTTAAAGCATTTAATGCGTTGGTATCAACAGCCAAATAAACAAAAACATTATAGAGGAGAGCCAGAGACGCCAGAGCTGAGTGCATCAGATATCTGCTTTGAATATAAATGAAGGGTGCATGTTAAACCATATGTTCTTTTCAGATTAAATAGTGTCCATCCATGCTCCTTCCTATTTTATGTCTACAGATAACTATTTCATTTCGCCAATTTGTCATGTTGTCTTTGAATCCAACGGTCAAAATACTCTACGTTAAACCGTCCAAATTGTGGTCAGCAGTTAGTTTATAAATAAACCAAAGTTATACTAGTTTGATAATCTAACCGTCAGATTGGTGGACATTTATTAATGGACGGTTAGAATGAAAAAAAGATGATCCTAGCAGTTCGTTGAGGGAAGGATTCATTCCCCACCTTGTAAACAACGATATCAAAATAATAATAATAAATAGAAAAAAGAGGGAAATCATAGTATACAAATTTACATGCTTCCCTTTTGCTACATCTATGGACTCACACCAATCTACCATGCTCAGTCGAAAAAAACAAAGTAGCGGCTCTCAATATAATGGCCTCTCTCTCTCTCTCTCTCTCTCTCTCTCTCTCTCTCTCTCTCTCTCTCTCTCCATAATATAAATTAACTTGAACGAATTAAGGTTTACATAAAATTCCTCTCTCCATAATATAAATTAACTTGAACGAATTAAGGTTTACATAAAATTCTATGTGAAATTTCAAAATTACTCTCTGACTAGGCATTGCTCCCCTACGATATTTAGTGAACTCACTGCTGTAAGACCCGTGTCCTAGTCCATATCGTTCCATAGGCTTCCACGGTTCTCCTGGTCGAATTTCGATAATTCTCAACCCGTATCCGATATTTTCGCATGATCCTAAGCTGGGTCCTGCATACCGAAGTCAGCTCGACCCGAAACTTGTACCCTATCGACCGCGCTGTCACCACAGTTCTAATGCAGCGACTCGCGCACCGAACCGATTCCTAGGCTAGAAGATGTGGGTCCATGTTCATTTCAAGGAAATGTCGTACGTTGCAAATTTCGAGAGAACCTCTACAATGTGTCCCATCAATCAATCAATCACCCAAGTCAAGTACAAGTCATATCCCAAGTACAACAACCCATCCCTCTTTTTCCAAAAGTTAACCCTCTTTCTCCCCTCACCATCCCTCTTTTTACAATTTTCAAACACAACCATACCTTCCCACTCCTTTCCTTACAACACCTATCCCTTTTTAAAATATCATCTCTCTCTCTCTCTCTCTCTCTCTCTCTCTCTCTCTCTATCTCTCTCTCTCTCTCTCTCATTTTCTCAAAACACTCTCCCAAGCTCCATACGTCCAAGCCTTCCCAAGCATTTTCAAGAGCAACAAGTGTAGCCCATTTTCCTATCCTCTCATCTCTCATCCCCACGATCAAAACTCTATCAACCACCATTGAAAGTGAAAGCAATAAGCTTACGAGCCTAAGGGAGTAAGGAGAAGGCCTAGAGGTGGGTGATCCACCGTTAACTCTTAATTTAAGGCCCACTTGTTAGTGGGAGCCATTTTGATGTATGAGTTGTACTCATGAGGGGCCCATAGTGGCGGGGCCCCTCCATCACCGTCTCTCTTATTTTTTTTTTCTCTCTCTCTTTATCCTCTCCTGGAATGAAGTGGGCCCCACCGATTTGTGTTAAATCCACTCCATCCATCAGACGGTGTGGCCCACCACATTTTAGAGGAGATCTGTCGTCTCTCTCTCTCTCTCTCTCTCTCTCTCTATATATATATATATATATATATATATATATATATATATATATATATATATATATCCAAGCATGTTGGGCCACGTCCATGTGGGACCCACCATCATACTTGTGTGGTAACTAACGGTCCAGCGTCCCTGGACGCTGGACGTGGCTCTACCATGAAGTGTACGCTGATGGTGGGGTGTACTACAACAGCAGAAAAACCAAATATATATACATATATATATATATATATATATATATATATATATATATATATATATATATATATATATATATATATATTAGCTTGGTTCAAAATGTTTGAGTGGACCACTCATGTAAGCCTCACCGTGACGCATGTACTTAATCCAAGCCGTCCATCCTTTTCCTCAGATCATTTTAGGTGTTGAGTCGAAAATTGAGACCAATCCGATTCTTGGGTGGGCCATACTATAGGAAATAGTGGTATTACCACTAAAACCTACATTGATCCTCCTATTCGTAAAAAATACATCACATATGGGTCTCGTTTGATTGATCAGGGGCCGTAGAATCCAATGGCCGGGTTGGATTTTTCAAATGTGGGTCTTATACGTGAAAAACCATGGCATTTCAAAAATAAAAATAAAAAATGTGCAGCAGCTGACGCTGACGGACGGACGGGCTGGAACCCATGGCCTTAGCCGTGGACCCCATTGTGATTTTTATGGGCCATCAACACCGTGTATTTGGTGGGCCCCTTTTTGGGTGATTCCCCCCCCCCCCCCCCCCCCCTCGAAAATCAGTAGAAGGTGGTGCTCAGGCGGTCCACATCACAGGCAACAATGTTGATTGAACGGCTGCCATTGAGACCCTTTTTGTTTTGGGATTAGAAGTTTTGGATCATTATAAAAAAAAATTTCCTCTTCATCTGGTCCATGTGACCTTATCAATGGTTTGGATGGAAAATGAACATTATGGTGGGCCCAGGTCTGTGTGAACCCATCAACTGATTGGGTGGAAAATAAACATTACGGTGGGCCCCAGGTCTGTATGACCTTATCAATAGGTTTGGGTAGAAAATAAACATTATGGTGGGCCCTAGGTCTGTATGACCTTATCAACAGGTTTGGGTGGAAAATAAACATTATGGTAGGCCCCACGCGGGACCCACTGATGTGTGTGCTCCACACCTTCCATCAGTGTGGTCCCCCATCATGAGGTATGTGTATTATCTTTGTTATCCATCCCTATCGGACCCACCATGATGCATGTGTTGCATCCAAGCCGTCCAACCATTTTGAAAGCTCACTTTAAGGCTTGAAATTTAAAATAAGACAGAACTAGGATCAGGTGGGCCACATTTAAGGAAAAAGTGGGTTTGAGCATCCACCATTAAACCCTTGGGAATTCTAATGGTGGAAATCCTTATCACCACTTATATTTGGGTGTGGCCCATTTAATATACACGTGGCCCATGTGGTGTGTCCCACTTACCATACTTATGGCCCATTGTTGAGGCCCACCTTGATTTGTATGAGGCCCATTATTGGGGTCGCCTTAATAGATATGGGGCCCATGTTATGAGATCCATTGTGATGTATGTAAGGCTCATGCGATTAGGCCCACCTTGATAAATATACGAGACCCATGTTATGAGGCCCATTTGATGTATTGAAGGATCATGGGTAGAGGCCCAACGGGATGTACATAAGGCTCATTACAGTGTGTGATTTATCCGTGGTTCATGTAATGATGTTCATGGTAGGCCGTGCCTTGGGAGCAATGATGGTTTGATGCCTATATTGTAAGGATGATGTTGGTTAAAGGTCCGCATTGTCACTTTCCCTAGGGCCCATCGTTAGGCCCATACTGGTAGTATAGGCCGTTTAGGCCCATTTTCCTTATGAACAGATCCCATCAGCACATAACCTATTTAGTATAGATCCCTGATTCATAATCATACGCATCATATGTATGCTTGATATGAGGAGTGACTGATCATAGCATATGCCTTCAGATAAATTGTTTATGGGCTCCCTGATAGGCGGAGTTGCCCTACATGAGCACGCGGTACGTGCAGGATTGTTGCATGTTTGGTAGGGTGATTCATGCACTTGCATTTGTGTGATTGTGATTACTAGATGCCCTAGTGACATCAGGGTTATAGCCTCCATAGACACATCGTGGGTGGCTGGATTGGATATCAAAAATACTGTTTCTAGTATCGGGGTGCCATAGATGTCCTTGGGTGAAAATTTCAAAACCCAATGGTACCAGAGGATGACTCCAATGTTGAGACCGAGTGGATTCTTGAGCGCATGAGGGCCAAATACTAGGAGGCCGTGTCTCCCACTGTGTCATGGTCGGTTGGAAAGGAGTGTGGCCTTACCTTCCTGAGCATAGGGGGTATTATTAGGCTGAGTTTGACCAGCTCGTGAATGGATCTGCTATCGACGTGCCTGATAGGTATTGTTAGACTATTAGCTAGGTGGATAGTGAGGTTTTTTATGCTCACTTAGACTGTGCGGCTGGGAGAGCGGTAGTGCCATTTGGAGTATACTAAACCTCGATGATTATCTAGAATGTGAACTGTACCGATATTTGATGAGTTGTATGAGGATTGGCATGCTTGACCTGCATCTCGCATCACATGGTCTTGACATAGCCGATAGCATCCATATCTTCCACCGCATAGCCTTGGTACAACTGATTGCATTCATGTACTCATCAGCATGTTTTTGCATTACTCTGACCTTACATTTTGAGCACACTCATATTACGCACACACTTACACCGTCCTCTGAGCTTTTTATAAGCTTATGCATGATCGATGAGTGCAGGTGACGTCAGGAAGCAGCCGTAGCATAGTAGCAGCAGGAGCGTGCGGTCTAGCTTTGGAGTTTTCGTTATTTGTATTATCTTGTATTTCCCTTCAAACGCATTGTACTTAAAAGTTTTTAATCATAGTAGATTTTGTGATGGTGTTCTTGTGGTTAATGTTCGTGGGCTATGCTTGTGGTTATGCTCATTATGCATCAGATTGATGATTAGAAATCCTCCTTATAATATCCCAAGATTGAAACCTGGTGTATAGGTGCAGGGAGCCGAGAATGGGATACTACGGAGGCTGTCGGCGCTAGATTCGGTGATCGAGAATTTTATGAGCTCGATTTCTCAGTTTGGGGCATGACAACTGCAGAGCTCGACTTATAAAAGTAATGGATGAACGAGCAGTACACATCTGATGATCATGCTCCACAAATCCTAACAGAATTACTTACGAATTGATTTAGTATTATAACTAAACTGATGTTTGTTCCACAATTTAAACAGTTTAATTTGAGCTAATGTGTGTCATGTTTGTAATTTCTAAGCGTTGAGTATCCAATATCATAAGCTACTTGAGTACCATTTATTTCCCATCATAACATATGTGAGAAATGTAATTGATGCCTTCATGATCATGTTCCACTTGCTATGAAAAATGTTTTGATTATATATATATATATATATATATATATATATATATATATATATATATATATATATATATATATATATATATATATATATATATAAAAGGTTTGTTAAGTAGTCTCATATCGGAAAGGAGAGAAGAAAATTTTGAGTTTATAAGTAAGGTGTTTAGTACCTTAATATTTGCTTAGTGAATCCATGGAGTACCGAGACTTGTGCTTTCCAGTGTTCACACTAGAACATGTGCATGTACATGCACATGGTCATGGTCACAGTCTCAGTCTCGGTCTTGGGCTTGGTACGAGGACGTAGACGTGGGCATGTGAAGCGGTACGGTTGTAGAGGCACTAGTGGTGCACTTTGTACTTCGCAAATGGGTCGCTCCCTCATGACCTTACACGAACCGTTATGAGATGAGTGTGAGTCGTGGTGCGACGGTGTCTATGAGTCAAGTGGCTGGGGTGCTGTGAGTAAGAGGTTTAAGAGAGACATGTCTTCCTTATAAGGGCTGTAACTAGCTGTTTAAGAGGCATGGTGTAACTTCTCATGCAGTATTAAACTGGACCATATAGAAATTGTTGCATGTGGCTATCCCAACAGTCATAAATGGCTAGCCACTGGGTTTAAAATGGCTAGCATGCTACTAGTTTTTCAGCATGCAAAATAGTTAGAAATTGCCAAATAACGGCTAGTTTCTCATCAATAGTCAGAAACGATCATTTTGAGTTATGACCGTAAACCAAAATGTTTAGTTATTCTAACCTATATAAATAGAGCTTGGATGGTTCATTTCATTATCACCAACCACTCAAATCACTCTCTCATACAAACCAACCACAAAAAGCTCAAGTGTTCTTTGATCAAGCCAGCAAGGTTCAATATGAACCTTAGTCAGCAAGTCCTTAAAAAACAGACCAATGTAGTGGTGTAAGCCAACAATTTCTTTTCTAACATTCTCTTTGGTTTGAATTTTTTTAAGCTTTTATTTGCCAGCAAAGTGCACATACAGAGTTTTATTAGTGGTTTCTTCATGCTTATTGAACGTAGAACCACATACAGGCTTGTCGTATCTTAGAAGCCATTTACTTGCAACCTGTCAGTAGTCTCAATTACTTTGAGAAGGGGCGAATAATGCTTTAAGGACAATGTAATAACACGTAGTTCATCCCGTCCTTAATATTTTTTGTTTATTTTATTATTTTATCAAAATTACAAATATGTAATTTAAGAATATCAGTTTTTTTAACAATCTTAAAGCATTATCTTATGAAAACTGAAGGCGTATCCTCCATCAAACTAATTAACCAAGATCTGATTCGTCTCGATCAGTTTAATGGAGCCAATTTTATAAATGGTAAGATAAAATTTCTCCTAATGGCATTAAAGTTTTACTAAATCTTAAATCCGAATATTTAGTCGACGCCTGAGGCAACCGACGAGGAAACATCCGAACAGATTGTTGAACGCAACAAATGAGCTGAAAATGAACTGTTATGCCATGGACACATATTGAATGTGCTCTCTGACCAGTTGTATGATATGTATACACAAATGACGTCTACAAAAGAAATTTGGATAACTCTAAAGTTCAAATACAAGGCCGAATAATAAGGTACCAATAAGTTCCTAATAGTCAGGTACTTCAACTATAACATGGTAGATAATAAACCTCTACTGCACCAAATCTAATAATTATAAATAATTTTTAATAAAATTAAGGCTATTAAAATTGATCCTCTTGGATCATTCCAAGTCAAGGCTATTATCACAAAATTACCCCTGATATAGCAAGACTACGGGAAGAAGTTGTTGTATAAGAATGATGACTACATGTTGGAACAAATTCATATACATTTGTGAATTGAGAAAGAATTCTATAACCACGATAAGAAAGCTTAAAATGAGAATTTCTCGTTCAAAGTACATGTAATAGAAAACACGTAAAATAAGAATCCTAAGAAGAATGATTTCATGAAATTTAATAAAGGAATATTGAAGAAAAGAATATAAGAAGAATAGAAAGTTAAAAGACCCTTATCATGTTTGTGATAAACTGGGCATTATGCTCATGTTTGTTGATTTCAAAAATTAAATAAAGAAGCAAGTGCAGTGGAGGACGACATAGTGGCCATGATCACTAAGGTTAACACGATCCTAGCTACAATACATTCACGTCCTAAAATCCGAGTACAAAGTGTACTCCCTCAGATCCGAGTTTCAGTTCGTAACCCATACACAAAGTGTACTAACTTGATTCCTTGATCACTTTAATCAGAGGTGATAATTACATTAAGTCTAAGTTCCACCATAATTCCAATCACACATACATAACACTTAGCACCAATCAACTAGGCATATATAAATCTTGACGACTATTAAAATAAAATAAACCTTAAAAATCATTCATTTTTTATATCATCATATTATAAATATGTTTATTTCATACTAACATTATTTCAATGAAATAAATTTAAATAATTTTTTAAAATCTTAAAATCAATACCAATATGTATTATACTCTAATCAAACTATTCTAGCAAATAAATCACATAATCAAAAATGGTATAATGTTGCCACTTCATTTTCAGACAAATATGGCCACGTTTCACATGGGTCGTGTTCAGGTGCAGTGGATCTTTCTAGTTCATGTGCCACATCATTTATTAATGGCTTGTCTGTATGATTTTTCCATCAATAAAATAATAAACTGGCCAGGCTTAGTAAAATAACTCAGTATGGTTCATTATCATAATAATTAAAATAATATAAAAATATATGTACAATGATACAGATGCAAATGGTAGATGAATGCATCAGATATGATGATTGTCCATTTGCTTGGGTTGGAGGTCGTCAACCTGCATCACCCGTTGGGCCGGCTTCCACCTTTCGGTAGGCTTGGGCATAGCCTGCATCTGGTAACACTTTACTAGGATCGACATTTCTTACAAGGAGATCTTCTAAGATTAACCATACATTATGCAAATGTAATGAAAGATAGATGACATATGAATGTATCATTTTCATAACTACCATAGATATTTGTCTTAATAAGTAAATTTAACTTACAATTATTATCATTCATGTAATTGGACATAAATTAACATATAATTTACCAAATCATACAATATTAAAATAAAACATTTAAATTAGTACATCAATCATTTAAATAATCACAAATTCTTTATTTTAATTCTAATGAATCATGAGGCACGTTGGGTTACTCACTTGAGTTTGATAGTATAGAATCCACAATGTAATTAAGTTGGTTTTAATTCCGAAGTCTTATCAATTATATCAATGATATTATTATTCATCTATTTTTATTATATGGTGGAGCCCACCTTTGATTAACATCCTAGGTGGGTAAACCCTAAATGTTCAAATAATTAAAATTTCTATTTAGATTTTTATCTTTTATTTTCTTTTTAAGATTATAAAATTGAATGGAAATTGCTTGATCAGGGTAGCCCATCGGATGATTAAATCATTCACATTCTTAAGGTCTTGTCATGTTTTTCCTCTACACACTGGATGAATGGTGTGGATCTAACCACACATACACCAATAGCCCATCTCGACATTCTACACTAAGTGATACCAACACTTTCGTAAAAATCTAAGATTTTCTAATTAAATACTTCTAAATCTGATTAATGTGGGCTATCTGATGGTCAGATTGATTTGAAAATTAGGGCCCTTGTATATTTTGGCCTTACAGATCATATGATTCATACAGATCTAATCTGATTCGACCAAATGAACACCAATAACAATTAAAGAAATTTAGACTTTTCTCACCTTTACATCGTATATACACATAATTCAATGTAATGAAAGTGTAGTCGATTTACATCGTTCATTGCATAGATCGAGTCAAATTAAATGCATAAAATATTAAATGAAAGACGATAGACATACCTAATCTAACCTATCTAAAATTATATCTTTCTTTCTCGGTTGTCATAGGGTGCCCTTTTTTAGGGATACAGGGAGGTTTATGGGTATTTATAAGATAAAGATAAGATAAATATAGGATAAAGATAAGATAGAGATAGGATAGGGATAAGACAAAGATAATATTAAAAGAATTATTTATTTATTATCATTATTATTATCATTAAATTTTCATGGGCGTTATAGATACTTTTGCCACATTATATGTCTGCTATGACAGGTCAACTTTTAAAACCTATGAGGATGTGAACAATGGTCAAGAAGTTCAAATGAGTAATGAAGTCCGATCGAAAGTCGTGGGCAAAGGAATTGTAGAATTGGTGTTTACCTATGAAAACAAGGTGATCTTGACAATTATGTTGCACGTCCCAGACATGAGGTGAAACTTAGTTTCTAAGGACATTATGAGAAAACCTAAAATATGGGTAGTGTACGAGTCAAGCAAATTGATTCTATCAAGAATTGAAATTTTATTAAAAATGGATATGCTTGTAACAAAATGATTAAGTTTTCATTAAATGAAAATAGTACTTATGCTTATATGGTTGAATATGTACAATTATGATATTATAGATTAACACATATAGTGTATAACACCTTAAAATATATGGCTAAGAATAGAACAATCGCGTACACAAATAATGAGAATGATAAATGTGAAGTGTGCATATAATCCAAAATGATAAAGAAACTGTTTGTATGTGTCGAGAGATTATCTCGAGTATTGGATCTTATCCAAAATTATCTTTGTGAGTTGAATGACATTCTTATTCATGGAGGTAGAAGGTACTTTATAACCTTTATTGACAATTGTCTAGATACGTGTATGTATACCTACTAACGAGTAAAGATGAAGTGTTAAATATATTTAAAGTATATAAAGCAGAAGTAGAAAATCAAGTATATAAGAAAATAAAAAACTCTCCACAGTAACAGAGGGGGAGAATATGAAATTGTGATTATGAGCTGTAATATATTTAAGTGCGAAATATGGCAGAGCTATAAAATGTAGACTAAGTCCTAGAGGGAGGGGGTGATTAGGACTAATTAAAAATTATGATAATTTAAATCTTAATTGCCTAACTTAAACTAATTTGCAATTAAACTAAGTACGGCAAAATAATTTTAAAGGCTTCCAAGCCAATAGAGAGTCCAATCACATAGGCTACACTAGATATGCAAGTTAAGCAACTAGCTTATATAAGATAATGTATATGAGTATGTGGAATGTGTTTCCTATCATTCCTAGATATTCATATAATCATGCATCATATTTAAACATTCAAGACATATAAGCATAATTAAATAAATGCACAAATAGCAATTCCAAACACGATCATATATAGTAGTTTGGCTACATGCCTACTCCACTCCCGGCGGACACACTTAACCCATGAGTGTACTTGATTTCACTATCGGATGTTTTAAATCAAGTTCACCTCAAACCTTTACAGCCCTACACAAGGATTCTACAATTTATGCCTTACACAAGAGCAAAAGTCCTAATCTCGAACCTTACAGTTTAAACCACATAGGATAAGGTACTAATCCCGAACTTGGCAGTTTAGGCCACACAGGCCAAGGTCCTAATCCCGAACTTGAGATTTATGCTCTACACAAGAGAAAGGGTCATACTCTTGAACCCAACAATTTAGGCCATACAGGCCAAGGTCCTAATCCCGAACTTGACAGTTTAAGTCATATAGGACAAGGTCCTAATCTTGAACCTGAGATTTATGCTCTACACAAGAGTAAGGATCCTACTCCCAAACTTGAGATTTATACTCTACACAAGAGTAAGGGGCCCACTCCCGAATCTAACAAGTTAAGCTACACAGGCCAATGTCCCACACTAGGCACCTACGTTTAGACCCACCAGCCAAGGTCCTAAACTAGGCACCTACGTTTAGGCCTACCGGCCAAGGTCCCAAACAAGGCACCTACAAGAGTTTATTGATAGCAAACTCTTAGCCTCAATCCTACATAAGTGTAGATACTAAACTTTTTGACTCTTAATAATGACACTTGTTGAAATAAGTCCTCTCTTGTCGCTCATCTTGGGTTGTTTAATCTTCGCGCTCTCGTGGTTGAATCAGCTTCTCGGTGCTCCCCTAATTGCGTAGATTGGATTTTCCTATTGGTTCAGCTTCACAATCAAGAACCTTGCATAAGATATACGTATAAAGGTGACCAACGTGATGAGAGTTGGTTGAATCTCGTATTTAGGATAATGAGTGAAATTCTTAAGGGATTTAACCTATGGATGCTCTAGAGTATCAAAAGAGAAATGGTTTTTCTATTGGTTTAGTCTTTGTACTCTAGAGAAGGCATGAGTTCATGTTCTTCATTAATAGAAGCTTTGAATACTCATAGGAGTGAAAGATCACAATGAAGAAAGCATGAAACTCGTATGGATAGAGTCTAAATGAGCTAGGATAAGCTTGAGATACACTAGGCACTCTATGATGCCTATCTCCACTGATTTTGTAAGTTTTTACAAGTCACTTTTATAGATAAAAAGTTTCAATCGATAGAAAACGGCTAGTTTACGGTACTACCGAAGCCAACTTCAGTATCAATGAACTTTCTTCAGTGGTATCGAAATATCATTCGGTAGTACCAAATTAATTCTTTAAGTTGCTGAATGAAAAAGATCTCTTTTGGTAGCATTGAAATTTGTTTGTCAATGGCAGTTGGTGTCACTAAAATATCTAGTCGGTGACATTGAATTATCTTTGTAATGTTGCTGGACTGTTTTGAGTCCCTTCGGTAACAGTGAAGGTATCTTCAGTGATACTGAAGGTGTTATTCGGTAACACCTTCTTCCTACTGAAAGTGGATAGATTTTCTGATTTGTCTATTTAATCATTCATCAACTTGGGACTTGGTAATGCTAAGACTAAAGGATAGAAAATATGAACTCGGAATTGGCTTTGAATAAATGACCTTAGTAGGTTTTCCTATTTGGGTTAGGATCATCCATTTACAAGATCAAGATCGTTGAAGCAGTTCTTTATCTTCAATGTGGCTTTGATGCTTCTGATCTAGTTGCGTTGTCGGTCTTCATTTGTAAATAACTCATTTGACTACTAGACATAACTACTCACGTGATTGATAAACAAGTGTGTAAAGTTGGGTGTACTTATAAAATACTTCTCGAGTGAATTCTCAAACTTTTGTGAAGAACATAGATTAATACACCAGTGCATTGCGCCATACAAACTATAAAAAAACAATGTAACAGAAAGAAATAATAGGACCTTAGTAGAGATGGTCAACTCAATGCTAATACAAGCAAAGTTTCTACTAAGTTTATGAGGTGAAGCACTGCATGTAGTATGTCACATTCTAAATAAGATTCATTCTAAGAAAAGTAAAACTTCACCATATGATGTAAGAAAGGTAGAAAACCTAACCTAAGGTATTTTAAAGTGTGGGAATGTCTCGCTTATTGTAGGAGTCCTGATCACAAAACAACTAAGTTAGGACTTAGAGCTATCAAGTACGCATTTGTAGGGTATGCACAAAATAAAAAAGCCTATAGACTCCTACACATAGTCTAACACTATTATAGAATCCAATGACGTTGAGTTCTTTGAGAATTTACTATCCTTGGAGTCAAAGGATAATGAAGTCCAAACTCCTAAAAGAGAACCAGTGAGTAATGCTCTATAAGAGATGGAAGCTCCAAGTGAACCTCATAGGAGCCAAAGGGTAAGAGTAGAAAAGAGTCTTGACTCTGAACAGATAAACTCTCAGCATATCTTTTAGAAGGTGATATATAAAGTATTATCAGAAAGGTACCTATTGTAATGACTAAGAAGATGACTCTAAAACCTTCAGTGAGGCTATGTCTTCTAGAGACTCGACTTTTTGGAAGGAAGTCATCAACGATGACATGGAATCAATAGTGTCAAATCAAATATATGAACTAGTGAACTTACCTACAAGTTTTAAACTCATAGTGTGTAAGTAAGTATTTAAGAAGAAATATCACATTGATGAGACTATCCAAACCTTTAAATCTATATTAATAACTAAGGGATTTATACAAAAAGAAAGTAAGGATTATTTTGACATATATTCTCCAGTGGTTAGAATAATATTCATTAGGATTTTAATTGCGTTGGCATCCATACATCATTTTCATATCCACCAAATGGATGTAAAAATAGCTTTCCTGAATAGTGGTATTAATGAGGAGATATACATGGAACAACCTGAAGGGTTCATTCTTCTAGGAAATGAGGAGAAAGTTTACAAACTTATTAAATCTTTATATGGACTGAAACAAGTACCTAAACAGTGGCATGAGAATTTTGATTTAAAAATATTATCTCATGATTTTATGCATAATATAACTAACAAATGCATATATTCTAAAGTTAGTGGTAACTATGTAACTATTATTTGTCTGTATGCTGATGACATATTAATAATAAGTAATTAAATGGAAGATGTAACTGATACAAAGAAGTTTTTGTCTTCTATATTCAAAATGAAGGATTTTAGAAAGGTAAATACCATCTTAGGTATCAAAGTTAAGAAACATAATGGGGGTCATACACTGTGTCAATCACATTACGTTGATAATATACTAAATAAGTTTAACTATCTAAATATAAAAGAAGCAAAAACTCAATTTGATCTAAGTATTAAGCTGAATGAGAATAACGGAAGTGTAGTTGTACAACTTGAATAAGCAAGTGTTATAGACAGTTTAATGCATGTTATGCAATGTAATAAACTAGATTTTACATATGTTGTGAGTAAACTCAATAGGTTTATTAGTAACTCCAATGTTGAACGCTGGTGTCACGCCCTAAACCCAGGAATCAGATTCACAGGAATCTCGATCACCGAATCTGGTGTCGACAACCTCTGTAATACCCCATTCTCGGCTCCCAACGAAACATAAGCCAAATTTCGATCCTGGAATCCTACAAGAAGGATTTTTCAACGTACATTTGTCTTGTAATAAGCATAACTACAAGTTTTTCCAAATCATAAAGGGAACATCATCATCACATTTCCACTAATATAATCACTTGAATACAATACTGAAAGGAAAATACATATATCAAAATCAGAGCTCCTGAAAAAAAAATCGCTGCACGCTCCAAGCTCAACGCTACTGCAACCTAACGTCACCTGCACGCATCTATCGTGCATAAACTTACAAAAGCTTAGAGGGTGGTGTAAGTGTGTGTTAGGTAAGTGTCAGGTATACAATAAAGCTCATAAATCATACATCATCGGGATAAGCAGAAATATCAACAAGACAATAATCATACGATATCAGAGTAAACGAAAATAATGATAAGCCCATAAATCATACAATGTCGAAAATACTAGCAAGACAAATCAACTATATGAACGAGGAGTCACAGAGAGCCAAATGTTAGATGTCGAGGGCATAATGTAATATGTAAATCGTGCAAAGTCTGTCTAGGCCATATACGTGCAACAACATAGTAACTCAAAATGCTAAGTACTACGGATGTAATAAAATATGTAGTGCATATGAAATGACCATGCTGGAATGTGAAGTTGGGATGATAGTACGAAGTATTATAGGCTATGAGGTCCATCACAAGGGACTTCTATCCAAACTAGCCCCATACCTAAATTTGGATAGTCAGATACAATGTGGTAAACTCCTGGTCTCAGGCTAGTCATGCGCCCAACCAAAATCCTGGTCATGTAAAGGTACACGTAACAAATAGTTACGCACCACTAGCCCGAGTGGATAGCAAATGAATGAATGAATGGATATGTAATTCCTGCTCAATAAGTCCACATATCAGTACAGTTACTTTCTGAGGAAATCACTGGGGTCTATTACACTTGACACCGACTGCCTCCTCCCTAGCTACACAGCCCAGCGAGCGGAATAGACCTCACTATCCTCCTGGCCAGTAGTCGGCCAATACCTACCCGGCTCATTGATAGCGAACCCATTTACGAGCTAGTCATACTCAGCCTAGCTTATAGCCTCCTCCCTCGGGCGGGAAAGGCCACACTCCCTCCCAACTGACCACGATACAGTGGGAGACGTGACCTATTGGTATTCGGCACTCGGGCACTCATGTTCCACTCGGTCTAGACGTTGTGGCTACTCTTGGCCTCGAAGGTTCTGAGATTTTCACCTAAGGACATCTTAAGTGCCCCAGAGTGATAGAACCAAATATTTTCACTGTCCCATCTAACCATCCACGATGTGCCTGTGGAGGCCACGACCCTAATGTCGCTAGGGCGTATAATGATCAAGGTACACAAATGTGAGATGCATGAATCACACCATATAGTCATGCAACAATCCTGCGCGTACAACGCGATAATGTGGGGCACTCCGTCTCATAATGAGTTCCATAAATGGTCTGCCCAATGGCTTATGCCATGATCAGTCACTACTCATATTATGCATACATATGATGCGTATGGTCATGAATTATGGAGTTATACTAGGCATGTTATAAAGTAATGAACTATTCTTACAATGCAGATAGGCCTAGACAGCCTACACACAACAAGTATGGGCCTATCAATGGGCCCTAGGGAGAGTCGTAATGCGGACATTTAACTAACATTACACTTACAATGTGGACGTCAAACCAGCATTGCTCCCAAGGCATAGCCCGCCATAAACCATGGAGAAATCGCACATTGTAATGGACCCTAAGGATAACCCATTGGGCCTCTACTTATGGGCCTCAGATATATCAAATGGGCCACATCATATAGGCTTTTTATAAATCAAGTGGGTATCATTAAAGGGGCCTTATGTACATTGCAATGGGCCATATCCCATGGTCCTTTGAATACATCACAATGGGCCTCGTAACATGGGCCTTATATATCAAAGTGTGCCCCAACTACGGGCCATGAATGCATCAGATGGGCCTCCTCAAATGGGCCTTATAAATGCTAAGGTGGGCCTTAACAATGGGCCATAAGTACATCAAGTTGGGCCTCAACCCATGGGCCCTATACACACCACAGTGGGTCTCAACCCACGGGCCTTTATACATCATAATGGGTCTCAACCCACGGGCCCTATACACATCACAAGTGGGTCTCAACCCACGGGCCTTTATACATCACAATGGGTCTCAACCCATAGGCCCTATACACATCAGAAGTGGGTCTTAACCCATGGGCCTCAAAATATACAACAGGCGGACCCTGCACCTGGGCCTCAAATCACGCAAGAGGTGGGCTTGTACAATCCATATAGGCCCCCACCAGATGGACAATTAGGATATACAATGCATATATCATGGTGGGCTCCATCGCTAATGGCTAACAAGGGTGAAATACATACATCATACGGCCCTATGGCCTGGTGTAAATACACAACACATACCTCAAGATGGACCTCAAATGCACCGTCCACATGGACGGTGTGTAGAATACATACATTAAAGGGGACCCACATCGTAAGATGAAACACATACACTTAAAGTGGGTCCCACACATACATATTGGGCCTCTTATTGGGCCTCAAATACATCTCAATGGGTTGGGCCTTGCTCATTCTAAATGCGCTCATCTATGAACAACTTGGATAAAACACATACATCACGTGGGGGCCACGTGAATGGGCGGTGTGAATACAAAATACATACATCTAGGTGGGCCTAATCATATGGCCTTACATATATTAAATGGGCCATACTAATCGGGCCGTACAATGGGCCTTAAATTCATATCAAGGTGGGCCTCAACAATGGCCCCAAATAAATCAACATGGGCCCTATACACCTACCAAGGTGGGCCCACTCGAACCATAGATCTGACTCATTTTTAGCTCAAGCCATGAAATGAGCTCACAAAGTAGATGGACAGTTTGGATGCAACACATGCATCGTGGTGGGGTGCTCACATAAAGGCCCACCATCATACATATATACATATATAATATATACAATATTATAATATATATATATATATACACACACCCACACACATGATTTAGTGTGGACAGAGTGGATAGAACACAAAAATCATGGTGGGTCCCATTGTCCAATCAGTGGATAGTGCGGATAAACCCATACATCACAGTGGGCTCCATCGTCCACTGGACGGTGGGAATACAACACATACATCACCACGGACTCCACCGTCTGCCTGGATGGTGGGAGTACAACACATACATCACTGTGGGCTCCCACGTGGGGCCCACCTTAACATTTATTTTCCATTCAACTGGTTGGTAAGGTCGTATAGACCTGGATGTAGAGGGAAAAATAAATTTCATATTAATCTGAAACTTCTGTGGCCCAGAAAAAGGTTTCAATGGTATATGTTCAATCCTATTGTTTCATGTGATGTGGGCCACATGAGCCTTGGATGTGGCTGATTTTTGGTGGGGGCCCACTTCAGGAGGTGGCCCACCATATAGACGGTTTGGATATTACACATACATCATGGTGGGGCCCATGGCTGGGGCTGTGGGTCCTTGTCTGTTGCACGCTGACGCTAGCAACGTCCTGCTGCACAGCAGGCGCTGCACCCTCCTTTCCTTTTTTTTTTGAAAGAAAACCATTTTTTTACAGTTTTTCAGGTGTGGGGCCTACATCAAGTAAATCCAACCCATTCATTACACTCTGTGGCTCAAGACTATCCAAACAAGTCCAATATCCGATATTTTTTTGGCGCATAAAAATGTTAGGGTGACTTTCAACGGTAGAAACCACTGTTTTACATGCTATGGCTTACTTGAAGGTCGGATGGAATTCATTTTTCAGTTCTACACCTAAAATGACATGGGGAATGGATTGCACGGCGTGGATTCGATTGATACATTAAGGTGGGGCCTGTATGAGTGGCCCACCCAAAAGTCTTAAATAAATAAATAAATAAATAAATAAAACTGCCTTACTGTGAGTACACGGCACTGTCCGTTCACACTTCATTTGCAAACGTCCAGCGTCCCTGGACGCTGGACGGTTTTCACACAATTAAGGTGGGTCCCACAGGGATGTGGCCCACTTAGATAAATCTGATGTTTGTGTTTTTCCATTGTCAAAGGATAGGGCCCACATGGTTGGTCGGCCATGGGTCCACTTGATGGGTGGTTGGGACACCACATACACTCATCATGTGGGCCACAAAATAATCAAATGAAGGGGAGAGAGAGAGAGAGAGAGAGAGAGAGAGAGAGAGAGGGACACGTGTGATGGAGGGACCCCAACACTATGGGCCCTCCCTTGAAATCAATCATACATCGAATGGGTCCCAATGCATGTGGGCCCATTAAATCAAAATCCAACGGTGGAGATTTCTTCTCCCCTAAAATAAATGGTCTAGATGACCTCTGTTCAAACTAGGGAAGTAAACATCATGATGAGGTCCATGGAGAATGGCCTCATCATGGAATGATATTGATAATTAAGGTCGGCCATTAGCCACATCTTAGGGTCCAAAGTGAGATCCATACCATTGATCGGTAGGCCTCACTTGGCCCATCTTAAAAACATGAAAAACTACCCTATTAAAGCACCCACCTATCGATCTTCTCAGTCCGTTGGAAAGCCTATCTCCTTATGCTTCTCTTTGATGGTGGAAGATGAAAAATGGATGGCTAGGATGGAGGTTTTTGGGAAGGAAAAGGTGGACCACACAACTCACATTTCTCACTTGGAATGCTTGGACGTCCACCTCTCTTTCTCTCCTTTGTTGCTTGAAAAATGGTGTAGAGAAAGAGAGTGAGAGATGGGATGTAAGGAGAGAGAGTGATGGATGTGAGTGATGGGTGAGGTGATGGATGTGAAGTGAGTGATGGGTGAAGTGAGAGATGAGTTAACTTGGTGGTTGCTTAACTCGTGGAGAAAGGTAGCATGGGTGCTTTGTACTTAACATGAGAGGTGATTGATGGGATTGATTTGACATATTGTAAAGATTCTCTTAGGATTTACAACACGCGGTATTTTTTCTCAAACTAAATGCGGGTTTGCATCTCCCTGTTAGGGTATCGGATCAGTGCACGAGTCTCGGCGTTGGAACCGCGGCAACGGTGCGGTCGCAATGGTACAAGTCTCGGATTGAACTGACTCAGATATACAGGATACGACTTAGGGTCGAGCACAAACGTTGATCATCGGTCACAGGTTGCCAAAATTCGACCGGGAGGATAGCGGGAGTTGACAGAACAGTACGGACTAGGATACGGGTCTTACAGCTGGAATGCAATTAGTAGAGTTCTTAGTTACTTAAAAGTAACTAAAGACTTAAGGTTATTTTACTCAGAGTTTCTTGCAGTACTAGAAGGATATACCGATGTGAGTTGGATATCAAGTGTAGGGGACAAAAAATCCACTTCAGCATGGGTATTCACCCCAGGAGTGCATCTTTGTCTTGGGGATTTAAGAAACAAACCTACATAACGGACTTGACTATGGAGTCTGAGCATATAGTCTTGACTGCGATAAGAAATAGGTTGAGTAGATAAGGGATCTTTTATTAGAAATCCCTTTAAGTGTGAAGCTTATACCGGCTATTTCACTATATTATGATAGTGAAGCCACATTTACTAGATCCTATAATGGCACTTATAATGAAAAGTCTAAACATATAAGTTTGTAACATGATTATGTAAGACAATTAATTTAAGATGGAATCATTACAATTTTTTTTTATGTGAAATCAAGTAATAACTTGGCCAATTATTTTAGTAAATCTCTAATGAGCGAGTAGTAAAGGTAACATTTAGAGAGACGGGGTTGAAACTCTTCAACCAAAGTTCTACTAGCGATGAAAACCCAATCTAAAATTAAAAAATCTCCAAGGTCAGGTTCAATGGGTAAAAATAAGTTACTGATATGTACAAAGTTTTATAAATAAAATTATCTAGCTCATCCATAATAGATAGTGTTGTGCGTTATAGATAAATGGTTGATTCTTAGAACTCTTGATGAACTCTAGATTAAAAGGACAAGTGTCTTAATAGTTGGTTGGTTCTCTTCAAACTTATGAGTTATATTTCAAAGTTCCTAAGATCAAGTCTATTGCTCTTAAATCTTCTTTATCTAATTTAAAGGATTTTAATGTAAATTCTGATATTGAAGAAAATGAAGAGGATATGGCTATGTTGGCAAAGAAATTCTATAGAATTTTTAAAAATAAGAAAAGAACGAATTTTTAAAAACCATTTGACAAAAGATAAGGAAATTCAAACTATTGAAAATCTAAAATAAAAGACACCCAATGTTTCAACTATTTTAAATATGGGCATCTAGCTACTAAATGTCTTAAAAATGATAAATCTAGAAGAAAATGCATGATAACTACTTGGGATGAATCATTAGAATCTAAAACTAATTCAAAAACTAACAAATCAGACTAGGAAAATGCAAATGAATTGAAAGCCTTTATGACTATAATCAGAATCACTTCTTCAAATGACTATGAAATGTCTGATTATGAAACTCTAAGAAGTGAATCTAAAAATGAAGTTGATCTTCAAGATACATATAATGCCTTATACAGAGAAAGTTGTAAGATTGCAACTAAATTGAAAATTTAAAAAGAAAATTATGTTAAACTACAATTAGAACTTAAAAAGGTTATTTTAGAAAAGTCTCATTTTTTTTATTGTTAAAAAAAAAAAAAACTAAGTTAGATTTGAGTTTTAAAATTTCTAAATTGTAAAAACTTAAATTTAAAAATGAGATATTAAAACTTGAAGTTTCCTCCCTTCGTAGTTCAAAGGACATTTGAAAATATACCTAAGGTGACTAGAAACTTAAAAGTTGTTAACATCCTCTTGGCGATGTGGTGATAAGTTTGGATTGAGTTATATTAGAAATAAATCTTTGAAATCGAAGAATTCTGCTCCTACTTTCGTAAAAGGAGAGTCCTCAAACTCTAACGCATAAACTCTAAAAGAGTCAAACTATAAAAAGAATTACTTCAAAAATATAAAACCTTTTCAAGCCTATATATATATATATATATATATATATATATATATATATATATATATAAACAGTGCCAACTACCACAAATACCAAAGGAATAATAATAAAAATCCTCCTTTAGTTGATAAAATTGTGTATTTGCTCAAAGAGATATTGAAATCCAACTCAGGTAAGAATGAAGTATATAGAAACAGGAGAAATCCTAAGTCTTATACACAGCGAAAGGTAAGAGACCCTCTTAAAACTAGATCCGTAATGAAATGGGTTACAAAGGTTAAGTTTCTTGTTATCCACACGACTTTCAAAGCAAGTAGTCATTCAAGATGGTACTTGGATAGTGGATGTTCGAGACACATGATAGGTGATAAATCTATACTCTCAAACATCAACCAATTATTGGGAGCTCAGTTACTTTCGAAGATGGAAGCAACTATAAGATTCTTGGCCAAGGTAATGTATAACTTTTCAACTTACCTCTCTTTGAAAATATTTTATATGTTGAAGGGTTAAAATATAATCTTCTGAGTATATCTTAAATCTCTGATAATAAACATAGTGTAAATTTTTCATATCAGGGATGTGAGATAATTAATGAGAAAGGACATGTAATATTAAATGGTCACAGAACGTTGATGAATCTTAGTCAGCAAATCATTCATGCTACATAGTTCAAATAGACGAGAATGAACTATGGCATCAATGACTTGGACATATAAACTATAGAGATCTATATAAATTGAGCAAAAGAGATCACTTATGTGGTTTACCCAAATTGAAAAAGATGAAAAATAAAGTATGTGGTGCCTGTTAGATAAGAAAACAAATTAAGAGTAGTCACAAGAAAGTAAACTCCTTAGCTATGGCAAGACCTCTTGAATTACTACATATGGATTTAGTCGGACTAACTAGAATGAAGAGTAGAGGTCGAAAGAAATATTTTTTGGTTGTAAGTGATGACGACACTAAATATTCTTGGGTAACCTTTCTAAGAGAAAAGTCGGATTCTCTTGACGAAGTCAACAAATTTATAAAATGCATCTAAATTGAAAAGGAACTATTTGTGATCAAAATTAGAAGTGATTATGTAATTGAATTCAAAAATAACAATTTTAAGGAATACTGCAATGACCATTGTATACTGCATAAAATTTTTACTCTAAAAATACCTTAGCAAAATAGGGTTGTTAAAGGAAAAAATAGAGTTTTACAAGAAATGGATAGTGTAATGCTAAATAGAATAAATTTACTTAAATATTTATGGGCTAAAGCTATTAATACTGCATGTTATATAATTAATCGTGTTTACATTAGATCAACTAGAAACAAAATAGCTTATGAATTATGGTTTAACAAAAATCCTACTATTAAATATTTCAGACCTTTTGGAACCAAATGCATTATTTTACGTGACCATGAAAATTTGAAAAAATTTGAAGCTAAAAGTGATGAGGGAATATTTCTTGATTATGCTTTAAATAATTGAGCATACTGGATTTTAAATAAAAGAACCGGGGTTATACAAGAATCGATAAATGTAGAAATAGATAATCAACCGATCATACCCAGTCTTAATCAAAATGAGGATGATAATGATATTTGTCATGTCCCAGATCTGAAAACTAGGCTCACAAAATTCTCGATTGCCGAATCTGGCACTGACAGCCTCTATAGTACCCCATTCTCGGCTCTTGGTATCCATATACCAGGTTTCGATCCTAGGATCCTATAAGGAAAATTTTTAACATAAATTTGTTCCATAAGAAGCATAACCATAAGTATAACCCACAAACAACAACCAACAACATCATCACATATCCACTATAATCAAAACTTTAAGTATAATGTATAAGAAAAAATACAATATCAATATCAACAGCTTCAAAAGTCATTGCACGCTCCCAACTCAATGCTACCGCAACATCCTAGCGTCACCTGCACGTAACGATATGCGAGATGCAATTTATGCATACCAATTCTCATTCGAATCCACATATCAATACAGCTCAACTCTGGAATATCACTGGAGTCTAGTACACCTTACACCAGATCGTCGCCCACTGGATGCATAACCATGCAAGTGGAAGAGACCACACTATCCGCCTAGCCAGTAGTTGGCCAATATCTACCTGGCACATTGATAGCGGACCCATTTATGAGCTGGTCAAACTTAACCTAACTATGCCCCTATCCTCAGACGGATAAGGCCACACCCCCTTCTAACCTATCACGACATAGTGGAAGACGCTGCCTAATAGTATACAGTTCTCATGCGCTCATGTATCCACTCAGTCTCGACGTTAGAGAAACCTCCTAGTACCATAAGGGTTTAGAAACTTTCACTTAAGGACACCCTTGTGCCCTAGTGCTAGAGCCAAATATTTTTAGTAACCAATCCTACCATCCACGATATGCTTGTGGAGGCCACAACCCTAATGTCACTAGGGTATAAAGTGATCATATCACATAATGCAAGATGCATGAATTACACTATCCAATCATACACCAATCTTTCACGTATCGTGCGCTCATGTGGGGTAACTCCGTCTATCAGGGAGTACCATAAACAATCCACCCAATGGCATTTGCTATGATTGGTCACTCCTCATATTAATCATACATTTGATGAGCATGGGCATGAATCATGAAGTTATACTAAACATAATCTATGGTAATGATATACTCTCATATATATATATATATATATATATATATATATATATATATATATATATATATATATATATATATAGAGTACTGGTCTCCTGCGAACTATCTCGCATGCCACCTTAGTATGGTCCAATTCCCACCGCAAAGTGGAAATCGGACTGCGTATTGAGCAAACTCTGTTGGTCCCACTGTGAATGGGTGTGGTCTATTCACACCGTCCATCCATTTCTCAAGTGCATTTTAATGGTTGAGACCAAAATTGAATCATTTCCAATGCTCAAGTGGACCCCGCCATAGAAAATAGCAGGAAGATTGATGCCCATCGTTGAAACCTTTCTAAGGCCCACCACTGTTTTTTTTTTTTCGAAATCTAACCTGTTCAAAAGTTAACAAAGACATTAAAGAAGGGAAAATATAAATATAAGCTTAATTGAAAACTTTTTTGGCCTTTGAAGTTTCTAACGGTGGCGTCACTCTCCTCACTATTTTCTGTGGTGGGGTCCACTTGAGCTTTAGATGTGAATAATTCTTTGGATATTACCCTAAAATGATCTCTCCAGATCGATTGACGGTGTGGATATAAAAAATATATCATGCCGGGGCCACAAAATTTGGTGACGTTACTTCTTAACATGTAAATAACCCATCCGCGCCCAAGTCTCTTCCGGGGAAGTAGATTGCGTACTGAGTAAACTCTGTGGGCCAGTCGTGATCTATATATTCCACCCACTCCTTACATCTATTTTAACCGATAATTTGAAGGCTTAAGCCTAAAACTGAAGTATATCCAAAGCTCAGGTAGGCCACACCACAGGAAGCAGTGTGAATTGAATGTCAACCGTTGAAAATTTTCTTGAGGTCCAGAAGTTTTGGATCAATCTGATATTTGTGTTTTCCTTTCATCTATATCTTTGTGATCTTATGAACATGTCAGATGACAAATAAACATCATTGTAGACCCTAGAAAGGTTTCAACGATGGAAATTATTATTCCCAATGTTTCTTGTTCTATGGTCCACTTGAGCATTAGAAATGATTCGATTTTGGTCTCAACTATTAAAATGCACTTAAAAATGGATGGACAGCGTGGATAGACCACATCCATTCACGGTGGGCCCAACAGAGTTTGCTCAGTATGAAATCTGAGTCCTCTTTGCGTGGGAATTTTCAGACCGCACCAAGTAGCATGCGGGATGGTTTGCAGGAGACCGGTACTCTCTCCCTCTCTCTCTCTCTCTCTCTCTCTCTCTCTCTCTATATATATATATATATATATATATATATATATATATATATATATATATATATATATATATATATATATAGTGGCGGCCTAGATGCCATACTACATCAAGGATGGACCTCATGGGGTGAATCATACAACAGTGAGAATCAAGATGATGACCCTAAGTATATTAAGTGGGCTTCTTCACCCACTCTATCATATGGTAAGTTGGGCTTTCTTATGGGGCCTGATTCAAACAAGGTGAGTCTACAAGTTATGATGATTCCTACAAGGGTGGTGGAGAGCACTAGCATGAATGGGGGCCCAATGGTTTGGGTTAGGCCACTAGGGCAAGATGGGTAACACTTATGGGGGTCTAATGATTTGGGATAGTCCAATAAGGTAAGATGGTCATGGGCTTAATAACGGGCCCTAAGGAGATGTACAATGGGGACATTTAACCACCGTTTACAACGTGGACATTTAACCACCATTACTTCTAAGGTGTGGCCATTTGGAACCTAGAATCTAACTACATTGGGGCCCACGACCCTTATATTAACTAGAAAATGGATGGGCTATACAAATATTATCACGTACATCATGGTGGAGTCATACATCACAATTGGGCCTCACTTAAGGGCCTCATCTCATAGGCCTCATATGCACCACAATGGGCCTCACAAAAGGGCCTCATGTACATCACATTGGGCCTCATACAAGGGCATCATATACATCACTATGGGCCTCATATACATCACATTGGGCCTCACATAAGGGCCATATATACATCACATTAGGCCTCACATAAGGGCCACATATACATCACATTGGGCCTTATGGGGTAGCCCATGATTTAGTAAAAATAGATGTGTAGCATGTACAATATATACATCAAGGTGGGCCTCATAGGCCAGCCCCATGCACCTCACATCAGGATGGACAATGTGCTTACAACACACATCAAGGTGGGCCTAAACAGTTTAGGTGGGCCCTGCTCATACAACAGGCAGGCCCTGCGTTTACAAAGTAGGTAGGCCCACTGTCTATGGGCAGATGGTGGGGATATACAACATGTACATCATTGCTGGTCCCACTGTCTAGTAGGCAGGATGGTGTGGAATAAAATACATAAATCATGGTGGGGTCGACGACCCACGCGGACGGCTTAGATAAAACACGTACCTCATGCGAGGTCCATGGATGGATGGTGTGAAGACAACACTTACATCACGGTAGGCTCCCATCATCCAGGGATTGGATGGTGTGGATACAACACATATCATTAAGGTAGGCCCCACCATCCAACCTATCAAGATGGTGGATGGGATGGATGAAACGCACGCATCATAGGTGGGTCTACATGTGTGGATGCAAACATCCACCAAGGTGGGTCCCACATCCAGAGATAGACGGCTGACATGGATAAAACATATACACAATGGTGCATCTAGCACCGTCCCACGCTGGACGGTGTGGACAGCACATGCATCACACCGGGTCCCACCGTCTAGGGTCTAGACGGTGTGGATGTAACACATGCACTAGGGTGGGTCCCATGTGGTGGCCCACTATGGTTTTGGATCAGCTAATATTTGTATTTTCCTTCATCCAAGCCTGCCAGACGGATAGGTAGCAAGGTGGGCTTAACTCATGGCCGGCGTGGATCTAATCCATTCATCAAGTGGGTAGCAACAGGGAGAGGGAGAGAGAGAGAGAGAGAGAGAGAGAGAGAGAGAGAGAGAGAGAGAGAGAGAGAGAGAGAGAGAGAGAGAGAGAGACGTGTGATGGAGGGAGGGGCCGCCACTATGAGCCCACCCTTAGAAATACAATACAAGCTGAGTTCTAATCCTTGTAGGCCCATAAATATAAATCAATGGTGGAAATCCCTTTCCCACCAACAAATGCAAGGTCTAGATGACCTTCTTTCATTGAAATCAAATAAACATCATGATGGGGTCCATGGAGAATGACCCTGTCATGGGATGAACATATGAATCATGGTGGGCCATTAGCCATACCTAGGGTCCAAAATGAGGTCCCTACCATCAACTGGTAGGCCCCACTTGTCACATGAACAAAAGTCCTAAGATAACCCACCGATTCCACTTCTTCTTAGTTCCTTGGGATGTTAAGCTCCTTGACTTCTTCTTTGATGGAGGATGATGAAGATTGAAGGGTTAGGATGAGAGATTTGGGGTAGGGAGTGAGCTACAAACTTGGTTATCCTTGGATCTTCTCTTACTTGGACGGTTGCTTTCTCTTGGGTTGCTTGGGAAATGGGTAGAGAAAGAGAGAGAGAGAGATAGAGAGGGTGGTTGTTACGTAAGGGAGATAGATGGAGTGATAGGTGCGAGTGACATGAGAGTTGACTTTAGGGAGGGTTGCTTGTCTTGGGAAGAAAGAAAGCATGGCTAGAGATGAGATGTGTACTTGACTAGTACTTGATTGATTGATGAGATAGATTGGGTAGTGATTCTTTTGGGATTCGTAATGCATGACGTTTCCTCGAAATAAACGTAGGCCCACAACTCCTAGCCTGGGATTGTATTAGTGTATAAGTTGCGGCGTTGGAACCGTGGTGACAGCGCGATCGCTAGGGTACAAGTTTTAATTCGAGTCGACTCAGGTCTTTGGGATGCGATTCAAGATCGCTCACAAATGCTATCTACAGGTCGCAGGTCACTGGAATTTGACGGGAAGGATCGTGGGATCCTAAGGAATAGAATGGTCACTAGGACATAGGCCTGACATTATTAGCTTGATTAATTAACCAGAATCCTTATCTAAATAAGATAATATTGAGTAAAGTTAGTCGAAGACCATCTGAATAATCAAATACTTGGTAACCCTCACACTGGTGTACAAACTAGAAGACAGCTTGAAAATATATGCAATCATGTTTATTTCACTTTTTATATTAAACTGGATAATGTAAATAAGGCATTAGCTTATAAAAGTTGGATATTGGCCATGCAAGATGAATTAAATTAATTTGTTAGAAAAAAGATATGGTATCTAGTTCTTAGACCTTCTGACAAACATGTGATTAGAACCAAGTGAATTTTTAAAAATAAAATTGATGAAAAGGATAACATTTTAAGAAATAAGGCACGACTGGTTGAGCAAGGTTATACAAGGATTGAAGGTATTGATTTTGATGAAACCTTTACGTCAGTTGTGCATCTTAAATCTATCGGATTATTTATTTCCATTGTATGTTATAAAAAATTTAAAATATATCAAATGAATGTAAAAGGTATTTTTCTAAACGGTGATTTAAGTGAGGAAGTTTACATTAAATAACCAAAGTGTTTTGAATATATCAAATTTCCTAATCATGTTTACCATCTTTAAAAGGTACTTTATGGTTTAAAACAAGCCCCTAGAGCATTGTATGAAAAATTGACTAAATTTTTATTTAGTCATAAATTTTATTATGGATAGTGTTGACAAAACCCTACTTGTTAAGAAATATAATGATGATATCTTAATTGTTCAAATTTATGTTGACGATATTACCTATGGTTCTACTTGTGCTGATCTTTCGATTGAGTTTGCAGATCTTATGATGTAACACCCTGAACATTTCAATACTCAAGTATTGAAAGTTCTCGAGCACTATCAAGAAGTTAACTTAATAAGTACATGTGTAGGATACAAATCTAACTATCCTAACCTTACATCTATTCCCTGACATGAACCTAACAGTTGGGAATGATCTCCATTTATAGGTTCAACAATCTGATTGTTGATTTTAAGACGAGCATCCGTCGCGTGATTTGTCGTAGGTACCTTCCCTTAAATGAACTGGTGAATAACTCTCTAGCCGTAATGATATAGATGTAAGATTGTTTGTAAGAATTGTTTAAAAAGGTTCATATAACCACGTAGAACCATTAGATCTTCTAAAAATCTCATATCAATAATAATTACGAAAATGCCATTAAGTTAGACCCCTGAATTCTCCATTACATAGTTCCCATAATCCGTTTAATGTGAAATTTTACATCCTGCCTTTATATCATGAATTAACTGTACATATTAGATTTTAACCCTTAGATCATTGTAAAAGTTACCCAATTGACAGATCAACCTCTTAACCGTTGATTTTGGTGTCCATCGAGCAAAGAAAGGTCCTAGGTAGGTCCTAGGTAGTCATGGCAGGGAATTTCCCTTCATTTGTGTCTCTATGATCTTATGAACAGGTTGGATGACTAATAAACACCACTGTAGAGCCTAGAAAAGTTTCAATGGTAGGAATCATAATATCACTGTTCATGGTCCACCTGATCTTTGGATATACACCCATTTTTGGCTCAAGCCCTTAAATTAGATGGAGAAATGAATAGACGGCGTAGATCTCTCAAAAGTACATCACTGGTGGACCCACAAGTAGTCCCAGTGTGCACGGTACACGTGCACTAGCAACGACCGAACTAGATATTGGGTCAAACCTAGTTTGACTCGATAAAATCTCGAAGGAAGCCCATTTTGTTAGTGCATTAACAATGGACATTATACGTTGTGATGATGGTGAGCCACCATCATCACCTGTATGAATGATCCGAATCGCCCATCCCATTGACCCGATCAATACCCTGACATCCGTGTGAATCCATGCATGCACACGTGCCTACAGTAACAAATGCAAGAAGTCTAGACACCGCATGAGTCAAACGAAAGAGGTCCGTTTGCGATCACCATGGCCCACCATGATCGACCAGATGAAATATCAGAACTGTCCAAGTTAAAGTCGGGATAAATTCGAGAGTATCCATGATTTCTTCACATTGAGTAGAGCTCACATGAGGGCATGTGTCCGGTCATGTAACATCCCGAAAATCGGGGGGTCGAGCAAAAACCCAACTCCCGAGTTCCAAAATGTTATTTATGCAACATGGATATGTATGATTGAATGTTGTCTGTGATAATGTATTAAACATGAGTGAGATTAAGCCAGAACAGCATATCATACTCCAGAGACTGGAATTTGCAAGCGGAAGACTGTAATAGTATGTATAACGTACATAAACTGTTGTATGTCTCCAGAGTGTGAATATATTACCAGGTTATACACATACATGTATACTTCAAAAGTAAACAAAATGAATATACATGAGGGCGCTAAAAATTCAAAATGACAAATGTCAAAGTATCTAATCAACCTCCCTGCAATCCCGTCAATCAGAACAGCATAAAGGAGGAATCCTCCTCCTCATCATCAAGTCCAGCTCCGCCTCACAGGCCGCGCCATCATCTGCAATCACAAAAGGGACTGGTGGGTGTCCGGAAACACCATCCCGTAACGTGGGAGTGAGTGATCAACTCAGTGGGATAAGAGAGCAGAGATTAGCATGTTCACAATTCAATCACGCGATAATAGTAAAGCAGTAAATCAGACAATCCTAATACTGTTGTTAATGCAAGATGATATGACGTGATGTATGCCCTCACCGACGATCACCCTCATACGGCAACATCTTACTACCGTGGCATGCCACACTCCCTAGAGTGCTCCACATCTTCCAGGCACATGCAATGCTATGGTGATATGATTACCAAGTTGTTATTAATCCATTCAAACAGCAGGATTGGGAAACTAAGGTACTTCCCTTGTATCAATCCCAACACGGATCCTGTCTAGGGTCGTCACTCCTAGTAATCTCATACGATGTACATTTCGTAGGTCACTGCAAGGGCTGCCAGGGCTGTTGCTCGCACTCGTTGCACCGCTCCCCCATCACCTTATCAATACAGGCCTACTGTACTCTACTGCACGGAAGGGTCGTCGCCTCCCGTGAACTCAGAATACGCTCGCGGTCACTACAAAGGGCTCGTCGCCTGATCAGTGTAGGCCGACAGCTAGAATATAGTGTCTCATACCACCATAATCTGCTCACGAGTCAAGGTGCTCATTGGTCACTACGGGGAGGTTTGTGGCCCCAGCGTAGGCCGACAGCTCGACCACGGTGTCCCATACCACCATGCCCGGCTCATGAGTCTTCGTGGATCAAGGTACCACGGTTAATAGGGTTTACAATGGTAAGTTCAGTACCCTAGGTTCAAGCAGTTATGATACATACAAGGTGAACAAACATCGGCCAGTCGGGTTACTTGACGGGCTCGACTAGCGCGATCGCATCTCGAATTGAACGACATGAAGTGCGTAAAACACTTCGCGTGGCCTAACCACTGCCGCCAACTCTCAACACGAATCACATTCATCGACGCGTCGTTCGTGGCTATGACCAGTCAGCCACGAATTCGCCCGGTTACCGACTGCCTGGACTAAGTCAAGTCCCACACATCTATGGAATTACATTAACACTATAAAAAGGTATTGGAATTGAAATACATCATGTGAGCATGTTAGCACATGTTATAACATTCAACTTAAGCAAATCCTCAAGTACATACATTCCATGCATGTAATGAAATCATGCATTTTGTCAACATGTAGAAAATCATTTAGGTCGGCATAATAATTGAAAAATCAATCACAAACTATCAAATAACATCATTTAATTCAATACATACTAATACAAGCATTTATACAAACACATACACTACACACTTAAGTCTACATATAGTATGTCGACCCAAAGTGTGCAACTAGGAGAATCTCTTCGCCAAACTAATTATGCACGCATTCCTAACTTCCTAATGCGACAACAAACCATGTCAATCACATCAGCAAAATATGAATGTAAACAGTACTTCCTACAAATGACTAAAATGCCCTAAATCTCATATTCTTCGTTAGCTTACGAAACGGGAAACGGAGAGCATTTTGTACATGTCAAACGGCGATGCCGTCAAGAATCTACTATTAAACGACATTGAAAGCATTGGGAACCGTCAATCAAAGCGTCTAAAATCCTCACCTAGTGTCTTGTAGACTCGGGAATTGAAGCGGAGCTTATATGCTTCGTCTACGGCGAGTAAGGAGCCTAATACATAAGATCCATAAGCTACATCGCTATGGAAACAAGGAAAACTCAAATTAACATCTATTTAGGGTTTTTACTTACCTAGGATCGCGGTGGAATCGCCGGGAAAGCGGTAGAGGAGTGTTGCTTAAGCACGTGCAACACGTAGCACAAGTGGCAGGAAGAACTCTCCCACTCTCTCACAATCTCTCACTCTTTTTCTCTCTCCCAAGCTAGGGCTTCTCTCAAATTCGGATGGGAGAGAGGAGTGAGGGTTTCAACCCCTTTTATAGCCTAAAAATAGTGCCTAACTAAATCGGCTTGGGAACAATGTTTACTTGGTGCCTAACCAAATCGGGGCCGTTTCGGTCCAAAAGGGCATTTCTGGAGGTCCCCAGGCCAAATGCGGTCGGACTTAAGCTCATGCATACTGGATCTAGCACACATCCAGTTTTCAGACCGGTTGGGTTCCCAGATCGCACGTGGCGGCCCAGTTTCAGTTCAACGGTCACCGCACCAAGATCAGGCTTATAAGTCTCGTGATATATAATAGATATTTTTCCTGATCCAAGGGTGTAATTTGGCTGTATTCTGACGGTCAGAACGCTCAATACTGATGCGTCAAATTGTGTGCCAGATTTGAATTTCAAATTCCAATTCTAACCCTATTCTCACTCTCTTCGGTCCGGGCTCAATGAAATAGCCTGTGATTATCGGTTTGACTTGATTTTTGGAATGAGTGTCAAGTCCAGCTAGACGGTTCTAACGGTCTAAGATAGGAGGTATCAGACTTTCGACGTGCGGTCTAGATCCAATACAAAGATTCAAAGTGGTCCAGAGAACAAACCTGCTTAGAGTTTGGTCCGAAGTTTTAGAGCATTATAGCACCATTGGTTCCACTCGCTTTGGGCCTTGTAGAACGTATTTAAAGTGATCAGGGACCGTTTCCCAGCTATTCTAACGTTGTACTAGCTAACTTATGCTTAGTTTCTAAAGAAATTTATCCTAAGTGGTTTCTTTGACTATGGAATTGGGTTCTGAACGATTTTTCAGGTGTTTTAATTGACCCACTGCCTAAGGACGTCAAATCCCAGATTGGCCAAAATCCGGGGTGTTACAATCTACCCCCCTTAAAACACAATGTCGTCCCCGACATTGGCAAAGGGCAAGGAGTACTTTCTCTAAGGAAGGTTCAAATCCTATTTAATAACCTAATCGTATGTATATCCGAACTCAAAGGTTTCGATCTTGGGCCAGTGGGAAAGAGGCCAACCACTCTTCCGCTGCGCCACTCTGATCAAACGGTAGCGTTGACTAACCTAACTGGATTGGACTCAATACGTTCTACCCCCCTTAAAACTTGGTTTTACTTAAGGTTGAAGAATATTTGCATCGATCCGTATATCAGAACGAGGCGCAACTTAGGGGCTATCCTTAACCTAAAATGGAAACAGCCTTTCTCTATATGGTCTTCCTTGCTAATGATGCGTTCTATGGCATTGGTACCTATGATCATAGAGATGAGCCTACCCTCTATTATGATTGAATTCAGGGGCAGGTATGAGTTGGTGGCAAGATGTCTAATTCTCTACTGGCTTTAAGTCCTCGCCATTTCCCAAAGACAATGTGATCCTGTTTAGTTGTAGATGGTTGGGCCATCACAGAAGAAAGGTTGTATAGTGGGTCTAAGCCGGATACGTTGAACCTTCTGTCTAATCAGGACAGAAAATGCGTTGTATCAGTTCTTAATCCAAGTCGATGCCGATCCTCTGCTTGATCAGAGCATTGGATTCATTGGTAACCACTAGGAGTAAGAAATCGACTCAAACCGCGAATACATCGCTTACATGTAGTTCCTTTACTCTGCGTTCCCGAATGCAATAAGTCCTTGGGGAAGACAATTCTAAGGGGTGTGCTAGTACATTCTAAGTTCAATCTGAGGGAGTTATAAATGTTCCCTTAGAGTGTATGGTTCCTTCCTATGGGCAACAACAGAAGTCTATAAGCCATAAAGGAATCTACCGAAGGAAGGGAGTCCCATTGCAACCAAATCTAACCTATCATTCCTTTACATATACAGGCTTTACCCTACTCTAGGTAACTAGTAGGCTAGTCTGTAACTCAGTAGATATAATCTAAAGCTTAAGATTATACGGTAGATGGCTTTCCATACCATTTCTACTACAGAGGGTTGTTCTATCGCTTAGGGTCAAGATTGTCTAAATGGAATTGGATTTCTTATGTCGTCAGACTCTTCAAATCTAGGAGTGCTAACTCTAGGACCAAAACGCCAAGGGCCTATGTGGCCAGTAGCATTCAGTTGTATTAAATAGAACCGCGTTCTTAGTCCCATAGTGGGATCGGAAGTGGCATGCTTGGTAGGAGGGTGGGGTGGGATAAAAACTAATTTGTAGGCTGAATCCCGGGAGTTACAATACTCCCGATTCAGGGACAATAGCTTACAGTGAAATGAGACGGCATGCACTCCATTCCACAAATTTTGGCTACATTAAGCCCAAACCACAACACAAATATTCACATAACAAGTCGAAAGGCATCATACATTTCATTAAACCAAAATTGTCATAATACAAGGGATATCTCCCTATAAGTATCATGACAAAAAGTACATGGGAGCTATGTCAGTCAGCTACTACAGCAACATAGGTAAACTACCAGCCTTATCAGGCTTACAAAACACAACTTAAAACAAGAAATGACTAACTACTAATAATAACATCAAAGATCGCATCGCTAGTCGGAGTCTGGTGATGGAGGAGGAGCACCCTTATCCTGTAAGCAACACAGGATTGCCTTCAAGGTGCGAGTCACCTTGCCAAACTTCTTCTTTGTAACGGCCTTGGCATCAGCGACTTCTGCTCGAAGTTCTTGGACTTCCCTACGCAAAGCGGTCTGACTCTCCTCCATCCGAGCAATGCGGTCGTCGATAGTAGTCTGCGCAGGAGGAGGGCTCTCATCAGTATCCTGAGCCTCCTCTTCTGCTTCTTCCTGAGCCTCTTCCTGAACCTCTGCACTAGGTTCTTCTTCGCTTTGATCTTCCTCTTCATCAAAGTCATCCCCACTATCCCTTTCAAGTTGATTTTCACGGTATTGCGACCCAATCTTCATCTTGACCATTGTCGACTCATCGATAGTGTGAATCGATACCGGTAATTCGGGTCCAAGTCTATAGGCAAACTCAAGTGCAATCTTGCAAATGAGTCGGCCAAAGGGAAGGGATTCGGATGTTCTCCTCGACCTGGCTATGAGAACTATCTGCCGTAAGATGAAAGTGGTCATACATACGTTCTCTCCCTGGGCCACCAGAAATAAGAAATCAACCATAAGACGTGTACATTCAATGCGGTTCGTCGACCTAGGATAAACATTGAACGTGTAGATATGATGCAGCAGACGCAAATCCTCAGACATGTACGTCGCCTTGAGGCTATTATTAGGCTGCCATGGAACCAACTTACCGCACAGAAACCTGGTGCGGCGATCTCGTTCACGTCTAGTTCTCAAACTCTTCTCACTTGGATGTACATCACCTAGAGGCACGTTGAGAAGTCGCGCAACCAACCGGACGTCGATCGTAGCCATCCGATCTCTACCAAAAGGGATTTTAAACTGTAAGGGCTCCAAGGTAGGACTCTGGATGCTAGCATAGAAGGCACGAACGGTGCTCACATTAGCACGAGCGCGAGCTTCAAAGATCGGTCCCCAGTGCGCAGCTTCAATGCGTTCGAACAACAGATACTCGCCGAACAATCGCCCATCTACGTCCACCTCAAATAACACTCTACGATCAGTGTATTCACCATGAGGCATCTCTGATAGGATGGTTCGTCCAAGGTGTGCATGGGGATCCAAATCCCGCTTTGTACGGCACTCCAGGACTGCAGCTGGACCTGCGGCGGCGCTTGAACTTGTGGCACCACCCCGCGGTCTTCTCAATCGAGCAGGGCGGCTCGGCCCAGCCTCGTCTGTTACAGTTTTCCTCTTACCCATCAAAGACAGGATGGATGAGAGTGACAAAAGACCCAAAATGGCTTCCACGAAAGCCATGAAAAATGCCAAAAATGCGGAGAAATGGCTGCCCAATCTGACAAAAGGAAATCTAGGCGTCGTAGAGGGACGCTTCAAGCTTCCCAAGGCTGTACTTTCAGGGAAAAATTCAAACAAAAGGATGGAATGGAGCTGCTCACGATTTCAGCACTATTTGGGAGATTTTGGAGCTCCAAATGGGGAAATCTTCAAGGAAGGGGGCTGCCAACACCCAATAACTGATGGGTGGTGGTCGGTTTTGGTCAAGGAAGGTTGTAGAGGTGATTTGGGTCGCCGGGGTTTGGAATGGAGTGCTGAAAATCGAATCTAGGGTATGCAAGGGGGCTGTTTGTGAAGGAGAGGGGGGTTTTAGGGGTTTTCGTGGGATGGGAGGTAGCTAGGGGTGATGTGGACCCTATTTAGGAGGGTGCGCCCGAAGGACAGCACCCACGGAGGTCGCCGGCCGGCGATGCATCGCCCGGCCGGCGATGGCATCGCCGGTCAACCCTCAAGTTGACCGGTGGGACCCCATGGGTCTAGTCCCCCATGGTCCCAGGGTCCCAAAAAGTCAGGTCCCACCCCTTGGTTCATTGTATTTTGGTCTCTATGAGCCCAAACATGTGTTCAGGGCTTTTCGGGTCCACATCGCAATCCCGAATACCAAACCATATGATGCAGCATATGAATTTAGGGTAGAAGGAGCCAGTACATCTTTTTAGCTCCTTAGTTGCTAAAGAAAGTGAAGTTAGAATAGCCTTATGGCCATTTTTCATGAAATATTACTATTCACTGTAAAATTTGGTGAATGTACTAATTTGTGTTATTTTCACATTAGGTTTGATGCCTAACATGAAATGGATAAGAAAGAACTGAAGGTTGAAGTGTTTAGAGAAGGAATTTTTGAGAATTTTTGGCAAAACGGGGTTTTTAAGCCCGGGCGATTGATTACAGGAGTCGTGGTCATTCCACGGCCCATGGATTCACTTTTGCGGTTTAAAACCGCTCATAGGATGCCTCAACCCGACTTCCTACAACTTAGAAGTGATTCGGGTTGCCTTACGCGACCCGAGATGCGTTACAGACTCGATCTTGCGATCGATCCTAATAGACTTCGCCTATCGGCGAATCTGCGATCCTAGAAGTGTTTCTAGACCCTTCTCGCACCCACCTAAGTCAAAGGAAGCGACAGCGTACGTCGCAAGACCATAACCCAGGCCCGGTTTAATCCAAATCATGCTCTGATACCATCTGTAACATCCCGAAAATTGGGGGGTCGAGCAAAAACCCAACTCCCGAGTTCCAAAATGTTATTTATGCAACATGGATATGTATGATTGAATGTTGTCTGTGATAATGTATTAAACATGAGTGAGATTAAGCCAGAACAGCATATCATACTCCAGAGACTGGAATTTGCAAGCGGAAGACTGTAATAGTATGTATAACGTACATAAACTGTTGTATGTCTCCAGAGTGTGAATATATTACCAGGTTATACACATACATGTATACTTCAAAAGTAAACAAAATGAATATACATGAGGGCGCTAAAAATTCAAAATGACAAATGTCAAAGTATCTAATCAACCTCCCTGCAATCCCGTCAATCAGAACAGCATAAAGGAGGAATCCTCCTCCTCATCATCAAGTCCAGCTCCGCCTCACAGGCCGCGCCATCATCTGCAATCACAAAAGGGACTGGTGGGTGTCCGGAAACACCATCCCGTAACGTGGGAGTGAGTGATCAACTCAGTGGGATAAGAGAGCAGAGATTAGCATGTTCACAATTCAATCACGCGATAATAGTAAAGCAGTAAATCAGACAATCCTAATACTGTTGTTAATGCAAGATGATATGACGTGATGTATGCCCTCACCGACGATCACCCTCATACGGCAACATCTTACGACCGCGGCATGCCACACTCCCTAGAGTGCTCCACATCTTCCAGGCACATGCAATGCTATGGTGATATGATTACCAAGTTGTTATTAATCCATTCAAACAGCAGGATTGGGAAACTAAGGTACTTCCCTTGTATCAATCCCAACACGGATCCTGTCTAGGGTCGTCACTCCTAGTAATCTCATACGATGTACATTTCGTAGGTCACTGCAAGGGCTGCCAGGGCTGTTGCTCGCACTCGTTGCACCGCTCCCCCATCACCTTATCAATACAGGCCTACTGTACTCTACTGCACGGAAGGGTCGTCGCCTCCCGTGAACTCAGAATACGCTCGCGGTCACTACAAAGGGCTCGTCGCCTGATCAGTGTAGGCCGACAGCTAGAATATAGTGTCCCATACCACCATAATCTGCTCACGAGTCAAGGTGCTCATTGGTCACTACGGGGAGGTTTGTGGCCCCAGTGTAGGCCGACAGCTCGACCACGGTGTCCCATACCACCATGCCCGGCTCATGAGTCTTCGTGGATCAAGGTACCACGGTTAATAGGGTTTACAATGGTAAGTTCAGTACCCTAGGTTCAAGCAGTTATGATACATACAAGGTGAACAAACATCGGCCAGTCGGGTTACTTGACGGGCTCGACTAGCGCGATCGCATCTCGAATTGAACGACATGAAGTGCGTAAAACACTTCGCGTGGCCTAACCACTGCCACCAACTCTCAACACGAATCACATTCATCGACGCGTCGTTCGTGGCTATGACCAGTCAGCCACGAATTCGCCCGGTTACCGACTGCCTGGACTAAGTCAAGTCCCACACATCTATGGAATTACATTAACACTATAAAAAGGTATTGGAATTGAAATACATCATGTGAGCATGTTAGCACATGTTATAACATTCAACTTAAGCAAATCCTCAAGTACATACATTCCATGCATGTAATGAAATCATGCATTTTGTCAACATGTAGAAAATCATTTAGGTCGGCATAATAATTGAAAAATCAATCACAAACTATCAAATAACATCATTTAATTCAATACATACTAATACAAGCATTTATACAAACACATACACTACACACTTAAGTCTACATATAGTATGTCGACCCAAAGTGTGCAACTAGGAGAATCTCTTCGCCAAACTAATTATGCACGCATTCCTAACTTCCTAATGCGACAACAAACCATGTCAATCACATCAGCAAAATATGAATGTAAACAGTACTTCCTACAAATGACTAAAATGCCCTAAATCTCATATTCTTCGTTAGCTTACGAAACGGGAAACGGAGAGCATTTTGTACATGTCAAACGGCGATGCCGTCAAGAATCTACTATTAAACGACATTGAAAGCATTGGGAACCGTCAATCAAAGCGTCTAAAATCCTCACCTAGTGTCTTGTAGACTCGGGAATTGAAGCGGAGCTTATATGCTTCGTCTACGGCGAGTAAGGAGCCTAATACATAAGATCCATAAGCTACATCGCTATGGAAACAAGGAAAACTCAAATTAACATCTATTTAGGGTTTTTACTTACCTAGGATCGCGGTGGAATCGCCGGGAAAGCGGTAGAGGAGTGTTGCTTAAGCACGTGCAACACGTAGCACAAGTGGCAGGAAGAACTCTCCCACTCTCTCACAATCTCTCACTCTTTTTCTCTCTCCCAAGCTAGGGCTTCTCTCAAATTCGGATGGGAGAGAGGAGTGAGGGTTTCAACCCCTTTTATAGCCTAAAACATGCCCAAAATAGGCTTGGGAACAATGTTTACTTGGTGCCTAACCAAATCGGGGCCGTTTCGGTCCAAAAGGGCATTTCTGGAGGTCCCCAGGCCAAATGCGGTCGGACTTAAGCTCATGCATACTGGATCTAGCACACATCCAGTTTTCAGACAGGTTGGGTTCCCAGATCGCACGTGGCGGCCCAGTTTCAGTTCAACGGTCACCGCACCAAGATCAGGCCTATAAGTCTCGTGATATATAATAGATATTTTTCCTGATCCAAGGGTGTAATTTGGCTGTATTCTGACGGTCAGAACGCTCAATACTGATGCGTCAAATTGTGTGCCAGATTTGAATTTCAAATTCCAATTCTAACACTATTCTCACTCTCTTCGGTCCGGGCTCAATGAAATAGCCTGTGATTATCGGTTTGACTTAATTTTTGGAATGAGTGTCAAGTCCAGCTAGACGGTTCTAACGGTCTAAGATAGGAGGTATCAGACTTTCGACGTGCGGTCTAGATCCAATACAAAGATTCAAAGTGGTCCAGAGAACAAACCTGCTTAGAGTTTGGTCCGAGGTTTTAGAGCATTATAGCACCATTGGTTCCACTCGCTTTGGGCCTTGTAGAACGTATTTAAAGTGATCAGGGACCGTTTCCCAGCTATTCTAACGTTGCACTAGCTAACTTATGCTTAGTTTCTAAAGAAATTTATCCTAAGTTGTTTCTTTGACTATGGAATTGGGTTCTGAACGATTTTTCAGGTGTTTTAATTGACCCACTGCCTAAGGACGTCAAATCCCAGATTGGCCAAAATCCGGGGTGTTACAGGTCACAACTGGACTGTGCGAAAACAATAAGCTGTTCGTTTGCTTCGCTGGCAAACCGACACTTTTGTAGCAGCGGCCCTTATATGGGATTCATCTTAGCCGTTCGAACCCCTCCTAGAATAGTTCCGTTATTGCTCATGTAAACTTCTCATGGTGTAGTAGCAAGAAACCAGAACCAGTCCGAATTCTTCCGCATAGGAAACCCGTATTGGACTTCTTGGCTCTGATCTGGGCTGTTCAAAAGAAGGAGAAGGAGCGACCGATCCCTTCCACAATGCCCAAAAAGATGGGAATCCAAACACTCGCACCGGTTTCCCTCGCCACGCAAACAGAGAGGTGCGTAAACTCTAGTTCTTGAGGTGTAAATAAGCCTGCGTAGAAGAATCTGGAGGCCCCCTAGCCTATAAAAACTCCTCCCATCCTCTAACAGAAAGGGTATAGAGGGAGAGAGAAAGAAGGAAAGAGAGAGAGACAACAAGTGAGAGAAAGAGAGCAACGTCCAGCCCTGCTAGACGTATTAACAAGAAAAGATAGAAGGAAGAAAAGAGAAAAAGAAAGGGAAAGAGAAGAAAAGAAAAGAAAAGAAAAGAAAAGAAAGAAAGAAAGGAAGAAAAGAAAAAGAAAGAAAGAGAGAGAGAAAGAGAAGAAGAGAAGAGAAAGAGAGAAAGAAAGAAGAAACAAGAGATTTCGTGTGGTGATGTTACACCACGTCGAGTCGTGATCGAGTTGACTCAGTGAAATAATATCATCAAACTCGTTTTGGGCTAAGACTCTGGTGCTGATCAAGGTAAGTTAGCCATTTACATGAAAGTCAATATTAGGTTTTGATTTAAATAATAATTAGTTAAAAATGAAAACCCGAATTAAGCCCTGACCATATAATCGGTGTAATCTATGGTTGAAGTTGAATTTAAAGTGCTTGCACTGGGTTCTAACAAGATGAAAAGGCACTTCAACATCAAAGGTGATGGTTTTATCCTTTAAGCTTACGGTAATTTTAAGTTGATATACTTTATCTTACCTGTTACATACTATGTTTTCATGTAGCTATGATTTCCTTCTAGCAATTATTTAATTTATTATCAACAGTTATCTACCTTTTTGGGAATTAAGATATGATGTCAGTTACAACCGATCTTTATGAATTTATGTGGAATAATAGATACAGGCCTTGCCCTTGCCTTTATCAATTTGTTGAGTTAGCCTTTGCTACTTTTCTATTTATTGAGTTGGTCATTGCCAGTTTTCTTAATATTGAGTTGCTATTGCCACTCTCCTATTTGTTGAATTAGTCATTGCTAATCTCCTCTTTGTTAAGTTGGTCATTGCCACTTTTTTATTTACTGAGTTAGCCATTGCCACTCTTCTCATTACTTTGTTAGCCTTATGCTATTAACCTTTAAGGCTTAGGTGTGTGTTTTGATATTTCGGAACTCCCATGATTCGGCTTATGTTCTCTATAAGTGCAAGTGATGTATTAAGATATATCACAACTAGTGATTCAATTATTTTATAAAGGATGTAATGCGCTCTAGGTAGAGACCCTTTTGGTCGTCACGTAATTCAATGGATTTTGGGTAGTGCACAAATCGATGTGTGTAATTCACAAATGCAGTGTCACATCACTTCCGGGATTGGATATTATAAATAGTCACTACATGAACAAATCTTGTCATGTAATTCATCTGACTCATGTGTTATGTGCCTTGAGGTGTTCACATAAATCCACTGTAGCATCGAACATACTGGTGAATCTCCGTATTGTGAGAATGCGGGGTGATCTGGGTTTTCTATGAATCATATTCCATATTGTAATGATCACTATGTATGATGAGCCATACATACTTTACTAGGCATGCATCTCATGTAGGTTGTTTACACATGCTGATACCCTCGTATTAGTGGAGTACAAGATGTATCAGAACCCTTACATTACTTTTATGAATCTTTGAATTATTGTTCATCTTAAAGGATGACTATCACTATGAGTAGGGCATTGACCCTCTCCAACCGTATAGATGATGCAGGTGACGTACAGATTAAAGACTTAGAAGACCATCTCCATATAAAAGATTATGTTGAAAGAATAAGAAGATAGTTTCATGATTTAGTTTTATACTTTTGCTGCGAACTCGATAAATGTAATAAGCTCCCATTGAGAGGGCATTTGATTATTCTTTTACTCTGATGAAGTAATCAATATAGTCGATTTTATTCTCGCGAATATTACCTTCATGAGTGTATCTGGATGTGATCCAAACGAAAAAAAATAAGGTGCAATTTTTAAAGCATCTAAATTATACATTATTAACACTTGGTTTTATCGGGCACGAGTATAAACTCTGACCATGAAAATTCAGAATGTTACATATGAAATCCAAATTTGAAATGAGTATGGTTGGCGAACTAAACTATTTCCTTAAATTACAGGCCAAATAGCTTGAAGATAGTATATTCATCTCTCAGGCCAAATATACATTGAACCTTGTGAAAAGGTTTGGTTTTATAAATGGTAGAATTTTAACACTCCTACAAGTGCAATCTGACCTTAAGGAATCTCACCTGATATTTCTTTCAGTGTTAGCATTTATGCTAAATATCAATCTGACCTTAAGTAATCTCACTTCTCCATTGTTAAAAGGATAATCAGATATGTTGAAAGCTATTCTAACTTAGGTTTATCGTATCCACATGATACGTATACTGATGCAGATTGGACAAGTAATGTGGATAATATTAAATCTACAAGTGGTGGATGTTTATATATTGGAAATTGCCTAGTATCATGAATAAGCAAGAAATAAAAATTTGTATCTCTATCCACTATAGAAGCCGAATACATTGCTGCAGGGAATGATTACACTCATCTAACGTGGATGAAACGAATGCTAGCAGACTATAGAATTACACAAAATATAATGAAGTTATATTGTGATAACTCAAGTGCGATAAATATTTCTAAAAATAGAATTCAACATTCTAGTACAAAACATATTGACATAAGATATTATTACAAATAAGAATTAGTTGAAAATAAGACTATAATGCTAAAATACATTCAAACGAGAAGTAGGTTGCAGATATTATAACTAAGCTACTTGATAATATTTAGTTCTTAAATTTAAACCATGATATTGGATTATGTATTGTTAAATAATTATTTTGTCTTTACTTTGCATTTATTCTCTATGTTTATTTGTAAACAAGATATGCATGTAAAGAAAATTGGAAAATTAATAATAAATGATGAAAAAGAAAAAAAAAATGGGGATTTTCGACCAGCTCGTTGTTGACCAAGAAATTCAGCTAGCCGAGTACGTCCTCAGTCTAGTCGAATTGCGTATGAAAGCTAAAAAAGGGGAAAAACCCAAATTTCTCTCATTCCACACCTCATTTTCCTCGGTCCGCCGGTGCTTCACTCGACCAACCCACATTCCAACTCTCTTATAAGTAGGTTTTTATCATTTTTCTTTGAGATTTAGGTTATCATTTCCTAGATTACCAACTTTTTGTGTTCTTTTCTACATTTGAAACCATTTTCTCAGTGAATTTTCTTCCAATTTTGATTTACATTTCACTTGCATTTTTCTTGTGATTTTTTTTTTCGTGCAATCTCATGGAACCAAGAGTGAGATGGGCTGTACGTAAGGTACAAGCTAGTTCATCTTCCTGATCAGCTCCTTTGGAGGATAATCTAGAAAATGTTCAAGATTTTTGCATAAGAAGTATAATCATAGAAAGATCAGTAAATGTAGATCACATTGCTCGATTCGATCTCGTTGAACTTCTTTCCAAGGTTGGATGGAAAATTTTTTTGCACGGGGGGGAGACGACTTATTAGTCCATCATGTAAGGCATGTATGCCTCAATTTCTAAAGTCTTGATTGATGAATTATTTTTCAAAATTAAAATTTTAAAGGCGACAATCACCATAACACCTTCCACCATATCTGACTTAATGGAAATTAAAATGGCAAAAAATGGAATACTAATTATGACTCTTTCAGAAAAAATGTCTAATTCTAAAAAACTATCGCTTACTTGATCGTTATGTGGATTCAATGCTAAATGGCGGTCCGGTAACGCCTTACCCACCAATAAATTATTTTCCAAATACTGCGTCTTGCATCGCATTTTTACATCCAATGTATATCCCAGGGCAGGGAATAAGACTGATCTTACTCCCTTTATGTCACACTTCAGACTCGGTAACCAGACTTACAAGGAACCCGATGGCTGGTTCTAACCCCAACAGCCTCCATAGTACCCCATTCTCTGTTCCTGAGGCAGGTTCTGATCCTGGGATCCTAAAGGGGGATTTTCATAATAGTATAATCATTCCAATACGAGCATTACTCAAGATTACAGTAAGTACATCTGAGAATAACAAGGGACACACATCACAAGCTACTAAGAATTTGAACTTTTACAAGCTTTCATAAGGTCCACAAGAACATACATAAGATAATAGAAAATGAGAGAAAAGTTAGCAACACTGGAGTCCTTAAGCTCAACTCTACTCCAAGCTCTGCTGCTATGACACTCGCCTAGGATCACCTGTACACATCAATCGTGCATAACCTTATAAAAGCTTAGAGGGTGGTGAAAGTGTGTAATAATGGTGGACAGAAGAATAGAAGGAGGTACAGGAAGAGGAACATGCTCAATGACAATATCACTAGCCTTGTCAAGGCTTATCATGAATATGATGCAATGAGTACTGGTCAACATACCAAGGCAATGCATGAAGGGGCTTATACAGCTGATGTAAATGCGATGCAAGTAATGCCATTGCTCCTATCCAATCTACATATTAAGTATATTTTTCAATCATAAGGAAATCATCGAGGTCCATTACAATGTGGAATGACTGCCACTCTACAGACCCGCACAGTCAAAAGAACATAAGAGACCTCACTACTCGCCTGTGAACAACCAATCACCAATAAGGCTCGACGGCAGTGGACCCATTTCATGAGTTGGTCAGACTCAGCCTAGTAATGCCCTCCCTCACAGGCAGATAAGGCCACATCCCTACCCAACCGACTACACGATAGTGGGAGTCACGGCCTAACGATATAAGGCCCTCATGTATTTATAGTTTTCACTCAGTCACGGCGTTGGGGCACTCTCTTGGTACCATGGAAGTTTTAAAAATTTCACCCATGGGCATCCTATGCACCCGGTATGCTTAAGTATCATTTTCGGTGTCCACACATCCATCCATCCACGAATATTCCTGTGGAGGCAAAGACCTGATAAAGCAAGGGTGGTATCATCATGAAAATGTGATGCTAATGCATGAGTCACACATATAGATCATACACAAGCTTCAGGCACTTAATGTGTACGAGGAAAAAAACTCCATCCCTCAAGACCACCATATAATGCAATTAATTCATACAGATGATGCATATGAGTTATAATGATGGAAGTGTGCTACCTGTAGAATACATCCTCTTTTCCAAGGAGAGATAGGGTCTAGATACATAGATAAATACTCTAAGGAGAAGTGAAGTCCTCTAGTGGGGCCCAACACTTTGGGGTGACCCATAAGTTAAGGGAGTCTATAAGTCATAATGGAGGAATGGTCCCAATCAAGGTCCAAGGTGGGCCTTCAACCACCCATAAGGACCCTATAGGCCTACCTTAGGGCCACCAAGGAAGACATACAACATCAACTGGGTCCCAAAAGGTAGTCTGCTATGCATAAAAGTAAAGAAATGTCCAAGGCACAATCAATCCATGGCCTAGTGGGCCATATAATAAGCCCAATACATAGGCAACTTGGTAGGCCCTTAAGCAAGGTTAGGGCCTAACCATAAGGGTCATGGGTTCACTCATTGTGGTGGGCCTAATGGGTAGCCCCTTATCTCAACATATGAGAAATCCTTATATTTAACATAAGTAAGTTAGGCCTCACATTTCGACCAAAGTATGAATTTATTATAGTGGGCAAGCAAGGGCCTAACTACTTGAGTATTTAGCCTATAAGACCCATCACAATGGCATGGTAAATATACGACCCAAGGGTCCAACGAACCTATCAAAAGTTCCAGCCCAACCAAGGCTATCAGGCCTATAATTAACTAGGACACTAGCCCAAGAAGAATCCAATTGGAATGAGCCTTTAATCATGTATTAATTAAGCCCAAAAAAATAAAATTAAGATGGTAAGATAACTGAATTAAATCCTCATCAAATCTAGTGGGTCATATTGCCCCAAAAGAACATTTATAGGCAATAATTATTGGGTTCAATGCCAAACTCCAGCCCACCCAAATTTCTGAGTTAGTTGGAGTCCAATAATAGAAGTATTTCCTAGCATATTTAATTCCTGATGGCCCACACAAATCACTGTGGGCCCCACCAAATGAGAGAGGATATGCAACACATATATCAAGTGGGTCAAGCCGTTGAAATGCAGGCCCAACAATAGCCTGAGGCAGGGATGTCCCATGTGTAGGCAGCTCTATGGGCCCGGGGTATCTGGCCCAAAAGTCCACCCAATAGGCCCCAATTGAATACTAAAAAAAAGGAGAAGGGTGATCAATCCCCTAAATACCTTACATGGATGGATGATGGGATATACAACACATCAAGGTGGGCCCACGAAGCAGGCTGGACGGTCAGCCCAGGCTGGACGCCCCAGCCTAGGCATCCTTGCCTGGTGGGACACTCCCGGCCACACCACGGTCAACTCAATTGTCTGTTGCGTCTGAAATTTCGTAGGGTGACACTTACATGGGTGGGACACACCTCCATAAAATTTTAAGATTTTTGGACACCTAAAAATATTTAAATTAATTTAAATAAAACAGTTTGTCCTGAAAACTCTGACTGCCTTGGATGTCCCAACGTGGTGGGCCAGTCCGAACCTTTCCATGGTGTGTACAAGGATGTATTGGCCCCAAATATTTTTATATAGCTCTCACCATGGGTGGGTCACATTCTTGTAAAATTTTATAATTTTTGGATACTCGAAAGTATTTTAATAAATTTTACAATTACAATCTATCCAAGGTGAAATATTGCTGGAAATATAACTATCTAGAATTTGGGCCATTCAAATGGGTGCGCTTTGGTCCTCCAAAATTCTTAAAATTTGGACTCAATGTCCCTAATAAAGCCTAAAATAAGGTGAGACCCAAAAATATGACCCAAATTTTGAGAAAATATTTTAAAAATTTTATTTTTAGAGGACTATGCTGCTAGACTGCACAGCAGAAATTTCTGGCAGTCCACCGTGTTGGCCCACCCTTTTGGATGCCCAAATGGGGTCCATTGGGGCTGAAATTTGGTATGATTGTAGGTGGGTCATGCAAATATAAGAATAACATATTAATTTGTATTAGTCTTCCCACCAAATCACCAGAAATCAAGCCCCAAGGTGGCCCAAAAATCTATTCAGACAGTTTCTGGAGAACAACAATACATTGGAATAAAATAATTATAAACACTAATAAAAATGGGATTTAATCCCATGAAATTAGAGGATGGACCACCCTAGTGGGCCCTAAAAATATCCAAGCCATCCTACCATCCAAAACACCTTTGCATGTGCCCTAATTAGTTGAATTTTGGGGCCACATGTCATAGGATGGAATGCCAAGGGCGTCCTCCCTTGTTTGGATGACTGGATTTTTGTTAGCCCACAAGGTGGGCTGCACATCATGATCAGGGATGAAAAGCAAGGGAAAAGAAGATAAAGAAGAGAAATGTGGCCGTAGGGGAGGGCTCCGCCCCTATTGAGTCCTCCCAAGAGTAATCCAACCACTCATCATACATAAATTTACATCTACTATATGGATCTTACACATGCATGGCTAAAATTTAAAATGAATGGTGAGAATACCATTCCTACCATGATCCTAAGGTCTAGATGACCTCATCATGCAAAGATATCCAAGGATCCATCATGATGGGGTTCATAAAGGAAAGCCCCATGCATGGGACATGTATGCATATGGTGGGTCATTTGGCCACACCTATGGGGACGTGTGGGATCTTCACCATTGATTGGTGGGTCCTACACTCCCATCATGAAGAGAAGAAGGGATCTAGACAACAAAAAAGTCATATTATACCATAAAGAAGTACCCACCTTAAGATCTTTATCCAAAACTCCACTCCAAGCTTCTAAGGGTCCAAAGAAGCAAGATGAAGGGATGAGTGAGGTTTTGATGGATGGATGGGGAGAGAAATGAGAGATGAGGGGCTAGAATATTGCAATGTTGCTAGGAGAAGAGAGAAGAGAGTAGAGAGAAATGAGAGAGAGAGAGAGAGGAGGAATGGGAGAGGTATAGCAAAGAAATGATTAGATTTCTAGAAAGAGGAGGAGAATGATGAGTTTTTTCTCTTAAGAAGAGAAAAATCTAGATTTTTGCTAGAAAAGAGGACTTGGGTTGGAGCAACACATCATGAGTTTCTAGAAATGAGGCTATCCTTACCTAGGTTAGAGAACTTCTATCATTGCTAGCTATAGGGAGGTGTAGGGTAGGCTATGCACTAGACTAGGCTAGGCAATGGAACCTAGGGTGGGCCCACATAAAAAATTGTGCACATGGATAAAGTAGGCCCCACATCATGATTAATGGCCCAAATAATGTGCAGCTTTAAACTTTGATGGACACGTCGAATTTACACACGAGACACGACATTGGAACCACGGTGACGATTCGATTGCAATGACATAGGTCTTGGGTCAATCCGAGTCGGGTCTACGTGACCGAACTCAAGGATGACCTCAAACACTATCCAAGGGTTGCAGGTAGCTGGAATTTGACTGGTAGGACCACGGGAGTAAAATAAATGAGATGCATAAACACACGCACACATGCACACATGTGAACTTGGGTCGGGTCTCACACTTTATGTTCGTGTTGTCCATGTTGTTGTCATTGGTGTGCGCATTTGTCTACCTTCCTTGATTTGTTATGTGATCATTTAATTTTGATTGCATCCTATGCATGGTTCGATTCTGTTTGAAGACTTTATGTCCTTTTTTGCACTTCAATGTCATGTTCAAATTCCTTTATTTGAAGCACCAAAATCCAAACTCCCCTTTAACAATGTGAATTTGAATACGATGAACCTTACTCCACTTCTTGGACAGAGAAGATCAAGAAGAACCTCAACAAACAAATATCAACATGGATGACATCTCAATGACTTGGAAGGATCAGAAGACACTATTGACTTTGACTATCACCCCTCTCAATTTGATAAGAGATTATCTACTTTGGAAGAGAAAGTGGATGCTCTGCAAGTGTCCCAAGCATCATTAGCCTAAACTCAAAAATCAATTCAATCGGACTTTAAAAATTAATGTTCCTTTGATGCATGCACCATCCTTACCTGAGTCAGAGTGAGATAGTTTATTTTTTTCTTTTTTATTTGACCAGGTCTTTATTAAACTATATACTAATGGTTTTCTTGGATCTTTTTTTTGTCTAATATGGTTTTTAGATATTATATATACTATTTTATACAATGTTCTCTGTTTAATATGATGACACTTTTCTTTTCTTTTTTTTACCTTAATTTGTGATATTATTGATTTCCATCTACATTTTAATTTCTTCCTTTGTTAACTTGGGACAAAAAGGGGGAGAAATATGATATATGATGTGGATATTTTTCAAAATTTATGGATTTATATATGACTAACATGTTATGTATGCATATACTTAAGGTTATATTTGTATGGCATGGTACATGTTCTATTTCTTAAGGCAATCTACAAATGAAATACTACTGATTGTTGTAGCATCAGATGAATACAAATGGTTGTTGAATCTACAGGTATGGTTGTTGAGTCCACATGGAAGCTTCAATCTTGTTGATAATTATGATCATGAGTATATGTATGCATGTTAGTGAATGTATTGTGTATGTTATATTTTTTATTAAGAAATTGACAAATGAGGAGATTGTAAGTGTTATATGTTTAGCAAAAATAAGGTTGTCAAATTTTGTGAGACAAATTGATACCTGTCAGATCACAAGTACGGTTAGATCGCAACTACACTATATATCTAAAGAACAGCTCGAGATCGGCTTATCATCTCAAGAAGACGTCGCTTGGTTTCAAGACTAGATGATATCTTTATTTTCTAACCAACAGGTGATATAACCATAGAGAGACCTTGGGTTAGGTTCTTTCAAAAATTCATTTATTTGGGGTTATCTTTAGTATATTTGTTGTGGAGTTTGTGCAGCTTAATTTCTAGTTTGGCGAGCCTAATTTCTAGTTTGGTAAGTTGAAAAGGCCAAGCTATATGCCCTAAAGGGGGGGGGGGGGGGGGGGGGGGTGATTAGGACTATGCCAAATTTAAACTTTAATAGCGGAATATAAATGAATAAAGGAAAGATAACACAATAAATAAATCACAATATTGAAATGTAAAGCAACCTCAAATAGAGAGATTGATATCAATTTTGTTCTAAGGACAATCTTACACCATAAAAACCAAAGGTTTATGGCAGGACAACCTTATTTCTAGAACAAATTGAATATCAAAAACTCAAATAGAAAAGGAAATAAATGAAATAGGAAGAAATAATTCTAAACTGTTACAACATTCCCCACAATGTTTGAGATGTAAATATTACAATATTCACATCACATATACATCCCACAAATCTGAATGATCAAAGATAGAAAAATAAAGCGCACATCCACAAAACACAAAGAGTTATAGTGGTTCTCCTGTGTGTTCACTAACTGTTAAACAACAACCACACAGCTTGCTACTCCACTCCTAATATCCTCACACAATGGATATTAGCATTCACTATGAAAATAGGTTTTCTCATGTTCACCCAAAACCTTCACAATTGTGTCTTTCTAATGGGCTTACACAATTCAAAAACCCCACTTCTCAGTTTTCTTGGCTCTCCTCAGATAACTAACACAATGAGATTTTTCTGACTTAATCTCAAATAAAATAAAAAAGAATGGAATTTAAAATAAAGTAAAATACCTGGATTTTCTCCTTTTGTAGTAGCCTGGAAGAACCAATCAGAGTAGAAGTTCGAATGTAGAAGTTCAATGCCCAATACTCACTTTAAAATGGTTCTAGGTTCTAGATTGATTTTAAATTAAACCAATTGGGCTAGCTCTATTTGATTTTGATTCCAAGAAGAAGGAATATCACAATTCCACTTTTCAATTAAGATTGGAATGTAGAAGCAAAATCAAATCAATAAAGCTAACAAAAGAGAATATTAAATATGCACAATATAGTTTAAAATGAACACGAACTTATCTCAGAGTGATGCCTTGATTTTTCTTAAATTGAGTTATCAAACTCTGAAATTCGTCATCTATTTATAGCTGCAGAAATTGAATCTACGACTGGTCATGTGGACACTGCGACTAGTTGTAGGAGAAACAGATTTTTGAATTTTTAAGCGTGATCGGATAAAATCGTTTCACGACTGGTCGAAGGCTGTCCACGACTGGTCGTAAGCACCCTACGACTAGTCGTGAGACACCGGACTCCGTTGTTGTACTTTGAGTTATAATCTAAGACTGGTCGTAGGACAAGTCAACATTGTTCACACGACTGGTTGAACAGTCTCCAGGACTGGTCGTAGCACAACCAAAAATTTTAAAAATTTGCAACAAACTTAAGACTGGTCCTGACATATCTTAGATTGGTCGAGCCAGTTCTTGGACTAGTCGAACAAAGTCCAAGACTAGTCTTAGAACAGACTGCAACACTTATAAAAAGAGTACCTGAATTATGTATCCGAAATGACCTACCTTAAGGTCAATCTAAAGTCAATCATACCTTGAAAACGAGATATGAACATTAGACTTCATTTCTTCAGAAGATATTTGACCTTTATAGATTATGAAGCTTGAGATCTCTTCTCTTGATGTAGCTTGAACTTGAGATCTTCAAAAGCTCAGATTTATCATTCTTGAGTTGTTCTTCATCTTGAGTTGAACATAATCTTGAGTCTTGAACTGTACATGAGTCTTTAGTAGAACTTGTCTTTTGTTGTAGCTCTTTTGAAGGACTTTGATTGAAGCTTACAGGAGTGAACAGTGTACATGACCTTGCATTCCGTGCATGTCTTGAAGTCGAGATTCATTGTCAACTTGTAACATTGTGATGCAGTGTTTTGAACATGTATATCTCCTCATGTTACACAAGACACAGGTTGATGTTTTGGCACCACATAATTTGACAACCAAAGGAGCATAAAACCATAGCACTTACAATCTCCCCCTTTGTCAAATTTGTGACAAAACATTACTCAACAATAAATAACACAATAATCATGCGCAAGTGATAAGAGGAAACTAGTTATAGCTTGGTTAAAGAATCATGCACCAGTTATCATCAACTAGCACAAAACATCATGAAAACATCTCCTCACATACTCCCCCCGAGTAGCACACATAAATAAAAAAAAATACAAAAAAAAATGCTACTTCTCACAATCAATCCAGAGTTAATCAATCCAAATGCAAAACCATATAAATTCTCCCCCCTTTTGTCACAATATGACAAAGGAAGAAGAAAAATGAAAAAGGATAATAAACAGGAGTAAGAACTGGTCAAGATATAAGCAAATTAAAGTCCACATATCATTAACTAGTTCAAACAAAAGTCAGTAAACCCGATAAAGTTTACAAACTAACACAAGTCAGACTTAAAGTTATTACAGACCAAAGAATAAATCACTTAATCTGAACCTAAATGTAACACCCTGAAAATCGGGGGTCGTGTATAAACTCAACTCCCGAGTTTCAGACCGTCACTTATGCAACAAAAATGGTTATGATTTGATGTTGTCTGATTTAAAGCATCCACATGAGTAAAAGTATACCAAAACTGCAATTCATACTTCAGATCCAGTGATAAAAGCAAGCGGAAGACTAAACAATGTATATATCACTGTATGGAAAAGCAAAGTAATCTCATCTGTCTCCAAAGTATGACTACATCACCGAGTCCCATGTACATATACATAACAAAAGAATAATGTTCAAAAAGAAAAGTCCCACTGATGTCCCCTCGATCCAGGTCGCCTACGGGAAGCCGTCATGATACTGCATATACGAGAACTCATCCTGGTCCTCGTCATCATCTAGCTCCACCTCCTGGATCTCGTCCTCACCTGCAACTACAACAGGGTCTGGTGGGTGTTGCAAACACCATCCCGTAACGTGGGAATGAGTGATCAACTCAGTGGAATCATAGAGCAAAGATTAGCATGTTCACAATTCAATCACGCGATAATAGTAAAGCAGTAAATCAGACAATCCTAATACTGTTGTTAATGCAAGATGATATGACGTGATGTATGCCCTCACCGACGATCACCCTCATGCGGTAACATCTTACGACCGCGGCATGCCACACTCCCTAGAGTGCTCCACATCTTCCAGGCACATGCAATGCTATGGTGATATGATTACCAAGTTGTTATTAGTCCATTCAAACAGCAGGATTGGGAAACTAAGGTACTTCCCTTGTATCAATCCCAACACAGATCCTGTCTAGGGTCGTCACTCCTAGTAATCTCATACGATGTATATTTCGTAGGTCACTGCAAGGGCTGCCAGGGCTGTTGCTCGCACTCGTTGCACCGCTCCCCCATCACCTTATCAATACAGGCCTACCGTACTCTACTGCAACGGAAGGGTCGTCGCCTCCCGTGGACTCAGAATACGCTCGCGGTCACTACAAAGGGTTCGTCGCCTGATCAGTGTAGGCCGACAGCTAGAATATAGTGTCCCATACCACCATAATCTGCTCACGAGTCAAGGTGCTCACTGGTCACTACGGGGAGGTTTGTGGCCCCAGCGTAGGCCGACAGCTCGACCACGGTGTCCCATACCACCATGCCCGGCTCATGAGTCTTCGTGGATCAAGGTACCACGGTTAATAGGGTTTACAATGGTAAGTTCAGTACCCTAGGTTCAAGCAGTTATGATACATACAAGGTGAACAAACATCGGCCAGTCGGGTTACTTGACGGGCTCGACTAGCGCGATCGCATGTCAAGCTGAACAACATGAAGTGCGTAAAACACTTCGCGTGGCCTAACCACTGCCGCCAACTCTCAACACGAATCACGTTCATCGACGCGTCGTTCGTGGCTATGACCAGTCAGCCACGAATTCGCTCGGTTACCGACTGCCTGGACTAAGTCTAGTCCCACACTTATGGAATCACATCAACAAGTTATGTAAGAGCATTGGAATTGAAATACAATCATGTGAGCATGTTAACACATGTTATATCATTCAACTTAAGGAAATCCTCAAGCACATAAATTCCATACATGTAATGAGATCATGCATTTAGTCAACATGTAGAAAATCATTTAGGTCTGCATAATAATTGAAAAATCAATCACAAACTATCAAATAACATCATTTAATTCAATACATACTAATACAAGCATTTATACAAACACATACACTACACACTTAAGCCTACATATGGTATGTCGACCCAAAGTGCGCAACTAGGAGAATCTCTTTGCCAAAATAATTATGCACGCATTCCTAACTTCCTAATGCGACAACAAACCATGTCAATCACATCAGCAAAATATGAATGTAAACAGTACTTCCTACAAATGACTAAAATGCCCTAAATCTCATATTCTTCGTTAGCTTACGAAACGGGAAACAGAGAGCATTTTGTACATGTCAAACGGCGATGCCGTCAAGAATCTACTATTAAACGACATTGAAAGCATTGGGAACCGTCAATCAAAGCGTCTAAAATCCTCACCTAGTGCCTTGTAGACTCGGAAATTGAAACGGAGCGTATACGCCTCGTCTACGGCGAATAAGGAGCCTAATACACAAGATCCATAAGCTACATCGCTATGGAAACAAGGGAAACTCAAATCAACAACTATTTAGGGTTTTTACTTACCTAGGATCGCGGTGGAATCGCCGGGAAAGCGATAGAGGTGTGTTGCTTAAGCACGTGCAACGCGTAGTACAAGTGGTAGGAAGAACTCTCCCACACTCTCACAATCTCCCACCTTTTTCTCTCTTTCAAGCTAGGGCTTCTCTCAAATTCGGATGGGAGAGAGGAGTGAGGGTTTCTACCCCTTTTATAGCCTACAACATGCCCAAAATAGGCTTGGGAATAATGTTTACTTGGTGCCTAACCAAATCGGGGTCGTTTCGGTCCAAAAGGGCATTTCTGAAGGTCCCCTGGCCAAATGCGGTCGGACTTAAGCTCATGCATACTGGATCTAGCACACATCCAGTTTTCAGACTGGTTGGGTTCCCAGATCGCACGTGGCGGCCCAGTTTCAGTTTAACGGTCACCGCACCAAGATCAGGCCTATAAGTCTCGTGATATATAATAGATATTTTTCCTGATCCAAGGGTGTACTTTGGCTGTATTCTGACGGTCAGAACGCTCAATACTGATGCGTCAAATTGTGTGCCAGATTTGAATTTCAAATTTCAATTCTAACCCTATTCTCACTCTCTTCGGTCCGGGCTCAATGAAATAGCCTGTGATTATCGGTTTGACTTGATTTTTGGAATGAGTGTCAAGTCCAGCTAGACGGTTCTAACGGTCTAAGATAGGAGGTATCGGACTTTCGACGTGCGGTCTAGATCCAATACAAAGATTCAAAGTGGTCCAGAGAACAAACCGGTTTAGAGTTTGATCCGAGGCTTTAAAGCATTATAGCACCCTTGGTTCCACTCGCTTCGGGCCTTGTAGAACGTATTTAAAGTGATCAGGGACCATTTCCCAGCTATTCTAACGTTGCACTAGCTAACCTAGTCATATTTTCTAAAGGAATGAATTCTACGCAATTTCGGGTCGAGTTGGTACTCGAGCCCAAGTATGGATTTTTCACGGGCGTTACACTAAAGAAGGAGCAGATATGGTAGGATCAAGTTGATGAAGCCCCTTGTTTAAGCACCTAAGATACTTACACTTATATTTAAACTGTAAATCATGGGCAACATTCATATTCTCTACCTTCTCCTCAAGAATATGAAGACGAGCATCAAATTCAGATGACTCATAATCAGGATCATTAGTAGAATTAGATTCAATTTCATCAAAATATCATCCATATTAATATCATCAGGAGGAAGATCATCAACTTCTTCTTCATTCCCTACTTCAACTCCACCACCGCCACCCACATCCACTTGGCCAGGAGCCAATTCCAACTTCATTTTATTAATATTTGAATTGTTAAAAATAAGATGATGGATGAGAGCCTCTCCAATAGGCATAACAACCAGCAATGGGAAGCTAAAATAGTCTTAAGATAGGCAAAAAGAATATTACTATAACCTGGATGGAGACGGAACTGAATAATAGAATGACATATCAAAGATGGAAGACAAACTTTAGTACCAAAAATGACAGAGTGCAGAACTTGAACCATAAAGGAAGTCAGTTCTGTTTTGTTACCAGAACGCGAATACAGATTTGAAGTAAAGATCCTGTGGAGAACCCTGTATCTGGGTAACAAATATTTTGAGGGAGAGCATTCCCTTTGTGAGTCCATTGCATATTCATATTACATAAGTCTCTAGTGAGCATGCATTTTTCTGATTCTGAGAGTTTTTCAGTTAGAATATGAATAGGAATACCCTCGTCATTAACAAGAATGTCAATTAACCTTGAAATCAGATGGCGATTAATTTCAAATGAACCTTCTCTAGCATCAATTTTAAATGTTAAATTCTCAGTCAAAAAATCAGAGATACATACAAACATAGACTGAGCAATAATTGGTATGTAGGCCCACCCCAATGTAAGATGTTATCCCATCCTACGGCTTGAACGAGTGGAAGATACCAAATGGAGCAATGTGATCAAGAAATATAGGTCGTTCAACAATAACTTTTCACATTCTTAAATTCTGAACATATGAGGATTATCTTCGGGTGACCAAAGGTGGCGATGAGATATTGGAGTAGATTTAGAGGAAGATGGACTACGGGAAGTTTTTTTTTCCCTATAGCATCCAATTCCAAGAAGAAATACAAAGAAAAAAGAAGATGAAAAGAGGATAGAGTGGGGTTTCCTTAGATCAGATTTTTCAAAATAAAAATCCCAAAACCTCAATGAATCACAAAACAAATTACTCTAAGAAAGAAAATGAAGTAATGTAGACTAGAATCTACAAGAAAATTACAAATGACGCGCTAACCTTGAAGATCTAAGTTGGTGAGTTCGACTGGTCGGGCATCGACTCATTGGAGAGGAGATAGGAAATGAAGAAGATGAGATATTTTCCAAAATTTAAAAGATCCAACACGCTCCACTACTGGTCATGTATTACTAAAACTATGCAAATTTTTATAAAAATTTAAGATTTAAACACATAAATTGTCCAATATATTTACACTATGATACACATATGCATGAATAATCAACTTAAATTGCACATACTAAGATCAAATTTTAATTTATTAAACCTGCCTTTGTCGAGTGGCTTAGTAAAAATATCAGCAAGTTGAGTCTCAATAGAAATGTATTTCAAAGATATCAGATTTTCTTCCACATATTTACATATGTAATGAAACCCAATGTCAATGTACTTAGTACATGAATGCTGGATTGAATTTTTAGAAATATTTTTTGCTCTTGAATTATCGTAATATAAAACCATTATATCCTATGCAATTCCATAATCGCTTAACATGTGTTTCATCCAAACAAGCTAAGTACATGCATTTTCTGCTGCGATGTATTCAGCCTCAGCGGTTGAGAGCGATATAGAACTTTGTTTCTTGCTAAACTAAGAAACTAAACAATTTTTGATATAAAAACAACCACCACTGTTCGATTTTCTGTCATCGATATTACTAGCCCAATCGGCATCTGAGTACCCAGACAATTGAAACTAGTTTCATGTGGATACCAAAGGCCCATATTTAATGTACTTACGACATATCACATAATCCGCTTCACAACAGTTAAATGCGACTCTTTAGGATTAGACTGATATCTAGCGCAAATATCAACACTTAAAGCAATATCGGGTCTACTAGCAGTTAAATAAAGTAAATAGCTAATCATACTGCGATATAATTTAGGATCAATATTTTTACCTGTAAAATCTTTTAAGGTCTTAAGGTTGTACTCATGAGAGTATCAAAATTCTTACCATTATCAAATTCAAACTTTTTGATCAAGTTCAGAGCATATTTGGTCTGAGAAATGAAAATACAGTTAGGTTGCTATTTTATTTGCAACCCATAAAAATAGTTCAATTCCCCAACCAGGATCATTTCAAACTTGGATTTCATTAGATCTGCAAACTCAATAGTCATGTTACAATAAGTAGATCCATAAATAATATCATCAACATAGATTTGCACTATTAAGATATGATCGTTATGTTTCTTAATAAAAAGAGTCTTATCTACACTTCCCATTTGAAAATCATGACTTAGTAAAAACTTAGTTAATTTCTCGTACCATGCCCTGGGAGCTTGTTTTAAGCCGTTGAGAGCCTTTTTAAGGCGATAGACATGATCAGTGTTTTTGGGGTCTTCAAAACCCAATGGTTGTTTAACATACACTTCTTCATGCAGATCACCATTTAAGAAGGCAATCTTCACATCCATTCGATAAATTTTGAATTTTCTAAAATAGATAATTGATATAAATAGTCTGATTGAGTCTATACGAGCTACTGGGGCAAAGGTTTCATCATAATCAATACCTTCAATTTGAGTATACCCTTGTACAATCATTCAAGCCTTGTTTTGAATTATATTATCAAGCTCATCAAACTTATTTTTAAAAATCTACTTAGTTTCGATAATATATTTATCTTTAGGACTAAGAACAAGATACCAAACATCATTTTCCACAAATTGGTTAAGCTCTTCTTGCATCACAACTATCCAATTTTCATCAGAAAGAGTTTCTTTTATATTAGCAAGTTCAATCTGAGATGTAAAGCATACGTAGTTACATATATCTTCTAGTTGTCTACGAGTGCGTACACCAGTGAGAGGATTTCCAAGAATCTGAGTGGTTGGATGATCTTTAACAGTCCACTATTCAGAATTAGTTTAATTTGATGAAGTATCTGGTTTGTCAATTAAAAGAACTTCCTCATTATCTGAATTGGGGGCAGGTGTATTCAATTGATCGTCTATGACCACATTTATAGATTCTTAAATAACACCGGTCCTTTGTTCAATACATGATATACGGGACTGTTTAAAGAATATCCTAAAAAGATCCCTTTATCACTTTTAGTGTCAAACTTTTTCAAAATTTCCCGGTCACGTAAAATATAGCACTTGCTGCCAAAAACTCGAAAGTATTTGATAGTAGGCTTCTTATCAAACCACATTTCATAAGCAGTTTTATTATTTAATTTACTTGTATAAACACGGTTGATTATATCGCAAGAAATATTTATGACTTCAGCCCATAGATTTTTAGGAAGCTTCATACTATTCAACATTACATTAGTCATTTCTTGAAGTACTCTTTTTCTTTCAACAATTTTATTTTGTTGTGGAGTTTTAGGTGTGGAGAATTCATGTAATATCCCCTGATCGTTTTAGAATTTCTCAAAACTGCTATTCTCAAATTCAAATCCATGATCACTACGGATCTTACAGACTTGAGAACCTTTTTTCTGTTTGAATCTGTTTGAGAACTCTTTTTACTTTATCAGGAGTTTCTGATTTATCCCTTAAGAAAGATACCCAAGTAAATCTGATAAAATCATCCACAATTACCAAAATGTATTTTTTGCCACCTCGACTCTCCATCTTGGTAGGTCCTATAAGATCCATATGGAGAAGCTCGAGTGGTCTTGATGTGGTATTGGAGTTCACCTTTTTGTGAGAACTCCTTGATTTCTTATCAATCAGGCATTCACCACATATTTTGTCTATTTTTTATAATTTAGGCTGACCTCTGATTAGTTCTATTTTTCTCAATCTATACAAATTAAGGTGGTGTACATATTTAAGACGTTTATTCCATAAATCAGTCTCATTGGTATGGACTATGTAACACGTTTAACTAGATGAGCTAGATTCACTAACAATATAGCAGTTTTCAGAAGTTTTGCAACCCATTAATATTACTGAACCCTTATTATTTAGAATTTCACAACCTTGGTTAGAAAATCTTACGCTGTGAATGTTATCACATATTTAAGATATGCTTAACAAATTGTGTTTTAAATCTTCAACGTATGAGACATTTTTAAACAAAGGGAGGTTATAGAGTTGAATCGTACCTTGACCTATAATCTCGCAGTTGCTGCCATCGCCAAATGTGACTGAACCATCAGAGTCTTTGAGATCAGTGAATAGACCTTTATCACCAGTCAGATGCCTTGAGCATCCACTGTCTAGGTATCACTTTGAATGACTTGTAACTTTGAAAGTAGTGTGGGCAACCAGGCAGGTAACCTTAGGAACCCTTTTTATAACTGTTTTGGGTTTAGGTGTATAGTTGGTCTTCTTTTGTTTGTAGTTGTTGTAAGAGTGACCTACTGAGTTAGATTTTAAAAGCTCCTTAAGCCAATCAACTATTTTTTTGGCTAAGGGGTTTCGGTTCTGATTTTTATAGTTGATATAGTTACTTTTAGGTTTTTGAAAAGTTTTAGTATTTTTATAAAAATCTTGATTTGTACTTTTTCCTTTTGATTTTAAGGTCTCTCTTTTTACAAACTTAGGAGGTTTATTCTTCTGTTTAAGAGGAACATTTTTATTGTAGCCCAGACCGGATCGGTCGCCACATGTCGTTGATCCAGATAAAAGTTTTTCTAATTTTGGATCTCTTTGGGCATACTTCGATGTATCCTTTAAACTTAAAAGAGAAGAGACTTCAAGTTTAAGGTTTTCATTTTCAGATTTCAGATTTTTAATCTGGGAGGTTTTGAATTCTAAATCCCATTTAGTCTTTTCAAAATAATTTGAAATATGACATTTTTCTAAAACAAGAGTCTTAAAATTTTCTTTAAGCTTTGAAAATTTTTCTTTTTTAAGTTTAAGTTTCACAACAATTTTACAACTTTCCTTATATAAGGCATTGTAAGCATCTTAAAGATCAGCTTCATTTTTACATTCACTGTTAAGATTTTCTTCACTTGTTAAATCATTGTCTGAAAATGTGAATTTGGCTAGAGTTATAAGGGCTTTAACTTCACTGCCTGACTCGGTTTCAGAATCAGAGGATTCATCGCAAGTAGCCAACATACCCTTCTTTTTGGGTTTGTTCTTTTTAGAACACTTGTTTACTAAATACCCATATTCATGGCAGTTGTAACACTGATTGTCTTTTAATGATTTTTAAGTTTTCGGTTTAGATTTATTCTTATCATTTGATTTTTGAAAATCATCCCTCTTTTTACTTTTGAAAATTTTGTAAAACTTTTTGCTAAAAGGGCCATATCATCTTCAGAGTTTTCCAAATCAAAATTTTATATTTTTCCTAAAAACTATTTTTAGAAGATTTTAAGGCAATAGATTTGCCTTTTGGAACTAAAGACCTAACTAATTCCTCTACCCTCATATTGTCTGTATCACGAAGTTCCTGGATCGCAGTTACCTTAGAATTGAACCGTTTAGGAAGTGAGCGCAGTATTTTTGTAGAAATTTTACTTTCTGAGATTTTATCACCAAGACCCCACATAGAGTTCACAATATCATTTAATCTTATATAGAAGTTCATGAACATTTCATTTTCTTCCATACGTATTTCCTCAAATTTGGTTGTGAGGATTTGAATCTAAGATTTCTTGACAATTAATGTTCCCTCATGTGTCATTTCTAAAATATCCCAGGCTTGCTTTGTAGAATCACAGGATATAATTCTTTTGAATTCATCCGGTGATAGTGCGCAAGTGATTGCATTTAGTGCTTTAACATTTGCACTACTCTCACTTTTCTGAAGTGTGGTCCATGAAAAATAAGGTGTAATTCTCATAGATTTTGATCCATCGATCCCAGTTACTTTAATGGTAGGAGGGGTCCATTCATTCACTGTAGCTAGCCACACACTTTCACTTATGGATTTAAGGAAAATCCTCATCCTGGCTTTTCAATAGGCATAATTGGTGTCATCAAAAGGTAGAGGCCTAATGATTGAAAGGCTATCAAATTTTGACATCTTAAATATAGCTTAGATCGATTAGCTCAGGAAAAAAAATCTAAATAAAAAGAATTAAAATGAGCTATTAGGCTCTGATACCACTTGAAAAGGCCAAACTATATGTCCTAGAGGGGGGTGAATAGGACTGTCAAATTTAAACTTTAACAGCGGAATATAAATGAATAAAGGAACGATAACACAATAAATAAATCACAATATTGAAATGTAAAGCAACCTTAAATAGAGAGATTGATATCAATGTTGTTCTATGGACAACCTTACACCATAAAAACCAAAGGTTTATAGAAGGATAACCTTATTTCTAGAAAAATTGAATATTAAAAACTCAAACAGAAATGAAACAAATGAAATAACAAGAAATAAATTCTAAACTATTACAACATTCCCTACGATGCTTGAAATGTAAATATTACAACATTCACATTCACATATACATCCCACAAATCTGAATGATCAAAGATAAAAAAATAAAGCGCACAACCACAAAACACAAAGAGTTATAGTGGTTCGCCTGTGTATTCACCAACTATTAAACAACGGCCACACAGCTTGCTACCCCACTCCTAATATCCTCACACAGTGGATATTAGCATTCACTATGAAAATAGCTTTTCTAAAGTTCACTTAAAACCTTTACAATTGTGTCTTTCTAATGGGCTTACACAATTCAAAAACCCCCACTTCTGAGTTTCCTTGGCTCTCCTCAGATAACCAACACAATGAGATTTTTCTGGCATAATCTGAAATAAAACTAAAAAGAATGGAATTTACAATAAAGTAAAATACCTGGATTTTCTTCTTTTTTTTTTTATAGCAGCCCAGAAGAACTAATCCAAGTAGAATTTTGAATGTAGAAGTTCAATGTCCAATACTCACTTTAAAATGGTTCTAGATTCAAGATTGATTTTAAATTAAACTAGTTGGGCTAGCTCTATTTAATTTTGATTCCAAGAAGAAGGAATATCATAATTCCTCTTTTCAATTAAGATTGTAATGTAGAAACAAAATCAAATCAATAAAGTTAACAAAAGAGAATATTAAATATGCACGATGTAGCTTAAAATGAACATAAATTTATCTCAGAGTAATGCCTTGATTTTTCTTGAATTAAGTTATCAAACTCTTAAATTTGTTGTCTATTTATAGTTGCAGAAATCACATCTATGACTGGTCTTGTGGACACTACGACTAGTCATAGGAGAAATGTATTTTTAAAATTTTGAGCACGATCAGATAAAACCGTTCCACGACTAGTCGAAGGAAGTCTATGACCGGTCGAAGGCTATCCACGACCGGTCGTAAGCACCCTACGACTGGTCATGAGACACCAGACTTCATTGCTGTACTTTGAGTCGTAGATCCAAGACTTGTCATATGACAAATCGACACTGTTCACACTACTGGTTAAATAGTCTACAGGACTGGTCGTAACACAACCAAAAATTCTAAAAATTTACAACAAACTTAGGACTGGTCCTGGAATATCTTAGACTAGTCAAGCTAATGCTAGGACTAGTCGAACAAAGTCTAGGACTAATCTTAAAACAAATTACAACACTTATAAAAAGAATAATTGAATTATGTATCCGAAATGACCTACCCTAAGGTCAATCTAAGGTCAATCATACCTTGAAAGTGAGATAAGAACATTAAGACTTCATTTCTCCAGAAGATGGTTGACCTTTGTAGATTATGAAGCTAAAGATCTCTTCTCTTGATGTACCTCAAACTTGAGATCTTCAAAAGCTTGGATTTATCATTCTTGAGTTGTTCTTCATGTTGAGTTAAACATAATCTTGAGTCTTGAACTATACATGAGTCTTTAGCAGAACTTGTCTTTTACTATAGCTCTTTTGAAAGACTCTGATTGAAGTTTACAGGAGTGAATAGCGTACATGACCTTGCATACCGTGCATGTCTTGAAGTCGAGCTTCATTCTCAACTTATAACATTGTGATGTAGTATCTTGAACATGTATATCTCCTCATGCTACACAAGACACAGGTTGATGTTTTGATACCATAAAATTTGATAACCAAAGGAGCATAAAACTATAACACTTACACAAGCCTAACTTCCTTGGCTAACTTAACTTCAGGTTCGAAGTAAAATTCAAAATCCGTTAAAAATTTGGCTAGCCTAACTTGAAATTCAGCCAGTCTAAGTGAAGTTCGAGTCAAATTTTAGCAATGTAAAATTTTGAAATTCGCGAGAACTCGGTCGACTGAAAAGGGAATTCAGTCAATTAAATTTCACTTCGGACCAGCCAAAATTTGGATAAATCTTATCCTGCGCAATCCGATAGCCGTTGGAACAAATTCGGTAGAATCCAGCCATCCGAACCTATTCGTAGGCTAGCCAAATTTCCAAACCATTTGGCTATAAATAGAGCTATTCTCTCATTCTAAATTATAATTAAAAAAAATCACTCTAAACCTTTTGCAAGTGAGAGAGAAGCTCAGGTCTTCGTCAAGTTAATTGTGCAGTATTTATAAATTTATTTTATGCTTATTCGATTCCCTTTCTCAAGTTAATCTCAATCATATTCTAAAGAGTAGTATATAATCCACTTGAGAATTGAGAAAATTAAATTTGTAGCAGTATAGTTTTTTTTTTTTTTTTTTCATTTTTTAAAATACTTTAGAACCCTATACTCTTTCTAGTTAAGACAATACTACCCCTTTTATATTCAAGAAAGAAGATCTTCTGCTACAAGCTTTGACTATTTCTTCGAATCAACATTTGAAGATAAGTTTTTTACTATTTTATTTCATTTAGATTTTTCTGGGATAGCCTGTGAAAATTTCAGTGGGTTGATTTGTGATAGCTTGTAAAAATTGTAAAGTGGGTTTTTGTTTGTGATATCCTGTGAAAATTGCAAAAGGGGTTTTATTGTGGTGAGCTCTTGAAAATCATAAGGAATTGTATAAGGTTGTTATGGTGAACCTGTGAAAACCTTGAAATAGTGAACGTCAAAATTACGAGGGTAGTAATTTTGGGAGTGGAGTAGGTGTAGTTTTTGAAGCACCAAACCACTATAACCCCTTGTGTCTTATGGTAAATGCTTATTTCATTTTAGTGGTATATTTTATTTATTTCATTCTTTGTAGCGAATGATGTATTTATTTTATGTTCTCTTGTGTGTTTGAAAGATTGATTTTAAATACATTAATGAAATAAGGTTAACTTGCCTAATATTTTAGGTGAAGGTTTTCCTGCGAATTATTTGGAATCAAGGTTTCACTACTTGGGCGATTGAGATTTTATATTCTTTATACATTTCACTTTTATTTCGATTATTTGACATTCTCTTATTCCCCCCCCCCCCAAGGACATTGATAGCTCATCTTTTCTGAGTCCAAACCGATTCGGTCTCGATCCACCACTAGTAGTTGAACCCAAAAGTGTGGATCACGACGAAATCATACGAATGGTTCAGGAAGTCGTAGCCTAAGTACTGGGCGCAATACCATTCCAGTCTACCATAAGCCTTGCCTTAAGTGGATTGATCGACAATATCCGTTGACATGAAATTATCTATCGGATTTTGGCCTTTTTTTAGGTGATCTCAATTACTCGACCATTAAGCATATTGGTCAATTCACTATGTAGTGTGGTAAGTTAGAAAAATAATGATTATCAATAACTACAATTATTCGGTCATTCGCTAATGGCCACATCCTTCACATGGTATTCTAATCTATTGCCAACTTTATTTCATAGTTGGCAAGAAATAGAGGAAAATTTTCATGCTCTGTTTTTCTTCATATACGAAGAACTCTTACAAGAAGGTGCTACGCAATAGAACTTGTCAATTAGGACATATTATCATGTCCCAAATTATGAGGTTGCAATTGCCGAAGTTATTGATAAGAAGCCACTCATATGTTTAGCGTTGGTCAAGGTGGAAATAACCGCATAAAAGGCCTAAGAATTTTATACTTTTAATATCACACGAGCCAATGAGGTATTCGAAATTCTGTTTACCAATGACGAATTGTAGAAAATAAAATATTGTAAATGACATGAAACTCATTCCCACTCAATTAACAAATGTGTCCTATTCAAAAACATGATCCAAGACAATATCGAACACGGACAGCTGAAATTCCCTGAGAAGGGTACAGAGGCGTGTTAATAGATATAGATCCATTCCCACCCAATCTCGAAGTCAATACGGTGAGGGAAAATCTGAGGGCTAATCGATTGTGACCAATGGTTGATCTTGGCCGAACCAATCGTTAAAGCACAACACAGGGACTGGGGCAAGGGCGGCGTCGACCCTCTCACCTGGTCACCACTCGGCCGAACATAATCTGACAAAATAGTCATGGCTCACAACCATGCTACCAATGTGCCAGAAGGACTGTTTCGGGATGGGGAATCCTTCTTAACCAAGGTTGTAAGGTTGATACATGGCTCCAGGGACTGAAGGCAATAGTTAAAATCGATCGTAGGAGGGCGCCTTCACCTTTCAGTCGTTACTATCAAAGTAAGATATCAAAGTAAAAAATGGTTATACCTCCAGCAACCCATAAGGGAGTCTAGAAGTGGGTCGTGCATCTTAAATTCCCGATAGTGTTAGAAGCATTAACGTGAACTTAAAAATGCCATTGGCAAAGGCGTAAAGCCATTAGGAGAGAATTAACAAAAGTCGAAGATGTATCCCGACCAAAAGTAGTATAACCACGACCGTTTTGAAGAATCCCTTTGCCTGAAGGACAAGTGGATGTGTGAACAAGATGCATCCCAATATTTTTTTACCAACCCTTTGAATTGACAGGACCAAAAGAAAAAAGATGATTGTGATATTCTATCTGATTATCTCAATAATGAGTGTTTCCCAAGGGACGATTGGTTGATGAACGAACTAGTAGCGACCGCCGAATCATTGTAAGTACTCTCACCAAGAGCCACATCGTCCGGTGTTGTGGTCGATAAGAATATTGAGCACATTCAAAGTCCTAACACTCAAGAGAGCTTAGAAACACTAGGGGGCAATGTCTGAGTGTGGAGATTTTGTTTGGAACATTGCCATCTGTTGTGTTCCATTATAACATGGTATTCACCTTGCCTTCCATTTTTCGGGCTAAACCAACTCAACCAAGCATGATGGCAGGCAATGTGAAGGAATTCAGCCATCCTGTGGTGATACAACATACTTCTTTTCTATCAGAGGAAGTAATTAAATGACAACATAGGCTAGAAAAAATATCACATGTGAACATAGTGACGGTGGAGTCAATAAGCACGTCAAAAAGGGTAGTCATAGAAAGATCTACTCACAACATGATGCAACATTTCAAGCCATTTTATATATCTGCTCATATTGAAGGATGTACAATCATTAGAATCCTGGTCGACAATGGGGTTGTTGTCAATCTCCTACCACTGAGAATGATGTCAAAATTGGAGAAGACAATGACCAATTCGATCCATTCCAAGGTCACAGTCAGTAATTTCGCGGGTCACATTACAACTACTCATAGGTCCTACTAGTCGACCTGACCATCAAGACTAAAACAGTATTGGCCCCATTTTTTGTAGTCAATAACTCATATAGATATAATACTTAGAAGAGATTTGATCCACTCATTTGGATGTATTCTATCATCTCTGCACCAATTCATATATATATGTATGTATATTTTTTGGAATTAGGATAAAGTTGAATTTGTTTTGGTTGATAATAAATCCTTCTTGGCCATGTTGAATGCAAACGAAGCTAATTCAGATTGCCAAGAGAAATAAGCGCAGCCGACCGATTGGAATATTTGTAAAAAAGAATCCATATAGCATTATGCAAGATATCACATAAGTGATCTTTCCGATCGATGACCTGCTGAAGGACATTATTCCTTTTTGTCAAATTCTGCATTGTACCATCGAAGAGATCATATGCTGGATACACCAGAAAATAATAAGTGCCAGGCTAATTTTAAGGCCAGGATAAAAAAGACTTGAAGAAAGTCTAAAAGATGTCAATGATAGTGGTTGTCTTGTGAACATGGTTGATATAGATGTCTCAATCAAGGAAGAGTACATGAAACCTAGGGAGGCTCATGATAAGTTGAAAGAATCTCAAGCCCAAATTCAGGATCTCCTAGTGGAAGTGAATCTAGGGAAAGAATTTGTTGATTGCTTCACATGGAATTAGTATGAGATGCTAGGACTAGACCGGGATTTGGTTCAATATCGACTACTTATAAAAGAAGGGTATCAACCTAATAAGCATCCACCGAGGCGAATAATAGCAAAAGAACCTAGAAAATAAAAGAAGATATTGAATGACTATTGAATGCTAGTTTTATCAAGCCCATTAAGTATGTAAACTAGTTCTCGAATGTAGTTCCAGTTATAAAAAAGAATGACAAATTGCAGGTTTACATCAAATTTCAAAATTTAAACCCAGCAATGCCGAAGGATGAATACCCAATGCTAGTAGCCGATCAACTAATCAATAGGACTGTTGGGCATTGAGTTGTGTCTTTCGTTGATAGCCATTCTAGGTACAATAAAAATTTACATTACGCTAGACAATGTGCCGAAAACGACATTTAGGTATCCAGGCCCTCTAGGGATTTACTGTTGTGTGGTAATGCCTTTTGGGCTTAAAAATGCAGGGGCCACATATCACAGGGCAATGAATGTCATATTCCATGATATGATCAGTCGGTTTGTAGAGGTTTACGTTAACGACATAGTTGTAAAGTCGACCGATGTAGAGAGCCATGTTTCTCAATTGGGCAAATCATTCGAACGGATGAGACTCCATAAGATAAAAATGAATCCCCTAAAATGTGCTTTCGAGGTCTTGGCTGACAATTTTTGAAGATTCCTAGTACATCAATGATGGATCGAAGTCGATCAAAATAAGGCTCAAGTGATCATAATTGCTCACCCGCTAAGAAACAATCACAACTACAATGATTCCTATGGCAGGTTAACTTTATGTAAAGGTTCATCTCCAACTGTGCACAGAAGACCAATATATTTTCTCCTTTGGTAAAGTTGATGCAAGGGCTTAAATTTAAATGGGAGACAAAGCATCAACAAGCTTTTGAGAAGATCAATGAGTATCTGATGAAGCCGTTAGTTTTTGGTGCCACCAATTGAAAGTCGATTGCTCAAACTGTATGCTGCAACATCGATAGAATCGATTTGAGCTCTCATGACATAGAATGACAATGATCGAAAGGAGCATGCAATTTATTATATAAGCTAAATGCTCCTCGACATTAAAAGACGATATTCCATTGTAAAAAAATTATACTTATCATTACACTTCGCATCCGCCAAATTAAAACATTATTTACTTGCTGAAAGAGTAAATGCAATAGAAAAATAGATATGACTACCATATTAGACATGAGTTAATGATTAAAATTGAAAATCATCCTATGGTCCTAATTTATCAAACGAATAACCACGAATCACTGGCTAGAATTGCTCAGAGAATGTATTTTGAAGGTTGTGACTTAAAATATGAGTGGGCTTCTTTTACTTCTTTTGGTTTATTATTATTATTATTATTTAATTTTTTAAAAGACTGTTTACTTTTCCTTCTTTTCTCGGGTCGTACGTCCCGGCCCCTTTTCTGTTTTCTTCTTTCCTCGCTTTCTCTTCATGGGTTTCACCCTTTTCCGGATTCTTCCGAGAAAGTCGTTCCTTGCTTCCTTTACAAGGTAAAGACGAAAGAAAAAAAAATGTACTGCACATAAAATTTCTAACTGCCCTGTATTGGCAAATAAGTGGAAGCTTGTCAAGCATCATAAGCTTTGAGGCACACGGTAAAGCATTGGTTTATGTACGCCGTTTACTTATTTCTACGGATAATTTTAATATGTAATCCAAAAAACTAGGGAGATCCAAGGCTCAAGCGGACCACACAGTAGGGACTGAGTGCCCGCTATTTAAAATTTATCTCGATGGTTACATAAGTTTTCCATCAAGCTGAAAATGATCTAAAACAAAAATAAAAAAAGAAAAAGAAAAGAAAATGAACAGTGTGGATAAAACACTTTCACCGAGATGGGGTTCACAGAGGGCGCAGATTAGATAATGACAAGCATCCGAATCGCAGTTGAAGTGACGTCACCAAGCTTTGTGGGTCTTATCATGATACCATAATGCATGTGTTATATCCATACCATCCATCCATTTCTAGAGATCGTTCTATGGCATAATAAAAATAATGAGATAGATTTAAAGTTCAAGTGGTTCCTACCATAAAAAATGGTGGGGACAATGACATCAACCGTTCAAAACTTCTTAGTGGCCATAAAAGTTTTCGGTTAAGCTTATATTTTTGTTTTCACTTCATCTACCTATGTGTTAATCTATGAATAAGTTAGATTTAAAAAAATACATTTAGATTTAAAAAATTAATCATATCCAAAGCTTAACGGACTATACCAAAAATAATAGAAACTATAATGATTTTCATCATTAAAAAATTCATGGGCTCACCATAACGTCTATTTCTATCTAATATGTTAATAATATAAAAAATACATGAACGAAAAGGAGAAACAAATTTTATATTGATCTGTAACTTTTATAACCCCAAGAGGGTTTTAATAATAGACGTTCAATCCTCCACTGCTTTATTGCAATGTAGTCAACTTGATATTTACCTTTGTCTTATTTTTCGAATCAAGCCTAAGACGCCAAATGAATGGACGGTTTGGATATAGCACATACCTCTTTATGGGACCCAGAACTTGCTGACGTCAATACACGTGTGTGGTACACCAGCCGATCCGCTTCCCTTGCAGGGTCCACTTCATGTGCTTTCATTCCACGTGTGAAAGAAGTAAACATTCAATGCTTTCACGTGGTAATAGATGCTTTTGGTTCATCGAGTTATACATGTGCTGATTTGTTGCAGGCCCCTGTGGTGCACAAGGTCCACCGCCAGTGTGCTTTCTGTATGGTAGCCGAAGCCACAGGATCCATTCGGTTGTTCCTACCACTGCTTGCTCAGATGGTCCCAGCAGTCTGTGCCGAATGGACGGTCAAAATCAAATGAATCAACGACCAATGTTCCAAAAAGAAAAGCCTATTAATTGCATGGATAGATTTCCTCCAATGGGATTTCTATATTGTGGGTTAGCTGTGGAAGAGCCCTCCTCATGGTTTGATACACAGCAGTTGCAACTGCATCGATGGCCAATAGTTAAAACGAAACAGTGCCTATTCATTGCAGCAGACTGGAAGCCTCTTCGAAACCCGTGCGCTAACGCTAATGCATTGATTTACAAAGTGTTCTTTGGAGCGGATCAGGTGTTACACGTGGGGCCCACCTTGATGATATGTTGTATATCCACGCCGTCCATCCGTTTCTCCAGCCCATTTAAAGATGTGTTCCCAAGTATTAAAAAGATCCAATCTCAGGTGGAGCACACCACAGGGAATAGGGGTGATTGAGTGCCTCACCATTAAAAATTCCTAAGGATCCATCGTAATGTCTTCTAAACGTTTATTTGCTATCCACCTGTTGATAATGTCAATCAGACCTGAATGAAGGGAAAACACAAAAATCAGGTTATCCAAAACTTTTGTGGCCGATAAAAAGTTTTTAATAGTTATTCATCGTGTGGTCCACATGAGATTGATCTTTTTAGTTTGGAATCTCCTGCTAAAATGAAATGAAAAAACAGATGAACTGCGGATATATTCAAAAAATACATCAAGGTGAGAACCACACGGTTAGGGTAACACCCACCCGGGTAACAGGTAAACCGCTCCCGAGTTATTTTCATTTCAGCTCCTCTACTTTGCATTCGCAGATACCACCTTCTATTTAGCGACTTTCATATTCCCTCCCCAATGCACACTTATACTGTTACACTGACAGATACTCCCTCTAATCACGGCTTCATAACATACAACTTTGGTCATTTGTTCTTTTAACTGTTTTTATTTGAATTTTGTTTTTCAATTTGTGATCTCCACAAATAATAGATATGGCTCAAAATTAGAGCTTTTCATTTGTGTGCCCCACAATAAAATTAATTAGCTAGAAAAATGCACCATTTTGATTTATTTGGCCTATTCAACCGATCAATTGCAATAAAACATAAATCCCATCTATTACAATTTCGATAGACAGCTCAAAAGCCGCTTACCCATTTGGAGATTTTGATTTGTAGTCCCAACAGTCAAATGTAATTTATTGAAAAATTTGAAAAGTTGATTAATGAGGCCAAATAGATTGATGAAATGCAAATCATATTCGTTGGAGATTTGGGGCTTTCAATGTGTGGGGCCCAAAGAATCTATGAATGGCATGATATTCATCATAGAAAGCCAATAGATTATATCCCTGTTTGCATTCCTTGTTTGCCTTCAAATTATTTACTGTAAATGACAATTTCAGTTTCATTTATGGAATGTGAACTATGAGCTATGTACATAAATGTGCTCGGAGTCATATGTGGAAACGTTAAGAATGATAAAATGACATTTATGCTTTGAGATGCAGCTGTGAATGTTAATCTGCGTTCATTTCTAATTAAGATTTTCAATCGTAGGATGTGAACTCTGATCTCTGTACATTTCTAATCTCATATTAATCTTTGAGATCTGAAATTGATATATGCTTATTCATGATCTCATATGCAATTGTACAATGTGAATGCATGTTTATTTCTAATTTCACATTGACCTGTGGGCTGTGAACTAGAATCTATGTTCATTTACGATATCAGCACTAGATGTAGGCTGCAACTTTGATAAATTCGTCCATGATTATTTTTGTGTCGATTTAAAGTTATGAATGGTGAATTGTGATCTATGTTCATTGTTGTTTATTGTTGTTGATGCATAAATCTCGACGTCCTTCCTAGACCATTTGGTTTTGTTGTTTATTGTATTCACCCTAATTACTTTGCTGGATTCTTAATTCGTAGAATTAGTTTAGTTCTAGTTGTATTCTTATCAAATCTATCCCTCTGGGTCAACCACAGTCTCATCGAGTATATACTACATCACAACCCTACACTTGGGGTTGTCCAACAAGTGTTTGGCACCATTGGAGGGAACTGATTGTGTTAAAACTCTTTAGGATAGGTTTTAGATTAGGTTAATTTGTCACTAACATAGGGTTTTATTTCAGAATTTGTATTTCTAGGTCAGTTTATTTCTTTTTAGCTTAATTGATCACAATGTTTTACTGTTTTTGCTGTAGATTTTGTTCAAGTCGTGTCTCCCCTTTTGAAAACATCTTTACCTTATTGTCACTAATTTCTTTCTAGTTAGTGATTTGCTGTGGGATTTTGTTTCCAGGTTAGGTTTTAATTTTTTATCTTTTATTTTAACTTAGAATTGTGTGTGTTCACGCCCAAGAAACTCCGTGATCCCACACTACGGCTTCCAATTGAGAGGGAATTGATTGAAAGATTATCCATCCATCACCGAGTTAGAGAACGCCTGAGTTCCTGTGAATCAATTGAACCCATGGTTGCAAATACAGTTAAACAAGATGAGAATGAATTGGGCTAAGATGAGAACAAAATACACAATGTACCACCAGTCGGGACTTTATGTGATTACTTCCAACCTGTGAGAACAACCACACCATCTTTCATGATTTTTTCAGTAAACACGGGCAATATTGATTTTAAACCAGGAGTGATCTAATTACTGCCTAAATTCCAAGACTTGACTCAGAAAGTCTATATTTGCACTTAAGAGAGTTTGATAAGATTATCACAACTTTATACTATAACATCTCCCAAGACATTATTAAACTAAAGTTATTTCCATTCTCTTTGAAGGAGAGGACCAAATCATGGCTTCACACCTTAAGCTTGAGATCCATCTGGACATGGGTTGAGATAACCAAAGAATTCTTTAAAACGTTTTTCCTGGTCCACCAAATGAACACGTTGAGAAGAAATATCATGAACGTCTCCCAAAAAGGAGGACGAAACATTTTTGCAATGTCGGGAACAATTTAAGGATCTTCTACTTGCCTACCGTAATCATGGCTTCGAAACATGGTGGGTGATTAACTTTTTTTTATTATAATTTTTTATGATGGATTAAGCTTAAACATGAGTCGGTTCATAGAGATGATGTGTGATAGCAAGTTTATGAGCAAAGATCCATAAGAGGCTTGGGAATATTTTGATTTACTAGCTGAGAATGCCTAATCATGGGATACCTCCAACAAATTAGGTAGTACCAAGTCTACACACAAGGAGAAAGGGAAAATTTATGTGTTGAAAGTGGAAGACAATGTACATTTGAAGATTTCGAGTCTCACATGGAAAGTAGAAGCCATGGAATTAAGGAAAAGCAATACGATCAAGACTAATGAGGCCGTTAAAAGTTCTTGTGGAATTTGTGAGAGTAATGCACACATAACTAAGGATTATCCTATAATCCCTGCTTTTTAAGAGGTGTTGCAAGCTTAAGTCAATGCCATGAATGCTTACCAATGCCCTTTAAGTGCCACAAATTCAAATACATATAATCCAAATTAGAGGAATCATAACAACTTTAGTAGGAGAACCGAATCAAATGGCAATGCATGCACTCCTCAAAATCCTCGTGCTCCTCAAAATATACCTTATGTGCCCCCACAAAAGAAGACCCTTGAGGACACTTTGCAAGCATTCATGTAGGGACAAACACAAAATTAATCAATCCACTTTACAAACCTTATGAGAGCTCAAAACCTCAGTTGAAAGAATTGAATCTTGCCTCAATGTGAGGGAGAAATGGACTTTCCCTGCCCAATCGCAACTAAACCCCAAAGGCCAATACAAGGAGGCCAATTTCAATTCTTCCAACTCACATGTTAAACATGTTAAATCCATCACTACCCTTAGAAGTGGTGAAGTTATCAATACAAAAATTCCTAAGAAGGTTGAGAAACCTAAGGAATCCAGAAAACCTAGGTGATTATAAATCTAGCAATGCTCGATAAGAGAGAGAGCCCGAAGTTGGTCACAAAGTGGTGGCCCTGTTTCCCCAATACCTGCTCTCATCAAAATGTCTGGTTGGTAGCTAGGATATTCTAGAGGTTTTTCAATAAGTTAAAATCAACATACCCTTGTTGGATGACACAAAAAAATTTTGTCCTACACTAAATTTCTAAAGGATCTATGTATAGTAAAGCGAAAGCTTAACGTACAAAAGAAGGCCTTCTTGATGAAGTGTGATAATTAAACAGAACACTCCCTCGAAATACAAGGATTCAGGAAGTCCTACCATCTCTTACATCATAGGGAACTTTCAGATCAAATAAGAATTTCATGATTTGGGGGCGTGTTAATCTCATACCCTACTCAAGATACAAGAAACTAGAACTTGGTGAATTAAAACCCACCAAGGTAGCCTTATAACTTATTGACCAATCTTTAAGGATACCAAGAGGGGTAGTTGAAGATGTATTAGTCCAAGTCTACAAATTCTACTCCCCAATAGATAGGGGTGTACATCAAGTCGAACCGAGTCGAGTTGGCCTCATCTCGACTCGGCTCGAACAGTGGCTGGCCTCAGCTCGAACTTGGCTCAGCTCGGTTTGGTCAGCAGCTCGGGCCAGCTCGGGCCAAGTTCGAGCCAAGATCGAGCCGAGTTTTCCATTGAGGCATTTCCACTAACACCTTAATTGTAAATTCAAAATCTCACTATTTTACAAGAAGAGGCAATGGTTTTATAGGTATTTTCTCAAACACCTTCTAAATAACATAAAAACCAAAGAGAGAGAGAGAGAGAGAGAGAGAGAGAGAGAGAGAGAGAGAGAGAAGGTATTTGTTTCATGTACGTACCTTCCTTGCCACCAGCCAGCTAAACCATCCTTGCCACCTTGTCACCAACCACATTTCGTTGAGTCATTTTATCAAACAGTTGGTGAGCAACATCAATGGCAAAGTAACTGAGTCACCAAACTAGTTCGATCTAAGTTCAATTCGAACTGGATTCGATTTGAGTCGAGTCGAGCTGGGGCCTGCTCAAACTCAGCTCGAACTCATTTTCAAGCTCAAAAAATCAGCTCGAACTTAGCTTCGAACCGAGTTGAATTGAGCTTTTTCGAGTCGAGTCGAGTCAAGCGAGCTAACCGAGCTAGCTCAGTTTGTGTACATCCCTACCAGTAGATTTTATTATCCTGGATATGCAACATGTGATGCATACAAGCACTCGAATTTCAGTCATTCTTGGCTGACCATTCTTAATAATCTCTACGCAATGATCAATTGTAGGAATGGGGTCATCAAACTTTATTTTGGTAATATGACAGTTGAGCTGAATGTCTTTAATATGTGCAAACAATAAGGGGATGCTAATGATGATGACATCCACAAGGTAAAATTAATTGATATGCTCGTGGAGGAGTTCCCTTCATATTTTTTCTCTGATCCCTTAGAGGTATGCCTGGATCACTTTGATGATTCTGAAGATGACATGATTAGAGATATAGCAAATGCCTTACATGATTCTATGTCGATGCCTTAAAGTAATCGGTAAAGGCCTTGCGCTGAAAAATCTACTTCTACCGATTCTAAGCCCTTATCATCTATATTTAAAGCACTGAAAAAAAAATTATTCCATGGAGATGATACCATTTCCCGAAGAACGATTGATTGATGTCCCCTATTCACTTTGATTTTTCCATACGAAAATGCAAATTTTTTTTATGGGATGATACATATTTTTCTAACTATTTCCCAGATAGAAATATAAGGCGGTATGTTCTTGACCATGAAGAAACCAATGCCATCTCCTTCTATCAGTCTGATACATGTGGTGGATACTTTTCTACTGAGAACCTACCATGAAACTTATACAATGTGATTCTCACTTGCCCCTAATGCTTAAAGACACCCATATTTATTGCACAACATTCATATGGACGATTTTGTTGAAAAGTTTATTAAGGAATTTGCTGAGATATTTGCCTTCAGATGAAGAGTAAATTTTAAGATTGACCTCCTAGCCTAATGGAGATCCTTTTAGTTGTTTTAGTAGCTTAGTTTCTTTTATATAATAGGTTGTTTTGATATGGTTGTTTGGGCCTTGTCTTTGGTTTTTGATATTTTGCCGACTTATAGATGTCAAATGCTTAAGCTCCTTCATCAATTTAGGTACTCTCTACTCTCTACTTGTTACATTTTAGTTGTCATTTTCTTATTTTGGGCTATTTTTAAAATATATATATATATATATATATATATATATATATATATATTTTAGAAGTTTAAATTTGGTATATTTTTTAAATTTGAAAGTAATCTAAAAATAAGAATGATATGGTACTTTGTTATATATATATATATATATATATATATATATATATATATATATATATATATATATATATATAAAGAAGCCTAGAATATAGTAGACTTGTAAAGACCATAAATGAATTCTTTTCAATAATTTTTTGTTATGAATTTTTAAATATTAATGAATCATAAATTTCACATTTCACTTTTAACTTACATTGCTAAGGTTTAATTTAATATAGTATTGTTAGCTTGATGATTACTTAGAGTGCTAGGAACCAAAGTTTGTTGATCCCTACTAGTTCATCCATTGGTTTTCTAGAAAAGAAGAAAAAAGGAGAAAAATACATTAAAAAAAGGGCAACCTGTTGTTTAAAAGAAAAATAAATTGTCCATGAAAATAAGAAAAGAAGAGTTATGGAAGAAAGATTAATACATGGACATTGAACAAGAAGGGAAAAAAAAATAAAAAGTGTGAAAGCAGTCGATGTTGAAAAAAATTTGGAGAAGTTGGAATTACCACTGGAGAAATATCATGGATCTTAGTACCTTTGGTTGATTTGACCACTTTTTGGTGATTGTCAAGGTTAACTCTACTGAAAAAGGCTAAACTCGTGTTGGTGTTAAGTTTAGATTTCATCATGCACCTTGGTACTTAATGTTTAGAAGTTTTCTACTACAGTAGTAGTGAATTGAACCCAATTTGATTGACTATTAAATATATTAGAATCTATTCTAATTCAAATTGATCGAGGTTGACTTAGCTTTTTGCCTTAGAATTTCATGTTTGGGTTATTTAGAGATTACATGAATATGCAGAATGAACTCTTCCAAAGAAAATGTTTATTCTTGAATTTTTAAAAATCTTTCTTATGTTTTGCTTGTGACTAGAAAAATGCTTTTGGGGGTGTGATAAGTGTTATATATTGCATATTATCCCTCATTTCAAATCCTTTTTTATTGCATAAGAATGATAAAATGGATTATTTATATATATTTACAATTTATAAGAAAGAATGAAGGATTCAACATGATTCGAACTATTCAAGGAGTTTGAAAGCCCAAGTGAGATAAAGATGGAGCTATCCATGAAGAATTAGCTCAAGAGATGATAATCAAGCATATTTAAATTGAAAGATGAAAAGAGATCAAGGGATGATTGAATCAATGTGCTTGAAGAAGTGAAGAAATAAAGAAAAAACTAAAACAACAAAGTATGACCTACCTTAAATTGCTAGACATCTAAACCATGTTGAAAAAGTGTCACGCCCCAAACTCGGAAACCGAGCTCACAAAATTTTTGACCGTCAAATCTGACACCGACAGCCTCCATAGTACCCCATTCTCGGCTCCCGGCACCCATAAACCAGGTTCTGATCCTGGGATGCTACAAGGAGGATTTCTAATATCCATTTGATTCGTAATGAGCATAACATAAGGATAACCCACGAACAATAACTACAAGAACACCATCACAAAATCCACTATGATCAAAACTTTTGAGTACAATACATTTAAAGGGAAATACAAGATAATGTAAATAATGAAAACTCTAAAAACTCGACTTCACGCTCCTGCTGTTACTATGATATGACTGCATCATGGCATCACTTACATGCATCAATCATGCATAAGCTTATAGAAAGCTTAGAGGGCGGTGTAAGTGTGTGCGCAATATGAGCGTACTCAGAATGCAAGGTCAGAGTAATGCGGAATAATGCTGATGAGTACATGAATGCAAATCAGCCATACCAAGGCTATACAGTGTAGGATATGAATGTTATCGGTCATATCAGGACCATGTGATGCAAGATGCAACTCAAGCATGCCAATTCAAATCCACATATCCATACAGTTCTCATTCTGGATAATCACCGGGATTAAGTACACTCTACGTCAGCTTGCCGCCCCTATCCGAATGCACAACTGGGAGAGCGAAAGAGACCTCACTATCCGCCTGCCAATATCGGGCCCGGCTCGTCGATAGCAGAATTTTTCCTCAAGCAGGTCAAACGTAACCTAGAGATTATCCCCTCACTCAAGCGGGTAAGGTCACACCCCTTTCCAACCAACCACAACACAGTGGGAGACGCGGCCTACTGATAAACGGCCATCGCGCACTCGTGTAACTACTCGGTCCTGATGTTAGAGTCATCCTCTGGTACTATCGAGTTTATGAATTTTCACCCAGGGACATCTATGGCGCTCGTATGCTAGAACCAAACATTTTCGATATCCAATCCAGCCACCTACGATGCGTTTGTGGAGGCTTTGGCCCTGATGTCGCTAGGGCATACAATAACTACAATCATACAAATGTAAGCGCATGAGTCACACTACCAGTCATGCAACAGTCCTACGTGTACCATGCGCTCATGTAGGGTAACTCCGCCTATCAGGGAGCCCATAAATAGTCCGCCGAAGGCATATGCTATGATCAGTCACTCCTCATATCAGTCATACATATGATGTGTATGATCATGAATTATGGATCTATACTAAACATGTATATAAAGATAGGCTTTGTGTATAACGAAGATGGGCCTAGACGGCCTACTCACTACAAGTATGGGCCTATTAGTGAGCCTTAGGGAGAGTGACAATGCAGACATTTAACCAACATTATCGCTACAATGTGGGCGTCAAACCATCATTGCTCCCAAGGCATAACCCACTACAATAGTCAACTCATAAACCATGGTAGAATCTTGTTATAATGGTCCTCATGGACATCCCATTGGGTCTCCACCCATGGGCCTTCAATACATCAAATGTGTCCCAAACCTTGGTCTTATATATATATAACAAAGTGGGCCTTAGTGGGTGGCCACAAATATATTAAGATGAGCCTCAACAAATAGCCTTATACAAATCAAGGTGGGCCTCAATGGACGGCCCATAAATACACCAAGATGGGCCTCAACACATGACCTTATAATAACCTCAAAATGGTTGGACGGTTGGGATGAAACTCTTACATCATGGTAGGTCCCATGAGGATGGAAGGCATAGATAAATCACATACTCCATGGTGGAGGTCCACACTGATGAAAGGTGTCGACACAATACATACATAAGTGGGTCCTAAGTAGGACCCACCAAAATGTTTATTTTCCACCCAACCTAGGGCCCAACATAATGTTTAATTTCCCTCCCAACTGTTTATAGGGCCACATGGGCCTAAGGCCCACTGTAATATTTATTTGTAATCCAATCTATTCATAAGGTCACGTAGACCTTGGGCCCACCGTAATATTTATTTATCATCCAACCTGTACATAAGGTCACGTGGACAAGGGGGCCCACGGTGATGTTTATTTACCATGCAACCTATTCATATGGTCACGCGGTCAGGGGGCCCACTATGATGTTTGTTTGCCATGCAACCTATTCATAAGGTCACGTGGTTAGGGGCCCACTGTAATGTTTATTTTTCACCCAAACCTGTTGATTGGGTCAGGGAGCCCACAGTGATGTGGTCCACAAATCTAGTCCACCCATTATGTGTGTCCCACCTGACTGAGGGTTCAGACCAAGTTTCAGCCACATCCAAATTTCAGGTAGGCCCCGCCAAGTGATTTTATATATTTTAGGCATGTCTTCACATGATTTTAGATGGTATGGCCCACCTGAGTTCTGCATACGGCTGATTTTTGACGGGGGGGCCATTGCCCTAGGGGCCCACCCAATGCATGGTGTTGATGTTCGAATCGCATCACGGTGGGACCCATAGCTAGGGCCGTGAGGCCGAGCTATCCGTCCGCCCACCCCCTGACAGCGGCAGCACCAAGTGCTGCTGCCTTATTTCCTTTTTTTTTAAAAAAAAAAAATATATTTTTCTACGGTTTTTGGTAGGTGGGTCCCACATAAAAAGAATCCGCTCCATCCATTGGACTCCATGGCTCAAGACCGTTCAAATGAGTCCAATATGTGGCCTGTTTTGGGTAAGTAAGAAGATCAAGGTGAGTTTCAATGGTAAACACCACTATTTCCTATGGTATGGCCCGCCAAGAGATGGGGTCAGCTTCATTTTTCGAGTCAACGCCTAAAGTGGGTTGGAGAATAGAATGGACGGCGTGGATCATCTACATACATCAAGGTGGGGCCTACAGGAGTAGTCCCTGCACCAAGCTTGTAAATCAAGCAAATATTTGTGTTTTTCCAAAACACGTCTAGGGAGTCCAACATCCCTGGATGGTTTGCCTAACACATACATTTGAGGTGGGCCCTTGCTAAGATGGGCCATCACATGGTGGGTGGTATGGGCACAACACATATAAAGTCGGTCCCACCTACGAATGGCTGCTTGGATAAAATACATGATTCATGGTGGGGTCCATCCGGTTGGGCCACAAGGCCATATTATCTCATACACACACAAAGAGAAAGAGAGAGGGAGAGAGAGAGAAAGATAAATGTGTGGTAAAGGGACCCCACCACTACTGGCCCTCCATTGCATAATCTACAATATACATTAAGTGGGTCCTATTTCATATGGGCCTACCGATCAAAATTAACGGTGGAGATCCTTCCCCCATTGAAATGAATGGTCTAAATGACCATGTTATGCAAAGAAAGTAAATATCATGATGGGGTCCATGGAGAATGGCCCCATCATGGATTGATCTTAAAATTAAAGTGGGCCATTGGCAACTTTTAGGGTCCAAAGTGAGATCCATACCATTGATCGGTAGGCCTCACTTAGCGCATCATCAAAATAAGAAATCTACACCTATAGAAGCACCTATCGTTCGATCTTCTTGGTCCGTTGAAAAGTTGACTTCCTTGTGCTTCACTTTGTCGGAGGGAGATGAGAGATGAATGGCTTGGATGATAGGTTTTTGGGATGGAAAGTGGGCCACACAACTCACTCTCTCTTTTTCTCTCCTTAGAAAATTGTGGACGTGTGAAGCTTGTTGGTTGCGTGGGATTTTTTTTTTTTGAATTTGAGAAAGAGAGAGGTGTGATGGTTGAGAGAAGTGATGGGTGATGGATGTGAAGTGTACTTGACATGTATGGGTGTGTAAGAGAGAGGGTGAGAAAGAGTTGACTTGTGATGTTGCTTGTCTTATGGAGAAAGAAAGCATGGGTTGCTTTGTACTTGACATGAAGTGATTGATTGATTGATTTGATTGATGGAACATGTTGTAGAGATTCCCTAGAAGTTCGCAATGTGTGATGCTTTTCTCGAAATGAATGTGGGCCCACATCTTCTGACCTGCGTATCGGTTTGGTGCGCGAGTCGCAGCGTTGGAACTGCGGCGATGGCGCGGTCACTATGATACAGGTTCTGATTCGAGCCGACTTTGGTATGCGGGATCCGACTTAAGATCACGCATAAACGTCGAATACGAGTCGAGGATTGTCGAAATTCGACCGGAAGGATCGCGGAAGCCAACAGAACGTTACGGTCTAGGATATGGGTCTTACAAAAAGTGCAGTAGGGTCGACTGTGGATGGGTAAGGTCAACCATGACTTGTTGGGTGATTCATGGTCGACCGTGAACATAGTCCGGTCGAACGTGCAATGCATAAGACAATTGTGTAAATTTAAATCTTTTATAGTCGGTGGTGCAAAATTCTATTTAAAGGAAGCTTTTTACACGAACCAAACACATCTTAGGGTTTGAGGGGGAGATAGATCTAGGCCGGAGCATCGTCGACATCTTCCTTCTTCTTCGTTCTTCAATTTCTAGTTTGTTTTTCTTATTTTTCTATTTTAAAGATGGTCATGTTTAGTTAATCGCTTAGTTAAGGCTAAGGGAAGAACCAATTAATAAATTATTATTGTCAATTCATTTTTAATTTAATTTTATTAGTTTTAAATGTTGAATTGTGATTCTGTTGATTGAATTCCTAGTTTGGAGAAGGAATTGATCTGTAAAATCACTTGATCTTTTATTAACTATCGGTATAATTGATGCTTGGGCTTCCTTGCAATCAATTACTTAAATCTTCATGAGAGATCAATCTATTTTGATTATATATCTTAATTGAAAGTTTTTTTTTTTTTTTTGACTTGATAGATTTATATTCTGATTAGAATCAATTCTTATTCGATTTTAGTTGACCTATTAAGTTGAATTAGATGAATTGCATTAATGATTTGTTAATTGGAGATTCATATATCCTTAGTTGCTTTTGATTATCGTTTTCACCCTAATTACTTTGTTGAATTCCTAATTCTTAAAATTAGTTTAGTTTTAGTTCTGTTCGTACCAAATATGTCCATCTATATCAACATCAGTCTCACCAAATATATACTACTTTACAATCTTGTGTTAGTACATTGATTTGTGCACCTTATATGTTAATCATGTGAGTCCATGTGTCATGTAGTCAGTTGAACACTTAAAAGCTGAAGACTGAAGACATAAGATTACATGTGCAACAAGGAGTCGATAAGATAAAGAGCCCGAACTTAGTCACAATGTAGTGGCCCTGTTTCCCCAATGCCTACTCTCATCAAAACGCCTAGTTGGTAACCAGGACATTCTAGAGGTTTTCCAACAAGTCAAAATCAATATACCCTTGTTGGATGCCATCAAACAAATTCCATCATATGTCAAATTTCTAAATGATCTCTGTATGGTAAAGTAAAAGCTTAACATCTAAAAGAATGCCTTCTTTATGGAATAGGTGAGTGCAATAATTAAACATAACACTCCCCCAAAATACAAGGATCTAGGAAGTCCTACCATCTCTTACATCATAAGGAACTTTCGAATCTAATAAGCACTTCTAGATTTGGGGGCGGGTGTTAATCTCATACCCTACTTAGTATACGAGCAACTAAGATTTGAACTAGACGAATTACATTAAGAATTTGTTACTTAAGGATTCCTGGATCCTTAGTTGCTTTTGATTATTGTTTACACCCTAACTAAATCAAACTTAGTTGTTTTTTATTATTGTTTGCACCCTAAATATATCAAACTTAGGTGGTATTGTATATCAAACTTCAACCTTAACATCTTTGATGAATTTCCAAATGTCCTTAAACTGACACTCTAACTTAGTTGTAATTTCAAGCCCACAACAAACCCGGATCAATCCTAGATATTATAAATTTGGATTTAATATTGATGTCAATCATGCGTTTTGTTGAAGCACGTCCAACAAAGATAGAATAATCAAACCATAACCAACCTATGAAGGAATCACAAACACATGATTTTATGTGAAAACAAAAAAAAATCATTTTCGAAAAAAATGACGCCACATAATGACAAAGATCTTCAATATAATCAAAACCTTTGATTTACACCACTCACCTTCTCCAATTACAAAAGCGATCTGATCTTCCCTTGCAGTGCACACCCATAGGAAAACCCCTAGACCTTGAGAAAAATTCCTTCCCAAGCCCTTAAAAGTGTAGAAACCCACGCCCATAGGAAAACCCCTAGTCCTTGAGAAAAATTCCTTCCCATGCCCTTAAAAGTGTAGAACCCCCCCCCCCCCCCCCCCCCCCCCCCCCCCATGCTATGAGAGAAAACACTCATCTCTCTAAACCCTAATCAAATCAGGAATTAAATAGCTTGACTTACACAAAACTGCGTAACTAAGTCGGTAATCGTTAGTTGAACCGACAGAGTTATGCTCTGTTCTTGACTTTTGACTAAGAAATTTTGTACTCTATAGGTTGGACCGAACCCAGTTCAGTCTGACCAATAGAGCCGTACTTCAACTTTTAGACTCCGTAGAATCAAAGGCATCCATGCAACCCTGTCTTTGAAATTTGGTTGCAAATTCTAATAATGAATTCATTTCTGTCTTTAAATGTAATGGTCAATTGTGATTCATGCACCCAATTCTTACTTGAGTTGAAGTTGTGAACAATTATTTATGTCCAATTCTTATTTATGCATCTCAAAAGCTTATTTGTAGGTTTCAGAAGCACTCATGGTATATGTTAATGGACCGTGTTGCATGATGTCTTTTGTAAGTGATGATGTGATTCTTACCCTTCATCATAGGAGAAGTTAAAAAATTTGTAGGTAGTCAGGTTGATTACATTATTAAAAATAAAGACAAATAGTCATGTTTAAACATGTTAGACAATGCTACAACATTTGTGAAACTAAGATGGAAGAATATAAGTACACCGGTCTTCCATTATACGAAGCAATGAGAATAGTCGGCAGTGAACAAGACTTAATGTCCATGTTCCAACTTAATCAAAGTCAGCAAGGTAGGAATGTGCATTTTGATATTTTTGTTACTAATATGATGAAGTAAATTAGAACGCTGGATAAGATAAAGATGCAAACGATATGGAAAGTGAAAATGGGTCTAATAATATTAAAAGAAAGTATAGTAAGGAATTGAAGGGAAAGAAGCAGAAGAGGAAAATGTTAAGGTTGAAGAAGGAAATTTAGAGGAAAGTTTTGTGGAACTTTTGTATTATGATATGATAATACGTCCAATTACGTGACTTTATGAAAGACGACCGATGACAAGAACAATAGTGACTGAGAAGTCCCCAAACATGCACTTTAATTTGATTCACATATATAGATGTCAAATCAGAATTAATATGTTAATTGGAATTTGAAAATATTAATTTGTTCAGAAAAGCATTGAGGCAACGTGCTATTAGAAAAGCATTCGACCTGAAGTTTCGTAGAGTATTAAAAGGGAGAGAGTGACCAGCAAAATGAGAGATAGAAAGGGTGCTCTAAGTGGGGCATTATCATTATTTCACACCCTGGATGGTGTTATTGTCATTTCGCAAACAAAAAAGGACTCCCTTGGAAGAAAAATAAAGGGTGTCAGGGGACGCAGATTGCCCGCCAAAGCCTTCCCCTGAAAGTTTGTGTTGGGATGCTTGGTGGGGCCTGCTGTAATGTTTATTAATTAGAAATCCACACCATCCATCCATTTTGAGAGCTCAATTTAGTGCATGTGACAAAAAATGAGGTGGTTCCAAACCTTAGGGGGTCATGCCAGAGGGGAAATCAGATAAAGAGTTTACCACCGTTGGAACCTTCCTGGATCTACCCTGATATTTATATCTAATCCAAACCCTTTATAAGGTCGTTCCCACTGGCATGAAATGAAAAGACTAAAAAGTTAGCCTGATATGAAGCTCCACGGCCATAAGAATGTTTCAAAAGGTGGTCAATAAAGCTCCGTTGCTTTCTCTCGTGCAGCTCACTTGAGTCTTGAATCCATCTTTTATTTTTTTTCGTATCGCCTAAAAGGAGCTCTCAAAACGGAAGAATGGTGTGAATTTCTTATAAACATTACGGTGGACCTCACCTATTATCTCAGCCTAGGAACTTCATCTACTTGCCACGAGCATTTGAAACGTGACTGAGCCGCCTTATACTAGGAAACGGATCGGCTGCTCCCCTGCCACTAGCCCTGTGGCTGGTGTCGGTGCACTGATGTATATCTTTCATCCACGCTGTTCGTCCATTTTCACGTCTTATTTTATAGCTTGATCTGAAAAATGAGAGGGCTATAAATATCAGGTGCACCACACCACAGGAAAACAGTAGTGATTGGATAGCCACCATTAAAATCATCTAAAGGTCCAATGTATTGTTTATTTGACATCCTTATTAGGTCATACAGACCTAGATGAAGGAAAAAAACAAAGATCATTTTGATCCAAAACTTTTATGCTCCCTAAAGAAATTTAATGACTGACATTCATTCAACACGGTTTTCAATGTGGTCCGCTTGAGATTGGGATATTACCTCGTTTCTCGTCCGATAGCATAAAACGCTCTAGAAAAATAAATGGCCGCATGAATGAAACACATAAATCATGGTTAGGTTCACAGAGCACTGACCACTAGCCATTGGCACGTGGCAGGGGAGCAGCCAATCCGTTCCCGTTGATCAATCCCATTGCAATAGGAGGAAATTCGCCCATTTGATAAGCAGAGAACTCTTTTTCTTATACAATAATTAAGAAATTTAAAATATATTAAAATAAAAAAGGTATCTACAAATGTCAGAAAATAAAAGGCCTGACGCATAAACAGGAACAAAAAGAAAAAAGAAAAAAGACGAAGAATGGAAGTAAAACTGAATTAAAAAAAAAAACATCCACCTAGAAATCAAAGTCGGACCATCAATTGGTGCGATTTTGACTCCAGGACTTATCCTGGCAATGGAGCATCCAAATCACCACGCACGTTTAGCAATCAAAGTCGGAACTTCAATTGGTGCGATTTTGACTCCAGGTGTCATTCTGGCCGTGGAAAATCCAAAGCACCATACACGTGGCCACGTGTACTTCTAGAAAGCACAGCCGAGTTTCTGGTGTTTCGGACGTGGGTTGCGTCCTAACCCCGTAATCCGTTCGG